>JBBBDQ010000154.1:8667500-9992500 GCA_037127315.1 Ascarosepion bandense
TGTTGCAGCAAAATAATGCCTGCACACATGATACCCATACTACTCAATATGCCCTCTTCAATAATTACTCTGGCTGCCATGATCACTAAACCTGTTCCTCCTTGAATATAAGATAATGTAACAACACCTACTTTATTCAGTTAAGTCGATATATAACTCTTGCTGAATTGGATCACCTGATATAAGGGGCATAGAATAATACATCACAGGATGATATTTACCATTTGTATGATCATATGATATACAATCTGTTAATATGGTATCAGAGTTCTATTGATATAACTTATTCTGCAGCCTGTGTACATATCGACTGTATGTGCAATATTATTATTTACAATAAACTTCACACTGTCCACTGCCCAAGGCTCACTTGATGTAGAGAGTTACAGAGTAAGAGGTATAAATATGTAGGAAAGATAATGGTTAACACTAGACTTGAACAGGTTAAGGTTGTAGTGATTGGGGAAACACCCTTTTGGGAGTAGGTTCTATAAAGCAGTGATTTGTATGCTTAAATATAATTGTAAATGGAGAGCACATTTACTTTAAGATTTCTGGAATATACAGGCTGATAGATATAAATCAGTCAGTCAGTAAAGTGCCATATGTGATACATGCTTGCAAGAGACATAACTAACTGGGCAGAAAATTTTCCCACAGTAGGTTGCCATTATTTTTTGCAGTAAACTGGTTGCCAAACAAGGCTAGAGAACCCAATCTATCCTACTATTTAACCCATAGCTTGAGAGAGAAGAGGTGGATTAATACTTTTCACAAGAGTATTTGCACATAAATGAATACAACAAATGCAACTGGAATTCAAACTCGACTCTTCAATTTCTTGTTCCAAGCTAATATCTACTGCACCACAACACACATATTGCACTATTTAAAATAAAAATGGTGCATCTATTTCAATTACAAGTATCCACTATAATCATGTAACCATAAGTTCTATGCAGTTTCTTTTCTCACACTTCTCACTTGTGAAACTCTCTTCCAGCTTATTGCTTCCCAGTCAAACTTGATCTTCAAAATTTCACCCTTCCTCATATGCATATTTATTAATTTATGTCACTATATTTTGCTTGTTACTGTTGAGCACTTTTCTTAGGTGTAATACTATTTTGTAATTCTAATTTATATATATATACATGTATATATTTCAAGTCCATAAACAGAGAGGATAATCCCAAAAGATTTATTTAACAGAGAACATTAAGAGATAAATCTGTATAGAATTCTCAATGAATATTATCCAGAGTAGTATGATATACATAAAGGAAAACTCAATATATCATCTAAAGTCATTATAAACTATAATCCATTTACATTAACTAATTAGTTCATTTCATCAGACCATATTCTATAATCACTTTAGGTGATGTATTAAGTTTTCCTTATATATATATATATATATATATATATATATATATATATATATATAGTGTTTGTGTGTATGTGTACACATTTGCTACATTTTTTATCTGAATTTCTTGGATGCAGAGTTATCATCTTCATTACATAAATATGCAGAATATTGTCTTTTTTGTTGTTGTTATGACAATATTTTGGTCATTATGCCCTCTGGCTTTCATCAGGTGTATGTTGATCCAAATAAGCTATAAGGAATTTCGAAACTGAACTCTTTATTTAATTTACAAGGATAGATTGTTCTCATTCCACTGCCCATATCAAGGGATATTTTGTCTAGTTCATAATTAGTACTGCTCAATTATTGCAAGTACACACTTCCCATTTCAGTGATTTAACTAAGAATTACTATATCGCCAAATCTATGAACCAATGCTTTAATTTATTGGGCTATTGTAGGTTACCCAGACTCATAAAAGCTAGAGGTCACAACAGTTAAAATATTATAACAACTGCAAAGGTGAGAAGAATAGTCCACCTATAAATACTTACTACCAGTTTAATATGATATTAGTATGGTTTTTATACTCATACTGAAGGCCATCGCTTTGCATTATACTAGCCCTTTCATTTTTTTATAGTGCAAGTATATTATGGGTATACTAATGCCTATAGTGGACCTTGGAGTGTAGAGGAGACTATTATATTTTCTTATTCTAAACAACCCATTAACTTGATACACACAAAATAAATAATCTATGTTTTTAATAAGGGTAGAAACTATTAAGTGAAATTTATATAGTAGATTTATCATATAATTGAATTTAACATCTTGGAAATGTTAACAATGTTAACCTTTATCACTCTGTATGTGGTTTCATTTGCTGTACAAAATGTTTATGCTACCACTGAAGTGGACTGATCCTTGAACAATAGTTTGTTTAAATTTCATAGTTGTGTTGTCATATCCAGCTAAGGTAACAGAAAACAACTTTGAATGAGATTAATATAATGAATGCAGTGGAAAGAAAAGAAATATTAACAATGCAAAATGCAAAAGGTTAATAACAATTTAATTGTGAAAACATTGACTTGCAGAAGGAAATCTAATATTGAGTGTCTATCTACTTCTCCATATCTACCTATGTATTTACTTCTCTTTATATCATACCAACATATCTATCTCTGGACTATCAAATCTATTTAATATCTACTTTATATATAGGGTGTTCCATTAAAATGGATTGAAGTTATGTGTGAAAATTAATATTGCCCAAATATTTGTCAAGTTTTCGGCAGCATACCTCCTGTTGATTGTGAAAATTTTTGATGACGTCTCTGCATAGTTGCTCCTTGATCTTACCAATATGCCTTATTATCTCATTGTTCAGCTGTTGAATTATTGTTGGCTTGTTGGCATAGACATTAATTTAGAGATGAACTTAAGGGAATAACTCTAAAGGTGTCAAGCTGCATGATCATGGTGGCCAATTGACATCACTGTTTCAAGAGATGATGGAACCTGGGAACTTCTCATTCAATAAAGTCATTGTTGCATTGGCTGTATGGCAGGTGGATCCATCCTGTTGGAACCACAAATCATCAACATCCATAGCATACAATTCAGGTCATAATTACCATGACCCAAATAACATGTTCCAATAGTGAAATCAATAACATTTTGCTAATAACACTATTTTATTTACTGCTAATTTTAATCAGTCATAATGGAATATCCTATATTTGAGTATAGTGTGAGTTTTCATGGTCAGTATCTATACAATAAAATGAAGGTTACATTATCAGTCAGTTAAGTGCCATACATGATACACATTTGGACGATCATGTCTCTTCTGATCCATGACTGACTAGGAAAAAATTATCCCCCAGTAGGTTGCCATTTCTTTTGATAGACTGGTTGCCAGTACCAACCAAAGCTATAAAATACAGTCTGTCCTGCTATTTAAACTATAGCTGGAGGGAGAAGAGATGGATTAATACCTTTCCCAAGAGTATTTGCACATAAGTGAATGCAACAAATTCAGCTGGAATTTGAACTTGGCTCTCTGATTTCTTATTCTGAGCTGATATCCATTGCACCACATGGCACGTCCTTTTTTCTGGCAGGGTTAAAATTTATGCAAAAAAATTTTACACAATGGATTAAGTTGGTTTATACACTCAGAGTACTGAGAAACAGGAAAATCTCATTGGAAACAAAGAAAAGTGCTAGACTGCTATGTGATATCTGTCCTGCATGGCAGTGAATGTTGGAGAACCTCCTCAAGGAGGAAGGAAAGGCTTGAGGTAGCAGAAATGTGGTTTTACAGAAGAATACTGAATGTATCATGGGACAAACATGTGAGCAATGATGATGTGTTGGAGAGGATGCAAATGAGAAGAAAACTTAAACACCAGGAAGAGACAGCTGAGGTTCCTAGGACACCTAATGAGGAAAGAGGACCTGGAGAATCTAAAACTCACAGGAGGGATAAAAAGAAAGAGACAGAAGAAAGCAGCGCAAGACGTATTTGATAGGCTTGAGCAAATGGATGGTGAAGCAGGGTTTGGGAGAGATGCCAAGAGGAAAAATATTGAAAGCGACAAGAGACATGGCAAAGTGGAAGTTCTTGATCACCTACGTCCTGAAGAAACACGGTACATAAAAAAGAAGTCTTTTCATTGTGTATATCTTTGTCTCAGTTTGTTTACATCTATTTCAGCCTCTGTTTTATGCTATTCTGCCTCATTATATCTGCTCATCTTTCTTTTCACATCTGTCTATTTATATCTGAGAGTTCTTATCTATCTTTGTTTCTCTATATCAGTCAATCAATCTTTATATCTACTGACATATCTACTTTAGTTTCTTCATCGGTATTTACCAAACTGTCACTCTATTAAAGTTGGTTCATATTTAGATATCTATTGATTTATCTCTCTACAGTTTTATTGAGTAAAACTTCAAAATTTATCAAGATGAACTTATAGTATTTAAAAGTAGATAATAGAAGCATTTATATTATTCAAAAGTGATTAATTTCAGAAGAAAAATAATGTTATCTTTTACTCCTCTGAAATAAAATATAATACAAAGTGCATTGTTTTTCATTTTCTTGATTTGATAAAATACGAATATTTAATATCCTGGGAAACAAAGAAGGTGCAAAGACTAAAACTAAACTTTTTAGTAATTGATAAAATAGTGCGAGAAAAGCTAAATTGGCCAGACATTGACGTGATGCATTTCCACATTTTTTCTGAGAATTTTACTCTTATAAAAATAATGTGATTGTTTTCCTCAAAGTAATGTAATAAGACTCAGAAACATTTTTATGAAAGTTTTGTGAGTATTTTCATATACGTTCAGCATATTTGCTATTCCATACCGTCAATTCAGATAATTTATTTCAGAATGGCAAGAGGTGAGAGGATGATAGAATTGCAATTATCACTTGAAAGAAGGCCATGCCAGTAATATAATGGCTAATCACTATAATTAATTTGACAATAATTAAGTAAAGCCAAATCACAAAGACAAAATGCTTCCAGGGCTGGAAATGTTTCACAGGTTTGAATCAGTTTTGGTAACTGAAACATAATTAAAAACAAGAATAAAGTAGCCAACTGTCCATAATGATAGAGTTAAAAATCTTGTAGATAACCTTCGACAATAAATGAAGAGAGGATGAAGCATACAAGCTTCAATATATATCAGTCAAGTGGCATACACACATGAACGAGCATGTTTTTTCATTTCATGACTGACTTTGCAGATTTCATACAGTAGACTACTGTTTCTTTCTCGGGTAGACTGGTTGTGAACCAAGACTAAAGACCCAGTCTGTCCTGCTGTTCAACTCATAACTGGAAAAAGAAGTGATAAATTCAGATGTTTTTCTAAGGTATTTACATATAAGTGCATATAATAAAACCATCTGAAATTTAAACTTGGCTATCTGATTTCTCATTTAAAAACATTATCTATTACAACATACTGCACATTTATGTGTATGTGTCTGTGTTTATATATATATATATATATTACAAAATTATGTGTAATTTATGAAACTGGTATTAACTGGCATATTTGAATTTTATTTGTTTTAACATGATGTTGTTTTTTAATGGATACTCGTACTTGAATTGATAGTCTGTTTTTTTAATAATGTACTGTTTAATTACTAAAAACAGACTATCCACTCAAATACATTAATAACAAATACATTAAAAATAGTCTTAAAACAAATAAAATTATATATATATATATACTAATAATGCTACGGAAAGCATTACAGTATTTTAAATATATTGACATAACCAACTCACAAATAATACTAATTTGCTTATAATTATTGGCTGACATGCACAATACCTATTCTATTAAAGGTAATGAATACTGGAGGAAAAGAGATCAAAATCAAGATATAGTGAATCACCATGATGTGGACTAATTTTATTAATAGATACTAGCGAAACCCGTGGAATTTCAATGGAAGGATAATTATGATTTCCTGGAAAATTTTTAGTTTGTCATACTAAAAATGATAGTAACGTCTTCAAATATAAAGGTATTGGATAATAAAATAATGTTAACACAGAGTGTAATTTTATTAAAATATCTATAAAAGTAATATCCATAGAAGCTACTTTACTGTGAAAGATTTTGAAAGAAAAAATATTTGTTTTTATTACTGAAAAATCATGGCTTCCTGTGTCCATTGTAAACATTTTTATTAAGATTTTTAAAAAAATCATAATTTCAAAAATAATTTCCTTTCATTTGTGAATGAGTACAAATCCAACAATTATTTGATTTTTGTGATAATTTCCAAATTAATGTGTTTGTCACCGAAAAAAGTGTGTGATGCAATCATTACATTTTCATTGTAAAACAGTAATGTTTCTTTAGCTGCTAACTCAACTCAAAACAAAACTTTCTGACAAAATTTCAGAAATGTTACAAGGGATTAAAATTTTTAAAAAATAATTAAAGTTACTTTAAAAGCTCCTAAGCAGAAAAGACCAACTGAGTAACCACCAAGGGTGTAGAGGCCAGAAATTTTGTTGTTAGTTTGTGGGATACAGCAACAAACCTAACTATTTTTACTATATTGTATAGTACACACACACACAATTACTTTACAACCATCAGCTTAAGCTGCTACTTATACGATAATACTATAAGCTCTCTCCTCCTACTCTCTCACTCTTTACTACCCCTTCCTTTGGTAAAGGTGAGCAAAAGGCTGAAGAGAGTAAAAAGATAGAGGGAAGGAAAAGCTTGTGTAAAGAGTTCGGTGTAACAGACAGAGGAACTAAGTAACTAACTAAGGAAGGAACAAGCAGAATTATAATATAGATATAAAATAAATACTCCTTAGAATATATAGTATATTTATATACTTAGAAGAAACCTCTCTCAGATGTATTCAGAAATATCTTTATGTTTATAGGCATCTATTGATAATTTGTAAGATTTGGATAATAGTAATAGAATGTAAGAAGAAATAAGTCAACAGTTTTTAGTACTTTTTATTAATAAGATTATTTGACAAAATTCATTTAAAAAGCTAGTAATTTTTATTCTATTTATTAGAAACACATTGCTGAACAATTTCCTCACAGCTAAAGAGAAGAAAAGAGGCAACAAAAATGTGATTTAAAAGAAATATGCTGAGAAAATGAGAAAAAAGGCTTGAAGAATCTGACACTCACAGGATGATGATCAGGCAGAGTGCTATTTACCTAATCAGGTTGTGTGAATGAATGATGGCAGAACATAGTGGAGAGAGATAGTAAAAACATGAATGTTACTAAGTGCTACTAATGTTACTAAGAGGGATAGAAACTTGTGGAAAGCCATGATCATCCACATCTTGAAGCAACACAGAACATAGAAGAAGAAATATGTCAACATAACCAACATACATATGTAGTAATAAGAAATGGTACCAATTTTTCAACTGCAGACTTATATCATTCTCACACCATCCAAGGCAATGGACGTCAACTGATAATGTGCACCCTATATCCTCCTCATCATTAGTCTCATAATCAGGTCACTGCAGAATTAAGGACCTGACATGTTCCCTCCATATATCTGGGTTCTAAGCCAGAGAGGAATTCATTCATATGTACCATCTCTTGGGCAAGTCAACTTGGCAGAGCAAATCCCTTTCTGGTCCAAACCACAGTCAATGTCCTCTGACTTGAAGATTTACCTTGGTCATGAACACATGGTTGTTGATTTCCTTGGGGGACCCTCTGCCCTGTCCATTGTTTTCAATCTAGGAAACCCTACATCAAACAATGCCATATCATTGCCATACTGGTTACTTATGTAGCTATGAAACCAATCTACCTCATTGTGCTAGATAGCATTGTCTCTACAAGAAGGTGCATCTGCCCTTTGACAGGTTTTATTTTTAATCTAGCTAGGTATCTAGAAAAGCATGGTTGGGGAACTGATGAGTTATGTGGCAGCTAGTATTGTGTTATATGGTACCAGTAGCACTCCCAGAATTTATACATATATGAGGTTCATGAAATCTCAATTGAACATCAGTCAATTAAGTGCCACACAGGATACACACTTGAGCAATTATATCTTTAGACTAGTCAAAATATTTTCCCACAGTAGATTGACATTTCTTTCTGGGGTAAACTGGTTGCCAACCAAGGCTATAGAACCCAATCTGTCCTCCTATTTAACACATAGCTGGAAGAAGAAGAGGGTATTTGTACATAAGTGAATGCAACGAATTGCATATGTAGATCAAATATCATGAAGACTTAGCCAGTACTTTGTGAATGATATTTTGTCCACAAGAGAATTATTTTTTAAAAAATTATGGAAGTTAAACATTACAGTAATTTTTATTCAGACTCAAATTCCTTAAACTTTTGAATAGCAATTAATATATATATATATATATATATTTATAATATTCTTATTACTTTAAATGTGATTTTTAGTTGATACCTGTATTTGAGAAGATACTGTGTTTGTCGTAAACACTGTTTATTTTGTCTACTGTCCTGTACACTCTGGAAAACTTATGAAAGGGTATGCAAACGAGTAGACAAAATAAACACTGTTTAAAATAGAGTGGCTACTCAAGTATGGCATCCACTAAAAATAACATTTGAAGGAATGAAAATATGTCTGATTAAAAATAAAAATCTATTAATTCTTTATATTTATATAAGTTATATTTACTAAGGGGTGTTGAAAAATTCTCAGCTTGACTAATTTCCCCAAATCTAGATGATTTGTCATTAAAATGCTGATTTAGCACCTTCTCATAGTTCTATTTATTTTTGAAAACATTTTACAAATACTTTTAAAAATATTTCTAGAAATATATTTCTAAAGATATATTTCTAGTAACGTATTTCTATATTTAGAAATCTAAACTTATTTATAAATGGAACTTTGTCTGTGTGTGTGTGTGTGTCCGTTACCTATAGACTCCGAAACGGCTGAACTAATTTTCTTGAAAATTTACACAGTTGTACTATAAGCATCTGCGAGTGTTCTTAGCTAGGTTTTGTGTCAAGGTATACCCGATAAATATGGAAAATCGATAATCAAAAAAATCAGGTTATAGAAGGAGTGGTCCGATTTTAATCAAATTTGATACACTCATAGACAAAGACATAAGAAACAATATTCAAAAGTTTCAAGGTTGCAGTTCTTACAATAGTGCAGAAAATTGATAATATATATATATAAAAGGCAAGATGTTTGTGTGTGTGTGTGTGTGTGTGTGTTTATCTGCCTGTATATCTGTATTTTTTTCAGTCCTTTTATTTTAGTTTTTGCTTCAGGTTTGACTCTAAGTAGGTATAATTGTAGTTCTTAGTCTCAGTCATGATACCATTTACTCAGAGGACTTATTTAGCCTTCAAAATTCAGTTTACAACGAAAAAACTTATTTGATATTGATACCAGGAAATCAAAATTTGACTTACATCCATTCAGTTTTCTTTCAGTCTACGGTTTTGCTTTAACTGGAAACAACTATTGCTTTTTAGTCTTTCATGCCAATGTCCAAAGAGTCTGAGCTCCAGGACCATGGATTAGTTTTAAAGCTTTCATTACACCTGAGCAACGCCGGGCTATACTGCTAGTATATTTATATGTGGAAATAGAAATATATTTATATGTGGAAATAGAGATATATTTCTAGAAATATATTTAGAATATTTTTAAATCATTCTAGAAATGAATCCATATCAAAGGAAGTGACTTGATATTGAAAGAGATGCCTTGACAGTGAACTTCATAGCTGCCTTGCTTGACCCACATTCCTTAATCAGTAGTAGATTGTGCTAGGAACTTTTTTACACCTGCTTTATTATGCTTTTGGTCACCCAGTACAAGGATCATGAGCCACATATGGTACAGGAATACTAGGAGGGGTTGTTTTATGGACAGATTATGAGAGCATATAGGATATAGTTGAAAAAGGTATTGCTTTAATGAACATGGATAGCAAATATAATCTATTTATAATTTTATTTTTTAATCTAATTTTTATATTATTTTGATTTTTAATATCATATTGCTTCAGGATGATGACACTCATGGCTTCTTTCTTTTTTCAATCTGCTAATTGCCAAGACGTCTTAAGAAAGATAATGAAGTGTTTACCCATTGCCTTACCCATGGCTTTGAATTCATAATTGTACTAGATAGCCCAGTTTACTTTGAGAGGAAGAAGTGATAGACACATACCTCTCTAAAGTAATGCACACAATTATAAAGGTATACATCATTTACAAAAGGATATATACTCTTGTTTTATAGTTTATGTAAAAGTATTTGATAAAGTATGTAACAAACCTTAACATATTTGTGTAGTATCCAAGTTCAAAGTTCAGTTGAATTTGTTGCATTCACTTATGCACAAATAACCTTGGGAAAGTTATTAATCAATATCTTCTTGCTCCAGCTATGGGTCAAATAGCAGGACAGATTGGGTTCTATAGCCTTGGTTGGCAACCAGTCTACTGCAGAAAGTAATGGCAACCTACTGCAGGAAAGTATTTTGCCCAGTCAGTCATATCTCTTTCGAGACATGATCATCCAAGTATGTATCACATATGGCACTTAACTGACTGATTAGAATAATTCATAATCTATATAGGAATAAAACCACCTGAATGACAGAAAATGAATTAGGTAAATATACAAAAATAGAAAGAAGTATAAGACTTATACAACTTATACGGTGAGGTGAGAGAACTAGAAGTCCTACCAGGATTTTTTACTGGCTGTCACAGCATGTCAGGAAACTGAGAGAACTAGAAGTCCTACCAGGATTTTTTACTGGCTGTCACAGCATGTCAGGAAACTGAGAGAACTAGAAGTCCTACCGGGATTTTTTACTGGCTGTCAGAGCATGTCAGGAAACTGACAACATATACAGATTACAGTGTTAGTAGAAGATATAAAAAAAAAACTAAATGAACTATTACAGAAGATAGTGAAAGACAGCAAGAAGAAATGACTAAATCTCAGTTATAAGAAAATAAAATGTATAGGTTTCAGCAAAAGTAACAATGGAACATGCAAATTACAAATTACAAGTACAATTTAAATATCTTAGAAGTTATTCAACAAAGAATGAAAAGTGCAACATAGAAAATTAAAGAAGCAAAAAAAGTGAAAGACGCTTTTTAAAAACTAAGTATTAAAGTTTAGAAAAATCTCTTTAGAAACAAAAAGAGTACTGAACTGTTATGTAATATTGGTCCTTCTCTATGGCAGTGAATACAGGAAAATCTCCTCACTGAAGAAGAGGAGACTAAAGCAGCATAAATGTGATTCTACAAAAAGATACTGAGAATACCATAGACAAATAAATAGAAGCAATGATGAAGTTTAGAAAAAAGGTATTGATCGATTGATTTGTTTGTTTGAAGGCATATCAATTCTTCATGGATAATTTAATGCAGAAATTTAAATTTTCTTGGGAGCTTTGAAGAAATAAAAGTGATAGATGTCATTTTACTTTCACAATTGAATACATAGTGGATGATACTCAGTTTTTTTGCACATACATGTTTGCGTGAACATAATTACTAGAGGTAGTGATAGGGGCATTTTATGTTGTAGTTTTGTTGAAGTTATATTTTCAAATACAATTTGATTTCTTCAAGAAATTGTAGAATAATATATTGACATATGTCACAAGAGTTCTTTCATGATGATTGTTGGATTTTGTTTGGTTGCATATCACCCTCTATGTGTTATTCAATGCCAAAATTTAAATATCTTGTAATTTTATGCTTTTAACTACAGATATTTTGTACATAATTTTCTAATTTCAGAGTAAAGTTAAATTTTATTATTGAATTTTTCAACTAAATTTTGCATTGGGCAGTATTTCCGCCCACCTCTCTGTTGCTGTTTGTTTCTATCACCCTTTCTCTCCATATATATATATATATATATATATATATATATATATATATGTGTGTGTGTGTGTGTGTGTGTGTGTTTGTATGTGGGTCCTTTTCTCATTCAAGATTGGTTGCTGACAAGTTACCAAATGAAAGAAAAAGGTATATATTAATATTGTCTTTCAAACTTTTGTGAAAATTAAAATTAATTCTTCATATTAATTAAGCTTTTTGTCTACTGGTAACTATGACTAATCTTTGGTTTTGCAGATACACTCCTGATCAAAATTTTAAGACCACTTAAAAAGAAATTTTTTTTTTATTTTTTTTTTACGAATAGAAATTTTAAATTTCTCCCACTTAAGGTTACCAATACTACAATCTAAAAGGTTATGAAAAAAAAATATATTCCAAACATTTTATTTAGAAATTTACATTTTTATAAAATGAGGCGATTTACACATGATCAAAATTATAAGACCAGAGACAAAAATTCTACAAAATTGTACAAAACATGTATGAAAAGTGTATGAAAACATTCAACAGCCAAATTTAATAATGAGTTCTACCTCCACTGCTTTTGATGACTTCAAAAATTCTGTCGGGCATGCTAGAAATAAGCATTTCTATTAAGGTGAGGGGGATGTTGCTCTAGCTTCTGAAGATGGCTTCACAAAATTAATGTTTTGTTGAATATTGTTTGCCATTTCGAAAAACAATCTCTTGTCATCCATCCTCAAACATTTTCAATTGGGTTCAAGTCTGGTGAGCATGCAGGATGTCCTAAGAGATGGACCCTATTTTCTTGTAGAAAGGTCAAGGTCCGTCTTGCAGCATAGATTGCAGCATTATTCTGTTGGAATAACCATCCATCCACACACAAACGATGGCCCTCCATCATCAATGATGCTTTTTGTAGCATGCTAACATAACCAGACACTGTTTGACAACCCTGCACTACCTGGAGCTCCATCATCCCTCTGTAAGAAAAAGCACCCCATACCATTAGGGACCCTCCACCACTATGACGTGTGGAGAAAATTTCAGGAGGCATGTTTTTGTTATGCCAATATTGTTGGAAACCATCAGGACCATCTAGATTGAATTTTTTCTCATCAGAAAATAGGACTTTCTTCCACTTCTCAATGTCCCATGTTTGGTATTCACAACCAAACTTTAAGCGGTCCACGTAGTGACGTGAAAGCAGCCGAGGAATTTGTTTACGCTTTTTATTTACCATGCCTTTTTGTCGTAAGTGTCGTCTGATGGTTACGGGACTGCAATCAGCATCTGTGACTGCCTTAATTTGACTAGAAGAAAGTCCCCCCTCTTTCATAACAACCAGTCTTATTCTCTTACTCAATGCAGGAGAAATTTTTTGGGACCTACCAGAGGATTTTGCTTTTCCGTCATTCTCACTGTTCTTTAGAAAGTTGCAAATCACAGTTTTACTGTGATTTACCTTCGCTGCGATCGCCCGCTGTGACAAATCTTGCTTATGGAATTCTAGAATTCGAGAATGCTCAACTTTGGTAAGTTTGTTTGCTTTAGGCATGGTAACACCTTTATGCAGTGATTGCTAATCTCTAACTGAACTAAAAACATTAGAATTACCATCGATCTAACAATTTATACCCCAGGTCTTATAATTTCGATCATGCGTAAATCGCCTCATTTTATAAAAATGTAAATTTCTAAATAAAATGTTTTGAATGTAGCTTTTTGTTTCCATAACCTTTTAGATTATAGTATTGGTAACCTTAAGTGTGAGGAGTTTAAAATCTATCTGTAAAAAAAATTTCTTTTTAAAGATTTTTAAGTGGTCTTAAATTTTTGATCAGGAGTGTATAGTGTTTTGTTTTTGTAAGTTGAGACCAGTTTAATTTCTTCTTTTTTCTCCCATCCATGTATTTAATTTTTTCTGTCTTGTTTGATCTTTCCATTTCAGACAGTTATTTTCTTTTTGCACTAATTTCTAGCTTATATAGATGAATGTCACATTTAAATTTTATTATTGAATTTTTAAATAAATTTTGCATTGCCCAGTATTTCCACCCACCTTTGTGTTGCAGTCTGTTTTTCTCTCACCCTCTCTCTATATATGGGTGCTTTTTCATTCAAGATTAATCTCTGATGAGTTACCAAATGAGAGAAAAACGTATATTAATATTGTCTTTCAAACTTTGTGAAAAATCAAAGTAATTCTTCATATTAATTAAGCTTTTTTGTCTTCTGACAACTAACACTAATCTGGGGAATCTGCATTATCTTATTCAATAAGGGTGGTCATCTGAACATACTTCTTCTTCTTCTTCATGTGCCTTGTTCTTTTAGGACATAGGTGACCATGACCTTCCATGTCTCCCTATCGCTGGTGGCTCTAGTACACTTTCTCCTGTTGCACCATGCAACCTTCATTTTGCCATCCACCTGCTCAGGCCAGTCAAGTATGTTACACACTGTTTTAACCTTGTCTCTCCTTCCCTTTATATGGCCTGTTAATATCAGGTTCTCCAAGCCCTCCCTCTTCAATGCATGTCCCAGGAACTTTAGCTGTCTCTTCCTGATGCTCAGTATTAATTTCCTTTTCATTTCCATTCTTTCCAAAATTTCATCATGGCTCATATGCTCAATCCATGATATCCACAACATCCTTCTATAGAACCACATTTCAGTTGCTTCAAGTTTTTCCTTCATCTTCAATAATATTGTCCAGCATTCACTGCCATATTGAAGACCTGACATCACATTCTTGTCCTATCTCGGGCCTGATTCTGCTTCTTGCTCTATTCATCAGGATTTGGACAATCAGTTTTGTAATGTTGTTCATTAAACTGATTGTTTGGTGGAGTTCGCACTCATTCGGACCTGGCTTCTTAGGCAGTGCTATGAAAATTCACCTGCTTAGCTTATCTGGTATTACACCACTATTATAAATTTCATTTATTATTTCTGTAATTTTCTCTATGCTGAATTTTTTCAGGGCTCTCACCAGCTCTATTACAATGCCGTCTGGTCCAGCTGATTTGTTTCTATTCAGTTTGACCATTGCAGCTTCTACTTTAGACTTTAATATTTTCTGTCTGTCCTCATCTTTGTGTATTATTGGTTGCTCTCTCTTGTCGTGGAAAAGATCTTTTATATATTCTTCTCAACGTTGGAGTATTTCCTCTTTCTCCAATATGATCATTCCATCCTTGGGTTTTATACATCCTGTTGAGGAGCAGGGTTTTTTCCTGTCAGTTCTCTTATTTCTTTATGCATGTCTGCTTTATTAGTCCTGCTCAATTTCTCTACTTCTGCTCATTTGTTGTTGGAACGTATACTAAGTATGTACTTAATATTTACATTTTTTCACCTTTCCTCTCCCCAGTTCTTACCCCTCATGAAATAGGTATTCTTTTTATGTGTGTGTGTTTATGTGTATGTGTGTGTTTTGTCCATCTCACAGGATGATAGTAACCTAGTAGAATAAAAAAAGAAATTAAACATACAAAGGGTAGAGGAACTCTTATGGAGTCAACAGCTAGCTAATGAGAGGTGGTGTTTTGATAAAACATCTGTGATAAGGAAATGGGAAAACCACTCCACTATTCCTCTCACATATATCCATGGACTTGCACAATAATATTATAAACCCTAATGGCATGAAGAGGGTTAAGCCCAATGAAACTGACTCCTCACTTAGTAAGGAGTAACATCTGATACAGTTGTCACACGATCATCATCTGGCAACTGTTAGCATTAACAATGTAAAGGGGACAAATTTCTTCAGAATTTATCCCTTGCCTGGAATGGAAGAACATGAGTGAAAGGTGTCACCAGACCATTATCCTGTGACTATTTGCAACAAACAAAAATAACTCTGGGGATATGGAATGTCAGAACCATGGACAACTGTGGATAGCTGGAAAATGTGAAGTAAGAGATGACTAGATTAAACATCAACATTTTAGTTATATGTGAAACAAGATGGCCAAACAATAGAGACTTCATCAGTGATTACCACAGAATTATATATGCAGGAGGTGAAAATAATGAAAAAGGAGTTGGTGTTATACTGGATAAAGACACAAGAAAATGCATTATGGGATACTGCCAGATATCTGAAAAAATTCTAGTAGTTAGACTGAAAGGAAAGCCTCTCAATATATTGGTAATAGTGATATATGCATTGACAACACAAAGTACAGAAGAAGAAATTGAGTCCTTTTATTCCATGTTTGGTTATACCAAGACACAGTGCAAATCACAAGAAATTAGAATTATCATTGGAAATCTGAATACCAAAGTTAGCTAAAGGAGAGAAATTGAAATGGTTGGCAATTCCGGACTAGGACACCGCAATGGCCACAGTGAAAAATGAGTCGAATGGTGCACAGTGAAGGATCAGATAATAACCAACACCTGGTTCCAAGAACACCCAAGAAGACTATGGACATGGAGAAGTCCATGAGGAGAAATTAAGAACCAAATTATATTATAATCAATAAGATATTCAGAAACACAGTTCTTTACTGCAAAGCCTACCCAGGTGCTGACTGCGGAAGTGACCACCTACCAGTTCCATGCAATCTAAGGATAAAACTAAGGAGATTAAAGAAACTTAACACAGCTCTAAGACTGCAGTACAATAGACTCATGAATGGCCTGGATGTGCGGGAAATGCATACAGAGTATGAAAAAGCACGTCAGAAGAAAAACAAGTGGATCACTGAAGAGGTTCTTGACATGATGCAAAAGAGACAGAAAATGATGCCAATATATGGAATGGAATACCAGAAACTACACAAGGAAATAAGAAGCAAATGCAGACAGGCTAAAGAAAGATGGCTCAATAACAAATATGCTGAAGTAGAGAGACTGAGCACAACAAATAATGGAGATATGCTTAAAAAATTAAAGAGTTAACTGGACAAAAGACCTGCTCAGCAACAGGATGTATCAAAGAAAAGGACGGTACACTCATACTAGAAAAAGAAAAAATATTTCAGAGATGGGATATGTATATTGGTGATTTCTCCCACAACAAGAATGTGCAAACAACTACACAAAAATCTGGATGAACCAGAAATATTAAAAACTGAAGGAGAAATGACAATGAGCAAATTTAACAGAAACAAAACAGCAGGACACAACAGGATTGTAATAGAGATGCTGACATCCTTAGATGGCTTTGGCATAGACAGGCACACAGAAATAATAAACAAAATCTACAACAGTTGCAATATACTGGAGGCCCTAAGCAGATCAATTTTCATAGCACTACCTAAGAAGCCAGATGTAAAGGAATGTGAACTCCATTGAACAATCAGCTTAATGAGCCACTTAATAAAACTCCTCATCTGGATTCTGATGAACAAAGTGCACAATCAGCTCAGAAATAGAATAAGAACAGTGTAGTTTCATTAAAGATACCGGAATGAGGAATGATTCATGCTCAGAATGTTATCTGAAAGAGCAATACAAATGCAGAAAGAACTGTATCTATGTATAACAGACGATGAAAAGGGGTTTGACAAAGTGCACCTCAAAGACTTAAGAGAGATGCTCGACAACCAACAACATTTTTGAAAAAGACATTAGGCTAATCAAGAATCTATATTGGCAGCAAACTGCTTGAGTACAAATAGGAAGTGAATTCAGCTGGCACACAAAAATAGAACGATGCATAAGATAAGGATGTGTTTTCTCCCTGGATCTATTCAACTTATACAGTAAAACAAATAAAATCCTTGCCAGGATTCGTCATTGGTGGCCACAATCTCAACAATGTAAAATAGCAGACACAGAAAGGAAAATTCAGGACCTCCTACAGAAGGTAGCAACAGAAAGTGAGAAGGAAGAACTGAGCATAAACTTCAAGAAAACTGAATTTATGGTCATCAGAAAAAAGAGGACCACAAAATGCCAACTACAGGTCAGAGAAATTAAAATAAAACAAGCAAAGAAATTTAAATACCTGTCAAGTGTTCTGACAGAAGATGAAAAATGCAATGTTGAGATCCAAAGATGTATTGGCATGGCCAAGAATGAATTTCAAAAACTAACCAGAGTACTGAGAGACTTGAAAATCTCATTGGAAACAAAGAAAAGAGTGCAGGACTGCTATGTGAAATCTGTCCTTCTGCATGAAAGTGAATGTTGGTTCATCTCATCAAGGATGAAGGGGAAGCTTGAGGTAGCAGAAATGTGGTTTTACAGAAGGAAGCTGAGGATACTATGGACTGAGCATGTAGACAACAATGAGATGTTGAAGAGGATGCAAATGAGAAGAAAAATCGTACTTAACATCAAAAAGAGACAGATGAAGTTTTTGGGGCATGTAGTGAGGAAAGGGGGTCTGGAGAATTTAATAATTACAGGATGGATAGAAGAAAAGAGAGAAAAAGGAAAGCAGCATGAGACATACTTGATAGGTTTGAGTAAATGGATGGTAGAGTGGGGTTTGGGAGAGATACCAAGAAGAAAAATATTGAGAGTGGCAAGACAGAGCCAAATAGAAGTCCATGATTGTCTACATCCTGAAGAGACATGGCACATGATTAAGAAGAAGTTTGTAGATCATAAAATATATTGGCAATTTTACTATAAAAACGTACAGTTGATTTTTGTTTTTTGGGGGGTTCACTATTTACTAATAGTTAGGATTCTAACAGGTGCTACCAGGATGGACC
Source organism: Ascarosepion bandense (assembly GCA_037127315.1). Lineage (NCBI taxonomy): Eukaryota > Metazoa > Mollusca > Cephalopoda > Sepiida > Sepiidae > Ascarosepion > Ascarosepion bandense. Next base: position 8,685,965 of record JBBBDQ010000154.1, read on the forward strand.
TGGAAACAACAGCAATTAAAAGGTGGTTCTACACTTCTCAAAACCTTCAATCTCATGATCAGAGGCCTTGCTGCCAGATACCTTGGATGAAAAGAAAATGGAAACAAAAAGGATACTTATGCTTAACATCAGAAAGAGTGAACTAAAATTTCTAGGGCACATATTGAGGAAAGAGGACGTAGAAACTTTGATACTCACAGGATATATCGAAAACAAGTGGATAGAGGAAATCAGTGCATAACCTACTTAACAAACTTTTATAAAAGGTTGGCAGAACAGGGTTTAAGAGAGATAGTAAAACAACAAGATTTACTAAGAGCTACAAAGAACAGAAAATTGTGGGAGCCATCATTGCTAATGTAGTAAAGTGACATGGCACATAGAAGAAGGAATACAATAGATCAGGCAGAAATGTTAACTATGCTTGCAGATTAAACTTTCAATGCTAATGACTGTTATACTACATGCACATCCATGGTCACTAGCAGAGAAAATTGAATCAGTAAAGTTGCATTCACTTCACCCCAATGCTTTTGGGAAAGGCATGAATACATTTCTCTCTCAACTATTTAACTTCCCTACTTCAACAATAGTAGGGAAATTGGATGCCATTAGCTGGCTAAGGCATTCCAGACAACAAAAGCTTGCTCTAACAGAATATATCCTACAACTTGGGAGTTGCAATAGCTGGTTCCAAGCTCAATTGAAAAATAGAGGGGTTTGGCATCTAGCCAGCATCCTGGTATTATAACAACCTAGAGATGATGCAGAAACAGTGAATAAATCTCCAATGAGCAAATATATCATTAAATATGGAGACCAAACATTTTCTCTTGTGCATGAGAAGACCAAATGCTACAATATAGTTATGTGCAACTCATTGATTATTTTCCTCATTTTTTTCTTATTAATCATTCCCAATTTGACTTGATGACTTTTACCTGCTTGATGAGCATTTCGTAAAACAATTTATACATGCAGTGATACTAAATAAGAGATAATTAATATAGTTAATGCTTTTGAGTAGATAAATATCATCAAATAAAATCCTGAATCAGAAAAATAAGAAAAATAATCTAGAGATCAAATACAGATGTAGATATAATAAACATCCAACTAACAAACTGGTATCATGGATGATTTCTGTGATATTTGAATGTTTATTTACATCCTCATCAAAACCTTAAATGTAAATGGAATTTTCCTGCCTATTCATATAAGCATACCTACAATAAAATAAAAGATCACCAAAGTTAGAAAATTAAGTGGAATAATATATAACAAATTAGTTGAACTAACCCTTTCTTTCTGTCATTACATTTTGATAAGAGAGATTAACAGCCTATTTGTAGCGATAGGAACAACAAAGATGAAGATGCAATCAGTTTGAATAATTCATTTCAACAAGGAATTTCTGTAAATAAATATAACAAATAAGAATAAATTAATATCACCAGGTCAGAGTTGGTGCAAAGGATCTCAGGACCACCCCCAAATCTTGTTTTTCCAAGACTTAGCATGAGCAAAACAAATTCACAGACATGGACAAAAAACTGAATGGCATCAAAATCTGCAAAAATGTACGTAGAAAAAGCAAATTATTGATAAGATAGCAAGGGCCATGAAGCACTGCCCAGGGCCCCCAATCAGGCTTGGACCTTGTCTCCTGGTTGTCAAAGTTCAGAGAAATATACACCAGTCCTGTACACTAGCTTAATTGCATGTGATCCAATAGCCCAAAATTAAAATCACATAATGAATGGTAAAACATTTAATATGTTGACTGAACAGATGTATTTTTGTTTCTGACAGGCTTTTAATCCAAAACATATTTCATGTGCATATCTAAAGAGGATCTATGACTCCACTATTATTAAAGTGGGCAAAATATTTATATATATATATATATATATATATATATTGATTGTTTAATTACTTAGTTTCTGCTCATAATAAAATTAGACCAGTGCATTAAAAGTATTAAAAAGTGTTCAATGCAATTATATTGTAGAACTTTTGAATATTTTCCATTTGTAAATGAGTTATTACACGACCTAGGTTTCTACCATGAGTGGTGTCATCAGGTGATTTTCAATAACTGATTTTACTGTTTACCATCTTTTTTTTAAGAATGCTCACATAACAGTGTTTTTTTTAATGCACACGTGGCAGGGAATTTTTGAATGCGCAATTTTTATAATTACAAAGGAATTATGACATTTTCATCCATGGTTGTATGAACCTAAGAGGTATTTTTTAGTATGGTTACACTTAGTCATAATTTCTGTTCTTTTATTCAATCGTTCTTTTTGTTTGGGAATAGTATAATCTCTAACTTTTCTTCCTGGCACAGTCTACATATTTTGCCTCCGTTGTAAGGCTTGGCTGTTTTTACTATACTCCATGTTGTGTCTGGGTTTTTTCAAATTTTGATTTTTATTTCATGGTATAAACCTAGGTTGCGTAATAACCCATTTTCAAATGAAAATATATATATATATATATAAATGTACAGCAGTCTTCATTATAATAGAGATGATTATTATTATATGCACTCAATCTAAAAATTATGAAAGTACTGCAAATTTGTAACATTTTTAGTGCCTTTTATTTTTAAAAGAAAACAAGTTCAGATGTTTTTGCAATGTTTCTAAGTTATTTTTAAGTATTTTTTGCATGACTTTTGTTTTCTTTCCTTTTGTTTATGGAGTAATATGAAAAACAGATCCAGTAATTATGAAAAGATATTATTAACATAATATTACCAAAACAAATATGGCAACAAATTGCCTTCAAATCATGAACAACACTATCTATCACCAAGTTTACCAATTTAGAAAGAGTTCATTGAGGGATTTTCTTTCTAACAATGTCAATGACCACACAAGAGTAGAATACTATGTTGCCAATGTACACAACTCTTCTTACCATTCTGCAAATATTGTCTATGAAATTGAAGTCTGAAAATACGACAGACCACTTCATTAATGATTTTTTAATACTTTTGTTTACCCAATATAAGTTTGAGGAGCCACTCAAATAGAGGGTTAATCAATGATGTTGTTATCTGGGCATAAAGGGAGAATAAGAAGTGCATATTATGAGGATATATATATAATAAATAAAGGTAGACTCTAGACTTGAAGGGATTAAGATCTTTGGTATTGGGCAAGCATTCTCTTTGGAGTCTGTTCTACAAAATAAGAGTTCTGTGGAAGAAGCTGTCTGACTAGAATTTCCTTCTTATCAATGGACTACAAAGATAATAAGGATGAGTTGACCTTGTGTACATGACATAATTGCTCCTAGATGGTCTGAACTGGTGGAGGTAAAGAATCTATCTTCTCTAAACATTTGCCAAGGATGATTATAATAGAGTAGCTAGAGGCTAGCAGTGTTTTATTCAAGGGAAAGTGGTTGTAGGGTGTAAAATAGTTCATCAATCACAAGGTTACATAAACACTTTTGAACTTTGTCAAGGCATCAAAATGGGGAAGAGGCAGCTCCAGCCCAGATATGGCAGAAATACTCTATTTTTGATCTGATCTGACTCTTGTAAAAATAGAAATATATAATTGGTTGTCTTTGCTGAATTGCAACTTCCATTGTTTTGCTGAAAGATCAAATTTTTCCTTTCTTTTATATTTTTGGTCACTTAGGGATCAAATTGCTTCTAGCATCTCTTGGTAATTGAATACTTTCAAAGTTTTTTAATAACTAAACAAGGTAGCCTATGAGCAGTAAAGCTATGCCAGACCATAATATCACCACCATCAAACCAGCAAGCAACCTTTTTCAGTGTTTCTGTTAAGGAACAATTTCTATCTGTCCACATTCTACAGATCAGTGTTTTCTGAGAAACATCACTGGTATCTCTCTGCTGCTTTTGCAAGCATAGTTTCAGCTTAGCAGCTTAGCTTGAACATATATATATATATATATATATATATATATATATATATAGATGGATAGATAGATGAAGGAGTTGGGAATGGAAGATTTCAATACTTGCTGTACCTAGCTTGAAGCTTGTTTAATTGTTGAAACATCTTTTGATGGATTTTCAATAGAATCTTTTGAAATTTATCAGGACTCTTAAAATTTATCCTCATAATCTTCTCTCCCTGACACTTCTTTTATTCATATTACGCACCTCATTCATCATTATCATTTTGACAGTAACTCTCTACATAGAGTGACTCTCGAGCCTTCTAGTGGGTGAAGTTTAGTATTAAAAAATTATGAGCAACTTACAGCAACATAAACCAGTAAAGGTTGTCCAATTCATCAGAAAATGCCTTGAATATGATAAAATATTATGTCTTTTCAGTATAAGGTAAGAAGAAAATATCTATCTTGCAAATTGCTTCCTTTTCTTATGGCCATGCATACTGACATAATGGCTATCAGCTGAGAAAATGGAATTGGTAAACCAAATTCAAATTTATGATCACTTCACTTTATTGCTTTCAAGAAAGTCATGAAACCCCATCTTCAAGCACTTTTTCTAATCACCAGGTATTTTAATAATAAATAACTCATCTCTGACATGCCACAATTATTATTACAGTAAAAGTTGTCACCTCCATAGTAAACCATGACAGTATCCAATAAAATAATTAGTCCCTATCAACAAAACCAGCTATGGGTAAATAGTAATACAGATTGGGTTTTATAGCCTCAGGTGGCAACCAGTCTAGAAGAAGAACAACTCTGAATTCAAAAACCTTGAAGGTTAAATAGCCTCACCAACTCTCAATGGAACATGTGTATGGTTATTCCACTGAAGACATGGTCAATCAGAGAGGAGTTTCTCTAACAGGAGTGAGAAGACCCTGGATTGAATTTGATCAGATTAATATATGAAAAAGTATCCTCGTGTGGAGTGGGTAGCCATGATCAAATGAAAAATAAGTAACAGAATTATAAAGTTTGCAATAACAAGAAAAATAACAGAAAAAAATAATATAAAACAAGCAAACAAAATATATAAGGAAAATCAACAGTAGTAAGGCAAAACAACAGTAATAAGGCAAAAAAAGTTCACAAACTAAGAACTGGTATTGATACACAAAAGCAAGTTCAGACAAATGAACATAGCATTCTAACTTCAAGACAAGACAGATCAAGACTGAGTCAGATAAAAAAACGTGAATAATTATTGAGGCAAAAATCCCAGCATGTATTTGTGTTTCTGCTTGTAAAAGAGGAAGGCAATGTATTTTACAGTCATTCCTACTTGCTTGAAACTAACACCTTGTTTTACTTTCCCATAGCATATAAATTTAATGATGAATTTAGTAGGCATTTTAACTCTTGGCAATGCCAGATAACCCTGACAGTTCTTGAAAATCTGCTAACAAATCTAACAAATCATGCCAGTGCATTTGGATCCATAAATAAATAAATTAGGATAAAAGATGTCCTTTCCAGTGGAAAGTTTCGAGATTGGGGAAAAATGTATTATGCCTTAATAGTTTAAAGACTCACTGTGTCCTTGAATCATGTATTCCATTGGTGTTGTTAACTGTCAAAACCTTAATGCATGTTTTCAATAGAATGATGTTCAACAGAATTGTCCAGGTTTCCTTGTTTGGGCACATGCAGGGAATTTAAACCCAAATCTACAAGCTTCTCTTCTGTCTATTATTGATGCTGATACATTACATTATGAATCCTAAAATTATAGTAACTATGAGCTGAATATCAAGCAAATGTCCAACATTTTCTAACATTTTGTCCTATGACACAAACAAGCAAGAAGAGAAACTACTTATTAATGCAACATCTTTTGATTTTAATATCAATATTTTTTATTTACTTTGATTTCTTTTCATCAATAAAAACTGATTATTTTGCCTTTTTAACCCAAACAAGGAAGTTCTTATTTTTTCTTATATTTTCTTTTCTTTATCATTTAAACATTTGTCCTTCCATATTCCTTCATTTTTACTGTCTATTTTTCTCTATCTTTCATTGTTTTTCTCCTTATTTTTTGCTTCCATTTAAATTCATTTCATGTTATATTTCTTTCCATCTTCCTTCTCTCTTTTCAATTACCATTTTCCAAACTTATCATTTCTTTTTATTTTATTTTTCAAATTCTCCCTTCTTAAACTTCTCTCTTATTTTGCTCAAATTTATTTTGAATCATTCCCTGTCCTTTTTTATTTTCTTTTTTCTTTTTCCAACTATTTTCATTCTTATTCTTTTTCCTTCACTGTATTTTCCATTCTTTTTTCCTTTTATCTATTTTGAAACATAATTCCATTTTTATGTTTTCCTCTCTTTTTGTTCTTGAAAGTTTCTTTTTCACTTGTTTCTTGTCCTCCAATGTGGCTGTACACCTCAGTATAGTTTCTTGTTAAAAGCAGATGGCTTTAGATTGAGAAACAAATTGAGAAAATTTCAGTGAGGAAAAAAGAAGACAAAAAGAAAAAACAAAATAGCTTCTTTGTAATTATTTTTCCTCTTTTAATTTATTTGTGCTCATTTTGTCATAAATGTGCACATATAAATAAACATATATATAATTACCATGCATACATTATATATATATATATATATATATATATATATATATATATATATCTGTATGTATGTATGTAAAATATCTGTGTACTTATGTCTATTCATAGGTATATATACACAGTCATGATATGTGCAGTAAGAGGTGTATATATAAATAAATCATGTGTTTATGATTGTTTTTGTTTATATATTTACTTTTTACTCACACACACACATATATAGCAGTATATCTGTCTCTCTGCTATGCACATGCATATATTTAGACACATAAGCACTTACAAAGAAAGATATAATATATAATAATATAAAAAATGCATATATATATATATATATATGCACATGTATACACACATACACATATGCACATGAATGCACACGCATGTACATATATACACACATACACACAGTGATAGATAGATAGATAGATAGATAGATAGATAGATAGATAGATATGTACATGTGTGGATTTCTACTTATTGCCCAAATAATTATAATATGTATATATGTTTTTCTCTTTCTTTTTAATGGGTGAGTTGGTGTGTAAACAGAAGTGTTGTAAAATTCAAAGAACTATATTTTTCTGAAAATTCTTGGCAAAAATAGAGAAACCAGGGAGAATAAGCCAGCTGGTGAAAAATGAAAGGTTTTTACCACTTCAGACCAAAGAATTTGAGAGAAAAAAAAGTTTCATTGATTAAAAATGTTTTTTCAGATTTGTTCCTCCTTAAATTCACATCTGCAAAAAATAAATAAAATAAAATGAGAAACATCTAAGAAAGAATGAAAAATACACCAAAGTTGATTATGAAGAAGAGGGACATATTGGGCTTAAACTCTACAAAAAGAAAAAGAGGAAGATTTTTTAAAAATGAAAAAATGTTGATATGAAGGATATAAAAATCCCCTGTCATGATGAAAACCTGAATTGTAGACACAGATAAAACTTGAGAAAGAAAACCCATTAGTGTCTCTCTCTTTCTTTCTTTCTCTCTCTCTCTCTCTCTCTCTCTCTCTCTCTCTCTATATATATATATATATATATATATATATATATATATACTTAGCTCATGTACTTAGCTCTTTCATTTTTAAAACCGTTTTTTCCCCTTCTTTGTAGATTCGTAGAAGGTTTTTCAACATGAGTATAGTTGTAACCTCATTTATCATATCTCTAGGTTAGCCTATCGAGCACTGTTTAAATAAAATAACATGGAACACATAGATTTAGGGTGTTCACTTAAAGATATACCCATACCTGACTAACATATGTATGAATTATGTTTATTACAGAAAATAGAGAAGTGCATTGCAAATATGAGATGGAAGGCCTACTTCTATCTTAACAATTTAAATGACAACAATACTAGTGAGAAGTATGGATTTAAAACCTATGCTCACCCCCCACCCACATATCAAAGAATTAGACAGATTTGAAGCTGAGTTTATTGGCATAATTAAAATCTAAAATATAGAAGGATAAGGAATAATATTGTGCAGCAAAAAATTAGTGCTGACATTAATAAAATAAAGAGGAGTAGAAAAATTTATGTTAAAGCAGGTAAGTCTAAATACTTATATCAAATGAACCCTAACAATTATAAAAAAGTGTAACACAAAGAAGTTATTAAACACTATAAAAAGTTCCTACTGAAATAGAGACTAAAATTAATCAAGAAGCTAGTATTTTAGTTGACAAATTTGAGTTATACAATCGTGTGGAGAAATTAAATTTGAAACCTTGTTTCATAACAGTAAAAGATCATAAGAGTAATTTTTCAAATAACTTTGAATATAGATTACTGAACCGTACTAAAACAGAGTTAGGTAAAATAAGTAAGGTAATCTTGCAGAAGGTATGCAAGTCACTAAGAATGTTTACTAATATAAACCAGTGGCAATCCACTAATGATTGTACTGAATGGTTTAAAAATTACAATAAAAATGAACATTGCTCATTCATTAAATATGATATTAAATTCATTAAATGATATCTATTTCCAAAAAAACTTTCAACAAGGCCATTAGTTTTGCTTAGGAATTTAGCAAAATTTCTGATCAAGAAATAGACATTATTAGGCATTGCTGAAAGACGTTATTATACCACAACAACATATTACGGATAAAAAAGGATGACTTAAACAACTTTGACAACCCCATGGGAGCGTATGATGGGGCCAAGGTAGCAGAATTAATAGGGTGCTTATTGCTGTATAAGCTTAATAAATACATAGATTTTAACAACCACAGGTTAATACTGTGATGATGGATTAATCATAGTTGATAACAGTAACCCCCAAAAATGTGACAATATACGCAAAAAGCTCTATTGGTTTTTCAAAAAGTAGAGTTTTGATTTGGATGTTGAAATCAATTTAAAATGGTGAATAATTTAGACTTCACGCTAAATCTTTTGAATGGATCCATATCCTCATACATGAAAGAAAACCAAAATCTGCAATATGTAAACACTAAATCTAATCACCCGCCCTGCACACATTATGCGGTGTATTGCTAAAAGTATTTCTTATAAACTATCAAGCAATTCATCTAGTAAAGATATCTTGAATAATCATAAAAAAGTGTATCAAGATACACTTATTAAAAGTGGTGATAGAGATAAATTAGTATATATGGACACTAAGAGAAACAAACAAAAGAATAGAGGTAGGAACATTTTATGGTTTTTAAGCAGTAAAAACCAAAATTGGTAAAATATTTTTCAATTTATTAGAGCAAAATTTTGGTAAAGATAATAAGTTGTATAAAATATTTAACAAAAATAACATAAAACTTAGTTATTGCTGTATGCCCAATCTGGAGAAAATTATTAGTGGATTAAACAAGAAAAATGTTAGAGATGATACGCGTACAGGCATAAGTGGTTGTAATTAAGAATAATTGTCCCTTGCAGGGTAAATGTCAGCAAGATTGCGTCGTCTACCGTGTTAAAATTTATAAAACACTGAGGACACTGAACCCAAAATATAATTAGGTGCTACCAAAGATATTTTCAAAAAAAGATATTGCAATCATACTAGAAGATTTAATAATGAAAAGTATAAACATAGCACCACCATATCCACTTATGTGTGGTCCATTAAACAAGAGCTTAATATAGGCCTTATTTTGAAATGGGAAGTATTAAAGAGATATGCTAAATATAAAGCCAGCCAGAAATTTTGTAGATTGTGTGTAGAGGAAAAACTTGCTATAGCTTTGTATAAACAAACCAGGAATTTATTGAATTCCAAAACTGAAATATCAAATAAATGTAGGCATAGAAAGCCTTGGCTTTTGGATTAAGTTTGCTTATGGTGAGTTTGTAGCATTTTTGGTTTTCGTTTTTTGTTTTCGTCTTTGCATTCACTAATCTTTAAAAAAAATTAAAATATATGAAATTAAAAATTAGATTTGCTTTCTATAATAAAGTTCTTCCCTATTTGTGTTTGATGTCTTCTTTCTTGGTCACGTGGGTTGATTGAATTTCCTTCATACATGTTGTTTGTTTCTTTCCTCATTAGGCAGCTTTTCCTGATGATCCATTTAGGTGAAACCTAGGTAGGTCTGTCTGGCTTGCTAGGTATTTTTTACTTATTTCGCTCTACCTAAGTACTGAGCGCTTTTCGTTAGTTGATTACTCATATCGGGGTTTTTTCTTTGGGCTACATGCTGACTCAGTCTGAACCATTTTCCTGATGTTCATGTACTTAGCTCTTTCTTTTTTAAAACCGTAGATTCGTGGAAGGTTTTTCGACATGAGTATAGTTATAATCTCATTTATATATATATATATATATATATATATATATATATATATATAAACCTTGTCCATCAGATACTTTTTAAATGTAAAGACAGAAAGTAACACCGAGTAACATACTTGGAGGTAATCAATACTTACTATAAAGACATGGATGATTTCATTAATATTTTCATCAGTTATCTAGCACTTAGAAACAAAAAAAGAGTATTGAACTGTTATATAATATCAATCATCCTATATGGCAGTAAATATTAAGAGGAAACTTGAAGCAACAGTAATGTGGTTCTATAGAAGGATGCAGAGAATTCCATGAACCAAAAAAGTGAGTAATTACAAAGTTTTAGTGAAAATGGAAACAAAAAGGTCACTTCAAAATGAAGTAAAAACTTGAAGCAACCAAATGTGGTTCCTACAGGAAAAAACTGAGGATACCATCAATCAAATATGTGAGCAACGACAAAGTTTTGGAAAGGATGGAAATAAAAAGGAAACTTATATTTAACATCAGTAAGACAGCTGAAGTTTCTGGAGTACATAATGAGGAAGGAGGGCTTGTAGAATCTGATACTCACAGGATGGCTAGAAAAAAGAGTGACAGGAGAAACAATGCATGACATATTTGATGAGCTTGACCAAGTGGATGGCAGAGCAAGTTTTTGTAGAAATAACAAGAGAAAAGTTGTTAAGTGCTACAAGGGATAAGAAGATGTGGAGAACCATGATTACCTATGTCTTGAAAGAACATGGCACTTAAAAGAAGAAAGATAGTTAGAAAGAAACAGTTGAAAGTTCTAGGGCATATAATGAGGAAAGATGGCTTGGAAAGTTAGGTACTCATAAGACATATTGAAGACAAGAAGGACAAAAGAAAATAACTTCTAATCTAGCTAGCAAGCTTGAATAAATGGATATCAGAACAGTTTGGGAAGGTAACAAAAAGACAAAATTTCTTAAGAGCTAAAATAAGACAGAAAACTGCTAACAGCCAAAAATTGTCAATGTTGTGAAGGGACATAGCATGGAAGAAATAGTTGCAAAAAAGTCTATTTTCATTAGCTTACTGATGCAAACATCAGTGTCTGTGCACTCTAATCTTAAGTTACTAATACAATCAGTAGATGAAGGCTGGAATATAGATCCACAAGTACCAGGTATCAGTGAATTTAAAGATGAAACCATGCCAGGAACAAACTACTTGGATTCAAATCTACAAGCCAATAAATGTTAAATATTTCTGTTTGTTAAAAAAAAGAAAAAAAAAGAAAAAAAGATAGCCATCACAAGGCAAATTCTATTAATATCAAAGATCTTTAAAAACACTGGAGTAATTGCTTGACCAATCAACTTTCTTCACTTGAGAGAGTACTGGACAATCATTGGATTAACTATCTGACTAATCAAGTTTCACAAATAGATAACCTCAATTCTATTTGTATAGGTTTTTTTCAAATAAAATGAATAAAAATATTTATGTTATTTTCATTTGAATATTAATTATATTTTTTAGATATTACTTTTATCATTATTTATTTTTTATTCAAATGCTTCTTAATAGTGTAATTTGTATTTAACTAATTATCATGTTCATTATGTTTAAGTTCGTGATGTACGGTATATTTATTTTTAAAGATTTATACATAATATACATATAATATTTATTTTTTAATTATTTCATGACATTAATAATGATTTATTTCTGATATATTTAATATAAATCCTTTTTAGATTTATGAATATTATTGTACATTAATATTATATAGATATTTATTATTGTATGTATATCTTATATGATTTGTTTAATATTTGTCCTTATAACTTTTTATTTATTATATAGTAATTATAATTTTTATATATTACATTACTTGCATTTTTAATTTCATTTCTCTCTTTTACTCTTAAAAGAGTTCTATAATCTGTTTGACTTTTGTAAATTTTTTATATATTTAATTCTTACAATCATTCATCTTTGAGGGGGTTTCTTAGGGTACACTCTCAGGAGAGCAAACATGTCCAATTACAAGGTTTCACATGGCTAAGCACAAAGGGTATAAATAGAACACACATGCACATATATATTAAATTTAATAAAAAAATTATATAATATTTTAAAGATTGTTCTTTAATCTGCATTATCTAAATCAAGTTTCCACCTCATTTAATTATGAGCTTGAATAATTTGCAGCACAGAATTTATTTTGTTTAAAATGAATTCTTGTTTTATATCATCATCGTCAAAAGTGGATTTATATTTAAAGTGGATGGATTTAATTTTACAGTTGAGTGTCCTAAACTCACACTTATTTTGTGATCTACCTTTTGAAATACAGCAGCCTGTTTAGTTCACAAATAATGATCTCTGTTCATACTAGAAGAATTTAATGAAACAAATATTAAATCATATCAAAATGTTCCCAGAAAAGTGTTCTCATTAAAATTCATACAGTTTTATTTAAAATCAAAGCAGGTAAAAAAATTGGTTGGAAACATTGTAGAAATCTATAAGGCTAAAAAGAAAATAGCAGAGAGAAAAAAATAATTCTTTTAGTTGTTTTTAATAAAGATCTTGCTGTCATTTCAAGAATTATTCAAAATATTAAACTCATTTTTTATTGCTTTAGTTGCTATCACAATGTTTCATTGTATCATTCTTCATAAAAAGGACAGGTGTCACTTTTGTATAAAAATGAAAAGAATGGAAATGATAGCTTATGTACTGACCAGTTTAGCTTATTTCAAGCAATGCAAATCAGATGTATAGATGTATAGCATGCATGTTCTTTCAATCATCCATTTTAGTAGTTGATGCCATTGGAAGTCCTCAGTTAATGTGGTTTCTGTTATTTGGTACAGATCATTGTTCATGATTCAGTAGCACAAGTCCACAAGATTTGAAGAAGGATGGACCCTGACAAGACCCACATGCTTCACTCCCTCAAAGACATTTTTAACTATTGATCTGAAAAATAAACAAAAGAATGTCATTTATAGTTTTTTTAAAATGTTCTATGTGTATGTGTGTCACATATTTGTAAATAAAGATATTATTACTTCAGACTTTATTTTTAGTGGATACTTGTGTTTGAAATAGATGCTCACTTTTTTATTTTAATGCATCTATTAGGTCTGTCAAACTGTGCATTTAAAGTTTAAAGTATGCTCTCCAGTAGGGTTCAAACATGTATCTCACCTTGTATAAGAAGCCATCATTTGATCTGGAGTGCTTTGGCAACTCAGCTACAAGAAGTTGTGATAGCAAGGTTCCATTTCTCTTTCTTTCTTTTGTAACCATGTGTAGTTCAGCTTGTCATGTTTTTATTAGAGATATTTACCACAAATCAATAATTTAATCCAGTAGACTATGTGTTGCTTGTCTGAGTATAAACATTAGTTTTAAAATAGCGAATAAAAATGTTGCTGAAAACATTGGATGAAAATGTTGGTTAAAACACAGAAGAATACCCTGCAGTTTTGAGTTCAGTCTCTGAATCAAATAGCACTGAAAAGTCATATGTCTTGGATCAATGGAAGAAACAGAGAAAAAAACCATATCAAGAATGTTAAAGGATATGAAATAAACTCTGAACCTAAAAAATCAAAATGAGAACAATCTATTTTTATGGACTGAAAAAAAAAAGGTTTAGTTTAAAACTCTGATATAGTCACAATTTGTTATCCCTTATACCTGCTAAACTTCAAGTGTCTATCATTATATTGTAAACTTTAGAGTTTTAAACGAAACCATTTTTTCAGTCCATGAAAATAGATTGATGTTTAGAGGGTATAAGGTTTAACAAATTGTGAGTATAACAACCAAGACAAGAATACTGATCTGAATAGTAAGTATATAATAAAGACAATAATTTACTTTAGTTTTTATTTCTTTCATCAATTTACTTGGTGTTGAAGCTTCTTATATGCTAATTTGAAATAATGTCATCAAATTGTGAGTGTGTCTGTGGATATATTCTAAGGCTTATATATATATATATATATATATATATATATATATTTATTTATTATAAATTATTTTTTAGAACATGTACATAATTTCTTCCCTGAGGAAGTGTTTAAATCCAAACACTGAAACAAACATATGATTGAAGGGAAGAGGACATATATATAAGAAATTATGTACATGTTCTAAAACATAATTTATAATAAACATTCACTGCTCTATACATCATATATTGAGCACTGTTTTAAATTAATGTTTTGGACGGAAAAAAATTTTTCTTATTTCTCTCCTCATTCTATACTCACTTGTATATATATATATATATATATATATATATATATATATATATAATGTGTATGCAAGTGGGATAGAAAGAGAGAAAATTGGATTCCAATCCATATTTGGTCCCAACAGTATAAGATAAAGAACAAATAGGAGACATTTATTAATCTAACATGTTTTACCTTAATTAAAGCTTCATCAGAAAATGAGATATATTATTCTCTGATGAAACTTTAATAAAAGTGAAGCAGGTTACACTGATAAACATTTCCTACTTGTCATTTATTATATATTGTATTTGTATAAATTGTCCTTTGACGATTTTTGAATATTAAAGAAATTGTTATTAAAGTTTCCTATGTATTTTATATATATGCCTGTATATGTGTATAGCTACTTTGTATTATGTATGTATTTTAATATAGGTCTTTTCCATGTGTATATGTGTATACACATATATATCTGGTCTTCAGAGGTGGTTATGTGGATGTATGAATGTGAGAGTGTATATATAAGAAATTTGTATGTATATGCAGATGGATAGGCATATATATGCTTGTGCATATATATATATATATATATATATATATATATATGTGTGTGTGTGTGTGTGTGTGTGTGTTTGAGTATGTATATGTATATCTGTATGTATATATCTGTATCTGTATTCGCATACAAGTAGGTAGGTGTATGCCCCACTCTATCATACTTTTTCTATAAACTAACCTTTGAAAGTTTTTTGCATATTGAAGAAATTATGGTTGAAACTTATGATGTAGTTGACATATATACCCTTATATGTGTAAAACTACATTATCTTATGTATGTAATTGAATGTAGGTCCTTTGGTGTGTATATATGAAGTTTGTTGGTATACTTGTGTATATATGTATTAGCATTAATAATACACATGTATATCTGGTCTTCATTGGTGTGTGTGTGTGAATGTATGAATACAATATTCATATGTGTATATAAAAGGATGTGTGTGTATGTGCATGTATACATATGCATATGGATATGTATATATGTGTAAGTGTGTATATATGTGTATATATATTTGCATGTATGTGTGTATGTATAAGTATGTTCATATATATGAATACACTCCTGATCAAAAATTTGAGACCACTTAAAAATCTTTAAAAAGAAATTTTTTTTTATGGATAGATTTTAAACTCCTCCCACTTTAGGTTACCAATACTACAATCTAAAAGGTTATGGAAACAAAAAGCTACATTCCAAACATTTTATTTAGAAATTTACATTTTTATAAAATGAGTCAATTTATACATGATCAAAATTATAAGACCAGGGGTATAAATTGTTAGATCTATGGCAATTCCAATGTTTTTAGTTCAGTTAGAGATTAGCAATCACTGTGTAAAGGTGTTACCATGCCTAACGCAAACAAACTTACCAAAGTTGAGTGTTCTTGAATTCTAGAATTCCATAAGCAAGATTTGTCACAGCGGGCGATCGCAGCTAAGGTAAATCGCAGTAAAACTGTGATTTGCAACTTTCTAAAGAACAGTGAGAATTATGGAAAAGCAAAATCCTCTGGTAGGCCCCCAAAAAATTTCTCCTACATTGAGTAGGCGAATAAGACGGGTTGTTATGAAAGATTGGGGACTTTCTTCTAGTCAAAGTAAGGCAGTCACAGATGCTGATTGCAGTCCCGTAACCATCAGACAACGCTTAAGACAAAAAGGCATGGTAAATAAAAAGCATAAACAAATTCCTCGGCTGCTTCCATGTCACAAGTTGGACCACTTAAAGTTTGGTCGTGAATACCAAACATGGGACGTTGAGAAGTGGAAGAAAGTCCTATTTTCTGATGAGAAAAAATTCTATCTCGATGGTCCTGATGGCTTCCAATAATGTTGGTATAACAAAAACATGCCTCCTGAAATGTTCTCTGCACGTCATAGGGGTGGAGGTTCCCTAATGGTATGGGGTGCTTTTTCTTACAGAGGGACGATGGAGCTCCAGGTGATGCAGGGTTGTCAGAGAGCGGCTGGTTGTGTTAACATGCTACAAAAAGCATCTTTGATGACGGAGGGCCATCATTTGTGTGGGGATGGATGATTATTCCAACAGGATAATGCTGCAATCCATGCTGCAAGATGAACCTTGACCGTTCTACAAGAAAATGGGGTCCATCTCTTGGGACATCCTGCATGCTCACCGGACTTGAACCCAATTGAAAATGTTTGGGGATGGATGACAAGAGATGTTTATTGAAATGGCAAACAATATTCAACAAAAAATGAACTTTGTGAAGCCATCTTCAGAAGCTGGAACAACATCCCCCTCACCTTAATGGAAACGCTTATTACTAGCATGCCCGACAGAATTTTTGAAGTCATTAAAAGAAGTGGAGGTAGACTTCATTCTTAAATTTGGTTGTTGAATATTTTCATACACTTTTTGTACAATTTCGTAGAATTTTTGTCTCTGGTCTTATAATTTTGATCATGTGTAAATCGCCTTATTTTATAAAAATGTAAATTTCTAAATAAAATGTTTGGAATGTAGCTTTTTGTTTCCATAACCTTTTAGATTGTAGTATTGGTAACCTTAAGTGGGAGGAGTTTAAAACCTATCTGTAAAAAAAATTTCTTTTTAAAGATTTTTAAGTGGTCATAAATTTTTGATCGGGAGTGTATATGTGTGTACATATTCATCTGCTTGTGGGTGGATATGCATGGGTTTATGGTCACTCATTCTGCCCAATGAACTTTTTTTCTGCTAACTTTGGTGAGCTTTACAAGATAGGTCTAAAGATTTTTATTGTCGATCATGTTACTTGATTTCTATTTTGTTGAATATTTTCTGAGAAAATTTTATACCAAATAAAATGTGGTGTAATGAGATGAGCTTATTAGCTTGTCAAAATGGATTATAATTTATAACCACTTTAGATGATGTGTTGAGTTTTCCTTTATATATACATAAAGAAAGAGAGAGAGATGAAATAGTGCTCGATGTATGATAACAGAGCTTTAATTTATATTAATAATAAATATAAATGTTTCCCTCATCAGAATTTAATGCATGATGCAACCATCAGGTGCTGAATGAAACCTGTCCAGTATAAAGATGAATAGTGGTATTTATATTATAATGTAATGTTAGTGAAGAAGTTCATTTATTTAGAGAGGATGTAATAATATAACATTTATATATATATATATATATATATATACACAAACACACACTTACATAGCTACAAATATATAACTATAATGTAAATAACAAATATACATATTTAAAATGTCGTTCCAAATATCTTAGATACATTCACATTTATATACATATACAAAGATTTACATACAAATATCTATCTACATATTAACATATTCGCTGTTGGATTCATACAAAAATGTAAATCACTCCAGTAGATATAATAAAACTACATATTGTGTGAATTTATCCTTTGAGGAAGAAATTCTGCACCTTAAAATACACCCAACTTTTAGGTAACAATGTGCACACTCAACCATTATATAAAGATGTATGTGTAGATATTCATTTGATTATATATATATATATATATATGTGTGTGTATGTATGTATATATACATACACACACACAATCAAGTGCATGTTGTTTCTAATACCTTTTGTTAGCTTTTGTCATGAGCTTTTTGTTAATGGCCACTTGAGCCTTTGTCTTCCATCAGAAATTTAAGAAACTTAACTTTGCTTTCATTTCGATATTCATAAAAAAAAACAAAAAAAAAAAAATGGCTGCTTAACATGGATGCACAAGAATACTTTTTCTTCTGAATTGATTGTTTTTTAAAAAAGTTTTCCTGACAATTATTTTTTGTTTTCTAATACTCTTTCAAATTTTTTTCACAAATGACTCTTCTTTTTAATGCACGTTTTCAGCAAAATTGTTTTCTGAGCATCAGCTTTGAAAATTAAGCTTTTCTTATTTTTAGAGAAAAGTATTGCATGTCAGTTTTTATGGTCACTCATAAAATTAAAATGCATTTGCAGAGGAATATTTGTTTTCTCAAATTCTGAAATGAAGTACTGCCATCCTTCCATGAATTATTCAGACCAGTATCCTTATCTTATTCATTTTTACTCCCCTATTTTGGCCTACTGAATTTTGCATGCATATTCAAATTTCTTCATATCAACAGTACCCTTATAACTGCTGTTATCGCTTCTCTTTATTTCAGAATCCTCCACTCTCTATGAATTTACTAAAAGTAGGCTATAGAGAAATTTTGGATATTAAGAAATGACTTCACAAAATCTTTTTGCAGTCACTTTTTTTTATATTTGTGCTCCTTTGCTTTCTAATTATTGCATTTATGCATTTTCATAAATTTATAATCTTTTTTACCATAAAAAAGCTGTTAAACATATCTCAGCTTTAAAAAACCCCAATGAGGGGAAGATGTTTGTTCAGTCAGCTCAGATTCTATTATAAACCAAAGCATGTCACTTTGTTGCATATTGAATTGTTAAGAGGAACAGTCCAAGATATATGCTTCTCATTGGAAGCATCAAAATCAAGTCAGTACAGAAATTTAAATGACCTAACAGACAATGGAAAATGTGATACAGAAATCTGAAGACACATTGGTATAGCAAAGATGCTTTCCAAAAAGCCAAACAAAGTATTAAGAAATAGGAAAATTGTTAGAAACAAAGAAAAGAGTGTTGATCTGCTATGTACCATTAAACCTCTTCAATGGCAGTTAATACTAGAATATTTTATCACAGGTGAAGTACTGATTTAAGGTAACAAAAATTTTGTTCTACAGAAGAATGCTGAGAACATATGTTCAATGAGGAAGTTTTAAGAAAAATGGGGACAAAACAGACACTTGCATTTAGGGTCAAAAAGAAATAGATGACATTTTTGAGATATATAATGAGAACATTTGACTGACAGGACATGGTGAAGAGGCAAGAGGAACAGAAGAAAACAGTAAATATTCTATGAAACAGACATGTAAATGAATGGCAGAATAGGGATTAGAGCTACAAAGGATAGAATCCTATAAAAAACCCTGGTTGTCCATGTCCTGAAGAGACACGGCACACAGAAAAAGTGAACTCAAAGAGAAATAAGCCAATAAGATGAAGACATGCAAGATATTTATTTTTCAATTGCCTATTCTCTGAAATCAAAGACAATTTGAATTTATTGATTGATCCTACAATCTGTTTTTTGATTATTAATAATGGAATATTCCCCAGTCATAGTAAGTTATCATTAAAAGTATTTCATTGGTAAATAGGGAAGATCAGGCTGCTAATATATTAGTCTTTATTCTTTTTGCTATGCATTAGCTTTCTTTGCATATTTTTACTTTAATGTTTTAAAATATAAAATTCTTTAAAGCATGCCATAATGGTCATAGTAATGGTGTGAATAGCCATATTTATATAGAAAACATTCAACATTCATTGACTAAACAGTTAGTGTTACTGATGAATGAAATTTATGAAATCATTCTCTTAAAAAAGTTTTTAACTAAAATAGACATCTTAATTCCACTAACTGTTATTACTCTTTCTAGTACTAATGAATGTTTCTATTCTACCATTTTATTTAATTGTATAAATAAAAATCCTATGTGAATTCATAAAATAAATGCATGTAATTTTCAAAATACTCAGATATTTGCCAACATATTTGATTGTGTGGGTAAACTAGTTATCTATATCATTTATAAATGTATAATTATTTTTTATTATATTCTATATAAGATTTTATTATGCAGGTCAATGTTTTCACAATAAAATTTGTAAATGCTATTTATATGAAAATACACCATTTGAATTTTATGCTTATATATATATATATATATATATATATATATATATATATACAGTGACATGCATAAGTATTGGATACATGTTATTTTCTGTTATAACTCTAGTTTGTTTGCCATTTTGCCTGATATTTGGTAAGTAATATCTCGTAAAGTTGTTTTAGTTGTATATGGAAGGAAAATTAAAAACTCATGGTTGAATCCATTTTTTTATCAAAATTCAAAATTACCCTATGCAAAAGTACTGGATACATCACACTTTTTTCAAATTTCCAATCAAAATTTTGTATTTTAAAAGACTTTAAATATTCAAATTTTTGATAGTATTGGAATATTATCTCTGACCAATCAGAGAAGCACACAATTGCTTACAAGATAATGTTACTAATAATCTGACTCTTTGATATGCATTCTACAATTCAAGGTTTAAAAATGGCAAAAACTAAAGAATTATCCAGAGGTAGAATCATTGAACGTCACAAAGGAGGACAAGGTTATCAAAAAATTAGCAAAGAAATGAATTTTGCACTAAGTACAGTAGGAAATATCATCAAAAATTATAAGAAGTATGGCGACAGTACAGCAAACTGTCCAAGAAATAGAAGACCGAGAAAAATAAATGAAAGGGCTTCAAGGTGGATCAGTAGAAATGTTAAAAAAAGCCCTTCATTACTAGTTCTGAAATTAAAACTGATCTTGAGGGTGCTGGAATTAATGTAAGTAAGGATACCATTAGCAGAACTCTATATCAGACAGGCTTTCATTCAAGATCACCAAGAAAAGTGCCTTTACTGAAAACCAAACATGTCAAAACTTGTGAAAAGAAAGGTATGCAGTTTTGGGTAAAGTTAATCTGGTCAGATGAAACAAAAGTTGAACTATTCGGAAGGAACACAGCGACAAGTGTTTGGCGAAAAAATGGCACTGCCTTCAACAAGCACAATATCATCCCCACAGTTAAGTTTGGGGGCCATTCCATTATGATATGGGGATGCTTTTCATCCAAGGGCACTGGTGAGTTACAAGTTATCCATGGTAGAATGAATGGTAGCATGTACAGGGAGATTCTAGAAAAGAACCTTCAGAAATCTGCAACTTCTTTAGGATATGGTCAGAATTTCATGCTTCAACATGACAATGATCTCATATATACCACAAAACTTACAAAAGAATGGTTTGAAAATAATGGTATTAGTACTCTCAATTGGCCAAGTCAGTCTCCTGACTTGAATCCAATTAAGAATGTGTGGAATACTTTGAGGGTTAAAGTTCATAAGCGGAATCCACTAAACATCAAGCAATTAGAGGAATTATACAAGGAAGAATAGGGTAAAGTAATGGTGGATCAGTGTGGAAAACTTGTGGCCAACTATAGAAAGTGACTGGAAGCAGTGAAACAAAACAGAGGCTACGCAACAAAATATTAAATTGATGTATCCAATACTTTTGCATAGGATAATTTTGAAGTTTGATAAAAAAATGGATTCAACCATGAGTTTTTAATTTTCCTTCGACATACAACTCAAACAACTTTACAAGATATTACTTACCAAATATCAGGCAAAATGACAAAGATAAACTAAAGTTATAACAGAAAATAACATGTATCCAATACTTATGCATGTCACTGCATATAAATATATATATATATATATATATATATATATATATATATAAACATGTTACGGAAATTGTGTGCTATCCTGCTGGATAGCACACATTTTTGCAATAAAATTTATCGTAAAATAATCAGGCCGGTTAGATATAAATATAAAATACTGTTTAATTAAAAACAGAATATCTACTTAAATACGAGTATCGGTAAAAATAATGTTCAAAATAATTCATATATATATATATATATATATATATATATATATATATGTATATGTATGTATGTATGCCGCATTCACCCTAGTCGGGTTGAGCGGGCTTCCTCCCTGACGGAGCAAGTCTCATTGGGATTTGTTTAAGGGCAGGGTCCCAAGTCCTACCCTGTTATTTAACCCATAACTGGAGGGAACGGACGGATTAATACCTTTCCCAAGGGTACCAGTGCGCAACTGAAATTGGAACTCGGCTCACCGATTTCCCCCTCCAAGCCGACATCCACCGCACCACAACGCACATCCGTGAACGCTAACAGCACCTGGTATTCCCAAGTGGTCACCCACGTAAGTACTGACCAGGCTCAACGTTGCTTAACTTCGGTGATCGAGCGGGAACCGGTGTATTCAACGTGACATGACCGTTATACATATATATATATATATATACTTACAGTCATTTATTTGATAATGTAAGATTGTATTATGCAACTTGAGAGTTGTTCATCATATTGTAAATAAATATAACAGAATATTTACTGATATTTATTTTTTTAATTTAAGATATATGTAAAATTTGCCATTACTTGTAAGAAAGACAATTTCAAAAAAAGAAACAAACAAGATATTGTAAAGTTATGCATGCATAATGTTGGAAATCTGAACAGAAATTGAAAGAATTACTAAGATAAGAAAAATAAAAATGGTATGAAATAAAAAAAAGTAAACCAACAGGAAAATAGTTGAAAGAGCTGTTGTAGTCATAAGGCGATGTTGCAAATGAAAACTGATTTTCACTTATTTCCATAATAAAACCTACTACCTCCCCACCAACAAAAATAAGTATAGTATCTTTTAATAGGAATTTTCCGCTTCTATATGTCATGTCCCGCCAAGACATGAGTGATTATAGCTCACCACAACTTTTTATCCTTTGTAACTCATAATGAGTTTTGTATTTTTATCACCCCTCCCAGTCCCTGTTCTGTCATGTAGGTTATTAATTATTTCCTTTGGTCATTCTTACTTTCAATATGACCTGTGAATGCAAAATTATATCTTAAACTAAAACTCATATGCTATATTGATTTTATTATCATTTCACCCCAAGCAAAGTAATAAAGCTGCTAAGATACAAGGGTTTATTGAATGTGAAAAAACATAAGAAAAACATTAAGGAAAGAAAACAATACAAGAACAGTAATTAAGAAGAAAAAAAGATAATGACTGATATTGCATTTAAATTTTTAAAGATCAAACTTGACTCAAAAGCAAGTGGCCAAAAGAGTTTCACAAACAAAGAATCTAAAAGAAAAACTGTTATCACAGAACTTACATCTAACCATTTCAACTGTAAAATGATGAGAGCAGCCAATCTTCAAATTACTCAAATATATTTTTTTATTTCTTCAAGTTTCTCCAGTGTGTTGTAAGGAACAATTGTGACAGTTTATTTTAAAAAGGTTGCAATGCATAAATTGTCATCTAAATTACACAAAAATAAAAATAATACTGACATCTTATTTTAACAGATATGTTTACCAAAATTCCGCAAGAAATTTCTTGAAATACTAAAGAGTAAATTTATTCAATAACAGTGCCATTGACTTCAACCAAGGCCTCCAGACAACTTTGGAATCTTCTGAATTTCTTCTGGGCAGTCTTCTTGTTTAAATTGGTAAATGCCATCATAATACTTACCTTCAGTTCATCTTTGGTATTACAAGGAATTTTGTTAGTTTCTCACTCAACTGTCCCCCACACATAATAACTGAAGGGATTGAAGTCTGAAGAGTTAGGTGATCAGATGGAAGGGGTGAAGTGCATAAATTCTTAAAGTTGAATCACTAAAGAATATAGCTCATCAGAACAATTACCATAAAAATATTTATAGAAAGCTATGTTACAACAGTTGGAAAGTGACTGAAATATTCTTCTTTAGATTTTATCAAGTATCAATAAATACTAGAAGTACCAGATCAGATGTGGCAACCATATTCAACTCATGGATCAATGTCAGACTTATAAACGTGTAAGACAGATTCTAGCAAGAAAAATTGTCTAGCATGACACAGTGAATCAACTATTTTTTTAGCAGCAGTCCTAACAATTGATTCAATATAATCTTTCAACTTCCTGTCAGTGGAAAATGTTAACCCAAGAAGTTGCAATGAGTCACCCTCCTGGAGGTTAGCATTAGCCATGCTAATGATAGGCAAAAATGGGATAGCACAAGTAACTTTAAGAGAAAATAACAGCATGATAAAGACACTAACATTCCACACAACTTCAAATAAAAGTGTAGAAAGAAAGCCTCCATCAGTACTGGAAAGAGCCATGCAGCTACTGAATTTGAGAGATCTATTTCACTGAAAAATTGCTTTAAGAGAAATATTTTATAAATTTTAACCAAAAGTGGCACTGGCTGCTTGGTCAGCTAATGATAATGCAACCACAGCAATAAATAATAACAATATTAATAATAATAATAATTCCACCAGAAAAACAGTGAACCCACCTACAGAAAACACCTCCCCAAAAACTCATGCAATCAGGCACAATAAAAGATATATACTTTAATGTACATACAAAAACACATGTGGCATTTTTTTTAGATATCAGGTTGACAATGTTTGTTCTTGATTCTCTTCAAGATGTTGATATTCCACATAATTCAAATAAAAGTTTAGAAAAGAAACCTCCATCAATATTGGGAAGAATGATAACAGATACTAGATTTGAGAAACCTGCTTTCCTGAAAAATTATTCTAAGAGAAAAGATTTTATAAATTTCAACTCATAGTAGTACAAATTGCTCGGTCATTTAATTCTGAATGTTTCCTTATAAGGAAACAGCTAATATTATCATTACCATTGAGAACTTATGAAGTGTAATCCATTGTCAGTTTCCACTGGAATGAAAGGCTTTTTTTCTTTTAACTTCTCTATTTTCTGATATTTAGAATGAAACATTTCTCTTGAATATTTTCACAAATAAATCTCCTTTATGTATTTACATATTTATTTTGGCAAGTGAAATAAAATTGTTTTATTTTTATGGTAATATTTGTGCTGAAAGTAATGATTATGATAAAGCTATGTCAATGAAGGAGTTTATAAACAAATAAATGTTTTTAAGAGGTGCCTTTTATTTTTTTCTGTTTTTCTTCTCATATAGTTCATTGCCTTTGATGTTGAGATTTTACTTTACCACCGGGGCTTGCAACAAATTGAAATATAAGTCATGGCATCTCTAAACATTGTTAACAGTGGAAATGGTAAACATGAAGAAATTCTAAATGCACAGTGATCAGTCTCACAAGCATTATACGTGTTTATTTCTGAGTCCTTTTTTATTTTAAATTTGTATTGTTGAAGTAAAGCCAAAAGAAAAAGATACTAATTTTGCTTGCTTCATACTCAAATGCTCAAAAGGTTCCTGTTAACTGAGAGAGAAAAATGTAGAATTATCGTGAATTCTTCTATTTTCTGCAAGACACTTGTGAAATATCAGAGGAATAAAATTTTTTCCATGTTGTTTTCATTCCTTATTTCTTTCTTCTTATATATTTGTCAGTGTACATATACATGTACATGAATTATATTTGCACAAAATTGAAGATACGATTAAATAAAGAAATAATCACCAAACACAGTTCTTTATATCCCCAATATCAATGAAGCCTATACTTAAAGAATATAAGATCGAAATATTTTCAGTTGATGTAACCTTGTTCACATCAACCTCTAACATTATCATTTATCATACAATTAAAATACACTTCATAGTAAATTTTAAAGTATTATAAAATAAAAATACAGGCAATAGGCCTAAAGTCACTACAATAATAATCATAATAATAATACTGTAATGCATGATAAACTTTCTATTCCTTAAACAGCACAAAATCCATTTATGGATGAATATGTACTGAAACCATCTTTGACACAGATCTACGACAGAAAATCATTCTATGATAATTAAACTATATATGCAAATGGGCATGTGGCTGAGTGGTTAAAATGTCCCTTTTAACCATCATACCCAGGTTCGAATCCCACCATGGTCAATTTGTCAGAAAGGTAACTTCTTGATGTTATCATTCTGGAGGAGGTGATATCAGCATGCAGCACCTTTGGAAAGTGCCTGAAAACCATATCATGAGTTGACCAAAGCCTTGTGAGTGAAATTGAGTATGCGGCTCCCTATGAGGAGTCATCAATGGTTGTGCTAGCACATAGTCACAAGTCATCATGACTGAGGATTTGAGCATCCTGACTGTGGTTCAAACTGTTGTTCATGCTAGATAATATACTCTCTCCCAGAAACTGTAACTAAGGTCTGCTCAGCTTCATTGCAGTATAAACCACTGGTAGTCTCTGTGAGCATCAAACAGATAAAAATGTGGCTGAGTAGATGTCTTCAATGCATATTAGCTAGCTGCCATAAAATGCATGCATCCTTAAATATGAGTGGCCAGCTTTACATGAGAACAGGTTATTTGATATCACTCTCATCCATCCTTTTAAATTTCATTTTTTCAATCAAAAATTTAAAAATAGCAGCACACATTCTATGCTCAACTCATCCAATAAGAAGGTCATACAGAAGTATCAGCAATATATGTGATCAGCATATTGAAAAAGAACACATAACAAACTTGAAATTCTAAAATTTAACACCAAAAAATCATCTTTTGGAACATGATCAAAAAATGTGTATGTTGATAGAATTCATCAAGTTCCATCAAAGTTTGTGGGTTCAACAGAAATTAGAAAAGACAGCAACAAGAGTAATATATATTGAGAGGTAGATAATGTGTGACAGATTTTTTATGTTTGTTTACAAACCACTTAGAAATTGTTGTTATATTTGCAGTGGCTTTGTACAATTTCTTAATTAATATCAATTTTGCATCCGTATGAAAATGGAAAATTATAAGGTGCATTTTAAACACTTCATGCTTTTTTATTACTTTAAAAGCAAAAATACCTTGCAAGGAACAAGAATGTGATGTGCAATGCTTTAGCTGACAGAAACATAGGAAATTGGTTTATAAAGTTTAGAGTTGGTGATTTTAGCCTTATTGATAACAAATGCTCAGACCCCCCTCCTCCTAATTATGAATGATGACCAGATCAAGACATTAATTGAGAATAATCTGCATTAGATAAAACGTTACAATGTTTGGTATCACATGATCTGAGTGAAAAGAATCATTTGGATTGCATTTATATCCGTTATTTGCTGTATAAAGGCAATGAAAATGAACATTTTTTTTTTAATCAAGTTGTGACAGGTGATGAGAATGGAATGCAACAATGTTCAGTGAAAAAGACTCTGGGATAAGTGACAT
Organism: Ascarosepion bandense; assembly: GCA_037127315.1. Taxonomy (NCBI): domain Eukaryota; kingdom Metazoa; phylum Mollusca; class Cephalopoda; order Sepiida; family Sepiidae; genus Ascarosepion; species Ascarosepion bandense. Next base: position 8,713,483 of record JBBBDQ010000154.1, read on the forward strand.
GAACCAACTTTAGCTACCCCAAAAGCAAGTCTTTATTTTAAGAAAGTCATGATGGGCATCTGGTAAGATTGGAAAGGAATCCTGTACCATGAGCTTCTGCCAAGTAACCAGTCAATTGATTCTGAAAGCTATCGATGACTACTGAACAAATTAAAAGAAACCCTCCAAGAAAAACACCCAGAATTAGTGAACAAGAAAGGTGTTGTTTCCATCAGGATAACATCAGACCTCATGTTTCTTTGGCAATCCAACATAAATTGTTGCAGCTTGGCTGGGATGTGTTACCCTACCCACTATATTCACCAGACATTGTTCGTTTGGATTTTCATTTATTCAGGTCCTTGCAAAATAATTTTAATGGTAAAACAGAAACAACCTTAATGAGTTCTTTGCACAAAAACCACCAAAATTCTGGGAAGATGGAATCTAAGTTCAAGGAAAAATGGGGAAAGGTTGTGCAACAAAATGATTCATTTTTAATTGAATAAATCTTTAATGGCAAAATTTTGTTTAGTGTTTTAATTTTCCTTAGAAATTGGCATGAATTCATCCAATATGTTTTCCCAATTTTCATCTAAGATGTTGCACACTGGACTGGAAAAACTGGAATCAAACACTTTTGATCATCTTTGTCATTATCAATAATTTTAGAATTGTCAAAATTTTCTTTATGGCTGGAGTTGGGACTTGAACAATATTGAGTGGATTTATTTAGATTAATGGTGATTCTATAAGGGTGATTTGATTCCCTATTGATGTATTTATGGTTATGTGAGTCCTTAGTGTACAGTTTATACAGATTATTGCTCAGGTCAAAGGTAACATTGAAGAAATTTATGACTTTAGCATTAGTGATAGTAGTAATATTAAGATCGTGGCCATTGAGAAATTTGCTTAGATACTTTCTAAGTTTGTTCATTTTCTTTTTTTATCTTGTGGACTAGTTTTATAGCGGATGGTCAATCTGTCATCTTGGTAAAGTCCGGTATTACATAAATCAAAGGTGTGCCTAAGATTCCAAAGGAAAAAGTCTACCTAAATCACAGGCTTCTGCAGAAGCATATGCACTCATAGAGATGCAGAAATCAGGGTTGTTTTTTTCTAGTCTACAGGCATTCATCATAAAATAAAATACATTAATGCTTCAGAAGAAAGTAAACTCAAAACTAGTTTTGAATATTTCATTAAAAACAAGGTAGGTAGAAATAAGCAGAACTCATGTAAATGTAACATTATTTGGTTTAACCCACCTTACAGCAGTAATGTTTAAACAAACATTGATACATTCTTTCTAAACTTAATTTACAAACATTTCTACCATCCACCTACACTAAAAAAATTTCAACAAAAACAATGTTAAAGCCAGTTATAGTTGCATTAAGAACATAGATAAATAAATTTCACAACATAATAATATAGCAAATAAATACTTGGCCCACCTGAATAAGATCAGTTACCCTACTACTAACAACAATGACGCTTCACAATATAATTGCAATTGCCAAAAAATAAAGTTTGCCTATTGAATAACCAATATATGTCCAAAAGTATTGTTTATAGAGCATGAATTCATTTAGAAAATGTTGTTGAATTTTACTTTGGAAGCACTTCTAACAGGTGAAAACTGAGATATAATAATCCCACATTGTCAACAATAAATATAGCAAAAGCGCTGTTTTATTCACATATTGAAAATTAATAAACAATAACAAGAACTCAATTATTACCAGGAATATCATCACTAAATCCAAATCTTACAATGGAAAAAGATATATATATAACTTAACTTTAATTAAAATTTTAAAATTTAAACTTATCTAAAAGCTATATGTAATCCCTACAAAACTCCAGGTAGAGACAAAATAAAGGAACAAGAAACTTGATTGTAAGTTTTAATCATATACACTCCCGATCAAAAATTTAAGACCACTTAAAAATCTTTAAAAAGAAATTTTTTTTTACAGATAGATTTTAAACTCCTCCCACTTAAGGTTACCAATACTACAATCTAAAAGGTTATGGAAACAAAAAGCTACATTCCAAACATTTTATTTAGAAATTTACATTTTTATAAAATAAGGCGATTTACACATGATCAAAATTATAAGACCAGAGACAAAAATTCTATGAAATTGTACAAAAAGTGTATGAAAATATTCAACAACCAAATTTAATAATGAAGTCTACCTCCACTTCTTTTAATGACTTCAAAAATTCTGTCGGGCATGCTAGAAATAAGCGTTTCCATTAAGGTGAGGGGGATGTTGTTCCAGCTTCTGAAGATGGCTTCACAAAGTTCATTTTTTGTTGAATATTGTTTGCCATTTCAATAAACATCTCTTGTCATCCATCCCCAAACATTTTCAATTGGGTTCAAGTCCGGTGAGCATGCAGGATGTCCCAAGAGATGGACCCCATTTTCTTGTAGAAAGGTCAAGGTCCGTCTTGAAGCATGGATTGCAGCATTATCCTGTTGGAATAACCATCCATCCCCACACAAATGATTGCCCTCCACCCCTATGACGTGCAGAGAACATTTCAGGAGGCATGTTTTTGTTATACCAACATTGTTGGAAGCCATCAGGACCATCGAGATTGAATTTTTTCTCATCAGAAAATAGGACTTTCTTCCACTTCTCAACATCCCATGTTTGGTATTCACAACCAAACTTTAAGTGGTCCAACTTGTGACATGGAAGCAGCCGAGGAATTTGTTTACGCTTTTTATTTACCATGCCTTTTTGTCTTAAGTGTCATCTGATGGTTACGGGACTGCAATCAGCATCTGTGACTGCCTTAATTTGACTAGAAGAAAGTCCCCTGTCTTTCATAACAACCCGTCTTACTCAATGCAGGAAAAATTTTTTGGGGCCTACCAGAGGATTTTGCTTTTCCATAATTCTCACTGTTCTTTAGAAAGTTGCAAATCACAGTTTTACTGCAATTTACCTTAGCTGCGATCGCCTGCTGTGACAAATCTTGCTTATGGAATTCGAGAATTCAAGAATGCACAACTTTGGTAAGTTTGCTTGCTTTAGGCATGGTAACACCTTTACGCAGTGATTGCTAATCTCTAACTGAACTAAAAACATTGGAATTGCCATAGATCTAACAATTTATACCCCTGGTCTTATAATTTTGATCATGTGTAAATTGCTTCATTTTATAAAAATGTAAATTTCTAAATAAAATGTTTGGAATGTAGCTTTTTGTTTCCATAACCTTTTAGATTGTAGTATTGGTAACCTTAAGTGGGAGGAGTTTAAAATCTATCCATAAAAAAAAATTTATTTTTAAAGATTTTTAAGTGGTCTTAAATTTTTGATCAGGAGTGTAGAATCTTTGTGATATGGGCACTTCAGGGTAGTGTAATGGTTAGCAAGCTGGTCTTGCTAAAACAATTATGACTGAGTAATGAAAGACTTGAAGCAATCAAAATGAAGTTGTACAGAAGGATGCTGAGCATACCATGGACTAAACATGAGAGAAACAACAAAGGTTTTGGATAGGATGGAAACAAAAAGGAAACTAAAATTTAACAACAGAAAAAGACAGCTGAAGTTTCTGGGACATGTAATGAGGAAGGAAAGCTTGGAAAACCTGTTACTCGCAGGACAGATAAAGGAGAAAGAGAGACAGGGGAAAAGTAACATGTGACATACTTGAGGTGCTTGAACAAATGGATGGCTGCAGGGTTTTGGGGAAGTAACAAGAGAAAGGGTGTTAAAAGCTACAAGAGATAGAGAGATGTGAAAAGCCATGATCACTTATGTCCTGCAGGGACATGGACCATAGAAGAATTGAGTTTGATTCTCACTGGGTCTCCATATTTTTGACTGTGCTACATCTAAGCTACACTTAGAAAATCATTATGATCTTTGTGATAGATACATGGTGTTTATGTTTGTACATTGTAGTGATAGATAGCATAATGAATATTTTAATCTTTTATATAATATTAAACATCTTGATAAATTCTTGGAAAATCTTTTGTTAGATTTTAAATTTAAAAACAAATATATGAAAATTTATATCATTTTAAAATGTACCTTCACAACCAAAAAAAACTTTCAGCATAAATGTAGAAATAATCAACATGGACTACAAGAAAGCTAGTCACATCATTTCAAATATCTTTAAACAATAAAATTAAGCTACTGTCAGATACAGAATTGGGTGGTAAACAAGGCAATTTTCTTCTCTCTCTAGATTTTCAATACAGTAAACTCAGTCTGTCCAAATAAATAGGCAATTAACAATTAAATCACTGAGTATAGTAGACACTTCATGAAACCAGTACAACACATGACTGGGTTTCTGACAATACATGAAGTGAACTTGTATATAAATCAAACTTTTGTATAGGTCAACCCTTGATTTTTGGCCTCTTATTAATATAAGACATGATCTGTTTATAGGGTGACCCCAGCTCTTGAAACTAATAGAACAGCAATGCAGAGTAACAATTCATTTTATTTTTATGTTATTTAACCACTTGAAATTGGCTGATATCTTATAAGAAATGGTGAATATTTTGGTGATAGTCTTTGATTCTTCTTATATTTTGTAACTTCTATATGCCATGGCATATAAAAGTTACAAAATATAAAACAATTCCTGGTTCTCCACAATTTCTTGTCCTATGTAGCTATTTTTTCTTCTTGCTATCTCTTCTAAACCCTGTTCTAATAGCCATTTACTTAAGCTCTTTAGGTAGGTTATGCCTTCCATATGTAATTTACTAACTACTTATGCTGTACCAAAAATAGTACAATTTAATTTTGCTACAATGGTTAAAAATATAGTCTTGTTTGAATTCCTGGGATGTGGAGTTATTTACATTATTATTTTTTTACTTTTATCCTCATCTTTGTTGTTATCACAATGTTTTGGCTGTTGTGCTGGGAGTTCAAACTCTAGTAGAGAAAACTTAGACTTAATGGAAACAGGGTAAACAATAACTGAGCAAAACTAAATAAGAACACAGATGGGATATCTAAAAACAAAGAGAGTAGAATGAGAACAATCTACCTATATAGATTAAATAAAAGGTACAGTTTGAAATTTCCTGATGGTTACTCAGACTGATGAACATCAGAAAAAAGCTGGATTCGGGTTTATATTGTTTTATAGCATATCAATCTAAATGGGTTCTTTAATGCTGACAAGATTTTTCAATTACTTACATTGAACTGTTGATCTTTATTGCTATATTCACGATGTTTCAACCATTGTACACTCCAGCTTTCTTCAGGAGAAATTCAAACCCTTTATTTCAATCACTGGGGTATATTGTTCTTGTTCCATTAAACATGCAACTTCCGGGTGTCTTAGTTATCTCCCTTTAACTCAGCTCTCTAAGTTATTTGTTCACCACTGCTGTAGCCAGAAACTTACAGCTCTTTGGGTCAAGCCACTGGATCTAGCCAATCCTTTTATCCACAGGATCAATACAAAAACAATATACCCAAGTGATTGAAATTAAGGGTTTAGTTCAAAATTCCAATCACCTGAAGGAGACCAGAGGGTACAATAGCCAAATCATTGTGAATATAGCAATAAAGATGAGGACAACAGTTCAAATAATATAAATACTACCTCATCTTAGAAGCATAAGCAAAAATATTTAGAATAGAATACATATTATATGCAAATGAATCTATATAAAAAATCAGTTTGTAGGAGATGAGGTTTCAGGTCTTTTTTATAAATAGTATTTAAATAATGATTTAGTGATAAAAGTTTTATTAATTAATCCATACCTGAGGAGAGAAAAGGTAGCTCCATACCTCTCTCAAGGGTATTTACTCATAAGTGAATATACTGAACTCAACTAGGATTGGAACTCTGCTATTTGATTAACAATTCTGAGCTATTATACATCATACAACAAGCACATCCAAGCTTACCACACCTGTTATTTTTAAGCAGTCATCCATCTAGGTCAAGAGCAGGCTCGATATTGCCTAACTTCAGTGATTGAACAGGTACCAATGTTTTGACATGATTTGGCCATAACACTAGACAGTCACAATGGCTGAAACATTGTAATAATAACAAAAACAGATTATCTCAATTAATATTAATATATTATATCCAATAAATCCTGTCAAGGTGAACTTGTTTGTATCTCACACATGCTCCAAGCTGCAAAAACCCTCTTCAGGGCAAAAGAAGAAGAGCCACCTTAGAGCCCATGACCACTAATTCAACAATGAATCACCATAATCTCTGTGATAGATGTACAAACACAAACACCATGTAGGTGACCACAAAGCAAACATTTTAACCTTTTATGTAATATTAAAGCATCTTGAGAAACCATTGAAAATCTATTATTGTACTTGTTTTTATATTTAAAATCTATCAAATATTATATAATTTCAAAATATACCTCTATCACAAAGTAATATCTTTCTGCACAACATAGACTGTATGTAGACTAGTCACATCATTTCAAATATATTTAAACAATAAAATTAAACTTATATCAAATATAGAATAGGTTGGTAAACAAGGTAATTTTTGACTAAATGACCGCTAATTCAACAATGTTAAGATTATTTAATCATCATATACATATATATTAATATATTACTCAGGCATACAGTGTAGAGGTTTTAATTTTTGTGTGGCCTTCTTTAAACTGCCATAAATTTGTTAAAGTTGAAAAGCAAAGAATAAACAACAAGATTTTTATTTTTGATATCAAAAATTTTTATATGCAGATTTTCAATGCAATGTTTTGAATATCAAAAGCATGCTGAATAGGTAGGCAGTGCCTACCCTGAATAAAATACATCAGCAGTTACATTTTCCTTTTATTTTTTTTTAATTGATTCACCCCAAGCAAGGCAATACCACCACTGATGCACAGTGGGCTATGTAAGAGAGTAAAAGTTTAGGCAGTAGGAGAGCGAAGAGAAAGATGAACTAGTTACAGTGGGTGTCCAAGAAAGGACAAGAGAAGGATGGGAATACAGGTGTGATGATAGTTGCAAAGGTAGAGTGAGAAAGGAAATTAGTAAATTTATTATGACAAAAAGCAAAAAAGTAGTTTATGAATAAATTTTGTTCTCAGCAAAATATCCTCCTTTAACCTTGATTACTGCGGGATATTTTCTTTTGTTTCGTTTACTACAGTGGAGAGAGAGGAATTAATATTAGTAGTATTATTGGTTGTGCTTTATTGTAATTTGTGATGCGAGCTTATGTAAAAAATTATTTTAATACTATCATATACTTGTAAAATCCAGGAAATAGAAAAATTAACTATTTTAATACTATCATATACTTGTAAAATTTGGGGAATAGAGAGATTAACTATTTTTGAGAAAGAAAGGTAGAAATATAATTATTTTTCTTTTGTGTTCGAAGCGGATTATTTTAGGTAAAATTTTATAAGTAGTCATAATAAAATGTCAGGATTATTTGATGAGGTCAAGTAAGGTGAGATTCCTCAACAGATGTTCCCTGAGAACAGAAATTGTGGGAATTTAAATATCTAAATATGCAGGATTATACCTCATTCATTGAGCCACAAATCATGTGGGTGGAAACGATCTCATTGGTCAAAAGGTTTGAGTCAGTCAAATTCCCCGAGAGGATTGGGGATGGTTATAAAAATCCGGACTCTGCGAGAAAAATTAATTGAGTAGCTGTCAGTCGAAATGTAACGACTGTGGGAAAAGGTTCCCAATTGGTGGAGGGGTGGCCATGGCCGTGGGCCATGGCCCACAGCCAGTCGGCTACCACAGAACTTATGGCTAAAGAGTTAATTTCGAACAAAGTCTGCCGCCAATTGACTCAAAGAGTTAATTTGGAATAATATACCTTCAATATGAATCCCGAAAGAATGTTAGTGTTTTTTTTTAATCACAGGAGAATCAAAAATTCTGATTCCTAGTTTGCTCTACTTCAGTAATCTCTGTTAAACTTCGATAAGGACTTGAAAAGACTTTGTTATTTTAGAAGTTGCATAGAAAATTGACAGCCATGATTATGGAGAATATGTGAAAAGACTCTAATGAAAATTTAATGTATATGTGAAAAGACTTTAGTGAAAATTTGAAGAGCTCTGTTTACTTTAACGAAACTTAGAAAAGACATTTTTATTTAAGGATTGAACGCTCTGAGATTTTTTTATACTCTCTCTCTCTCTCCATTGTAAACTGACATTCCGACAACTGTATTATCATTCTGACAAATGTATTGTCTGCTCCTGTGAAAAAAAAACTTTGTTTTTTCTATATAAAGACATTCTTCGTAACTCTCCAGGCGTGTTTGACTTTATTCATTTATTTTATTCATTTTTTTTGGTGCCATAATTATTTTTTTAACCACAAGTGTACACCAGTGTCCGGACTGGCTTTGGGTGGAAAGATGACCATTAAGATTGCACGACACGACTTCTGGGATCAATTCACAGCGTGAGACAGTGGCGCGTTGTTGCAATGGTGACTGAACCAACCGGCCAGCCGGTTGGTGGTGTCACAACTGGGATCATCACAAACGTCGACAAGGACAAGTGTCACAATTAATGAGCCCGGCCAGCCCCGGGGTGAGCGTGTTACAATGCAGCACAAATTTTTGACATTCATTGCAAAAGTTTCTTAAAGTATAAGTTTGATAATTGATTCTGTTCTTTTTCAAGACTCTAAGATCTCTTTTTTTTTTAACTCTTCTGTTAAGTTCATCCTCTGCAAATTCTGGGGTCACTTCAAACTTTTGAACTGTAGAGTATACATATGATGATGATGACCAGTTATCTTCAACATATGAAAGTCCAACAATTCAGCTCCTAGAACTGAAATTTGATTATAGTCGTGAGTGTAAAATCATCTACATTTTTGGAAGAACTGAGCAGGGCTAAAGAACACAGATGAGATATCCTTAAAAATGGTCAGAGGAATGAGAACAATCTAGAGGATGCTCAAAGGGTGCCACAAAATCTTCAAACAATCTTTCTTAGATTTCAAAGTCAAAAATTTCTTTCTAGACTGGTTACCAACCCAGGCTAACAAAGCCAGTCAGTTCTATTATTTAACATATAGCCAGGGAGGAAGGAATAGATACATTTGTATGTGAGTGTAATTAACTCTACATGAGTTTCAACTAGTCTCTCTGATTTCACATTCCAAACCACTATCCATTACACCACCTCTGTGTGTGTGTGTGTGTGTGTAATTAATATTTTAAAAAAAGCAGTTTTTGTGCTTTGATGTGGAAAAATAATTTTAATTTCTAAGTGTGTTAGTTTAAAGTTATTAAAATTTAAATAACCTTAGATGTTAAAATGACAAAACTTTGTATCACATGTTATAAGCTTTAAATTTATCTTTTGACGTAAAGTAAGTTGACTTAATTTTACTATGTTTCTTTTTAATTGGAATATCATATTTCATTAATAATATTTAATAATAAATATTTTCTTTTGTTTGAAGTTGGTCAATTTATAAAATATGTTTTAATGAGGTGTTTGTTTTATTAAAATTTAATTTATAGAGATTTTCAGTATTACTCATTATGCACATGTAATAAACAGTAAAGCAATATCTTGCATACAATATGCCATTTAAAAATGAGTGTATATCAAGTGATATTATATATATTTCTGAGGCACTTCAATGATTTTGTAAGTTCTGTGCCTTCTTTTTCTGATAGGATATTTTGATATAAACATGTTAAAGACTAGCATTGATAGTATATAACAGGCCTTCCAAAGCTTTCTGAACTGCAACCACTTTTTGTTAAAAGAAATTTTATCATAACTTCTTTTACTGCCTGAGGGATCTTTTTTTATTCCCAATAAAATCAACCATTGCTGATTTTCACTATGGAATACCACATGCATAAAAATCTATTTTAGAAAACTGAAGAGATTTTTTTAATGCTCCCACTGAGACAATTTCTCCTTTAACTCTTTAACATTCAACCCAGCCAAACCTGCCTCATAAAGAATGACTCTCAATGTTCAACCCACCATAACCCACCCCATGCTTACTCTTCTATAAATAATGAAACTTTGAGAACTGATATTTATGGGGGTGACTTTGGGCAGGGGTTGATTTCGCTATGGGTTATTTAATGCCAAAATCTAAATATTTTGTATTTAATTTAATGCTTTCAGAGTAAATGTATGTTTTTTTAGATATATATTTTGTAGATCATAGATGTCTTGGTAATATTAATATAAAAATGTACTGTTTATTCTTGTTTAGGGGTTCTATATTTGCCCATAGCTTGGACCCTAACAGGTGCTACTATCTCAGGTCAAAGTGAACCGAGGAACAACTAAGAGGTGTACTCACATTCCTCAAAACCGAGGAGAAAAAGAGTCCTTTCTGCCAGATGTAGTTTATTGTCATACCCAGGATGATTTGGACATCTTAAATGTTAAAGAGTTCAGAAATGTTTTAAATAACAATTTTACTATTTAACGGAACTAAATTTTCTTTTAACGGAACTAAACTGTATAATCTTTTAATTCATTAAATAGGTGACTAAATAAATGACATTAAATTATTCCTATATATCAAACAAAAATAATTATGCAGTTGTTTTCTTTTTCAACAAAATAAGTTAGTTTATTCATCTTTCTTCACTCATTGATTTCAGTGTAGGAAAGAACTGTGCCTAGCAATACAGTGTTTTCATTGCACAATCTGCATACACAACTATGGGGCCCAATCTACCACATTGTGCTAAATTCCTGCTGACTCTACAATAAGGTTCAACCATCCTCTTACAGTACATTTTAATCCTGCTGGATGGGAAATTATCCTCCTCATCAAAAAAGCATAGTGGGGGAACTGGTTTAATCACTAATGTCCCAACCATGTGGCAGGTAGTAGTGGGTTAAACAGTAACATTAACACTTGATATTTTAAAACAGTGTAATTTGTTTTGTGGTGTAATAGATATTGGCTCAGAATGAAAAATTGGAGAGCCAAGTTTGAATTCCAGTCAAGTTCATTATATTTCCTTACACACAAATACAAGCAGCAGGTGTATAATATGGGATCTATTGCAGCAGATGTATAATATTGGCTCTATTGTACTGCCATTTTGTGAGTGGTTTCTGGACCATGCAGTAATCTATGGTGAGGCCATTTGATGACATGATGAAGGGTATTGTTATAGCAGTATCACTGAGCAACTCAACCCAATTTATTTATGCATGCATCTCCAGTGGGTGTCTGTGTCACCACCAAACCAACCAAAACAAACACAAAAGCAATCAAACAGAAAACAATCAAAATTAGCAAACCCAACCAAAAAAGAAAAACACAGTATATGCCTAGGTATACCATCTCTTACTTCCATACTGCTTCAGTGTAAACTTAACCTCTTGTTTTTTTCTAATATGGGTTTCAATGATACAATCCTACTGGAAGAGTTCACAATCCCAGATTACACACCAATTATAACAAAATACAACCACCTAAATTGCTACCATCACGGACACAGTGCCTGCATTAAGGATGGATTTACCTGTGGCAGGGATACAAAAAATGAGGACCCTGATCTCCCATACATGTGTTTCCACATGAAACTTATCCATAGTGCCACATTTGTCCTTGCTCTCTATTGTCTTCAGGATGAAGAGTTGGTAATTTTCGATTAAATATCAGAGAGGCTTGACAACATCCTCAATGAATTCTCCTCAGTTAACTTTTACATATACAGTGACTTCAATATTTACTATAAAGAGTGGTTAATCCACTCTAATAAAACCAATGAGAAAGGCAGATGCTGCAGAGACTTCTCCATCACATATGAATTAATGCAAGTCATTGAAGAACCCACCTGAGTCCCAGATGCAACTGGACAGCTGGCAAATCTCCTTGACATTTTTCTAACCTCCTGTCCTGACAAATGCTTGGCAAAAGTTTTACCATCCATTGGCACATCATTCCCTAGTTATTGTTCAGGTTGACACCAAACCAATGACATCCTGTGATTTACTGTTCTATAGAACATTATGCTTTCAGTCCTATATGATGGAAACTTCTCTTCTAACCTTCTTCAAACATGCTGCCTCCAAAACTGCTACCCTAATCTACAAATGGATCTTTTCTGGAATAGAATGTTTTATACCTTCTACCAAATTCCAGCAAAATCAAACAGTCAGCTCTGGTTCACTGGAACCACTACTTCAAAATTTAACACTAAGAATGGTGTAGTCTCACCCTTACTACTTACAGAATTGCTTGTAATTGCTGTCAGAGAGTTCTGAAAAATTGTTAAGTGCAGCTACAGGTGAACTGTCTAGGGCAAGGTTGAAAATAACAAAATGGAGGCAAAGCAGCTGTGCCCACTATTATAAATGGTCCTGAGATCATATCTGCCTTGATAGACAATGCAAACCTTTTCACCTCAATCTTTGCTACAAATTCAATGTTAGATGACAAAAGCCATCTGCTCTCCAACTTCCCATGTCTCACTGAGCACAATCTCAGTAATATCCTCTATATTCTATCAGCAAAAAGTAAGTTCCATTTAGAACTATGGGCTGAATAGCAAAACCAACTGGGTTCTATAGCCTTGGTCAACAACCTGTCTACTACAGAAAGAAATGGCAACCTATTGCATTAAAATCTTTTGCCTAGTCAGTCATAGATAAAAAAAGACATGATCACTCAAGCATATATCATGTATGGCATTTTACTGATTGACTAACTGTTTAATCTGACCAGGTTACTCCCTATATATTTGGGTTGAAGGCCAAAGAGGTATTCATGTATGTCTTGGGCAAGTAGACCTGGCAGAGGTTAAACCTCAGGTTTGCCTTTGTCATGGACATATGGTCATTGCTTCTATCAATGCTCTTCCCTGGTCCTTAATTTTGGTCTAGGAAAGCTTTCATCTTCAATGATGCTATGTAATCACCACACTGCCTTGCATACATAGCTATAGAGTCCAATTTACTCTTCTCACCAGAAAAGCCTAATGAGAAAACTTGTTTTATCACTGATGTTCCAACATTCCACTTTTTTTCCAACTATTTAACTTCTCAGGAATTGTTATGAACCAATGAACAACTTTATTTTTGTTACTTGCATCAAATTCAAAAACTTTTACAATGATTAAATGTAAAGAAAATAAGTTGAATGCTGCACAAACTTGAAAAATTATTGACAACAACAATGGTTAACATGAAAATTAGTTAGAAATTCAAAAGTCTGGGCTAAAAGATATGAGTTGAGCTGATTGAATTTATGATATATTAAACTGAGTTATTTCATATCAAAATTAATTTTTTTATTATATTTGAGTTGTTGATTTCAGTCCTTAGGAATGACAGCAAAATACTTTCTCTTCCCTAATTTATAGGCAGAAGCACACAAAGGCATGCTGGGATTTTTTTCTAGCCAGTAAAATAGGTGGATTCCCAGTTTCATCTGACTCAGTCACTGGCTGCTTTATCTTGAAGTCACAACGCTATGTTCACTTATCCAAACTTACTCTTATGTGTCAACCCTAATTCATAATTTGTGAACTTATTGACTTATTACTGTTAATTTTCCATACATATATTGTTTGTTTGCTTCATATTATTTTTCCCTGTTCTTTTTTTCTTTTCCTTTTATTGCTTATTGCAAACTTTGTCAATTTTGTTTGTCAAACAGTTCTGCTTCTTATTTTTTCATTTAACAATAACTACTCACTCCTATGAGTATAACAATTTACTTGGTTTAGGAATAAGTGAATATTGGTTGTTCTCTCACAAGTCTAAGTTTTATAACAACCATAATTTCCACCTTATAATACACATGACTAAAGGTGTGTAGATATCAGTATCAGTCCTTTGACTCTTTAAGTCTAATTTAACCTTTGACATTTAAGGTATAATGTGCAGGGTGAGTTTTGAGTAATTCCCATATTTATTTACTATTTGTCTATATTTCTGAGATGAGATAGTATTTACAGTATTTACATTATTTGGACTATTGTCCTCATCTTTGTTGCCATTTGTACAATGTTTCAGATGTTGTACACTCCGGCCTTCTTCAGGCACTAGGAATGAGAATGATATATCCCAGTTATTGTAATAAAGGGTTCAGTTCAAAATTCCTAGCACCTGAAGAAGGCTGGAGTGTACAATGGCTAAAAATGTCATACAAGTAACAACAAAGATGAGAACAATAATCCAAATAATGCAAATACTGTTATTTATTTATTTAGTTTGGTAATAGGTAAATTTTTCTCATTTATATTTGAGCCGATAAGCATTTTCTTGGTTGGTGGCATTTCAGGAAGATTTTTATCATCTGCAAGGGATGCAGTCCGTGTATTCTTGGTCTCACCAACAAAGCAGGGATTAAAAGTGATGCCAAACCATTGTATCTGTACTTGTAAAGTGTTCTTCAGCACTCCTTGTTTCTTTTGTCTATGAGCAGGACATAAAAGATACAGCTAACATCAATTTATTCTAACTTGGCCTGTTTTCAACTCTTATCAAAATCGCTATGTCAAGACCTGTCTTATCTTTTATATTATTAATCTTGTTTTTGCTTTGTCTTCCTCTTCATCTGCCACTTAGAATCTTATAAAACTGGCTTGGGGAATATCCCATGAAGGTTGATGTGACCAAAGCATGTCAGCATTAATCTTAACTACAGCCAAGAGAACAGTTCTTGAGAATAAGACATAGAAGAAAACTGTTATAGCCAGTGTTATTGCGTAATCAAAATGAACAAAATCTATGATCTATAAACCTTGATGTTAAAATTTCATGATCAGTTAGATGTTCTTAAATTCTAAAGGATGTCTCATCACAAAACTTAGATTTTTGCAGTTAGCGGTTTTTCAAACTGAAGGAGTATGCATTCTTGTCTTAAAGGAACCCATTGTATATTTGTATGAATTCATAAATTTTTTTTCAGCAGGACTAGTGGTATTCTGCTAAAAGTGATATATTTACAATGGGTTAGGTAATTGAAGTTTTGACTATTGTTTCAGGTAAATTTTGTTTTGTTTATACAAAAGTCCACTCAATACAAGGCTTAAGAGCCAATCAGAGTTGACGATTACCAAATAAAGTGTGAGATAAGAGGAGAAGATGGAGGTGAAGATAATAAGAATAAGAAGAATAAATAGTAATTGACCCTTGATTTGAAGAAGTTTAAGATTGTAATGTTCAGAGAAGCATTCACATGGGAGTTTGTCGCACAAAATAAAAAGCTGTATGAGTAAAATTTTCTTTCCTTGTATACCTGCCTGCTAAGGTGGATAGTTAGTCTTCTTTTTTTTTTTTGCAGATACCTTTTGTACAACACCTGGGATTTATGCTGTAACTATGCTGAATGGATCATAGTTATGGTCTTTGCAAGAGAGCATATAATCTGGTATGTTTGACTGTTTGAACAAGGCCAGTACACACAAACCCTTGGTCACATTGACTTGCAACTTTCTGTTTGCACAACCATTGATGATTTCTGAATAGTTTAATCTACACAATTTCACTTACAAAGATTGTATCACCTTGTTTATGGTTTTCAAACATTTCTCAATAGCATCAGGTAAATATTATAAAAAACTCACCCTCTTGACAAATTGATCATAAGAAGATTCAAACCCTGGACTGATGTTTGGAACATTGATATTTAAACATACACCAACTTTAGAATCTATAAAGTCTGGGAGATCATAGAACATTTTCTATTAAATTAAGTCATTATATTGAAGAATTTTTTGTGGGATGTAATGGATAATATATCATGCAATGTGTATTCAAATATAAAGCAACTGATATTATCAGTTTTTACTGATGTCTTGGGAATGATATAAGCTGAAATCTATCTCAACGTACACTCAGAGGTGCATATAAATACATGTTGGTTTCGGAATTGTGATCAAAATCAACAACAGTGATGTGGGAACAACGTGTCAGTAAAAGGTTAGTTTTAGTTCTGTTTTAAGTAACAATCAATCATTCACATTGACTACACAAAACTTATTTGTATGTTATATGTGCCAGTGTCAATCAAATAGAATTGGAGAGAAATCTATGATTAGGTTTTCGGATTTAATATCACAGTTCGTCCAATAAAGAATTTTTCAAATGAATAATACCCTAAGGTATACTGCAGTCTTGATGGCTATATTATTGAATTTGAGAATGAGTATATAAGTTATTTGCAACTCTTTCACAGTCTAGGTGTACCTATGGCCATCTATTAGAACACTTGTAAATAGTTTCAATACCCTGGTGATGCAAAATCAATCATCAGATCATTGATAAACACAAAACCAATTTCTGGAATCTGGTCTGCAAGTAAATAATATGATTCTCCGGTTTATGGAGAAATTCCAATTATTGACAGCTGAATTTGGAATTATCCAAGGACATTTATCAATGATGATTATGTTTCTGTTCTACATAAATGGCTGTACCAGGCACCCGAGGCCAGTACCAAACATATATCATGCATCTCTGGCCAAGAATATCAAAGATTTTGAATTTCAGTCATAGAATATAAGCAAGTGCTCATCAGTTATTTCAGTCTATCATTTTGTACTCTGTGTGTGGTCGGGCAGTGACTTCAAATATTAATTCTTCTTGTAAAGTCTTGCAGTCATCATTACTCAACTTGCTAAGATAATCGTTCTCTGAACAATAAATTAAACAGATTTATACCGTTGCAAATCTACAAAAAACTTGTACGTATGAATCTTCATTCAAATTTAATATTGTTTCTCATACATTAACAATATTTAACATTTCAAATTTCAATTTTAGAATAATTTTCATAAATGCTAACACATAGCTTAAGGTCTTGTCTGATTAATGTCAGATTGCTTTCATATGGTTCTTGACAATATTTTATCATAAGAAATAAAAATGTAAAAAATAGAAATTTCGTAATTCTAAAAATAACTTTTCCACTGTTGCCAGTGACAGTCTGAAACAAGGATGGGGCCATTCCTCTACAAGCTAGAGCAAGTAAAAAGTACCAGTGACTTTGACACGGAACAAGACACATTATATTTACACCACAAAAATTGACAGTTTCGAATGCTTCCTCAACTATGGAACTTTTCAGAATGTTTATAAACAAGTGCAACAATTTTAAAGAACAAAAGTACATTTATACTCATCAAAAGCATATACACACATCACAAAAATACACATTATTATCGATTTGTTGCAAAGTCTTGTTTGCTGCATTTTATTGTTGTACATTCGATTCATTTCATTTTCAGTATAAAAAAAGAATCCTCTATCAACTACTAATATATATGTAACACAGGGTAATGCACTTAACCTTATAACAGTGGTGACCCCAATTAAAAGAACTGAATACAACTATATAAAAAAAATATGAAGAATAGAATAGAGAAATTCTATGTGCAACAGGGAAATATCAGAGCACCAGATTCATGGAAACACCAATATAATTCTATTGACATCATATAACAACACTAACCACAAAATTTTTTGTGGTGGTATTCATCTCTACCAACAGAGATGATGGCAGAAATACCCTTATTAATATTAGAATTGCAAAAGTATGAAGAAATTAAAACAAACACTAATAGGAGCGAGCAAACAGACAGAGAACTAATGTCTACAACAAATATTACATGATGACCTTTGGCATCCTTACAAGAAAGGCTATCAATAGCAATATGGATAGGTATTGGGGAAAAATTGTGCTAATCAAGCATCTCTAGAGATTACCATCAACTAATTCACCAGTCATCACTTTACAGAAGGATTTAATCCCTACTCAACTTGGCAGATAAACCAATGCTTTTACTAAACAGCATAAACACAACAGCATTCAGTTGTCTAAGAAAATAAACTGAAATAATTATCCAACAATAACAAAGCCTGCACTACAAAAAGTAATCAAAACAATGCTGTGCTGATAGGTATTAAACCATTTTACTAGGAACAATGACTCAGAGTATACAGAACACATCTATACTTTACCGAGCATATGAGGACCTGTAAACCATGGTGCATATGGCCTAAGAAACACAGTGTACAAAGGTTAGCCTGTTCCTGACCACCAACCTCTTCAGCAAGTGACTCAAAAAACTAATTACACTAACCATAACTATTTTGCTGAGTTCAATGTTTCTAGAAATTACTGTATGATGAGGAGCAACCAAAAAATTAAAGCAGACACAGGTGCAAGTATTTTGATAATATTGATGTCAATAGTAAGTGACATGACATTAGATCTGACTCTTCTATATCTAACTACAGTTAATGATGAGGAAATAAAATGCTATGGACAAGAAAACTTTGAAAGTGGAATAAGCAGTTTAAGAAGATCTTTTATTTGAACATTTATGATCACAGACATCAACAATCTACTCGTTGGATTTGACTTTAACAAATTTGACCTGAAAATAGACTGCAGCAACAGGACAATTAACAACCCTTTGACTGCAACAAAAATAGATTTAAAACTAACAACATCTTCAGGGAACCTGAACTTTCTTCATTTATCCAAACCACCTCAGCAAAAATCTGGAAATTATTTCACCAAACAAAAATATAAGTAAAAAATACTATGGAGTTTACCACAGAATCAAAAAAGGAAACCATCCACTAGTGTTTTAAAAAACCAGGCAGCTTCCTGCTGAGGAACTCAAATTAGCAAAAGCCAGATTGTTAAAAACTTTAAAACCAAGGTGTGATCTCCCCTTCCAAAAATGAATGGACAAGCCTATTACGTTTGGTTCCAAAACAAAATGGGGGATATTCTTGTGGAGATTATCAGGCACTAAACTGCATTATTAAAAGTGAAAGATACCTATCTCAAATATTAACTCCTTTTCTTCAAAACTTGTAAATAAACAACAATTTTCTAAAACTGATTATATTACAGTATACCACCAAAACAAGATGCATCCTGATGATGTTCCAAAAACATTGGTTATTTCTTTATTTGAATTTTACAATATAAATATATATCATTTACACTAATAAACTCATCAGTGACATTCCAGCAATATATGGATACAATTTTCAGAGACATTGACTATGTTTTTATCTATATAGATGACATTTTAATTTTAGTGATGACAAACTCTTTCACAAAAAAAGATATAGACAGGTAAGAAATTAAACTTACCAGGAAATAACCAATTTGCATTGTGTGATACATTAACATCATCTGTGTCATGCAGGGGAATACCAAAGCAGGTATCCATGCATTTACAAAATCCTCAACCACATTTTGTGCAGTGATGTCTGACATGAGTTGTGCTTCTATCCAACAATTGATTTAATCAGTGCAAATTAAAATATATCAAAATGGGCTGATGTAAGGGTTATTTGCTATAATAGTATTTCCAATGTTTGTTCTAGTGACTTGGTGTGCTTGTATACTTTTGCTTGTTGACAGGATGTACATGATGCACAAAGTTCTTTGATAGCTTTATTCATATTTGCCCAGTAAAATCTAGTCTTAATCATCTTAATAGATGATTTAATTCCAGGTGTGATATTTAATGTATGCCGTTAAACATAAATCCATGCAAATAACTTTTACATCAGTATTTGATTATATTTCTGAGATGAGGTACTATTTACATTATTTGGACTATTGTCCTCATCTTTGTCGCCATTTATACAACATTTCAGCCATTGTACACTCCAGCCTTTTTCAGAAACTAAGAATTCCAAACAAAGCTCTTTATTATGATCACTGGGGTATATCATTCTCATTCTTTTGTGCAAAGCCTCTTTGGTAGTCATGAGTTACCTCTCTCTAACTGAACTCTCTAAGTTACTTGTTCACCACTGCTGTAGCCTGGTATTGAACTCACAACCCTTTGGGTCAAGTCACTGGAACTAATCAGTGTCTATATCCACTGAACCATAAGGACAAGAACAACTGAATTTCTGGGACTTATAAAACTAATGTTCAGTAACCATTTTTTACTAGAGTTCATAATGCAAACAAATGGCAACAAAGATGAGGATAGTAGTCCAAATAATGTAAATAGTGAAATATTTACATCAGCCCATTTTGATATATTCTAATTTGCATTAATTAAATCAATCATTAGATAGAAGCATAACCCATGTCAGATCTCACTGCACAGAATGTGGTTCAGAATTTTGTAAATGTGTGGATCACCTGCTTTAGTGTTCCCCTGCATGTTATAATAGACAGAGATACACAATTTAAAAGTGAATTGTTTTTAGAATTGTCAAACATTATTAGTTTTTATAGTCTATGCACAACAGCCTGTCACTCTCAGTGTAACATTCTGATTGAAAGAGCTCATAGAACCATTAAAACAGCTAATACAGTGTGAAAAGAATCCTGGATTTCAGCTCTACCAGTAATTCTTTTGGGAATTTGGAGCATGTCTAACTGCTCTGGTTTTTCTCCCTTTTATACTGTTACAGGCACACAAATGTTACTACCACAATTACTTATAGACACTATAAACAAGGAAATCATAACTCAGCATTTCACAAGAGAATTATATAAGCCAATGGCAAGATTTGATCTAAGAGATCAAATAAATTACAAAAATGTCCCAGATGAGCTTCAAACATGTGATATGGCTTAGATTAGAGTAGATCATTTTCAAAGGTCATTATGCAATTCTTAAGCAAGTGCCTAAATAGCTACACTATTTACATTATTCAGACTACTGTCCTCATCCTTTTTACCATTTGTACAATGTTTTGGCTGTTGTACCCTCTGGTATTCTTCAGGTGCCAGGAATTTTGAACAGAACTCTTTATTACAATCACTGGAAAAAGAAAAAGCGAGTGACAACAAATTGGCATTCCTGGATGTGCTAATAACTTGAACAGAGATGAGGTTCAGGACATTCATATATCACAAGCTAACATTAACTGGACAATACGTCAACTCCAACTCCCACCAACCATACAATATAAAGAAAGGGATCATCCACTGCCTGCAACATCGAGCAAAAGTCATAAGCTGCAACACAGAGACATACAAACAGGAAATGGTCAGTATAAGCAGTACCCTACAACAAAACAATTATCCAGGGCACATGACGACAACTCCAACATACATGGAAGGGAGGGTGCATGTGGATAACAACTCTTAGAAAACTGCCCTGGTCTGTATACCCTATGTGAAAGGGTTAATGGAGAAAATACAAAGTATCTGTGATCCATATAACACCAGGACAATCTTCAATAGTGGTTCTACACTTTGCAGGTACCTCTCCCAAGTCAGATCCCCCAACAGAGGAGGACTTGACTATGGACTGTGTGTACACCATTCTATATATAGCTGTGAAAAGAAATATAAAGGAGAAACAGGCCGCCTCCTTGAGGTAAGGCTACAAGAACATTGCAAGGCCATAACAAGAGGGGAGATAGAAAAATCAGGCATAGCTGATCACATATAAACGGAGAAAGGGGATCACTGCCCCCTATAAAGTGAAGTTGAAATAATAGATAGAGAACACCACTGTTAACTATATAAACTTAAGGAATCAGCACATATGCTAGGCTACAAAAATCTTCTAAACCAACCAAGCATAGAGATGAATACAATATGGGAACCAGTAATACAGAGTGCCAGAGAAAATCATTAGTGTCAAAATTGCAATATGAGCTCTTGTAAAAATACTAGGGAAAACCATTAACATCAAAAATTGCGATATGAACTCTAAAAAAAATGGTCACTGAACATTAGGTTTATAAGTCACAGAAATTCAGTTTCTCTTGTCCCTAAGGACATATGGTCCCAGTAGATATAGACATTAATTAGTTCCTGTGACTTGACACAAAGAGTTGTGAGTTCAATACCAAGCTACAGCAGTGGTGAAATTACAGGGTTAAAGGCAGATAACTCATGACTACCAAAAGAGGCTCTACTGAGAATGATAAATCCTAGTGATTGTAATGAAGGGTTTTATTCAAAATTCCTAGCACTTGAAGAAAGCTGGAAGGTACAACGTCTGAAACTTTGTACAAATGGCATCAAACCCTTGTTACAATTTGTAATTTCATGCAAGTACAAACATCAACAGTTTCACTCACAAGGATTGGGTAAGCTTATGATTTTCAGTCACTTTTCAATGGTGTTAAATGCATCCTTAGATCAATAACATCAAGAAATTATCTTCCCAACATACAAAGCTAGATTTCATAGACAGAAAGCAAACACTGCCCATATAATACTATTATAATTGTGTGTTCCTCACTTTGTTAGCTCCTACAATCATTATGTCCTGCCAGTGCTGCATATATAATCACATGGAAAGAGGGGAAAAGACACTACTTGGTTTCAGTGAGAAAATGAAAAGAAAGAAGAGAAGATAGATGTGTAGAAAGAGAATCAAACTAGACTGATGAGAACAGATACTACATTTTGATCTTATCCAAAAGGCTGAAAAGTGGATATAACACAAAGTCAGTTTGATGTAGGAGCCCAACTAAAAATAGTCTAGTCCCCGCAACTATTGGTTGTGCTGGCACTGGTAGTACTACCAATCCCTTCTCTTTACTACAATGATGGAGGTAGTGCTGTGAGCAGCTGTTGCTCAAGACTGGACACCTCTGCATTCCTTCTGCAGACATGAACACAACTGAGTTACACTCTATTTGAAGATAGATACAACTAAAAAACAACTGAGAGCAGATACTACATTTTGATCCCAACCAAAAGGCTGAGAAGCAATGGTGACTGCAAAAAAGATGACATTTTCAAACATACAGCATCGAATGATGACAACCAAATAAGGCAATAGGCAAAAATCTAGTGACCATAATTGAAATAATATTGTCTGCTGAATTATTTTAAAATTATTACTAAGAGAAGGTCTGTAAGATGGGGATTTGTCTAGTTATGAGAATAGTGATATAATAAATGTTATTTAGCATTTGTTTTGATAATTTTTACTGAACTCAACACCTAAGCAAAAACCTTCAATTGATAATCTATTCTTTTTTATGACTACATCTTGTTTTGTACTGCATTCTCAGTTGAATACATTCTGATAGTTTAAGTAGTGTGAAGATGGAATAAAACGTACATGTACTTAGCATCAGAAAAAACATTTAAGATTTCTCTGCCGCATTACAAGAAAAATGGCTTATAAAATTTGACCCACACAGAATATATTGAAGGCCAGAGGGAAGCATTGTATTACCTACCTACCAAGCTTTCATTATGGGTTAGCAGAACAAGGATTAGGAGAAATAACACAATTCCTTAAGAGCTACAAAAGACAGGAAGTTGTGGAGAGCCAATATCTATGTCCTGAGGAAGAGAAGACATTTAATAAAACTTGAATTATTTGCAGTTTTATATTTTGCTCAGATAGTTACATATACACGTTTCTTTATGAACCCCTAAGAGGATAGACAGTTATGTTATATTGTCATCTCAGATGCTCTTAATGTTTTCAACATGGAATGTGAACAAACATGAAGATCAGTCGTTTGATGGCCGACTTATTGGTGAAGTAATGGATTATGTATACTGCATTAAGAGTTGTACAGATTGGTTACAGATATTTGGCATTCTGTGAAAGCCAAGACTTGTGGCTTGAATCTCAAAAAAACGATAAGAGGCAAGTGATGAAAGAGATACTCTGATCTATTGAGAAGCATTGTGATCCATGGGTGGAAAAAGGATTTGTCAGATGATTTTTTTTTCCAACAAGCAAAAAAGCTATTCCAGAAGAAAAGCAAACAGCAAATGTTCAGAAACTTCTTTTCACTCATTTAAACACAGGCTAGATTTTGTAAAGGCTTTTGGTAGGAAACTGCTAATATATAAATATAAAAAAACAAAACAAAATAAAAAAACAAAATAATAGTTTGAATAAAAAACAAAACAAAAAGAAAAACAGTTATTTTTATTGTGAGACACCTTTTATATTGAAAAGCTTTGAACATAGATTCCATATCTTATGAGTTGGTCTTACAGGAATAATGCTTTCACTAATTCAGCCAAAGCTATGGCTATATTCTTATTAGAGAGAGAATACCCTTCTCAATACTGGAAAGAGTGATATCAGTTAATAGGTTTGTGAAACTTATTTTTCTGAAAAACTGTTTTAAGAAAAAATTTTTTGTAAATTTCTGCCAACAATAATATTGTTCGGTTAATGAATTCAAAATGCTATTCTTATAAGGGAACATCTAATTTCACCATTGCCATTTAATAGTAATAGTAGAAACAGCAAGAGTTAAACTACTTGAATTCTAAGATGAATTTCAATCTTTTCATCTAGTTTTATAATAATATCATTACAAATCTTAGTTTATATGTTCTACTATTCCCTTCATATTTCATTAATAAGAAGGAAGTTCTACTTCAAGAGCTTTTTCTCCCACAAACCGCTTTACTTCATATTCTTATAAGCTGTCTTTCTTACAACAACCTCCTTCTGTAACCCTCAGCCTTGAGCCTTTTATAGGTTGAACATTGTTAAAAAGAAGAAAAAAAAAGATCTGAATGCCATTTTGTTTCAAGAATCATAAAAGTAGCAAGTACTTTCATGGCTTCTGCTCCGATGAACTTAGAGCACTGGTGCCGCCTAAGCACGAATTTACACGAGATACTACATTAGCAACTAGGTTCCACCCTTTTACAGTTAAACAGATAAGATGTAACCGTAAATTCTACTCCAACAGCTTCTTTTCTCGCACTTCCCGCCTGTGGAATTCCCTTCCACAAGTCTGCTTTCCCGACAGTTACAATTTCCAGGTGTTTAAATGTAAAGTCAATAGACACCTCCTATCACACTAACTCCCAATTATTCTCAGAAAACTCTCATCTACCCAACCCTCATTCTCAGTATCCTTACCTGCCTATCACCCACCCTCTGACATTTCCTATATTTAACCATTCTCAGTATCCTTACCCACCTATCACCCACCCTCTGACATTTCCTATATTTAACCATCCTTTCTCCACTCTATGTAGCCCCCTGCGCAGTAGTGGCAGTGACATGCAAGACTGGCTATCAACCAATCTACCACAGAAAGAAATGACAATCTACTGTGGGAAAAGCTTTTGCCTAGTCGTTCATGGATCAAAAGAGACATGATCGACCAAGCCTGTATCACATACTGTTCTTTACTGATTGTGTAAAAACTTTCACTTCATACACAAAAGTAAAGTTATATACACGTGTAATATTTTGACAATTTTGTTCACTTTCATTAATAAAGTTACATGACTACAATGGATCCATTTTATGTAGTTACTCTAAAAAAAAAAATAAATAAATAAGAAACTAAAAAAAATAGAAATAGTTCACCTAAGTACTTTTTATTTAATTTTTATTTAATTTTATAATTTTAATATCTTTTAAAATTTTTATTTTATTTAATTTTTCCAGCATCCTTACATTTTTCCATTTAGTAAAAGAATTCAGAATTTTTCCATAACTTTTATTGTCCCAAACACTTTCAGCCATTTTATTAGCATTTTCAAAATAACTCAAAAATAAAATACAACTTAAACAGTCAAAACTTTTGTTTAAAGGTATTTCAACATCTGTGGGTCATTTAATTACAAAAAGGTGGGGTTTTAAAGTATTTTTTTTAATGTTCAGTTATTCTGAGAATGATGATTTAGTTAGATTTTGATGGAAATTTTTTTTTATTTTAGAAAACTGAAGATGTCTTCTAGTTTTGTATTCAATAATAAATAATAATATAATAATTTTTCCTTCAAAAATGTATTATGGCAATAATTTTTTTTCTTTAAAAATGTCAGTCAGTCAAGTGCCATACGTGAAACATGCTTAGGCAATCATGTCTCTTTCAAGACATGACTGACTGGGCAGAAGATTATCCCGCAGTAGGTTGCCAATGCTTTGCTGGTTGCCAGCCAAGGCTATAGAACCCAATCTGTCCTGCTTTTTAGCCCATAACTGGAGGGAAGAGATGGATTAATACCTTTCCCAAGGATATTTGTGCGTAAGTGAATGCAATTGATTCAACTGGAATTCGAACTTGGCTCTCCAATTTCTCATTCCAAGCCAATATTTACTGCACCACAATGCACATCCTTCAAAAATGTACCATTGGTAATTTTTTTTTTCTTCAAAAATGTACCATTGGTAATATTTTTTCTTCAAAAACGTATATTTTTTTATAAAAGTCTATTTTTATACTTTCATAGTGCTTTGACCCCAATTTGGGGGTTAACTATTTTTCCATAGCTGGGATCCTAACAGATGCTACCACTATGGATCAGAGTGGACATGGAAACAACAGCAATTAAGGGGTGGTTCCATATTCCTCACAACCTCCCAATAGGAGGCCTTGATACAGTTTACCATCATATTCAGGACAAGTTAAAACATGAGGAAAAACTAAAGCGTTTTGGACAACAAAATTTATGGAAAATTTCACTGCTCTCTTACTCCTATAAAGTGAAAAAATAAGAATGTTGGAAAAATTAAATGAAAAATTAATTAAATCTTCCTTGTATTTAATGAAAGATTTTTAAAAGAAAGGTTACTTCCCAAATATATATTAACAACTATTTTTCTCATCTTTATTATAGACATTATGAGAGACAATATTTTTGCCAAGAAATCTCACTAGAATTCATTATTGGCTTCCACAGTCTTAACAACATAAGATATGCAGGTGACACAGTGTTAATAGCAGACATAGAAAGAAAACCACAGGAACACCTACAAAAGATCGCAAGGGAAAGTAAGAATTACAGACTAAACATCAACTGTCAGAAGATAGAATGTCTGGTTGTCAGCAAATAGAACAGCCTATCATGCAAATTACAAAGTGAAGATACCAAAATCAAGCAAATACAACAATGTAAATATTTAGTGAGTGTTTAAAAGAACTGAAAATGTGACATCAAAATCCAAAGTCACATTGAGATAGTGACAGATCCCTTCCAAAAGTAGTATGCACTGGTTAGAATATATATATAAATTGAATATAGTCTTCTTTTTCCTGAGGCATATATATATATATATATATATATATATATATATACACACATACACACTATATAGCACTTCTCCAGTTTTATCTTCTTGGGGGCCCCACCTTGTGCCCTTTTGGTTAGGTACGTGTGGTCTGGTTCTGCCCAAGTAACTTCAATTTCTGTGCCAAGGACAGTTTCTCTGCAAATGACCTGGCCTTTCACAGAACCAGCACCTTCTTGAAAGACATCTTAGTTTAAGATGGCCTCCCTGAACACACACACAGCACCTCTCTCTTGTCTTCATATCTAGGCTACCCTCCCACTTACTTCAGGGGTGGCTCATCAGCTTTTCCCTGATTCTTTCTTCCAGGAGTAGACTTCTTAGCTAGTCGCAGAGGTGGGGCACTTTTTTCCACCCACACCACTTAGTTTTATGCATTTATAATCAAGTTGCAGGTGGGGGGGGCAGTCCTCTCATAGCCACAGGTCCAGCAAATCAGGCCATATCTGTCTGGCATGAATTTCAAAACTCTATATTGCAGGTCCCACGCTCTTCTATCAGGCTCCTCTTCCCATTCTACCAGCTCCTTTTCTTCCTTGATCTTCTTAATTCTTTATAAAGATTGTCTAACGCTGCCCTTCCACCTGTTTGCCTCACAACTCTTGGCTCTTTGCTCCTGGCCCTCTGCCAGACTTCAGTATTATCCCTTGCTAGAGCTATCGCAGCCAACAAGCTCAGGGAACCTTTCTTTAATGCATCATGGTGAACACACTGCTCCCTGAGCACTCTCATGCACAAATCAGTGAACTGGGATTGCATTACCACATTTGCCTGCACCTCTTTGAGGAATGTTATTTCAGCCAGCTTCTCTGCCCTAGCCCCCAACTCTCTGGGGTACTCATCCCTCAATTGAGTTAGTTTGAGGAATGTTCTCATGGCTTCTATTGCCATACCTTCGTTGGCAAACTCCATTGTGATCCTCTCCTCTACCTCTTTCTAGGGTATCTGCAAATTCCCCTGTAAAAGCTGCCCTATAAAATTTGAGGCCTTCCTCTTCATGGCATTCGATCCCATATAGACGGTCTCCCTATCTGAAAGTTCAAAAACAACCTGGGACTTGTGAACTGACAACAGCCAATCCTTTAATTCCTTGGGGCCCCTCTAAATGCAGGTACCTGGGATCTCCCAAATATCTCTCTTAGATTGGCAGTGTGTTGCTGCACTCTCACTTCCTCTTCTGCCTCAACCCTATCTGATCCCACCGATTCATGGTCTGCCATGCTACTTATTGACTATATAGAAAAAGTCAGCAAATTTGATAAGAAACAATAACTCATCCCAACTAACGCAACCACAGAATCGAGAATTGAAGGGAATAACTGAAGAGCATCTTACTTGATACTGCCAACTTGTTGCTGCTTGTTCTTGTTGAATTCTTGCCGCTTGTTCTTGTCAACTTAGTCATCCCATGTTCTCATTGACTTGTTCACACTTGTTCTCATCAATGTGTTGTCGCTCATTCTCATCAGCTTTGTCACTTGTTCTCATGACTTGACTTGTTGTCACTTGTTCTTGTTGACTTTTTTGCTCATTCTCATCAATTTGATTTTCTGTCACCTGTTCTCATCAACTTTATTGTGGCCACCTTAGGGTCTATTTATGGTCATGGTCCCAAATATAACATGACCCCTGGCTGAATCCAGCCAACTTTCCTGACCTTTTGTCAATTCTGCCTACATTGTGCTTGTTGATCTCAAACCAGCCAAGGCAGGA
The DNA here is from genome assembly GCA_037127315.1 of Ascarosepion bandense. Lineage (NCBI taxonomy): Eukaryota > Metazoa > Mollusca > Cephalopoda > Sepiida > Sepiidae > Ascarosepion > Ascarosepion bandense. Next base: position 8,742,142 of record JBBBDQ010000154.1, read on the forward strand.
TCACTTGTCATCACTTGACTAGGTTAGCTTAGACATGCAAGTGAACGATATATAATGAAAACCAAATTTAAGACTGCAACACCCTGGTGTAGATTTATATATATTTATAAATATCAAATAGATACAAAATCACAAGCAAGTCAAAGCTAAGTGACACAAATAAAATCAGTTGGTTAGCATTTCAGTACTACACTAATATTTGTAATCTATCATTTCCATGGGATGGTGGTTTGTTCAATTTAAAGCTTGCCGAATTTGTTGAACTGGCCATCTCTTACAATATCTCTGATGGCAGGCTATTTCAGCTTGACTGTGTCATTCCATCACTGGTTTCCATCTCACTTAATTTTGTTTTCCATCCCAGTTTTATTAAAAAGGCACAAAACCAGTGTGTTGAAGGTGGGCATGGGATTTCTATTTCCCCCTCCTTATATACGACTTACCATCTCAAAATGTAAGTAATATCATTTAACCATTTCAAGTGAGTACTCCAGCCTTCTGATGGAAGGGAAGAAAACTTACTCTCTGCTGTTATCTGCCTGTTTCTACCAGATGTCCTGATAGGCAGTAAACAGGAAATTCTCAAGGTCTAATTTTGACCTAGGTTCACACATCGTCAAAACCCAATGACAATATTTTGACTACACTTTTAGATAACTAGCTTTGATAAATTCGCTTACTTCTGACAAAAGCAATTATATTCTTTGTATTTTTTAATTTTATCACTTCAGCTACTTTTCCCAACTAAAATAATTGTATTCTCCAATTTTAGAGAAATCTCTTCTCATTTTTAAAATCAATAAAAATTAATACCAGCCATCTAGAAATAGGATTACATTATAATTGGCGTGATATCATAAGCAAATTAATATGTTACATAAAACTCTGTTCAATGCTAAAGCATAAAATGCTGAAAAATGATTTTCATTAAATAGTTTGTATTATGATATCTATCCTACTCATAGCAAAATCTTTTATTCAAGGTAGCACTGATGATGGTTGTGCAATAGCTACTAATTTACATTTATATACACAATACAACTGTCTTATGGTTAAGACCACTTTATTCAGACATAGAATGGAAAGAGAAAAATATGTCAAACAAGATACAAGTTTTTGTTTGAAATTGTCTAGGCTGAGGACGAGGCACTGTTTTTTTTCTCAAATTGTCTGACCACTTCTAATAGTATGGGTCACAGTGTCCCTCCTGTCAAAGAATATTGATACTCAAAAAACATTAAACAAAGCTTTTGCATGAATATTCTGTGCAAAATACTTGGCCAATCTTTTTATGTTCTCTGTCCAGATCCATATCAGTTGATTATATGTATTGAGTTGGTTACATGATTCCACAATATATATCTAGTCAAGTAATTAATAATATCATTTCTTCATTTAATCCCATCATAGTACGCAATGTAAGAGATCTGTCTTGATTGTATTGGCCATGACCCTCTTTGGTCAAAACAATGATTAGTATTTTATATTTGACCAATATTTAAATGTGAACATTTTGATTGTTGACAACCAATTTTGCAACTTTGAATTTTCATGATATTGGAAAAGTTTTAAAGAAAATATTTGTCTGATTCAATATTATTTTATTTAGAAGCACAGTTGCATGAAAATAATTCTCATTATACAGCATTCTCAAAAATAGAATTGGAAATTTATAATTTATTTTTGTTAATAAACAATTAAATTCAACTGTCTCAAGCTTGAATCACATTAGACACAAATAAAATGTACTGAGCTGATCTCACTTGACTGGAGCAACTTTTTTTAAGGAAATAAATGATTAGTTTTAATGAGTCCATTCTTTTGGTAGCATAAAATAAAAAAAATTAAACTTTAAAACAAGGAGAGGACAACACAAACAATCAAAATGTAATATTTTTATGTCCAAATAGCATGGATCTGAAAAAGTTTTCCCTCCTCCTCTTTTAAGTAGTATCTGCAATCATGCATTATTCCAGAGAATGCCAAAATTTCCTTGAAGAATAAAATTGGGATTAGTAACAACATTCCATTGGATTGGAAATGGCTCTTGTTTATATCGCACTTCTTACATTCACTTTTAATTTAATGGGAAACAGAAAAAAGTTAAAAAATCTTCAAAAAATGTTAGAAAATTTCAACCTTTTAAAACAATATCATAAACATATTTACTATCAACATTGTAAGTATTTAATCTGTGTAAATCTTTCACTCATAGTATTGGTAATTTTTATCTGATCTTAATAGATAAAAACATTAGTTAAATGTATCTCATTATCTGATGGTTGTAAGTTCATGCCTTAGGCCAGGCAGTAAATCTACACTGGTTCAGTGAAAAAAGCAAAATGTAGTATCACAAAATTGAATTAATTGATATGGGTTATCTCCCTTATAATTGCCCGCAAAATAAAGCAATCTTCCTCTGTGAATTGAAGAAAGACTTACCAAATATGAAAGACACCTGAAAAAATAGGCCAGAAACTACAATGGTCAAGAGACTGTAACTATAACAACCAAGATGGTGTTACTAATCTGAATAGTTTAATGTATAATTGTAGTGATAGTCTTTATATAGAGAGCTCACTACTGTTTTATTAAAAGATAAACCCTTAGAGGTCTTTGTAGAGACTATCTTGTTAAGAGATAGACTAAACTATTGCACGGTTCACACTCCACCCACATCTATTGAACAGGTGAAGAGGCTCATCCCTTGTTTCCTGTTTAGGTTGTGGTTTCCGGTTTTCTCTTTTCTAATCTTCTCACTCTTATGTAGTCCCCTGCACATCAGTGGTGTTACCGCCTTGCTTGGGGTGATATGATTAAAAAAAAAAAAAGAAATATTTTTTTTATAAATCCTAATACAAGACCCAAGGGCCCAAAAGTAGAGGATTACTGAGTATGATTGCAAGGGAGGGGTAAATAAGAGAGTATTATGAGAATGAGTAGGATAGATATCAGTTAAGCCTAGAATTAAAGAGAACAAGATCGTAGTTGTCAGGAAAGCATTCTCTTGGGAGTTTGTTCAACAATTTAATTATGACCAAAAACTGATTGAAAATATATATATATATATATATATATATATATATATATTCTATTAAATATAAGAGACAATGAATGTCTATTATGTTTAATCATGAGCCGTTCTAAACGTCGTATTTTTGCTTTAATTTCAGTTGAAAATAAAGACAAAAATTCTCCAACATTTGGATAATTATTTATTGGTTTTCTTCTAAGCTTTCGGCTCGCATGAGCCATCTTCAGAGAGGTAGTTTAAACTGAAATATTATAAAATCCACTATCACCGACGATTTTATTTTGTGTTGACATAAAACTCCGCTTGGCAACGGCAATAGTTACCAAAAATAATAAACGCAGTTCTTAAGTTTGCGATGCGGTTTTATGACGTCACACCGCGGGATAGCGCGAAATGACAACAAAACCATCTAGTCAAATGCAATGTAATATGTTATTTCCTGTTTTAAAGTTGATTTTATTGAGTGTTGGTTGTTTTGATTTGATGTACATGGCCTCCAATATCTGCAGGTTCCTCTTACTGTGTGTATGAGTAAGGATCACCGTATTGTTGACCAAAATCTGTCTGATATTACCTACATGTTTATGTTTTTCAGAGAAATGTTGTTTAATAGTACTCTGATCAGAAAGATGACATGTAAGTCTACGGGAGAGCGTGGTTGTGGTAAAACCAATATATGTACTAGGTTTTTGAGTAGTATCAGAGATGCAATCTCTGAATGGGCATGTAAATTGGTACACTACATTGGTTTTTTGTAAAGAATTTAGTTTAGTGCCTGTTGGGTTATTATAAACTATGAGGTCAATTGTTTTAAACTTTTTATAATATATAATGAGTTTAATTTGATTATTACTATCCACTGGTTTAACATTTCTACGTATTATGTTTTTGAGAGTTTTTTCATCTTGTTTATAATTATTATGTATTTGGTTGCAATAGTATAAGTTAATAGTGTTATGTTTATTTTGATGTAAACCATTATTATTAATATTATCATTATTGTTAGAGCTATTGTTAAGTTTGTTGAGATACATTTTAATTTGTTGATCAATAACAGAGTTAGGAAATCCATTATTGACTAGTGTTTGCTTAATGTTGTGTAATTCTTTATAAAATATAGATTTGGAAGAAGATATCATTTGTGTGCGTTGAAGTAAGTTTTTTATAACAGCTAACTTATATCGTTGGGGACATTCACTATTATAATTAAGAAGACACGAATTTATGCTAGTTGGTTTCCTATATAGAGAAGTAGTAAATTTATGTGTGCTAGAATCAATGAATACATCAAGGAATGGGAGTTTGTTATTAATGCACCACACAAGTACCCTTTCACGACCCCTTAGGCAATATTTATACACAAATAGATGGTATTGCGATGGGATCTCCTTTAGGTCCCCTCTTTTCTAATTATTATATGGCAAATCTAGAAAATAAAATAATTAATGACAACAATAAACCCTCTATATATGTAAGATATATAGATGACATCTTTGTTTTAGCTAAGAATATCGATCAAATTAAATATCTTAAAAACAAATTTGAAAGTCACTCCGTCCTCAAATTTACATTAGAACTTAATATTAATAACATTACTTGCTGCCTCGATATACTAAATATATATATATACCCACAACTAATGTGGAAAGGTTTTTCACTTAACTGAGCAGTGTTGTTTCAGTCATGCCAGCTTCAATGTTTTGTGAAGGCATTATGATGATATCTTCAGGAATTTTGTTTATTCTGTTATACAGAATATAAGCAGAATAAACAAAATCCTTGAAGACATCGTAATGCCTTCATAAAACATTGAAGTGGGCATGACTGAAACAATACTACTAAGTTAAGTGAAAAATCTTTCCATATATTAATTTTATTAACACTCCATGTTGACAGGGGGTGTGTACCAGATAATAAAAATAACATCTGGTACACACCCTCTTTCAACCAGATGACTAGTAGTAAATTGGGGAAAAAAATCCTCACATTAATTAGAAAACACTTTCCGGAAAAAATCCACTAATTTAGATCTTTAATAAAAATACTATTAAATTAAGTTACAGCTGTAGAAAAAATTATAAAATATCACAATATTTTAAAAAACTCTAACAAAATTAATAAAAACAACCAGATAACAGAAAATAACAATTTAGACAAGAAAAAATGTAATTGTAAAATCCCTATAGACTGCCCATTAGAAAACAGGTGCTTAATAGAATCAATCGTCTATCAATGAGAAATATCTTCAAAAGAAAACCCAAGTAATATAAAAATTTATATAGGGAGTACTAAAAATACTCTGAAATAGTGGATTTACCAGCACACCTCTTCATTTAATAATAACAAATACAAAAATAGAACATCCCTATCAAAATATCATTGGTATCTAAAGGAAACAAAAAAAAAATACCCACAATAATGTGGAAAATTCTAAAAGAAGCTAAAACATGTAAGTCCTTAAATGAACCATGTTTATTATGTTTATACAAAAAACTATTTATTATTACATCACTTAAGAATAAAAATCTGTTAAATGAACATAATGAGATAAATAAGTAGGCATCTACGCAGATGACACTACAATATACTCCCGCTCTAGTAAGAAACCTGTCGTGGCGGACAGACATAATCTCACTGCTGACCTTGAGCAGGATCTACACACTGTGGTGAACTGGTGCAAGAAGTGGCTTGTCAACTTCAATTCATCTAAGACCAAGCTGTTGTCTGTCAACCATTACAGGCAACCTCTCCTGCCTCCCATAAGCATGGACCAAGTGATTCTCCCTGAGAGTAATATACTACGCCTCCTCAGACTTACCCTGTCCTCAGACCTCAAATGGAACCACTATATTGAATCCATAGCAAAATCTACTGCTAAGAAGATTGGGTCACTATGTCGATCCAGGATGTTTTTTCCACCTGAATCCATCCTGCATATATACAAGTCAACCATCCGTCTGTGCATGGAGTACTGCTGCCATTTATGGTCAGGTGCCCCTGCCGTTCTCCTCAGTGTTCTTGACAAGCTCCAAAGGAGAGTCTGTAATGTGATAGGTACTGATCTGGTGACTCGACTGCAGCCACTTCCCCATCGTTGAAATGTGGCCTCCCTTTGTCTGTTCTATAAATACTTTCATGGCTTCTGCTCGGATGAGCTTAAGTCACTGATGCCTCCTCAACAGGTGTTTACTCGTGCAACCAGACTGGCAACTGGGTCCCACCCATTCACAGTCAGGTTAGCCAAATGCAGACGACAATTCTACTCCTGCAGCTTCTTCTCTCGCACTTCCCGCCTGTGGAACTTGCTCCCGCATTCTTGCTTTCCTGATGGCTACAACCTCCAGAAATTTAAATGCAAAGTCAATACTCATCTACTAACCACTGGACTCTAGCTCTCTCCCCACCCCTGTATAACCTTCCCTTTCTCTCCACCTATGTATCTGTCATCACACCTGCTTTCTATTGTTCCTTTCTAACTAGTTTGTACTCCTCACTCTTTTCTAATTAATCTTTTTACATTTATGTAACCCCCTGTACATCAGTGGCGTTTTCGCCTTGCTCGGGGGGGAAATGATTAAAAAAAAAAAATATCATATGTAGACATTGTACATTGTTCACATTAGAAAATGAGTAAAATCTAAATTAAATAACATGCATATAACCAACAAGTGCTTAAGGAAAATAATTTCTGACGAACTATCAAAATAAATTGAAACAAAATTAATTATTTAAAAAAAAAACTTTTCTTTTTATAAAAAAAAAGCTTTACAACAAATAAATAAATAGACCAAAAATGATAAGTAATTGAAAAATACAGCATTGGTAGTCAATGAGGATAACACATCAAAGGCAATAAAACTAAAGGGAGAAGAGAGAAAAAAAATGAAAAATGATAAGATCATGTCTTATCATTTTTCATTTTTTTATGTTAACAGCTTGTTTATGTTTTTCATGTTAACAGCTTGACCGTTAAGAAGGGAAAAGAAACAAGGGAAAAGGGTAGGATGAGGGAGAAAAAAAGAAAAAGTTGGTTAGTATGTATTTTTTGGGGCCAAATCCCAAAATGAATCTTTGCTCTGATTAGTCAAAAGAAACACACATGTAAATTTTATATCTTCCCACATACATACACAGCAAATCAAAGGTGTTTATTATTTAAATGTAAATCATCTGTACAACCAACATCAAACATTGCCTGATGATGAGAATCTATCTCAAAACGTATAAATTTCTGTGTCACATTGTACAATTAATTCATAACTATATATATATATATATATATATATAATGCAGAAATTTCTTATCTCTATTGTTTCATTTGTTATTATTATTTCTCCGGTTTACCATTATCTATTATTAGTATTACTCGTATCTTAGATAATCTTTAGGATCGTATTTTAATAGAGTATTTTAAGAAATTATAATTTTGAGTGAGAGCTATTATTTTAACTACATTTAGAATACACTACGACTAGGGGTATAATGTACATGTAAATCAAGAGATTTGATTTACTTTCACCATAAAGATCCCCTATAGTTGAACTTAATTTATAGGTATAAATTCCTGGTAACTTTTCTTTTCTCCCATTCCTTTAATTATATTTTTAATTTTGATACTTTCAATGGTTTTAAAATTAGTTTAAAGTAGAATTAACTTTTAAGTTATAGTGAGAGCAATTATGTCTTCAAATTGCATTAAAATTATGATATGTTTTTCCCGTACCACAAATATATCTCAATATATTTGAAATTAAGTTTCCTAGCTAAATTTTTCCAGTTGTTTTCTATGAGAATGGGTGGGGGTTTTGAGACATGGTCAGGAGAAGTGGTGTCAAGATTTATTTCATGTGATACAGTATTTCATGTGATTGTATCTCTTGGCCCCTTCCTTATTGTGCCTCTTTGTTCCTTCCTTTCTCGCTTCTTGCTTCCCAATCCGATTTTATCTGCTACCCCTCCTTTTTTTTTTTTTTTTTTTTTTTTTTATTTTTATTTTGGCTGGTTCCCCCACTTTCTTTCTATGCTTCAACTTTCTCTCTTCCTTGCACTTATCAATCGTAAACCCTCACATATCCTCACCTTTCCCTTTCTTCGGGGCTATTTTTCAAATGAACGAGAACCTTTTCATATATAAATGTCACAAATGTCATGGGCATCTATGGAGAATCAAATAAAAGTAAAGAAAGTTTTTTTTTGTGGGGGTGATATTTCGATTACCTACTGTTGTACCATTTGGATCTGACGAGCTGTGTTAAGAACATCAAAGCGGTGAAATATGTATCATCCAAGCTAATTATCAAAATCCGTTATATTATATATATATATATATATATATATATTTTACAACGTTAATGTAGCAGTTAGAATCATCAAGTGATTAGCCATAATAAAACATGCCCCACACTTGAAAGTTCTGTATTTCTTTCTTTTTTTTTCTTACATCAAGTTAATATGTTTTGCTGTGTAACAATATTTGCCAAGTGTTCATTTTTTTAATTTAAGAAGTAAGAATTGTTTGTGCACAATTGAATACTAGTAAACTTTCATGTATTGATTCTTTGTTCCTCTTTTCTTCTTTCTGTTGCCAGACAGCCTTGAGGAAGGAAGAAAGTATAGCTGAAAGAGAGAGAGAGAGAGAGAGAAAGTGTGACAGAGCCAGAGAGAGAGAGAGAGAAAGTGTGACAGAGCCAATGTTTATTATCTGCATTTTTATGATAACCCGAACGAATAATTTTTGTCCCAATTTGTATGTTTTTTTCTTGTGTTCATTGGATGAGAAGAAGAAAGAAAAAGTGAGAGAGTAAAAAAATGCATCCAGTTATTATTTCTGACTCTCTCGGTCCTTTCTCCCCATCTCCTGCTTTTCATCCCAAAACTCTTCCTTTTATATCATGATTATCATGCAGAGGAACACTTTTGCCTCCACTCCAAGATGCTTCTAGAATTGCACAGGGTCTTCTAGAAAAGACTAGATGTCTCACAAAACATCCTGAATAAGATGTCCATTATTTATTAATTATTTTTTAATTTATTTATCCCATGTTATCCATTGCATAACATAGCAAGAAAGACAATTCTTAAATAGGTTTGATTTACAATGAATGAAAAATAAAATCTTAGAAGCATTAAGGGTTGCATGAATACTGTATAACAGGATTATATTGATCCATTTTATGTCACCACTTATGATTAACTTTGTGTCAATATAATAACTAAAAAGGTTTGTACAAAGACTGGATGTGAATAAGAAGCTCAAACATCAACTAAAACTTCACTCTTGTAGGGTAGTTCATCAATGACCACATTTGGTTCAGTGTGTGTAGAATCAGTTTTGAGATTCAGAATTTTTGTCTGCTTTTGGTTGAGAGGTCAAGAATTTTTGTATGAGTTAGGCCAGTGTAATTAATTTTGTGAGTTCTCTTGTTGCATGCTGACACCTGTTATGCTCTGATTCTGGTTGCATGAGAGAATAAATGAAGAGGTGAGGTGGGAAGAAAAGAAGGCGAGAATTGTAAAGCTAAAACTCTTTATATTGCTGATAAATTGGATCAAAGCAGATTTGTGGTTAAGGAAAATGACTTTGTATAAGTGGAGAGTCAGTAGAGTCAAGTTGATGCATGCATTGGGTCATTTGACTAAGGTATTGTTAACAATTTGTCCATTCACCACAACTCTCTAAAATGTTGTGAGTGGCATTCTTAAAAGTAGTTGTAGTGGATCATGACTCATTATTTTTTCATGATTTGTGATTGGCTCCTTTTACATTGTATTTTATATTTTTTGAAAAGGATTTGTTTTGGGCTGGATATGATGCTCAGAGACCCTGTGCAGAGAGCGACTTTTTTATTTTTGCTTTCTTAGTGTTTAGATCTGGTCAACATGTCAAATGAATCAGAAAGTTTATTGTGAGCATTTGTTGAAATAGAAACCAGCTCGAAATTATGCATTAAAAACTGAAATAAATGTTTAGTTAATAGGAAAGACATGATGTAATGACAAAAGTACACAGGTGTAGGCTTTAAGAAAGTGTTATTCAACTGAGAATACAAGGTTCACACATAGTGTCCTTTTATAGTCTCAGTAAACAGAGATGTCTCTCTCAAAGAGGAGCGTGACAAAACAAGGGAATACCACTCTTGATTATTCATAACACATGATATTGCCTACTTTTATGCTGCAAAAATTCTCTAACACAAATGAGTTGAAAATGGAGAATGTATTGAACCTTGCTTATCCTTCTTATGGACAGCCATTTTTGCAAGAATTTTGAATACTTCCTTAGAGGCAAGAACTTTTTCATTCAGAATCAAATTGAAGATGAATTTATCGACAGATTGAATGCAGAATTGCTGAAAGAAATAGGTAATTTGCAGCCAAGGTTGAATCAATGATTCAAGGCCAAAAGGAATATTTTGATTGAATAGATATTTTTTCAGTCAATTTTCTTAAATAAACTGGCAATTTCATATTAACCAACATTTATGCACATATATAGACTGTATGTTTCATCCTATGAATTTATATTTTTAACAGAGGCTTTTTTTAAAAATCAATTCATCACTGCCACCAACTGCGGACCATTTATGTTTTCTTTAAGGTTAATTATTAATTATTAATTAATTATTAATTAGAGAATTTATTATTTATGCAATGTTTTCTGACTAGAAAATTACATTGTGCATTAAACTACTTAGAAAAATAAAGGCTATCAAGATCCGAAACAAGTTGTTGTCAGTTTTATCATGTATTTAATTTAATTTCTTTTTTGCTGATTGTTTCCTTTACAATGATGATGTTGATGACTAAATTCACTGCCAACATGTTGGCTTTGGACTAGAAGCCACCAGTTTCACCAAAGCCTCATCTCATCATCCATTTACTATGGTCATTTAGCTTTGCAAGATTTGGTTGATAGTGAAAGAAAATCAGAGGAAAAGAAAGTACCAAATAGTAGTGTGAATTTAAGTTGTCAAGAAATGACCCTTACATTTCCTGACCTTTCTCTGTGACAATTATGGAAAGAAGCATGCAGAATCCAATTATAAAACTGCAACAAACTGCTGCTGACTTATCATTTCTCAGCATGCCCATCTTGTATAATGCTCTTCATCCACTGGTTCAACTGTTAAGATCTGTTGTAATTCTCACCCACTTATTCCACTGCTGGAGTTTTTGGAATTTGTCACACAGTCTGAAACAAGTAATATTATATATTACCTCAGCAATAATATAAACAAGTCATCACATTATGCTTTAGATTGCTTTAAAAACAATTTTTTTCTTAAATTAGCTCCAGGTTGTATCAAATTCTATGCAAAATTTTATAAAAATCTTTCTAAAATATTAACATATCTGAAGAACAGATAAATACATTGAAAAGCAGAAACTAAGTCTTACTTTGAACATCAAAACACAAAAATAACAAGAATAAAATAATGAAAAGGGGAAAAATTGGAGTTTCCAAAGGAAATATTGCTGATAATAGCAACTAGAAATAATTGATAAGTTTGTCACTTTTTATGATTTGGCTTCAAGTTGAGTTTGATATCAAACAAAGCTTAGTTTTAAATATATTTGACACTTCTTCAGACAGATTTTTCCAAGTTCAAAAGAAAACATCATTTACTGAGTTATGCCTTGGAGGATAGAATTATGATTTTGATTAGATATTTCCCTGGAGAGAAGGAAAGAAAATTTAAAGATGGCAATATCAAATTTTCAATATTTATCTCTGTTGCAATAAGTCATGCATGAGATTTTAAACATTTCAAACATGAAAATTCTTCTGCTAGTTATTGATATGCAATTATTATGGTTAAGGCAGGTTTCTAACACAAGTTAAGCAACACTGAATTTGATCAATGCTAAATGGGTAAACATTTCATAACAATGAGAATTTACCATTTTCCTCTTTTAATGATAGTTTTCCATACCAGATCTAAGGGGCCAGCACTCTAATATCTGTGTCTGTGCAGGCTTCTCTATTTCCTCTTCAAGAAGGACACAAGACAGTCTTGTAAAGGATTACTTATCTTCCACTTTGCAGCCACTTTACTGCAGATGCAAAGTTGAAAGCCTATTCTTGCTGTCACTATTTCCATGGAAAATGTTCAGGTGAGTTCTTCAGTTCCACTAGTTCAAACTTACTCAGCATGTAACTCCCACGGAGTTGAATCACACACATTTCCTCTATATTCCATTTGTAAGCAGGAAGTTTAATTCAAACAACCTTTTTCCCAACCACTGCTACTTTGTAAAAATTTCCATATGGATGCTTCCCTGAATACTACAATCTTAACCTCTTTATGTCAAGAGTCAATTACTATCTATCCTCCTTATCCCCATAATCTTCACTTTCTTCTACCTTCTCTTATGTTCATTTTACATATTTCATTCAGTAACCCTCTGTCATGAGTGGCTCTTGAGCTTGTATTGGGTGAACTTTAGTATTAGAAAAAGCTTCAGAAGACACTACTATGCCCAATTTGTGGAAAACATTACCTTCTGAGTTTTAACCATATGAAGACTCATTAGCAACAATGACTAATTCAAACAATTGAATACCAAAATTCAAGCAGTGAAGAAATAAAGATGTCATTGTTGATAATGACTGACATTTAAGAGTTACATTATGAACCCAGTTTATTGTGAATAACCACATGTTTTATGTAAAATTAGAGAAATAGCAGTTTACTATAAACAAACTTTTGTCCTGAATATGATGATAAACTACATCTGGCAACAAAGCCTCACTGATTGGGAGGTTTTGAGAAGCATGGAACCACCTCTTAATTGCTGTTGTTCTCAGGTTCACCATAACCCAGAATGGTAGCACCTGTTAGGGTCCCAGTAATGGGCAAATAGTTGACCCCCTAAACAAAAGTCAAAACACAATGAAAGTATAAACATAAATTTTATAGTAAAAATAGAAACAATACATTTTTGGAAAAAAAACCCTCTTTACAAAAATATGCCAATGAAAAAAACTGATTTCTTACAATACATATTTTTCATACAAACCTATCCTTGAAATCTTGTCGGCATTAAATATCCCATTGAGGTTGATATGCCATAAAGCAAAATAAACTAAACCAAGTTTTGGTAACAAACTTCCTTGATTTTTGTTCTCTGTCGCTGAACATATTACACTAACCAGTATGCATTTAAAAGCTTTCATGTAATCAAGCAACATTTTATGTTACCATTTAAATCGTAAACTATTTTTCAAACTGATGTCACAAGTCACAAGCTTCCCAAATAAGTAATTAAATGTCTGTGAAATAGCACAATAAATATGCTAATACAAGATAAAGTAAATTGAGGCCAATTATTATCTTGCAAAGTGGAAAAGTGACCTAATATCTTAACTTCAGTTATTTTCCTTCCACTGTAATGTAGCATCTGTACCTTTTCTATAAATGCTTCTATGGTAATTGTTCCGATGATTTTGCTTGATGGTACTTGGACTTTAGGAATTTAGATTCAGCACTAGATTTACAGCAAAGTCACATTGTTTTACAGTTGAAATGATTAAATGTTTGATGCCAACATTTTCTTCACACATACTTCTTGTTTGTGGTATTTTTTTAGCTTCTTACTTTGTTCTCTCTCCTTAATGTCTTTTCCTCATATTCTTTCACACTCAGTAATCCCTTGTGTCTTAGTGGATTTATTGCCTTGCTTGGGGTGAAATGATTAAAAAAACAAAATTGAGTGGTTCTTAGATAGCATATGGTCTGGACTGTGTTGAAATCTAAAGACACTCAAACAATGGACAAATGAATTCTACAAAAAGCATCTACACTAGGGTGTGGGTGGGAACAGGTTTGTTCATATTGAGCATGGGTGAGTTTATACAACTGAGGAATCACCCAATCAGAAATAGAACTCAGTTTATGGTAGATTATGTCAGCTTCTCATAGCATGAGTAGAGGGGCTGAGCTACATAATTTACACACAAAAAAAGAAAATTATAAGAACACAAGAACAATTAAATAAAAAAATGTAACCACAATATTTTGTCAGTCATTTTAATGAAGCACACACACATATATATATATATATATATATATATATATATATATATATATATATAAAATGGAAGCCCAGGGGAGTAAAGGATAACAGGTCAGGTTAAGAAATTAGAAAGTCGAGTTTGAATTCCACTTGAGTTCATTACATTCGCTTTACATGCAAATATCCTTGGGAAAGGTATGAATTTATTTCTTCTCCCACAACTATGGGCATATAGCAGGATAGGGTGTGTCAAATAAAATTGGTTGGTAACTAATCTAGGAGGCAGACAACTCTGACTTCAAAACCTATCGAGCATCGTTTACAGACATTGAGGCACACTATGTGCACTTGTCTCTGTACTTGGCTCTTCCAAAAGTTGTGGTTGGTTCTGCATAAGCCTTCATCACTATACATCTGTGTAGTCTGGCTGTTTAGTTCTTAGAATCTAGTTGTTGCACATCAAACATGACAGGAGACTCTAGTATATATGAGAATATGATATATAAACTCTATATATCAAACTATAATAATGCCTAAAGTAATAGAAAAATATCCAATGAAAACAACAACAATAAATACAAACAAAAATAAACTTGGTGGAAAACTAAATGAGCTCAGCTAAGTTGTGCTTCCAGATATATCAAATGCCCAAAATTTAGAATTCTAACTTGAAATTAAGCATACCAGCATCTTCAACATTTATCATAATGTTTAAATGTATAATCAATGCATCATATTTTGTTTTCTCTCACAACATATATATAATTTTATTAATAAAGAAGATATCTAAAAAAAATTATAAAAATACAATGATGGCTGACATATTAAAAACAAATTCACTAGCACAAATCTAACCAAATAATTTGTTTTAGATCCCTTCTTGGAGTTTAGAACTTTTCAGAAAACCCTCATAAATATATCTAATATCTTATAAATATAAAATATTAATAGTTTTTTTAAATATCACTAACCTTTTTTTTTTTTATTAAGCAAAACACCAACTTAGGTCAAAGTATTATGATTCATTATTCAAGTATTCACACAAATATCCATACGCACATTTTGTTCTTATTTATTTAATCTGTTGAAGCCTAGAAAGGCAAAACTCATAGTCAATTCCAATTTCAATTAAACGTTTTCTATTTATCAAATTTCTTAACAACTTTGCTGGGATCTCTTATTTTAAAAACATTGCCAACATGGAAAACACATGAATAAACCTATTTTCACCCATTTTACAGGATTTAGCAAGGATTTGCCTTATTTTCATTTCAGAAAAAGTAAAATGCATTTCTTGCTTTCAATATCTTCTAAAAAGCTAAAGATTTGCCTAGAAAAAAAAAAAAAAAAAGAAATGTGTGTATATGTATTTGTGCATATGCTTAAATAATGTACCATAGTACTTTTTCCCTAAGCTGGCATTTCTCATGATTAAAGAAGAAAATGAGTAACTTTTAAAAAAGCTGTTAATATTTATTCTGTATCTTTTCTTTATAATTCTTAGTTCATATCAAAAGTTGTTAACACATTTTCTCAGCTTTTTTGTATCAAATTAAAAGTCAAATTTCTTAAAAACCTTTGTCGGGATCTGTATCCTATTATATATATATATATATATATATATATATATATATATATATAATATAGGTGGTAAAAAAAAAGAAATGATCTCTTTAGAAATTGTTTTATTTCTGTTTTGAATATGAAATTTAGTAGAAATATCTTTCAAGAAAATATGGACCATGCTTGACTTGCAAATATGGACCATAGCCAAGTCAAAACTTGCTGGATGAGACAGTAGTTTCTCTTGCAAAGGGAGATGCAGGTTCAGATTGTGCTAGAGGGCAAATTTTTTTATCAAGTTTACTTGAGTGTACTACCTTGTAGATGAAATAAACACTGTTTAAAAAATACAGCCAATTTTAACTATATATATATATATATTATGCTCTCACACGCTGATTGAGCATTGTGGAAGAATGGTAGACTTTAAAAAACAGTAGCTACCCAGGCATGTGCGCATCGCTCATTCACTAATGAATTAGAGCATTCTGGCTATTGGGCATGTATAATGATAATATACATGCTAAAAAGTCTGCCTTCTTCTACCATGCACCCATGGCCCAGAGGTAGAATCGCCGACTGATGCCACTTCGGTCGGGTTTCAACCCTGGGTTAAAAGCAATCGGAGTCTAACTGTACTGATGAGCTATGATACAGCGAAACAGATCTGTCTGCGGATGACTATATTAAAGAAAGATGACAAATGGAAAAAGTTTCATGGAAACTAAATTTAATTATGCGTTTTGCCTTTCTAGGCTTGTTCAAATCCAAAGACAAAATTTAATATGTGTATTTATGTGTATGGACAAATAATGAATAAAATTTGATACAAAAAAGATGTGGGGGGGGGGGAATATTTACAACTTTTAACATGAACTAAAAATTATACAGAAAAGATACAGAATAAATATTAACAGCTTTTTTAAAAGTCACTCATTTTCTTCTTTAATCATGAGAAATACAAGCTTAGGAAAAAAGTACTGATTCATTGTTTGTCCATACACATAAATTCACATACACACATTTCCTTCTTTTGTCTTTGGATTTGAACAAGCCTAGAAAGTCAAAATGCATAATCAAATTTAGTTTCCATGAAATGTTTTCCATTTGTCAACTTTCTTTTATATATATATATATATATATATATATATATATATATATATATAGTTAAAATTTGCTATATTTTTTTAAATAGTGTTTATTTCATCTACAAGGTAGTACACTCAAGTAAATTGATAAAAAAATTTGACCACAGGCAGAATCTGAACCTGCACGATGTGATTTCAGTTTTTCAATATGCCAGTGAATGCTGGACAATATCATCAAAGATGAAAGAAAAACTTGAAGCAATTGAAATGTAGTTTTACAGAAGGATGCTGTGGGTATCATGGATTGAGCATGCAAGCAATGATGAGGTTTTGGAAAGGATGGGAAAAAAAGGAAATTAATACTGAGCATCAGAAAGAGACAGCTGAAGTTCTGGGGACATGCAATGAGGAAGGAGGTTTTGGAGAACCTGATACTAACAGGCCAGATAGAGGAAAAAAGAGACAGGGGAAAGCAGCGGATAACATATTTGAAGGGCCTGATCAGGTGGATGACAGAACGAGGGTTGCATGGCATAACAGGAGAAAGTGTGCTAAGAGCCACCAGGGATAGGAAGATGTGGAAAGACATGATCGCCTACATCCTGAAAGGATAGGGCACATAGAAGAATGAAAACCTTCACAGTCAAGCATGGTCTATATTTTCTTGAAAGATATTTTTACTCAGTTTGATATTCAAAGCAAAAAATATTTCTAAAAAGTTCATTTCTTTTTTTTTACCACCTATATATAATAGGATACAGATCCCGACAAAGGTTTTTAAGAAATTTGACTTTTAATTTGATACAAAAAAGCTGAGAAAATGTGTTAACAACTTTTGATATGAACTAAGAATTTTAAAGAAAAGATACAGAATAAATATTAACAGCTTTTTTAAAAGTTACTCATTTTCTTCTTTAATCATGAGAAATGCCAGCTTAGGGAAAAAGTACTATGGTACATTATTTAAGCATATGCACAAATACATATGCACACATTTCATTCTTTTTTTTCTCCTTTTGATGAAGTCTAGAAAGGCAAATGTGTAATCAAATCTAGTTTCAATGTTTGTCAAATTTCTTAAAAACTGTTGGGATTCTATACCCTATTTTAAACACACACATACACAATGGTGTGTATTAATGTATACTTGGACAGCAACCTTTCTTTCAAATATCTTTCACTGAATACAACCAAAAAATGCTCACAACCATCACTGAGTATATACACCAGGCTCTCGACAAGAATGTTGAAGCCAAAACTGTTGCCCTAGACATCTCCAAAGCGTTTGACAGAGTCTGGCATGCTGGCCTTCTATGCAAGCTGCTGGGCTACGGTATAACTAGACAACTGTTTGACCTGATCCAGTCATTCCTCTCAGATCATACAATAAAGGCAGTATTGAACAGACAAGCCTCCCAATACTATCACATCAATGCGGGTGTCTCTGAAGGCTCTATTGTAATAAGATTCCAAGTAGGCATATATGCTGATGACACTACAGTTTACTCATGCCTCAATCAAAAATCTGCCAAGCTTGACAAAGCAAACCTTGCTGCCAAGATTGAAAAGGATCTCCAATTCATGGTGGACTGGGGTAAGAAATGGCTTGTGAATTTCAATGCTTCAAAAATGAAGTTACTATCTATTAACCACCACAGACAATCACTCCTACCCCCTATTAGCATGGATAAGTCTAGTCTCCCTGAAAGTAAAACACTGCTCCTCCTTGGGTTAACTCTCACAATAGACCTCAAGTAGAATGATTATATAGAATCCATAGCTAAATCAATTGCTAAGAAGGTCAGTTCTCTGTGCAGGGCCAGAAATTTTTTCCCGTCTGAAACAATCTTACACATATAAAAAACTACCATTCGCCCGTGCATTGATTACTGCTACCATATCTGGTCAGATGCTCCTGCTATCCACCTAGGGGTCCTTGACAAAAATCCAACGGAGAATCTGTAATGTGACCAATCCTGACTTGGTAGCTCGGATACAGTCACTTTCTCACCAGTGCAATGTGGCTTCCCTGTATCTCTTCTACAAATATTTTCATGGCTTCTGCTCAGATGAACTTAGCTCACTGGTACCCTCCACACATGAATTTACTCAAACCACAAGATTAGCAACTAGGTCCCACACTTTTACTGTGAAACCAATAAAGTGTAAACACAAATTCTACTCCAGCAGATTCTTTTCTCGCACTTCCCACCTGTGGAATTCCCTTCCATTTAATTGCTTCCCCTACAGCTACAATCTTCAAGAATTCAAATGTAAAGTCAACAGTTATCTCCTATCTCACTAACTTGCATTCTCACTCTCATGCTTCTTTCTTCATCCACTCTACTCTCAACATTATTCTCATCCTTCTCCTACCCTCTTCCTGACACCCCCTGTAACGTGTCACTCTTTCTCATAACTTACCTCCTATGTAACCCCTTGCTCAACAATGGCATTAAAATGCCTTGCTTGGAGCAACACGATTATAAAAAATATAAAAAAATAACAATATAAAAAATATCTTGCTATTAGAAAGCCACTATATATCAAAGATTATGGCAGCATTTAACAACTTAAACAAGGAGACTGTCTAGAAGAGATGTAGGAGATTCCAAAGTTGTCTGGAAGCCATGATTGAAGCCAATAGTGATTTTATTGAATAAAGTATTTTATTGAATATAGTATTTCAAGATATTTTTGTGTAATTTTGCCAAATATACTTAAAATGAGATGTCAGTGTTATTTTCATTTTTGAGTAATTTAGGCAATAATTCATCCATTGCATATATATACTACATATAAAAAATTAAATTTTCTCCTATTAGATGGCCATTTAAACAGGTAAATATAACACCTATCTCATCAGCGAGACCAAAACATTTTAAATTTACTCTTCAAAATAGACATCCAATATAAGAAAATTTGAATTTTTATATGTAATAAATATATGCTCTGAAAATAAATAACTTTAATTACATTGAGTCACCCAATTGGATCTGTGTTAATATTTAATATTAATAGGATCCTTTGGGATTTACCTCCTAGCCATGTTTTTCAGATTTATGACCAAAGTATATATATTACACACTTCCAATTGTGATTTAATGAAAGCAGTAAGTGGATGGCATCAGGAAGACAAATTAACTCGGAATAATTTGATGTATCAATTGACATGATCAATAAAATGTAAACAATCTAACAATCAATTGAATAAGAGAATCCATTCAAAGTGCCCAGAAGGTTTCCAACTATGAGAGACACCTGAAGAAGGCCAGAGTGAAAAATGACTTAAATGTTACAATAACGTTCAAGACAAAGACAATAATCTTTGTATTTCAACGTATAATAATGATAATTTTTTATCTAAAAAATTCAGTCAAAACATACTGTGTTATGATGCACACATGGTCCAGTGAATGAAAGTTTTGGTTAGATCCAGTGACTTGAGCCAATGAGTTGTGAGTTCAATACTTTGCTACAGCACAGTTGAAACATTGTGAATATCAATATGGCAATAAAGACGAGGACAGCAGTTTGAACAATGTAAATAATGTAAATACTACCACATCTTAGAAGTATAGATAAATATATCAAAATGAAGTATTCAAGGATGGTTTATTTGCTTATCTACCACTGATCCTGATATGTGCAGTTGTTACAGTAGGCTTGTCATAATATTTTGACTCATCAGTGTATATATGTATGTAGAACTGCTTTCATTGGTCAATCAAGTAAATATCTGTGTCTCTTGAAAACTCTTTTTGAAAGCAATCTCAATAAGTGTGCCTTAAGCCAAGCATATAACAGATGTTAGAAGGTACTGATCCTGCATCATTACAAATAGTAGCAAATGAGATATCGAGTTTGGAAGAGATAATAACTAAGTGAATTATGCATGCAGAAAGGAAAGAAGAAAAATGAAACATTAAATTCAGAGATGGAAGACACATGCCTTATAGCTACCAAGAATAATCTATAAACAAGTCCCTCTTTAAGATATGAAGATGAGTTGAGCATGATCTGCACAAAGACTTAGCTTAACATATATTTGACACCTATTCAGATGAATTTCTCAAAGATCATAAAGCAAGCAGGAAATGCCAAGCCTAGCCAAGGGGGACATAGATATGATCCTGATCAGATACTTAGGAGGAGAAAGGAAGAGGATGAAAAGTGTGGCAGTAGTGAGAGGAGAAAATTCTTTGGCATTTTTTTTCTCAAAATCTTATTTCTCCCCACCCAACTCTTTCATTTGACTTTATTCTTCACCAAATTACTTTTGATTTAAAGCCCCACAGGGTAAAAAGATTTTAAATTTGATTCACCAAGAATATTGCTCACTAAAAGGATAAATAAACCTAAGGCCTAAATTAGCTGTTTTATTACAACTGCATCTTCATATATATATATATATATGTGTGTATGCATGTGTGTGAGATTCTCTCTCTCTCTCTCTCTCTCTCTCTCTATATATATATATATATATATATCGTTTTTCAAACAGTATTTTGTCTACCAATCTGTGTACTCAAGAAAACTCAAGAAAATGTACCCTTCAACAGGATTTGAATATGCCTCCCCTTTGTAGAAGGAACCAAATAATGTTTGAAGTAATAAAAATATGTTGGATAAAAAAAAGTAAAAGATATTAATTCTTATATATAATTGTGTGATTTAATGTATGTATATATCGCATCAATGTGCTTTTTTTCTGTTTGTCTGTTCCTATATCTTTGTTTTTGTTTGTGCGTGTGTGTGTGTGTGTGTGTGTATATATTTACTCATAAGATTTGTTTTGTGTATGCGTGATTTAATGTATGTATTCCTTATTCTGCATTGTGTTATTTGAATTATTTATTCTCAATTTATTCCCGATTTAAATGATACCAGGTTTACTTCCTCTGTTACAAAATTTTTAAAAAGATACTCTGAGTGAAATTATCATTAATTTATTTTTCAACAGTCTGAAGAGGCAAATGTAAAACGTTTTTACATTGATGAAATAAATTCTGGATTTATAATCAATTAATTATTTTATATTATATATACACCCCCCCCCCCCACACACACAAATTGTTTAGCATTTATTTTCTGGAGTATAAATATCCTTTCAAATTTAAAATTTCTATTTAGCATTTATTTTGTGGTGTATAATTGTGGTACCTGATAACAATTGTATAGATTTATCAGACCATCTGACACTCATGAGTGATATTACATGAAACTTGTGAGTTAATTAAACGAGAAGTCCATTAAACATGCATTGATTTACTGCATATAAAAAATATATATGTCCAAATTGATAATCAATTAAATATTATCAGATTTTTAAAAATATTCTTTACTAAATAAATGATATACAGTTTTAATATGAAACATGGAAACTTCAATAGCAGATATTTGGAGACTAAATATTATTTCTTTATTTGTACCTCTTTTATTTAAACAATCTTTAAAAGCAAGGATAATCTTTTTATTGAGAAACATATCCTTTTTCAGTCATTAGGGTAGATAAATATTGCTGTAATCATTTTAGGTGAATGAATATATAAAATAAATTGAAGACTGATTTCCAAAATATATTTATAGTGTGGTGATACTGAGCAAAAGCGAGGGACCGGATATTTGTTCTATAATGACCAGAAAGCAAATGACCAAAAGTTGTCTGTACGCAGGTGGACCCGCGCAGATGTTCTAGTTGAAAAATAAAAATTAATCAAATATTAAATTTCCATTTCGCGAGCCTATGCAAATTTTATTTATCAACCAATGGGAAGCCCAGAATCAAATACAAGTTCGAAATCCCAAATGAGCTGCTTTGATTCAAAAAGCAGATATAAAAAGCAATAAAGACAGCAGGCAGAACTTAAAGAGAAGAGTGTAATCAATATTCCCTTGACCTAAGTCAAGTGGCTACTATGCTTGCCTCTTTCCTTCTCCCCTGTCTAAAAACTACTTACTGACCTAAGGTGCAACTACATCAAAGACATTCTTCATTTACACCCCCCCCACATTCCTAAGCATTGATTCTCTTTCAGCATATTATTTGCCATGAACATTTTAACGTCCATTGGACCTATATTCAAGTTATTACTTTAATTGTAAAAACATTAATTGATATGTATATATATAAATATTATTTTCAACTCAATTTGTTTTTCTTGATTTTATAATCATTTTATGACATAGTGGGCTATCTACCACAAGGCCAAATTCCGTTAACCTGCAACAGTATACAATTACCCTTCACTAGAACGGACTCCCACTACAACTAGAAGAAGTATAGATAAGCAACCCACTATAATAGATTACAAATAAGTAGACATTACTTTCTTATAATAAAATTTTTAAATAAATAGATGAACGATCTTAAAATAAAATCGCATAGCATTAGTATTAGAACATTCACATTAAAATAAATATCGATTAAAAATAGCAGAAAATTGCTTCAATCTGTGTATGCTTTATAAAATATATATTCTTTATTTTTTATTTTGCTAATATTCACCTAGTACAAGGCTCAAGAGTCATTCAAGGTAGAGGGTTACTGTGCAGATTTGCATAAGATTAGTGCAAAAAAAGACAAGCGTTAGGAGTACAGGGTTGAAGAAGGAGGAACTGGAAACCTATCCTAAACTGAAAATGAGGGATAAACCTCTACTCCTGTTCAAAAGACTGGGGAGAAATGCAAACATGGTGGAGGCAAGAAGAAAAAAACAAAAAGTGAAATAAAATTTTTTAAAAATGTAAAAATAAGAAATATTTTATTTTTAACCTTAACTAATATCATAGATATGTAAATCTTCATTTTTTGCATAAATCTTGCTTGAATTTTATCTTTAGTTAAGGAAAGTAGATTTGATGTTATCTAAATTAGAATTTGAAATTTATCAGAGACTGCTGTCTTCTGAATCTTCAACGATTTATTTGCGTTGGAGATTGAGCCATGAAATGATCACTGAGAAAACTTTGAAGTTTGCATATTAAATGAAAATCAAATTGTAATCTTTTACTCTCAGTAGATATTAACAGCTTTTACACTTTGATGAGTCCAGTTTAAATGAGAGAGAATATCAACAGAAGAATATATTATTAGGTTAAATTACAGAGACAAACATGTGTATTTACTAGAGAATAAATTCACTTTGATGTGCAGGCAATGTAATGGTTATCAGTACAGAAAGTGGAATTGTCTGGTAAAGTTCAAACTCATGCTTCTAATTGACAACTTCAATTTCTAGGCCATTCTCTTTCATTGGAAAAGGCATGAATCCACTTTCCTTCAGCTATAAGTTAATTTTTAGAAGGATGCTGAGAATATCATGGCCCAAACATTATCAATGACAAGCTTTTGGTGAGAATAGAAACAAAAAAGAGAACAGGAAGGGACAGCTGAAGTTTCTAGAATATGTAATGAGGAAGAAGGGCTTGGAGAATCTGATATTCCCAGAGAGAAAAAGGAAAAGAGAGATGGTAAAACAATGCCTGAAAAACTTGATGGGCTTAAGCAAATAGATGGAAGAAATACCAAGACAAAAGATATGAAGAGCTATAAGGGGTAAGAAGATGTGGAGGGTCATGATCGCTTACATATGAAGGGTCAAGGCACATAATAGAAGAAAAATGGGTTTTACTATCTGAGCAGATTGGGCTCTCTTGTTTTGGGTGACAGCCAGTTTAAGAGAAAGAAAACACTGAATTCAAACCTGAAGAGAACTGTTTGAAGACATCATGTTGCAATGAACTAATTCTCAGTTATCAGTTCTTCACAAAAATATGACAGGTTCTATGCACACACACACCTTCACCACACATCACTCAAATAATCAAATCATATGGAGAAGTATTCTGGTAGTTCAGTTCTAAACTGCTGGAGCTTCAGGTAACAAAATTGATGGGAGATTCCAAATTCACATTGATACTGTGTATTTATATCTTAAAATATTTAGCTATTTATTCCAAAAATTTTTACCCTCCCTATTTCATAAAAGTTTTGCTTACTCATTTGTAATCTTGAAATGATAAATTTTACTGTGGGCACTATAAATATATTTTGGTAATTAGTCTTAAATTAATTTTATATATTCATTCACCAAGTATGGTTACAGTAAATTTCCTGGGGCATGTGATGTGGATGGAAGGCTTGGAGAATCTGATGCTCATAGGTTAGATAGAGGGAAAGAGAGACAGGGGAAAGCAGCAAATAACATATTTGACGGACCTGAGCAGAATTTGGGTGGGGTAACAGGAGAAAGCATGCTAAGAGCCACCAGGGAAACGGAGATGTGGAAGGCCATGATTGCTTACATCCTGAAAAGATGTGGTACATAGAAGAAAAAGAATATTCATCATCTATAATAAATGAAAAAAGATATTTTTCTAAATAAATAGTTATCCTTACTTTTAAACATTGTTTAAATACAAATGGTACAAATAAAGAAGTGAAAGTGATAAAGAATGAGAACTTTACAAAGAAATAATAAATGATTAAGTTAAAGCATACTCTATTAAGCATAATTGTTTGAGTCTGGTAACTGCAGTTAAAAAAATAGCAGACAACAAATAGAAGTTTAACAAACAATTTTCTTCAAATAGACATTTTATTTATGTATTTTCTTTTTCCTTTTTGAATAAAGGTTTTCAAAATTTACAGATTCAATACAAAACAGTGACAAATCAAAAATTACCAGCTTCCTTTAAAATTTTTCTTACTCACTTTCTTTGTCAGAATTCTTGCTAAAATAAAATTCCAAGCAATAGTTTGCGACATCCAAGTCTGAATTTAATATATGCTTCATTTATTTGAAAGCAAAAAGAAATGTTTTATTCTTTTTATTCACTTTTCAAAGAATGAGAACAAATATCCATCAGAAAAAAAGAACACAGGAAGCCAGTTCTGCAGTAGATAAAGCAGAATCCATAATACTGGAGTGATCATAAAATTAGTCTAAGAAATGGTTTACATCTATAACACTGCTAATAAAGCAAGAATATTCAACATGCTTAGCAAATGAATAGCAACTTTGACTAATTGTTCTTCAATAATTGATTTTTGCCTTGGAGGTACTTTTCAATAGATTATCTCCCTTTGAGGAATGGATGCTCTAAAGTTGAGCAAGATGAACAACTTGTATGAAGAGAGCAATTTATATTGATGTCTTTACAAGTAGAGACATTAAGTAAACATGTCTTGAAAGAATAGAAAATAAAATGTTTTTTCTTTATAATACTTGTTGATTTACATTTGTAACAATGGGAGACAAAATAGTTTAATAGTTACAAGACATCATTAGTATTCATGAGTTTCTATTAAACCTTTTTTGTATATTTTTTGTATATTATCATTGTTAGTGAGATTTTATCAGATGTAGTCACAAAGATTTTCAGGCATGGAAACTGAGACAGACCTTGCATACTTTTCAGACTATATTGATTATTTGTGGATATTGCTTACATGGTCCATTTCAGAAGCACGAATATTAATCCAAAAGAAATAAAACTGATTTCAAACCTTAGCCAAAGCAGACATTCTACTGATACTTTATTTTTTGCCTATAAAATTTGAAATACTCAACTGCCCAAAATGTGTTTTAATTTATTTTTAAATCTTATTCTATAATAAGGCTTATATTTAATTTATTTCATATATATATATATATATAACTAAATTATATATATATAACTAAATTAAATAATATGCTCACCGACAAATTAGGTAAAAATAAAAATGAAAATAAAAATAAAGCCAAATATAGAATAAGTTAGTTTTTCTTTTTTTAATAATTCCCCCACTTTGTATCAGGATAATAAACTTTACAGCAAATTGATAGATGTAGCGAAAAAATAGCAGTTCGGGGTATCTTTTTGGAAAAAATATTTTCTTTAACAAATAGACTAAAGGGGAGGAGGGTGGTACTACTAAAAAGAAATATCACATCAAATGTAATAAAACTGAAGGGAAAATGATAAGATCAGATAAATGCAAAGGAAAACAGACAAGAGAGGAATAGGGTCAAGGAAAAAGCAAAAAAGAGGAGGGAAAAAGTTGGTTAGAACAGAAATTACTCAGGGTCAAACCCCAAAGTGAATCTCCATTCTGATTAGCCACACACACACACACAAAAACGCCCACATACATTCACAGTAAACCGAAAGTATTTTTCATTTAAATGTAAATCGTCTGCACAACCACACCAACATTGCCTGATAATGAGAATTAATCTCGAAACATAGAAATTTCCATGTAGCAATGTAACATTGACATAACCATATAATTATATTATATATATATATATATATATATATATATATATATATATATATAAATACATACACACACAAATGTGTCAAGAACAGTTTTTAAAGAAAAGATATATGACAAATTGCAAAATGCTTTTATGACATATTTTATACATTAGGACTTCATTAAACTGTGTTTGTTTATGTTGCGATTGTGAAGTGTGTAGAGATAATAATGAGGAAAAGTGTGTTATTTTTTACAAAACAAGATAAGGAATTTACTTAAAAATTTACACATTTGAAGTTTCAGTAGCTTGTGTCAGGATAAGTAAACAAACATTAAATGTCCATAATTTTGATGAATTGTCAAAAAGAGGAAATGTTCATATTATATCAGAGATGAAGTAATATTTCAAAACACTTAAAACAAATTGAGAGAGTTCATTTCGTTCAACATGAATAAAAAGATATATTTTAAAGGTACTTAGCTTAGGAGTTGAATAGAGTTCTTTGAAATTCCCCTATTGTCATTAGAGGCTGATAATGTATCAGCATGTAATTTGACAGCTGCATTATTCAGATGCATGAACTCTGCCTTTCTCTCTTTTTCTTCTTATCTGCTTGATTCAACTTTCTCTGCCTATTTATATCTTAACACAATTTAAAATCAACTCATTACTTTTTCTGTTTGTATGCCATTCCCCTTTCTTTTGGCCAAAGTAAGTTTTCAAATATGCTTGCTAAACTTCGCCTTTGTCTTTTCTTAAACTTGAAGCCAATACCTTTTTCTATTGGTCAAAATAGATTTTGGCAAAGGCTTGCAAATTTGAAAACAATGAAAAAAAGAGAGTTATTTTTATTTTGCACTCACCAAAACTGTACATGTGCATGAGTGAGAGATGCTGGGATTTTTCAAATTTTAGTCGCTAGTTCATCCACAGTAAATTTACATCTAAATTCTTACAACACTTCACTAATCTTGGCAACATTTTGTTATCCCAATGTGGGATATTTAATAAACATAATGAAAAGGAGAAAAAAAAATAAAATAAAATAAATTATGTTTAAATTCTCATTCATGATTGTGCTGTCATAACAACATAGACAGTTGATGAAGTTCTAATAAAAGAAACATGTCACAAATCCTTTTTCAAATGTGTTAAACATTTGTGTCATACCTTTTTTTTCAAAAATATATGTGTATGTATATGTGTGTTTCAGTATTCTTCTATGTGCCTTGTCTCTTCAGGACGTAAGCGATCATGGACTTCCACTTTTCCCTAGCTCTGATGGCTCTGAGCATGCCTTTTCCTGTTACACCATGCAATCCTCATTCCGTCATCCACCTGATTAGGTCCTTCAAATATGTTATCCATTGCTTTCCCCTGTCTCTTTTTCCCTCTATCTGGCCTGTTAGTATCAGGTTCTCCAAACCCTCCTTCCTTATTGCATGTCCCAGGAACTTCAGCTGTCTCTTCCTGATTCTCAGTATTAATTTCCTTCTTGTTTCCATCATTTCCAAGACTTCATCATGCTCAATCCATGATATTCGTAGCAGCCTTCTGTAGAACCACATTTCAGTTGCTTCAAGTTTTTCCTTCATCTTTGATGGTATTGTCCAGCATTCACTGCCATACTGAAGGACGGACAGCACATAACAATCCAGTACTCTCTTCCTAGTTTATGGCGAAACCTTACTCAACTTCTGGAATGCTTCCTTCGCCATGCCAATTCACCTTCGGATCTCTGTGTTGAACTTTCCATCTTCTGTTATAACACTTCCCAGGTATTTAAATTTTTATACCTGCTTGATTCTGGTATCCCTGACCTGTATTTGGCATTTTGGGCTGCCCTTTTTACTGATGACCATGCACACACTTTTATAAATGAATATACGAGTTGAAAAATACTTGAATATTCTAAAGAACCACTTGGAAAAAACTAAAAAAACCTTTCTCTGCAGATCAACAATGTCAGAAGAATTCATTGAGTCTCAACAAACCAGTTTTTTTATGAACAGATTTCATATTTTTGAGTATGGTCAACTTGTCAGGTGATTACTTGATTATATCAGACTTGAAAAGCAGTCTCAGCATGTGGTACTAATGGAAAATGCAGAACACCACACCAGTGCTTGATTCAAGCCTTGTGAGTGAAATTAGGAAGACAGAACTATTCAGAAGCTATCAATGGTTATGCTAGCATGAAGTTACAAATCACTAAGAGTTTTAGCAAAAGGGCTTTGTTCAAATTGTTGATCCCACAACATTGTTCTTATAACTAGAAACTGAAACTGCTCAACATAGTTACAGTATAAGCATTATGTAGGCTCTGTGTGCATTGAACAAATAGAAATGTGCCTGTACAGGCATCAGCAACAAGGATTAGCTAACTCCCATCCCTGAGCAGACATGTGTGCTAACAAATGTGAAGCTGGCCAGTGTGTGTGTGATGATCAAGCCAGTATTATTTTTCTAACCTTCATTTTCAATATGCCTTCAATCTTTGCTAATATCTAATTTCATCTTTTATATCTCCTGTCATTTTCTGTATCTATGCTTACAAGAGTCAATAGGAAAGTTCATAGGCTGGTCAAGATATAAATATATAAGTATATGCCATCTGATGATATGCTAGGATGCTTGCATGGCTTTCTGTCTACCAAGTGGTGTTTAGTTACATTTATATCTTGGTCAGCCTATAAACTTTCCAGCTAACCCTTGTATATAATCATCTTTCCTCCATATTTATCCATTTATCTATGTGCATAAACATTTATAGAGTTATGAGGGTAAATTTTATATAATGTCCCAAATTCAAATTCAATGATGTTCCTCACAAAGATCTATTTTATTTATTTCTCAATAAAAATGATTGAGGTTTTTTTCATTTTTTTATTTCTGGAAAAGGTTATCAGTGTGCTCTTTTGACAAAAAAGCCATACAAATTTCTTTAAAAAAAATATTATTTAGGTGTAACTGTACATGCAAATTAAATGAATGAGAATTGTCAAAACTGATCTTTTTCATTTCATATGATTTTGGGGTTGTGATAAAACAATTTATGCCTACCTAATCAAAGAAAAACAAAGACATGCCAAATAATACCCAATTTTACTAAAATAAAATGCTCATGTAATTTTCTCTTAAAGCATTCATTGTTTGCACGTGCAACAAATAAATGTTAGAAACTATGAAATTATTGTTAATGTAATCATTTGTAAACAGTTTTTCCTGTTATATCAAAGGACTATTACTGTAAAAAGACAATGTATAGTTGTCACAGATTGGAACTACAAACTGGTGACATTGGAATCAAGCAGGTGTAGTTTTTTTTATTGATTTGTTTGTTATTACTTAACCTTTTGAAGATTATTTAAAGCCAGAAAATAGTTTGCTTTTTTTAGGTTGTAAAATTCTTTTGAGAATGATTTTTAGTGACAAGTTCTAATTAACTCAACTGGGTGAGAAGAGATGGATTCATTCCTTAAAAGTAAATATAACAAACCTGACCATAATTGGAACTTGGCTCTCCAATTTCCAATTCTAAGCCATTATTCCTCACACCACCCACACATCCAAGCTTACAAAATCAGGTATTCCCAAGCAGTTACCTATATAAATACTAACCAGGCTCAACATTATTTAACTTTGGTTATTGTACAAGAATTAGTACTTTAAATGTGATATGGCCATAAGATCAAGCAAGTCAAGAAATTTAATAATCTGGGTAGTGTCATAACAAAATATTAAGGAATAAGAAAACTGTTAGAAGCAAAGAAAAATATGCTGAACTTATGTAATATTTATTCTTCTATATGATAGTGAATGATGGACAATCTTCTAATAGATAAGATTTGAAGCAACAGAGATGTGGTCCTCATAAAGATGCTAAGAATACCATGGACATAATATATAAACAAGGATATTTTAAGGAAAATGGGAATGAATAGGAGACATACTTACAATTAAGAAAGAGAGAGAAAGTTGAAATTTCTAGAACACTGTGGACTGAAGAATGTAATGCTCCAGGATATGCTGAGGGCACAGGAAAACAGCGAACAGCCTACCTAACAAATGAATGACAGAGCAGGGACTGGGAGGGATGAAAATGGGACACATGCTGCTTAGAGCTATAAAAGACAGGAAGCTGTGAAGAACCATGATCATCTATCTCTTAAAGACATGGCACATAAGAGAAAATATTTATTACTTTACAATAATTATATTTCTCTTTCTCATTGCTCTTTGTTTTTCTTTGTTTCTCTCTTAATTTTTTAATGCCCTTTTTACTGCAATACTGATATATTGTTATTCAATGGTCAAAGTCTTGCAAAATATAAAATTCTTTTTTTTAATTCAATGCCCATTCAAGTGCCACTTAAAGTAGAAGATTATTGAATGAGGCTGTTCTATGGGCATAAGAGGGGGAAGTAAGCACCCATACTGAGGCTAGAAAACAGTTGACCCAAGACTTAAAGTGATTAAGATTGCAGTCATCAGGGAATCAACATCTCAAGAATCTGCTCCATAAAGCAGTGGTTCTTGGGGAAAAGCAATCTAAGTTTCTTCATACCAATGATCTATGTAGAGAATGAGAACGATTCAACCCTGTATATATAACATGGTGAATCATCTCTGTGAAGGTTTGAAATAAGTAATGTAGCTCATCTGAACATTCTCTATGGAAACATCAACAGAATAGTAATAGTTTTGCAAGGTTTCATCTGTGGGAAAAAGGGGTTGTAGGGTAGAAATTAATTGATTGCTCACAACAAAAGCAACCATTATTCCAGAAACTTTAAAAATGCCCAAGTTCCACTTGCAAAAACTTTAGAGCATTCTAAAATTTGAAAATTTTGAAAACTTATTATTTATAAAAACGTGTGGAAAAATAAAATGCTTACATTTACATTCTTAATTCCATCAGGGAAAAAATCCATTGGTTGAGAAAAGTTTTCCCATTGTTTATAAGGACTTAAATAAAAGGATGACAGAGCAGGGTTTGAGAGAAATAACAAGAGAAAAGTTATTAAAAGCTACAAGGGATATGGAGATATGGCAAGCCCTGTTTGCCCATCTGAAGGGACACAGCTGGTAGAAGATATATATAGCAGATAAAGAAAAAATTCCTGAAGAGTGAAAACATCACAATGGTGCCTTCACAAACTTTAAGTTGAGATAACTGCTCAGTTAAGGAACAAACTTCTCTACATTAATCATATATATATATATATAAAACAGAAATAGGGGTTATTCCAACAAGAGAAATTGGTATAGGTAAAAAAAACGCGAGAAGGAATGAACATTTTGCTTAAAGTGTAGATTTATTGTTATTATCATTATTACTTATGTTTAGTCAGTCTGTTTAGTGCTATACGTGATACACGCTTTGGCAATCATGTCTCAAAAGAGACATGACTGACTGGGCAGAAGATTATCCCGTAGTAGGTTGCCATTGCTTTCTGTGGTAGACTGGTTGCCAGCCAAGGCTATAGAACCCAATCTTTCCTTAACTGTGTATTTGCACATAAGTGAATGCAATGAATTCAAATAGAATTCGAACTCGGCTCCCCGATTTCTCGTTCTGATATCCGAGCCGATATCCACTGCACCACAACGCACAACTCACTTATGTTTAGTATAATACATTAAATGTCTATAATGGTATTTGTGTCACTACACATGTTCCGAGTCCAAAGTTGACTCTCTTCAGGGTAATAAATTTGTGACTTTACATATCGAGGTCTGTATTTTCACACACTGATCATTTGCTCATTACATTTCTAGTAAACAAAATGTTATTATTGCTACAAATGACTCAGACTAATACTTAATGTCTGACAGAAGAAGAAACTAGAATAATAAGCAACTTCCTTAAAAGATACGTATTGGAAAGGAGATCTGACTTTGAACATTGGTGATGTCAAAATTTTAAATTTTCTATTCAAAAGCACAAAAAATAAATAGATTATGATGTAAACAAAGACGCTGACTTAAAGAGAAGGAAAAAGAAGGAAGGATGTGAACAATTTTGTTGATTTTTTTCTTCCCTGAATTCAATAATCAATGTAAAATCTAAAAAAGAAAAAGAAAACAATATCCAATTGAAAATCTTTAAAACTTTCCTGGGAAGTAACAGTAAGGGCATCTGGTTGCATAGATATGGTCTCAAGAAAAGTTTGTTAAAAATTAGAGCTCAGAGGTTTCCCTTTGAGAATTGGAAAAATGATCACACCACTCCACATACATCTTAAACAAGTTCCGTGATTATGACGGCTCAGACTTGAAGTTAAATACAAAAGAAGCACATAGATAAGCAAATAGATGAACAAAAGATCTATATGACTGAATCAAATTTTCAACAAAAAAGAAATCACTGTAGAAATTTAAAAAAAATATAATATCCTGTTTGAATAAAAATTTGTAGTGATGTAATCTTAGACTCATGGTAATTATAGATAAAATAAATAGTAAACTTTGCAAACAAGGCAAATTAATGTGCAAATTGAACTACACAGTAACAAAGGGAGACAATTCAGGAACAACCAAGAGGAAGGAAAAAGTTTCAGAGTAAGCAATAAAATTACTTTAATCTCATTTACATGAAAATCAAAATCAGACTGCAGAAAGTGAAGCTATTATTGTATAGACAGAATTTCCTCTTTATACATGACAGTTTTTGCAGATAATAGGTAAATAGTTAGGACAGTTAAGTAGAATCCTAGAATGTGAAGTTCTATCCTAATGATCAATAAAAACAAATATCGGCATAACTTTCCCAGGAGATAAAAACTTCATGCGATTCTTATATTTGTAAATGCTATATCATTATGATTCATAAAATAGGTTTATTTGCTTTCTGTTCAAACATTAATATAAAATAGGGATCATATGTGATCAGGTAGAAGATTTTTGACAAAACAACAAAGTCACTTTTTATTGAAAATCAATAAATAATTGATCTTTAAAAAGAAGCATTGTGACCCTTGAAGAAAGTGAAATACCATTGTTATCAGCAAAGTTTCCATTTGAGTAGATTATGAAAAATAGATGTCAGAAGCCAAACAATATCATAAGGGAAAAATAAAATTGTATAAGCTGTTGTAATCATGACATTCCTGATGAATAAATAATTCAGTCCATAATGAAAACTGAATCACAGTCAGCTAATATGCATTTACGTGGAATAATGTACAAACTTTTGCAAACTGTATGAGAAATATTCTTTGAAGTTATTAAAAAATAAGATAAAAAAGACATTCAAAATAGGTCATGATTATTTTAAGCAGAAAGAAAAAATAACACTGAGAAAACATTTTATTGAATGATATCTGACTCTTGATTCTAGGTAATTTGAGCATGCTAAATATAAATCTCACCTCAGTTTGGCTCTGTCAGGTCCTGATTCTTGTCAACAATCTATGTGCCACCATTTTCTAGATTTTTCAAATTAGGACTAAAAAATTAAGTTGTGTTCAATTTTTTACAAACAATTCAGATGACAGTAAAATTACATTATAATAATAGAAATGAGTTATAAAATAGATATGAAGCTTTCACTGTAAGAAAAAAATTTTTGTAAGACTTTCTAGCATATTTGCTTGTTGATATGAGGTCTCTTTTCAAGCACCAGTAGTAATCAGCCATTATGTGGGAATTCCAACAGCCTTGGTATTGGTCCTCCATAATTATGATATCTTAGTAGAATCTCTCTCCTTTTTAGTCACTTCAGTCAGTCAGTTAAGTGCTATACATGATACATGCTTGGGCGATCATGTCTCCAAAGAGACATGACTGACTGGGCAGAAGATTTCCTGCAGTAGGTTGCCATTACTTTCTGCAGTAGACTGGTTGCCAACCAAGGCTACAGAACCCAATCTGTCCTATTATTTAACCCATAACTGGAGGGAAGAGATGGATTAATACCTTTCCCAAGGGTATTTGCACATGTGAATGCAAGGAATTTGACTGGAATTTGAACTTGGCTTCCCAATTTCTCGTTCCGAGCTGATATCCACTGCACCATGATGCACATCAGTTACAACACCTAAATTGCTATGAAATTGGTCAAGATGGCTATTAATAAAAAAGCATTTTTATGATCATATTACAACGCAACTTTTTTAATGATTTTTTCATAGTTAACTACTCTATAATTGTCTAAAAAGTTTTCTATTGTCCATGAATGAGAACCAGGTATCTTTTTTTTCACATTCATTCATATTACAAAAATTACTGTCTTTAATTACTGTTCCTATTTGTGTACTATCAAAAATTTCTACCTTGGTTTAAATAGGAACTTCTTAAATAGGTACTCACAATCTATCTAGAAACATGGATGAGTAGGTACAATATAAATTATATCTAATTAAATCAACTATCAAATCACAATGACAAAATTACTCTTACTAAATCAGATGCTAATTCAAAATTATGTTAATGCCCAAACTTAATTAACTGACAATTGATTTGGATGATTAACTCCGGAAATTAATTGTTTTGATATATTTTAGTTGTCCCTCTAGAACATTCTACAGAAAATATGAGCACTCAAGAAAACTCTAGTGTTCTATATTTTTAGCTTAATTTAATATTAAAATAGTTAAAAATGACAGAATTAAAAATACCTTAAGTGTGTTACATATAATGGCTGGCCACTCATATTCGAGGATATGCATCTACCAGGGCAGCTAGCTCATCCCCATTGCAGATGCCTGCTCAGGGTGGGCTCTGTGGATGTTTGTTCAACACCCACAGAGTCCACCTGTGGTTTATAATGCAACTATGCTGAGTGGAACTTAGTTACTTTTTCTGGGAGAATGCACATTATCTAATGTGAAAAACAGTCTGAACAAGGCCAGGATGCTCAAACCCTCAGTCACGATGACTTGTGATTTTGAACTAGCACCACCATCAATGACTCCTCAAAGGGAGCCATCAACTTAATTTCACTCACAAGACTTGGGTCAACCCATTGTATGGTTTTCAGGCACTTTCCAAAGGTGCCACATGCTGGGATCCCCTCCTCCAGACTGATAATGTCAAGAAGTCACCTTCTGACAAATCAATCATAGTGATATTTGAACCTAGGCCTCATGGTCAAAAAGCAAATGTTCTAACCACTTGGTCATGTGCCATAGTGTTACATATAAAAGTATACATAATACAATACCATGACAACAGGAACAAATACCGAGATAAAATCTTAGTTGCATAATGTGTAACTGCAAAAAGACTTGGCAAATATTAAGAAAAGACCTTTTTCTGAATACAACAAAAGAAAGATTTTGAGAAAAATCAGGACCTGATAGAGGAAAACAGTAAAAATTCAGGCTCAACACACCCAAAATACACAGACTGTAAAATCTAATTCAACAGACAAAAAATTGAAATTTGGTTTCCCAGTGCAATATATACTGCAAATATTTATGTATAATACATACATCTAACTACTAGGCTCCAAAATTCTGGTAAAAACATCCCTCAGGTATAATATACATTAATTTTTTTAGAATTTGTAGCAGCTAAATTTGACATTT
This sequence comes from Ascarosepion bandense, assembly GCA_037127315.1. Classification (NCBI taxonomy): domain Eukaryota; kingdom Metazoa; phylum Mollusca; class Cephalopoda; order Sepiida; family Sepiidae; genus Ascarosepion; species Ascarosepion bandense. The sequence continues at coordinate 8,778,623 of JBBBDQ010000154.1, forward strand.
ATGCAATTTTTTATCTGGTGTATATTAGTTAAAAAAAGAATTTATATAACTTACACCATGTTTGAAAAAAAATCTACTACACAGAAGGAGAACAAAACAAGTGGATAAAAATTACATCAAAGTCAAAAATGCATCAACTACATTAACATACATGAAACTTATGATGTTAAACTTCTACAGACAGAAATGAAGCAGACTATAATGTGTTTAAGATCTGTGTGAATATATTTTTTAAATGTATGTAGAATTTGGTTGGTGATTAAAATTCCTTGTTACATGTTTGTTAGTTTTAGACAACTTCAATGCTACTATTCCAAATATTGTGATACACAGGGCCAGTACAAGGGTCTCATGAGCCCACTTTGAATTTTCTTTCTCAAAAGTTGAATTTTAACTCCTTCAACATTATGGATGAAAAATAATTTAATATGTCTTTTTTGTTTTTGTTTTCAAGGTTTAGCATAAGAAAAACAGATTCATGGATTTGAATGAAAAAAAATTCTGAAAATTTTTCATTCTTAAATAGTTGTACTTAATCTAATTTGTAACATATATAAATGTAGGTAAAAAAAAAGCAAACATTAATATAGTGAGTGTCACAAAGTTTTTGATCCCCAAGAATGAGGGTGATTGGGATGGTAGTATGTACCAGTCTTTGTGACACACAGTCAGAAAAAAAACAATTAGTTCTCATATATAATATACACTCTTAACTCATAAGCTTTAAAAATTTGAAGAACTTACATAATTGAATAATAAAAAAGTACAGTAGATATATTTATCAATCAGTTAAGTGCCATACATGATACATACTTGGATAATCATGTCTCTTTCAAAATAAGACTGACTAGATAGAAGATCTCCTGCAGTAGTTTGCCATTTCTTTCTGTGATAAACTGGTTGCTAACCAAGGCTACAGAACCTAATCAGTCCTGCTATTCAACCCATAGCTGGAGGGATTTCAATAAACTGGCTATAGCAGTGATGAGCAAATAACTTAGAAGTGGCATCACACATGGAATGCGGATGATATACCCCAGTGATCAAAATAACGAGTTTGATTCAAAACTTCTAGCACCTGAAGGAGCATACAATGGCTGAAACATTGTAAACATGGCAATAAAGATGAGGACAACAATCTGAATAATATAATTACTACCTCATCTCAGAAGTGTAGACAAAAGCTGGCCTTTACCCATTTATTATCTAAATGTTGTCTATACCATGCTGGTGAACATTGTTTTAAAGAACACCCTTCAAAAAGAAACTACATGGATAAAAACTTCAACAAATAATGAATCCCAATGGGAAAATACATACCTTAAGCAAATGATGAATCCCAATACATGAAAAACAATTGCAGCAACACAAAATACAAAAATATTCATAATCCTGATTCCCAAAAGAAATGCTGATGCACCAACAACCAATCTACTGATCTATGAGCAAGAATTCTATGTTCAAAAGAGGAACCTTGAACCATGCTTCTGGGCACCACTAAAAAAAAAAGAAAGACAAGACTACATGAGTGATCACATGACAAATGCATAAATCTGGGTAAGTCACTAATTTCTCCTCTTTTCATTTTTTTATCTTCTTGTATATTTCTTTATGGATGTAAAAACAATTTATAAGAATGGAGGTGCAACAAGTTAGTGCCAATCCTCCATAGTTTATGGAGATGACTAGTGTCGCTGGTTGGTTCATTATAATTGACTCTCAACTTCAGTTGAGACAGGTAACTGCCAAAGATACAAAACTTTACACCATAATGCCTTACCTCCCAATGTTGTTACAAACATTCCAGCCCTGGTTTTAGAATCATTAAATTACACAAAACTTAAAGAATCAGTTGTGACTGCTTATGAAAAGACCAGGCCAGAGCTACTGGAGAAATTAATGAAGACCACTACATTAGCAGGTTGTCCATCATTGTATTTACGAGAGATGTTGGCCATTGCGAGTAGGATTGAAGCTAGTGAAGAAATAGTATGACACAAATTTATTAGAGCACTTAATCCACAAATAGCTCCAGTCATAGCAGCACACACAGAAATGGCTTTAACATACTTAGGTAGACTATATGATAATTTAATACCACTATTCAAGAGGTATCCATCTGCCAGGCAATAGATCCAAAATGTAAATAACATATTAACATTACGATTCTTATAGAATTGCACTCTTTTTCTGCAAAACAAAGACCAAAAGTCTGCAGAGCTCATTTGTAATTTGCAGATGTGGCTTGAACATGCAAACCATAGTGTAAATGGCCGCATAAGAGAAAGAATAATGGACAAATGTTGCCCAATCCTTGTCCTTCATCTAGCAACTCGGAAAACTGACAGAGCAAACCACCCTAATTCCCTCAGGTTCACCGTTATTAACATTACCAGCTAGAACAAGAGCAACAAAAATCAATTTCATAATAGATACATGCACAAGCATCTTCATCTTGCCTCGTTCAGCAGTTGTCAGTATACTTTTAGAGCCAACACCAGTTCAACTTTCATCTGCTGGTGGTGACAATGTTATATGCTATTTGGAAATAAGAATATCTTTATTAAAGTGTGCTTATCAATGGATGTTTGTGCTTGCAGATGATACCAATCCATTGCTAGGCTTAGACTTTTTAAAACAATTGCAATTAGTTGGAGACTGTAAAAACAAATGTATTAGCAATGACATAACAGACAGAAAAGTTGCAGTAAGAATTGTAACTGGAACTGCAGATAATGTACTAGTGAATGACATAGATATAGCCACATATATTAGTGAAATTATAGGCAAATACAAAAGTATTGCTTTGCCACAAAATGATGATAATAAAACATATGGTGGTGTTTATCATAGAATAGATATTGAGAGCCACATACCAATTATTCCCAAGACAAAACAACTTTCTGGACCAAAATTAGACACTGAGTTTGAATTCTATTTGAATTCATGCAATTACATACGTGCAAATACCCTTGTGAAAGGTATGAATCCATCACGTCTTCTTCCAGCTATGGGTTAAATAGCAGAACAGATTGGGTTCTATATCCTTGGTTGTTAACCAATCTCCTGCAGAAAGTAATGGGAAAATCTTCTGGCCAGTTCATGTCTCTTTTGAGACATGATTACCCAAGCATGTATCATGTATGGCACTTAACTGACTGAACCTTATAGAGTCAACAAAAATAATAAAGATGGCATAGTGAATAAAACCTGGCCTCTACTCATTTATTATCTCAACCTCGTCTATACCATAGATTAAATATCCAAACATGTTAAAGAAACTGATTCTAAGAGAAGATATTTTAGAGCTATGGCTAACCTTTCATTGTACTTGTCTGAAAAATGATCCTAAGTTAAATGTAGGGATTCATGTGCTGATGTTAAACACCATGCTTTCATATTTATACCAAGACTGTAAATATGGTCCCAAGACAGATAAATATAGGTCTCTTACATCCAACATTAGAACATAGGGTCCATGTTTGCAAAGGGTCCCAGGACACACACTAACCTGGGGATGATAAAATGTAATGTTTTGTATATGAGATTATGTATCATGTTCTCGTTTGTAATGTATAACAATAATGTTACACACTGCTACCATTATTTTAGGAGTTACTTTTTCCTATTTTTTGTTTTCATTACAATTCTAGGAGGACAGAGGTTAGATGTACTGATGCATAATAAGCAAAACAAAATAGATAATAAAAGTAGTTTGTGGCAAGATCTGAACTTAGATTCTACACCTTAGAAGCTAATCTTCATGTATATCACCTCAACAAATTTGTTCAAGGAAACTTAGTGATTAATTGAAATGTGACCAATTTGAGGGTCACACAACTATGCTACCACTGATTCTCAATATAATTTTATTTTACTACTAAGAAACATTAAAAGAGTATGGGTGGTAAAATAGCAAGTGATTTGTACTTTGCTTAATATCCAAATTTTCAAGATTAAAGTGATGTTTCTAAAAAACTGTCACTTTAAGTGTATGTTTCAAGTTGAAGCCTTGTTGAAAGTGATATTTCTTTAATCAGGATTTATTCACCATCTTTACTTTAAAAGTTGAAAAACATATTAACCCAAATAATAAGCAATATAAAGCAATAAAACAAAAAATAAATTGTAATAAACCATAAGGGTTTGTTTTAAGGAAGAGATTTCTTATCTAGTCTTAGATTCCATGGGCAAATAAAGAAAATAAAAAGAAAAGTAAAATTTGATAAAAGAAAGATTATAAATTTTTATAACTGAAGTACTGTCATACATTTTTTAATAATATTCAACCAATGCAAGGCTCAAGGGCCACTCAAGGTAAAGGGTTACTGCATGGAGTTGTATTAAAATATGGAAGAGCAGAAGTGAATTTATAAGGTATAAGCAGCTAACTGTAGGTTTTAAGAGGTCAAGATTTAGTTAGTGAATAACATTTCAGAGATTAGTCAGACATTAGAAGTAATAGTTTGTAAGTAGACTTTAGAAGAAACAGGAAACAAGGGATAAACTTCCGGTTACATGCAAAAAACAGAGGCGTAGTATTAACCGGACAATAGGTGAATCTATCTACTTCTTTTGGAAGAGAAGAAAAAAAATATTAGTGAATAAAATTTCAGAGCTCAGTCATAGATTTTAAAAGTATAGAATTGAAGTAGACTAAAAATGAAACTCAGTCTTAAACAGGAAACAAGGGATAAATCACTCTATTCAAAAAACTGGGAAGGCATGTGAACCGGGTGATAGACAAACCTATTTACTTATATTGGGAGAAAGAGAAAAATATGTTCTGTGTCTCTTCATAGTGTGGGCAATCATAGCTCTCCACAATTTCCGATCTCTTTTGTGACCTTAAATAATGTTTATTATCTCCTGACTACTTTTCCAATACTCTTCTACCATTTGCTCAAACTCATTAGGTTGTTTACTCACAGTTTTACTCTGACCCTCTTGCCTTTAGTATATCCTGAGTGTTAAATTATCAAAGTTTTCTTTCCTCATTATTTATCCCAAAACTTAAGTATAAGTGTTCTTTTAGTTCTCATTTTCATAAAAACTTCTTTATTGCTCACATGCTCTATCCATGTTATTCTTAGCATCTTTCTAGAACCACATCCGTTACATCATCTCTTCTTCATTTGTAAGGAAACTGTCCAGTATTCAATGCCATGTAGAACCTGTCTGCATCTCTTTCACTAACATACGCGGCATCCGCACCAACTTCCCCAGCGTAGATTCTTTCCTCCATAATAACTCACCTGATATATTAGCCCTATGTGAAACTAATCTTAACCCTTCTATCCCCTCATCTGAGTTCTGCGTTCCTGGCTACCTTCCCCTCTTCAGGAAGGACTCCAATGTTCATATGCATGGGCTTGGTGTCTATGTCAGCGAACACCTTCCCTTAGCTAGGGTGTCATCTTTTGAATCCCCAGATCATTCTTTCATGTGCTTCCGCCTCTCACTTCTCAGCTCGATTAGCTATCTCTTCTTTCTGTACCGCTCTCCTTCCTCCCCTGACTGTTCGTTACTTGACATCATTTCTGACAATATTGACAAAGCCATTTCTACCCATCCCTCTGCCCATGTATTCGTGTTTGGTGACTTTAACGCCCACCACACCAAGTGGCTGAAGAACGCTGTCACTGACCCTGCTGGTGTCCACACCATGAACTTTTCAATCACCCAATCCCTTACGCAAGTAGTGGATTTCCCCACGCGTTTCTGCGACAACCCTAACGGAAGGAACTCGCTTCTAGACCTCTGCTTCACTTCCATCCCAGACTCTTGCACTACCAGACAACTCTGCCCACTTGGAAACTCTGACCACACTGTAGTGTCCGTCAATATTTCACTCCACTCCCGCCCGACCCATGAAACACAGACAAGTAGAATATCATACTGCTATCAAAGAGCAGACTGGGATTCGTTCCGAGACTTCCTCTGTGACATCCCTTGGAACAACGTTTTTAGTCTTCCCATCGAAGAATGTGCATCCGAGGTCTCCTCCTGGGTTAAGGCTGGCATTGATGCCTTCATCCCTGCTAGGAAATTCCAGCTTAAATCTCATTCGTCTCCATGGTTCTCACCCGCTTGTTCGGCTGCCATTGCCCACCGGAATCATTTCTTCCGACTTTATTGTAACTATGCGTCGGAACAAAACAGGCGCCTTTTCACTTCAGCTCGTAATAAGTGTAAAAGGGTACTTAACAAAGCTAAGATGTTGTTTGCTGCCAGAATGAAGCAACGCATAGCATGCTCTAAATTCGGCTCTAAAGACTACTGGCGACTCTGTAAAAGAGTACTTAACAAGAGCAAGTCCACAATACCCCCGCTAATCAACAAATTTGAGGTCCTCACCTCCCCAGCAGATAAGGCTGAATGTTTTGCCCGCAGATTCTCGAACAATTCGAGTCTGGACTCGTCTGGAGTTTTTACACCCGACTTCTCACCTAGAACCGAGGCACAACTGAATGACGTCCACATTACACCTTCGCTTGTCTCTAAGATAATCTTAAAACTTGACCCTCACAAAGCGAGCGGTGGTGACGGAATCCCAACCATAGTCTTAAAGAAATGTGCTCCTGAACTCTCCTCTATCCTTTCTAAGCTCTACAACCTCTGCCTATCTGCTTCCTGCTTTCCCGCCTGTTGGAAATCTTCCTCTATAGTTCCTATATTTAAAAACACTGGAGAACCCTCTGACCCTGCAAATTACCGCCCTATCAGCCTTCTTCCGATCTTTGGCAAAGTGTTCGAAGCCATTATCAACGCCGAGGTGGTTCAGCATCTCACAGCACACAGGCTCCTCTCGGACAAGCAATATGGTTTCCGCTTCACCAGGTCTACTGCTGATATGCTAACGACCATCACCGAGTACATATACCAGGCACTCGACAGGAATGGCGAAGCTCGAACCGTTGCATTGGATATATCTAAGGCGTTCGACAGAGTTTGGCATGCTGGTCTTCTATGTAAACTGCGGAGCTATGGTATAACTGGACATTTGTTTGAACTAATCCAGTCATTCCTCTCTAACCGCACAATGAAAGTGGTATTAAACGGACATGCCTCTCAGAACTACCATACAAACGCAGGTGTCCCCCAAGGCTCCATCTTAGGTCCTACACTCTTCCTGATATATATTAATGATCTCCCTGATTCCATAAGAACCCAAATAGGTTTGTACGCCGATGACACCACAGTTTACTCTCGCCTCCAACAAAAATCTGATGTAGGCGTCAAAGCTAAACTTGCAGCCGAGATTGAAAAAGACCTCCAATCCATATTGGACTGGGGTAAGAAATGGCTAGTAAATTTTAATGCTTCTAAAACGAAGCTACTGTCAATTAACCATCATCGACAATCTCACCTACCTCCCATTAGCATGGACCAGGCTTGCCTCCCAGAGAGTAAAACACTACGCCTCCTTGGTCTCACACTTTCAGCGGACCTCAAATGGAATGACTATATCGAATCCATTGCTAAATCCGCTGCTATGAAAGTCGGTTCTCTGTGTAGGGCCCGGAAGTTTTTTCCGTCTAAATCTATCCTGCACATTTACAAATCTACCATCCGCCCGTGCATTGAATACTGCTGCCATATCTGGTCGGGTGCCCCTGCTGTTCTCCTCGGGCTTCTCGATAAGGTTCAGAGGAGGGTCTGTAATGTGATAGATACCGACTTGGCAGACCACCTGCAGTCTCTCTCCCACCAGCGAGACGTGGCTTCGCTGTGTCTCTTCTATAAATACTTTCACGGCTTCTGCTCCGATGAACTTAGATCACTGGTGCCCCCTAAATACGAATTTGCACGAGATACTAGATTAGCAACTAGATCCCACCCTTTTACAGTGAAATCGATAAAATGCAGCCGTAACTTCTACTCCAACAGTTTCTTTCCTCGCACTTCCCGACTGTGGAATTCTCTTCCAAACGATTGCTTCCCCGACGGCTACAATCTCCAGGAGTTTAAATGTAAGGTCAATAGACACCTCCTAACACACTAACTTGCTCCCATTCGATCAAACACTCTTCACATCTGCCCGACACTCATCCTCGCTATCCTTACTCATCTATCACCTTTCTCCTGACATTCCCTATGTCTATTCACTCCTTCTCTTTACCTTACCCTATGTAGCCCCATGCGCAATAGTGGCAGTGGAATGCCTTGCTTGGGGTGAGATGATTAAAAAAAAAAAAAAAAAAAAAAAAAAAAGAAGGACTGATATTATATAGCTGTTCAGCACTTACCTTATTCTAATAAAATTTTCCTGTCAATACTTTTAGATTGCGGAATGTGTTACTTGCTATTCTAATGTACCTTCACACTTCTGTACCATATTTTCCATTGTTATAATGTTTCCCAGATAGATAAATTTATATACTTGCTTGATTTTGACATCCAATTCATAACTTGATCTAGGGATTTTTTCTGTTTGCCATTAACATGTCATTTACATATCTTTTGCTGTTAAGAATGTGACCAACAATAATGAATCCTTGTAGCATCTCTAGATCTTTTAAGATTGACTTGCTGTTAATGTTAAATTCTAATATTAGCCATTTCCTTATAAAGAAACAGTAATATCATCAGCCAGATTTAATAATTGAATCCATTAAAACTTTCAGCCATTGCAATTTTATATATTGTGACATGCTCACTACTGGAAATGGGAGGAAAAAAATGTTAGTTCAAATGCATTTGGACCAAGTATTCATAGGTCTCTTTTTTTAATCAATTCCCCTCAAGCAAAACAATAGCACCACTAAAACACATGAGAATAAAGGAAAAGAAATAAAATGAAAAGACTTTTGAAAGACCTAGAAACCCAACAATAGCATAAATTTCAAAGTTTAGGTGGAGATGTTAGAAATATAGACTTGAAATAGAATTTAGAAGGAACGAAAAGTCCAATCCTAAACAGAAAACAAGAGATAAACCTCTACTTCTATTCAAAAGACTGGGGAGGTGTGTGAACCTATCTAGACTAATGAGGTTTTGCCTTTTATTGCTGCTCACTGACTTTATTGCTACTCCTAAGTTTCAGTCGTTTTTTTTATTGGCACTAAAAACTTAATACTTCTGGTGAGTGCAGAAAAAGTAAAACTTATTAAGTGCTCAGTTTTATTACTTTTAACATTGAAAAAGGATACAGGCAAGTGATTATAGTATTCTGACTTCAAGAAAAATAAAAAATATGAGGGATGAGATTAAGGACCATTTTATTGGCTATGAAAAAAAAACAGTATACATCTGTAAAAACTTGTCTATAAATTTAGAGAGGGGGATGATTTTTTTGCATTCATTCCTATGCAAACCCATGTTAACTGATATTTGTATCAAAAGTTATAATTGGGAAGGGATCATTACTAAACTTTCCCCTCCCCCAACAGACAAGAATTGTACATATGGGGTTTTTAGTAAAGACTTCATGGAGATGCTGTGGTATTATGGTGGATGTAGTAAGAAAACTAAGTATGAAAGTATTGTTTTGGTGTAAAGAATAATGCAGCATGCTTGGGTCAGTGATTGTGTCTAGCTAAATTTAACTATAAGACAGAAAAATACCAGCCTTCCCCTGTCTCCATTTTTGGACTTGTGTCACATATGTACATCTTTGGTACATTAAATATTATTCCTATGGAAACCGGGGACACCTCAATGTGGTGTAATAGTTAGCAAGCTTGTCTCACTAGAATCATTACAATTAAGTAGTGAGTTTGATCCTCACTGTGTGCCCCATACTTTTGGCTTTGTGCCCCATTTAAGCTGCGCTTAGAAAAATCACCATTCTCATGCAAACCATAATCAACAATAAGGTATCTTATCAGTATTTACCAAGCTTAATTTAGTTTAGTTTGACCAAGGTTGCAAAATAGAAGCACTTAGTTAAGTGTCCCTCCCTACGTGTTCCTATTCAGTCAGTTTGCCATACATGATACACACTTTGGGTGATCATGTCTCGATAGACATGACTGACTGGGCAGAAGGTTATCTCGCAGTAGGTTACCATTGCTTTCTGCAGTAGACTGGTTGCCAGTCAAGGCTATAGAACCCAAGTTGTCTTATTATTTAACCCATAACTGGAGAGAAGAGACAAATTAATACCTTTCCCAAGAGTATTTGTGCATAAGTGAATGCAAGAAATTCAACTGGAATTTGAACTCAGCTCCCTGATTTGTTGTTCTAGGTTTAAATCTACTGCACCATAACGCACATCCATGTGTTCCTATTAATGACAGAATAAAGCTAGTATTGTTAAACTCTTGTATCTGGTGTGTAAATAAAAGCAGAAGCTATATTTTTCAGTAATAATTTAATTTTGATTGAGAGAAGTCTGTTTAAAAACAAGATTTGGATTTGGTAGCAAATATGTTACAACACTATTGCAACATATACTATATGAACATTGAATGGTGATTTTTAAAAAGCTTCTGGCTTTGAATTAAAGGGAAAAGAGAAGAGCTAAGATTGGAATTCATGGAACATTGTCAAGTGCAGTTGCGTGCATAGATTGCATAATTCTAAAATAGAAGCACATGTGTGCTTGCATTCAAATGCAGATCTCTTATCCTTCTTGTGTGACTGAAATGGCTTCACTTCCTTTGAATAAGATGTGAGCATTCAAATTCATTGCCGGCTTTGACAAGACAGAATCATTAAAAATAGACTGGTCAATATCTGCCAAAACTGTCAGTACTTAAAATAAGCTCCAGATCATACAAAATTAACTTGTCAAAGTATGGTGCAATATTCACAGAGATGTTGGAAATTATTAATAATGTATCCTATCACTTTAAGCTTAGGCTAGTGTAGCCAAAGCTACAAAATGGGATAACCTTAGTTAAATGTTTCTCACTAAGTGTCCTTAGTTCAGTTAAGTGCCATATATGAGACATGCTAATCAGATTTTTCCAGAGTAGGTCATTCTGCACTACTGGTTGCCAACCAAAGCTACAGAACCCAATCTGTCCTGCTATTCAACCCATAGCTGGAGAGAGAAGAGATGGATTCATACCTTTTCCAAAGGTATTTGCACATCAGCAAATACAACAAATTCAACTGGAATTTGAACTCAGAGTTGAGTTTGAATTCCAGTTAAGCTTAGTTTAGTTTGACCCAATCCACAAAATGTGTATACCTAGTCAATTGTTTCTCACTAAGTGTCCTTAGTTACTAATAGAATAAAGCTAATTTTTGGGAGATATTGGTATTTATTAAGATTAAGTTAGTTTTACCAAAGACTCAAAAATGAGGACACCTAGTAAAGTTATTTACATAATGTATTGTTGTCCTCACCTTTATACTCTCATATTTTAGCCACTATGTGCTTCAGACTTCATCAAATGTTTGTCAATCCAGGTAAGTCTCAGGTAGTTCCAAACAATTATTTATTAAATCTCTGGAGGTAGATTATTCACATTCCACTGACCATGTCAAGAGACTAAAAGCATTGTTTGTCATGTTTTGGTGACATAATTGTGAAATCAATCACTGGGTCATGTTCTATACAAACAGACTCATTGGAAACAGGGTGAGCAGTAAATGGGCAATACTAAATAAGAACAAGATAAGATTTTCCTTTTAAAATTTTACATAGTGGTTGTCTTGTGTTTTATAATTTTGTGCTTGTAAATGTCTTGCTATTTCTATTAAGTTTTTGTGTGTGGCACAACAGCTAGGATTTGGTAAAACATTATACTTTTAACTTAACTCTTCTAAGTTATTTGTTCACCACTGCTGTAGCCTGGTATTGAACTCACAACTCTTTGGGTCAAGCCACTGAAACTAACCAACATCGGTCTCCATTGGGCCGTGCATACTCAATGGACGAAAATGTCTGATACTGATAAAGCAATATTAGCACAAAGAGGTACTCCAGAGATCAACAAGACTATGGAGATACAACAGCAAAGCAAAACAAAACAAAAACTAAGTCTGGAAGGTTGGTTACTTGGAAAAGTGACAATATATACTACTACTATTGAATTATCGGCTTATCTAAGTACTAAAGCAGACTCCATCAAATCCGGGAAGGGAAGTGATGTGGTGAATACGAAATAAAAATAACTGTTTTCTCCACTGTTTTCAAATTTGCAAGCCCATGCAAAAATTTATTTTGACCAATAGAAAAAAGGATTGGCTCCAGACTGAAAAAAGACCAAGGCAAAGTTTAACAAGCCTACATGAAAATTTACTTTAACCGATGAAGAGAGAGTGGCTTAAAAACTGAGGAAAAGTAACGAGCCGATGTCAAATCGCTTTTGGATATAAATAAGGAGAGAAAGTTGAATAAACGAAAAAGGAGAAGAAAAAAGGCAGAGTCCTACACGTTTAAATGACGCTGATGTCAAATTACACTCTGATACATCATCAGCCTCTAACAGGGGAATTTCAAAGAACTCTATTCAACTCCTTAGCTAAGTACCTTAAAATATATTCATGTTGAATACAACCGTGTAACTTTTATGGGAGAAAAGAACTTTACTTGTTTTAAGCATTTTGGAATATTACTTTGTGTCTGATTTAATATAAACATTTTCCCTTCTTGACAATTTATTGAAACTACGAACCTTTAATATTTGTTGATCACTTGTCCTGAAACAAGCTACTGAAACTTTAAATATGTAGAGTTGTAAATAAATTTATTTTATTAAAAGTAAAGTGTGTTTACTCGTTATTATTATCCCTATATACTTCAATCAAACTCACCTTCGATGTTTTTACTTTTTGTTCAGAACGGTGGAAGTACTTCACTCAGCACTTTTGATCAAATCGTTCAACTAGTCATCATAACTCAGCCCTCTCCCACTTGCTTGCTTCATAAGCTGTCCACAGCTTGAAGTAGCAAAAGGTTCTTAATACAACAAAACATTTATGGGGAAATTCTCCTTGTTTCCAGTTTTTTTTTATTATGCTGCATGCTTACCCACAATAATACCATACTATCTACTACCGTTAGTGAAAAGTATCTACTAACATTGTCCAATTAGCACTTTTTACGATTTTGTTACTCCAAGTAAGTAAAAAAAAACAAAAAAACAATCTCATTTTTTTCTTCTTCAACTATAGTATAAGTTCCCAAATATTAAAACTAGAGGTTGGAGATATAGAGTTGTTCGGGGCCCATCTTTAGAACAGTGACTACCATTTATTTTGAAAAATTAATCTACAGAATTTTTCATACATTTTCCTAAAATTGATATATTTTTGATGATCTGCCAGTTAAAAATCTCATGAAGAACCAAGAAAGAGACCAGTTTTTAAGAAAACGTATTTGTCGGATGTCATACATTGACACCCGCACACGCACACACACACACACATATACGCATGCTCACTCTGCGTTCCACGTGATGACTTTCCCGCCAAAAAACGAAGTCTTTTAAAAACCGGAAACAGCACGTGATACAGCAGAAAGGATTTCGTCCCGGGGCGAGGACAGACAAGACAGACATGCCTTCCTAATTCACACAAACACTCGCGCACTAATTGCGGGTAGCAATTAGTGGCGCAAATATTTTTTATTCTCTTAATTTTCTTCTCTGACATTAACTTTCATTGAAACCGGACTCTACAACTTCTTATGCATGCTTTCTCAACCCTATGTAACCTTTTTCAATATATTGTTTTTCCGTTTACTTTCGCCTTCTTGTTCATTCATAAATCTTGCTTCAAACCTTAACGAATGTTACGTCGAGTCGACCGTTAAAATATAAATTAGTAAGTGGACGGCCTTCATCCACTACAATGGTGACCCCGACGTGATCTCGATTCGGCGTAATTCAGTCCAGCATCGTTGGAAATGGAACTCAGCATTCTTCTGTGTCTATCAACAAGAACTACTATTCAACGTCGTTATCTCCCAACTCTTTCTACAGGACTCCAAGATGGCGACCCCACACAGAATTTTTACAATCGCGCACTAGACAGCACAACTGTCATCTCTCTCTCCCAGGTTTTCCAGAAAAAGAGTAACACAACGTCGACTTAAAGACGTTTCTTTCAGCATTCAACGCAGTCACTCAACCAAACACAACGTCGACTTAAAGACGCCTTTTTTTCTCAACCAGAACACTGAGGAAATCGACAAGCCGAATTATTAATACTGGAGAATTGAGACCTCCAGAAAATTCGACATTAAACCTCGATATCTTTTTAGTTCTCTCAAACGCGTACACTCGGTATCAACAAGCTTCAATCAACCACTTTGCAAATCAAAGTTTATAACCAACTGTTAATTCTTCTAACACCAACATAAAAATCCACACGTACAGCAAAACACGGAAACTCTTACAAACGCAAGCAACTCAACGTGGAGCATTGGAATAAATTAGAAGATCTTTAACAGACACATCAACTACCGAGAATTTTCCAGAGCATGCCGCATCCTGGCACTCTGATAGGGGACACTGCAGCAAAATCCCTACTCACGCGCATCGCATTTCAGACTCTTCTTCTTTTCAGCCTACGAGAGACAACCAAAAAAAAAAAAAAAAAAAATTCACCTTTCACAAATTTTTCTCATTTTTCCATTTCACCATGTGCTTTTTGAGAATCCAATATGGCTGACCAGCAGTCAGACGTTTCAGCAACCTCCTCCCACACCTATGAGCAACGTCTGTGCCCCCACCTTTTTTTTCAGCAACCAGCCTTCTCTGTCATTTTTGGCATGATTACTACTACTACTACAGGCATCATCATCAACGTAACCAAACCACCATCTATACGGACATATTGAAAAAAATATTTTTAATATTTGTTTCAATCTAGGGGGGGCTATTGTCGGATGTCATACATTGACACCCGCACACGCACACACACACACAAAACATTTATACGCATGCTCACTCTGCGTTCCACGTGATGACTTTCCCGCCAAAAAACGAAGTCTTTTAAAAACCGGAAACAGCACGTGATACAGCAGAAAGGATTTCGTCCCGGGGCGAGGACAGACAAGACAGACATGCCTTCCTAATTCACACAAACACTCGCGCACTAATTGCGGGTAGCAATTAGTGGCGCAAATATTTTTTATTCTCTTAATTTTCTTCTCTGACATTAACTTTCATTGAAACCGGACTCTACAACTTCTTATGCATGCTTTCTCAACCCTATGTAACCTTTTTCAATATATTGTTTTTCCGTTTACTTTCGCCTTCTTGTTCATTCATAAATCTTGCTTCAAACCTTAACGAATGTTACGTCGAGTCGACCGTTAAAATATAAATTAGTAAGTGGACGGCCTTCATCCACTACATATTTCTAAATTATATCAGTAACATGATCCGCAGTAAAATAATTAAAAAAAAGGCATAACGTTGTGTCAGACACAAAAACTTAATAAAATAGCAAGACATTTTACAAGCTCAAAATTATAAAAACATGACAACCACTGCGTAAAAATTATAAAAGGAAAATCATGTACAGTTTGCAATTACAACAAAAAGTAAAAATGAAATTTGCACAAAGCTTCCCTTCTGTACGACTATTAAGGCAGGATAACAATAAGTCACAAGTGAAAAAATACAACTTGGGAAAAAAGGATTTTTTAAATGACGAAACGTAGAAAAACAATAAGGCAGTAAAAAAAAAAACAACAAAAAACAAAGATGCAATCACCTTTGAGAAAAAAAAAATAAAAACGAAAAGACTTATTTACAAATTACCCCACAGGCGTCTTTGGGACACCGTCATCATTTTTTTTTCTAGTCGTGTTTTTACACAGTTCGTTCTTAAGAAAATTTCTCAGAAATCCTTTCGTTTTAGGCTCAACCTCAAGAGAATTTTCACTGGAACTTCAAATTTCTCTCGTCTCTCTAGCAGCTAGCTGGTAACAGAACTTTCTTGATGTTGATCTGCCTTCTTCACTTGTTGTCAAAAACTCTTCTTGTATTTTAGGTCGTTGTAGATTGGCTCAAAAACATATACACAAATGCCTTTTAAATGAAAAATATTTGCTGAAAAAGAACAGTCATGTTTTCATTAATGAATGAAAAGAATATAACCAAAATCCAGTTGTGGACATTATTCCAGTTTCTCTTGAAAAAAGAAACAAATTTAACAAATTTTTAATTCATGTTTTAATATCCATCCAATACAGTCTTTTATGCACAAGATAAGTTTTTCTTAAAATCTTGTTAGCTCTTAATTTTTCATATTCAAATACGATCTCTCTAGTAAAGTTTTTTTTACGTTTCGACGCAAATTTTAAAGCTTTCTTCACATAAAATCCGTTTTTAGGACTCCCTAACTATGACATATATTGAATATATGATTGTAGCATAGTTAGAAAACGTGTTCTAGATTAAATCGGTTTTTATTATGAATTTCTGTTGCAAACAGAGCAGATCCATGAAACACATGAAGTATTCGACAGGAACATGCTTTCTTGTCCATAACTATTAATGTCTCAAATTGACATTAAAATTTGAATTAAAAGTTATTTTAGTATCTTTTTTATGTTCTATGTGCCGTGTCCCTTCATCACATATGCGATCATGGCCTTCCACATCTCCCTATCCATGGTCACTCTTAATACCCCTTCTCCTGTTATCCCACCCAATCTTCGCTCCATCATCCATCTGCTCAAGTTCATCAAATATGTCATGCATTGCTTTTTCTTGTCTTTCTTCCCCTCTATCTGTCCCGTGGGCATCAGGTTATCCAAGCCCTCCTTCCTTATTACATGTTCCGAAAACTTCAGCTGTCTTTTCCAGATGTTAAGTATCAGTTTTCTTCTCGTGCCCATCCTCTCCAAAACCTCGTCCTTGCTGACATGTTCTATGGTATCCTCATAATCCTTCTGTAGAACAACATTTCGGCTACTTCAAGTCTTTCCTTCTTCTTTGATGAAAATGTCTCGCATTTGCTGCCATATCACCTAACAATCTGGTACTCTCTTTGTTTTCGGCGAAATTTTCCTGTCTCTTAATACTCTATACAGTTTCTGGAATGCACCTTTATGACAATCATGAGACTGGGATTTTGTCTTTTGGATTTTTTCAGATTTAGACTCGATTTTATTCGTATATGGAGCAGGATTGAGAAAGTTCCGTAAAAATAAATAAATGAATAAATAAAATGGATGCATCCCTACAAAATGGCCTGGTTAATAATAGAAACTAAAATTAAAAATATTCTACATATATTTTCTTTATATAACGTGAAAAATAAAATTTACCAGGAATAACTCATCCTATCTTATAAGGGTGAAAGAATTGCTGTTAGTTGCTCGGGGGATTTGACCGAATCTTGCTTTCTCATACTTGATTAAAATGTCATAAGGCTTGAAGTTTATAAGTGACCCTAGACAAAGCGAGCTGTTATTGTTACCGCTCACTTTTTCTGCTTCGTCACAACTCTACTGTAGTTACCTGGGCATTCTATGCGTCTTTACCCCTTTTTTTTTCAGATAGACTGGTCTCTGTCGAAAAAAAGCGAAATAATTAACATCTAAAAAAACGTTTAACATACTTCAGTCAACAATACAAAACATCGCAAATGGAGGTGAAGTAGACGGTGACTATCTGTTTGGGTTAAAATTGGTAAAAGGTAACATACTTTCCAAATATCATTTTCATGGTCAGCATATAGTTAAAAAATTAGAAGTTTAAATCCTATGAAGTATTAGCATTTTCATGTCAGAATAAAATGCATAAAATTACTGAAAAATCACCAAAAAAAAAAACTTGAAAAACTGCCTAAAATATTAGTGGCATGATTTCATAAGAAAAAATAATCAGTAGATTGCGTGACATAACATCAGTACCTCCAGCCTCTTAATTAAAACAATTTTAGTTTTTAAATATTAAAAAATTGGTTCCAGAAAAAATATTTCAGTTCCTTTCATAAATTTATCATTGCCAGCTTTTGTTACCATATGCTGAGCACCAAGTATCAGTTTTCTACAGAACTTTTCTTTTATTAATCAGAAAATCATTGAGTAGACCATGATTACTATGTTTTTGTGGAAGAATTTTTGGTTCTCTTTTACAGATCATTTACAGATCATGTTTCCTAGACCTCAACTCCTAATTTTTTATTAGAAATGTAAATGTTTTGTTTTAATCTTAATTTCAAGTACAAATAAAAAATTAATGCAGTTTCATAACTAAAAATCAACCAGGGGACTCAAAAACCAAAATTGTCCGCTTGCTAATGTGCTCGGCCACTGTGAGGAAGAAGAGTTCAAATGATTCAGAGGTAATATCAGCTGCAGAGCATTTTCTTTTTTACAAACCAGAATTTCGTTAGGAAGCTTAACTTAAAGAAACCTTAAAAAATGTATCAAGTATTTTGAAGAGCAGTGTGATTATGTGGATAAGAATGTACGTTTAAATGGTTTCGGAAGTAATCACTCATAGAATTTGGTTCAAGAATGTTCTAATATCATCAAACGAGTGTTCTTATAAATGAAGCGGGAATTCGGTGAGGAAAAATTCGGCTAGTTCAAAAAGCTATTAAGCAACTCTGATAGTCAAGCCAATCTCCTGCCACAAAGAATGTTTCTGTGCCATTTTTGGATAATGAATCAGGAAAATAATGTCCGAATGGTCCTTGAATATTTACTTCGTGTTTGTTTGGGAATGTAGCCTGTTCAGATGAACAACAAGAGAAGATGGATTTGTTGATCAATTCTGCGCCTGAAGAAAGGCGTTGGAAACGGAATAATAATGGATCCCCCCCTTTTTTTAACTTATACGGGAATGAAAAAAAATGTCTTTTTGACACTTTCACCCTATAAATGAAAAATTTACGAACGTGTAGAGAGAATAAAAATGGAAAGCAAATGAAATATGCTATTTAGATCAGTGTTCGGATTCCACGAAATAAACGCATATATCAAGTTGGCTTTTCTCGGCCAACATAATGGCTGATCCTATTTTAATTTTACCTGTTGTAAAACATGTCATCACCTTCCAGTACCGGAAAAGCTTGTGTTGACATAGGGGCCTTCGCAATTTCCTGCTACATCCTTAATGTTGACAATAATTGAGAAGATATGGAAACATTTTAAACTAGTCTCACTCTCATAATCTTAAGAGAGAGAAAAAAAAGAAAATTGAAATAATTTGGTGTGTACTTTAGGTCCCGTTGCTGACGTATTTTAACCTCAACATCAGAAACGAGGATTACAAAGGGCGGGAAATAGGAGAATAACAGTCAATCTGAACCTACTTTGAAGGAAAGGAAAGGAAATGGAAGGGTGAATACACATGGTGAGCACTTGTTTTACCCTTTCCCAGATTCCAGCTTGTTGAATTCGTTTAATGTAATTTGACTTGTTGACAGGCACTCATAGACAACATAGAATACAATCTAAAATCGACTGTTGCGTCTGACATATTCAAATCAAACAAGCATTCTATGTTTGACCTACACCGTAGATACAGATTACTAGCCTAATCCAGGTGACACCTGACTGCTGACACAACATATCCGGTATCTTCTATGTGCCGTGTACCTTCAGGACGTTGGCGATCATGGCTCTCCTCAATTGCAGCTCCTAATAAATTTTGTCATCTATACAAATCGGTACAACTACTAATTTTCAATACATAACTTTTAAATTCAATTTTTAAAAATAAAAAAAATATTCTTGAAACTTTTATTTAAGCTTTAATTGAAAGTTAAATGATTAAATTTACTATTTCCAATAAGCAAAATACTCTGTATTTCAAACAAAAATTAAATTGAAATCTTTTTATTTATTTTTATTTTTTCAGTTTTTCGGCAATTTTTGAGTAATCAACATATTTGTAAGCAAAAATTAATTTTAGCAAAATCTTGCAAAACTAAAATATACAACTGTGACATGTTATATTTGGAAAATTAGCAAAATTATATTAATCTGATTTATGCAAGTACTACTTGTTTATAGCATGAAATTTAAAATAAAAGTATTTCTTAATTACAGGTGCAAACTGAGCAAGGTGTGAATGATTGATGACAGCTTAGAATGGTTGACCAAAATTGACATAATTTTTTCCCGTAAGGGCAAGGAACCGTGAAATATATGACCTTTTAATATAACATAAAAAATACCATACTTAGAAAAAAACTTCAAACACACAACAAATTTAAAAAATATTTTAAAATCTATTGGCTCAATGATTTGTATTAAACTTTTTAATTTTCAGTTAGCATATATAGTCTTTACTTAATAACTTAATAATCTAACAGCAATAAGGTTTTGTAAAATTTTAAAAGAATTTTGGGATTTTATAAATTATTATAATTGAAAAAGAAAAAAATTAAAACAATTTTTGTGAAAATTGATTATTCATCAATTTTTTCTTTAGACTATAATTAAAAGATTATCTAATTAGATAATGTGATAGTTTTTTCCATTTTTTATTTTACTATTCAAAGCAGATTTTCAGAAAAACAGCCAAATGTTGGAAAAAAAATAGATAATTTACATTCTCAACGGTGTCCTGTGTTTAACTAATAAAACAAATTTTCGAAACAAAGTTTAATTTCTTAAAATTTCATGAATTTACATGGAGGTGGGGTAACAGATGTAAAAAGTATATATATATTTTAGAAAGGATTAATAAGTTTAAAAAATGGTTAAAAAATTTACAAAAATAAAAAATAGTTTGATTTTTTTTCTTCAGACTGTTTTGTTTTTTATTTTTTGTTTTTGTTTTTTTAATCAGTGAATTAGTGGAGGTACCTACTCCTAAATCTTACTCAAGCTTGCCAAGTAGGATATGCTTTGTTTTCCTCTGTTCTTGTCTTCAATCTGTCCTGTTTGCATCAAATTTTTCATCCCCTTTCCTCATTATGTGCCCTAGAAATTTAAACTCTCTCTTCT
Source organism: Ascarosepion bandense (assembly GCA_037127315.1). Lineage (NCBI taxonomy): Eukaryota > Metazoa > Mollusca > Cephalopoda > Sepiida > Sepiidae > Ascarosepion > Ascarosepion bandense. The sequence continues at coordinate 8,799,444 of JBBBDQ010000154.1, forward strand.
TGATGTTAAGTATAATATCCTTTTGTTTTATATTTTCTCTAAAGATTAATTGCTTACATATAGTCCTGGGTATGACAATAAACTATATCCAGTAGCAAGGCCTTTGATTGAGGGATGCAAGGTTTTGAGGAGCATGGAACCACTTCTTAATTGCTGTTGTTCCCAGGTCCACCCTAATCCAGAATAGTAGCACCTGCTTGGGTCCCAGTTATGGGGAACTAGTGAACTCCCAAACAAAAAAGTATAAAAATACATTTTCTTTTATTAAAAAAATTACCAACAATTTCTATTTATATAGTAGAATGGCAAACAATACATTTTACAGCAAAATAACCAACTATACATTTTTTATCTGTGGCTCAAGCCATAAAAATATGTTCAAAATATTTAGATTTCAGCATTAAATAACTCATAAAGGTTGATATACCATCAAACAAAATCAACCAACCAACATTGCTCATTTATTGCATTGCATAGTATTCTCAGCATCCTTCAGCAGAACCACATTTTTGTTGCTTCAAGCCTCTTCTTCATCTGTGTGGGGATTGTCGAACATTTAGTGCCATATCAGAGAACTGATATTACAAAATATTTCAGTAATCTTTTCTTTGTTTCTAACAAAAGTTTTTTGTTTCTTTGCTTAGCTTTTGAAATACATTATTTGTTATTCCAATGTGTCATTTCAATGCCACATTTTATGTCCTCTGTTAAAATGCTTCCCAGATATTTAGATTTTTGTAATTGTTTGATTTTGGTATCTCTAATTTGTATGTTTGGCTGTTCATTTGTTCATTTCAAGGGTTACCCATAGTGTGGAGGATGACCACTAATAATTATTTAGTCAATCAGCTTGTGATGTCATGCTAATGCAATCATTGATGGCTTCTGAACAATTTTATCTACCAAATTTCAGTCTCAAAGATATGGCTTAAAGTTGCTTCCTAAAAGTAATACATGCTGACATCATGAAAACTGATATTAGAATAGCAGTGGCCCTCATGATCACTGAATAACTCACTCAATCAGTCAGTTGCCATACATGATACAAGCTTGGGCAATCATGTCTCTTTCAATCCATGATTGACTAGGCAGAAAATTTTCCTGCAGGAGGTTGCCATTTCTGTGATAGAGTGGTTGCCAAACAAGGTTACAGAACCTAATCTATCCTGATATTCAAGCCAGAGGGAGAGATATGGATTAATACCTTTCCCAAGGATACAGAAATTAATGCAATGAATTCAGCTGGAATTTGAATTCGGCTCTCCAATTTCTTTTTTCAAGTCAATATCCACTGCACCACAATGCACATTTATCACTAAGAAAGTTAAAAAGATACATGGTCTCTAGTGATGGTTCAAAGACAATAGGTCTTTGAAGAAGAGTGAGCTCAAATCTCACTGTGGGTGATTTGTTTTTCATCTTTTGTGTGGCAGACAGTCAAGAAAAAGATAACTCTGCATTTAAGACCCTATAGAAGGTAATCTAGAATCCACTACTCTATCTTACTCAAGATGTCTTTGAAAAATAGTCAACTTCTCTAAAAAGAAAAGGTAAAGAAAGCCGATAAAGTGTGAATTCAGAATTTTTATTAAAAATTTTCAGAAATTGTTAGCGCTTTCCAAAAATTATTTTATTTGTGTTTTATTCAGTTTCTTCTAAAGTAAACATTTCATATGACAGGGAACAGACTAGACATCAGAAGATTTTTTAATGACCCTCTCTTACTATGTCTATTTGAACTGTTACATCAGTCTGCTATTGGTACTAGAATGTGGATATACTACTTAATATGTTGTCCTTTTATTCATACTTGGCATGCAGACACATAGTAGTAGACCAAAAAAAAAAAAATGCATACTTAACAGAAAATTGCTAAGCTCTATTTGAGAGTATAAAATTTCTAATAACTTGATATCTTTATATGTTTAAAAGCTGAAACTTAGCAAATTAATAATTTCATTTTAAATTCTGTGTAAATTTGATGTTTCTCCATTTATTTTATTAAATTTCAAATTTGTATCCACTCAGTAAGGATGATATATATTATTAATGACTTTCATTAAAAAGAGGTTTTTATATTTTGTTTGAAACTGATTAATAGGGTTTGTTGTGTTTGGTATATGTATATGACCAATTTGTTCATTTTTACCAAATCTTAATTTATAAAGAATTTTTCTTGAAAAACATTACATGTAATTATGAAGGGGTAATCAGATAGCAAAAAAAAATTCATAAGTAATGCATTTCATCTCAAGAAAAACTTCAGACTAATAATGAGTTACTTGTAGAAAGTAACTCATTATAAATGCATTACTTATTTTACCTACAGTTCATTTGATATATATATATATATATATATATATATATATATATATATAACCTGTGAATTAAAATTGGGTTCGTGTATATTTATAATATATATATATATATAATTAGCTAAAGGACCCAAGTTTATTTCATAGGTCTTATTCAACAGACATGACTGCAATCTGTGTATCATTTCAGAAAAAAATGTTTGAATATGTTTTCTGTACAAAATACAAATAAAATATTGCATGTGGTAGAAAAAATTGGAGTAAGGTAAAGATGTTTATCTTTCTTAGCTATCTTGTTGTTGACTTCACATATCACTATTATTACTGAACTGACCATTCTTCATTGTTCCTTTTACTATTTCACATTTATTCTTAATTTTTTTACAGTGTTGGTAATTATTTGCCAAAAAGTCACATTCTCTCAATTAAAAATTTAACTAAACCTACATATATAATTCCATGTGGGGAAAGGGAATAAAAGCAATGGATTCATCCTCTTAGTTAAAGATTCCCCACCGCACCCGTGATTTAAATAAAAATAAAATGTGTCTTTACTATGCTTTTTTCTTCTTCTAAAAATCTAATATGAAAAGTCAAGGGGCTGAAAATGATGTCAAAATGCAAAGAGAAGATAAAAAATCTAAGTAAAATATTCCCTCATTGCTGGAGAAAATTAGTTACTGTTGTCTAATGGAGAAAACAGATGTAAGTTTATTTTGGTTTGAAAACAAAAAAATATACTGCTCATGACTAAAAACTGAGAGATTGGTTAAGTTATTGCTGTTCACTATTTTATTGTTAATTTAGCTAAATGCATTTAGTCACCTGATCATTCATTTTGGTTCATTTCAACTTGGCATCATATTTATTCTGAAAGTTTTCATGCAACAATCAGCAAAAAAACAGTTTCTCTTTGAATATGGAACTAAACACATATTTACAATTTCATGGATAGGATTAAAAAAAAACAACTTTCATTTATTACAATTTTAAAAATTTTCCCCACTGGTTTCAATTAAACAAAATATATTCATAAGAATATTTTTAAAAAATATGTCTCTCAAGCCCATTATTCTAATATGATAAACAAGTAATCGATCGAAAAATAAAAAGTGTGAAATATTGTAGAAGAAAAATAACTGGAGGTTAGAGTTTAAAATAAAAACAAAATGTTTCACATCACTGAAGTTTTTTGTCATTTGACAGGGAGGGGAAGGAGCAAATGAGAAACAAAAATATAGAAAACTTAAATGAGTAAATAAATATGAGACAATGAGCTTACATTTCCTAAGTTAAAACAGTGAAACTAAAGAAAGAAAAAAAAAGACTCTTCTATCTTAACTTGGATGGGGTAGACAGATCTTTTTCTGAATCCTGCAGTGGAAGTCAAAGCATTAGCATTTAAAATCAATGACATAAGAGCTTGCAGTACAGTTCTTGGCCTAATGAAGAAGGGATTCCCAAACAAGTTTTAATATTTGGCTAGATTTGGGAAAGAAAGTTGGATTAAGAACTTTCTAGTGCTCCCTTATGAATATTTTCAAATCTTACAAAATTGAATTGCAAAGGCACTCCCAGTTAAATGAAATTATATTGCAATTTCAATTGTAGTATTCATGAAGAAAATCTTTAAAAATCTACATGAATTAAGATTATAAAATATAAACAAATTATAAGAGATTAAAATCATAGCAGACACATTATCAGAACCTTTTCTATTAATCAGTTTCGGACAAAATGAAAAACTCCTTTTTTATTGAAAATTATTAAGATACAATATTTCTACTGAGTGGATATCAAAATAAAATTTAATTAACTTATTGCAGAAAAAGACAAAAATTATACAGCATTTAAAATTATAGTTAAAGCAAATTATTTTTTAAAGTTTCAACCTTTAGATACTAATAGTTATGAAAAATTTTATACTCTTTAAGTAACACTTTAGAATGAAGCATTTTTCTGTTGAATATTTGTATATAGTCTACCTAAGAAGCCAAAAGTGTAACAGTCTGAGAAGCAGTCTGAGCAAAAGTAGTTAGAAGAGTTATTAGGAAATCTTCTTGTGTCTCATTTATTTCCTTTTGTTGGCAGACTCTCTTCATAAGAAACTGTACAAAAAATATTTGTAAGCCTATTCAACTATTTTTGGAACATAAAAATTTTCAAATTACATTTTATTCACTTTCGTTTTTCCTTTCCTTTTTCTTTGTGGACAAGTTGAATATTTTTTACAGGGCTAAATGTTCACCCTTTAACCTTCCATACTATTATGTTTTCCAATATTTTGTTCCTTTTAGAATCAGACAATTTTCTTTAAAAAGCATACATTTCTTCAACACTTGTGGTGTTATTTTCCATGAAAGAGCAACTCTGGTGGTTGGAATTTGCAAATGAATATTGAAATATAAATTTTACAGCTCTTTACTTAATGACTTTTTTATATAAAATATTACCATAATGTTTTTACTAGTTTTTTTTCTCTTATTTTATTTTTAAGGTTTTTTTTTTTTAACTATGCTCAAGGTTTCTTTTATATTCCATGATTTACTGTATATCAGTCAGTCAGTTAAGTGCCATATGCAATATGTGCTTAGGCAATCATGTCTCAAAAGAGACATGACTGACTGGGAGGAAGATTATCCTGCAGTAGGGATAATCTTGCCATTAGTTTCTGCAGTAGACTGGTTGCCAGCCAAGGCTATAGAACCCAGTCCATTCTGTTATTTAACCCATAACTGGAGAGAAATGATGGATTAATACCTTTCCCAAGGGTATTTGTGTGTAAGTGAATGCAAGGAATTCAACTAGAATTCAAACTCGGCTCCCTGATTTTTCATTTCGAGCCGATATCCACTGCACCACAACACCTGAGTATAATTAGTTTTTATGATCTGTTTTTTTTTTTTACACAAAAAAAATAGGTGGTCACACTATACATGAAGTTGGCTTATGCACGAGTATGTATGGTAAGTAAACATGGAGTTATAACAAAATTAAATGTTTATAAATGTCAATAAACTGCATTTCTTACTTACCTAATTTTACTTCATGCCATTTTGTTTATTTACACTTGATAGCAGGTGATATATGACAAGCATAAGAAGCCCTAAATCACATGCAGACATGTCTGTTAAAACCAGTTACATATGGGTTTTCCCTGTTGGCAGTGGGACAACTTAGCATGTTCAGCTACAGGCCTCTCTGCACTTGTCTTGATCCGGGTTCATTTCCTGTCAATAAAAGCAACAGAGAGAGCAGTTTTGAAGCAAAAAAGAAAATAACATTATTTAACAATTTATCTGTCCTCCTATATGGCAGTGAATGCTGGACAATCTCCTCAAAAATGAAGGAGAGACTTGAAGCAACAGAAATGTGATTCTCCAGAACAATGCTGAGGATACCATTAACTGAACACGTGTGCAACAACAAAGGAGCAGATGCAAATAAAAGGGAAACTCATGCTTAACATCAGGAAGTGACAGCTAAAGTTTCTTGGGCATTTTTGGGAAGGAGGGCTTGGAGAATCTAATACTCATGGGATGGATAGAGGGAAAGAGAGACAGGAAAAAGCAAGACTTACTTGATGGGCTTGAGCAAGTGGATGGTGAAGCAGGGTTTGGGAGAGATACCAAGAGAAAATGTGTTAAGAGTGACAATGGATAATCTTGCCATTAGTTTCTGCAGTAGACTGGATGGCAGTACATGATCATTTACATCTTGAAGAGACATGGCACACAAAGCACAATTTACTTCCTTATATAGTCATGAATAGAGCCACCAAGCAGCCATCCTGGTAGACAAGGTGATGTAATATCCACAAGAGGAAACATTGTCATGATTTTTATTTCTTTTTAACTAGTTTTTCACGCATCTTTTTTTTATGATGATGCTCAGGCTGTTTTCATTTTTTAATATAATTCAGTAAATATATTTAAATCTAGTTAAAGACAAGATTATTTTCAACCCATTCTGCTTAGTTAAATTATAAAATGTGAAACTAATTGAAAATTGAATAATCCAAATGTAGGTTTAAGTATTCATATTAATATTTACAAAAATCAGTTCTGACTTAAATTAAACAAATGATTACATGCCTCACTAATAAAGTATACCATTTCAACTGTAGAGTGAGTTTGATTCTAACAGGCCACTCTTCAATTGTAGCTTTGTGCCAAACTAAGCTCAGCTTCATTAATAGCAACTGAACTGGGCGGAGCTCATTTCCTTGGACAGTTCCCCAATTCAAATGGAATTTTAGTCACAAGAGATTTGTTATATCACGAAGATAGACCAGATTTCAAAACTGTTCATGTGGAATATTATTTGTGAAGTCTAATTTCAACCAAATGTCATGATTTCATAGATTATTCAGAAATAGAAATTCATATCTTTTGTTAGAAAACTAGTTCAACTCTAAGTTCTAAAATAGATAATCCAACCTTATTTTTCTTTACTTTTTGCCACTTAAAGAAAATATTGTTACATTTTTATTTGAAAATGGAGACATTTTTTTTGCCTAAAATGAATTTTCATTCTTAAAGAAAAAAATATTACTTTCTTCAAATTGATATCGAACATTATCTAGTTACTTATTTATCATAACTGCTAGCTTCTCCTTTTGAGAACATTTTTGACTCAAAGATTTCGCTTTATGCCTTGTTCTTCATATGTTTTTTCTCTCCAAGTTTATTTCATAATTTTCTTTTTATTTATATTTTCTGACATTTTTCTTTCCTCCTCTTTTTCTCTTTTCATTTCATATAGACATTTTAACATGTTTTTACATATTTTACAAATAAGATTTTTGCCCTGTCAGCAGAATCTCAAAATATGCCAAATGCATCCTTGCAAATGGACTCCTCACAAAAAGGCACTGACTGCCAAGTCTATATTAACAGTCAAATATAAATTAGCAAAATTTGCCTATTCTCTTCCTAAACCAAGAAACTGCTTATAGACTTTGTGAAGAAAAAGCTTAAAAATCTTTATAAATTAAGATTTGGTAAAATTAACAAATTCAATCATAGTGGATACATTAGAACAAATTATATTAATTAATCAGTTTCAGACAAAATAAACATTTTTTATTGAAAAGTTAAGATATGATATCCCTGCTGAGTGAAGAACAACTTAAAATTTAATTAACTTATTATTTTTGGAGAAAGATAAAAATTACACAGCTTTTACAACATATATATCAAATTATTAATCTGCAAATTATTAACCTTGAAGTTTAAAAAAAAATGTCACTAATAACCTCAAATTAAACGTGGTTACCTCCCCTTACAGTTGTCTAAGGCTAGTACAAAAGTTGGCAGAACTATTTGTTGTGCAATGCTAGAGAAATGTTAAAAGCATATTTGAAGATTTCTATTTACTATTTCTACCATCAATCAACTGTAGCACATTTACAAGCTTTATAAAAATGGGGTTTCACATAAATTCATAGAAAGACATATTGGTTATTATTACTCAACATAGAAAAATATCACTCTACTAAGATAGGACATACTTTTTAGTAGACTCTTGTACATCAACACACTCTGTAGCTGAAAGGTCAAATCAGATTTAATGACAGTTTTTCCCTAGAGGAATGCAGGTTTGTATCCTGCTGGAGTGTGCATATTTTTCTCTCATAAAATGTCACTCAAAATAGTAAAACCTTGAGTCTTCTTCACCTGGAATTATATCTATATGTTTAATTTTGAACTGAGTTATTTCTGCAACCTATGTTTCAACCTTTTGGTATCTTCAGGTGATTTACAATAACTGATTTTACCATTTTTCAAACACTTTTTATGAATGCACAACTGGAATTTTCAAATAACCGAAAAATCTTCAAATATTAGGGAAGAGTTATTTATGGATCATAGAACACTTTCATCCATGTTTGTATGATCCTAGTAAGTATCTATGGGTATAAATACATTTGGACATAATTTCTGATCTTTCATTTAGTAATTTTTTCTTTCTGGGAACAACATAACAGCTAATTTTTCCTCCTGGCACAAGGTTCCAGTGTATGGTTTAGCTATTTTCACTATGCTTCAAGTTATATCAGGGTTTTTTACATATTTCAGTTTTAATTTCCACATGTGGTTAGCTAGTTTGTTACAGTATTTGAGTTAAAACATAGATTTGTGATTATTCCATCTGATTTTAAAAATGTCTTTGGTAGATCCTAAATATGTTTTGATGATTTAGATCATGTACCTCTGCTTCATAAATAACCCCTTCTGTAATAATAGAAATTGAAACATTATTTGGTTCAACCCACCATTTAACTTAAAAATAAAAACCAAGATAGGACAAATATTTGTTAAATTAATCAACAAACACTTCCTAAAAATCTCAGAATTAAACAAAATTTTCAATAGGAATTCAATCTAGTAACTTAGAAAATTATATAAAAAAGAAAACACTAGAAACCTAAATAACAACATACAAAATAACATCGTTAACAAGAAATGTAACTGTAGAGACAAAAACAAATGCCCACTTAATGGATTTTATAATATACAAGGGGTTATTTACAAAGCAGAAGTATATTCAGATCTGAAGATACCTCATGGTAGAAACCTGGGTAGCCTGGTGTTAAACATTAATTATTGAGTATATTTTGTTTTGCTTTCTTCTTACTGAATTTTGTATTGAGCCCTTTTTATTTATTTCATACCTTTGGGAGTGGTTGTCTACTCCTTTCCTCTGTGTTATTGTTTTATATATATATATGTGTGTGTATGTGTGTTTCTACTAAGACAACAAGAATTCATTCAAGTAATTTTTTTAAAATCAGAGAGGGTTAAATTTCCTTTTATTTTATTTTTCAATTTGCACATTTGAATTAAAAATTATAAAGAAACTGCACAAAGTTCATATTTTCTTTTGAGTACATCTGACCAGTATCAGAAATATTGATGTTATGAGTGTCACAGAAAAAAAATTTTTATTAGCTTCATCTTGGCATTTCTAATTTAAATATATTTATCGTATGCAAGTGTTATCATATGTAGGACAGGTTTTTCTTTTTAAAAATTAGCCCATTAGTATTCATAAAATGTACAGTGACTCAAGACCAATATATTGAAATTCTTAAATGCATTTTAAAAATAGGATCATTGAACAGCTTCTTTATAAAACATAAATATGCCTCAAAGACAAACTGGGAAACTGTGATAATAAATATTTGAAGGGTTAAAATATGGTATTGTAAAAATATTCAGCTTACTTTCAAAGGAAAAGAGTTCAGGTTTTTTACAATAATAGACTTTCATGATATATATATATAGTACAGTTTCTTCTTTTTTAATACAGGAAACATTTCAACTTTTACTCCTTTTATTATTTCAATTTTGAATTTTTCTTGGATTGACAACTTAATATGTTGTCCCTTAATTATATCTGGCACATGGACATAGTGAACACAAATCTTTTTTATATGTTGTGTTCCTTCAAGACGTAGGTGATCATGGCCCTCCACCCCCCCCCCCGTCCCTTGTAGCTCTTAACATCTTTCCTCTTGGTATTTCTCCCAAACCCTGCTCTGCTATCCACTTGCTCAAGCCCATCAAGTATGTCACACATTGCTTTTTCCTCTCTCTCTCTTTCTTTCTGTCTCATGAGTATCAGATTCTCCAAGCCCTCCTTTCTCATTACATGTCCCAGAAAATTTAGCTGTCTCATCCTGATGTTAAGTATAAGTTTTCTTTTAATATGCATCCTCTCCAAAATCTCGTCATTGCTCACATGTTTGTTCCTTGGTATTCTCAGCATGGTTCTGTAGAACCACATTTCAGTTTCTTCAAGTCTTTCCTTCATGCTTTCCTGAGATTGTCCAGCATTCATTGTCATATAGAAGGACAGAAATCACATAACAGACCAGTACTTTTTTCTTAGTTTCAAACAAAATTTTCCTATCTCCCAATGTGTCCTCAGCCATGTCAATACATTGTTCTGATCTCAGTGTTGCACTTTCCATCCTCTGTTAGAACACTTCCCAGGTATTTAAATTTCTGTACATGCTTGATTTTAGTATCCCCAACCTGTAATTAGCATTTTGGACTCCTCTTTCTGCTAATGACTATGCATTCAGTTTTCTTGTAGTTTATGTTTAGTCCTTTCTTCTTGCTTTCCTTTGCTACCTTCTGTAGGAGGTTTTGTAATTTCTTTGTAATTTCCATGCCTATATCTTATATTGTTAAGATTGTGGCCAGCAACAAAAAATCCTGGCAGGATTTCTAGTTCTCTCAGAATTGTCTCCCTGTATAGATTCAGTGAGAAGACACATCCTTGTCTTACACCCCTTTCTTTTTTGTGTATCTGGAATACATGATAATAAACAATATGATATTAAAGCTCTATTTGAATGTATGTTGCTTGAAAGGTATACATTTTCTAATAGCTTAAAAACTAAAACTTTGTATGTTAACAATTTGATATATATCTTACATGCTGTGTAATTTTATCTTTCTCTGTAATGTTAATCAAATTTTAAGTTATTATCCACTCAGTGGGGATATTATATCTTAATAACTTTCCATAAAAAAGGTTTCATTTTGTCTGAAACTGATTGATTGATTAGAATTTGCTCTAATATTGTTCACCATAATTTGAATCTAATTTAATTTTAGTAAATTTTTATTTATACAGATTTTCAAGTTTTCTTCCCAAACAATAATTAAGTAAACAAACCTTGTCAGTCAGTTTCACTAGAACTTGTTTGAATATATGTGCATTTAGAAATATTCATATTCCTGAGCGTGGGTAGACCATGGATATGAAGATTATATCAATATACAATTTAGTGTTCTTAAAATGCTGATCACTCTAACAGACAACACTAAAAATCAATTTTATTGTGCTTTGCATATATAGATCTTCAATTTCAGTAATCGCCATCAGACCTTCAGTCATACATTGAGAATGTCTTCCCAATAAAAATGCAAGAACGATAGTCAATGTTGTTGGAGTCAAATTAATGCCACTCATAGTTTATTCATATCCCTGAAGGACACACAGAACATTCTGCTCTCTTGTTATTTTTGAAAGATTGGACGGCTAAACCACTAAGTGGACAGTAAGAATTTTATTTTCACTCCCTGGTGATACAGTTGTCATTAACCACACTTCAACTTACTTGGCATCTGTTGCATAAATACATCCCAACTTGTTTCTTCCCCTAGGTAGCTATCATTTTTTATTTATTCATTTTTATACTTGTTTGTAATACTGTATATGTTTGTTTTATATATATATATATATATATATATATATACACACACATCTACAACACACACAAAGAGTGATGGGTAAATTGTTGCCATTTTATATTTTTAATTTTGCACACGTGTGTTGCTTATTTTTAAGTTTGTTGCCTGCACAGTATAGTAGAGTCAGTTGGATACCATCTGTGAGAAAAAAAGCACCATAACACAATTTGGAAACAGTATATTGTACTGCTTAGCATTTGCACCAGAAACTCTAATGCAAACATTTCAGAATGCTTTAGTGTCAATTTGAGGACAGTGCAAAGGATTCGGAAAGAGTTGGATGATATATCCAGTCAATATCATGGTGTTTGGAATGGCCATTAATTATGGCAACATTATGCCTCTATTCATCTTCCCATAGGGCCCCAGACTCAACATGAAGGCCTACATCAAGTATTTTGAGAAGGTAGTTTTGTACTGGGTCAAAAGTGTGGATGTCTAGCAGCAGGACTTTGCACCATGCCACACATGTAGGAGAATCCAGTCATGAATATCAGACAATTTCTGTGACTACATCATTCTTACATATGGCCACCCAACTCCTAAAACTGCAGCCACCTTGGTTATTATTTGTGGAGCACAGTTGAATGAGAGATCAACAAAACCTCTTTGTAACATTAAAAATGTACTGATGACAAGGATTATGGCCATATTCACCAACTTAAACAAAGAGACTGTAGGAAATTCCAAAGTTGTCTGAAAGCTGTGGTTGAAACCAATGGCTACTTTATTGAATAAATTTACTCTGTTGCATTTAAGATATTTTTGTGTAATTTTGGGTAAATATATCTGTTAAAATGAGACATCAGTATTATTTTCATTTTTGTGTAATTTAGATGATAATTTATCCACCACACTGTGTTTGTATATGTTTGTATTTTGAAGAGTCTCTTGTGTACTAATGCGGAATAATATTCCTGGCTTAATATTTTCAATTTCATATTTTTGAGCTCAGTTTATTTTTATTCTAAAAATAATGCACTGATGGGATTAGCAGTTTTTTTTTTTAATTCAAGGCCAATCATGTTGATGGTTCAAAACTTTGGAGTTACTTTTTTGTCTTTCTGCACTTACTTCATTGCTAGATTTTCTTTCTTTACAGTCTATCTTCATTTCAGCTCCTTTAACAATTTTTTTAAAAAATTGTTGTTTTTAAAGAAATTTTGCACAAGAAGTATCATTATCATTGGGAGCGTTAGTTTATTTTTCCTTCACTGAAACAAACAACAACAATCTTGCAACAGTCAAGTAGAAGCTGAAAAATAATTTTCTGCTTTTTTGTTCACAATCCTTCATATATATATATATATATATATATATATATACAGTACCGGCCATAATTATTAGGCTACCTCAGTTTTTAAAAACAATGATGTATTTCATACTATTTTTAGTTTTTATTGCCAAGTGAATAATTCTAAATGAAAATAGAATGGTTCTTTTGTTAATACTGCACAATTACATGTGCATTAAATGAACTGTTCTGGTGTTCAGTTTTTGTGCTCTCTTCTCCATGCTAGTATCTCCTTCTTATTAGCTGGCCAAAACAAAGGCTTACTGACTGCCTTGTAAAATTTTGCAATTGATAATAACAAAAGAACCATTCTATTTTCATTTAGGATTATCCACTTGGCAATAAATACTAAAAGTAGTATTAAATTCATCATTTTTTAAAACTGGAGTGGCTTAATAATTATGCCCAGTCGTGTGTGTGTGTATATATATATATATATATATATATATATTTTCTTTCTGGATACTTATCACTGTTCAAAGTGGAACTGGTGATGTGCAAGGCCCCTCCTCATTTAAAAAAATTTCAAGCATACATCTGTTGCCATATTATATGGATGGATGAATGTGTGTGTGTGTGTGTGTGTGTTTATATATAATATATAGAGAGAAAGAGGCTTTATGAATTGAAATACAGTACTAGATTGACAGCAAGGTCTCATCAATTTACTGTTGAAATATCTAGATGTAACCAAAAGGTTTATGTTAACATTTTCTTCTATTGCACTTCTCACTTGTGGAACTCTCTCCTCACTTCTTGCTTCCCAGTCACTTTTGATTTTCAAAAATTAAAATGCAATAGCAATCCTTATTTTCAGTCTTCTTAATTCTTGTTCTTTTATGTTCTCCCTTTTTGATAATAGTTTTTCTGATAAAAAGTAATCTTTTTCTCATGTCCTAGTGGCTTTATTGTCTTGCTTGAGTGAAATGATTAAAAAAAACAATGTGTATGCATTTTACATGTCAGCATGTGCTTTTTGACATTCTATATCCCTTTTCAGTCTTTCAATCATTGATTTTGTTCACTTTTCTACCTTTACTTGAACATTTGTAAAAAAATTAAATTGCTTCTCAGAGATAATTCATATCGTAAATATCATTTTCTATGGATATATATATTTCAGTGCTGTTTTTCTATCAAGTAAATGTCTAGAAAGGTTTGTGGTCATTCTACTAATTTAGTATTTTTGAAACCGTTTTTGACAAGATGGGCAAAAGTGTGCATTGCAGAATGTGAACAAATATGAATATACATGTTAGCTTAAAAGCTTTTTGTACATGGACCCCTTCTCCTACTTGTTGTCTTCAAAATTGTGTTGGTTGTCTATTATTTTCAAGAAGGGACCAACCTCTAATCTATTCATCAGGTCAATCCAATGTAGCTCTATGTCCATCATTGTTGAAAAATCTGTTTTATGCATATTCTTTACCTACCATTTTAATTCAATAATATCTAAACTGCTAGTTGTATACAAATATTTTCTCAGATTGCTTACATTATTTACATTGTTTAGATTGTTGTCTTCATCTTTGTTGCGATATTCATTACATTTCAATTGTTGTATATTCCGACCTTCTTCAGGTGATTGGAATTTTGAACTGAATCTTTTATATCAATCACTGGGATAGATTGTTCTTGTTCCATGAGTAATACCACTTCTGGATGTCTTAGTTATTTCCATTTAACTCAAAATTCTAATTTTTTTGTAAACTATTGCTGGAGCTAAGTATTTATTATGAACATACCTATGGACAGTAATGGATATGTCCCAATCCTTATTAGCATATTAATGTTCTTCTCTATTAAGAAAGTGATGTTTTCTTAACATCTAGCAATTCTCTACTAGCAGTGATTATTTACTTCACACAGCTTACGAGTCTTGTATTTAATGATATTATAAATAATAGCATTTATTTTCTACCTCTGTTTGGGTTATTACTCATGCAGTAACATTTTAGGCTACAATGGTATTGAACTCACAACTGTTTGGGTTAAGTCACAAAATCTAACCAACACTTTTATCTACTGGGCCATGTGTCCTTAGAGAGTTGACTTAAATGGAGATAACTAAGATATTCGGAAGTGGCATGACATGAAATGAGAACAATATACCCCAGTGATAAAAATAAAGTGTTCAGTTCAAAATTCCAAACATCTGAATAAGTTTGGTATGTACAATGGTTAAAATATCATGAATATGCCAGCAAAGATAATGCCAATCGTCCAATAAAATAATGTAAATAATTACAATACCTCATCTCAGAAATATAGACAAACATTTTTCAGATTGATGGTTAAAATGGCTTTGAATGAGTGATTCTTGCAGAATCATGTGCAAACAAAAACCACATCACTTGAACTTTTAACCGGAGCAACAATTAAAATGGATTGACACCTGTTTTTCTAAAGAATTGTTTCAAATAAAAAAGTTTCTAAATTTTTACAACCAGCAGTATTAACTATGACTGCCAAATATTTATATTATTTCCTTTTAACAAAATGGATAATATTACTATTTAACATTTCAATTTGATATTTACTTCAAGTCCCTAGTTGCTTTCAGGCTCTTCATTAATGGTCTTAATATTCTATGTTGTTTCTATTTGTAAAACAAGCTTCTTGAAGTATTTTCTTGCTGGTCAATCCACTTTTATTTTCATCATTGGTGGCCACAATCTAAACAGTATAAGATACGCAGATGTCACAGTGTTAATAGCAGACATGAAAAGGAAAATACAGGACCTCCTACCGAAGTGAGAAAAAAAAAATCAACACAAACTTCAAGAAAACTGAATGTATGGTCATCACCAAAAAAAAGAAGCCCAAAATGCCAACTACAGTTCAGAGATTCTAAAACCAAGCAAGTGCAGCATTTTAAATACCTGGGAAGTGTTCTGATAGAGGAAGAAAATTGTTACACTGGGATTTAAAGGCATCTTGGCATGGCCAAGGATGCATTTCAAATGCTAAGCAGTGTATTAAAAGAAAAATTTTGTAAGAAACAAAAAGTATTGGATTGTTATGAGATATCTGTCCTCTTATATGGCAGCAAATGCTAGATGGTCTCCTTAAAGATGAAGGAGAGACTAAAGCAACAGAAATATGATTCTTCAGAAAAATGCTGAAGATGCCATAGACCAAACACATGAGCAATCACAAGATTTTGGAGAGGATGGAAATAAAAAAAGAAATTTATACGTAGCATCAGGAAGAGTTAGCTGAAGTTTTTGGGATACACAATGAAGGAGGGCTTCAGGAATTTAATACTCACAGAATGGATAGAGAGAAAAAGAGACAGGAAAAGCAATGTGAGACATACTTGATAGATTTGAGCAAGTGGATGGTGGAGCAGGGTTTGCGAGAGATACCAAGAGGAAAATTAAGAGCAACAAGAGATAAGGGTAAATGGAGGTCTGTGATCGCTTATGTCCTGAAAGAACATATCACATAAAGAAGAAAGAAAAATATCTTTTTACTAACATTTTTAAAGCTTTTTTTTGTTTAGATATTGTCAAAGTTCCTACTTTTTTCTTTTTTCATTATTTTATAATCTCTCTAAAAATCTTGTGTAATTTGTAACATTGTTTTGCCATCAAAGTTTTTTTTCCATTTTATCATATTTGCCATCACTCAATTTTGCAATATCTGTTTTCTTTTTATGTTTGTTTCTTTCTAATAGCTCATAGCCATTTTTATGTATTGAAAACTAAACTAAAAGAATATATTTTTCTATAAACCATCAAATGGTATACTAAAATCTTGCACTAGCAAATATATTATTCTAAATATTTCTAATAAAACTATAATTTAAGTTAAAATTTTCTATATTTATAAATGATTTAGAAAATTTTTACTAAAACTAATTAATTCCCATTTTATTGGAAAATATTTACTTGCATAATAATGATAGAGGTTCTTTATGATCAGTGGTCAGCATGAGAAGTTAATAAACAATTGTAGTCGGATCATCATTTTATGTAGAAGCATTATCATTGTTAAAATCTTTTTGATGCTAAGATTTTTTTAAATTACTCACAATATTGTATATTTATGTCCTAATTCATATGAACATGAGTATAAAAACAGTGCCTTGCTGATTTGATAAAGTTATAATCCTAGGGTATTACTGTTAAATATATGACACATGATTCACTTGGGACTAAGTTTTCTAGATAGAAAATGAGGCATGTCATGTCTAAAAAGCATTCCATGAGTAAAAGGGAGAAAGTGAGACTTTATGCCATTGTCTTTCATACTGCTTTTTTAAAATGAGGAAGGAGGGCTTGGAGAACTTAATGCTCTCAGGAGAGATAGGAAAAAGAGATACAAGAGAAAGCAGTGCACAACATACCTGATGGACTTGAGCAGATGGATGATGGAGTGGGGTTTGAGTAGAATAACAAGAGAAGGGATATTAAAAAACAAAAAGGGATAAGGTGATGTGAAGAGCCATGATCACCTATGTCCTGAAGAGACACGGCACATAGAAGAAGATCTCGCAGTTGTTAGCCAAAGTTACAAGTGGGGTCCTATGAGTGCATAGCTACCATTTTGTTATTGTAGGACTTCAGAAATACTTGTGTATTAACTGAGCCTCAAATTACATAAGTATCAACTTGGCATAGCACATGGTTAAATGCAGAGTAAATGTGCCAGTCTTACAAATAGAGAGCTCCTGACTATTGGAATAAAATTGATTTTAACCTGGAATTTGCAGATCCTATTTATTAAGTATCAATTTTTGTCCCTACCCTTAATATTTTTCAGTTATTATCAAAACAATAGCCACTTTGGAGAGATACAAGAATCTTTTACCAAACTTGGGTATAACAAATATATTAAAATGTATCACATCAGGCACCATTGTGCTTGTTAAACACTCACAGAACCCACCTGCACTTTAAACTGCAACAGTACTGAGTAAACCTTAGTTACAGTTTCTGGGAGAGAGCACATAATCTGGCAAGATCAAAAGTTTGAACAATGCCAGTACACTTAAACCATGGTTGTAATGACTTTCAAAATTGTGTTAGCAAAAACATCAACAGGTTTCAAACAGTTCAGTCTACCCAGTTTCATTCATAAGGCTTAGGTCAACCTTTGGTATGGTTTCCAGGCACTTTCCAAAGATGATACATGCTGGGATCACCCCCACATACACACACCACAGAAAAAATAACATTAAGAAGTTATTTTCCATGATATTTGAAGATTGAACTCATTGTTGAAAAGTGAATATTCTAATCACTCAACTACAAAATCTCTCTTTTGTATGTATGTATATATATATATATATATATATATATATATATATAGGAAATGGATTAAATTCAACTTTTTTAGTTTATTTGTATAAAGATTACTTTTAATGAATATTCTTATTTGAGTAGATGGTCTGTTTTTATTAGGGTTGCAGGCTTAAAACCTGTTGGAGGATATATTTACCTAGCAAGATTTCTCAAATATTTTGAGCATTTACTGACACATGAGTGTCTATTAAAAATAACACACACACACACACACACACACACACACATCTGAAACAACCTGTGTGTAAATGAACAAGAAAATGAAAAAGAATTATAACAAGTTTGATTTAAAGAAAGAACTTCTGACAACTGTTTTTCTATAGCAATGGTCTCATCTATAAAATGATGATCAGAGAAGAAAGGGGGGAATAAAATTTTTTTAAAAATGCTTGTTATAACGGTATAAATGAAAATAATAACCATCTGAAAAAGGCTAATTCAAATCGATAGATACACTGGACATGAAGCACTAAGTTTAAAGATATGTTTCTCTGTATCTTTCTCCACACCAATGTACAGACTTGATTCTGATGTTAAATACATAACCAGAAAGGAAGGAAAAAGTTACTTAAGGAAATCAAGAGATAGATATATAAAATCAGACTTACAGTGTCTTAAACAAGTAAATTTTGGCAAATCCCATTCTGATAGTTGTTCTACTGATAAATCTCTTGTGCTGATTTAGTTCTTTTAAAAGACTTTCTGCCAAATTTAACAGCACCAGATTAACATTTTGTACCAAAAGGATATTTACACCCAGCTGAGTTTTTTTTCTTCTTACTCCCTATTATTTCACTCTTCCTCATTCTATGACTGATGACTACACCAAAGTTGATTACGCATTCACTATTTATGAATGCCACTCAAATTAGTGAGTATAAGGTGGAGAATTCTTTGAACATAAGATTTAAAATGGTTTTGAATGCTCTAGAACTTGCAGGTGCATAAACATGTCTGGATAAATGAACCAGACTTAAATTATGATAATGTTAGCTGACATCATGTTTGTCTTGAGATAAAGATGGCTACCTCATGACAATAAAACCCCCAAGGCTTTACCAAGCATCAGTAACATTTTAAAAAAATCATAGTAAAATTTGTGTATAGCTTTTATTCTTTTCTTGCTACTTAATCAATCAGTTTAATATTTTCATTTATTCATTGTATCTTGCTTGTATAAGTTAATACACGAGATTAAAAGGTGGAATGATACCAGTCTATTATAGGTGTGGATGTATGAAAAGAAATTATCAGTCAGCTTCCTAACCATAACACTATGAAGAGGTATTCAGATAGAGATAATGGTAATGATGAAATTAGCTGTTTCTTCATAAGGAAACATTCAGCATTCATTAACTGAACAGTTAACATCATTTGTTTAAAATTTAATTTTAGAAAATAAAACTGTTCTCAATTAAACACCATATAGAAAATTTACTAGCTGCTATCAACATGGCTAATACTAGACTCCTGGAGAGTAACACAGTGTGCCTTCTTGACCTCACCATTTCAATAGACTTGAAGTGGATCAACTACATTGAATCAATAGTTGCATCTACTGAAAGGCAAGTTGGATCACTGTGTTAAGCCATAAAATCTTTCTCATCAGTCCATTTTGCACATTTACAAATCAACCATCTGTCCATGCATTGAATACTGTTGGCATATCTGGTCTGGTGCTCCTGCTATTCATTTCAAGGGACATGACAAAATCCAAAAAAGGTTGAAATAGATCCTGACTTGACATCTTAACTTCAGTCACTTTCTCACTAGCATCGCTTCTTTCTGTCTTTTCTACAAATATATACTAGACTGGCATCTAGATTCCACCCTCTTACAGTTGAAATAATTAAATGAAGCTGCTACTTCTATTGAAACTACTTTATTTTTTATTGCAATCCCACCTGTAGAACTTTCACTTGTTTACTTGCTTCCCTGATAAATACAATCTTCAAAAGTTTTAATGTTACACCAATTGCCATCTTTTATCTTGAATCCTGTTCATGTTTTATCCTTTCCGCAATCCTCCTTATTCTCAGCCTTGTCTTTAAGTTTCACTCTCTATAACACCCTCAACCCCCATATACTAGTGGCAGTCCTGTCTTGCTTGGGATGAAATGATTGAAAAAAATCTTTTTCAGGAAATTAAACTTTTCAAGTTCACTGTTATGACTTTTTCTCTTACATTAGGTAATAAATGATTTTTCTTTTTTAAATAAAATGTAATATGTAATAAAAGTATTTTCTTTTTTATCTCCAAGAAAACAGAAAAGCAGTTATAGAAAAATAATCTCAAAAATGATTAAAAGGTTTTTTTGTTGTCATTGATGTTGGAAGTGTTCAAGTGAGATGATTATTAGCCACTAAATTTTGATACTTTTTATTTTTTTCAAATTTAAAATTAGTGTTAAAAAGGTTTCAACTTTCAATCTTTATTGTGTATTGAAAATCAGATTGTAACTGGCTAGAAAATAATGCAAGTATTTGTGACAGAATAGGGTTAATATATACATAAAATTTAAGTAGACCAGAAATTTATATTATTAACATTTTTTGGACTATTGTCTTCATCTTTATTGCCATGTTTATGACATTTTGATTGCTGTATGCTCTGGCCTTCTTCAGGGGTTAGGAATTTTGAACCAAATCTTTTATTTTGATTACTGGGATATATCATTTTAATTCCATATGTGATGCCTCTTCTGGTAGCCATGTAACTCCCTCTAACTTAACTCACTAAGTTATTTGTCCACCACTGCTTTTGCCTAGTATTGAACTCACAACTCTTTGGGTCAAATCACTGGGACTAACCAACATCTATATTCACTGGATCATGTATCCTTGAGGACAATATGAGTACAATAGTCTAAACAATGCAAATAATGTAAATACTACCAAATCTCAGAAGTGTAGAAAATGATCAGAGATTTGTTTAAATTTTTAATTCATTTGTACACTCTAGATTTTAGTAATAAAAAATGACGAGGTTTTAAAAAAGATGTGACAAGCTATGGTCAATTTGAAAATTATTAACTTTTAAATTTCTATCTAGATGAAGAGCTAGTGATTGCTTTTACTTCTGCCACGTTTCCTTTCATATTATCTATTGATTTTACACCTGTCACATTTTTTAATCACATCTAATTTAAGAGCTGAAGTTTCACCCATTTTTTGAGTCAAACTCACTAAATTAATTTATCACTTAAAATTACCCATCTAATAAAGTTATTTAATATTTAGTTATCTCATCTGGTATAAGATCACAAATCTAGAGCACTCAGTAAGAATTAAGTGGTCTGTTTATTTTTCACTTCCAGGTACCCATCAAAGATTTATTTTGCTGCTTCTCTACAAAATTGCTACTGGTACCATGTAACTTGTAGTTATTTATCACATGGTTGGGTAATTCGCGAATAAGCCAGTTCCTCTATCAGGCTTTTCTGATGAGAAGAGTGGGTAGAGACCTCTTTTTCTTCAGTGTGCTCTATCCCATCAAGATATAGATGATCATGGCTCTCTCATAATCTCTGTTTTGCAAGAATTTACACACACAGACCTTGCCTTTAATATATCCTCTAAGTAACAAATTTTCTAAGATTTTTTCCCTCATTTATGTTGCTTCAAGTTTCTACATCTGTGAGGAAATTGTCCAGCATTCTATGTCATATAGGAAAATTGATATGATTTAACACTCCAGTACTCTTTTCTTTGTTTTGAATAACATTTTCCTTTCTTTTTTCTTTTTGTTTTAATACATTGCTAAGTTTTTGGAAGGCATCTTTTGCTATCCTAATGTGCTTTTGGATTTCATTGTTGCATTTTCCATCCTCTGTTAAGACAATTCCCACTTGCTTGATTTTGGTGAGCTTGTAAGTTGCTTAAAACCATATGTTGTCATCAGTCAGTTAAGTGCCACATGTGATAAATGCTTGGGTGATCATGTTTTGAAAGACATGACTGACTGAGCAGAAGATTTTTTTTTGCTGTAGGGTGTCATTATATTGTCATACCTAGCAGAATTAAAAACAAAACCTGCTAAAGAACAAATAAATCTTTTCATAGAATTAACAGGGTAGATGGGACTTTGTAAATATATATAGAGACAGTGTGGTAATGATATGCATCACTGTTTAAAGGGCTTCCTAGGCTAGAGGATTAGGGTTCCTCTGATAGAATCAGTGGCCCATGACCAAGTTGAGCCTTTAAGTTGGAGGTCATCAGCTATAGTTTGCCTAGAGTAGAATGACCTCTGATAGGTTTACTTATCCAAGATAAACCATGCACAAATTAATGCATCTCCAGCTTTCAACCTAGATATGTGGAGAAAAGGGGCTTAGCTGTTCAGTAACCCTACGACTACACCCAGTCAGCAAACTGATGATGTGGTTTGTATCTCTCAGTATTCTTCAATAAATCATTAATCCCTGTTTATATTCTTGTTAAATCTACTACAGATATTAGGAATAGTCACTAAAGCTGTTTTAAAAGCTTTTTTCTAATTTAGCCAAAATGCTTAACATGAAAAGATGCCACATTTGTAAATAAAGCCTGTATTAATTACTGTCTCAGTTTCTAATATCTTACACATTTCTAATTTTAATTTTATGAAAATTTCACTCTTATTTCTGCAAAGTACACAACAAATATATCCTTTCTACTTTTGACTTGACTCATGTTCTGATAATCACTGCTACAACTAAGTTGAATGTCATTTGCAGTTGTACATGGTAGCAATTGAGATGCAAATTTAATGAATGGCCGGACAAGTTTAATATAGATAGAGTAATGTGTCCTGACAACTAATTATCTGTAATATAGAATCTTAATAGGGTTTTTCACTCAAGAAAGAAAAGAAAGGAGGAAAAAGAAAGAAAAACCAAGAAGAAGACTTTATAAAATGATAGTGATAAGAAGATATAATTACAATAAAAACGGCAATGGAAAGTCATGAAAATGTTTAAACAAATTGAGTGTAAAGAATCTATTCTATAATATAAAGCACAATTTATATATTTATTGGTCATGCAACATAATCTCCTTTTATTTACTAATGATATATTTTGTTATGATAACAAGGTTTTATTTGATGCTATTAAATAGATATAACTCATAACATAACAATGGAATATCTCATTGATAATTAATGAGAAAATTGTTTTTATCTATTTTGCTGTGTATTACCTTCCTTTGAATAGTTTTACTTTCAATGATTTTAAAAGTAGAATTATTTTCTAGATGCAACAATGCAGTTAATTGCAGATATAAAATGCTTACATGGCTGATGCAAAAAATATAACAACTTGAAATGAAAAATGTCATTTTTGGCTGTTATGAGTAAGCTAATTATATTTGTAAAATATTAATGAGAAAAACCACAAAGTGCTCTTAGTTTATAAATTAGAGGTTGTTGAAATTAAAGAAGAACAGTAAAATATTTATAATTTATTATAACAGTTATCAGTTCTGATCTGGCATCTTAGATTGAATCACTTTCTCATCACTGTAATGTAGCTTCATGTGCCATTTTTAAAAAAATATTTTCATGGTATAGTACTAGATTGATAGCAGTCCTATCTTTCTGTTCAAATTTCTACTTGTAACTGTAGGTTCTATTCTAATAACTTTTTCTCTTGCAATTCTTGCCTATAGATCTCTTATTTAGCTTCAACTACAATCAACTAAAATTTAAATGCAATATCAACTGTCATTTTTTTTCTCATTGGATCCTATTATGTTTGTCATTTTCTTAGTTTTTTTCATTCTTTTGTATTTCCTACTCAGTAAGGTCTTGTGCTTTAGCAGTTTTATTACTTTTCTTAAGGTTAAATGATTAAAATAAGTTTAGGGTACTTTGATGTGAAATAATAGCTGATGAGTTTAGCTCATATATTATAACTAATAATTAGAGAGTTAAGTTGTCACTGTGTGATATCAACTTGTGACCAAAACAAACCTAAGAATCAGCACAGTTTATGGTAGTCTCCTGGAAAGCAACACACTGTGCCTCCTTCACTTCAATTTTCTAACCAACCTGAAGTGGGGCAACTACATTAAATCTATAGCTGCATCTGTTGCTACGAAGATTAGTTCACTATGTTGGGCCAGAAATTTTTCCTCATTAGAATCTGTCTTGCATATTTATTAATTTACCAGATTGAATCTGTCTTACATATTTATTAATTTACCAGATTGAATCGATAGCTGCATCTGTTGCTACGAAGATTAGGTCACTATGTTGGGCCAGAAATTTTTCCTCATTAGAATCTGTCTTGCATATTTATTAATTTACCAGATTGAATCGATAGCTGCATCTGTTGCTATGAAGATTAGGTCACTATGTTGGGCCAGAAATTTTTCCTCATTAGAATCTGTCTTGCATATTTATTAATTTACCAGATTGAACCTATAGCTGCATCTGTTGCTATGAAGATTAGGTCACTATGTTGGGCCAGAAATTTTTCCTCATTAGAATCTGTCTTGCATATTTATTAATTTACCAGATTGAACCTATAGCTGCATCTGTTGCTATGAAGATTAGGTCACTATGTTGGGCCAGAAATTTTTCCTCATTAGAATCTGTCTTGCATATTTATTAATTTACCAGATTGAACCTATAGCTGCATCTGTTGCTATGAAGATTAGGTCACTATGTTGGGCCAGAAATTTTTCCTCATTAGAATCTGTCTTGCATATTTATTAATTTACCAGATTGAACCTATAGCTGCATCTGTTGCTATGAAGATTAGGTCACTATGTTGGGCCAGAAATTTTTCCTCATTAGAATCTGTCTTGCATATTTATTAATTTACCAGATTGAATCGATAGCTGCATCTGTTGCTATGAAGATTAGGTCACTATGTTGGGCCAGAAATTTTTCCTCATTAGAATCTGTCTTGCATATTTATTAATTTACCAGATTGAACCTATAGCTGCATCTGTTGCTATGAAGATTAGGTCACTATGTTGGGCCAGAAATTTTTCCTCATTAGAATCTGTCTTGCATATTTATTAATTTACCAGATTGAACCTATAGCTGCATCTGTTGCTATGAAGATTAGGTCACTATGTTGGGCCAGAAATTTTTCCTCATTAGAATCTGTCTTGCATATTTATTAATTTACCAGATTGAACCTATAGCTGCATCTGTTGCTATGAAGATTAGGTCACTATGTTGGGCCAGAAATTTTTCCTCATTAGAATCTGTCTTGCATATTTATTAATTTACCAGATTTTATTGAACACGGTTGCCATATCTGGTTGGGTATGATCTCAATAGAAGGATCTGCAATGTAATCGATATCTGATTTGGCATCTCAACTTCAGTCATTTTCTCACCAACATAATGTGGCCACCCTTTGTCTTTTCTACAAACATTTTGATGGCAACTTCTCTGATAAGCTTTTTTCTTGTGCCCCAACCATATGAATTTTTTTTTTTTATCATATCACCCCGAGCAAGGCAGTAACACCACTGATGTGCAGGGGGCTATGTAAGAGTGAAAAGAATGGAAAAGAGAAAGCCAGAAACCACATCCTAAACAGGGAACAAGGGATGAGCCTCTACACCTGTTCAATAGACATGGGTGGAGTGTGAACCGGGCGATAGTTAAGTCTATCTACTCCAATTGAAAAAAAAAAAGAGTGAAGAGATTGGAAAAGAGAAAGCTGGAAACCACATCCTAAACAGGGAACAAGGGATGAGCCTCTACACCTGTTCAATAGACATGGGTGGAGTGTGAACCGGGTGATAATTTAGTCTATCTACTTCAATTGAAAAAAAAAAGAGTAGATTGGTATGTAGGTTTTGCCCTTTTACTGTTGAAATAATATAACTGCCTAATCTATTCCAACAGTTTATATTCTTGCACTTCTCACCTGTGGAACTTCTGTATGTTTAATGCTTCTATGATAGCTACAATCTCTAAAAATTTAAATGTGATGTCAATTGCTATCTTCTTGAATCCTTTTTATCTTTTATTCTTACCTCAATAACCTCTGTATACAGTCTTTTTTTCTCACTGTAACCCCCTGCACACTAGTGGCAGTCTTATCTTGCTTAGAGTGAAATGATTACAAAAAAAATTAATAAAAAGACTTTAATTGTTTATTTAGACTCCAGTTCACTTCAAACCTCAAGTGGATCTCATACAATCCATTGCTAAGTTACTGGTCAATTGCTATAGATCCTTTTTATCCTCACTTTTTCTACCTTCTCATAACTTCCGTATCACACCCTTGATTCAGTAACCTTCAACACTGACTGGTTATTGGGCATTGTACTGGGTGAATTTTAGTAAAATAAAAACAAAAAATTGTAATTTGTTTTTTTTTACAAATTGATGTGTATTTTTAGCAAATATTTTCTATTCCAATTGAAGTACTTACTAAAGGCGTGGATTTTAACTGAAACTAGATGTTACTAAGGTTACTTAAATGTTTCTCAGAAATTTGGTTCTTAAAACACATATGCACAAATATATTTGATGCAAAAGTTTCTGATGCTTTTTTTCTTCCTACACAAATGTCCGTATGTTAACCCTGTAGTTTCCCTGATGGGTATAAAGCCACAACATCACTATGCTTGGTCTTTGCTGTTTTGGTTTCCTTTGAAAGTAGATTTTAACCTTAGGCTCAAATGTTTTTGAATCTAAAGTTTTTTTTCCTTTTTTGACTGAGTGCTAATCAAACCTAGAGAGTCCAGCCAGCTCTATAACTGAAGAAAAGAAATTGATTCATACCTTTTTCCAAGAGTATTTGTATGAAAGCAAGCACAATTACCTTGGCTGGAATTTGAATTCAGCTTGCCAATTTCATTTCATGCTGATAACTGCTATGATACCTGCATATGGGCACATGGCCTAGTAGTGAGAATGTTTACTTTCTAATCATAAGGCCCAGGTTCAAATCTCACCATGGTTGATTTGTCAGGAAGTTGACTTCTTGATGTTATTAGTCTAAAGGAGATAAACCCAGCATGCAGCAGATTTAAAAAGTGCCTGACAACCATAATGCAGATTGACCCAAGTCTTTTGAGTGAAATTGGTTAGACAGGGCCCTTTGGTAGCCGTTGATGGTTGTGCTAGCACAAAGGTGCAAGTCATTGCGATTGAGGGTTTTAGAAACCTGGCCTTGTTCAGCCTGTTGTTCATGCTAGATAATGCACTCTCTCTCAGAAATTGTAACTAAGGTCTGATCAGCATAGTTTCATTATAAATCCTAGGTGGGCTCTGTAGGTGTTGAACAAACACAAATGTGCCTGAGCAGGGGCCTGCAATGAGGATTATCTAGCTGCTCTAGTAGGTGGACATCAATGGATATAAGTGTCCATTATACATGCACTTGTGCATGTATGTTCTTCAAAAATTGTTTGCAGAAAAGTGATTATTTTACTTAATTTTGAAAAAATTGTGGCTGAATATAAAATTCACATTCAGCGTTGTTCTTCATCCTTTATCTGGAAAAATAAATTGTAAGCAAGGCAGTAGATCACTAAAGTTTATAATAATGATAAGCAAGTGATGGAAATGGTTTGCAAAGTTTAAGGATAAAGTACTCTCTGGGGAAACTGAAACTGATGAATTTGAAAACCTTTACTTTTCTTCTTACTTAATATAGAATTGTCATGATGAATAAGAAAAAAATATATTCTAAGAATTCAAAAGAAAGAAAATCTTAGCTTGATGCTGGACAGCCTCCAATATTTCAACTTAAATTGGCTGAAGACATTTGGGAAATGTTCTTATCAGGTAAGGGGTTTCAACAACTTGAAGATATTGAATCAAAAACCAAATTTATTATTTTGATGAAAAATAAACAATTTGACATCTGTCTATATTTCTGAGATGAGACACTGTAACTATTTAAATAATGAGCACTAAAAAGAAACTACGCAAGAGACTTATAGATTGATATAGATACAAAAAGTGGCACAGAAAATTAATCAAAGGAAAAAAATTTTAAATTCATAGTAATAGAAGAAAAACAAATTATAAAGTTGTCACATTTTGTAATAAAAAAAATATAATCATCACAGAAAAACTCCAAAAACAGTTTTTAAAAAATAGAAACAATATGTCACTGATTGAAGTCAAAGGAAAACATGATGCCGGAACTCTACTAAAGATGACCAATTTACATGATATAAAGGTAAAGTTCTACCCAGCACAAGTTCTAAATTTCTCCAGAGGTGTGGTGAGAAACACTGAATTCTCACTGTGTACACTGAAAGAAATTAAGAACAATAATTCTGTAGAAAACAAAAAATTACAGACATAAAAAGAATATCTATTTTAAAAAAATGATATAATTATAGATACCAACACTTAAATCATTACTTTTGGTGATCCAGGACCACCACAGAAAATAAAAATTGGATATTCAGTTTCTAAAGTAGAAACATATATTCCAAACCCATTAACATATTTCAACTGCCAAAGATATAGACATGATTAAAATAAATGTACAAGGAAGTTGGAATGTCCAAAATGTGTCAAGAATGATCCTAACCATACAGGTATCATACAATTCCAATGAAAATAAATGTTCTAATTGTATAAAAAAAAAATCATAGGGCAACTTCCAGAGACCGAAAACCAGGAAAAAAGAAACAGATGTATTAAACAGAAAACTCCAAGTCATGACAGTAAAAGCTTTAATTTATTGAACAGTAACCATATGTTTAATTTATATTCTTCCAAAACACAGATTGAATAAGATTGAAATAGAAAGGATAATTGACCAATTTCCCCACTCCATTTCTATTAATGGGAAATTTTAATGCACACAGCAAAATTTGGGGCTGTAGAAGCCTAAATCAAAGTGGTAAAATTATAAAATCTCTATTAGAATCATCTGATCTAAGTATCCTTAATAAATAAATGCATATATATCTACACTGAGGTACTAGAACAACATCAGCTATCGACCTAACCATATGCTCCCCATGAATTTTTATGAACTTCCAATGGAAAGTTCATGATGACCAATATGGTAATGATCATTCACCTATTTCCTAAATATGAGCAAGCCTATGCCAAAAAAGAGGAATCCAAAATGGCAACTACACTAAGCTAATTGGCAAAAATTTAATGAATTCTTCTAATTCCAAATCAATTGACTTGGAGTGCTTCAAGGTAGCATTTTATCAGTTACTATTTATTTTGAGAATAAATAATGATTTATTAAAACCATTAATACAAGAATAGAAAAATCCCTATATGTAGACAATCTCTCAGTATCATATATATCACCAAACATACTTGAAAGACATGTACAAACATGTTTCAAAAAGATAGAAAAATAGACAAATGAAAATGGATTGTTTCTCCAAAATGAAAACTGTATGCATTTCTGCAAAATACAAGCTTTCTACTTTTATCCAGAATTAAAATAAATGGACATGTAATTCCCATAGACTAGTAAATAAAATATCTAGGAATCATATTAGGTAGCAAACTTAACTTCAAGGTGCACATTGATTACCTTAAAAAAAAGCCAAAAAGGCTTTGATGGTTCTAAAAGTAATATGAAAATTGGGGTGCCAACCAAAAAGTAATGCTCAGAATATATAGGCCACATATTAGGTAAAAATTTAGACTATGGATACATTATTTACGGTGTAACATGTAAATCTTATCTTTAAAAAAACTACAAACTGAAGGACTGAGATTAAGTCTTGGAGCCTTCCAGACCTTCACCCATGCAAAGTCTTTATATAGAAGCCAATGGACCAACTATATTTCTAAGATAAGAAACATTATCCCTCCAATATGCACTAAAACTACAATCCAAGCCAAACAACTTAGTAAAAAACAAACAAACATCTGAACCACAATTTTTCCAGTTCTATAGAAATAAACCAACAGCCATCCAATCATTTGGATTTCAAATTAACAAATCACTAGAACAAATGAACAAAGATCCTGGTAATGTACCATCAATCACAATAAGTAAGATAGCACTATGGACAATCTCTAAACTTCACATAGACCTAACATTGACACAAAGAAAAAAAGAAACCCTCGACAAAAATATGTATGGAGAATTAAGAGACAAACATCGTGACTATAAACCATTTGGCACAGATAGATAAAAAATCCGAGATAGAAAAGGTACAGCAGCCACAAACAGACAAATTCATAAACAAATCAGGTTATCAAATAATACTTCCATCCATACAGCTGAACTACAAACTATTAAAATGGCAGAAAATTCTGAAGAAAGGAAGTTTATAATATTCTCAGTGTCCCTAAATAGTTTAACATCAATTAAAGAAGAGAACACAAATTAAACAGTCAAGAAATCCTAAAAACTGTCATCACTTAATAAAGCACAAAACAATAATATTGGCTTGAATTCCTAGCCATATAGGCATCAAGGGAAATCATGAAGCTGACATATTGGCAAAAGAGGCAGCAAAAATGAAAATAGCCAAAAGCAAATTCCCAAATACAGATTACAAAAACAAAATTACACAGCACATCAAAAGAAAATGGTAGGCAATTTTGGGCATGTTTCTAAACAATAAACTATATGAGCATGAAAGGAGAATATAGATCCATATCTGACCATAGACAAGACATCGTGCTCAACAAAACAAGAGTTGGACACAGTAACCTGATGTATGCGCATATACCTCATGGCAAAAATTACACTTCAACCAATTTCTCACCCTCAAGCATATCTTAATTGAATAAAAGAAGCACCAAAAACTACATAGCAACTATTACCAAGCTCAAAATCTTAATATACTCTTCAAAAATGTATCTACTACCCAAATAATAGGATATCTGAAAAAAATAAATTACTTCCAAATTCTATAGAAAATAGAGCTTGAACTTTGAACCATACAACTTACATTTTGAAATACTCCCAAATTATATAATTTATGATATTTTGAAAATAATTTTAAAAAACCTCACAATCACTTGAAATATTTTAAAACTACTGAATAAAAAAGATCCAGTTTCAGGATTAAATGACCCACTAGTGCTGATATGCTGGTAAAACAAATAAACAATTAATCATCTTTATTGCCATATTCATAATATTTTGACTGTTGTACACTCCAACCTTCTTTAGATGATATACGTTAGAATTTCAAACCAAATTCTTTATCTAGTCCACAGGGGTAGATTGTTCTAATTTCCCTTGCCATGTCCTTTTTGGATATCTCAGTATCAGTAAATTTCCTTTAGCAACTCAACTCTCGAAGATTTTGTTCCCTTTGCTGTGACCAGGTAATGAACTCACAACTCTTTGGGTTTTGCTTGGACATATGATCCATTGGGTAAAAGCATTGGTGGAGTAACCCAAAGAAAGGCCTGACCCAGAGAGTTGTGAGTTTGAATATAAATGGTTTAAATACAGGAATCCTTCAATTAGTGCAGCTAATGTATACATTAAAAGGTATGCACTAATTGAAAATGCATTAATCAAATATAATTTGTACTTCAAATTCTCATTCATAATTAATTTCCAATTTGTGTACTTCTTAATTAAAATATGGGTATATATAAGATGTAGTAAAAATGCTCTGAATTAATGTTTATTTACCTGATTTTTTATGATAACCTTATTTTGACTGGAATTCTTCTGTTCTTCCTATAATTGGCAGTATTGAGAAATTACCTCTTCAAATTTTTCAAACATATTATAATCATTAATATTTTAACCTGAAAATTTTATTCATAATCTTTCCATACTAAATGCATACGTTTTTTATATTTGATGTTTTTAATAAATGTAAATTTCTGTAATTAAATTGTACATTTTTTCCTAACAAAATATAAGAAATTTCTTATGACCTTCAAACTAAATATGAAAAAAAAATCAAAATATTCTAGAAATTTTAATAGACAAATATTTAAATGTGTATTCTTAATATCAGCTTATATTATAAAATTTATAGCCATCTATTTTATTTTTAACACTAATGTAATTACTTAGATAACATAATACTTGACAAGCAAAATAGTTAACTATTTTTCATTTTACAATTTTGAGTTAATTGGTAACTATAATAAAATTTTCAATTACTATGGTTAAACTGAAGACTGTTTTACTAAACTAATTGAGTATCATGCATGCTCTAAACAAATGTTGCTATATAAAAATTTTAGTGTACTAATTGAAAATGCATTAACCAAGGGATTCCTGTATAAACATTTTAATTGAAAGGTAGTATGCAGTCAGAAATTTAGAGAAAGATTTTTGACTGAATTTGTTACTTTATTTTGGAATCTTTCACATCAGTCCAATGATAAATACAGCAAAATCACTGGATTTATGTTAGAATGATTAAACGAAAGCAGGAAGTAAACACGAAAAGAAAACTGTTGGTTAGGTGCTCATCATTAATGGATAAGTTGTGGAAGGTTATCTTATTACAATATCTGTTTCCATCCAGATGTAACTATATTTTGTTTAGGCGCATAATGTCCTTGCGTAATGATTAAACTAAAATACACAGTGTTGATAAATACAAAATAAATATTTATATAACACAAAAAGCATAAGGTGAAAGTTGAAGTTTTAAAGATTCATGTAAAGTTCTTGATGCATGTGAGAGATAGCGAGAAAAGCCCAGGGATGAGGAAGAATTAAATATATGTATGTATTCAAATATAGTAGACTCCAACTTGAAAGATGAAGAAAGAAAAATTGTATGTTCTTTCAAGTAAAAAGGAAAGTGTAGCCTCCTCAAGTCACCAGATGATCATATTTCATCTCTGGTTATGTTACAATGAGCATAGAATCAAATAATTAACAAAATTGATTAATCAGTTCTCATTTTGGTTAATTTTCCATCTGATTATATATAGATCTGATGCAAAAGTGCTGTTTTGATTCTCCTTGGTTTACAGCCTTATATACTGGTTATAAAATCTTTCCGATTGGTTGGTTGAAAAATTGGTTTTGTGGCCTGGTGATTCTGATTATACATATATTTTTAGAGATGGTGAATTTTTAGTCTCTTTATTTATTTTGTTTATTTCTATCACTACAGATGTAAGTATATATCAAATGTATACATTTTTAGATCTGTGATGAAGAATTTTCATTATTCAATAATATGAACACGTAAAATACATGTTGATTGCTAGAAAGGTTAAGAATGATGACTTTATAATAATAATTTTGGTAACCTAGATGACTAAAGTGTCCATTATGTAAAGCTAAAAATATAAGGCTTACAGATATATAAAGTTGAAACGTTCTGGTTTTTGTATGATCACCAAAGTAACATTCAGCCTGGTCAGTACCTAGATAGATGACCATATGGGAAATCTAGGACCTAAAGTATAGTGTGAAAGTTTGTTTTGTTTAAATCTGAAAATTAAATTTAAATTTAGATTAAGTAATAAATAATTTTGTTTCTTTTAAAATAGTTAAAATGTAATATCTGTTAAAGGAAAGTATGGTTTGTTAGGGTTTTATTTCTGTAAGACATAATAAAACAAAAGATAAATACTTTTGGAAAAATAACAAAAGAGATCAATAGAATTAATCAATTACTGTAATGTAAGCAAAAATGAAAGGGAAATGGAAAGTGTTCAGAAATATGAAAATTTTTTACTAATTCAATGACCAATCTTTGATTATTACCTTCATGTGACTATGTCTTTTTGTTGTTTCTCCTAAACATTGTTCTGCCATCTTTACTCAAGCTTACTAAGTAGGTTACGCATTGTTTTAATTGGTCCATCTTGTTTTCAATCTGTCCTGTGAGTATCAAATTTTTCTAGTTCACTTTCTTCATTATGTGCTCTCGAAATTACAACTTTTTCTTCCTTATGTGGGTTCCTTGATGTGATGTAATGGTTAGCAAGCTTGTCTTGATAGAACCTATTACAACTGAGTTGTCCCATATGTTTGACTTTGGGCCACATCTAAGCAGCACTTAGAAAATCAACTTTCTTTTCCTTATGTTAAGTATAAGTGTTCATTTTCTTTTCATTTTCTTTAAAACTTTGTTGATGCTCACATGTTAGGTCCATGGTATTCTCAGAATTCTTCACTAGAACCACATTTCTGTTTCTTCAAGTCTCTGCATCTGTGAAAAGACCGTCCAGTATTTACTGCTAAATAGAAGGACAAATATTACATAAGTTCTATCAAGAAAACATAAAGAGAATACTTTTCCTATATTAAGTTTTCTTGAGTAAATAAATAAAATATATATAAATAAGAAAATAAAAACATTCAATAACATTTACTTTCCTATGCGCCAATGTCCTGAATGGACATCAGGACATAGCTCAAGACGATCATAGCTCTTTACAGTTTCCTGTTTTTGTAGCTCTTAATAAATTGTCATTTTATTACCTTTCTTAAACCTTGTTCTACCATCCATTTACTCAATCTCACTAGGTACCTTATGCATTGTTTTCCTCTGGCTTTCTTGTCTTAAATTTGTTTGTTGAGTATCAAATTTTCCAAGCCCTACAGTATTGCTGCTAGCTCTTGCCTTGCTCAGTTCTAACTTGTCAGCTTTAAAAGTTCAAAAGTGGTTATGCAACCTTGTAGGTTATGAATTATTTTCCACCCTACAACCTCTTTCCCCAAAGACAAAACATTGTTATCCTCTTGCTTCTCTCACTATGTTCATGTTAAAAAGATGCTGCTTTGATCACTACTTCAAGTAGTCAACCATTATTTATCATGCATATCCTTATAATATGCCCTTCTTATTCCTTCTTTGTATTCTCTTGCAACAAACTCATTCTGTAATTCTATCTAGGGTAATTTTTGCATAATTTTTTCTTTTAATGTTCATCTTATGTATGCCAACTATTATGGCAGCTATTTTAACAAAAAGGCAGGTTGCCAGATGTGATTATTTTGTAGCTAAGAATTGACAAATCCATGAAAGGCAAAATTTTTGAATAACATGATTATATTTAAACAAAATCTAAAACTAGTGTAAACTCCTCATAAATATGAATAAGATTAACGCATAATCTCATTCAAACTTTGTTGCCAAAAAAAAAACTTTTTGGGAAAAGTTTTAATCAAATGTCATGCTTTCTTTCTGATACTTTCCTGCTTATTCATTTAATTGAATTTATTTATTAATTTTAACAGATCCAATACTGATGAGATTTTTGATCTCACTGATTTGTTTTTCATGTTCATAGTCATCAGCAAACTTGAAATTTGTCTTAATAGTTTTCAAGTTTGGGAGATTTATTCTAAGCTTAATACCAATTTCCTTGTGTGGCAGAATATTGGATTTGATTCAACCATTTTAAAGGTTTCTTTTAATCAAGATAACTGTTTTCTCTATCATTTATGTATTTGTGGATTAAGCCAGCTTAATGTTTCCTTTTGTTAAAAGTTTGATGTGGGTATCTAGCGGTTTTGCTTTTCAAAAGGAATACAGCAAACATGTTTATATAGATTAAGCAATAATAATGTTTCTTTTTATTTCCAGAACATTATAGGTAGATGAGGAACAGTTCAAGTTAAAGTCATATACCAAAACTTACTAACATGCTTATTTTCCTGACTTATTTTTGAATATTTCTGATTGGTCCGAATTAAAAAAAAATAACAACACCAAAAGTAGTAATTCTTCATTAAAAGCAAGGAGAATCAAGGAATTGGCCATAATAGTAAGTATAGTTCACAAGCATAGATAAGCAACTTCACTTTTTTTTTTAGTTGCTTTCACTCATGCAAGGCAGTAAAGCCACTAAGACACATAGCAGTTACTGGGCATGTAAGAATTAGTAACAGAAACATTAATAATAAGCAGGAAAAGAAAAGAGTAATCTTGTTGGACTGATCAGATAAAATGAAAACTGTGTTTTTCTGGATTTGGGGGTGGGGGTATGCTTTGTTTTTCAAGAATTACACTTAGCATGGTGACATTTATTATAAGTAATGTCTAAGTTTGTCAATTTTTAAATTTGTTTGATTTGAAAATAAGCTGCAAGTTATTGCTTCTCAATCTCTAGTTTTTCATAGACTAACAATAGAAAACTTGAAGATAATCTTAGGAAGATGGATGTTATCAGAAAAAAGAAATATTATCAAAATAAAGGAAATTTAAGACTCCTCATAGATCGAGGAAAGACTTGAAGCAACAGAAATATGGATGCTGAGGATACCATAGACCAAACATGTGAGCAACAACAAGGTCTTGAAGAGGATAGAAATGAAATGGAAACTTATATTTAACATCAGGAAAATACAGCTGAAGTTTCTGGGACTTGTAACAAAGAAAGAGGGTTTGGAGAATCTGATACTCACAGGACAGAGAGAGACAGAGGAAAGCAATATGAGTCATATGAGTTTGAGCAAATGGAAAGCAGAGCTGGTTTTGGGATGGGTAACAAGAGAAAGGGTGTTAAGAGCTGCAAGGAATAGGGAGATGTGCAAGGCCATGATTGCCTACACCGTCAACAGACACAGTACATAGAAGAAGAAGAATCCACAATTAATCTTTGTATACTACTTTTGTTGATTTTTATATCATAATGATCAAAAGAAAAGTCTGCAATGTCATTGGTCCTGGTCCTGGCATCTCAGCTTTAGTCACTTTCCCACTACTGTAACAAGGCTTCCATGTGCCTTTTCTACAAATACTTTCATGGTAATTGTTCTAATGAGCATTTCTCTATTGGTACCACAACTTCATGAGTTTAAGTGCTGCTAGGTCTTATTATTTTATGTTGAAATCTCTAGTTGTAACCATTAGTTCTATGCTAATAATTTCACATCTGGATTTCTTGTGAACTAGAATCCTTAAAAATTTAAATGCAACATCAGACATCCTCATGTGTCTCCTTAAATCCTGGTCTTTTATTGTTTTCTCTTCTTGGCATTTTCATTACATCTTTTTGGCTTTATTGCCTTGCTTGGGATGACATGTTTAAAAATAATTTTTTGCTGTCTTTATAAAAGTCATGACTGGGTACGGCAGTAGGGTCAGTGCTCAGCAAAACAGTTTCTTCATATATCAGGGTTGAAAGCCATAGAGGTATTTATACACGCATATTATGTCAAACCACAGCCAATATCCTCTATCTTGAAGATTTACTTTGGCCACAGAAATGTAACTGTTGGGGGTAACCGTTCACCATGTCTGTTGACTTCTAGCCCTCTACTCAGATAAGCTGTGTCATCACTGTACTAGTTGCATATATTTTTTATGGAGCCTAATTATAATAGAAATAAATATTTTATTTGTAATAAAGATGTTATTGATGGTAAGAAAGTTTTTGTTCATAAAATTTTATGTAAATTTAAATTGAATAAGTTAATAACAAAAAAATTATTTTTACATATTGACTCAGTTGATACTTCATTAGAGCAGAACATGATAGCTTAATAGACAGTTTATTTAAAATTAGCAGATAGAATACCTGGTAAAACTGTATCTGCCAAGATGACTGGTAGAGATTAAATAAACTGAAAACTGTTAGAGCCAAACTGATGCATAAATAATTATGATATTAAGAGAAGCATTGTACTCTCATAAATATTTTGAACTGTCATATATATACAGTGGGTACCTGGTTTACTTCAGAGCTCCATTCCTGGACCATGACTTAAGTCGATTTTGACATACTGCACATAAGTAACTATGTCACTTACCTCAGCTAACACAGTTCTAAAATCATAATCTAGTATCATAAAAATAGTTTACAGTAAAAATAAGAAATAAAGAAAAGAAAACAATTGCTTGCTTTTATTCTTGTGGTTGGCTTGCACACTAGGTGTTGGAAAGATGGGGTAAAGGCACACAGTTGATTACTTGGTGGAGGAGGTTGGAGAGGCAGAAGCTGCAAGTGATATTTGGGCAGATGAGTTTGAAGAAGGAAACCCTGAAGAAGGTTCTGGAGATATTAGGACAGGTAGGTCTGGAGAAGCAGATCATGCAGAAAGTGTTGGAGATATAATGACAGGTGAGTTTGGAGAGGCCTATGAGGTAGAAGATATGGGACCAACTGCAGGCCTCTCTACCTTCTTGAAAAATCTTACCAGGCTATAAATATATTAATGGAGGTGCTGTTGTAATGTTGAATTGCTGTAGGCTGGGAATGCCATAAACTGGAAACTCACTGTATAAAGAATATTTTTCCTAATGGATTATGATTTTTATCAAATTGGGAGTTGATTTGTTGTTTTTATTTTTACTATTAATGGTTTGTTAGGCTCAACTTATGACTAAACAAATTTGTGTCTGGTTATAGATGTCATTATCAACATTTCATTCTTTATTCCTAACAGTTTCTTTATACAGTAGCAGAAAACTGGATATAGCCAAGATTAACACATAATCAAAAGCTGTCTCAAGTTTCAGGACTCCCATGTATTCTTAATTTTCTGTTTTTTATAATAAAGCTTTAGTAGTGTTCCTTATGTTACAATGTTCATGGTTCTGTGATAAATGTGAAAAACTTGGCAACTGTAGTTTTTTAAAATATTATATACAATTATGTACATCACAGAGAAATTTGAAAATACCAATAGAAAATGCCTCAACATCTGTCTATATTTCTGAGATGAAGTATCATAAATATTTACTAGATTTACATTATTCAGACTTTAGTCCTCATCTTTGTTAAATTCACAACCTTTCAGCTGTTGTACACTCCAACCTTCAACTTTTATCCACTGGGCCATGTGTCAAGTCCAGTGAATAAAGGCATTGTTTGAAGTAATCCAGTGACTTGACCCAAAAGAATTGTGAGTTCAATACCTGGCCGCAGCAAAGGTGAACAAAAACATAGAACATTAAGTTGCTAAAAGGAAGTAACTGAAACTGAAATATCCAGTGAAGGCATATCAGATTGAACTAGAACAGTCTACCCCAGTGGGGAAAATAAAGGGTTTGGTTTGAAATTCTAACATATATCACTCAAAGAAGGCCAGAGTGAATATGACATAAAAGATGAAGAAAACAGTCTGAATAGTGTAAATAGTTTAAATAGATAATATTTCATTTTGTATTTCTTACTTGGATAAAAACCACTTGTACATGCTTGAATGCATAAATATATATTTATCATTTCTAGTTATAAAAGCTTTAATGTCACAATTTTCTTGCTTCTTTAATAAATATGAATAATTTGACAACTGTAATGACTAAGGATAACAAAAAGGACACATACTTTACATCAGAAGGAGACAGTTAAAATTTCTGGGGTACATAATGAAGAAAGGTAGCTTGGAAAATTTGATGCTCACAGGACAGATTGAAAGTAAGAGAGACAGAGGAAAGAAATGCATAATGAAGAGCTCAGCTAAAACAAGCACCATGAAAATATTTATAGAAAAAACACAGGAAGGCAACCATGAGAAAGTGACTGAAGCTGATCTACCACATCAGCTTCAGTCACTTTCTCATGGTCGATTCATTTTTTGATTCAGTCACTTTCTCATTGCTGATTCATTTTTGGATTTTATCAAGGAGCTTGAGGTAAATAGCAGGGACACCAAACCATATAAAGCAGCAATGTTCTAAGCATGGGTGAATAGTAAACTAGACATTTATCATTGATTCTGGAGAGAAAAATTGTCTTGCATAACACAGTGAACCAATTTTCTTAGCAGCCAACCTAGCAGCTCAAAATACTTTCATGGTAATGTTTTCAATGAACTCTCAGCTATGGTACTTAGACTTTTGAAATTTAAGTTCATTACCATACTGATGTCAAGATCCCATCAATTTACAGTTGAGCTGGCTAGATGTAGCGGTAAATTTTATGCAAATTTTTTTTCTCACACTTCTCACTTGTGAAACTCCCTTCCACATATTTTCTAGCTAACTTCAATCCAAAAAAATTTAAATGCAATGTCAATTTCTTTCTACTGTCCACTTGATTACATTTTTCTCTTTCCACTCATTAGTAATGCTTCTGTTATTAATTCTTCTACACATTGTAACCCATTGTGCCTTAGTGGCTTTACTACCTTGCATGGCGTGATACAGATTAGAAAAATTAAATGCAATATCAATTCCTATCTACTGTCTCGATTACTCTTCCCACTCATTGTTAATGTTTCTGTTCCTAAATCTTCCACACCATGTAAACCCTTGTGTCTTAGTAGCTTTACTGCCTTGCATAAGGTGATACAGATTAAAACAAAAATTTAAATGCAATCTCAAGCACTACGTATTATTCTCCTGATTACTTTTTTTCTCTTCTCACTCATTATTAATGTTTCTGCTCATAATTCTTCCACACCATGTAAGCCTTTGTGTCTTAGTGGCTTTACTGCCTTGCATGGGGTGATACAGATTAAAACAAAAATTTAAATGTTATGTCAATCACTATCTATTGTCCTGATTACTCTTTCCTTTTCCCAGTCATTATTAAAGTTTCTGTTCCTAATTTTCCCACACCATGTAAGCTTTTGTGTCTTAGTGGCTTTACTGCCTTGCATGGGGTGATACAGATTAAAACAAAAATTTAAATGCAATGTCAACCACTATGTATTGTTCTCCTGATTACATTTTTCCTCTTCCCGCTCATTATTAATGTTTCTGCTCCTAATTCTTTCACACCCTGCAACTCCTTGTGCTTTAGTGGCTTTATTGCCTTGCATTGGGTGAAGCTGATTAAATAAAAATATAAATAAAAATGAAGTTTGAGTGAACAGATGGCAGAGTAGGATTTGGGAGAGATGACAAAAGGACAAAAGAAGTGCTATGCTACAAAGGAGAGGAAATTGAGTAGAACCATGAACACCAACCTTATGAAGGGACACATCATATTGATTTTTAGTATATAATGTACAATTATGCACATCATAGGGAGAAACTTTAAGAATACCAACTTCACTTAATCTTACCTTTTGTAAAATCTTCGTAATACGTATTTCAATTCATATTTCCTGCCTGTATAAAACCCACTTATATATTCTTGTATACATACATATATTTATCATTTTTGGTTATAAAAGATTTCATGACTATAAAAATGTACTGACAAGTACGAGTAAGTCTGTTCACAAAATGGAAATATAATTTCCTGTTCTGAAGATCGATCTCTAGAAATAGACTAGCAGTTCTGTCATTTAGAAGAACAGTAGGAGATAGAATTCTTCTGCCTCTATAATAGGCAGAATATGCCTGTACTTTTCAACTCTGTTTTGCCTAAATGGTATTAATATCTATTTATAGATATTTAGAGGTCAAATGGTGTTTAAGACTATTACTTTGAAGTCACAAGAACATCTAAATGAGTGCAAGACCAGTTTCTTCCATATCTGGGTTGAAAGTCAGCATATATAGGATATCAGTATAATGTATATAGCATAAAATGGATAGCAACTTGGATTGAGGAATCAGATAGCCAAGTTCAAATTCCAGACAAATTTATCACATTCATTAACCTGCTAATACTCTTGGGAAAAGGGGAACAGTATGAATCCATATCTTCTCCATGCAGGGTAAATAGGACAGCCTGGGTTTTATAGCCTTGATTGGCAATCAGTCTACTACAGTAAGAACTGGCAACCTACTACAGGAAAATCTTCACACCACATGTGGTTTGGGACCAGTTGTGAAGTCAAAAATACTCCCATGAAACTTCTAGGGAAGAAGCCAGCTCAACCTGCACAGTGTGAATTCCACCACAAATACAATTAAGTATGGAACATATCTTAGACTAGTAAAGCTGGTGGAGTCCATCCCACTCCAGGTTAAACCACAGCTGATATGCTTGAACTTGAATGTAACTGTTAATTCCACCAGGAGAATCTTCTGCCCTGGCCATTAACTAGTCTAGAAAGCTCTTTGCCCAGCAATGCCATGTCAATACTGCACTGGCTGCATACATTGTGCCAGATGGCTGTTAACCCTAGATTGGCTTTTGACAGGTCTTGTTTTTCATCTTGAGCAATTAGTGATCCTCTTCATCAAAAACCCTAGTGGTGAATGGCAAGCAGTAATGGCAAGCAGTACTTAGTTTCATGGTACCAGTGACAGTTGTAGAGACATAAGATTTTACAAGGACATTGACCTCAGTTTAGGAACCCCTTTACTCAGCAATGCCACATTGTCATAACTGCACTGGCTGCATAAACCTACATGAGATTTATTTGGCTATTGATAAGTATTTCTTTTAATTTTGTTGGGTGAGACGCCATCCTCCTCATCAGAAAAGCTTTGTGGGAGAACTGGTTTAATCACTGATGACTCAACCATATGGCAGGCAGTACTGAGTTTCATGGTACCAGTTGCAGTTGTGGAGACATAGAATTTTAATAGTAATTTTTATGGACATGAAAATTCTTGTTTAGGTATTTCAAGAGGTGGTCCACCATGAAAATCATCATGAAAATCTTAGTTTTTATCCCAGATTCCATAGGTAACTATCTTGGCCACCAAATGAAAAGAAAGTTTGTTTTATCTCTTTTTTTTTCTTTTTAAACTTCTGTTTAATCAAC
The DNA here is from genome assembly GCA_037127315.1 of Ascarosepion bandense. Classification (NCBI taxonomy): domain Eukaryota; kingdom Metazoa; phylum Mollusca; class Cephalopoda; order Sepiida; family Sepiidae; genus Ascarosepion; species Ascarosepion bandense. Next base: position 8,842,035 of record JBBBDQ010000154.1, read on the forward strand.
TTGTAAGGTAATTAATACAATTAATACACCTTAGTTCAGTTTTGATTTAACCCACATTTAATAGAGCAATTTATTACAGGTGAAAAAGTAAACAGGTGTAATAAAAAGAATTTAGAAACTTACCTGAGACTGTTATTATTATTTGTTTGATCTGATACTTGCAGCTGCAGTTGCTTGAAATCACGTTTTCTTTGGAGTTGTACATCAAGATACACTACAGGAAGGAAAATACTTTTAAAACTAGTGATAATATTGTGCCTATGGACTGGAATTTAAGTGACGAACATAAAAATCTTGGTTAACCTATATAGATATGGGTAGTATAACAGCTATCAACACAGAAAGTGGTATTGATGAGAAAAATTCAAATGTCTGCATTGTCTGATTCTCTTTTAAATACCTTTAGGAAAGGCAGAAATCCACCCCTTCTCCCTTTAATCTATGGATTAAATAGCTCTTTAGCATTTAGGTGGCAAACAATCTAAGAAGGTCTACTATGCAATTCAAATGATGGAGAAGGCAGACAGAAACCATTCTACTATCTTTCCTAAGAAGTCATGAAATTTACAGTATTTGGTGTTGTTTTATTTAGTTTTTGAAACCAAGTGATGAAATTTAAATAAACTGATTTTCTTTAAAAAAATACTTTGACAAAACTCCTAATTCACATTTTAATACTTTCTTTAATTTGATTTCATAGGACTTCATGGTAAACAATATTTTTAAGAAATTTTTTTTTCTTTTTCCTTTTTAACAGTGAAGAATAAATTTTTAGGATTTCTTATTCTTGAGCATGCAACATACAAATAGCCTTGTGTAAATAATTCATTCTGGAGCCAAATTCCAACTTTTTGAAGCATTTGGTCTTGTGATTTGTTTATAGTTCTCATAAACACAGGACAAATTCAAAACTGAATTCTTGTAGATATAAAAACTTAAAGAAAATATATTACAATATTATATCTTTATTAAATAATTATTTGTTATTTTAATCAATAAATTGTTTTTAAAATAGTGGGCAATATTTGTATTTAGATAATAAAACTTAATTCTTCCAAAAAATTTACAACATAAGAAAAAGAACTAAATCGTATCTAGTTATTAAAAATAGGTTTTGGCCATGATGATCATATTTTTTGTTTCTTAATCATTAATCGATAATGCTATTAAAACACAAGTTGTTACTGGGAGTTGAAGAGAATCAAACTTTAGTGAGAAAAAAAGACAATAAAAGAATTTCATTCAGGAAAAGTAGAAGACGGCAATTGACATTGCATTCAAACTTTTGAAGATTGAATATGGCACAGAAGCAAGCAATTGAAAGAGAGTTCCAGAGGTTAAAATTCCAAGAAAAGAAACTATTTAAGTACCACTTTGTTTTACTTTTGAAATAATTCAATGTAAAAAAATGAAACCTAATAGCCAATTTAGTAGTATGCTTAAATTCATGCATTTGAGGTACCAAGGAGGAAAGCTTATAAGAATTGCCATGAAGACATTTACTGGAATGACAGAGGTAGATACTAGTTTTCATCAGATTACTTAATTTAAACAATTCTGAGCCTCTTCAGTACCGAGATTCGTGACCACTTGGAAATACTGTTTGTTTGAATGTAAAGATGCTATCAAGGTTACTGTTTCAGGGAAAAATTTGAAGGCTGTGTTCAAATTCAAGTCAAGTTTGTGGCATTTAATTACATGCAAATATCCTTGCAAAAGGCATGAATTTATCTTTTCTAAGAAAAAGATCAGTTGTATTGACTCGATTTGTATTACAGTTGACTTAAAAGGAACAATATGAGTTACCCCTAGACATGGACAGTAGAATAAGAATCTACCACTGCAGGTTGAATAAAGGGTTCAGTTCAAAATGCCTAGAAGATTAACCATATTGACACACCTGAAGAAGGCCACCATGGCTGAAATGTTGTGATAACAAAAAAGATTAAGATATTCTAACAACAATAATGTGAATAGGTATTGTATTAGCTTGGCAAAATAAATTTTGCTAGTCAGAAGTCAGTGTGCATTTAGGCAGTGTAGGAATATTAACAGTAGATACATGTTAGAGCAACATAGCTGATTGCAAATATTTTATGGATCTGTGGGTAGTAAAGTGTCTTGTTATGTAGATAGCATTGATTCAGTACAAAGGCAGGTATGTTGTATTCGTATCTGCATATAGTTGTCTTCTATTTGAAAATGAAAGAGAATAATGAAATTCTAAATTTGAAACAACCTGTTCTAAAATATCAAAAGCACTTTTATCAATAAAAATTATGAAAAGAAAAAAACTGAAACAATTTACTTCAAGTTCTTCTTTCTTGTTTTTGTTTTCAAATGAAAACAGACATTTTAAATAACGAGTGAATGAGAAGAAAGATGGAAAGGAAATAAGAACCTGTCCATTGATGAGAATAATCAGTTTGAGAACTGAGAATGAAATAGATTGCCAGAAAAATCTACTGAAAAGGAAAAAGATGAAATAAGAAGAGTAGAAATTAAAAAAAAAATTATCCATATGTGAAAATGTCCTATTACCGTGTATTATTGATCTAAATGAGAAGCCAAGTTCAACTAATAAATTGAGCCAGAATCAATTTCTGGAGCAAATGAAAGGCAGATCAAAACTTTAGCTCCTCATTTATCGTTCTCTTGATTTTATGATTATTGAGCCAGCATATAATGAGAAGGCTGAACTGATTGACTTTTATGCCTTTCAGACCAACCTACCTCTACTCCACACACACAAACACAATCTCTTCAGCAGGCCAATTTTTTTTTCCTTTTATTAATAACAGTTTGTATTTTAGTGAACTTTTTGGTTTATTCTGGGAATAGCATGTCTTAAAAATGCAAACGTAATGCTTTACATGTTGATGGTAGCAATAACAATTGTAGAGCATATAATATTGATGTGGATAATTTAGATAATTATCATCATCATAATACAGTCTAGTCTTATGAACAAATTTGAAAAGAGGTAAATTTTGAGAGGAAAATAATTAAGTCCCTTTGCTTATTGGTTTGAATATGAAAATATCTAAATAGTTCAATGATATATTTATATAAATAATATTGTTAATAACAATTTCTCTCTGCATACATGCAACTTTTCTGCATGACAGGATAAGTCAGGTACTTTCTGGAGCAATGCAAGGAGCTGACCATTTTTTCAGTTCACTGAAGAGATTCTGGACATGAGGCAAAAGAGACAGAAAATGATGCCAAAATACAGAACGGAGTACAAGAGACTTCACAAGGAAATAATGGGCAAATGTAGACAGGCTAAAGAAAGATGACTCAACAATAAATGCACCAAAGTAGAGAGACTGAGCACAACAAATAATAGAGATATGCATAAAAATATAAAGGAACTAACAGTGTAAAGAATCTGCTCAGCAATAGGATGTATAAAAGTGAAGGATAGTATGCTAATATTAGAAAAAGAAAAGATACTTCAGAGATGTTGTTCCATCTCTGAAGTATCTTACATCGGAGATCTCTTCCACAACAAGAGAGAACAACCAACAATGCACAAAATACGGAGGGACCAGAAATATTAAAAACTGAAGTGGAACCTGCAATGGCTAAAATGAAGAGAAAGAAAGCAGTGGGACTAGATGGAATTGTAACAGAGATTTTGATATCCTTAGAAGGCTCACAAATATAATAAACAAGATCTATAACAATGTCAATATACCAGAGAATCTAAGCAGATCAATTTTCATAGCACTACTCAAGAAGTCAGGTGCAAAGGAATATGAACTTCACCAAACAATCAGTTTAATGGGCCACATAACAAAACTCATCCTCCAGATTTTGATGATGAACAGAGTGTGAAGCAGAATCAACCCAGAGATAGGACAAGAACAAACACAAAGTACAACACAAAGACTTGATAGAGATGCTCAAAACCTTGACTTTTTTGGAAAAGACATTAAGATAAACAAAATCTATATTAGTAGCAAACTGCTTGCATACAGATAGGAAGTAAACTCAGCAGGTATACAATAACAAAAAGGGGCGTAAGACAAGGATGTGTTATCTCACTGGATCTATTCAACCTGTACAGCAAAGCAATTATGAAGAAATAAAAGCCTTGTCAGAATGCATCATTTGTGACCACAATCTCAACAAAATACAGATGACACAATGCTGATAGCAGACATTGAAAGGAAAATGCAGGACTTTCTAGAGAAGTTAGCAAAAGAAAGTGAAAAGAAAGAACTGAGCATAAACCCCAAGAAAACTGAATGTGTGGTCATCAGCAAAAAGAAGAGCCCAATATGCCAACTATAAGTCTGAGAAACTAAAATAAAGCAAGTGAAGAAATACAAATACCTGGGAAGTGTTCTGACAGAAGATGGAAAGTGTGATATGGAGATCCAAAGATGCATTGGCATGGCCAAAGATGCATTTCAGAAGCTAACCAGGGTACTGAGAGACAGAAAAATCTTATTACAAACAGAGAAAAGAATTCTAGATTGCTATGCGATATCTGTCCTTCTGTATGAATCTTGGATGATCTCATCAAGGATGAAGGAGAGGCTTGAGGCAGCAAAAATGTGGTTTTACAGAAGGATACTGAGAACACTGTGGACAGAGCACATATGCAATGATCAGATGTTGGAGAGGATGCAAATGAGAAGAAAACTCATACTTAACATCTGGAAGAGACAAATGAGGTTCCTGGGACACATAATGAGGAAGGAGGGCCTGGAGAATTTAATGCTCACAAGATGAATATAGGAGAGGAGAGATAGGGGAAAGCAGTGTGAAACCTACTGAATATGGCAGAGTGGGGTTTGGAAGAGATACCAAGAGAAAAACATTGAGAGAGATAAGAAAGATAGCCAAGTGGAAGTCCATGATTGCTTACATTCTGAAAGGACATGTCACATGAAGAAGATGAAGTAGTGGTATGTATACACAAGTTTCACTTGAGATCTCAAGCAAATGTGCTTTGATTAAGTACATCACAAAGAACTGCTTGAACTGCTAGGTAACTATGACATATTTAGGAAGTATATTAGAATAAATCTATACTGGCAGCAAACTGCCTACATGAAACACTAAATATAAAATAGAAAGGAGTGTAAGACAAGGATACATCTTCTTACCAGACTTACCCGGATTTATTATTGGAGACCACAATTATAATGAGATAAGATATGCAAATGACTCACAACTGATAGCAAACATAGAAAGTAAACTACAATACTTTCTATGGAAGGTAGTGAGTGAAAGTGAAAAGAAAGGAGTAAACATCAATTGCAAAAAGATAGAATGCATGGTGTTATTAAAAAAATAAAGATAGAAAAATAAAACAAGTACAACAATTTAAATATCTGGGAAGTGTTTCAATAGAAAATGAAAAGTGTGATGCTGAAATCTGAAGACACATTTAGATAGCAAAAGATGCTTTCCAATTTTTGTGTAAATTGTTGTTAATTATCAAATTTAGGTTTGGTATATTAGGGCTTTGGTTATATGTAGGAATCTGTCAGCCAGCCTGCAACTTGGTGAGTTTAGCCAGTGTGATCTTATTTTTTATTATTTTTTGAATTATTTATTTATTTATTTTGATTTGTATTTTTTATTTTATTTTTTTCGGTTCTTATCTTTTCTGCCTAATTTTTGTGTAAATTGTTGTTAATTATCAAATTTAGGTTTGGTATATTAGGGCTTTGGTTATATGTAGGAATTCTAAGACCGGCCATGTTTGTTTTTTTTTTTATTTTATTGTTCTCTGTCATTCCCTTGCTAACTGGACACATGGCTTGGAGGTGATCCCCCCCTCCATCACACTACTGTCTGTTACTGCTTACTTAAGGTAACTTAATCTCTCCAGAACTCTCCAGAACTGTATAGAAGAAACAAAAAGAAGATAATTTTTGAAATTTTCTTAACTTTTTTCTGTCAGCCAGCCTGCAACTTGGTGAGTTTAGCCAGTGTGATCTTATTTTTTGAATTATTTATTTATTTATTTTGATTTGTATTTTCTATTTTATTTTTTTCGGTTCTTATCTTTTTTTTGCTGCTTCCGACTGGTAGTTAGGAGCCCGAACTCTTGCGTAGCGTCTCGAGAGGCTGCTCTGATCAACAGCTGAATAATATCGGGGTTCCTGTAGTGCCATTTCGCGCATGGACAGGCGTCCCTGCATGAATTTCCGATGGGCAACCCCGAGGCCACATTATGCTGCAGGCGGCGCCATTCTCCATCCTTCACCTGCTGCAATTAACGACCATCTGACCCTACTCTAGACCTCTCTCTATCCACAACTACAACCAACATGAAATTTAACAAACAAAATAGCAAGCCTAAACCAGCTAGTCGTAAATCGCCCAAACCTATCTGCGTTACCTTCACAAATATACGAGGTATTCGCAGTAACTTTAATAGTGTAGAGTCTTTCCTTCTAACTAACTCACCCGATATCTTAGCTATATGTGAGACTAACCTTGACCCTTCTATCCCCTCTTCAGAGCTGTTCATTCCTGGTTACCTTCCTCTCTTCAGGAAGGACTCCAATGTCCATATGCATGGGCTTGGTGTATATGTCAGCAAACAACTCCCCCTAGCCAGGGTCACATCTCTTGAATCCCCTGATCATTCCTTCATGTGCTTCCGTCTCTCACTTCTAAGCTCGGTTAGCTATCTCTTCTTCCTCTACCGCTCCCCCTCCTCCTCTGACTGTACGTTACTTGATTGCATCTCGACTAACATCGACAGGGCCATTTCTTCTCACCCATCTGCCCATATATTTGTGTTTGGCGATTTTAATGCCCACCACACCAAGTGGCTTGAAAACTCAGCCACCGACCTTGCTGGGATCCGCACCATGCACTTTTCAATAGCCCAAGCTCTAACGCAAGTGGTGGACTTCCCCACGCGTTTCTCTTAAAACCCTAACGGAAGGGACTCTTTACTCGACCTTTGTTTTACCTCCATCCCAGACTCCTGCACTACCAGGCAACTCTGCCCCCTTGGAAACTCTGACCACGCCGTAGTCTCCGTAAACATATCAATCCGCACTAACTCTACCCAAGAAAACCAGACCAGCAGAATATCATACTGCTACCAAAGAGCCGACTGGGACTCGTTCAGGGACTTCCTCTGCGACGTCCCCTGGAACAACATCTTTGATCTTCCTGTCGAAGACTGTGCCTCCGAAGTCTCCTCTTGGGTTAAGGCTGGCATCGATGCTTTTATCCCTGCCAGAAAATTCCAACTAAAACCTAATTCGCCCCCCTGGTTCTCACCCGCTTGCTCGGCCACTATTGCCCAGCGGAACCATTTCTTCCGGCTCTATCGAAGCTGCTCGTCGAACCAAAACAGGCGCCTTTTCACCTCAGCACGGAACAAGTGTAAAAAAGTACTGAACGAAGCCAAGAGGGCGTTTGCTACCAGAATTAGGCAACGCATAGCATCCTCTAAGTTTGGCTCCAAAGATTACTGGTGTCTCTGCAAAAGCGTGCTCAGCAGGAACAAGACTTCAATACCCCCACTAATCAATGAATTTGAAGTTCTCACCTCCCCAGCCGACAAGGCTGAATGCTTTGCCCGTAAATTCTCAACCAATTCGACACTGGACTCGTTAGGAATACCTACACCAGACTTCCCACCCAGAACTAAGGCTCAACTAAATAACGTCCTCATCTCACCCTCGCTGGTCGCCAAGATAATTGCGCAACTTGACCCACACAAAGCGAGCGGCGGTGACGGAATCCCAGTCATAGTACTGAAGAAATGTGCCCCAGAACTCTCCTCTGTCCTCTCTAAACTCTATAACCTCTGCCTATCTGCTTCCTGCTTTCCTGCCTGTTGGAAGTCCTCCTGCGTAGTACCTATATTTAAGAATTCTGGCGAACCCTCAGACCCCGCCAATTACCATCCTATTAGTCTCCTTCCAATCTTTGGCAAAGTTTTCGAAGCCATTATCAACGCCGAGGTGATTCAGCACCTTATGACCAACGGGCTTCTCTCTGACAAACAGTATGGGTTTCGCTTCACCAGGTCTACTGCTGATATGCTAACGACCATTACCGAGTACATATACCAGGCACTCGACAAGAATGGTGAAGTCCGAACCGTTGCCTTGGATATCTCCAAAGCATTCGACAGGGTCTGGCATGCTGGCCTCTTGTGCAAACTGCGGAGCTATGGGATAACTGGACATCTGTTTGACCTCATCCAGTCCTTCCTCTCTAACCGCACATTAAAGGTGGTATTAAATGGGCATGCTTCCCAAAACTACCAGACGAACGCGGGCGTCCCTCAAGGTTCTATCCTAGGCCCCACGCTATTTCTGATCTACATTAATGATCTCCCCGACACCATTAGATCCCAAGTTGGCATGTATGCCGACGACACAACGATCTACTCCCGCATCGATCAGAAACCAGGTCTGGACGACAAAGTGAACCTCGCTGCCGCACTTGAAAGGGACCTCCAATCCGTAGTGACCTGGGGTAGGAAATGGTTGGTAAATTTCAATGCCTCCAAAACAAAGCTGTTATCAACTAACCACCATAGACAATCGCATCTACCTCCCATTAGCATGGGACAGGCTAGCCTCCCAGAGAGTAAAATACTACGCCTCCTCGGCCTTACACTCTCGGCGGACCTCAAATGGAATGACTATATTGAATCCATTGCCAAATCTGCTGCTATGAAAGTTGGCTCTCTGTGCAGGGCCCGGAAATTTTTCCCACCTGAAACTATTCTGCACATATACAAATCTACCATCCGCCCGTGTATTGAATATTGCTGCCATATCTGGTCGGGTGCCCCTGCTGCTCTCCTTGGGCTTCTTGACAAAATACAAAGGAGGATCTGTAACGTGGTTGATACTGACTTGGCAGACCGGCTGCAGCCGCTCTCACACCGGCGTGATGTAGCTTCCCTATGCCTCTTCTACAAGTACTTTCATGGCTTCTGCTCCGATGAGCTTAGATCACTGGTGCCGCCTAAGCACGAATTTACACGAGATACTAGATTAGCAACTAGGTCCCACCCTTTTACAGTTAAACAAATAAGATGTAACCGTAAATTATACTCCAACTGCTTCTTTTCTCGCGCTTCCCGCCTGTGGAACTCCCTTCCACAAGTCTGCTTTCCTGACAGTTACAATCTCCAGGTGTTTAAATGTAGGGTCAATAGACACCTCCTATCACACTAACTCCCAACTATTCTCACAACACTCTCATCTACCCAACCCTCATTCTCGGTATCCTCACCCGCCTATCACCCACCCTCTGTTATTTCCTATATTTAACCAGCCTTTCTCCACTCTACGTAGCCCCCTGCACAGTAGTGGCAGTGACATGCCTTGCTCAGGGTGAAACGCTTATAAAAAAAAAAAAAAAAAAAAAAAAAAAAAAAAAAAAAAAAGCAAAGCAAAGTATTAACAGGTAAATTTTATTTTGTTAGAAACAAAGAGAGGATTGAACTGTTACATATCAGTCCTTCTATGTGGCAATGAATGCTGAACAATGGTCTCACAGATGAAGAAACTTGAAACAATAGAAATGTGGTTCTACATAAGGATCCCAAAAATACCATGGACTGAATGTGCAAGTAAAAACAAAGTTTTAGAGAAAATGAAAATAAAAGGAAATTTATACTTATCATCAGAAAGACATAGTTGAGTTTAAATTTCTAGAGAACATAATGAGGAAAATGGGCTTGGAAAATTTATTACTAAGAACAGATTGCAGGTAATAGGGATATAGAAAAAAACATAGCCTACCTTGTGAACATTATTAAATGGATAGTAGAATTGTTTAGCGAATATAAAACAAAACATAAAATATAATATTTGAAGAGCTACAAAGGGCAAGAAATTGTGGAGAGCCATGATTACCAGCATCCAGAAGAAATGCAGCTCATAGAAGATCAGGCTATAGCTGCCCAGTCCTTATTTTCTGGTTTTTATAAATTTGTCCTTATTTTCTGGTTTTTATAAATTTGACTGAAAATTTATTTACAATGGTCACTCCAGAAATGTCTCCTATTTTATTATACTAAAAAACTTATCAAAGGTGATGTTTGGTAGTAAGGTGATAGAAATTAAACCTTCCTGCCAAGAGACCATTTATTTTTGCCTTGTAACACCAGTTGACCTGCAGTCTTGTAAAATGGCATTTGACATGAAAGTGTGTACAAAAATGTGCATCATTAAATCTATTAATATGAACAACCTTTTCATTCATAAAACATTCATATGTGATTGCTGAACATCTATAGCTACAAAATAGTGGATGTAAGCACATTTAGGCAGTATATATTTACATTTAAGCATATGTATATTAAAACTTTAGAAACTCTGTATAAAGCTGAATGTTAATTTCAGTGCATCAAAAATTATGCTAACAACATTGGGAAATTTCAAAGTTTGTGCCAAAATTTGATATTATATGTTTCCTAATAAGAAAACATTTGGATTTTGTTGACTAATTTCTGCTGTCATTTGAAACCTATATAATTCTTTTAATAATCTTAAAACAATTTATCAAGAAAATAGGTTTCTCAAGTCCAGTAGCTGTTCTCACTTTTTCCAATATTCATGAGGACACCCTTCTTTTTCATTTAAAGTAGTGTAGAATGTCAACTACTTCTTTATGCCATCATTTTTTCGTTCAGTTAAATGTGCTATCCATTTTATTTGCTGCTGCTATTGAAAGTCTTTCTGTCATTTGGTACAGTTCTTTCTTAGCCTAAATGAACCTCAACACAAACAGAAAGATCACAAATTTCCTGAACTACATCAGCACCTGAGATATGATGTCACTAGTACAAGCCAGAAACAAAATCACAATTCATACAATGGTGACATACAAATTCCCCCATCTAAGAAAAAGTTCAAGAGAGTTTTGTGGATAGTCAGCATCTTCCAACTTCCAGTTGTTTAGACCAATGAGCAATAACAACAGCACTGTCATTGATATTGTGAAAAAAAGTGTCCTTGGTGCAAAGGCTCTTGTTTTTCACTGGAGAAAATTCAATAGTGTTTTAAAAAGGAAAACTTACTCTATCCAATTTTCTCAATGTGGTCACTCTATTTATATGAGTTTCCATGGAAATAAATGAGATATTACTTTTGGAACATATAAATATCTTTCTCTCTTTTTCTAACCACCATCTATCACTTTCTCTCTCTCTCTCTCTCTCTATATATATATATATATATATATATATAGCCTGTAAGTTTTATGATAACTGTTATTTTTCTCACTTTTTGTAAACTCTTTTGGCATCTTGCTTTCCACTTTGATCTTCAGACATGTCAATCATGTTCTATTTTCTTAATTTCTGTTCTTTATTATTTATTAATGTTTTTCTTATATTCTTTTCCACCTACCCCCCCCCTCCGTGTGTTAGTGGCTTTAGTGCTTTGCTTGTGGTTAAATGATTTTTTTAAAATAGAAAATATCAGAATCGGATGTTGGCGTTAAGATTAAACTTCCAGTCAATAAGCCATAGTTTTTAGCCTTGCAACATTGTAACATTAGATCCATTATCATCTTAGAGTCAATGTTGCACAATTTGATTGAACTATCCTACAAAATCCACTGGATAGTCTAGAATCAGTAACTTCACTCTTTCTTATGCATGGGCTGATGAGAAATTAACTATGTGCACAATAAATTCAGTAACACTGTGATAAATTGGATTGCATAAGCTGTTGCAGATTTTTGTGCTTATAATATAGTCTTCTGTTTGTTGCTAATGAATGATATATGGGGATTAATGTTCTACTGAATAAAGTTTTTGTATTTCCAGTATTTGTTGAAAGGAGGTATAACTTTTGGAGTGTCCTTCCTAATAGAGGAAACTTTAAGAAAAATTGTTATTTGTATATGGATGTGTCTTGATCAAAATAACTATAGCATATATAAGAGTGTAAGTATATATATATATATATATATATATATATATATATATATATATATATATATAAAGCATGTTTCATTAAATAATATAGACATATTATGTCTATTTTTACAATAATCCTTTCTAGTTTTTTATCTTCTTGATATTAAATTGAAATTCATCAAGGAAGGTGAAATATTTTTGTTAACTCAAGTACATTTGATCTCTTCTGAGATTATCCTCAGAGATGAATTGTGAAGAAAAACTTAATGTATCTGTAATAATTGTGATAGTGAGTTTGCAAGCATGCATGAATACGCACAAGTATAATTATTTTAAGATTAACCATTGTGATTACGTTTTGTAAACAAGCATTCTTAATCAAAGAGCAATAACCAGAGATGGTAAAACTGCAACTTGATAAATTTCAAAATAGTTTTTTAATATTAGTTAACTCAAATACATTTTAAAACATTGCTGCTATACTCATAATAATTTTTTCAGTGTTGATTTGTTGCTTTTGATATAGAAAATATATTGAAAATTTGAAGTTTTTGTTTATTGTTTTCATGGTTTAGTATACTGCTGTTATCAACAAGTATTTTCCTGTATTATGAAGCAGAACAGAAATGTATTTTTAGATATTATTCAATAGATTTTGTATTTGATAAATGGAGTGTAAGATGTCTTGATAATGTTGTGGTTGTCAAGCTTTTTGTCAGAGATACAATCGCCCAAAGGAAATTTAAATTGATATATAATGTTGATCTTTTCCAAAACACTAGTTGATAGAGAAGAGTTATTGTGTATGATTAAGTTGGTTGTGCTAAATTTAGTAAAATATATAATGAATTTTATTATTTTACTGGAATCAGTGGAGAATGTATTAGTGCTTATGAGATTTTTATGAATTTTTCATCTTGTTTTGAGTTATAATATATTTGATTATGGTATAGTAGGATGTGCATTGTGATACATTGGATATTGGCTTGGAACAAGAAATGGGAGAGCCACGTTCAAATTCCAGTTGAATTCATTGCATTTGCTTACACGCAAATGGCATTGGAAAAGATATTAATTCATTTCTTTCCTCCAGCTATGTTTAGCAGGACATATTGGGTTCTCTAGCCTTGGTTGGCAACCAGTCTACTGCAGAAAGCAATGGCAACCTACTGCAGGAAAATTTTCTGCCCAGTCAGTCATGTCTCTTTTGAGACATGATCACCCAAACATGTATCATATATGGCTCTTAACTGACTGATGGTAGTTGATATATTCAGGGTTATTTAAGGAACTATTATGTTCTTTTTGATTTATGTTAATATTTTAATGGCCAACTTAATTTTTTCATTAGTGATGTAATTAGGAAAGTTAATATTAATGAAAGTTTGTTTAATGTTTTTTAATTCAGTGTAGAAAATTCTTATTGTGAAAGTTAATTTTTGCTTGATTTATCAAATTTTTTATATCTAGTTTGTAATAGTCAAGACATTTGCTTTGATAGTTTAGTGTTTATGCTAGTTGTTTGTTTTTTTTTATATAGGGAGGTAGTAAATGTATTATTATTAGCATCTATCACTGCATTTAGAAAAGGTATTTCATTGTTATTGTTAAGTTCATATGTGAAATTAGCAGAATTTTAAAAAAGCTTTCTTGTATAGATTGCAATGGATGAATGTCCAACTAAATTACAAAAATATTGACAATAACACTGACATCTCATTTTAACAGATACATTTACCAAAATTACACAAACATATTTTTAAATAATGAAGAGTAAATTTATTCAATAAAATCTCCATTGGCTTCAACAACAATCTCTAGACGTCTTCTGAGTCTTCTGCAACTCTTCTGTGTGGTCTCCTTGTTTAAGTGGGTGAATGCTGCCATAACCCTTGCCTTCAGTTCATCTTTGAAGTTACAGCAAGTTTTGTTGATCTCTATCTCAATCCCCTTCCTTATTATAATAATCTAGAGATTTTAAGCAACTAGATTTAAAGGATGATGTCGTAGAAATTGTCTGATAGCAATGACTGGATTTCTCTGCTTGGGTGGCATAGTGCATAGTCCTGTTGCCAAACATAGGGTCTTCTAGCAGCCACTCTCTTGATCCAGGATAGCACTATCTCTTCAAGGGACTTGATATTAGCCTCTGTATTGAGTCTGAGGCTCTTATTTGAGTTATTTTCTTATCAGAATGATGAGAGTGACTTTTCCAAGCTGCCATACCTTCATAATCACCATTAGACTCTTTCAACTCTTTCTAAATCCTCTGCACTGTTCTCAGATTGACACACAAACACTCTGAAATGTTCATATGGAATCTTCCGGCATGAATGCCAAGCAGTACAGCATGTCATTTCCAAATTTCTGGCAGAGTGAATTGCCTCACGGTACCCAAATGACTCTACTGTACAGTTGAGCCAAACAAAAATAAACAAGGCACATGTAAAAAATTAAAAATACAATATGGCAGCAATTTACCCATCACACCCTGTAGTTCATGTATTTCATCAATGTTTTAACTAAGATGAGAATATCTACATATCTTGGATAGATGGAAGATTTTTCAGTGGTCTTAAATATCTTATTTTCAAGGTTAGCCATGTAAAAGTTACTAAATGTTAGGCCAAGAACTGAACCTATGGAAATGCCATCACATTATACGGAGATGTTATTTGGGGGTCATAGAAAGAAATTTATAAATATTCTTTCTAATTATATCAATCATTTCTTTAACTTGGATATTAATTAATAAACTTTCAACATCAAGTGAGACTATTGTTTCATCATTAAGTCTTTGTGTTTTTAAGATTTGGGTTAGTTCATGTGTTGATTTAATACCGTATTTTCTAGTTATGTATAGTGTAATGGGCCTGTTGATAATTTTTGTTAATTGATAAACTGGAGTAAGAATATGGGATATGATGGGACAGAGCGAGAGAATTAGGCATGTGTATTTTTATAGTTCCATACATGTATCCTGTTTTGTAGTCTCTGATTGGGGAATTTTAAGTTGTCTTGGTCTGCATTGTTGGCTTTAATTGGTCTATTAATTTTTAATTTCAGTCTGTTAGTAGAATTTCTTTTTTAATTTGGTATGATCACTGAGTAGTTTTTGTAATTTGAATCATAATCAGATTTATCTAATACAACAAAGATACTGGTTTTATCTGCATTTTTATAGTTATGAGTATGGTTATGCAGTTCCTTGGCAGCAATTTTTAATTGTTTTGTTAAGAGATTGGACAAGTTTTTTCCCTTAAAACAATCATAGCAGAGAATGTTTGCAAAATCACTATCACAATGATTACAGTTACATTAAGTTTATCTTTGCAATTCACCCCTGAGGATGTTCTCGGAAAAACTCAAAAGTAACAAAAATATGGTACCTTCCTTGGTGAATTTCAACTTAACATCAAGAAGATAATTAAAGGATTGTTTTAAAAATAGACATAATGTCTTATTTAATGAAACATGCTTGAATCAAGATCTGTCAGTCAGTTAAGTGTTATATGTGATACATGCTTGGGGGATCATGTCTTGAAAGAGACATGATTGAATGAGCAGAAGATTTTCCCATAGTAGGTTACCATGCCTTTCTGTACAGGCTGGTTACCAACCAAGACTATAGAATCCAATCTTTCCTGCTATTTAAACTGTAGCTAGAGGGAGAAACAACAGATTAATATTTTTCCCAAGGGTACTTGCTTGTAAGTGAATGCAGCAAATTTAACTGGAATTCAAAACTCAGCTCTCTGCTTTCCTGTTATGAGCTGATATACACTGCACCATAATGCACTTCTGAATAAAGATAGGCTGTCTAAATATATATATATATATATATATATATATATATATATATTGTACTTATTGAAATTGACAGGATGTTAGTTCTTTTGTTTATGGAGGATAAAATTTCAAATGATGTAGAAGTTAGGTAAGAGCAGTTATAAGTGCGAGATAAATGTATGCCCCAAAATAACTTTCTATAATGTGTATTGTAACAACTCATAGAAAAATAAATAAAATACTCTATTCAAAAGTAATGGGAATAGAAAAGTATTAGGTTTTGGAAAAAATGTCCAATTTTAGAATCAACTTTGTATCTCATGTGGTACTTAGCAGTTTTTTCCCCTTTTTAAACCCCTGCCCCCATTTACACAAGCTCATTAGGTAAGTGGCTTGCTTCATTCCCTTATCTCTCTTAACCTCATTATGTCGTATGAGGGTTAAGTTTTCCAAGTTGTTCTTCCTCATTATGTGTTTCAGAAATCTTTTCCTGGTTCTGAGTAGAAGTGTTCTTTCTGTTGCCATTTTCTTTAAGATTTACTTACTTGTTCTGTCCATGAAATTCTCAGTATCCTTCTGCAGAACCACATTTCTGCAACCTCAGGTTTTATTCTCAGTATCTTCCTTAGCTTTTGAAATACTTTTTTTTTACTATCTAAATGTGTCTTTGGATCTCAGTGTAACATTTTCCATCCTTTGTTAAAATGCTACACTCTGAAGATATATTTATTTTTATGCAATTTAAATATTTATTTTCTGTCAGATTTGACAATTAAGCTTGTATGCATTGGTAGTTACCTAGTTGCTATAAAAATCAAGGTAAATATTTTTATAATTATTTCACAATTCCTTATATACCAAGAACAGGGGAATCATCAGGAGGTAGAAGAAACAATTGATAATTTTTCATTAAATTGAAAAATTCTACTTAGATCTATATGATCTTAGAATGCACTAATAAAAGAAAACTGGATACAGCTTAAAAGTTAGAACCAAACTTATTCAGACCTACAAATTAAGTAGTGGGCTGTCATTACAAATTAAGTAGTGAGTATTGTCATTTCTGGATGATTTACTACACCAAATTTACTGTTTGCAATATTATTAAAGAGTGAAAGTACTTGGTTTTGTTTAACAGACATGCTAATCTCTATGGTTTACTTAATTTTGAAATCTAAATAACTGAACACAATTTATTTTTTTGTGAGCTTTGAAGTAGTTTCTTAATTTTATTATAAATAGATTAATTTTTTTATATAAAATATATTGCTGATATTTTTTACTGTAAAAATGTACTTTTTATACTTTCATAATTTCTTGTATTTGTTTGGGAGTTCACTATTTGCTCATATCACAGGTGCTACCACCCTAGATTAGGTTTTTCTTCCAGATGTAGTATATCATCATACCCAGGACTAAGTGAAAGTACTCTTGTGAATAAATCTAGACATGATTATAGCAAGAACTGCTGACAAGAGTAGAATGTAACCTGAAATCTATAGAAAATAACACAAAAATTACATTGAAGGATCTTGAGAATAATTTAGTCACTGGAGTGAAAGTAATAAGAAATATTATTACTGAAGCCTGCACAGAACACACCTACAGGAATACCAATTACTTTTCCAAAGGCTACTTATTTGGAATTTCATTTAGCGTTTGCAAATGAACATATTGATAGATCTATCTTATTCTGGGGAAATGTGCTGAGAAATCAGGTGAAACAAAACAAGAACTTTTGGGACATAATGACAAGAACTTTGTATGGAAACTTCAAGTTGAGGCTTTCAATCCAAATAACACTGTCCCTCTTGCAAAACATACAGGAAAGAGTATCATGTTTTGTGTTTATTTCTCAGTAAACAGAACAGAATCTTTAGTATGAGATAATGGTGCAAAGAAATGTTAAGAGGATTATTGGAAAATATTGGATATCAAATTTCTGTTAGAAATCTGGAGTGTGAGAGACAGATCCATGATAATAATCCAAAACATAATTCTTATAAATTAGTACATAAATATCTTCAGAAGAATATAAGAGTCCTGACTTGTACACAATTGAAACTTTATGGGATTATTTAAGAAAAAAACTTTATGAGCAAGAAAACCAAATAATCTTCAACAACTGAAGATTACGTACATGAAGTGTTGGGAAATATGCCTGTAGATGTTTGAGCTAATTTAGTAAGATTAACAAAACAGATAAAAAGTTATAGTAATGTAAAGTATGTAAAGCAGTGTATTAATTTTGGGCATACAATTATTTTTTCTTTAGTTTATAACCATTAAGAAGTTTTGTTTATATATGTAGAACTACCTGTTTTTCAGAAACTATTATTCAATTATCTTTGTAATTATTTCCAATAATTCTTTATAAAAATCAGACTGTACCAAATATTTCAGTTAACAGTGTGCACACACACACACACACACATATATATATAATATGAGTGTGTGTTAATGAGAAAACATTAAACTTGGGAGGGGGGAAATATTCAGTTAATTTATTGTTAAATAATATGGCACTTTGGCCTGATCATACATTATACACCTTAACAAATTTGTTTTAAAAAAATGAAAAATTAACTACTTACAAAAGAGATTAATCAATTAATTAATAACTTGCATGAAACATTGAACTCAAACCTAATTTTATTGAAAATTTTAATGTTTTGCAAAAAGAAAAAAAACAAAAATCTTTTAATATTTTCTAACATATTCAATCGCTTGGAAAATCCAACCTGGCATACTTTAAACAAAACAATGAAGGAATTTATGAGGGACTTCATTCCTAATTGCTTTGATGGTAGTTTCTTAATCCCTGTACCATATTAGTTTTCTTCCCACCTACGAAAAACATTTCTTTGCTAACCATCTTCATATGTTTTTAATGATGTTGAGATCCAAGCTTGTTTATACAATGCTCTGGAAGAAATCATTGTATAACTTTTCTATTGTGAATTCTCCTACTGAAATATGATCTGTATACACATGTCTTGCCATAATTAGTGGCCTGTAAATGAATTGAAGTGGCATCTTTAATCATGTCCTACAACGTCCCAAATAATGAACCTAGCATTTCCACTTTTGTAATCATGGATTACTTGATGCCATCAGTTAAATTTCTTTATATGTAAACCATTTACTACAATGTAAAAATATTTCAAATAACCCTCAGAAGGTTTATAAGCCATAAATAACAAGTCAGTCGATCTTGCTAGGTTCTGATAACTGCTTTCATATGAAAATTGAACATTCTGGGTCAACTATCTCCTTTCATAATTTCCTAGTTTACACAAAAGTTTTCCCAACTGTCTGATTTTGAATAATTCACTCAGCTATTTCACATTGTACTAATGTTATATTTATTATCTTACCTTGTGTGTAATTTTATGCAGAAGTGTATTTTTATGAAAAAGCAAAAATATGCAAACTGGTTAGCAAAAGAAAATAGATAATGTTTTGAAAATATTTGATTGATTTAAAAAGTTAAAGACTGCAGACATAGGGTGACAAACAAATATTTCTGGTCAGGAGTTATAGAGACAGGAATGTATTCATATTAAAATAAATATTATTGCATTGAAAGAATGTAATTATGTGTTGTGCCAAGGTCAAATGTAAACCACGAAATTAATATTGTAAACAAAATGCAGGCAGAAGATGATGTAGTCTTAACAAAACTCATTTATATAAGAGACAGATTAGTAGTGAGTCTGCAGTTTAGATTGGAAGACAGACAGACGGAGAAATTGGGCTCAGCCTGAACAGATCCTCATGTGTGTGTGCTGATGCTCTGACCCAACCACCTCCCACTCCATAGCCAACATTACCAAGAAGAGAGTAAAGATATGTTGGATACCTTTATTTATATATATGTATTACAGTTGTCATTTTAGCAGCATGAAAAGCACAGTCAGTTTTATAAGAGAGAAGATAACAAGTTTTCGGTCAAAGTGTTTTTATTCTCTTAAGCCCAGTCCACCTTCATTGTACTAGATGGTCCTTAATCCTGCAAGAACGTCCATCTGCTCTTTGAAAGGTCTTGTTTTTAATCCTGTTTAGTATATACCTACCCTCTTCACCAAAAAAAACCTGTTGAAGAAAACAATTCAGTAACAGATGACCATATGGCAGATAGTACAGGTTTATAAGGTACCAGTAGGATTAGTGGAGTGACCTAATAGTCCTACTATTTTCTTAATTGGGTAATTTAGATCTTTTTCTCATACTGTAGACATGACAATATTTTGAAGAAGAATTTTATGTGGGAGATAAAAATAAAGAACTTTTCCTTTACAGAACTTGAGGACGCATAGACAAACTCCCAGGTTGCAATCAAGTTACCCATATTATAAAGTCTAATTTTCATAGCACAATGTGAATGCCATTCAGAATTTACATATCCTTCAAGACTCACACTAACAACAAGAGTTTATGCAGGTCATGCTTGACTTTTTCTTTTGGACAGGCCATCACATGGAACATTTACTCAGCTAAGCAATTCTCTTGTATTATTTTTCTGGCTGGCTTTTACACATTTTCTTTTTCCCTTGGAAATTGGTGCAGATGTTGCAGTTTTGTTTCTAAGGATGCTCATTTATGCATTCACTGCATATTTCTAATGACTATAGAAACTATTAAATTGAACTTATGACCCTTTTTAGATAATGTGAGTTGCCAGTTTAAGGTTTAGTGAAAATGAAAAGTTTTGATTAAGTTTAGTTCAGACTTTCCGACACTTGATCACAACTGATTTCTTTGCTATTGAACGCTGTTTAAAAATGACCAAACAAACGATAATGTATTTATTTCAGAGAAATAATTATTCAATATTTTCACTTGAATTCAAAGTTTTCTGTATGTTAAGATATACTTATATCTTGTGCTATTTAAGTATTTATTTTCTCTCAGATTTGACAATATGTATGCATTAGTAGTTACCCAATTGCTATAAAAAATCAAGGTAAATATCTGTACAATTATTTCCCAATTACTTATACACCAAGAATATGAGAATCATCAGAAGGTGGAAGGAACCATTGATAAATCTTAAGTAAAATGCAAAATTTTACTTTTCTACTTAGATCTATATGATCTTAGAATTCACTAATAAAAGAAAGAAAACCATCATCAGAAATTTTCCTTTTGTTTCGAAATGGTTATCTAATAAAAACCTTCATTCAAAATTTGAGTAGCTGTTTTATATCTTTTATCATCTGAATAACCACCAAAAAAACTTTCTTCTTCTCTCAGTTTAAATCCATCAACATTGAAAAGCTGGTCAATTAAACCTCTTGGTATTATTGATTATCAAATATGTTTTTGGCAATCTATAAATTGTACAGCCTTAGAGTTAAAATGCTGGTTAGGCTGTTGGTGTTTTGGCCCAAACTAGTTTTCAGTTATATAATTTTCAAGCTGCAAACTCATATATGTGTAGTGATTATTTATGTAAGAATATTCTGAAAAGTTTACAGCCCATTGCATTTTGTTTTAATGTGGGAACCAATTTGGAAAATTGATTGTTTCATTTCAGAGAGCCTGGAGCTTATCAGTTTATAACAGTTAGAATCCACTGTTTTGCATTATGCAGCAACAGTTCATTTTCTCCAATATAGAAGTTCTTTTTTATGTTTTGGTTCCTTGCATCACAACTAAACCAAAGAATAGTAGTTTCAAAACATATTAAACAATTATCATAGTCAAATCAGTCTCCTGTGCTAAATTTTATTAAACATGTCAGTTATATTTTACATCATGTAATAAAGAAAATGTTCATACTACTTAAAAAATAAATGAATGTTTTGTTTTAAATTAAAACTGGTCATATATACTAGAAGAGAAGATGACAGATCTTTTTATTTATTTTTGAATCTGTGTCATCTCATTCAAGGTAAAAATCACTAAAACAGGGTTACAGTGTTGATTTCATAAAATCTAATTGTACAAACAAATCTGAGTATAAACACCTACACCTTTACATGAGCCAATTAACAAAACATACACATATTATTCATATACTAATTAAAAACATTTTTCATATGAAAGTTTGCTTACAAAACTTTAACATGTGCAGATGTGTCCATAAACAAATTCGATATATTTCTCATTTATTAAACAATCAAGATTTAGAGAAAAGCCTATTTAAAATGTCTGAAACACATAAATAGCGTAAAGTTTTGCTTTCTTGGCAGAGAGAATCCAGTTGTCAACTGGACACCACATTCAAGAGACATGCATTTGCTTACTCACTTATTTTGTCTTTTTCACTGAAATCATTAATTCTCCTTCTTCCCTTTTACTCAGCTACTGTCAGCAAAAAAAAAGATCAAAGATAACTCTATCCTTTTTTTCACAAAAGGAATAACATTTTGTTTTCTTCTATCATGCACATACACACACACATATAGCAAAAGAGATGTGTTTGACACAAGGCTATTCATGAGCATAATCAATCCCGAACAACAACATGATGTGAAAGAATTAGGAACAAAAACATTAATAATGAGCGAAACGAGAAAAGATTAATCAGGAGGAGAGTAGATAGTGATTGACATTGCATTTAATTTTTGCATATTAAAGTTGACTGGAAAGTGTGAAGCTTGAAAAAAGTTCAGTAAATGAGAAGTATGAAAAATAACATAGAATTTACTGCTACATCCAGCCAGCTAAACTGTAAATTGATGAAATCTCAATGCCAGTCTAGTACTGGACTTAGATTCAAAAACTCTCACTACCATAGCAGAGAGCTCATCCAAACAATTACCATGAAAGTATTTACAGAAAAGACATAGAAAGGCAATTTTACAGCAGTGAAAAAAGTGACTGAAGTTGATCTGCCAGATCAGGACCAATAATATTGCTGATTCTTCTTTGAATCTTATCAAGGAGACGAAGATAAATAACAGAAGCACTGAATCATATGTGGTAGCATATAAGATTCTAAGCATAGATGAACGATAGACTTATAGATATGAAAGATTCAGAAGAGAAAAATTGACTTGCCTGACACAGTGAATTGACTTTCCTAACAGCATACCTAGCAATAGGTTCAATATAGTCTTTCCAATTCATGTCAGCTGAGAATGTGATCCTGAGATCTGATAAATTTTATGCTTAAAATAGTAAAAAAAAATAAAATTTTGCAACTGCCTAGTCTATTTAGTTTTAATTTGAATTACAGAATGTTATTTTTTTTTAATCATTTCACCCTATGCAAAGCAATACCGCCACTGGTACACAGAGGGGGTGGAGCTACATAAGAGAAGAGTGAAAGTTTAAGCAGGAGGAGAGTGAAGAGAAAGGCAAACCAGTTACAGGGGGTGTTCGAGAAAGTGCAAGAGAAGGATGGAAATACCAGTGTGAAGACAGTTGTGAGAGTAGAGTGAGAAAGGAAACACAAGGGGATGGGAAAAGACAAGAGAAGGACTGGAGTCAAGTAGACAAGAGATGGGAATTGACGTTGCATTTAAATTCTTGGAGATAGTAGCTGTCAGGAAAGCAAGTATATGGAAGGGAGTTCTACAGGTGGGAAGTGCAAGAAAGGAAACTGATGGAATAGAAGTTGCAGCTGCATTTAGTTGATTTAAATGAAAAAGGGTGGGGACCTGTTACCAGTCTGGTAAATCCTTGTGGAGGGGATGTCAATGAGCTAAGCTTGTCGGAGCAAAAGCCATGAAAATATTTGTAGAATAGCTGCCAGGTAGGGACTGATCACATTACAGATTCTGCCTGTCGAGAACTTTGAGATGAATGGCAGAGGTGCCTGACCAGATATGACAACAGTATTTAATGCATGGTCAGTTGGTTGATTTGTATGCATGCAAGATGGACTCAGGTGGGAGAACACTTCCTGGCCTGACATAGTGACTCAACCTTCCTAGCAGTGAATTTAGCTATTGATTCAATGTAATGGTTCCATTTGCGGTCAGAAGAGAGGGTGAGACCAAGGAGACAAAGTGTATTGCTTTCAGGGAGACTCACTTGGTCCATGTTGATGGTGGGTAGGAAGGACTTTGGCCACCTCACCAAATTTCTTACTGAGGTGGGAGTCAATGGTAGTGTCATCAACATGGATGCCTACTTGGGATTTGATCATGTAAGGGAGGTCATTTATGAAGATCAGAAAGAGCATTCATGTGGTAGGATGGGAAGGCATGCCCATTCAAGATGACCTTCATTATGCAGTTTGATAGGAAAGATTGGATCAAATCAAGCAAGCATCCAGTGATACCATAACCCTGTAACTTGTGCAGAAGCCCAGTGTGCCAAACCCTATCAAAAGCTTTAGAGATATTCAGAGCAACAGCTTGAGCTTCACTGGACTTATTGCGGGCCTGGTATGAAATTTTTAAATAAGAAAGTAAAAAATAAAGAGCATGTTAAAATGTTATGGACATGTGATGATTCAAGATTCTTTCCATTCCAAACTTACATAGTTCCACTTTAGTCAAAGAAGAAGCAAACAGAAAGAATGGGCTGACATCATCACTGAGTAGATTGGTAGATCATTAACAGAGATTTAGATATTAGCACACAACTGAGACATATGAAGGGAGCTGATCAAGTGCTCAGCTGTGCAGCAACCCTATGACCACACCCAGTCATGGGACTGATGATGAATTAATAAAAAGCTTTTGAGAAGTGTTGACTTTTCTCATTTCTCTGTATCCTAATCTTTCCTTGTTGATCTCAAAACTTAATTATCAGAGGCATAAAATATTTGCTAAAAAGAGTAAAAACTAAACTTGTTGATAATCAATATTAAATTGCAAGAATATGAACATTTTGTTAATTTTTCAATGTTTATTCATAACATTATCAGAACAATATGGAATTGACTTGTCTGTCATTGGATAAGGTAAAAGTTAGAGAAAAAAGCAAAAATTTAATTATGTAGGAAAAAATATTACAATATTGAAATCCTTCAACAAAATCATTCATAATTCCCTGTTAATCAAGTATTGATTACCTATATTTTCTTGTTTCTTTCTTTCTCTGTTCAAATATTTTTGCTTGATGTTAATTTTAGTTTGTATTTTATAGTGTTAATTAAAATATTGCAATAGATTTGAACAGAATTCAAAGTATTTATTTGGCAACATTAATTCTGAATTATCACTCTCAAAAGTTATTCTCAGCAAAGTTTTTTAAATGAATTTTTTTTATTTGACTTTACGATATTGGTATATTTTACAGAAATTCTCATTACCTTATACAAAGGATTTGACATTTTAACAAAGTGAGCTCACCAGTGAACATTTGGCATGGCATTTATGGACATCTTCCAAGTGATATATCTAGTCTGAAAGTAGACAGTTTTAGAATTTCAAAAATTATCTAACTTTGTGCTTTGTCGAGTTATGATCATTTGAAGCTACTCAAAACTCATTCAAATTTCATCAGTTTTAGATAAAGAGTTCAGGATCATTGCTTTTTGCTAGAAAGTCATTGAAATCTTCTTGAAATGATAAACAGGTTTTACTTGACACTCTTTTAAAAAATGAT
This sequence comes from Ascarosepion bandense, assembly GCA_037127315.1. Taxonomy (NCBI): domain Eukaryota; kingdom Metazoa; phylum Mollusca; class Cephalopoda; order Sepiida; family Sepiidae; genus Ascarosepion; species Ascarosepion bandense. The sequence goes on from JBBBDQ010000154.1 coordinate 8,867,215, forward strand.
CTATTGTAGAAATTTTTCCTGATTGTATTTGTTTTTCCTGATTGTATTTGTACTTGTACTTGGCAGTGAGAGTAGAATGAACAAAATGCAAGGCTCAAAATAAGTCATCTACAGCTTTATTTTTTGGTTGAAAGACAGTGCAAAATAGTGTTTTGCCAGAAAAAAGTGGGTTTTTCCAGTTAACAAAGTTCTTGAGCAATTGTTTTGTAAGATTTCTCTAATAGTTCCTATAGAATTAACAAGAAATTTGAGTGAAACTGATAGGACTAGTACAAGCCTTCTGCAACAAGGGTTTTGTGTAGTTTTTTTCTTTGGTCGGTGTCTTGAAGTGAGATTTATCTGCCAATTCTCATGTAAGGAATTAGAAATCTGAAGTCAAGCTGCCAGGACAGGCATTATGTTCTGCAGTAAGGGCAGTGTGTTGCCCTTTGAGACAAGCTTGAAGGTTGCAACCACTGTAAAAGTGGATTAGAGTGGGCCTTGAATGTAGAGGCTACTGAAGTCAAAAAGAGATTTGTCCTTGAGGCTACTGAAATTGGAGATGGAAAAGAGACCAAAAAGGCTCTGTTAGTGTTTTTATGACTTCTGGGACTTCCTGGTTTTACCCTTCTGATTACTTCTGTTGCTGTTGCTAATGCTGAATCAAGCAAAGTAAGGAATCCCCCACATGTCACAATATGCCAACAAGTGAGATAGTTTCTATACTATATCAAATGTATTTTAGAGCCCTACAATACATGACTTAAAAACAAAAAAAATATATTTCCATATGGATCAGTTATAAAAAATTTAGTAGAAAAGATAAAGAAACTGAACATAGAATAGGCTACAGTAGGAGTACCATTCTCCAGCACCACAAAATGAAACAAGACTAAAACATTATCCTGAAAACTTGCTTTATGTTCTCAAATAGCCTCATCAAATTGAAACTTTGATATATATGTATATCATGCATGACACCTGGTCCATTCAGAAATGTCTAAACTGTATACAACCACTTTCTCAAATCAGTGGTTAAAAAATGGCTTCAAGCAGATGAAGTGCATAGATCTTAGCAAAATTCCATTCTTTTTCAGTCATTATTGATTGATACTAGGGAATCACAAAGAACTGTACCAAATAACCAAAACCACATCACTTGAGAACTTTCAACAGTAGCAACAATTAAGATGGATATTACATATATGTTAAAGAGAAAATTATGGTATAATCAAGATGTTGATATTTCATATTACTTCAAACAAAAGGTGAGGAAGGAAACCCAATCAATACTGAAAACAGCAATAAGAGTTAACTTGAGAAAACTATTTTCTGAAAAATTGTCTTAGTACAAAAAATTTATAATTTTGAACCAAGAGTAGCACGGGCTGTTCAGTCAGTGAATGCAAAAACAACTATTATTACCATTATGGCATGTTCAGTCCTTACTGAATGCATTATCATTGTAATCCAAAATGTGACTAAATTCAGTTTAGAAAATATTTACCAGTCTTTTGGTTTTAGATTGGACAATAATGTTTACAGTTATTGAGAGAATCCAGCATAGCACATAAACAACTTGTAGAATTCTTTAAGGACTGAAAATAAGATTGTTATCAATACAGGATTGTGTCAGTTTAGACATACACAAATAACAAGGAGTTTTCTTTGCTATGCAAAGAATGATGAAACTGTTTCCTTTGTTTGGTGCATGTGTATATATAAACTTAATACAGGGTGCAGCAGAAATACCTCTTTCACACACCTTCCAGAAACACCTACCATCATATAAAAGGTGTGTGGAGAAGAGATTTCTGTCACACCCTAAATAAACAGTAGCCTGATTCCCTTTCTATATGACAGTTAATGCTGGATATTTTCTTACAGATGAAGAAGAGTCAAAGCAATGAGTTTTGACAGATGATTTCCAAGATCATAGACTTAACATGGGGGCAACAAAAATAGAACTAAAAGGATACTTATATCTAAAATCAGATATAAAATTTCCGGGATACTTTCTGAAGAAAGAGGGCTTTGAGAATATAATACACACAAGGTATACTGAAAGCAGAAGAGGCAGAAAGAAACCATGAGTAATTTCCGTAATGAGTTTTGTGTAAGTAGATGACAGTGTATGAACAAAGATGGTGGATGAAGAGTTAAATGCTGCTTAGAGTTACAAAAGAACATGAAGTTGTGAATATGATTTCCCATATTGTGAAATGACACAGCACATAAGAAAAAACAAATAGTAAAGTTTGCATTAAATCCTGGCTCTTAATAATATTTTATGCATCTTTTCACTGGATGTCTATAGCAAAATTAATTTTTGGTGTACTTACATTAATAACCTTATTCTGTCAATATCACATTAAACTAATTAGGGAAAATTTGATTAAGACAATTTTAAAAAGTTTGTTGAAAAATATTTTTGTAAACTAAATCCTTTTAAAATCCAATTTTTTTTATTTGAAACAAGTACAAAATTTTAAATATCTGGGAAGTGTTTTATCAGAGGATAGTAAGTGTGTCACTGAAATCTAAAGGGGTATCAGAATATCCAGAATGCATTCAAAAGCTAAGCAAAGTATTAAGAAACAGAAAAATTTTGTTAGAAACAAGGTAAAGAGTACCATATTGTTATATAATATCATTTCTTCTTGGAAGTGAATGCTGGACAAACTTTTCAAAGATGAACAGATTTGAAACAACAGAAATGTGGTTCTAAAGAAGAATGCTGAGAATACTATGAACTGAACATGTGATCAACAACAAGGTTTTCTTTGCTTTGGTAACTTGACTTTATGAATTTAAGTTCATTACTAGACTGGTGCTGAGATCGGATCAATTTACATTTGAGCTGGCAAGATGTAGCCATAAGTTCTATGCTAACAATTTATTTTCTCTCACACCTCACTTATTGAACTTCCTTTTAGCTTCATGATTTCCATTTAACTTTAATCTCCAAAAATTTAAATGCAAGGTCAATCACTATGAACTATCCTCCTAATTACTCTTTTCTCTTTCAGCTCACTATTAATACTTCTGTTTATAATTCTAACAAACCCTGTAACCCCTTGCATTTTAGTGGCTTTACTGACTTGATTTGAATGATACAGATTAAAAAAAAACAATAAATAAATGAATTAGAAAAAAATAACATGCTTCCTGAGCTTGAGTAATAGATGGTGGAACAAGGTTTAGGAGAGATAACCAAAAGACAAAATTTATTAAGAACTACAAAGGACAGGAAAATGTAGAGAGCCATGATAGACTATGTTCTGAAAGGAAACAGCACTTAAAAAGCAATGGACCTATTGTTTAAAATATGAAAAAGTGAAAGCTTTCTTAATTTTTTTCTATGTGATGTGCCCCTTTAGAACGTAGGCAACCATGGCCTTTTACATCTCCCTATCTCTTGTAGCTCTTAACACTCTTTGTCTTGTTACCCTTCCCAAACCCTGCTCGGAAATCCATTTTCTCAAGCCCATCAAGTATGTCACATCTTTCTTTCCCTCTATCCATCCTGTGAGTATCAGATTCTACAAGCCTTCCTTCTTCATTACATGTTCTGGAAACTTCAGTGGTCTTTTCCTGATGTGAAGTATCAGTTTTCTTTTCAATTCCATCCTCTCCAAAACATTTCAGTCTGTGTTATCCTCAGTATCATTCTGTAGAACTACATTTTGGTTGCTTTAAGTCTTTCTTTCATCTTTGATAAGATTGTTCAGTATTCACTGCCATATTGGAAAGTCAGCCACCATGTAACAATCCAGTACTCTCTTCTTTGTTTCCAGGGAAATTTTTCTAACTCTCAATACTTTACTCAGCTTTTGGAATACATCTTCGGCCATGCCAATATAATTTTTGATCTCAGTGTTGCACAATCTATCCTCTGTTAGAATATTTTGCAGGTATTTAAAATTCTGTACTTGCTTGATTTTAGTATCCCTGGCCTGTAGTTAGAATTCGGGGCTCCTCTTTTTACTGATGACCATATATTCAATTTTCTTGTAGTTTGTATGAAGTTCTTTCTTCCTGCTTTCTTCAGTTACCTTCTGTTGGAGGTCTTGTAGTTTCCTTTCCTTTCAGCTCCATATCATCTGCATATTTTATATTGTTCAGATTGTGGCCACTGATGAGAAATCCTGACAGAACTTCTAGAGCTCTCAGAATTGCCTTGCTGTATAGGTTGAATAGATCTAGTGAGAAGACACATTCTTGCTTACACTTCTTTCTATTTCGTATACCTGGTGAACTCGTTTCCTGTTCATATGCAAGTGGTTTGCTGCCAGTACAGCTTCTTGATTACTCTAATGTCTTTCCCTAATATGTTAAGTTTGCTGAGCATCTGTATCAAGTCTCTGTTATGTACTCTGTTGAATGCCATTGTGTAGTCTATGAAATCAAGAACATATTCTTCCATATTTGTATTGCCCTTTTCTGATAGCATTCTGAGTATAAATATCACATTCCTTGTTTCAGTGTCCTTGACAAAACTGCACCTTTCTTGTCCTATCTCTAGCCTGATTCTGCTAAACGGTCTTCTTCTTCTTCTTCTTCTATGTGCCCTGTCCCTTCAGGACGTAGGCGATCATGGTTCTCCACGTCTCCCTATCCCTTGTGGCTCTTAGTATATTACTCCTGGCAACCCCCATTCAGTCATCCACCTGATCAGGCCCTGCAAATATGTTATCCGCTGCCTTCCTCTGTCTCTCTTTCCTTCTATCTGGTCAGTCAGTATCAGGTTCTCCAGGCTCTCCTTCCTCATTGCGTGTCCCAGGAACTTCAGTTGTCTCTTCCTGATGCTCAGTATTAATTTCCTTTTTGTTGCCATTCTTTCCAACACCTCACCTTGCATGCTCAGTCTACGATATCTGCAGCATCCTTCTGTAGAACCACATTTCCGCTGCTTCCGGTTTTGTCCTCATTTTCGATGATATTGTCCAGCATTCACTGCGATATTGAAGAACTGACATCACATAGCAATCCAGCACTCTTTTCTTTGTTTCTAGTGAAATTTTCCTGTGTGTTAGTACTTTACTCAGCTTCTGGAATGCGTCCTTTGCCATGCCAATTTGCCTTCGAATCTCTGTGTCGCACTTTCCATCTCCTGTTAGAACACTTCCTAGGTATTTAAATTTTTGTACTTGCTTGATTCTGGTATCCCCCACCTGTATTTGGCATTTTGGGTTGCACCTTTTGCTGATGACCATGCAATTTTGTTATGTGACACAAGCTGATTGTTCGGAAAAGTTCACATTCCTTTGCATCTGGCTTCTTAGACAATACTATGAAAATCGATCTGCTTAGGTCTTCCAGTATATCAATACTGTTGTAGATTTAATTTAATATTTCTGTAAATGTCTTAGGGTGTCAGTATATCTATTATAATGCTGCCTGGTTCTGCTGCTTTGTTTCTATTGTTACATGTTATAAGTTGTAACAAAAGAAGAAAAATGATTGACCAAAACACAGAGGTAAATCACAAGCAAATATTCAATTTATGATAAACACAAAATAAAATATATACAAAATTTACAGTTTTTTGCATCCAAAACGGAAGCATAGTTTTCTACTGGCAAGTGTTACAGATAAGTTTTACGAAGGGGAAGGAAGGTGTCAAGTATCTTTACCCTGTTAAGCTAGCGAAATAGTTTAAGTGCTATACTTTTTGGAAATCCTTAAATGTGTATATAAAAAACATTTTTTTGTTTGGTCAATGAAAGAGTCAAAAAATTCTATTTACCAATTTAGTTCCATGAGGTTCTCTTTTGGTTTTTTTTAATCAGCAACATTTTGTAGAGATTCTTTTGGCTGGATATAAATCCTTGAATCAAAGCCAGAGTTGATAATATCAGCAAATTCTTTTAACAACTAACTACTCTCTTTCCAAAACTTATTTTTACAGGGGTTAACACCTAATTTGCATATTTCTCAAATCATCTCAAATTATTTAGATTTTTATCAAATATTCTAGGATTTTCCAAACATTCCATTTCTAATTTCTCTATTTTTACAACTACTTCATGAATTAAAACTTTTTTGTAATAACAAGTAGGACTCAGTAGAATCCCTAACTATAACTTTTATCCTTTGTAGAATTTATTAATATTATTTTTTACATATAAATGCATCCTTGTAACACTATTCACCTTGGCCAGTGCAGCTTCCACTTCAGATTTTAATATTTCTAGTCCATTAGTATTTTTGTGTATTGTCAGCTGCTCTCTCTTGTCATAGAAAAGATCTTTTGTATATTCTTCTAATTGATGAAATATTTTTTCTTTCACTAATATGTCTTTTGTTCCATGTCTTGGCATTGTTTTCTGCCTCTTTTGCATCATGTCAAGAATCTCATCTGTGATCCACTCATTTTTCTTTTTATATCTGTTTTCCTTTGGGACAATGTCATTTGCAAGTTTGCATTTCTAATTTGTCCTTCTACTTATTTTTTTCACACTGTTTATATATTTTTCTGCTGATTGAAGTCATTCACTAATCTGTTATCTTGCAGTCTGCATGCTACACTAGGTTTCTTCAATCTCCAAAGTTTTATCCTTAGTTTACATATACTCTGGACGTGGTTGTTTCCACAGTCAGCACTTGAATAAGTTTTGCAATGAACAACTGCATTCCAAAATCTCCTGTTCATAGTTATATAGTCAATTAGGTTTTTTGTGTCTCCTCCTGAATTTTTCCATGTCCATAATCATCTTGGGTGTTCTTGAAACAAGGTGTTGATTATTACCTGGTCATTTTTTTCCTTGGTCATGGTGGTTTCCTAGTTTAAAAATGCCAACTGTTACACCTTCCCTCTCCTTGCCTACTTTGGCATTCAGTTCTTCCATGATAATTTTAATTTCTTGTGTTTTACAGAAGACTGTCCTGAATTAAATGTAAATTATTAAATTTTGTAATGCAAATAAACTTTTTTTTCTTTTTATAGATACATTTAACCAAATGTTAATTTGTATATCAATTGATTACCAGCTATTGATTAAAATTTTTTTTTTTTTGAACTGGGTTTACAAAGAACATGCCAGAATAACAACTTGCAATTTTGTTTTTTTAAATTAAAATAAATAAATAAATTTTTTTCTTATGCATATAAATACAACCAAAGTATTTTATTTTGTAACTTTCAAAGCGAAGAGAACTTAAAAGACAAAAAAATCAAAAGAAAAGTAAATTTTCCAAATGAAATACTTAAAGTAAAGCTAAATGAATCTTTTGAAATGAAATAAAGAGAAACATTTCAAAATAACAAATATTTGAGATGTAATGGAAAAAATGAATTCTTCTATATGCCATGTTTCTTTAGAAATTGGGGAATCATGGCTCTCCTCAATTCCCTGTCATTTATAACTGCTTATAAATCTTATCTTTTTACCATCTCTTCTAATCTCTGTTCAGTCAGCCATTTACACAAAGTCATCAGGTTATGCTGCTGCTTTCCTCTATCACTTTGTTTTCAATCTGTTTTGTAAGTATTACATTTTCTAAGCCTTCTTTCCTCATTATGTGCACTAGATATTTCAGCTATCTCTTTCTGATGTTAAGTATAAGTTACCTTTTTTTCCCTAAAACTTCATCATTGTCCACATGTTCAGCCTATGGTATTCTCAATATCTTTCTGTATAACCACATTTCTGATGCCTCAAGTCTCTTCTTCATCTATGATGAAGAAGAGACTTGGGGCATTTACTGTCATATTGGAGGACTGATACTACATAACAGTTCAGTACTCTTTTTTTTTGTTTCTAATGAAAGTTTTCTTTTCTTAACACTTTGCTTAGCTTTTGGAAGGTATTTTCTGCTGTCCCAGTGCACCATTGCCCTCGAAATATGATATGTACAAATAAAAAAATTTAAAACTATATGTATGAATAATAAACATAATTAAATTAAAAGAAAAAAGAAAATAAATTGAAAAATGATACTAAAACATGAAAAAAATAATATACCACCAAAATATCCCTACCAGTGCTTAAAAAATTGAGTAAATATTGTAACTGTTTTATTAAAATATACCAAGTGATAAATTAATCTAATCCAATCAAAGCAAAGCTTTAATAAAAATATTCCAAAATATTAAAATAATTAAAAGCAAATAAACATTATATCTCAAAATTCACCTTACCTATAAAAACACCTGCAATGTGTCCTAAACATGACCTTATAAATGAATTATATTTTAAATCAACTTTGAAGATGTTTTCAGTATCATCTCTCTTCTGTGTCAATAAAAAAATTCATTAGACATCTTTCCACACACAAAGTCCTTTATACAGTTATTTGAAAAGGAAGTGACAAAATTTCAAAGAAATTCATAGGCACCATTATTAACAATATCAATTACAAGAAAGTATGGATATAAAGTTCTATTTATGAAAAGCATGTTCAACTCAAAAGCTTGAAAAAGAAACTTTTAACAATTTTTCAAAAGCAAACTACAAGTTCTCAGGGTACCAGAAAATTTTCTGAATTTATCCAGGTGGGAAAGAATGTGTAAATGTCATACAATTCATTTCTCCATCATTTGGAAAACATTCATTCTTTCTTTCCATATTGTTAAAATTGTTTTTCTTTTTCAATCCTTCCTGCTATCTTTGTAATTCTTAATTTTTTTCTCTGATTCTGCTCCTCAGCATTCAGTATCACTTGACTATTTTATTTCTTTCTTTCTTTACAAGTTGTTTTCTTTGTTTCCTGTCATTCATTACCTTTTTTATTTTAATTTCTTTCTTTTCTAATTTTTTCTTCTTTCATAGTTTGTCTTTATTTTATTTTTCTTTCATCTGAAAATTTCATTTTCATTTTTTTCATTGATTTCTTCAAATCTTCATTTTGTCCACCATCCAGTTTCCATTCTTTTAATATATTGTTTCTTATACTGCCAACTGAATTTAAAAATAACACACAACTCTCACAAATGAAAGCATTTGTGGAATTAGACGAGAATTTCTCATTCATTTTGTCATTCTTTTCTCTCTCTTTGAGTTTTATTCATTCTTCATTATTATATACTCTATTTTTATGGCCACTAACATGACAAATTTTTCATATTTTTTCTTTTTAAAACTTTTAAGTATTAACTTTGAAATACTCATTTGCATTGCTTGCTTTTTATTTCTGAATAGAAACAATTTTTTCTGTCTCTTAGAAATTTGCAAGAAAACAAGTGTTGAATACAAACTTATAAGTGTTACAAGAGCCAATCAGAATGCAAGGAGAATAAAGCCTCTTTGATTTAAAGCAACTATATCATCTAAACATGACATAATTAAAGTTGTAAAAGCTGGGTTATGGAAATGTTCTAAAAAAGTAATAATTAACAAAGAAAGCATTAAAAAATAAATGATCAAGAATAATAATTATTAATAATATGATGATAATGACAATAATACTAACTATAAACTCCAAAATAATATAAAAAAATTACTATTAAATATTAATGAAGATGAATTAACACTAAAATAAATATTATAAAAAAAAACATACAGCAGCAACATATTAATAATAAAACTAAAATTAAAGTGTACAAACATTAATCAGTACATTTATAATGAGAATAGTAAAACCATAAAAAGGATGTGTCCAAAATGCAAAATACAAATTGGAGATACCAAAATCAACCATGTACAAACATTTAGAGACCTGGGAAGTGTTCTAATGAAGGACAGAAAATGCAACACTAAAATCCAAAGATGCATTCCAAAAGCAAAACACTGTATTAAGATAGAGAAGAAACTTCGTTAGAAGTTAAAAAAAACAAGTACTGAACTGTTATGTGATATCTATCCTATTCTATGGTAGTGAATGCTGGACAATTTCCTCAAAGATAAAAAAAGAGACTTGAAGCAACAAAAATGTGATTTTACAGAAAGATGCTGAGGATAACATGGACTAAACATGTGAGCAATGATGAGGTTTAGAGAAAATGAAAACAAAAAATAAATTTATATTTAACATCAGGAAGACAGTTGAAATGGTGTATGTCAAAATAAACATAACACTATTAACTTATACTATTGCAACTAAATACATAATAATTACAAACAAGATGAAAAAACTCTCAAAAACATAATACATAGAAATGTTAAACCAATAAATAATCATAATCAAATTAAGCTCATCATATATTATAAAAAATTTGAAACAATTGACCTCATAGTCTCTAATAACCCTACAAGTACACAACTAAATCCTCTACAGAAAACCAATGTAGTGTATCAATTTACATGCCCATTCAGAGATTGTATCTCTGGTACAATAATAAACCCACTACATATATTGGTTTTACTATAACCACACTCTCCCGTAGACTTACCTGTCATCTTTCTGATCAGAGTACAATTAAACAACATTTCTTAGAAAAACATAGCCATGTAGGCAATATCAGACAGATTTTAGTCAACAATACAATAATCCTCACTCATACATACAGTAAAAAGAGCCTATTGGCGGCCATCTACATTAAGTTCAAACAACCCACGCTTAATAAAATCATGTTTAAATCTGGTTATATCACATTGCATTGTATTTAGATATATGATTTTGTTAGCATTTTGAGCTCTCATGAGGTGTGACATCATAAAATTGCATTACAAATTTACGAAGTGCGTTTGCTATTTGGTAATTGTTATAGCACAAGATAAAATCATCTTTGACGGTGGATGTTTTTATATTAATGTCCTTGTAACTTCTCTGAAGATGGCTCACATGAACCAAAAGCTCAGAACCAGCTTTATAAAAAATTATCCAAATTTTGGAGAATTTTTGTCTTTATTTTCACCTGAAATTAAAGCCAAAATACAATGTTTAGAATGGCTCATGATTAAACATAATAGACATTCATTGCCTCTTATATTTAACAGTATATGTTTAGAAAATTATCTGCTGCCTTGATACACTAAATATATATATATATATATGATATATCATACACTAAAAGTCTCCCTCCTTCTACCAAGTGCCCATAGCTCAGAGGTAGAATTGCCGACTGACATCAGTTCAGTTGGGTTTCAATCCTGGGTTAAAAGCAATAGGATGTCTAACCATACTGATGAGCTGTAATACAGAGAAACAGATCTGTCTGCGGATGACTATATATATATATATATATATATATATATACATTCACACATCTGCACATACATGGACATTTGATTTTACTGGAGTTTATTTTTCTAGACTATTTGCCAACTCTCTTTAACCTGTCTTAGAACATCTTTTCTCTCTCCTTTCATTGTCATCATTGTTATTAAATTCTATTCAAATTTACTTAATGATGCATTATTCTTCATTTGGAGCATGTAAAGGACTGTTTGCCCCCTTTCTCTTTTCTCTCAAGAAAATTAACAGTAAACATCTTCATTTGACCATCAAAACAAGGCCAGTAGCAATCAGCAGCATCCCTATGGAAATAATTTACTGAATGTTCCTACTGTTGCTTTCTATGGAAACAGTTTAGGTTGATATACTTTTAACCATGAGAACAAATGTAGGATACATTCAGATGCTACAACATTTCATAATATCAGCATATTTAATGGAGTACCACATGCAGATGCTTAATATAATCATTTAATACCTTTTAAAATAACTTTTTCCCATAAATTATACAATATTCAATTAAATAATTTTTTTAGTAAAAATATAATGGTGTCTTTTAATAATCTACACTACTGGCCATAATTATTAGGCCACCCCAGTTTTTAAAAAAATGATGTATTTCATACTATTTTTAGTATTTATTGCCAAGTGGATAATTCTAAATGAAAATAGAATGGTTCTTTTGTTATTATTACTTTGCAAAATTTTACAAGGCAGCCAGCAAGCCTTTGCTTCAGCCAGCCAATAAGAAGAAGAGTCTGGCATGAGGAAGAGAGCACAAAAACTGAATACCAGAACAGTTCATTTGATGCACATGTTATTGTGTAGTATTAACAAAAGAGCCATTCTATTTTCAATTACAATTATCCACTCTTTTTTTTTAATAATCATGTTGCCCCAAGCAAGGCATTTTACTGCCACTGTTGTGCTGGGGGAATGTTATGAGAAAGAGTGACAGGTTACAGGGGGTGTCAGAAAGAGAGTATGAGAAAGAAGAAAATACTGATGAGTGGGGTGGATGGAGAAAAATGCATGAGAGAGAGGATGTAAGTCAGTGAGACAGGAGATGACTATTGACTTTACATTTGAATTCTTGAAGATTGTAGCTGTCAGGAAAGCAAGTTTGTGGAATGGAATTCCACAGGTGGGAAGTGCAAGAAAGAAAGCTGCTGGAGTAGAATTTGCATTTACAATTTATTGGTTTCACAGTAAAAGAGTGGGACCTAGTTGCTAATCTTGTGGCTTGAGGAAACTCATATATAGGGGGTTAAGTTTATCAGAGCAGAAGCTGTGAAAGTATTTGTAGAAGAGACACAGGGAAGCCACACTGCATTGGTGAGAAAGCCACTGTATCCTAGTTGCCAAGTCAGGATCAATCACATTACAGATTCTCTGTTGGATTTGGTCAAGGACACCTAGTCGGATAGCAGGAGCACATAACCAGATATGGCAGCAATATTCAATGCACGGGCGAATGGTAGATTTGTATATGTGCAGGATTGTTTTGGATGAGAAAAACTTTCTGGCCCTTCACAGAGAACTGACTTTCTTAGCAGCAGATATAGCTATGGATTCTATATAGTTATTCCGCTTGAGAGTTAATCCGAGGAGGTGCAGTGTTTTACTTTCAGGGAGAGAAGCCTGATCCATGTTAATGGGCGGGAGAAATGATTGTCTGTGATGGTTAATAGATAGCAGCCTCATTTGGCAATAAATTCTAAAAATAGTATGAAATACATAATTTTTTTTTAAACTGGGGTGGTCTAATAATTATGGCTGGTAGTGTATATTAACCTTTACAGAATATTCCAGATCATGCTTAAACAGGTTCTTATTCTAAATAAAAAATATTACATTTACAGCTACTAAATAATCAATTTTCATAACTTTCTAAAATATTTATGCTAAACAGTAATAAAGAAAAATAACCTTGTTTAAGCTAAGTGTATAATTTATCTCTTCTGACCTATTACTCATAAGGCCCCTGCACACATCAACTTATAGCCATATTATATTAAAACACTGCTTTTCATACAATTACCAAAGTTAAACAACATCGAACCGGGTTAGTGCTTAGATGGGTGATCACTTGGGAATACCAAATGCAGTAAACTTGGATGTGTTTGTGGTGTAATCAATATTTTCCTTTTAATATGACCCTTCTCAGTATTTGTGAAGCTACTATTACATTCTCATTGCATATTATGCTATTTTCTATGGCTAGTTTGTGCTTTGTTTTCTTAAAGGGTCACTCTGCAATAACACAATTGCTCCATATATTATTTTTTATTCATTCTTCTATTCTGTTTAATATTGGGTCTTGCTTTGTTTCTATTTTGAGTCCATTTAAAAGAATATACATCTGTTTCCACCCAGTATACTATTTTATCTGCAATATTTTCTTGTTTTATTCTTGAACTGTAATCTGGATAAAGCATCTTCCCTTTTATATACACTATGTCAAAATCAAATGCCATAATTTTTATTGGCCATCATAAAACCTTTGATGATATGACATTTGTCAATTCTTTTCTCAGGTTAAATATGAATTCTAATGCTTTATAGTACAGTTTTAATAAGAAGTTTTTCCTATCAAAAGGTTTTGTGGCCTTTTCATGCCCTATACAATTTCTAGCACTTTTTTTCAATATTTAAGTAGTTAGTTTCTGCTGACGTTAACCTTCTTGATATGTATATAATTGGGTGTTCTTCTTGTGATAAAACATCAGCAATTGCCTTTTCATTTACATCAATGGTTAATGTTATTTCTTTTTGTGGATCAAAAACTTTTATTATTGGTTAAGTCCTTAGAATATTCTTTAGTGTTTCAAAAGAGTTTGCTTTTGTGTTGAGACAAATTTTGCAAATGACTATTACATCACTGTATCTTGGTATATATTTACTATAAAAATGCATCAACCCCAAAAGGGATTCTAATTCTTTTTTATTTGTTTGAGCAGCTATTTCTGTTATTTTCTTTGTTAGTCTATCATCAGGTGATATGCCTTCTTTTGATACTTGATATTCTAAATATGATCTCTTCTTACAGTCATAATTACAGTTATCTTTATTTATGATCAAGCCTGCCATTTTTGCATCTCATTAATATTTGCTCTGTTTCATATCTTAATTCTTACTTAGTTCTTGAACCTACACCTATATCATTTTGGTATGTTATCATATTTTTATTTTTTCTAATAAGACTCTCAACTGCTTTTTGAAAAATATGGCTGGAAGTTTTTATCCCAAATAGTAGTTGAGTCCATCTTAATAAACCTATAGGATTTATCATGGTTATTTCCTTGAATTATCAATTTCTATCTAATTTTATGTTGACTCAAGATCAATTTTTGCAAAGTACTCAATTTTTGCTAACTCATGTATCGCAGTTTCAATATTTGGCAGAGTAAATGAGACTGAACATATCTGGTGATTTACCCCTACCTTGTAATTGCTACATATCCTTAAATCTTTGGCAGGTTTCTTTATTGCTACGATTGGTGAGGCCCAATTGCTACCACCTTGAGTTACCATTTGTAGTATACCTTGTTGTATAATTTTGTTTAATTTGGTACTGCTAAAGGTAGGATATGAATTGGAACTTTTCTTCACTTTATATACTGGGTGATAGTTTTCCTTTAGTCAAATGCTTGCTTTATAGCCTTTCAATAATCCTATTTCATTTCCTTCTGCTTCCATGGAATTGACTAGTCTCACTGTATCTACCTTTAATACATCCATCCTTAATGATCCATGACCTTTTTTGCATGCTCCAACTGTAGTGGGAATTATTTAAAAATGCTTCTAGGTTTGAAAACTGCTTTGAAATGTACCCATTGTTTTTATGGTCTTTAAATCAAATTGCTTTAATTGTTTTCTGCTTTTTATTAATTTAGGTCATCCTAATTTTATCCAGAAGTTTTTTGGTATCAACATAACTTCACTGCCTGTATCAACTTGCATGTTAAATACTTGATCATTTATCCTTATTTTTTCTCTATCTCTTTTTTGTGGATTCATTGTAAATATTTCAGCTTTTTCTTCTTTGAAGGGGGTTTAAACAGTTTTTACTTTTTTTTTAATTTTTCATAGTTGCATTCATTCTGAAAATTATATCTTTTTTTGCAATTTGAACATATTTTTCCTTGAGCTGGACATGTGTACTTGTCTCTCTCATTATTTTGTTTTCACAATTTTCTGCATTTGATTATGAATTTGGTCTTGCTTGTCCTGTATATCACAAATTCTTCTTTTGGTTGATTAAATTCTCTAATCAACTGTAACTGTTGCAAAAACTCAACACTAGCTTCCAAATTCATTCTGCTACTCTGTAAACATTCTACTATTTTTGCTCATGATTTTGGTTTTGTGAGCCTTCAACAAACCTAAAAAAAGTTAATTCATCTTCTATAGTCAATTTCTGTGCTGCCAATTTTTCAAATTCACAATACTTGTCTTGTTCTTTCAATCTATGTAATTATTGTATAATGGACTCCTTTGGTGCTTGTCTAGTTTCTAAAAACTTGTTTCTTTCAGCAATTACCAATCTTTTTTATGGTCTTGTGTTCTTTTTTTATAATTTTACACTTTTTTCAAATGTCATTTCTTCTAATTCACTCGAATAACACATTGTTGAAATTTTCTTCACAGCTTCAACTGTAGTAAGAAATAAATCACTTATCTCATTTTCTCTGTTATTGGTCTTTGTCTTTTAATTTTTTATTTTTGTAAATTCAGCAAAAGTTCTTATCCATGTTTCCATGTGTTCTGTGTCATTCAGCAAATTAAAGGCATTTTTTGAATATCTTTAGAACCAGGGTTATGGCTTTGATATTTTTACCTAATTAAAGAAAACCTTACTGCATCTGTATCAACAGATGCTCTTCCATGGGTTTATGCAGTTGAAAGGCCATTGAGTGAATTTGAATCACCATTAGAATGACATGTTAAACTGAATGCAATAAGACAACTGATGTCAATCCAGAAAAAAAACTTTACAGACTTTCTTGAAAAGCAGAAGGAATACCACAATAAGTGTGTGAGGTCACATGTAAAGTTAACTGAAGGGAAATAAAGTGACCTTATATTTAGTAGCCTTTTTTTTCTTTTAATAAGAAATAACTGGATGATTTTTCAGTGGCAATTGTGAAACTCTGAAAGTGGTGGTGGGGGCACTTTGGGGGCTGAGATTTTTCTGAGGAGGAAGGGGAAAAGTCAAACAGCGTATTCATTTTTATACTACACTGCTATCATATACACAACTTAAGAATGATTTTGAGTATAAGTATGTTACTTCACTAAATTAAACAAAATAACTTTTCATTCATAGTAGTGGACTTCTTATCTATTCTTGGCCTTTTTTTCACTCTCAAGCTGTTGGAACACAAGAAATGTTAGTTTCAAAGCAAAATCAAGGGGTTAATACTAATGTCAATGCTTTCTGAAGAAAAAAAAGTCCTGAAGATCAAATCTTATGAAAATCAGAGACTGATCAGTTTCATAAATTTTTGAAGCTTATAAAAGTGGGGAGGGCCCAACCAAGGAACCAGCCAAAATTTGGGGGTGGGGCTTTGGTGCTTTCTTTCCCCCACTTAGAGTTGCTATTGTGCCTTTTAGATAAACTGCCTGTATACTGTCATTTATTAGTTTAATGTTAATGTCACTTCTTAATGCACTTTGTAAAGGTAGTTTAATTCTGTGTCTTTTAATTATAAATTTCATCTTAAGAATTTTCAAATGATATTATAATTACAACGATTTGGAAAGAAACGTTTATAAGTTGGTAACTGTAACTTAGACTATATTTAATATAAATAAGGACCCATAAATTCATAGTATTATCACATGATCCATGATAAAATTGGATGAAATAATTAATTGCTATGTACAATTAAGAACATTTTTGCCATATTTAAGATTGCACAAACAGAAAAATATGAGTAAATACAATCATTATTTATTTTATATATCAAAAGATATTTCACCATTTAGAGTTTGTGAAGAATTGCCACTGCAATTATTATAATTACAAAGATGTTTAATTATAATTAATCAGAAGAAAGTGTTAAAGAAATTGAGATTAAATTCTTCATCATTAATTAGCATTTTTCAAACATATTCTCATGAGGAAAAAAGCTTCAAGTAGAAGGTGTTTGAGTGCTTATACAAATAAAATAAAGAGGTAACTTTTGTAATTATGAGTGAAATGGGAAAATATTTATTTTCATTAAATGCAGCACAGGTTAAAATAAATTTATAAGATTTAAAAAAAGTAAAATTTATTTAGAATATTCTTCTGGTGTTTGCAGGAGTAACTTAAGAGTGTAATGAACTAACTTGCTTTTTTTAACATATTCATCTCTTTTTTTCACTTGTCACTTACTAAATGGCATTAAGTATAGTGTTCCCTTTTTGAAATTTATACCTTCACTTCATTTTGTTATCCACAAAATGTTGTAATTAATAATTGTTTTCCACTTATCAGTTAAGTGCCATACATGATACATACTTGGGCGATCATGTCTCGAAAGAGACATGACTGACTGGGCAGAAGATTATCCCACAGCAGGTTGCCATTGCTTTCTGCAGTAGACTGGTTGCCGACCAAGGCTATAGAACCCAGTCTGTCCTGCTATTTAACTCATAACTGGAAGGAATAGACGGATTAATACCTTTCCCAAGGGTATTTGCGCATAAGTGAATACAATGGATTCAACTGGAATTCGAACACGGCTCCCCGGTTTCTCGTTCTGAGCCAATATCCACTGTACCACAACACACATCCACATTCCACTTATACTAGTCCCAAAAAAGATCCTCATTGTTCTGTTTTTGGTCAACACAGCATTAAGAAAAATATTTTCATTAATGACACGAAATGTATGTATAAAAAGGTCTTTGCAATAATTTTATACTTAATAGATATTCATATTTAATTTTTTTTCCTTTTTATCATTTTTTTTTCAATACTTGAAGTCTATATCTTTAAATGACAATATTTTGCACAATTAATACACCACAGTACAAAATTGTATTTGCATTATTTCCTTGAAGAATAGAAATGTCAAGCAGGGTCTGTATTTTATTCAAAACTGTCACTTTGAAAATGACCTGAATCCAAATTTTCATCTGGTCTGTTTTAATCATAGATGTGGAGTAAGTGAAGGGACAGTCTTCTTCTACAATGTGCCATGATTGTTCAGCCCATGTGCAATCATGAATCTCCACAGCTTTCTCTCCTTTGTAGCACTTGGTAAGATTTACCTTTTTGCTATTTCTCCTAATCCCTGTTCTGCAACCATTTGCACAAGCTTGTTAGGTTAGCTGTTCACTGCTTTTCTCTGTTCTTCTTGCCTTCAATATGTCCTTCAATGAGATTTTTTTCATTATGTACAGTAGAAATTTCAGTATTCACTTTCTGATCATAAGTATCTGTCCTTTTTGTTTAAATTTGCCTTAAAACTTTGTTAATCACATGTTCAGTCCATCGTATCTCCAGTATCTTTCTGTAGAAACATATTTCAGTTGTCTTAAGTCCTCTTTTTCATCTGTGAGGCGATTACCAAGCATTCACTGTTATATAGGACAGACATTACATCACAGTCCAGCACTTTTTCTTTGTTTCTATTGAACTTTTTCTGTTTTTTGATATTTTGCTTAGCCTTTGAAAAGCACCTTCAGATTTCACATACACCTTCTGATTTTAGTGTCATATCTTTTATCCTTTGTTAAAACACAACCTAGATATTTAAATTTTTATACTTGCTTGATTTTGGTGTGTCTAATTTGTGGTTTATATCTTTGACTGTTACTTTTGATCACAGTCATAAATTCTATCTTAGTCTTTCTCATCTGTTTTTACTACATTCTGTAGGAGTTCCCATATGTTTGTTGATTTTGTTTAGTGGCATATCAACCTAAAGTAGCTATTTAAAGCAAGCATTTAAATATTTTGTACATCATTTTATACTTTCCAAGTAAAAGTATGTTTTCTTTTAGATTTATAGTTTGTAGATCATAAAATGTATTGTTGGTAATTTTACTATGAAAATGTATTTTTTATTGTTACATTGATTGTCAGTTTACTTTTAAAATTCATTGTTGCTCATTTTATTATAAAAATGTATTGTTGATTTTTGTTTGAAGGTTCATTATTTGCTCATAGCTGGTCAGGATCAAACTGGGAATGACAGCAGATAAGTTTCCAATCTCTCAATCAAAGGTCTTGCTGTCGGTTATAGTGCCTTACTATGGAGGTTGAATTAATCTGAAAAGAAGAGACATACTTGTCTATTATACTAATCTTTCTATTATACTAATCTTTCTATTATACTAATCTTTTCCAAATAAATCAAGCTAACTTAGCAGTTCAAAAGTTTCTATGTATCATTCTTTATCAAGTACATTTACATAATCTAAAAAATATAGGTATACTACCTTCTGCATTTGTATTGCTATTTCTGATATCAAATATATATAAATATAAATATTACCTTTCTTGTACAAGAATCTTTAACAAAGCAACATTATTCTTGTCCTATTTCTAGACAAATACTGCTATACACTCTCTATTCATCAGAAATTTGATAAGTTTTGTGACTCATTCTACTTCTTGTATAAAATGTTTCTACCCAAGCAACAGTTAAAGTCCTAAACAGATGATTACCAATAATAGATTTTGAGTACTGTAAAGAAATTAAAAAAGAAACATAATTTAAATATAAATATCTAAGACTTTTCTTTCTAAACTTTATTTTAGCATTTTTAAATAAATTATTCATTTTAAGTAGGCAATTACTTCAGCTGCTATTAACAAAGGGCATATAATTTTTTAAAATAAAAATATAAATTTTATAAACCAACAAATAGAAGTATGTTATGTCTATTTTAGTTTTTAGTTTTAATGAATAATGAATGAAAATACCTAAGTTGTATGATAAAAGTACAAATAAATGTCTTTGAAAGAAAAATTACATTTTGGAAACTCTTAGAGAAGGATATTTTTGGTTTTGAATTTTTAAACAATGACTGTAGAAAGATGATAAAACAAACTGTTTGATATTTTTAGTATCTACTGTTCTTAAGAATCATTTCTTGGTACATAAGAGGAATCTGAAGCCTCTTAGAATTCTTCATTTTTCTCTGAACTTGAGGTGAGCTATTTTCTAAGAATAAGCTGAATGGGTTTCGTTTACTCATGACAAATCCGAAAAGATCATTTTTGTTGTTTTTAGTCATTTACTAATAATTTATTCATTTTCTCATTTATGAACTGAAACAAATGATTGTTTTCTCAACTTAGGTTTTGCTCTGTTCTAATCACAATCTATTATTGTGCATCTAAACCTTTGAAAAGTCATTTATATCTAATGCCTACCATTGCTTATTCCCTTGTTCATAAATTCTGGCAGTTAAGCAAACATCAGCTGCATCTGTCAAATGAATTAATAATAATGGAGGTCTGTGCTCTGAACTACCTTTCTTCATATATTGTTAATGCTCAGTAAATTTTGCTAAAGGCTAGAGAACAGCTTTTACCAGAGTTTATGGCTCTTTTTTTTCAAATAAGTAAAATTGTTGAAGTGCATTATTTTCAGTTTACAAGTTCCCTTTGATACATCAGAAGTGTCTTTAATATCACATACAAAGATATTTGATATAACATAAAATATTTATGCAAGATTTTTTAAAAAATTATAAATTACAATTAAAATTTTTTGCATTAGTTAAAGTGTAGGTACTACTATAACCTCTCTCTCTTATATATATATATAGTGTTTAATTGAAATAATATAATGTTTAGTGCCAAGGTTGCTGTTTTTTCAGTGGTTCTACTGACAAAATGTTTTGGCAAGAAGATTTTTATCATAAAATGCTTAATATCAAGGTGTAGATAGTGCTGATAAGTACAAATATTTTATCTCTTTAATAGAGTAAATTCATGCCAACTTCAAAGCTTCATAAAGATTCTATGATGATGCTCTCACTCATCATGGCTGTTTGCTGTTAGGTCCCAGTTTTTTTTATATAAATTAATGTGAGTAAAAATTTGTTACATACCTGATTGATGTTACTGTCAGCATCTCAACTCCAGAGTTTTGTAGATGGACCTGACTGCCTAGTCTTCAGTGGTTACTGCTGATAACCCCTGAAAAGTGAACAGACATGTCTACCTACAAAACATTGGAGTGAAAGTAGTGTCAATCAGTAAAGTGACAAATTTTTATTCACATTAATTTTATTAATGCTCTATCTTTGATATCGAGCACATTATTGCAAAACCTGCTTTAAATGCTTTTTCTTTCAGTATCTCATTGTCAGCATTTTGGGTTTTCATACTATCTTTAACATTGAGATATCTATATAAGCAAGTATCAGCTGCATCTGTCAAATGAATTAATAATAATGGGGGTCTATGCTCTGAACTGCTTTTCTTCATATATTGTTAATGCTCAATAAATTTTTCTAAAGGCTAAAGGAGAGCTTTTGCCAAAGTTTATAGCTCTGTTTTTTTTTAAATAAGTAAAATTGGTGAAGTGCACTCTTTTCAATTTACAAGTTTCCTTTGATACATCAGAGGTGTCTTGAATATCACACACAAAGATTATGATAATATTAATGTCTACCCATTCACAAGAAATAAAAATAATGATGAAAATGTCCTTTATCAATATGTTCAAAATCTGAATAATTTATTGAAAGAATCATTCCTTATGATATAGCATATGGGTTATCTTTTGATAACTTGGAATTAAAATAATGCTCCATAGAGAGCTTAAAGAATAGTTCTTACTAGTTTTTGTATCTTTTTTTAAGGAAGTGAGATTATTGAAATTCACTATTCTGAGTTTAAGTTTAAAACTTCCCAATGATGCATCATCAAGCTTACAGCCATATTCCATTGAAACATTGGTTCTTGTATGTGATGTAGAAAAAGAGTTTATCTGCTCTTGAGAAGGAAGAGAGGAGAAACTGTATGATCACCAAAGTTAAGCAATGTTGAGCCTGGCCAGGACCTAGATGGCTAAACATTTGGGAATACCAGGCGCAGTAAGGGTGGATGGTGTGATGAATAATAGATCAGAATTGCTAATCAGGGAGTAATGTTTAATTTCTCATTGGGTTCATTATATTCACTTACGTGCAAATACCCTTGAAAAAAGTATAAATCCACCTCTTCCTCCCCCCGATATGAGTTAATTAGTAAGATATCACTAAAACATTATTAGAACCATGTAAAAAAATTTACAATCAAAAAATATTTTCTAGCTTTAAATAACCTGAAAAGCTGTAAAAAATGAATCAATAAACAACCATTGATAAATCAAAGGTGTGTTGAATATCACATGCAATTTCATATTCATTTTCATCCATTCCCAAAAAAGAAATAAAAATAAAATAATTTCAAATTAGTGAAAATTTTCTTTATTGATGTGTTAAGAATCTGAATAATCTATTTGAAAGTTTTTTAACATATAATTCATTTTCATATAACATTTGGATAATCTTTTGTTAATTAGGTTTTAAAATTGTTGGTTATAAAGAAGCCAATAGCCAAAACATTATCTTTATTTTAGGAATTCCAATAAAAATATTTAACTCTGGAAAAATCACTTATATTAGAGATTCTTAGCTCAAACTATCAGTTGGTTGATCCATGAAATGCAATTTGTTTTTAATTAAAGTTGTTTTATTTCAAAATCTGTCTTTAAGAATATAGAAGTGTAAAAAGAGGTTTAATGAATTAAGACACATCTTCTGATTTAATCTGTCTGTTGCTTATTAGTCTACTATAAAATCTCTTTGTGCTATACAAATGTTATACAAAATTCTTTGAAATCTTTAACCACCTCTACACTGAATTTTTGGAAACCAAATTTAGTCATTGATATTAAGCTCTCAGAATTGATGGAAAGGACTTCATGATTATATGATTGATCTTTAGAGGAACCAACTCCACATTATGCAAATCAAGCCAGTTTAACTCATTAAATATTCAAAATGATCCCAATGTGATTGACTGAATTCCCATTTTTAGAACTCTCTCCCCAATTTAGGCTTTTGGATACATTAAGCAATACCCTGAAGACGAAGCATATTATTGCAAGCTGCAGAGGACAAATTGATGCTATTTTTATGACAAGCACAAATCTATGCCAAAAAAAGTGGACAAGAAAATTTTAATTTCAATATTTATCTTTGCTAGCCAGTCAGTGAGCAACTAAATTAGATGCTTTATAAAGTCGACCAGTTTCTTCTAAACAGCTGAGTTTGTGCTGAAAATCTTTTGTATTCAGAACATCTTTAGACAATTGTTTCACATCAAAATTACAGAAACAGTGAACTAATCTTAGGGAGTTTCTTGTCCTCAAAAAGACAGAAACTGTATGCTAACTCACTAAACATCTTTTCAGCATATAACTTTTCCTATTGTTGGAGTGAAGATTGATTTATACTTTGCAAACCAACCATATTTTTTTCATGAGTACAGTATTTTCAAACCTAACTTGTTATAGTGAACAAACCAAATACCATATTTTAATTTCAAGCAAGATTAGGTTTTATTATTGCTACTATAATTTTATACACACATGCATAATTTCATATCATACATTCCCACTTAGTAGGCATTCACTTATCTCACAACATAATAGCAGTGCCCTGTTTGGTTAAAATTCAAGATGTTGATGATCATAGTGATCCACAACTTCCTATCCTTTGTAGCTCTAAGTAAATTTTTCTCCTTTTTACCCCTCCTAATCGCTTTCATGCCATCCATTGAATCAAACTCATTAGGTAGTTTATTCACTGCAGACACTCCTACCTTCAGTATATTCTGTAAATATCAAATTGTCCTCATTCCTTATTATATACAAAAAATAAGCAAGATACTTGATCTCAGAATGTTTAAATAAGTTCTTTATTAATGACAAATTTCTTCTCTTGAATTCTTATTCACCTGCCATTTTGTAACCATTGATAATATTTAAACTAAGGAAAATATAAGCAGTGACAACCTTCCAAAAGTTTTGTAACAAAGAAAATAAAACTGTATTTTAAGATTAACCTAATGCTTTACTGTACATTTTTCATTGAAAACAAAGAAGTGAGTACTGAATTGTTATGTGATGCCTATCCTTCAATATGGCACCAAGTGCTGGACAATCTCATTAAAGATGAAGGAAAGACTAGAAGCAACCAAAATGTAGTTTACAGAAGGACACTGAGGATACTATGGACCAAACATGTTAGTAAAAGCAAGATTTTGAGAGGATGAAAATGAAAAGGAAACTTATACTTTGCATCAGGTTAAAGACAGCTATGGTTTCTGGGACATGTAATGAGGAAGTAGGGCTTGTACCATCTGATACACACAGGAAAAAGATACAGAAAGAGAGAGAGAGAAAGAGAGAGAGAGAGACAGGTTAGTAATGCATGACATACTTGATGGGCCTGAGCAGAGTTTGGGAGGGATAACAAGAGAAAGGGTATTAAGAGCTATAAGGGACAGGAAGATGTGGAAGGCCATGATCACTTACATCCTAAAGTGTTTCAGCATATATAAGAAGAAGAAGTGTGCACTTGCAAGGAAGTAGAACTTTCCAATACATGTTTCCAAGTTTATGTGCAATCTCTGATGCTAGAATTATTTTTGTCATGTTCACACACACACACACACACACACACACACACACACACACAAAACAAACAAACAAAAATGACAGAATTTCAAACAAAAACAATTTTGTCAAAATCAGATTTATGGTAATGGTGAAAAATTTGTTTCCATACAAGAAACTTCCAGCATACATAGATTAAATAGTGTTAATGTCAGTTGAACTTTATTATAAAATCTTTTTCTTAAAACAGTTTTTAGAAAATTAAATTTCTCACTTCCACCAAATATTAGAGATTTTCTAGTTCTGATAGAAGTTTCCTTCCAAACCTTTTTTTAAGTTAGTGTGGAAAGTTAACATCTTGATGATATCATTATTTTTTCCTTCTAGTTCCACATGCTACCCATTTTAATCGTTGCTGTGGTTGGATGTGTTCAAGTGAACTTTAACTATTTCATTTGAGAGGTAGTACAGAATGTTCGAATGTTCTTGGCCTATTTTTCCATCTGTAACTTGTAGATTCTCAAATCATTGTCTAAGAAGAGATTAAGCAGATTGAAGCTCCCATTACTTATTTGTTATACTCCTGGCAAGACTTGAAATGGTTTGGTTTTTTTGTGTCTTTGTTGATTGATACATTTCATTTATCTGTTTGAAGCAGTCAGTGAAGTCAGAGACTGGAAAATAGTTTGTGATAGATGAGAAAAGGAAATCTCTATTGGTGTGTACATATGCTGCTGTGAGATCAGCATAATTGGTATGGAAATTTCTATTTCATAAGTAGGTAAGTAACTGGATTTGTTTGATGACATATATGTAATCATTGCATTGTTAGAAGTTGGCTTTCACTTGTATGGGAGATAGGCACATAAAATTGCTTGGTAATTGTTGATGGCTGTGCTAATACCAAGTCATTGTGGCTGAAGATTTGAGCATATTGGTGTTCTTCGAATTGCTGTTCATGACAGTGTGTACTCTTTCAGAAACTTTAACTAAGGCATACTCAGTATAAATGATACATGAGCTTTGTGGATGATGAACAAACACAAGTGACCCTGAGCAGATGTCTGCAACAGGGATTGGTTAACGTCCTAAAAGATGGTCGTTATCAGAAAAAGATTAGCCAGTCATTTTACATTAAACAAAGTTTTAACACTAACACTCACTCTGCATTACATATATATAAAACAAATAAAACTTAAAAAATTGTACAAAATTGGCTAGTCACATGTGGAAATTGAAATTAAAATATGGAAAAGACCCAGACAATGTGGAGCATAGTGAAAACAGCTAAGCCTTACAACAGTGGCAAAATATGTAGACTGTGCCAGGAAGAAAAGTTAGCGATTATGTTATTTCTAAACGAAAATGAATTCCTGAATGAAAGAACAGAAATTATGACTAAGTGTAACCTTATTACAAAATACCTATTAGGTTCATACAACCATAGATAAAAATGTTATAATTTCTTAAAAGTATATAAATTGCATGTTCAAAAATTCCCTATTACATGAGCATTGAAAAATATCCCCATTATGTGAAAGTTTTTTTAAAAAAAAAAATGTAAAAAAAGACCTGTAACATCAGCTATTGCAAAGCATCTGAAGACACCACATGGTAGAAACCTAAGTCATGTAATAACACATTTACAAATGAAGAATATTCAAAAGTTCTACCATAATTGTATTGAACATATTTTATACAACTGTGTACTGGTCTAATTTTATTATGACCAAAAACTAAGTAATTAAACAATCAATCAATATATATATATATATATATATATATATATAGGGAGGTCCAAAAGTAAGTGGAACAGTACATAACATTTATTTTGAGATTACATATACAATTATATTTACTTGTACAATTATTACATTGACAATTAAATTTTTCATTTGCAATAATACAAAAGCACTCAAACTTTATCAATGCAGATGCTTGAACTGTTGCCCATCACAATTTACACAGCTTTGAAGTCTACCCCTCACTTTTCAACAAACATTTTTGCAAAAGTCTCTTTGATGAGATTAATTTTTTGAAAATCAAAAACACCAATACTTTTTGGTTTTTGACTATGAATTTTGTCCTTGAGTAATCTCCAAAAGAAGAAACCCTTTGGGGTCAAGTCAGGTGAATTTGCTGGTCAATCAATTTCTCAGAAAATGTTTTATCAAGATACTCACAGACTGCACTTAAATAATGTGGAATAGCCCCATCTTGTTAGAAACAATGAACACAATTGTAATAATAAAACCAATATGCAAACCTATTCCACCTACTGACAACTTACTTTTAGACCACCCTATATACACTCCTGATCAAAAATTTAAGACCACTTAAAAATCTTTAAAAAGAAATTTTATTTTATGGATAGATTTTAAACTCCTCCCACGTAAGGTTACCAATACTACAATCTAAAAGGTTATGGAAACAAAAAGCTATATTCCAAACATTTTATTTAGAAATTTACATTTTTATAAAATGAGGCAATTTACTCTTGATCAAAATTATAAGACCAGAGATTATATATATATAATAATAATAATTCAAACATGTTTCATTGAAGAGTGTAGATATATATTGTGTCTACTTATTTTTGTACTGATCATTTCCAGTTGTCTAATCAGTTTCTTCATGTTAAAATGATATTTATCAAGGATGGCACTATAGTTTTTTAATCCAAGTACTTTCAATCTTTTCTAAGATCATCTTAAGGGGTAAATTACAAAGACAAACTCATTGTAACTGTGATAAAATCTGCCTTCTACTGTGATGGTGATTTTTAAAAACATAACAACTTTCTTGATGGATTTTATCTTATCATCAAGAAACTATTTAGACAACAGTGGAAAGGATCAGTATAAAAATAGGTAGACTCACTATGTTATTATTCAATGAAACAGTTTTAAATGAAGAAATGCTGCCTATATATATATATTGTAATTTTGTTATTACAACAGTTTCTAAAAGCATTATATCACTACACAAAAAATTTCATGTTTCAGATCATTATTGTTCTTCTTCACGTGACATTTTGAAACAAAGTGTGTAGTGATATAATATTTTTATAAATCATTTTGATAACAAAATTATAATATTAGACTTTACTCTGTACAGAGTACTTTTTATAAAAGTAATTGCAATGAACAGTAGGTTTTTAATCAATCTGTTCTTTCACTTCCTTATATATATATATATATATATATATATATATATTGTGTGTATTTAGGCAGCATTTTTTCATTGATGCATGTCTCATTAAATAATATAGACAAGTTTTGTCGATTTATTTTATGCAAATTTTTTTCATATTGTCTGATAAGCTTAATAGCATTATCGTTGAAAGAGGAAAGAAAATCACAATATTGATACATGTTTTTATCTAATCCTTTCTGATCTTTTGGCTTACATCAGCCATTATTAAAGATGAAAATAGTGTTGGTTGTAATGAGCAGTTTGCAGATGACAGATAGTAGTAGTCATCTGTTTTGTTTGTGTGGAGGATTGGAGAAAATGTGCATGCATGCTGGAAGCAAAAATCGCACTACAGCTTGTAGCGTCTCACATGACCACACAAGAGTGGGGACGAGAAGTATTAAGTATGGAAAGCCATTGGGATAACCAATCGCTTCTGTTATCTATTATAGGCATTTGAGAATGTGTGTGGAGATTTTGTAGTTAATTTTGTTCAGGTTAGATTTCAAATGTTTTATGTATATGGCTACGAGTATTTTTAGTTTTTGTTTATTGTTTTCATGTTTACGTATAGTTGTGTTTTCGATGAGGATTTTGCGAAATTGTGTATGTGGCCTGGTATGTTGTTTTAGATGTCTAAAGATGTTGGAATTGTTATTTAAATATAGTGTCAAGCATTGTGAGAGTGAGTTTGTAGTGTGAGCAACATAAATACTGTTTAATCCATTGCAGATACAATCTCCCAAAGGGCACTTTGTAGACTACATTGGTTTTTTTCAAATCGCTAACTGGGGGAGAAAAGTCATTGCGAATGAGTGAGTTAGATATACTGGATTTAGAGTAGTATATGATTAACTTAATTTTTTTGCTAGGATCTTTTGTAGATATATGAGTAATTATTAAATTTTTTAGTATATTTTCATTTTGTTTATACGTAGTATGCATTTGATTGCGATATAGAAGATTAATATGTTTGAGATTAGTTGAGGTAGCACTGTGCTTCACCTGCTTGGTATTGAGACTTCTAAGAAAGCTATTGTTAATAAGTGTTTGTTTTATATTCTTTAGTTTACTGTAGAAAATCTGTTAGTGGATGAATTAGTTTTCTGCACGGTGTATTAGATATTTTATAATTGCTATCTTATAGTAATATGGGCATTTGCTCTTTTTTGTATGGTGAAATGGTAAATTTGTTATTTGTGTTTATCAATATGTCAAGGAAGGGAATTTTGTTATTAGTGTTAAGTTCATACGTAAATTTAAGAGTTATTTTGTAAACGTTTTTGAAGTTGAAGTATTTTGTCTGTGTTTTTAACTAACATAAGGATATCATCAACATATCTTAGGTAAATGAATGGCTTTTTAAACTGTAAATATATTATTTTTGAGGTTCGACATGTAGAAATTGCTGAATGTTGGACCCAGTACTGAACCCATTAAGACACAATCACGTTGTATGTATATATTATTATTATCTAAGAAAGGGACTTCAGTAGTACAAGTTAATAGTAGTTTCCGTAATATATTAAGATTAATTTTAAGTAGGGGTAAGGATGAGTTACTGTATATATTCCTTATAATTATGTCAGTAGTTTCACTAACCGTGAAGTTGGTAAATAAGTTTTCAACATCAAGTGAAGCTATGTTTTCATTGTTGGGTTTTTCACTTTTGAAGATTTGGATTACTTTTTATGTTGACTTAACACTATATTTACTAGAAAGGTAGGAAGTAATTAGTTGTTTAATGCATTTTGTTAACTGGTATACCGGAGTTGGGATTTGAGATATTATAGGATGGAGAGGATAGTTAGATTTATGTGTTTTTATAGTGCCATATAGATAACCAGGTCTATAATCGCTAACAATTTTAGGGAGTTTTAAAGAGTTCTGTTTGGCATTATTAGCAGTAATGAGTTTATTAAGCTATATATATATAATGATCATTCAACTGTAAACATATATGTTATACATATAGCACCCAACACCTTCCTTATAGTCAGTTATGGATCATTTAGAATTTTCTTAGATTCAGCTTGATTTATGAATATCCATAAAATAGATTTTCACTTACAAACAGTTCTTTATATACAAGTTATCTTCCCTGATATAGAAGCAGGGAAATCACAAATAAAAAAGATCACTAAAGTTTTTATTTTTAAGGAAAAAAAAATGATGTTGATCATTTCCCGAGTTTCCCATCTGCTCCATTTCCTGCCAAATGTTAACGACAGAAAAAAACAGTATTCCTTCGTTCCCAATTCATTCTTCTTTCTTTAACCACATTTACTGATTTTTTTCTCTTACTCTACATTTATTTTTTATTTTTTTTTAGTTTTGAGGTGAAAACAGAAAAAAAAGGTGATTGACGCTCTTCTCACAGAGGTTGGTTTAGTTGGGGGGGTATTTTTGGAAGCCCTGGGAAAAAGTGACAGCAAACAAAATTTTATTTAACTTCATGTTTATTTCTATTTTCATATTGAAGCAAAACATTTTTTTCTTATTTTATATAACTGAAATATGGTTTTTCTTTTATTGATTATATATTTATCTGTTATTTTTTTCATAAATTTTCTTTTAAAATTTTTGTTTTTATATTTCTTAAAGTTTACTTTTTTTACATGATTTTCATTTTTCCACAAATTTCATTTGTTTATTGGAATATAAATTCTTATTTTGCATTATTTCATTTATTTAATATCTTTGACTTCATTTAGAAATTTAAAAAAATGCTCTTTATTTATTCATTTAAAATTTTTACTAAGCTTATCTTAACTGACATCAGGGCAAAAATATAAATATCCAATGCAGATCAAAGATGTAACTGCTAACCATTAAAAGGCATCCTTATATAGTTTGTTTTGTTTTTGCATATTTGAATTCTTTTAAATATATCTTACTAATTTTTTATTTACTGTTTGATTTATGTATTAATGTAGAATAGGTTCAAAAGATTTTCAAACACCACTTGTTATAATGATCTTCAAACCAAATGCCATATTTCAACCAGAAGTCAATTTCATGCAAGGTCAGTTTTTATTACCGCTGCTAGTGGAGTTACTTTAATGCAACTATAAAACTTTGTGCTTTTCATCATTTTCTCTACAAGGGTCAATATTGTCACAAAAATCCATATATTTTTGGCAATATCTCAGAAATTATAAGAACATAGATTGTGAGCATTTGTAGGAGAATACGTTTTGGTGACATGAATGTGGTATGAATTTTCCTTTCAGTTATATACTCTTCTTCTTTTATGTGCCGCATCCCTTCAGGACGTAGGCGATCATGGCCTTCCACATCTCCCTATCACTTGTAGCTCTTAACACACTTTCTCTTGTTACCTCTCCCAAATCCTGCTCTGCCATTCATTTTCTCAAGCCCATCAAGTATGTCATATGTTACTTTTCTCTTTCTCTCTCACTGTCCTATGAGTATCAGATTCTCCAAGCCCTTCTTTCTCATTATATGTTCCAGAAACTTCAACTGTCTTTTCCTGATGTTAAGTACAAGTTTCCTTTTCATTTCCATCCTCTTCAAAACCTTGTCTTTTCTTGCATGTTTAGTCCATGGTATCCTCAGCATCTTTTTGTAGAACCATATTTCAGCCACTTCAAGTGGCTTATCCTTGATGAGAATGTCCAGCATTCATTACCATACTAAAGGACAGACATCTTTTACACACACTTGAATAAACACTGCTAGATTATTTTTGCATTTTCTTTTCAAAAAATCTTTTAATAACTCAAACTGTGTAATACTTAATTAACCAAGACATTTTTGGATAAAGGAAACTCTTATTTTTCCTAACATTGTGTGTGCTCATTGCATATATCACTGTTATAATTTTGGTATTGAATCACATTGTAACTTGCAACATTTAACTCCTGTATATGTTTCTTACTGAGTGTCATGTGTACATATTTTCTCTGTTCCTCTTTCTTTTCATGTCACTTGCATTTATTTGAGTTTGCATGATTTCATCCAAAGTTGTTTTTTCATAAATAGAATAAAATAATGTTTAATGTTGACTTATTGTGTGAACCTTATTATTAACCATATTGTTAAATAAAATTAATCTAACTTTACCAAAATAACTTTTGACTGTTAGTAGTTTCATCTTTACCTGCTTAAGTCTGATTTTTCTCTAAGAAAATTGATTTTTAGTAAAATATAGCAAACCAAGGAAAATTGATCCTAATCTTCTGTAGCTATTTGATATTGACCACTTTAGTCTAAACTACCTTATCCATTCAAAAGCTGTGAAGTTATTGTACCTAATACAACCTTGATTTACATGCTAGCAGGCACATGTTCCTACATTACATGAATGATTATGTTTCTCCACATCTTTCTCTCTTTTTTAGCTCTTAGTAAGTTTTGTCCTTTTCCTATCCGTCACACTTCCTGTCCTACTATCCATTTACACAAGCTCATTAGGAGATTACTCACTGTTTCCCTCTGTTCTTATTACCATCAGTATGTTCTGTGAGTGTCAAATTCTCCAAACCTTCTTTTCTCATGTCAAAGAAATTTCAACTTTTTCTTTCTGATTCTAAGTACAAGTGACCTTTTTGTTTCTAGTTTCTGTAAAACTTTCTCATTACTTACATGTCCAGTTCATATAATTTCCGCATCCTTCTGTATAACAACATCTCTTTTGCTTCAAGTCTCTTCATTATGAATGTGGAAGTTATCTAGCATAAGATATAAGAGGATTGATATTACAAAACTGTTTGACACTCTTTTCTTTTTTTTAATGAAATTTTCCTGTTTTTTAATACTTTTCAAATGCATTTTTGGGTTTTGGTGTCATGTTTCTGTCAAAACACTTCTTAAATATTTGAAAATCTGTACTTGTTTGATTTTGACCTCACAATTTTGTAGCTTATAATTTTGGCTGTTTCTCTTGCTTACAACCATAAATTCTCTCTTGATGCTTATTGTAAGCAGATATGTAGGACAGTTGATTTCATAACAAATCTTATACCACATGTTAAATAAATCTTATTTTCTTCAGGACCTTATTATTCCTAAATCCTTTAATTTAAATGTACTTTTATTTTCCAATATTATCTCCATGTCAGTTTTTTTAATTGATGTTAACAGTTTAGTTTATAAAATAAAAACAAAAAGTAGTAAACAAGAAAATGACAAACAGAAGACTAAATACCTAAAAAATTACACTCAAATCCCCACTTGTATATTTCAGATATAAACAGGTATATTCATCCAATTACACATATATATGAAAACTTGTATATAAAGGGACCATCTTTTCAAGTATTTTAGTTTTTCTTTTTTAATTTCTCAGTTTAACCTTTTAAAACTGTAAACACTTCTAACTATATGTATTTTTCTCAACCATTTCTCATTGAATAAGCATATAATACATTCTTTATAGACATGTATATCTACACACTGTCATGAGAAGCATAACTTTATATGTGTATTTTTCTCTATTTAAATGCATAAGTAAAATCGGAATTTATACATTATCTGATATTTTCTCAAAACATTTACATTTTCGTCCGTTGATATAAACAAATATCTTGAATATTTTTTATCAACAATCCATAACAAAGTATAATACATTTTTTCCATATAATTCTAAAAATTAATATGACTATGTAGATATCTAATAAGCTTAACCAAGTCTGAAACAAGGCTAACAAATTGGAAATGAAGGTAATGTAGTTTTAATTTTCCAATTGTTGAGAGTATCAGTGAAAATACCCTCTCTATTATAATAGAGATCTACGGCTATATCATGTTGAATACACCAGTTCCCATCCGATCATAGAAGTTAAGCAACATCGAGCCTGGTCAGTACTTAAATGGGTAACCATTTGGGAATACCAGGTACTGTAAACGTAAGAACCAAGAATGGTCCACTGGTCCTCCAGGTTTGGGGGTTGGGGGTTGGGTGTAGGGCTAACAACTTTGCCCCATAAAAAACAGTTTGTTACAGAAACAGCAACAAAAAGTTGCTGCCCTATTCACCATTGGGTGTGATGGATAAATGATGATGATGATGATGATGATAATGATTATAATAGAGACCACTGTGTATGTGTGTGTGTGTGTGTATTCCTCCTGTCACACTTATGGAGAGAAGGACAATAGCGAGGCAGCATTGGCTCAGTTCATTCTTTTTACTACCAGTTATTAAAGCTCTTACTGCATGTTTGCTCTTTAACAGTACCTCATTGTTTTATTTTTAGCAATAATTATGTCATTGAATAGTGATAAATCCTCTATATTATAATTTAAAGGCAGTTCTGTATTTATTTGTGTACATATATATTCTCTTTTGTCATGCTCAGAGAGGATAATGTGTGAGGAAATAGCTAATAATCTTTTCAAATATTTTGACATCATTTTTCATGGCAGCAGTACACTTATATATAACCTAAGGGGAAGTAACTCCACAAAACCTATTTCTCTTTCATCAATATTTGTCTTAACAAAGAAAAATATAAAGTGATGCTCATAGACTTTTAATTAAATAATTCCCAGAACACAACTTCCATTCATAAAATTCTTTGATAAGTTATTACCTACATGTTTTATAGCAAGCAGAGCACTACAAAATTAAAAAAAAATTGTGCATGCTAAATATGATGTTAAGTGAAGCAGCTAAATCAGATCTTCAGTTTTAAAGATTCCTGATTTAATATATTAATATCAGGTGACTTTGAGAGTTTATAGTACTATGTAATGCTAATTGTTGCATGACCAAGTTATTGACGATTATATCAGGCTTTTCTGATGAGGAACATGACTAGACAATCAAACAGTATTAAAATAAGGCCTTTCAAAGAGTGGATGAAACATCTTGCAGGTTTGCTGGCCATTTAAAACAATAACATTATAGCTGTGTATGAAGGTAGTGTGTTGATGACAGCATGGGTGTGGAGGGCTTTCTAGCGTAAAGTCAACAGGCAGGATGGGCTGATTTGTCCAT
This sequence comes from Ascarosepion bandense, assembly GCA_037127315.1. Lineage (NCBI taxonomy): Eukaryota > Metazoa > Mollusca > Cephalopoda > Sepiida > Sepiidae > Ascarosepion > Ascarosepion bandense. The sequence goes on from JBBBDQ010000154.1 coordinate 8,902,090, forward strand.
GACCAAGACAAGCCTTTTGAAGATATTGGCTGTGGTTTAACCCGGAAAGAGATGAGCACCACCAGGTCTACTTGATGGTCACTTGTATAGCAAGCCGGCAATATTCATCAGCAATCTTCTTGAAATAATTTAGGGCATAGAAAGTTCTGGTACTTTTAGTTTTGTGTTTCCTATATGTTCCTTATCCTATCATTTTGTTGGATTTTAAACTATCTTTTATCTCAATTCGTTTATATATATATATATATATATATATATATATATATATATTTGAATTTTATTTTAAATAATGTATCTATAAACAAAACATTGTTGGTATCTAGAAAAAATGCTCACAAATTATTCATGAGATTAGCAGACATTTTTAAGTTTTAAATAACATCATAGATCATAATTGAAGAGAATTATTTCATATGCAGTGTAATGTCATGAGATACAAGAAAGAATTCTTTTCAATTATGATCTATGATGTTTTTTAAAAACTTAAAAATTTCTGTTAATCTTATCAATAATTTGTGAGCATTTTTTCCAGTTACTAACAATGTTTTGTTTATAGATATAATTGGAGTAGATAGACTAAACTATCGCCCGGTTCACACTCCACCCACATCTATTGAACAGGTGAAAAGGCTCACCCCTTGTTCCTTGTTTAGGATATGGTTTCCGGCTTTCTCTTTTCCACTCTTTTCACTCTTACATAGCCCCCTGCACATCAGTGGCATTACCGCCTTGCCTCAGGGTGATATGATAAAAAAAAAATAAAAATAAAAGATATATTATTTAAAACAAAATTTTGTCTTTTTGCCTTGATAAAGTCCATCCCAGGACAAAATGCATCAGTGAGTAACACACACACACACACACACACACACCCATATATATATATATATATATAAGTATTAAGAAACAGAAAAATTTCAATAAAATAAGAAAAGTGTTGAATAGTTTTGTAATATCAATATATATATATATATATATATATAAGAAAAATTAAGGTAGACACGTTATTTCATGATAAATTGGAAGTATAGGCCTATTTCAGGTGAACCATCATCAGCTTCCATCTTTATTGTACAAAGGATTTTACACGAATGAAATTCACAAAGAGCTCAAAAAAAAAACCAAATAAAAATAAAGGTCACTCCCTTAAAAGAGAAAATTTAAGAAAAAAATACATCATTACATCAGTTCGGTGAACACACATGCATATTCATACATAAGCATATATATACAGAACATATAATCAAAGAGCATGCGTAAGAGCGGATGTCAACAAAAATCCAAAGATACATTCAGCATGATGGTTAGACTGCTGACCTGTAGATTTGAAACATAAAGAAAGTGGGTTAGGTGAGAGGAAGAGAGAGAGAGAGAAAGAGAGAAAGCATTAAAAAGAAAGGGTAAGTATCTTCAAGTGTAAACAAAAAGGGAAAAAGAAGAAAGAAGAGAGGAATAAATTTAAAATAGAAAAGATGATAGGCGAAAATAAAAAATAAAAATGAATATTATATATTAACAGTGAAAGGATAAGAAATTGGAGTCTAAAATATTAAAAATATATTTAAGAGATAATAGTTAATCTGTTGTGATCACAAAAATATCACACTATTATATAAACAAAATTATACTAATTATACAATCAACAAAACGAATATAATACAATATAAAATTAAAAAATTAAAAAAATGTTAATTTAAAAGTAAGCCTAATTATTCTATTTAAATTAAGTTGTTTAAACTTAATTATTTAGCTTAAAAATAAATTTACATATTACTAGTGAAAGGATAAGAAATTGGAATTTTAAAAAACCTCAGAAAATTAAACAGTTAAAATATACCAGTTAATCAATCTGCTTTAATCACAATTACCACCACACCACTATATAATCAAAATTATACAAATTATTTGGTTAACAATACAATAATAATAATACAATAATGTAGGTAAATTTTTTGGTCAACGGTACAGTTATAATACAGTATACCTTTAGTAATGTAAAAAAACATATATATGTACACATACAACTCTCACACACACCCGTAAATGCATACACACATATATATACATGCACACAGATACATATATACATATACAAATACATGAACACATAAATATATATACACTCAAACACCAGCAAAAACAAATATGTAAGCAATACCACAGACATAAAAACCCGTATATATAAAAAATAAAACCTCAACACATATAACAATGGTGTACAAATAAACAATATATATTTCGTAAAATAGTGTGATATGTGTAAAGTCTTCAGAGGAATGAATGAGGGACTAAAAGTTTAACATAATTTAAACCGGCTCCTGTGTCGACATTTAAAAATTAGTTCTCTCCTCAAATTCAGCAGATTCAATTAGTTTTTGTGTTTTATAATAGTGATTTTTTTCATCCAGGCATAAGCAATGACAATCTTTGAAGTTGATGGGTGTGTTAGATTTTTTAATGATATCCATTTAATCATAGGGGTTAAGTTATTGTCTTTCAATGACCAGAGATATTTTGATAGAGATTTCTGGATTCTTAATTCAGCGGTTGTAAAAGGAGTGTGTGTGATTGTACAAACATTGCTTCCAAGCACCTGCTGAAATACCAACGTAGCATTTTTTCAAGTTTGTATTTTCTTTTGGTTATATCATAACTTGATATACTACCCCTTCTGTCATACATTCTCTACCCATAGGACACTCATTTTTTATTCTGCAATTGTATTTAGGTGTATGACTATCATGTACAGCTGCATCCCTTAGGTCTAGTAAATTCTGGGCAACTTTAGAGTTGCTTTGGTTAGGAGTTGCAGAACTAAGGTTGGCTCAATGAGGGTAACAATAAATAAATTTTTATATAACAAGATCAATTTTAGTTTGGAAAGATGTATGACAAAGTGGAAAAAGTTTTGTGTAAATTATTTTGTCCTTTAAGACGTCATTGAATTAAATTTAGGTTTACGTTGATATGACTTCACTTGCATACACATCTTCAATTGTAAAGAATTCATCTAAAATGTGTCACAACTAAAACATCTAAAACAATATAAAGCCTTAATAGAAAACAAAGCAATAAGCTAAAACTTGAAGGTTCAGTTTACTCTATCACTAGTAATAACTGTCACAAGGGATACACTGGAGAAAGCTCAAAGATTTTAAATAAAAGATTGTATGAATACAAAAGTTATATTATACAAAACAACACATTAAATGCATTAGTTGCTCACTGTAATGAGACTTACCCCAATTTTGATATAAAAAAGCTATTAAATTAAAACTTAATTTCTATTAAAAGAGAAAACAATTCACTAAGACGGAAATGTTTAGAAAGTGCTTTAATTGCTAAATAATCTACAGTAAATTTGCATCTAGGTCCTTACACATTTCACATTTCTTGATAGCTATATATATATATATATATATATATATACAAAGAAAAAGAATCTAAATTAAATTGGCTAGATTTTATAATCAAATCATATAAAATCATATAAAATCATATAAAATCATTTCTTGATAGCTATTTCATAACAAAAGGGATGAAAATACAAAGAAAAAGAATCTAAATTAAATTGGCTAGATTTTATAATCAAATCATATAAAATCATATAAAATCATATAAAATCATTTCTTGATAGCTATTTCATAACAAAAGGGATGAAAATACAAAGAAAAAGAATCTAAATTAAATTGGCTAGATTTTATAATCAAATCATATAAAATCATATAAAATCATATAAAATCATTTCTTGATAGCTATTTCATAACAAAAGGGATGAAAATACAAAGAAAAAGAATCTAAATTAAATTGGCTAGATTTTATAATCAAATCATATAAAATCATATAAAATCATATAAAATCATTTCTTGATAGCTATTTCATAACAAAAGGGATGAAAATACAAAGAAAAAGAATCTAAATTAAATTGGCTAGATTTTATAATCAAATCATATAAAATCATATAAAATCATTTCTTGATAGCTATTTCATAACAAAAGAGATGAAAATACAAAGAAAAAGAATCTAAATTAAATTGGCTAGATTTTATAATCAAATCATATAAAATCATATAAAATCATATAAAATCATTTCTTGATAGCTATTTCATAACAAAAGAGATGAAAATACAAAGAAAAAGAATCTAAATTAAATTGGCTAAATTTTATAATCAAATCATATAAAACTGAAAAAAAAAACATCTTTAAATTTAAAATTCCCAAAGTTGCTTGCTTGCGCGCATGTGTAATCACATCAACATAAGTATAAACTTAGTTTGATGAAGTACTAAAGGACAAAATGTGTCACACAAAAACTTTTTCCACTTTGTTATACATATTTTACTTAAATAACCATGATTATATTGTTACCTTAACTGAAATATATTGCAGTCATGGTCAGTCAGTTAAGTACCATACGTGATATACACACTTCAGCAATCATATCTTAAAAGAGACATGACTGACTGGGCAAAAGATTTTCCTTTAGTAGGTTGCCATTACTTACTATGGTAGACTGGTTACCTGCCAAGGTTATAGAACCCATTCTGTCCTGCTATTTAATGCATAGCTGGAGGGAGAAGAGATGGATTAATACCTTTCCCAAAGACATTTCTGCATAAGCAAATGCAACAAATTCCATTCATAGTACTTCCTCAAACTTTAAAGCCAGTCCTTGTTAATTGAAAGATTTTAAACAGTACAATACCTTGTCACTCTTGTTCAAAAGAATAAGTATAATAAATATTATGCAAAAGAATAAGTGTAATAAATATTTTCTTAAATAATATATCCTTCATAACCTATCATTACGATAGATACAAAATTCATGTTAACTAATTTCAACCTTTAGTAATCTGTCAAGATATAACACTTAGTGTCTATTAATCTTAACCCTGAAGATTTCTCTGTTGTAGTTTCTGTAATAAGGTTTAATATGGTTTTAAATGGTGGATTTGCTACCCACATGTTCAACCAGTTTTAAATACAGATTTATCCTTTTTCAAGATTGGTTGCTAACCAAAGCTAGAGACCCCTGCCTGTTCTGTTATTAACTCCTAAATAAGGGAATGAGAGATGATGTTATACTTTTCCAATGGTATTTTTGTGAAAGTGAATACAGCAACCTCAGCCAGTATTTGAACTTGAAACTCCACTCCTACTTTCCACAATGGTATGTGCATATCCTCCCTTACTTTACCAAATGAAAATTTCCTTGCTCATCAAGAAAAATAAAAATAAAATCATTTTCTGGACAAAACTTTCCTTTTCAGTTTCTTGACATGTAATTAAACCACAAACTTTGATTTCTATTCTTGAGCTTTAACCATTGTATTTCCCCTGACAAAGCAATTCCGCCAAACCTTGTACTTGTGGGAAATAAACACAATTTATTAAACATGAAATTTTGGAATTTGATAATTAATTCTTCATTTCCTTATACTGCAATTTATTCCTTTCACAAAAAAAGAATCTTCCCAGTTAATGATATTCCAAGTTTAATAATTTGCCGCTATAAAAAAGGTTTTACACATTGACAAACTCATCAATTTTTTTTGTTTTCTCCAAATTATAATGAAACATGAAAATCATATGAATGAAAATACAAGGTTATATCAATGTGACCATGAGCTTAGATTTTAAGCAAATTTAAATCCATCATATATAGTTGGAAGAGACATCTGAGAGGAAGAAACCAAAGTGATTATATTACTATATTCTCTCCTTATGATGTGTTTTCACAATCCTTTGCATGTGACTTTTTTCTCTGTTTAATATTAAAAACAATACAGAACATTAATATAATATAAAATGAATGATTTTTCTACTTCTGTTTTTGCTATATATATATATATATATATATATATCATTCAACTTTACAAAATGTCTAAATCTTCTTTGACTGTCTTGTATGCTCCCTCACTCATAGCAGGACTCTGCCTATGGCTAGTGTCTCTCCATTGCTTATGTCTGTGGTTAAGGCCAATGGCAATTTTATTGAATAAATTTAGTCTTTAATATTTCAAGATATTTTTGTGCATTTTTGGTACATAATTCAGACAAAAATTTATCCATCGCACTGTGTGTAGGTATATATATATATATATATATATATATATATATATATATATATATATATAAAGTACGTATATTTTGGCAGGATCTTTTCTTTTAAACAAGTTGATAGAGACAACATATTCTTATATATTTTCTTTTGAATTTTTTTTAAACAAGTTGTTTTAAATGATAGACAACATAGTCTTATACATTTTCTTTTGAATCTAAAAAAAAAAGTCTAATCAGAAAATATGAAAAAATTCAGACGAAAATATATAAGACTATGTTGTTGCTATCACTTAACATAACACTTGTTTAAATATATATATATATATATATATATATATATATATATATATATATAATTCTTACTGTAAGCATTACATTTAAGCTTTTTTTCAGTAAACAACCATTTTTTTTTTTTTTTGGTGAGATGGGGAAGTAGTGAAATTAATGCCAATTGTCCTAGGGATAACTAAAGAAAACTAAAGAAAACTAGCTTTGTGGCAAGAGTTGAACCTGTATTCCTCTTTTCCATTAAAAAACCTCTTTTAATCTAAGTGTACATATCAGTTTGAATACCAAGACCATCATGACATGGTTAATTACACTATTTTGAAGAAAGTGATTTCATATATATATATATATATATATATAATGTTGAGTTGTGATAATGTTTAGTGCAAAGTTGTCCTTTTTTTCAGTAGTTTTATTGATAGTTATTTTGACAAGTGGATTTTTTATCATAAAGTGCTCAATAACAAGATGGAGATAGAGCATTGACAGGCTTAAGGCAAAGAATTTATCATTTTAACTGAACAGATTTTGCAAGGAATCTTATGATGTCTTCATTCATCAGGTTTGGGTTTTTTCTGTCTTTTTTTTTTAAATTTATATTGAGCTTGGTGTGATTTTATATTTTGTGGAAGTGGCCTTATTTGCAATTGGTTGGTTCTCTTTTTCTTTTTATTGTGCAGGTGTTTGATTTTTTATTGCTTTTTAATGCACATGTGAGAGGGTGTCTACTTATATTGAATAGGTGTCTGTTTAATTGTTTTTTAGTTGGTTTGTCATTTAAGTTGATCTTTTTTTATTGTGTTAGTATGCTTGAACGCTTATGATAATGGTTGGATACTTATGTTTTTGTAATGTATTTGTGTTTGTGAGCATTATGTTCTTTCCATTTGCTTGTAATATTATTTTCTGCTTTTTGTTGTGATTGTTTGTATATTTATATTTTTATTTGTATGCATATGGTAGTTTTGTCTTCTGTTTTTATTTGATTTTGTTATTGTCATTTGTATAGCAAAGTAGGTATTTGTTCACATGTCTACATTTTCCCATTATCTCATTTCTTTTTTCTATTATTTTACTTTGGTTTTAAAGCTGATTATTGTTAATTTCTCTTCTAGACACAATTTGCAGCTTTTGCTAATGCTGCTGTGTGTTACTGCTTTTAACTATTTCCCACTTAATTTTGGTGGTAATGCTATTTTCTTTCTGGTTCCATGTGTATTTTGATAGTACCATGTTGTTTTTTGTATTTTTCTGTATTGAGTAATATTTTGTGATTACTGAATTTCTTCAAAGAAAGTTTCTGTTGCTCTCATGTAAATCTTTTTGTTTGTCTTGGTGTTACTTGTTAGAGTAGTTTTGTATATTATGTTGTTGGTTAGACATTTAGCATTAAATTGATAGTTGTCTTTCTTTCTGCAGGTATATTTGTTCAGATTGTGCTGCAGGTGTGTGTTGTTGCTATTGGTTTTATTGTGTATTTTCTTGTTTGGTTTAGTTACTATTTTCTCCATTTTTTCCATGCAGCTTTAACTGATTTTGACTGTGTTTTTGTTGATGATTTTTAACAGTTTGTTGTGTTTGGGGAAGTGTTTTTTATTATGTTGAAAATTACTTTTCCTGTTTCTATTTTTATATTGTTGATGTAGAGCAGATTGAACCAGATTGTTTCTTTAACTATTGTTTTGTTTGGTTTATTTTCATTTGTGTATTCAGGTTTATTTGAGTGTGTACTGTTTCTTAGTGCTGATTTGTGTGTTTCTTTTCTTTTCACTTAATATTCTTATGTTATTGGAGTTAGTAGATAGCCTTTTGTTTATAGATATGGGCATGTGTTTGAATACATTGGGAGGGTGATTGGAATTTTTATTGGATCCAGTGAGTTGACTCAAAGAGTTGTTAGTTAAATACCTAGCTACAGCAGAGATGACTAAAATCTTACAGAGTTGAATTAAAGGGAGATAACTGAGACATCTGGAAAAGGTATGACTAATAAAGCTAGAAAAGTCTATCCCAATGAATGAAATAAAAATTTCAGTTTGAAATTCAAATCACCTGAAGAAGGTCAGAGTGTACAATGGCCGAAATGTTGTGAATATGGTAACAAATATAAGGACAACATTTTGGACAATGTTAATAGTGTGTAATATATATATATATATATATATATATATATATATATAATATTTGCATTAAAAAAAAGCTGCTTGATTGTGCACATCTCCAAGGAGAGCATATTAATATTTCTTCTTTCTTCCTTCCTTCGTTTTCCTTTCTTTTTGCTATATTTTTCCTTTTCCTTTTCTTTCCACATTCTTACCTTCTTGTTTCATTCCCCCCCACACACACATTCAAACAAATGTTTGAATGTTCCATAATATTAAAGATTACCAACAGTAACAAATCTCCCCCATATTTCTGACCCAGGTTCACTCCTGTCTGCAAATTTAATATATATTTCCCTTCTCTTTCCTTTTTTCTCTTTCTCCCTCTTCTTCTTTCTCTCCTTCTCTTTTTGTTTTCCTTTCCCCTTCTACTCACTATGCTTCTCCTTTTCCTTTTCTTTTTTGCAAGTTTACTTCTGGTTTCTTTCTACACACACACTCAAACAAATTTTTAGATTTTTCTATAATATTAAAGATCACAGATTTTGCAAATTTAATTTGCTGAAATGATCATATGATCATAAATTTTGAATTTTTAATATGCAAAAGAAAAAAGAATATATATATAATGTGAAATGTGTAAGTATATATATATATATATATATATATATATATATATATATATATGCAATTTGTTATATATATTATTTATATATTATATATGCATGGTACTTATTTGAAAGTGCCCAATATCAGTGATAGAGCTAACATATTCATTTAGATAGGTTGGAGTTTGTGACCCTGGGTTTCATACTCTTGCAGACAAACTGATTAATTTTTTTTTTAAAATATTGTAGGGCTGCATATATTTCTGGTGGGTGAGCACATGTGTGTGTGTCTCTGTGTACGTCAAAATGGGTGTACAAGTGTGTATCTATGTCTGCGTTTATCACAATGACAAATTTTCCTCCCAATTTTCCTCCCACTTCCACAAAAATACACCAATATTCGCAGCTCTACAATATTTTTTTAAAAGATTAATTAGTTTGTCTGAGCGTGAAACCCAGGATCACAAACTCACACCTATCCAAATGAATATATATATATATATATATATATATATATATATATATATATATAAAGTATATTTGGGTGGCAATCTTTCTTTTAAACATCTTTCATTAAGTATTATGGACAATTAAGATTAATTTTTTATTCAGTTTTTCCAGCATTCCTACATATTTCCATTTGATGGGAGTGAGGGGTGTGTGTGCAAATTCTTTATAAGAAATATATTCCTTCTATGTTTTCTAAGATAAGCTTTCACATTTCTAATCAAGGATTGAACTTGAGTTTTTGTGATCTGAATTCTTTTTAGTCTAACAACTCTTTAAAACTTATAATGAGAACTTAATGATTATAAAAATGCAATGTTATGATTATGACTAAAATACTTTTTAAAAAAACATGAAAAATTGTCTTCCATTGACTTTTTCTTGGGGATCAAAGTATAAGACTTGAAGCAGTATACTAAAAGAGAATGCAAATAGCTGATGGTGTTAGGAAAAATCTTTTCAATGAGATTCTATTTGTAATTTATACTTGAAACCAGAGCAAAGTATAATTTTTAAAAATATGGTTCGTTTTGGTTTTTAAATTATTTAAAAACTGAAAATGGCCATTGCAAAGTGTGTTTGATTTTGGAGTATATGTTCACATTTTCAACTGAACTATACCCACAGCTATAGCAACAAAGAAATCAATCTATTTATTGCATGGAAGCCGAAACTGTAGCAATATATAGAATCCTTACTTGAGCCAAATGAGGAATAAGTATTTAACATAAATAGATTTATATCCATATACTACTCTTTATGTACAGACTTACATATAGGTAGGTATGAAGGTGTGGTAATAGTTGTTAAGATTAGTATACATGTTTATCTTCATTCATCCTTTAGTTTAATTTATTTCAACAAAAACAACAACCTAACATACAAATTACAATTGCAGATACCAAAATCAAGCAAATACAAAGATTTACATATTTAGCAAGTATTTTAATAGAGGAAAGATAATGCAACACTGAAATCTGTAGGTGCATTGGGATAGCAAAAAATGCTGCCAAAAATCTAAAAGTATTAACAAGAATATTTTACAAGAAACAAAAAGAGTACTGAACTGTTATGTAATATTAGTTTTATTATATGGCATTGAATATTGGATAATCACCTCACAGATGAAGACTTGAGGAAACAGAAATATGGTTTTACAGATGGATGCTGGGAATGCCAAGGATGAACAAGTGAGCAACAGCAAGAAAACAAAAAGAACACTTAAACTTAACATCAAGAAGAGAGTTGAGCTTTCTGAAGAACATTGAAGAAAGAGACCTTGAAAAATTTGATAATCATAGGACATGGTCTTAACCAACTCAGCCACGAAGAAGCTTTACTATTGAAGTAAGGTCTGAACAAAAGGTTATGTAAAAACACTGTTCAGAATTTGCTTGATTGCAAAGCTTCTTCATGGGTAAGTAGGTTAAGGCACATCAAATTTAAAGATGGTATCCCTCTGCCAAGGGTCATGCAGGTTTGAATCCTGCTGGAGAGTGCATATTTTTTTAAAAGATTTATTGTGTAACCATAAAAAATAAAATAAATATACTGTTTACTAAATATAAAGAAATATAAAAATAAATAAATATACTGTTTACTAAATATAGAAAGCACTTACTGAAATATGAGTATCCACTAAAAATAATTCTTAAAATTATAAAAATGTAATTTTAACAATTTAAAAACAAATTTAAAAAATGCTGTATCTAAAATTAATAGCATAAGGAAAGTATAAACAGGAAAGTTAAAATTTTTTCATATTTAATTGATGAATATTAAGTCATAAAAGATGAATATATTAAGTTTTAGAGAAAATGAAACTAAAAGAACACTTATACTTAACATCAGGAAGTTAAAGTTAAATTTTTTAGGGCACATAATGCTGAAAGAGAGCTTGGAAAATTTGATAATCACACATTGAGAGCAAAAGAAATCAGTGCATAACCTATCAAATTGGTTTAAATGGTTGGCAGAACATGGATTAGGAGAAATAGCAAAAAACAACTTTAAACTTTTTATTAAGCAATACCAACAAACCTGTTGATTCAATTTTTAAGTTAGCATTTGTTGTAACCCTAAAAGGTTACTTTGTGAGTAACCACCAAAATGGAGGTTAGTAATAATAGTATATCAACAAGTACAAGACTTGCACACTGCTTGAAGTAGATACACTGCTAGTGAACTGCTAGTCATTATAGTCACTCTCTTTACTACCATTTACTCCAATAGTGTCCATGTATTTAAGAGAATAGGAACATCCCATTACTATGTATAAGTAGGTATACAGCAGTATTTTGAACTTTTTCATGTTAAAATTAACTTGCCAATGTTTATTTATCATATCAATATTGTATGCAGTAGGAATGGATACAATAAATGAACTTTGAAAAGTTAATTCTAGCATAAAAAGTTAGACATTAGAAAATCTAAATAAAATTAGGAGAGACAGATCTTGTCTTTTATTAAATAATATGAAACGGCTTTAAAAAATATGTTTAAGCACTACACTCTCTCAAAGGTTAACTTGTTATTTATTGAAACTTATTGTAGATATTTTTTGTCAAAATATAACAAATAATATTAGGTAAATATTAATAACTAATACCAAAATACCACTAGATTGTTACAAAAATAATGGTCACTTGAAGTGTTATATTTTGAAAAGCCATTTTAATATATTATTCACATTATATATTAGATGAATTTTGATACCATATATATATATATATATATATATATATATATATATATATATATATATAATGGACTCTCCCCTCAATTTTGACTTATGAGTGTCTCAAAATTATATAAATATATATATATAGGAAAGAATATTAATAAAAAGTTTTGAATTTAAAAATGTACTTTCTCTGTACCAAACACCAAAATAAAATTACACCCTAACCTTACTTGTGACAGCAAAAACATCATATACTTTATCTTCTGCTCAATTTGCCCCAACAGTGGATATATTGGCGAATCCGGTAATAGCTTTAGATTTTGCTTCAATAATCACAAACTAAATATACGACAAAAAAATGTATACTCCCCAATTGCAGCCCATTTTAATCAACCTGATCATACTTTAGAAAATTGCAAATGTTTACTAATAGACTCCAATTTTAGTTCTACATACACACGCAGAAAGAAAGAAAAATACTGGATTTTAAAATTAAATACACACAAGCTAGGGTTAAATAGGGACTTAGGTGTGTTGAATCTTTACAAATATTTCAATAGTTAAAAATTTTTTTCAGATATTCCAAGAAATTTTTATCTAAAACAAACAGACTTTCTCTACGGACATGCCGCATGTTGTGAACAAACACACCACGTGATGTAAACAAAAAATATTCGGACGTTATCGTGAAATACGTTTCTAATTCAAATTTAAAAATCACTTGTTTCTGATGAAGGACCGAGGACGGTCTGAAATATAAAATATAATAAAAATAAACAAATACTGTTAAAAAAAAGTACATTTTTAAATTCAAAACTTTTTATTAATATTCTTTCCTATACATATTAAGACAGTATACGTGGATGATCATCACTATATATATATATATATATATATATATATATATTTGTGTGTGTGTGTGTGTGTGTGTATATGTATGTATATATATATATATATAGCTAAAAGAAAAATAATGGTTTTAATATGTAAATTCATAGACAAATTTACACATTAAAGATTAACAAAGGTATATACCTCACTGTGGTGCAAGGGTTAGCAAGTTCACATACCATTATTACTCTTGTAAGTAATCTAGTTTGTTACTGTACCAATAATATAAACAGGACTCCCACTTTCTAAATCAATAGAAATGAAAATTCAATATTTTTCACTTCCGAGAATCTTTGAAGAAATAATGAATTCTAATGCCCAAAATTTATTCTAATTGGTTGTTACAAAAATAATGGCCACTCAAATGTTGTATATTGAAAAGCCATTTTAACATAGTATTCCCAATCTATATTAGGTGAATTTTGGTATATATTATAATTAATGGGTGCTCTTTAATAATTCTTAACTTATTTTTAGAGAGATATATTCTTGAAGTATAGAAGCCCTTAATTATGAATGATTTTCATTTACTTTTCTTGTGTAAGTTCAAACTTGGGCACAGAGCCTCCCAAATTTCTACCAATATCATGAGAAGATGGCTCCACAAGTAATTGGATAGTACAAAAGTAGTTTCAGAAATTCTGTACTGGGAACAAAAGCCTTAAAAATGCAAAAATTAGCGGATGGTCGTGCAGTCTTGAAAATGAACAAGTCTGAGCGGTTATTGAGCAAAATCCACATCAGAGTGTCAGAGAAATTTCTAAGACACTTAGTGTCAGCACTGCAACAGTTTTACATCACTTGCAGAGTATTGGCAAGATAAAAAAGCTTGATAAATGGGTTCTTCATGAGGTCAATGAAAATCAAAAACTCAGGTGTTTTGAAGTGTGTTCAATGCTTTTTCTGCATGACACCAATAATCTCTTTCTTGACTGAATGGTGACTTGTAATGATAGGTGGATCCTTTATGATAACTGAAAATGATCAGGTCAGTGGCTTGAGTGTGATGAGTTCCCCAAACATTTTCTAATGTCAAAGTTGCATCACCAAATTATGGTGACTGTCTGATGTTATTCAGTTGGCGTTATCCACTATAGCTTTCTGAAAGCAAATTAGAGCATTAATGCAGAGATTTACTGCAATCAACTTGCTGAAATGCAAAGACACCTGCAAAAACAAATGAGACCTGCATTGGGGAATTAATGGTCCAGTTCTGCATGGCCACATGTTGCAAAATGATGTTGCAAACTTTAGATACGAGAGTTTATCACATCCTCCATAGTCACCTGATCTTTCACTCAGTGACTATCATTTTTTAAGCACATTTTTAAATGGTAAAACTTTTAGATCCAAACCAGAGGTGGAATCAGCTTTCAAAGATTTTGTTGCATCACAGTCAATAACTTTTTATCAACGAGGAATAAATAATTTTGTCAATTGATGACAGAGGTGCATAGATGCTCAAGTCTTGTATTTTGACTAATCCCAACATTTCTACAGTTAATTTTTCAAGCATAAAATGCTGTTTGTGATATTGACCATTAATTTTATAGCAATAAATAGGAAAAATAATTATTTTTGTAACAACCTAATAAATAACATCAACTGAAAGGAAAGACACCAGATACTAAGTTACTGTTATTCAAAATAACTAATCTGCATTAAATAAAATATTTTTATCACACAGAAGATAATGTATTTAAAGTGTGTATAAAATAATCTTAATATACATAAAATATTTAATATACTCATTTCTGGTGTGGTCAAACTCTGTAGAATGGCTCATGATGTCACTTATGCACATATATTTAAAGTTTAAATATAAATAATTATAAAATGTCAGGATGTGCTTAACAAAACATTTTTCTATAAGACTAACAACATACAGTTCTTGATAATGACTGAGATGAAAACCAAACTAAAATGAAAAAAAGCATGGACCTTGGACAGTTAATCCCCAATTTTGATCAAAGTTTAACACTTCCAAAACAAAACTGCTTTCATTTAACCATCAGAGAGAACCTTATCTATCTGCCATAAGTCAATATCTGCATCTGCTGCAAGGAAAGTTGTATCACTGTGTCATGCGAAAAAACTGTTTCTAATCAGAATACATCTTACACATTTACAAATCTACCATTCATTCATGTATTGAATACTTTTGCCATATCTGGTTTGATGCTCTTGCTGCATATCTTTAGATTCTTAACAAAATCCAAAGAAGGATCTGCATGTCATCAATCTTGACCAGGCATCTCAGTTTCAATCACTTTCTTACTGACATGATGTGGCTTCTCTCTGTCATTTCTACAAATATTTTCATGGTAACTGCTTTGACAAGCATTTTCCCTGGTGCCCTAATTATATGAATTTAAGCATGCTACTATAACTGGCATCTAGATCCCACCTTTTTAGTGTTAAAATAGCTTAATTCAGCCATCACTTCTACTTTAACAGTTTATTTTCTCACACTTCCCACTTGTGGAACTCACTTCCATTTAATTGCTTTCTTGATAAATATAATTTTCAAAAATTTAAATGCCATGTCACCTACCATCTTCTTAAATCCCCTTCATCTTTTGTTTTTTTCTCAATCCTTTTTTATTCTCAGTCTTTTCTTTCATATTCATTCCCTCTATACTAGAGAAATTCCTTTCTTGTTTGGAGTGAATTTTTTTTTTCAAGTGTGCAACAACTCATTCAAAAATTTGCAAAAAATATTAGCAATAGACCAGATCAGTTGAAATTCATAAAACTTATTTAAATGAATTCCTCCTGTCTAAATTTATATAATGAAAATTTAACTTGAAAAGCTAAGTGTGGAACTTTTAAGTATTGGTGAAGAGCTCTGAAATTTTGTTTCAATTTAGAATTCCATAAAAGTGCATCTTTTGATCATGTTGCCTTCAAGTGGAAAATCTACCAAGATAGATAAAACTTCAAAGTACTTGTAAATGCCAATTATAGGTGTAAAGATGTTACTTAGGTGAAAGATTTCTTTTTTCACTGAAGAGGCTACTTGGTAAAATTGAATGCAATGGAAACGGTTCAAGTGAATAAAAGTAAAGCAACTGTTTATGTTGTCTGACCATCCACATAACAAGTGGATTATTTTAGTCAAGTAGGTGTTAAAATGTCTCTTGAATATTTCTATAATACCTGTTCTTGTTGAAATTTTGTGTTAGTTTCAATCTATAATAGCAACTCTATGCTAGGGAGCAGTTAAGTTTTTAAGAGAATGTTAAGGAGAATTCAAATGCTGTCAAATCTACATTCTTTCAAGCAATTTCAAAATTAGACTAAGCCAGAAATTCAATCCAGTCAAGATTTAAATCTGAAATTAAGTTTGATGTAACATAAAAATATTTATGTAGGATTTTTTAAAAATTTATAAATTACAATTAAAATTTTTTGCATTAGTTAAAGTGTAGGTAATACAGTACTCTCACTCTCTCTCATATATATATATATATATATATATATATATATATATATATATATATATATATGGTATTTAATTGTGATAATATAATGTTTAGTGCCAAAGTTGTTGCTTTAAAGTGGTTTTACTGACAAAATGTTTTGGAAAGTAGGTTTTTTATCATGAAATGCTCAAGATCAGGGTGTGAATAGAGTGCTGGTAAGTACAAATAGTTTGTCTCTTTAACAGAACAGATTCATGCAGATTCCAAGTTTTATGGGGTCGCAGTTATGATGCTCTTACTCATCAGTGCTGTTTGCTGTTAGGTTTTGTTTTTTTAATATAAATTAATGTGAGTAAAAATTTGTCCCGTAGCTGATTGATGTTACCCTTAGCATCCCAACTCCAAAGTTTTGTAGATGGACCTGACTGCCTACTCTTCAGAGGTTACTGCTGATAACCCCTGAAAAGTGGACAGTCATGTCTGCCTACAAAACATTGGAGTAACATCAATAAGTAAAGTGACAAATTTTTATTTACATTAATCCTATTAATGCTCTATCTTTGATATTGAGCATTTTATTGCAAAAACTGTTTGCCTTAAATGCTTTTTCTTTAAGTATCTCACTGTTAGCATTTTGGCTTTTTATACTATCTTTAACATTGAGATATCTATGTGTGTGTATATATATATATATATATAAAATGAATTAAATTTAAAGGCATACAGTGTCTGACTGCTACTATAGGTATCATGCTTTTACACAATCAATTAGCGGTTGGCAGCTGTAATGCGAAAGTGCGAACATTTATTCCCCCAGGCAAGACTGAGATGAAAAAAAAAAGCACATGGTTCGTGTACCAACCAAACTCACCTGGAGTGGGGAATAGCACCCACCCAGCCATGATCAAATAAAGCCATAAACACACAATCTTCACTCCCAAATCCCAGAAATATCTTGCCGATGTGGCAAAAGAAATGCTCAATGCTACATGAACCAATGTGATTGCAGTTCAACACCCTAATGCTTATTAGCCAAAAATGCTGAAAAGGACTGAACCCACAATGACACCCATAGCATAGCTTTTCAGTGATAATAGAAATAAGCTGCTCTCAAAATGAGTTCACCATGTTTGCACACTGAAAAGAAAAAGCTTTTCATATTAAGAATTAAATTTCAAGTGTGCAGTGTCTGACCACTATTATAAGTTTCATAGTTTTGTGCAATCATTAGATAGTCAGCAAAATGAGAACCTTTATTCTCTCAGGCAAGACTGAGATGATGGAAAAAAATTTAAAAAACATGCTTGATACATGTATGCCATGCATGCACTGAACACACTCACCTGAAGTGGGGAAAAGCACCCATTCAGCCATGATCAAATAAAGCCATAAACATATAATCTCCACCTACAAATACCAGAAATATCTTGCTGATGTGACAAAAATATGTTCAATATTACATGAACCAATGTACTCACTGTCCAGGAGCATCATGCTTTCATTTACTTTATCATTTGAAAATTTCTGCCATTTTATAAAGTGTTGAGCACTTTTTCTTTCTTTTTCATGGTGTACTCGTTTTGACAGCTGCTTATTTCTATTGAAAATAACAGGGTGGACTAAAAGTAGTCTTACACTTAGAAAGTATGCACTTTACATTTTTAAAACATTTTATTACTTTATTTTATTTTATTTGTTGCCATCATATTTGTTCAAAACTGTTTCTGTACATTTGTTTGGCAGAACTGTCACCACGCTGGTCAATACTGGTTGTTTGCTGTCTATAGCCAAGGGAAAGATCTGTCAGTCATGAATGAAAGAGCCCTCTCAATGTGTGGACATACAAAAAAAAGACAAGAACACAATTTACTATTTTTAATCTATTGTAAATTGGATCTAGGTCTACTTAGCTATTAATTCATTGGGATTTTTATCCTATAAGACTTGTAATTTGATATTAAATAACTCAACAAGATATATATTTTGTACTAATTTAATCTAAGCCTAATATCTATATAATATTCTCTTTTTTAAATGTCTGCATCAAATAGGTCAGCAAATCATTAAATCATGGTCATCATTTACTTAAATTCAATATTTTCTCTCTTCCATGAAGCACAATCACTTTTAAATTGACTTATCAGATATTAGAGCTTCTGACACTGGTAATTTTAATTCTAGGTTCAAAAATATTCTGACATTAACTCTTAACAAGAAAAGGGTGGAGGTGAAGACAGATTACTACTATATAAGTGGATGGTGATTTATAAGCTATAACTCTGACAAAATGATTATAGTGTAATGATCATAGTGTGAGATATAAAATAAGCTTGTTAAGCATCACATTAAAGTAGGTGCTTCTTAATATTAATGGTAATATTAGTCATCAAAGGAAACATTTATAAGGAAACATTTTTGATTCTTCGACCAAACATCTTGTACTAATATTGGTCATAAAAATTTATAAAATCTTACTCTTAAAATATATTTTAAGAAAATAGGTTTCTCAAGTTCAGTATTCCTAACCTTATTTGAAATAGTGGGGAATGTTTATATCTGATGCCATTATTTTCTCTTTGAGTTACATGGGATATTCATTTCATCTGCTGCTAGTCTTATATGATGTGGTTTTTGTTATTTGGTATAGTTTCTTGTTCATGATTTTGTCGTAACAGTGGACAAGGTTTGAAGAAGGATGGTCTTTACAAAGAACCACAGACTTCTCTTACTCAAAACCATTTTTAACCATTGAAAGTGCAGATGATTTTAGATATTTCTGAATGGTTTTGATGCCATGATCTTTCATATGGCATCCATATGAAAGATCTGACAAGATTATTTAAAAACATGACTCCATTTTGTTTTGTAACAATTTACTGTGTTGGGCAGAACAACTACTATTGCTGCCTATGTTCAGTTTTCTTATTTCGTATGCTTAACTTGTTACAACTAATCTATACACTGAAGTATGTAAAAATGTTTTTGTAGCATAATACTACATTTGAATAACAATGATGATGATCATTTTATCAAATAACAATAAACACAAACACATATAAAAAAATATAAACTTATATTTTTATTCATTGTCAATGACAGTTATGTGAGGTGGTAGTCAGAGAGAAGCATGCACATCACTTCTCTGCATTCTCTTGGTGTTCTGCTCTTGCCTGAAATAAAACTGATCTTACATAAGCTGAAATTTCCACATATTTTGCCTACTTGAATTTTGCTTAATTGTGTCATCTATGGCTAGGCACATCTATCAATCATTTTTGCCTTTATTGCCTTTCAAGCAAGCTGCTTTTGACATCATCACATTTTTGTATGTCACTGCCTCTGATGTCAATCATATTTCTATCAGGTCACAGAAATATATAACATTTGTAATCTGGCATAAGGCCATGATATTAAAGCACTGTGCAAGTCACTCATAAGGGAAAGTTGAACAAAATTCAAAATGTTGGCAATGTTATTGATTCTGACCTGGCATTTCAATTTCAGTCACTTTCCCACAATTGTGATATGATTTCCACCTGTCTTTTTTTATAAATATTTTCATGGCACTCATTTTAATGATCTCCCCTCCTTGATATCTCAACCTGATGAATTTAAGCATGTTACCAGATTGGCAACTAGGTCTCATTTTACTGTTAAATTAGCTAGATGTAACTGTATGTTCTCTTTTAATAGTTTCTTTTCTTGCACTTCTAGCCTCTGAAACTCTCTTCCAGTTTCTTCCTTCCCTGCCACCTAAAATCTTCAAAAATGTTAATGCAATATTGTTATCTTTTGTTTTGCTGAATACTGTTCGTTTTTATTTTTCTTTCTTCTCACTAAAGATTTCTCATTCTTTTTCCCTCTCAGTAATCCTTTGTGACTTAGTGACATTATCGCCTTGCTATAGGATGAAATGATTAAAATAAAGTTAGCTTGCTCACCATTACTATACAGCAGTTATCAATTATATATGGATAATTTTGCAATACTTACCCAATAGAATGACTTCATAAAACAAGTATCAATAAGTCAAAATGAATTTATTGCATAGGTATATATATGTGTGAGCTCAAAAACAACTTTATTTGTTGATATAGGTCGTGAAAGGACTTGGAGAATCTAACATTCACAGAATATATTAAAAGAAGCAGGGGAAGCAGCAAATGGCATACATAACAGCTTTGTATAATTTGATATGTAATTGAACATGAACAGGTAGGTTTAGTAAGGAGTCAAAAATTGCTTAAGGTTACAAAAGATAAGAAATTGTGGAGAGTCATGATTGACCCCATTATGAAGATAAACAGCACATAAAATAAGTGAAAGAGTTTAAAGTTTTAATCTCTTGGTTATTGCAATCTACTGTACTGTTACACAATATCAGTCATCCTATATCGCAGTGAATGCTAGGCAATCTTCTCACAGATGAAGAGGATTGAAGAAAGAGAAATATGATTCTACAAAAACATGCTGAGAATACCATGGACTGAGCATGTGAAAAACAACAAAATTTCTGAGAAAATGGAAATTAAAAGGACACTAATACTTCACATCAAGAGGCAGTTGGAATTTCTAGGATACATAATGAGGAAAGAGAGCTTTGAAAATTGATACTCACAGGACATATTGAAGGCAAGAGGGACAAAGAAAAAAACATAACCTAACTAGCAAGCTTGAGTAAATGAATGGTTGAACACAGTTTAGGAGATATATGAAAAGGGCAGGAAATTGTGGAGAAACATGATCACCAACATCCTGAAGGGACACAACATATAGAAGAAGAATTTCTTGATTATTTTTAACTGAAAGTTGGCAGAAAACTTATAACTTCTCTCATAATAATAAATCTGTGCAAAGAAAAAAATAAAATTATATTTCAAGCATTGTGTTTAACAAACAATACTTGTATCACACTTGTTTGCATAAAACAACAAAAAGTATTTTATTTCTGAACAGTCAGACAACTCTTGTCAGCCATGATTAATTTTTGGCAAGTATTTCTTTTATTTTGATAATAATTTGATAATAGGTGACTGCTTCATTTAATAAAAACATTCAAGACTTGTCAGCTTTTAATCATTTTGCTTTTATTTCCCTTGGTAGAGAGAAAGTATAAAATGAACTCTTTTCTTTACAGAAATAAAAAAAAAACAATGTTTTTATTACTCTGTAACTGTATATACTCAGTTTATAAACAGCAGGCAAGAAACCTTAAACTGAAAACTTTGCTATTAAACCAGCAAACAGAATCAAATTATTTCTTTTATTTTTAAATTGTGAGAAAGATAATTAATGTTGTATTTATGAAAGTAATTAACCTTTGCTTATTCAAAGCCAAATATGTAAATAACCTTAAAGATTGTTTAATTTTCCTTTGTGATAAAATGATTGTTTTTATTTTTTGTTCTTATATATTTTCTCTTCAGTACATTTTGTAAAAGTTTCTGGGAAATATTTAACATAATTCTTTCCTTATGATGTACGCAATCATGGTTCCCCACAATTTCCTAACTGTTTTAGCTCAACGCAATTTTTGTTTGCTTACTATCTCTTTAACTCAATTCTTAATATCCATTTGCACAACCTTGTTAGACAGATTACTCACTGTTTTTCTATGTCCCTAATTATGTCCTGTGTCAAATTCTCCAAACCCTCTTTCCTTATATCTGTCAGAAATTTCAACTGATTCTTTCTAGTTCTAAGTACAAGTGTCCATTTTCATAGTATCCTTAAAACTTCCCCATTGCTCAGATGCTATGTCCATGGTATTCTCAACATTCTTCTATAAGACATCTTTGTTGCTTGAAGCCTCCTCTTCATCCATGAGGAAATTATCCTGTATTTACTACTTTGTAGAAGGACTGATGTTACATAGTAGTTGAAAAAAAATAACAATAATTTTCCTGTTTCTTTGCTTAGGTTTTATAAGACATTCTTTGCTATTCCAATGCACCTTCAGATTTCTTTGTCAAATTTTCCATCACCCTAGATAGTTCAATTTCTGTACTTGCTTGAATGTGACATCTCTTATTTGCATCTTGCCTTCTGGGCTGTACCTTTTCCTAATGTCAGTCCAAGTCTAAATATCTACATTTACAAAGAAAACTGCTTCTTACTGACCAGCTGAGAGAACGTTAACTCAAGCAAGGTGAAGAATTTCTTTTTGAAAGAATCACTTTTTAAAGGCATCATCCAGCTGTTGCTGCTGTTATGTATTTTCTCTACTACCAATCCTGCTGCTATTGTGTCCAAAACTAACTACATTTTAGTCTGCATGATACAGTTAATAAATATTAGGTGCTCAGCTACTGCTATCTTGTACCAAGTTAAGCAAAATTTGGTTTGTGTCAAATATATAATCTTTTCTTAGCTGCATAAATACTCTTTAAATAAGCAAATTGCTGAGACTAAATAAAATGTAATTATTACCTTCTTCAAACATAAAAGAATTGGATGTTTTTTAAATAATTATTTCTGGTATGTCTGCTATTAAATCATAAAAGTAGTCAGATTTTCTTTTTTGGATCCAAATTTCTTTAGCATTCAAGAAAGATATTAGAACTGGTAACTTTTGCTTATAAGAATAAAAAATAAAATCTCCTCAAAAAAAGAAAAAACTTAGTAAGGCAATATATTTTTTCTTTAAGTGGTTTTAATATTGCTTAAGGCAATAAATATATTCCTGTATATCTGTAATTGTCATGTCTGCCATCAGAAAATTTTCTTTTGAACAAACTCCAGATATTGGGATTCTTTATGTATCATTTTTAATAGTGGCTGTGTTAGTTTCTTTTTTTTTATTATTTTGTTTACGATTGATATATTTTTACTTAAAAACAAAATTAGGTTGAGGAGATATCGTCTATATTAGTATTGAAAAGTCCATCTCTATTAAAAAAGAATTTTTTTTACTCTTCTTTTGATTAAAAACAAACTAGCTTTTCTAATATAAAATCAATATTGAATTATGTTAATTAAGGAACATACCACAAATTAATGTATATATTTTAATAAAAATAGAATTTACAGTTTGACATAACTAAGTTATTTTATGAATTTTATTGACACTTGTTGGAAATATAGCAGCATCCCTACTTTTCAAGATAATAGTATGAAAAAAAATGTGTCTTCTTTGCCATTTTTCTCTGATATATTTGCTATAATCATTATAATTATTATCATATAAAATTTCTTTAAGAAATTTTGTTATTCTGTGCAGTGGTTCATGGGAAGAAAATACTTGAGTGAAACTTTCTTTTCATTTATAGAATGAAGGTGGTCCACTACAATGTTAATAGTATTGTAGATCTAACTGTGAATCTTAGAACTGGTGGAACTAAAAAATGTATTTCATCTGAGCAATTTTCATAGAAGTAGCAATAGAGGAATGAGAGGCTTGCAACATTTCATTTGAGAGAAAAATGTATTGAATGGTTGAAAATAACTTTTGTTCATAAACAGACCTAAATTAATTAACATTATATTTTATAATTAGTTGATTGTTGGTGGTAATGGCAACATAAAGTGTATCCATTTTGAAATATGGGTTGGAAAAAGTTTATTCATGCAGAATAAAATTTTTACTCAGTGTTCTTCAGAGAAACCAGGTATGGAGTTGATTTAGGATGACTTAGCTTGGAGTAGAGATTACCTAATGTCAATGACAGCTTTCAACCAATAAATGCACATCAACTTAGCTGCCATCAGTAGGTGTGCACATAGGAAAAACTGTTGGAAAGTTACTATACCCACAGCAGTGAAATGGGCCATTGCTCAGACATTGGAGAAAAGAATATAAGGTTCACATTTCAGATTAAGGGTTCTTGAAGCTGCACACACAATGGCTGAGAGAATGCCTGATGATGTATGGAGTTGAATGAAATATAATGTTAAATATGAGAGATTAAGCCTTACGTTATCATTGTTCCGTACCTTCACTTCATTATATATGAATATTGAAGATGATATATAATAATCTAATTATTCTGTCGTTTATTAATCAAAATGTTTTTGATAATATAGCTAATATTAGAATCATCTGTAAAATTCTTTCAACAAACAATAGCAGGAAGAAAGTAATGAAAAATTTGAAATGTTCTTGAATAGAATACAAGCAAGATAAAAGAAACATTATTTTTGTGTGTGATGATGTTTCAAAATGCAAATTTTTTTCAAAAACCTTTTTTTAATTTTGTTTTTTTTCCAATGTGCACAGAGTCAAAATAAGATTCACTAACTGCTTTCCATGTTTTCCTAAGTTATTTTAATGCAATTTACAGCATAGTAACACCAAATATTCCATAAGAACTTATTTGATTATACTCGCAAAAAAGTATGTCTTAATTTTTCTAGTTCTTGTATATTCTTTCTTTTTTGTTTTGTTTTTTTTTACTTCATTAATTGTCAGTCTTTTTCTAGATTAGTTAACTTTGTCAGTTTTCCATTATTGAAAAAGCATATATAGACCAAACTAAAACTCAAAGAAAGATTAGAAATTATTAAATTAGAACTTTAGAAATTAACTCTATGATTGTCATGAATCTTCCCCCACCATTTTTTTAATGATTTCATAAAAAAAGCAGTAGTAGGAAAAACTTGAATTAAGATCTTATTAACAGTAAAAGTAATTAGTGTCTGCAGGTGATCCATTTGTCACAACAGTGGAAGATATTTAAAGCATTTTTTTTGTGTGTTCGTTT
Organism: Ascarosepion bandense; assembly: GCA_037127315.1. NCBI lineage: Eukaryota > Metazoa > Mollusca > Cephalopoda > Sepiida > Sepiidae > Ascarosepion > Ascarosepion bandense. The sequence continues at coordinate 8,927,355 of JBBBDQ010000154.1, forward strand.
TTGGCTACGAGTTATTGGCCAAATGTTATTCATCACCTGTGTATTATCTGTTCACCCTTTTCACTTTATCCTAATGATATTTGCATATTTAATAAAGATTTTCACTTGAAACAAAAAGCAATTATCAGCCTTAATATGAATATAGAAAATAAAAACAAAAAATATTACCAATTTTGCACTGAATAGCATGACAAAATTGTGCAAGTAGATGTTTAATGGTGAGTTGAAAATGGAAACTCAAGTCTGAGGTTCAATCACAATACTAGGTTGATAAATTTTATTAGTAATCTATATAATTATTGAAACCACTTTTTTTTTTATTGTACCTTCAGGGCATAGATCATGACTATCTACAGAGTCTTCCTTTTTTCTTTTATTGGTGAACATCATGACTCTCCACAATTTCTTGTCCTTTTATGTTCTTAGAATTTTTTTTTATTTTTGATATCTCTGCTAAATCCTGTTCTACCATCTATTTACACAAGTTTGTTAAGTAGGTTTAGCACTGTTTTCCTCTATGTATATATGTGTGTAAATAAACTGAGTGCGATGGCTAAATTGTCGCAATTTTATATTTTGAATTTTGCACATGTGCATTGTTTGTTTTTTATTTTGTTGACTGCAAAGTATAGTAGGGTCAGTTATAAACAATCCATGAGAAAAAGCACACCATGACACAATTCATTCTACCAGAAATTGGGAAACAGCATGTTGTACTGCATTGCATTTGTGCCAGAAGCTACAATACAAACATTTCAGAGTGTGTAGGTGTCAATTTGTGGAGAGTGCAGAGGATCTGGAAAAAGTTGGATGAGTCTAATGGTGATTGCAAAGGTATGGCAGCTCAAAAAACTCATTCTAATAGGGAAAGAATTCCTGAATTTGTTAGTGATGGCCTAAGACACAATACAAGGGCCTACATCAAGTACCTGGATGAGGTAGTGCTGCACTGGATCAAAAGGGGAGCTGATGGAAGACTCTATGTCTGGTAACAAGATTCTGCACAATGCCACACAAGCAGTTATGGCTGTCAGACAATTTCTGCAACCATATCACCACTTAAATCTGGCCACCTAACTCCCCAGCAAAAACTCCTTTGACTATTATATGTTGGGCACACTAATGATAAACTGAAGGCAAGGATTATGATAGCTTTCATCAACTTAAACAAGGAGACTATCCAGCAGAGTTACAAGAGATTCTGAAGTTGTATGAAGGCCATGGTTAAAGCTAATGGCAATTTTATTGAATAAATTTACTCTTTAGTATTTTAAGATATTTAAGTGCAATTTTGGTAAATATATCTATTAAAATGAGACGTCAGTGTAATATTTATTTTTGTGTAGTTTAGATGACAATTTATTCATCGCACCCTGTATATATATGCAGCTGTGTTGAAAAGCTCACAACTTGAGCAAGAAAATATTCCCTAATAAATTCTAATGTTTGGCTATTTTCCCAGTTTGTGGAAATTGGCTCAAAACTCTCCAGCATTGTCTCACCAGTGAAATAAAAAGAAATAAAAATGTGTCTGTGTAGATTTATTCACACCCTCAGGTGATATACACTTTTCTCAATTTTATTTCCTCCCTAGCACACAGAACAAAATGGGTCTACATTTCTTACTTTTCCCAACATTTTTCTTACACCAGAGAAGATCTTTCAGTCTTTTGAATAATTTACTTTGGAAGGTCCCCTACTGCTTTAATAAGGATAATATTTAAGGTTAAAAAATAACGAATGAGTTAATACTTGAGCAAATTTGAAAGGAGGTATGTACCAGATGATATTTCTATTTCTATTTTTTCTTCAGGGGTTACTTTTCTCATTTACATATTTATTATTTGGGTTTTGTATCCACTATTTTTTAATGCAGTATTATAAAAATTGCTATGCTTATTAAATACTTCTTCATTAGCTGAATTTCTACTAATTCTGTATTCTATTGATGAGGGTATATGTTTGATAACAGATGGAGGGTGGTTAGACTTTGGGTAGATGTATAAAGGATTGGTATTTGTTTTTTTGTATGGTTGGTGTATATTTTTTCTCTAGATTTAAGGTTACATCAAGGAAACCTACATTTTTTAGATTTGTTTTAATTGTTACTTTTCAATTAAGATTTTTAAAATCTTTATGTCTCATCTTTCTAATTTTATCTATTTTAAAATTTGTGGCATTTCTTATTATCATAAGTCCATTGTTTCTATATAGTCCAACGTCTTTAGTATCTACTTTCTAGGCTGTGAAATTATATAATATTAATAATCCTACCAAATTTGAAGATTCCGTAAAGTCTATAGATTCCATGATAATATCAAAATTGGCAATTCAACCAGATGACTAGTAGTAAATTGGGGAAAACATTTCTCACATTAATTAGCAAACACTTTCCGAAAAAATCCACTCAGTAAGATCTTTAATAAAAACACCATTAAATTAAGTTACAGATGTATGAACAATGTAGAAAAAATTATAACACATCACAATATTTTAAAAAACTCTAACAAAATTAATAAAAACAACCGGATAACAGAAAATAACAATTTAGACAAGAAAAAATGTAATTGTAAAAACCCTATAGACTCCCCATTAGAAAACAGGTGCTTAATGGAATCAATCGTCTATCAATGAGAAATATCTTCAAAGGAAAACCCAAATAATATAAAAATTTATATAGGGAGTACTAAAAATACTCTAAAACAGTGGATTTACCAGCACACCTCTTCATTTAATAATAACAAATACAAACATACAACATCCCTATCGAAATATCATTGGTATCTAAAGGAAACAAAAAAACACCCACAATAAAGTGGAAAATTCTTTAAGTGAAGGACAAAAAACTATTTATTATTAAATCACTTAAGAATAAAAATCTATTAAATAAACACAATGAGATAAATGTCATATGTAGACATTGTAAATTGTTCACATTAGAAAATGGGTAAAATCTAAATTAAATAGCATGCATATAACCAAAAAGTGCTTAAGGAAAATAATTACTGACGAACTATCAAAATAAATTGAAACAAAATTATTTATTTAAAAAAAAATCTTTTCTTTTTATAAAAAAAAGCTTTACAACAAATAAATAAATAGACCAAAAATGATAAGTAAGTGAAAAATACAGCATTGGTACTAAATGAGAATATCACATCAAAAGCAATAAAACTAAAGGGAGAAGAGAGGGAAAAAAAAGCAGAAGCGGGGGGGAATGATAAGATCAGGTTAAAGGCAGGTTAACATCTTGACCATTAAGGAGGGAAAAGAAACAAGGGAAAAGGGTAGGATGAGGGAGGAAAAAAGAAAAACAAAGTCGGTTAGTATGTATTCTTTGGGGCTAAATCCCAAAATGGATCTCTGCTCTGATTAGTCAAAAGAAACACACATGAAAATTTTATATCTTCTCACATACATACACAGCAAACCAAAGGATTTTGTTATTTAAATGTAAATCATTTGCACAACCAACATCAAACATTGCCTGATGATGAGAATCTATCTCGAAACATAGAAATTTCTGTGATGCAATGTACAATTAATTCATAGCTATATAATTATATATATATATATATATATATAAAATTGTGTATATGTGCAGCAATAAGTTTTATTAACAATCTATTTATATATATATATATATATATATATATGTATATATATATATATAGTTCAGTCTCACTGTTTTTCTGATTCAGTAGTGGTTATTAAAAATACTTAAGTTTTCATTCACATTAACGTAAAATAGTTTTGGCTTATCTGTATATATTAAAAATATAAATAATATACAGGTGGAAAATATCCTCTTGGAAAATCAGCTTTTGCTCATTTCATTAGATTTTGATTGTCTAAATATAATAAACTAGTTGCAACAATCGTTGAAAGAAACAAGCAATCAAAACTATGTTTAATGCATATGTATATTTTGTGAGTAGCAATTTGTGGTAGTTTTTCCTTTTGGCTATTACAATGCTTTTCATGTTTAGAGAAGTGGTTATTATTGAGTAAATGAGAGGAAACTTTAGAGTGTCAATGAAAATCTGACTTGTAAGTTTCAATACAGGTTTTTCTCTTCACTTCTAAATCACCTTCCTTCCATCAATCATCCAGGTATAATAATCTTTTAGTCCTAAATCCTTCCCACTATATATGTTTCTCATTAAACTCTCATTCAGAGTTCTTTTTCTTTTTCTTTCTCTTTTCTTTTCTTTTCTTTCTTTCTTTTTCTTTATTTTACTATGTCTTTCTTTCTTTTTTTTTTATTTCTTCTTTTCTTTTTTTTAACCAGTTTCTATACTCTTGGAATTCTTTCTCAATTCACTCTGCTTTTCTGTTTCCCTTTTTCTATTTGCTTCAGATTTTTTCTCCTTTTTTCACTTACCAAGTTAGTGAATTTTTACTTTTCCATTCTCTCTTTTTTATTTCCTCCTATACATATCTTTTTTCTCTCTCAATTCCTTATTCTTTTTTCTCTCTTTCATTCTCCAGTTATTTGATCCTCCTTCTGATTATTCCATGCTAAATCTCCTCACCCAAATCAAAATGACTTAACCCTTCCCCTCCATTTCATTTTTGCTCAGTCTACACATCAATTCAAACCTGTTTCAGTGGTTTACTAGCCAAGCCTCTTAACCCTTCTTTATAACAACTACCATCCAAAGAGATAGACATATGTGGCTGAAGTTCAATTTCTTTTTTAAGTCCCTTCAAGAAATCACTGGAAGAATCTCCATTCACTGCCCTAGCAATCAGATTTTTTAGCACTTGGCAGCATTTCCTGTCTTGCATGCTAAATCATTGCTTGCTTTTTCACCATCATTGCCCCTTTATATGGAATGACCATCCCTGCAACACAAATGATTGTCAGGTCAGCGAACAAGCAGGATGACTGAATGAGTAAACAGTTGGCTCTGATTCTCACTACCTTTTCTAGTTAAATCATTTTTACGTTGAGATAGGCCAGTCCTTGACTGGCACATGCACAAAGGCTGATACATTTCACCTAACATCATGAATTGGCTGCCCGTCCAACTACACTCTGAGAAGATTAAAAGGCAGAAGAGAAAAATCAGAAGATGAATCTGTCATAGGGAGAGGGATGTGGCTTATGAAAAGACTTTACATGTTAAGAATCTTTACTACACCATGACCTTGGGTGATAAATGTTGTTCAGCATAGCTAAACGAAGTATTAAGAAACAAGAAAAATTTCACTGGAAACAAAGATAAGATATAATTCAAATAAAGATATCAATCTTCCTATATAACAGTGAATGCTAGGCAAATTTCTCACATAGGGAGGGAATACTGAAAGCAACAGAGATGTGGTTCTACAAAACAATGCTGAAAATATGAACAGGGACTTCTAAAAACAAGAAAGTATTAAGGAAAACAGAAATGAAATGGGCACTTGTGCTCAGTCAAAAATTGGCAGCTGAAATTTCTGGACACATACGGAGAAAAGAGGACTTGGACAATTTGCCACTCACAGGACATTGACAATAAGAGGGACAGATAAAAGTAGCAAATAACATCCTTAATGAGAAAATGGTGGGCAGAAAATGGGAAGAATAGTAAGCGGAAATTGTTTTGAGTTACAAAGGATAGGAAGATATGGAGACTCATGATCGCCACATCCTGAAAAGACATGGCACAGAAGAAGCTTCAATTTTAAAACTGAAAGTAGTTAGTTAATAATAATAACAATATAGAATTTAATAAAGAAATTTAATGGCTTCATTGTTTTGTGCAAACTTCACCAAAGAAAATCATGCAATGATAAAATAAGCACTAATTAAGGTTTTTGTTTAAATTTGGTAAAATTTTCTTTGTGTATTAAAATATGATGAATGCAGAAAAGTTATATAACCAAAAGCAAGACAGATGAGGCAAAAAAAAATAATGTGAATAAAGTAGGCCAATAATTGTAAATAAATCACATGATAAAAATATTGATAATTAATCTAAATATCTCATGACAAAACCACTCAAAGCAAGTAACAAAGGAAAAGGAAATATTTCCTGAAAATGCAAAATTAATTGAATAAATAAACTGAGCAAGCAGAAAGGGATTTAACAAATAACACGAAAGGTCTAAATGAGATCAGAATTACAGTACCAAGTTAATTAGACAAGGTGCTTGTTAGTATGAATGTAGCAAGTAATTAATTCTAAACTTCTTAAAAATATATGTTTTTTTCTGTTCAATTAGTATTATTCATTTTTGTCTCCTTTGTGAAATTTCTATATCCATAATTTCAAGAATTAACTTAAGTTTTCTAGTAATAATAGTGCAAATATCTTAGAATATTCACTCTTCACAAATTTCTACAGGCGCCATCACTCTCACATATCATCCTCAAGTTTGTAAATCAATACAATTTTTTTGAGTTTTTGGTTGTTGTCTATTGAATTTGTTTTCAGTGGGTTTTGTGTCTCTTTCTTTCTTCAGAATTGGTTTAGAATTTTTTTATTTTGTGTTTAGAAGTTGAAATAGTTTCTAATCTCATTGCGTTCAATAACACCAGGTGTCTTTTTATTTCTTTTTTTGTTTTTTTGTTTTTGTTGATGCAAGTGAAGTTTGTTGTCAGTTGGATGAACAGTTGGGAGATGTAGGTCAAAAGATATCTGTGGGCTTGGGGTAAACATTTTGTACGTACAAATTAAGTAAGATGACACTCAATTTGATTAATGCATTTGAAACCGAAAAGATAATTACAGGCTGGATCAATTGGATTACGTCGCAGACTCAGAAATGGAATTTTTACAGAGATAAAAATAAAAATAAAACAGATTCCTGTATAAGAAAAATTAAAAGAAGAGTACAAAATGGTATTAAGCAACTCTTGCTTCTGTTTTGAAGAAAAACTGCAAAGAGAATGGCAAGTGTATCTTTCAAGAAATAGAAAAACAAAACTTTGTCTTTTGAAAAGTTTAACTTTCTCCTATAACCTTGTCATAAGTGTGTATTGTCTCAAAGCAATTTTGGTTTTAAAAAAGAACAATGCTAATCCTATTACAACAATATATTGCTAAAATTCACACATTTAGTCTTTTTCGTTCAAATTTTTGTAATTTCTTGTAAAAGGCATCCACAAAATTAAGTTAAAGTGGTTTGCATATGAAGATGAATGGTTAAAGGAAGTTTTCTTATTTTTCAAAATGGCAGATACTAATAATTTGCAAAAAAAGCAAACAACAACAATTCTGACATTGTTAAAAATAAAATACAAAGTTGTACATTTAGGAATTAAACTTTTGCAAAATTAGTTTTATATTATCTTCTTTTTTATGTCAGGATATCCAAAATTAGTGTTACTATCACTTGATTGAAACCTTGAAAGATTCATCTGAAGAGGGAAACTGGAAGAAAATTAAGGTCAGTAGTATTTTTTTGTTTTTTGTTTTATTGTTTATGTGAATTTTTTCTTAAAAGTGCAACAAAGATTTATAATTTAGTTAGCTGATAAAACACTTTTACAAATAATGGTTCCCACTTTTTGTAGTCAGTTTAACTCCTAACAGAATTGTCTTACTGCCAAGCTATAAAAACCGCTGACATCAACTATGTATTAGGTTTTCTTGATGTGTAAAGAGAATAATAAATAGCACTGAACTGTGGTTCTAACAATATTCATCATCAACCAAAAGCTATGGTGTATTCAGGTGCTAATTCTATTTCCATTTATGTAACTCTCTGTTACTGCATAATGTATATAGCCCAAATTTGTTCATCTACAAACATCAAATATAATGATAGGTGACTATTATGTATTTTGGTATTTCATATGATAAATATTATCATGGATTTCAATTAATGCAATTTTTTGTTTAAGACCAAAACATGTTTTTTTTTTTAAATTTTATTGGTACATTAAGTCATATATATTACTAGCTGTATAGCCTGGTATTGCCTGGGATTTTTATTGATTATGTTGAAATGGTGAAGTCAAGTGCTTATTCAAAAAGCCCCAGTATGCGGTTGCTGTGACACATAAGTTAAAATAATTTGAAGTAAGTATTGGCTTATGTTGTATTTGTAAAATGGGATTTATGCTTAGTCAATTTTGCCAATAAACAAGAATGATATATATACAATTGGAAGAATGGGGCAGAACGACCATCACCAAGTATATATACCAGGCTCTCAACAAGGATAGTGAAGCCCGAACCGTTGCCTAGGATATCTATAAAGTGTTTGACAGAGTCTGGCATGCTGGCCTTCTACGGAAACTGCAAAGCTACAGTATAACTGGACTTTTGTTGGACCTAATCCAGTCATTCCTCTCTAACTGCACATTAAAGGTGGTATTAAATGGACATGGCTCTCAGAACTACCCTACAAACGCGGGTGTCCCTCAAGGCTCTATCCTAGGTCCTACACTCTTTCTGATCTACATCAATGATCTTCCCAATGCCATAAGATCCCAAGTAGGCATGTATGCCGATGACACCACAGTTTACTCTCGCCTCAATCAAAAATCTAGTGTGGGCCACATGCGAACCTTGCTGCCGAGCTTGAAAAGGACCTACAATCCGTGGTGGATTGGGGTAAGAAATGGCTTGTAAATTTCAATTCTTCCAAAACAAAGCTGCTATCAATTAACCACCATAGATAACCACACCTACCTCCCATTAGCATGGAACAGGCTTGCCTCCCAGAGAGTAAAATACTACGCCTGCTTGGCCTCACACTCTCAAGTGGAATGACTATGTCGAATCCATTGCTAAAGTCGGTTCTCTGTGCAGTGCCCGGAAGTTCTTTCCATCTGAATCTATCCTGCACATCTAGAAATCTACCATCCACTCATGTATTGAATACTGCTGCCACATCTGGTTGGGTGCCCCTGCTATTCTCCTCGGGGCCCTTGACAAAATAAAACGGAGAATCTGTAATGTGATCAATACCGACTTGGCTGACCGCCTGTAGTGACTCTCTCACCGGCCTGACGTGGCTTCCCTTTGCCTCTTCTATAAATAATTTCACGGCTTCTGCTCCAATGAACTTAGATCACTGGTGCCCCTTAGGTACGAATTTGCATGAGACACTAGATTATCAACTAGGTCCCACCCTTTTACAGTGAAACCAATAAAATGTAACTGCAATTTCTACTCCAACAGCTTCTTTTCTTGCACTTCCCACCTGTGGAATTCCCTTCCGCATACTTGCTTCCCCGACAGCTACAACCTCCAGGAGTTTAAATGTAAGACATCTCCTAACACACTAACTCACACCCATTCTCTCAAACACTCTTCTTATGTACCCTCTTACTTGTCTATCACCCTCCTTCTGACATTGCCTATATCCAATCGCTCTCTCAGCACCTTCCCCTATGTAACCCCCTGCACTATAGTGGCAGTGGAATGCCTTGCTTGGGGTGAAATGATTAAAAAAAAAAGGTGTTACAGGAACCTGTAATATGATACAATGACATTGTAATGCAGAACAAGTGGAAGCATTGTCCCTGCAATGTCAGAGGGGTTGAAACCTTGCAGAAAATATGAAATTGTTATGGCATATGATAAGGTAGAAGTTACAAAAAGGACCCAATTTTTGTTGGAATACAACTAAGCATTTAAAAAAAAAAACAATCACAAAAAACATTTTCCACTAACTTTTGCCACATACTTTGTGTTGATTGAAATTTTTGTTTGCATATCAATGCATCAAACCTTGATCTACGAGTGACTTGATTTTGGTTGAGTTTGAGTAAAGCATCTTGGAGAAATGTATAAATGTGTACAAAAGACCGCCCAAAATTATGTTTGTCATTGATTTTTAATGAACCCAGTACATTGATTTGAAATTTTTTTGGGTACATCAAAAGTTTAGACTTTGATCTACAAATTACCTGATTTTAATTGAATTAATATAAGGTGTCTCAGAGGAGAAGAGTTTGTAAATTGTAAGCATTTCAGTGATTTCTGCTGTACTTTGTAAATCTATTCAAAAATTTTTTTGGGGACATCAAAAGTTTGTTATGATCAATAAGTGACCCAATTTTGATTGAAATTGAACCAAGGGTTTTGAAGGAGTAGGATTTGTTAAAATGAAGACACACAAACATGCACATACACAGACAGAAATACTCATTTATATATATATATATATATATATATCTTGAGAGAGAGATTGGTATATTAAGTGATAAGTTTTACTGGTATACAGCATCAGTTAAGAACTTCACAGGCCAATGTTTTCCCCTAACGTGAAGTGGAAAGATTATATTGGATCAGTTCCTAGGTCTGCTGTATGAAATGTTGGTTCACTGTGTCATGCTAGACAATTTTCCCACTAAAATCTATCTTACACATTAAGCTATGCATTCAATACTGCTGAAACATCTGATCTTGTACCTCTGTTATGTATTTAGAGATTTTTGATAAAATACAAAGAAGAATCTGAAATATTATTGATCTTGACCTGACATCTTAGTTTCTCACTGCCATAACATAGATGCTCTGTGCCTTCTCTATAAAGATTTTCATGGTAATTCTTCTGATGAGTTCAATGCTAACAGTTTCTTCTCATGCATTTCTCATTTGTACTCTTTTTTGGCTTCTTACATTCCAATCAAATTTGGATTTAAGTTTGTGAAGATCAATGTCATTATCTTGTCTTCTTTGAATTGAAACCTTTATTATGATCGCTAGTGTATATCATTCTTATTGCATGTACGATGCCACTTCTGGTAGCCATGGAGTTATCTCCCTTTAACATAAATCTCTAAGTTATTTGTTCACTGCTGTTGTAGACTGGTATTGAACTCACAACTCTTTGGATTAAGTCACTGGAACTAACCAACATCTATATCCACTTGGCCATGTGTCCTTGTTGGTTTGGTTCAAAATTCCTAGCAACTGAAGAAGGCCAGAGAGTACAATGGCTGAAATGTTATACTAATGGCAATATAGATGAGGAAAATAGTCCAAACAATGTAATTAGTGTAAATGCTATCTCATCTCAAGTATAGACAAATATTATAAATTCTCTTTTAAAACACACACAATCTTTCATAAATATATACAAATAAATCAAAATAGTATGTAACTGATAACTGATTTTTTTATGCATACATTTTACTTCCAACCAATCCATCTTACTCCATCTTACTAGATATTGTTTTTCTACATACCACAACTATTGAAGTTATTGGTAATCATGGCTCTCCAAACTTCCTATCACTTTACTAAAGCCTTCTCCATTCTGCCGTCCATTCACAGATGTTTGTCAGAGATGTCATGGAGGGCAAAAGAAATAGAAGGCAGCAAGCTTTTCCCTATCTCTTTTACCCTCCATGTGCTTTATGAGGGTTAAATTTGCCAAGCCTTCCTTCCACATTGTGTACAAGAAATTTCAATTATCACTTCCTGTTTCTATGCATGTGCTATTTTTCTTTCCATTTTCTTTAAGTTGTCCTCTTTGCATATTCTATCACTGATTTTTCATGTAAAGTAATGTTTTATTTACAAAATTTAGTAAGAAACATATCACTAAAAGTATTGTCTATTACTAGCCATTACTTTTTTTTATCTTTCTGGCAGCATTTGAATTCCATGTTGGAAAAATGACATGTCTTTTGAAGCTAACCATGAGTTAACCCATTTTTTGGCATCTTCTCAGTCAGGCTATGTGCCATCAATCGGATGAGTGATAATTAAACAGGGCAATGTCCTGTGAATATGGTGGGTGGTATAAAATCTCCTGTTCAAGCATTTCTAAGTAAGTTTTCACCCATTTTACAATATGCAGTGTTGTCATGTTGTAAAATCACTTTGTTGTGTTTCTGCTCATATAGCAGCCATTTTCCTACAATGCTTGGCTTAAATGCATTAATTATATTTGGTAGCTATCTTCCATGATGGTTTTAATTGATTTGAACAGCTCATAATAAATTATACCCAGCTGATCTCACCTAATACAGAGCAGAAAACTTTGAACCATGGATCTTCGGCTTTGCTACCAATGTTGATGCATGGCTGGGCTTACCCCATGATCTACTACACTTAGAGTTATCATAGTGTATTCACTTTTTGTTGCCAGTCATGATACAATGCAAAAAATAATATTTTCTTTTCTGCCTTTAAAGCAGCTGTTTACATTGGACAAGATGTCATTTGATGTCTCTCAGCTTTAACTCATACAGCACCCAATGTCCTTGCTTTTGAATTATTCCTAATGTTTTCAAATGTTTTGGTACTGTTGTGTAATCACTCCTAATGATTCTGTAAGTTCAGCTTGTGCTTCATGAAGTAATGCCACCGATTCTTTGTCTTCAAACATTTTCGGTGCACCAGAATGTTCTTTATCTTCAACATCAAAATAATTATTTTTGAAGCATCTAAACCAATCTCTGCATGTTGTTTCTAACAGAGCATGAACACCTTAAGTCTCAACAAGAATTCTATACTATTATTTGAATAAAGTAGTGCAGTAAAATTCCCCCCCCAAATACACCTTCTTTTGCATGAAATCTGACATGTTTAATGCTATGTAAAACAAAGTTGCTTACACTGTAGCAAAACGACATACGCTGAATTTCAAGCTTGCTTATAGTACTTTCTTATAGATGCAGTACCATCTGAAACTACACACATGCAGTTCTGAGAATGCCATCTATTGGAAAACAGTGAGAACTTATTCAAGGTCCTAATAGAAGTATGATGATGAATAAAAATACTTATATTGTTGATAACACAATAATGAATGTGTGTATAGTTAGGTGTGATGTAACTAACCAATCCAGTTTAACAAATCTTGGTATGTTTTGTAGGTTTCATACATTCATCTTCATAAAATCTTCATAGAAAATTGCTTGAGTTTTTTATTTATTTACTTTTATTTCTTAAAGAGAACAATTCTGTTTATGTATATCTGTAACACGACAGTTATCAGCATAGAAAGAGGGATCAGTGAACTGAGTTCAAATTCTGGCAAAGATTATTCTGTTAACTTTCATGCAAATACTCTTAGGAAACTTATGAATACATCTCTTCCACCTCCAGCTATTGGTTACATAACAGGACAGACTAGGCTATTTAACCTTGGCAAGCAACTAGTCTAGTAGAACATGTTTAAATTAAAAACTGATTCAACATCTGATTAACAACTCTACTTTCTAAAATTTACCCTTCTGAAACCACAGTAACATCCCCAAGTATGGTTTGACTGTGACCTTATGCTCCACAAGAAGTCTGTAGCTTCAAGAGAATGAATATTTCTATAAGGACTGTTTTAGCTCACAGACGGTTTCTATTTGACCATTAGAAATCAAATTGTTTTAATAGCATTTCTACATCAACATTTAATATCATTTACATGATTTATCTTAATAAGCAACTCATTTTTCAGCATCTATACTCAAATTTGACTAAACCTAAACCTTTTATTTTATGACAAAATTAATAATGAGTAAATTTATAAACTGTACTTGGTAATGTTTTTATTAGTAGTATTTTAGAAATATATCAGTTTGATTTTCCTGTCATCGAGAAAGTGACTGAAGTTGAGCTGCTACATCTGGATTGATTATGTTGCAGATATCTGCAATAAAAGGGAAATGTAAGCACATGGACATTACTGTGGATGATCTAATGATTAAATCTACTTTCTATTTATAGGAATGTGTAGTTGATCTTTTCCTTTGAGTTTCCTGCTCATTAAATTTCAGTTTCAGTCTTATGTTTAGCCTCTTCTGTAGCTAAAAATGTGATACAAGCTTACAATGCGATAATTCAAAATTGATTTTTTATTTTATGTTTACATTCCAATTAAAGACTATTGTTTATTAACAAGCATGTATTTCAATTAATCTACTCCACTTAAGATGATTTATAAACTACCTACTATGGTCAAGAAAGTGGGTCTCGGTTTCATTTGTAATACAGAATCGATCTCCTACTTGAAATTCATATACCATATTCATGTAAAAAAAATATTGTTTATGTGCAAGCATGATTTTAAACTCTATTATATCAGGATGTGCAATGTGGTGCATTGGATATCGGCTCGGAATGAGAAATCGGGGAGCCGAGTTCAAATTCCAGCTGAATTCATTGCATTCACTTATGCGCAAATACCCTTGGGAAAGGTATTAATCCGTCTATTCCTTCAAGTTATGGGTAAAATAACAGGATAGATTGGGTTCTATAGCCTTGGTTGGCAACCAGTCTACCGCAGAAAGCAATGGCAACCTACTGCAGGATAATCTTTTGCCCAGTCAGTCATGTCTCTTTCGAGACATGATTGCCCAAGCGTGTATCACGTATGGCACTTAACTGACTGATATCAGGACAGTAAAAGAATAGACAATAACCAAGAAACATGGAATATATTTATTACAGGTTGATTATCAATAATTTTCTATTATTTTACTGGATTACTGATGGGTTAATACACTTAACACAGCAGTTAAGCATTTCATCCTACCTTTAAAATACCCCATAAATCAGTACATTGAGATTAATAAAGGAAAAAGATAAATGAAAATCAAGTAAAATTGAAATGAAATACAGGTAAAATAAAAGTTTCTTGTGGAGAAAATTAAATAAAACCAATAAATAAAACACAAAATAAAAAAAAACATTTTTGTATGATGCAAATTATTAAGATACTGGAAAGGGTTTTGGTCACGTATGCCATTTTATGATCCCCAATTCTGGAAAGAATAGAATCTTTCTCTTTCCGCTTTCCAACAAGATCATTCAAACATGTTTCCAGCAGCTGTAAACCATCTTTACCCATTCTTATTCTTACTTCCTATAAATTATTTCGGAATCAAAAATAAATGTCCGTAACAGAAATTCAAATTTTTTGTATGCTTCTTCGATCTTCTTTGTTCATATATGGAACATGCACTTGCATCTAAAAATATGCACAGAATCCACAAGCTTTTAACATCCTCAATGTAATTCTGTTAACTTATATAAAGCAGAAATTCAGATAAACTTTCTTATCTGTTATAGGTAACATAAGGTGTTTGCTCTTCACACTACAAGAACTTTCTGTATTCATTAAAGCCTTGATTGGGACTAAATGGCAGCAGGTTATAATAAAAATACATGAAAGACTAGTAGAAATGCCTCTCCACTGCTTAAAAGTGCTCAAAATGGTTAAAAAACAGTTAGTACCACCAGTCAATAGTGGTAGGTTCATGCAGTGACCTGGAAATCTGAAATTGCTCTCATGCAAATTAATGCTAAACTGCTGGTTGATGTGGATAGCTGATTGTCAGGTTAGTAATGCTTAACCAATACTTATAATACAAACATAATCCAGTTTTTTTAATCAAATATTGATTTTTTAATCAAATATTGATATATATATATATATATATATATATATATATATATATATAACTTTTTCTTTCTTGAGTCAGCTTCATATCTTTTATAGATATGACACTTTCAATAAAATTAACTGTTGTTTTCAATTGATGTCTAAAGTTTTGAATATCAGAAAATAATTATTTCTACTTCATTATGTGTGTTGTGGTGCAGTGGATATCAGCTCGAAATGAGAAATCAGGAAGCCAAATTCGAATTCCAGTTGAATTCCTTGTATTCACTTATACACAAATACCCTTGGGAAAGGTATTAATCTGTCTCTTCCCTCCAGTTATGGGTTAAATAACAGGACAGATTAGGTTTTATAGCCTTGGCTGGTAACCAGTCTACCACAAAGTAATGGCAACCTAGTGCTGGATAATCTGCCCAGTCAGTCATGTATCTTTTGAAACATGATCACCCAAGCATGTATTACGTATGGCACTTAACTGACTGATCATGCTGATAGCCAATATATGGCAAGGTAAATTTGCAAGACTGCACAAGGCAAGATAACAAATATAAAAATGTAATAAAAATATACAAAACCATGTAATAAGTACACAAGACAAGATAACATTAAAGTTACAAATTTTAAAAGTTCATGGATTGAGAATTATTCTTTTTGTTTTTTTTTTAAAGTAAGCTTTACCTTGGACAAGACCTGTGGCAACTTAGGGTAGAGTGTTATCTTAAGGAGTAATTTATATAGATAAAAGGGGAAGATACAAATTCACGTTAGACTTGAACAAGTTAAGATTGTAGTAATTGGGAAACATCTCTAGGCAGTGGTTTGCAGAAAGAAGCTTTTTGAGTTGTATCTTAATTCTCTCCAAGTGGCATAGTATGTCCTAGCCATGAAGGTTACACTTAGTGGAACCAAGGAATATAGTTTATCTGAGTACTTTCCATGACAGAGCAGTTAGAGACTCGCCACATTCCACCTGTGAAAGAGAGGTTAGAAAGACAAAAATATTTTTTCTTTAATAAGGACTTGGAGATGCTTTTGAATTCTACCAAGACTAGAAAGTGAGGACTGTGCAGCTCCCACCCAAATATGGTAACAATACTTCATTTTTAATCCAATCTTGCTCTTATAAAGATGGAAGATAGCACAAGACATCAGGTACTTACTGGAATGTTACATAAAGCCAATCATTTTACCTGCATCTTGAGCAATGTATTGCATATAAGAATTCCACTTGAGATTGGATGTGAGTTTCAGAACCAATATTTTTTCAAGGCACAAGTCCTCCTCGAAGGGAGATCTGTTCATCATGTCTATTGGTAGTTCATGAACTTTGCTATCTCAGTCCTAATTATGGGCAATGCTGCAAAATCTACATCTAACAACATACTTCAAAAGCTTAGGTTTAGTGTAAGAAAATTCCAGAAAGCCAGACAACAGGATACCATGATCAAAATAAGCTGATGGTGGTCAACAAATTTTCTAATATAACATTAGTCATTTTTCATGTTACTAATGAGCTTTATTTTATCAAATTTAATTGGTTTAGATTGAGTTAATATAAGTATCTTTATACACTGAAATCATTTTTATGTAAAGAATCAAACTGAAGTAATAAAATATACCAACAACAAACCAAGAAATACTGAATTTTTATTAAAATTAATGTTAGGATTTCACCTTTTCATCAACCTGAGTTGGAGAAAAACTTGGAATGCTGTCTATATCAGTAAAGAAATTATCAAAGATTAACAAGAAGCAGAGAATCATTAATAAATCGTTAAAAAGCAGGTGAGGTGGAGTGAATGAAGTAAATGAAAAATATTCATAAAAAAAAATGGTTGCTTTATTTTTTGTGCGGGGAATAAGAGAGAGAGAATTTTATGGTCCTTGAGAAAGAACATGAAAGCTGGAGTTTAAATGAGATAAGTTCTTCTCAAATTTTCTTTCTGAGAGGAATATGATGTATCAGGAAAGAAAGGAAGAAAATTATTGAAGGAAATGGGTGAAAAGTTAAGGGGTTAGAATAAAGAGGAGCAGAAAAGGCAGGAGAAAGATAAGAAGAGAAATAGAGGAGTAAAAAAGGAAAATATGACAAAGAAGGAAGGGAAACATGAAGGAAGAAAATCAGAAAAATAGGGAAGTAGGAATAGGAAGAAAAACTGGAAACAGAAATAAAAGAAAATGGTGAAAGAATAAAAATAGATCAATAACAAAATTAAGAATGAAGAAGAAAATGAATAATTTGATGTTGAAATAAGAAGACTAGGAATAACAAAAAACGAAAAAGAAAGCAGAACAGGAGAATCAAAGAAATGAAGGAAAGTAGAAGCTGAAGAAAGAGTTGATTATAAAAAATTAAATTGGAAAAACTTTAAAAGAATGATCAAAAATTATAATGACAAAGCAACAAAGTATAAGCAATGAAAAAAAGTTAAAAATTAAGATGTTAAAGAATAATTTATGATCAGAAATTAAGGAAAAGAAGGAATGGTAAAATAAAGAGCAGATGTAAGAAAAAGTAAGAGAAAAAGAAGAATATAAAAAAGATAAGGGAGGTAAGCATGGGTAAACATTATTGGAAAGTAAAAACATAAAAGCGGCCAACAAAAACGAGATGAATGAATGTGCAGAAATACAGGAAATAAAAAGTAAAGAAAATAGAAAGGAAGGAAGGAAGGAAGAAAAATAGAAAGAAAAATGGAACAAAACAAGAAAAGAGATGTAGGTAAAAAAAAGAAAAGCAAAGAGAGAAAATGTCACTTTCAAATGTCTGATTTCATCACATTTGATATTGAACTTTGATCTATAAAAAAATATAATGAACAGATGTTGCAGCAAGCAGTTATTTGGTAAATTGGTTTGCTTTAAAAGGAAAAATATTGAACCAAAAGAAATATGTTTACAAATATTAAAGTGACAAGGCATAAAGAAGGAAAACATATTTAAAAACAGATTAGTATGAAAACACATCTATACATATTCATATAATTGTGGATAGGGATTTTTCCTAACCCTTATTTTTTGCAAAATAAAGTTTTTTTTTCTCCCAAATTATTTATAGCACACCTTGCCACTTCAAAATTTTGATTAAGTGAAAATAAGAGAACTGTATGGAACATAATATAAATAAACCAAAACAAACTTAGTGGTAAACAAATTCTCTTGAGATTTGACTTCTTCCTGCACTGAAAGATTAGCTCTTACCATCTTCCTGCTTAAATATAATCATATCTGAGATAAAAAAAGAAAATAAAACTTTACCTTTGAGCTTTTTATATTTGTGAATGAAGAATGGCATCTGAATATATCGATAAGGCAAATCTTGTTTGTTCAAAAGAGTCTCATTTATCAAGTAATCAAATTAAAACATAAATAAAAAAACTGGCCCAGAACCATTAAGTTTCAGTTTTCACAACGTTATAAAAATAAACTAATACCAAGATCTGAGTTCAATCCTGCAACTCACTGTAATAAGAGACTTTAGCGCCGTAACAAGAATGATTGGCACATCATACTCTGTTTGCCCAGTTAGAAAAAAGCATAGTATCTCTACAGCAATTCACAATTTAATAAAAGGTAATTTAGAGAAGATTGGAATTTTTATCACTACGCAATAAATAGTGAAGATGATTGGAAATTCATTTAAAGTGTCCAGAATTTTTAATTTAATCAAAGAAACTTTTACTACATTAAATAATACTAAATTAATAAATGAGGGTCTTAATAAGCTTTAGTATGGTCAAAAAATCTCAAACAATTAAATGTCCCCACCTTTAATTAGCTATCAAAGAATAATTTTTTTAAAATAAATCCAAATCTCAAGAGCCTTTCAAGGTAGAGGATTACAGTATAAATAGCAACGATGAATAAGGTGTATGAAATGAGTGAAAGAGAAGGTGGAAGGACATGGGTATTATAAGGAGGATATGATAACAATTAACCCTTGATGTGAAAAGGTCAAGATTAAAGTATTCAGAGAATCACCAACTTTAGAGTCTGTTCCACAAAGTGGCAGTTCTTAAAGTAGAAACTGTTAGAATTTGGTTCCCTTTTTACATTTGAAACACAGAGGAAATATAGATGATTCAACTTTATAGAAATAGAATAGATACTGCTATATTCTTGCAGTAAAATCTGAACGGATAGAACTATAGAATGAAAAACATTTGCTATAGAGTTGTGATAGGTTTGCAATGTTTTGTCTGTGTGAAAGCCATCAGAGGATCCAGGTGAATTCCTGCCCTTGTCAGGCTAGTAAACTAGTCATGGCTTTAGGTATGGTAGATGCCAAATGTGTGTGTGTATTTTTTGTTTTTGGTGTTTTTACAGTAAGTTTCACCCTGTACAAAACTCAGAGACTACTCAAGGTAGGGGTTTAAGGAATAGTTTATGTGGATAGGAGGGTAAGATAACAATTAACACTAGACTTGAACAGGTTAAGACTGTAGTGATTAGGGAAACATCCTTTTGTGAGTCTGTTTGACAGGGCAGTGATTCACAGGAAGAAGCTGTTTGAGTAGAACATAACATAAATCCAAAGCCTAACTAATAAAACAACAACTTTTAGGCAAAATTCAACTTTATTTATTAACATAGTCTCGTTCTAGGGTGATACACTGATTCCAAAACTTCTCTAACAATTCAATGCCTTTTTGTGGAATGATTTGTTGTTGACCTCAAAATACACCTCAGTTTCTGATATCAGTTCTTCATTGGAACCAAATCTCTTTCCCTGAAGAATTCTTTTGAGATCTAAATCCAGTAGTCACCAGATCTGGAGAATAGGGTGGATTTTTTTTTATCATTTCACCCCAAGCAAGGCATTATACTGCAACTGTTGTGCAGGGGGTTACATAAGGGAAAGTGATGAGAAAGAGGGGTTAGTTATAGAAAATGTCAGGAGGAGGGTAATAGACGCAGAAGCAATTTGAAATGCAATTCATGTAGTTTTGCTATCGTTGTGATCAACTTGTGACATGATCTTTATGGAAGATCACTTTTTCTTCTTTATTTGTGGCCATTTTTTGTTAATTTCTTCCTTCAAATGCATCAATAATGCTGTATAATATTTCCTATTGATGTTTCTTCTTTTCTTGAAGTAATCAATGAACAAATTATTTTGCGCATCCCAAAATATGGAGACCAAAAACTTGCCTGCAAATTTTTGTATCATTGGTCACTTTAGATGGCTTTCACCAGCTGTTGTCCACTCAGCTGACTGCCAATTTGACTCCAAAGTGAGGTGGCCAGTCCATGTTTCATCCATTGTCACATATTTACACAAAAACTTCTTGTTGTTGTGTTGAAATAATTGAAAACAACACTCTGAATCATTGACATGTTGCTGTTTTTGATTGACTGTTTGTAAACACGGCATCCACTTTAAACACAGCTTTCTCATTGACAAATATGCATGCAAAATGATGAGTACAATGCATTTTGATATATTCAACTTCTCTACTATCTCATGCAACTTGAATTTACAATTAGCCAAAACAAGTTTGTGAATTTTTTTGGTGTTTTTCAGAACAGTTATCGATTTTGGGTGACCTGAGTGTTCAGCATCATTTCTGTCTGTATGACCACATTCAAAGTCAGCATACCACCTTTTAACCATTTCTTCCAACAAAGCAGAGCTCAAATAACAATTATGAAGCCACTGCTTTGCTTGAACACTATTTTTCCCATCAGAAAACAATGCTTTATCAACACACAAAATTCAGATTTTTCCACTGTTTTGAAAATTTGCAACAGTAGCTTCATTTAAATAACTGTAATTTGTAAACTAATAATCCAATTAGGCCTAAATTTTGTCAAAGACCATTTGAAGGTTAATACTTTGTAAAAATCATATGAATTTTTTTATAGTGGTGCCATCTATATGTCAGACCTGGGACTTATTGAGTGATTTGTTACTTTACACCAATGGAATATGGAGGGAATGTTTGATACAATGTAAGTAGTAAGTTGCTGTAAAGGTTAGACCTGGAATGACCAAGGAATGTAGTTCATTTGGGCACTTTCCATGATAGTAGTGATAGATCAGTGAGAGGCTCTCCACATTCTACCTGTGAGAGAGAGATTGAAGCGTGGAAAATAATTCTTCTCCAACAAGGCCTCAGAGATGCTTTTCCTTTTTTTTTTTTTTGCTTTTTTTAAAACTCTACCAAGACTGGAAAGGGAAAACTGCACAGCTCAGCTCTTGCCCAAATATGGAAAAAGTACTCCATTTCAAACATGATCTTGCTCTTGTAAAGGATAGCATGAGGAGTCAAGTACTTACAGGACCAGTACAAGGAGCCAATCATTTTACCTGCATCTTTAGCAATAGATTTTATATATATAAGAGTTCAACCTGTGGTCATGTGTGAGATTGAGGCCCAATATTTTTTCAAGTTATGATGCTTTCTTGAGGGGACATATGTTCATTGTGAACAGTAGTTCAGGTTCCAGAATCATACACTCATTAAATAAAAGAAAAGTGGAAGAAAAGAATTATATTTTAGTACTAACTCACCTTGACTTTAAGGTAAAAAGTTTTCTCTAGTAATGACAACCACTCTTTGTTGGTATTATTTTTATGCAATATTTTTCAATGTCTCTTGTGTTGTTCATGTAAATAAAATGAATGTTATTTCGCATTGTCCTTTTTTTTTCTTAGTATTTCATATTTATATGTTTGGAAGCTTTTGGAGGTAAGGAGCAGTTATTCAATATCAACCTAAGAAAGATAAACTAAACAGATGAATAAAGTTGTAAAGTCAGCAGAGTATCAATAATAAAAGTACCAACTTTATCTATATATACTAAGTTGAAATGAAATTAGCACTAAACAGCAACTGCAAATATTGATAATTTTGTTTTGATGTTTAAAATGAGGAAATGTCAATATACTTTGGCTTATTCGACATTTGATTTACTCAAAACTATTGTTCTCATCCTGATTTATTTGAACTATTGTCACATATAAGATATCCCATTTCAAACAAAATAATAAACTCCTGAAGATAGCCTGAGGATACTTGGCTGAAACATTGTCTATAACAGCATCTATAATAGATGAGAACAATAGTTTGAATAAATCAAAAACGTCAATCCTAATTATTGTTTAATTTTTTTTACCTGCCAAAAAATATACTTTGTAACTATCAGTGTAAGAATTTTTATGTATTTGTGCAATAAATCCTACCAATGATAACTTACAGGTTATGTAACCTATGCTATCAAAGTCTGTTGTATTTGTCTATCTGTGTCTAATATAGAGTAAAAAAAAAAACAGACAGTAGAAGCAGAGATGAGATAGGTTTGCTGCTAAGAGATGACAAAATAGCACAGTCACAGTTGCCTTGGGAAGAATTGGAATAGGCTTTTATCCTGCACTGAATTGTTGACAATGTTTATAATGATATATAATGTAAAAGATCTCTTAAAAATTTAATTTAAATGAAATTATAAAGATAAATGTTAATAATCTGTTTAAGAATTATTTACATTATGTACTCTGTTAGGACTGTTTTCTTCATTTTTATTGCCATATTTACAATGTTTCAGCCATTGTACACTCTGGCCTTCTTCAGGTGCTAGTAATTTCTAACCTAACTCCATATTTCAATCACTGGAGTATATCATTCTCATTCCATGTGTGATATCGCTTCTATGTAATTATCTCTCTTTAACTCAACTCTTTAAGTTGTTTCTTCACCATTGCTGTAGCCAGGTATTGAACTCACAACTCTTTGGGTCGAGTTCCTAGGACCAACTAACACCTATATCCACAGGAGTCAATGAAACATAATTTTACAATATGCAAAAATAAGTTTAAATATATGCATAGAAGTAATCACTATTGAATTAAGAAGATGATAAATAAAAGTTAAGCTCCAAGAGTCTGAGTTTTGTTTAATGGCATATCAACACCTCTGTGGGTTATTTAATGCCAAAAGGTAGAGATGTTTTCTTTTAATGTTCAGTTGTAGTTAGAAGGATGATTTAGTCAGATTTTAATGAAAAACTGTTTTCTTTTCATTTTAGAAAACTGAAGATGTCTTCTAGTTTAGTATTCAGAAATGTATTACTGGTAACAATTTTTTTTCTTCAAAAATGTGTATTTTTCTATAAAAGTTTAATTTTATGTATATATTTCTATAAAAGTTTATTTTTATATGTTTTTAGTGCTTTGACCCCAGTTTTGGAATTAACTATTTGTCCATAGCTGGGACTCTAACAGGTACTACTGTTTTGGGTCAGGGTGGACCTGGGAACAACAGCAACTGCTTCTCATAACCTTCCAATTGCTGCTGGATTAAGCTCCAAGAATAATATAAAGAAATTTGCTTTTACTGCATACCATATTGAGCAAGGATTTCATTTAATGCTTTTTTTTCCTTTTAGTCAATTCACCCCAAACAAGGCAATAATGTCATTAAAATGAAAGAGAAGGAAAAGTCTTTAGAAGGAACTGGAAATCCAGTAAGAGTATAAATTTCAGAGATATTAGATATAGCGTTGGATTAGAATGTAGAAGGAACAGAAAACAAGGATTAAACCTCCATTTTCTGTTCAACAAATGGGTGAGAAGTGTGAACTGGACAATTGGTGGACTGATATATTTCTATTGTGGATAAAAAAAATAAATAGTAAAAATTTATATCATCTTTTTCTGGGCTGTTGTCAGTGGTGATTATGGAACTCTGAATGTAGTGAGGGCCACTTAGGGATCAAGATTTTTCTGAGGAGGAGGAGGAGAGGGGCAAACTCAAACAGCGTTTTCATTTTCATACTTCACCACTATCATATACAAAACTTAGGAATATAAGTATGCTACTTCCCTAAATTAAATGGAATAATTTTTATTCATAGTAGTGGAGTTCTAATCTATTCTTGCCTTCTTTTCCACTCTCAGTCTGTTGGAACACAAGAGAGGTTAATTTCAAAACAAAATCAAAGGGTTAATACTAATGTCAATATGTTCTGAAGAAGGAAAAGTGCTGAAGATCAAATCTTATCAAAATCATAGACTGATCAGTTTCATAAATTTTTGAAGCTTAAAACTGGTGGGGTCAACAGAAGGGCCAGGCAAAATTTGGGGAAGGAGCTTTGCTCCTTCTGCCCCATCCCAGATTTGCCACTTGCTGTGGTCTTCTTCACCTTTTTGTACACTTGTGAGAACTGAACTTTGTATTATCGAGACATTAAATGTCTGAAAAAGTTCCAGCAAACAAAGCTCTAAAGAATCCTTCATATTAATAACAATGACGTCCTCTCCTGGATATCTCTCCTAAGCATCCTTCAACATTGCCTCACCTGGGTGGGTCAAATGTCCAAAATGTGTCCCACTCGACTCCTACATATCATCATTTTTAGAGAATTTGTCAGTGGCAAGAAATACAGAGGCCTATAACAACACTTCAAGGATCATTTGAAGATATCCCTGACATCAACCCTGTAACCTGAGGAACCATTGCAGCAAGTCAACCTTTCTGGTATAGGGGTATCTGAAAGGGGGGCCGAGACTTTTGTATCCAACTGTCAACATGAAGAGGATCTGAGATGTCCTGTCAGGACTCATAAAACCGTGTTGAGCACTCACACTTTACAGCCATCACCATCACTGCCATCAAAGGGAAGAAAGTAAATAAGAGAGAATTATGATCTCAATGCTTGGATATGAGCAGGTGCCAACTACTATACATATATATATATATATACATACACAAGTAAAAGAATGAAGAATAAAATTGTAACATTCAAAACATTAATTTAAAACAGGGCTCAATATAAAAATAGAGCAATGAATATTCATTATTTAACTTTTAAATTATATTTAACTTGTAAATAACTACTACAAAATTGTACATTTTGCTTCAAAAACAATGTCTCATCAGGTAGTTAGTAATGATAATCAGTGATTTATATATATATATATATATATATATATATATATATATATATTCACTGGCCATGTGAACAATTGCACTTTTATGCAAATTACTAATCACCCAATTATATACCAGCAATTTTAAGGGATACAGTCATTTAAACATGGTCATGTAAACTTACTGAATTTCATTTCATGCATTAGTATGGGAAAGAAAGATGAACAAATTGAAGTATTTCAAAAATTGCTGATGTACTCGAATTTCCATGCATCACCATCATTAGGACTTACAGAGAATGGGCAGAAAAATAAAGAAAAACCACAGTTGCAATTCTGTGTGCAGAAACCTTTTGTTCATGAATTGGTAGTGTATGGCCAAAGCATTTCAAACTGATAGAAAAACCACAGTAGCTCAAATTGCCAGTTTTTACAACAATAGTATACAGAATAGCATTTCTTTAAACACAATATATTAAACCTTGAAGCAGATGAGCTACAGCAGCAAAATACAATGCCAGATGCAACTTTTGTCAGATAAAAAGAAATCAGGCTACATTACAGTAAATATCATAAAAATAAGACAATAGAAGATTGGAAAAATTTTGTTTGGTTTGATGAGACTTAATTTATGCTACAACACTTAGATGGTAGAGGCAAAAGTTGGTGTAAACAAAATGAAAGTATGAATCTATCCTGCTTTGTATCAAAAGTTCAGGCTGGTGATAGTGATCTAATGGGATGGAAAATATTTTTTGGCATACATTGGGACCAATAAAAGATGGCTTAAATTTACTCTCTGGTATCCAACTCGATATTAGACCTTGTCACTAATAAAACAATAATAGAATACAGCAATGAGTTTTCTTTGTTACAATTATCCCCAAATTCACCTAGTCTTTGTCTCAGAGAATTATGGGATGCCATAACAATATTACTCAAGTTTTGAAAGCATGCTTACAGCACATTTTTGAATTCATCCAAAGAAAAATGGATGTGGTTCTAAAGACAAATACAACTTCCATCCACTATTGGAAGAGAGCATGTAATATGGTAACTGGTGGAAAATGTATACTGGACAACCTTGGTAGCATCTGGCTATTAAATGTAGATAATTGCCCAAATATTTATATAAAATATAAAGATGACTAGATAGAAGTAAAAAAAAAAGAAGAATACAACAAATCTTTCTATAAAGAGGACATGCTACCAAAGTATGGAAATTTGTTTAATGCCTTCTCTCCAACCATGAAAAGAAAAAACTAGTGGCTATTATAAACAGCTGTCTTTACTCATAAGGTCAGCATGTTGCAAAAATGTGTTTACCCATGCATCAGGCATACATGTTCTCTTAGCAGAGTCTACTAAAAGACTGACTCTCTGTACAGACTGTTCTCCACTGATTTGCCATTAAGGGTCACATTTCTGGTCAAGCACAGTGTATACGAACTGAAGAGGAAAGGAAGTTACTTCAACATTACCCAAATGTTATTCCAAGTTACTCAAATGGCATAGAAAACGATTGTAAGTCTGTGGATATGTTTTGCCAGGATGGTTCTTGGTATTTATTTATTGAAACTTTGGGAATGAAATGAATTGATTCTATGGTATAAAATAAAATAATATTTTTATCTATCCACTTTAGTGTTAGTTCTTTGGTGTTTGGTGTAACAAAATGTTGATTTATAAAGCAGATATTGGTAGCAGTCTGCACAAATGTCTGTTTTGGCTCAGTAGTGGTAGTTTTGAAGCCAGAACATGCTAGTGGTAGTAGTCATCTTAGAAATATCTACTGTGATTTTTTGGCACAGAAAGGGTAGAAAATATAATTAGCAAATGACTTCTTAACTACTACTTTACACATCATAGATGACTGGTCTCTCCTCTGGTGGTTGAGTTCTCCTGTTGTGTGGTTTCTCACCCCATCTAGCTCAGTGTTCTGATCTTTTATCATTTTGACCATTCTCCAAGACTCTGACAGAAACTTTGCTTTCAGGTAACATCAGAAGTCTGTTTCTTTAAATTTGTTTTGATTGACCAAAATTATTTTATTTTCTGGCATTCTTTTCTTTTTCATTTTTTATATTACAGAAGTTTTGCATGGAGCTTATCTTATCTTGGTCAATTTATAGTCATAAATAAGTAGGCTTTAGTCCTGCAAACTTCCAGCAATTTTCAGCTGGGTTCAGTTGTTTCTTCTTCTTCATCTTTTTATTTGAGGGTTGCCTTCTCCTTAGTTGAGACATAAGTCTATGGCAAGAAGGATATATATATATATATATATAGAGAGAGAGAGAGAGAGAGAAATAAGGGTTTCAAAGGAAAGTGCAAGTGTCTTATTTTAATTTAGATTCTTTGTTTTGTTTACATATATTATTGTCATATTTTATTTATTTATTCAAGCTCACTGCATGTCAACTGCATAGATTTTTTAAATGTCAAAAAAGAAGTTTGCCATAAATAAAAATAGAAATATATAGGTATATTAGCCTCACACCAAACTGTATTTTTCTATAGGTGAAGCTTGAACCTTGGCAGTCAGTTTTTAAATATTTCTCATAAAAACATAATTGTATAGCTGTGCTACTAAATCCCAAATTTTTTAAAATTAAAACCCCATATTGTTAAGATATTTGTCATGACCTTCACACACCCTGTTTTTTAAAAAACATTTGGGCCCTTCTCTGCCTGAGGGACTTCACACATTTCT
The DNA here is from genome assembly GCA_037127315.1 of Ascarosepion bandense. Taxonomy (NCBI): domain Eukaryota; kingdom Metazoa; phylum Mollusca; class Cephalopoda; order Sepiida; family Sepiidae; genus Ascarosepion; species Ascarosepion bandense. Next base: position 8,955,236 of record JBBBDQ010000154.1, read on the forward strand.
GATAAAATCAACCATTGGCAATTTTTATTAAAGAAACAAGATACACAAAATTGTATTCTCCTTTAGAAAACTGTTTCTGAGAGTTTTCTGTGCACCTCATAGCTGCAACAGAAGAGGATAGCAGATGAGGCAGAATGATTGAAAGATAAATATTTAGAAACAGTTTCAAAAATTCATGTGCAAAATAAATATGACTTCATCTTTTAAAATATTATTATGAATTATTCATAATTATATACATGAGTCCCAGTATAAATAGTTATAAACAATTATTGACCAATTTTATCATTGTGATATTTTTGCATTATATCAAGTATTAAGAATATAATAACTTGGGTTCATAAATTAGAGGAGAGAGTCATCAATGATGTTTGAAGTTATTTCCCTTTAAAATTCTGTTTTTTTATTTTTATTTTTAAATACTTTTTATCACATAAAATTTGTGAGGAGCAAGCAAATTTTTATTCCAAAAATGAGATCTGGAAAAAAATATTTGGGAACCACTACCTTAGACAATGCCATTTTCTTTTGAGAAAAGACTTTAAGTATATACTTATGTATTTTTTCAGAACTAAATTCTATGCATTTTCTCATGAGAAAAATGGACAACTCAGAATAAAAGGAAATTATTTAAATATATTTAACAAAAATAAATATGTCATTCATTTTCTTTTAACAAGAATAATGGTAGTTTATTTTAGTTTTCAAGAAAAATAAAGAAGAATTAAAATAGGAAATGTCATTATTTTGATATGACCAAATGTTTCAGCAAAGTTATTACTAAATTTCAAATTTTAGATTTCTTTATATTCTATTTGTACACTTGCAAGGTCTTATCTTTTACATGAAAAATTGCAATGACCAGCAAATAAGCTAGGATATAAAATTAAAAATAAATTTCTCAGTTGCGCTTGTAGCCACAATGTATTTTTATGTGAGCTTCTTGATGGGTGGTCACACCCCCATCTTGAGAAGAACTGCAGACTGCCTTCTTGCACCAATGTCAGAACATAAATAGAAGGAGGCATCAAATTTTTAAAGAGAAAAAAAATGTTTTCAGAAATTAAATGTTTAAAAAATGTTTTAAGAAAAATGTTTAATGAGAAAAAACTGTCTTCAACAACAATTTGCTCCTGAAAATTAGACATTGTTGGCTGCTTTTTTAATACTATTGTTCACTCAATGCAAGTCCCAAGAGCCACTCAAGGTAGATTGAGCATATTTTTTCTATTGGCTATGCCAGATTATGCATTCTCTCCCAGAAACTGCAACTAAGGTCTGCTTAACAAAGTTACAGTATAAACCACAGATTGGTTTTGTAGGTGTTGAAGAATCACAAATGTACCTGACCAAGTAACTGTGACATGAATTAGCTGCCTTGGCAGACAGAAACAAGCAGCCATTATTATTGTTATTGTTAAAGGTTGACTTCTATGATTTCAATTCCAATGTTCAGTCAACTAATTTGCTAATTGTGTAAAACATTACAGTTTAAAATCTGTCAGTAGAAGTTAACTAATATTTAAATAAGTCTTCTCACTAATGAAATAAATCATTCTTAAAATGGGAAACAGTTTGTTATAAGTTTAAACAGAAAAATATTCCGCCTTGGGTCATCCATTTAAAGAACAGAAGAACTAGCAAATTAGAAGAAAGAGTAAAGAATAGAACTGAAATGAAAATGGGTGGATGGGAAAAGATAGTGAAGGAAGAGGATAGAAGGTCAAAAAGAATGAGGTGGGTGGGAGATGGAACAAAAAAAAACAAAGAGAATGAGAGAAACCAGAAGATAAGTTTAAAAAGAAAGAATAAAAGAAACTGAGAGATTTTGAAAAGGAATTCTTTGAATGCCAAATCAGCCATCATACTTAGAACAAAGAAGAATAAAAGGATACGAAGAAAGACATTCACTACTAAATGGTTCACACATTTTGAAATCGAATAATTTTTCCTGAAATGAAGATTGTAATTAATTTCCTCTCAAATAAAGAAGAAATACTTCATTGACAGTTTCTAATTATTGAAAAGGGGTGGCTAAGGAGAGGGTTATATGGAGAAAAGAAGAAAGATGTAATTGAGAAATACATCATTGGCTTCTTCAAACTTCAAATACTTTGAATGCAATATACTTAATGGCTAAATTCTTTTTATCCATTTACACTGATTGATTAAAAATCAAATAATCTTATTTCTTTCCTTTATTTTGTTTTTATTCATTCAAATTCTTAATGAATTCCATGTCTACTTCATGACAAAATAATGCAATGTAATGTTTCAAAGCTATATTAGTCTTTGGTTATTTTTGTACTAAAAGCAAATATGTAATTTATTTGAATCAGACTACAGGTAAATAAATTATTTTGACTTTTTACATACAACCAAATTTTATGATACTTCTGAACCTGTCTTTTTTCTTTGTATTGATTCATTTTTCTTCAAACAAGAGTAAAAATTTGGTGATTCACTTCAACTTATTTCTTAATGTGGTACTGGTATAAAAGTAAAGTTGAAAAAGTATCCACCATTTCCATAATTTGAAATGAGCTGAAATTGATCAAAAGAAATAGCTATCAATTTTTATTCCTAATTCAAAGAAAAATATCTATTTTGTTTTTATCCAAGAATGTTTTTAAAAATAAAAATGAGAAATCAAACACTGTCAATTTTTTTAACTTTTCTGCCCATATATGAAAATAGAAATTCAACCTGTACAGTGAAACAATTCTGAGAGAGTTAAAAGATTCCCCAGGATTTGTCATTGGTGGCCACAATCTAAACAATATAAGGTACAGAAATGATACAGTGCTGATAGCAGACACAAAAAAGAAAATACAGGACCTCCTACAGAAAGTAACAAGGAAATCTGAGGAGAAAGGGTTAAACATCAACTTCAAGAAAACCATGGTCATCAGCAAAATGAGGTCTCCAAAATGCCAACTACACACCAAGGTCACTAAAATCAAATAGGTACAGAAGTTTAAATACCTGGGAAGCATTCTAATTGAGGATGAAAAGTATGACACTGAGATCCAAAGGAAGATTGTCATGGCCAAAAATGCATTTCAAAGGCTAAGTAGAATATTGAGATACAGGAAGGTTTCATTAGAGACAAAGAAAATAGTACTGTACTGTTATGTGATATCTGTCCTCTTATATAGCAGTGAATGTAGAACAATCTTCTCAAGAATGAAGGAGAGACTCGAAGCAACAGAAATGTAGTTCTACAGAAGGATGCTGAGGATACCATGGACAGAACATGTGAGTAACAATGAGATTTTGGTGAGAATGTAAACAAAAAGAAAATTTATACTTGGCACCAGGGAAAGACAACTGAGGTTTATAGAACATGTAATGAGTCGGAGGGCTTAGAGAATCTGATACTCATGGGATGGATAGAGGAAAAGATAGAGCAGGGAAACAGTGCAAGACCTACTTGATAGGCTTGAGCAGGTGGATAGAAGAGCAGGATCTAGGAGAGATACCAACAGGAAAAATATTAAGAGCAACAAGAGATAGGGGCAATTGGAAATCCATGATTGCCTACATCTTGAAAGGACATGGTACATGAAAAAAAGAAGAATTGCATGAGAACTTGTATGAAATTGGCTGTTCCCAATCAACTTGTACATATTCTTAAAATGCAACATACAAAATGACTCACAGAAAATACTTTCTCAAAAATTTTTTGCACTTATGCATGAATTATTTGTCTCATTTTCATGTGGAACATTTATTCTTGTATAATGTGAATTACTACCCTCTATTTTGGTTGGAAAAAAATCCTAAATATGTTTTGTTTACTTAATGGCAAATTTATTGTACTTTTTACATGAGGCCCAAACTTGTATTACACTAAATTTTAAAAAAAGTTTATTTCTCTCATTTTAACAGTTTTTCTTAGAGTCCCTTTTTTCTTAAACAAATTTTAGAAACAACAAAACCTGTATTTGCTAAAGATAAAAGTCTTTAATAAAACTGAATCTAAGTCAACCATAATAACTGGTTATTCGTAAGAAGAATCAAAGAAGAGTTCAACAAATAGCTATCATTTTAATGATGCAAGTAAACGAAGTTGTGAAAATGTTATTTTTAGAGTAGACAGAAAGAAAATTACTAGAACTTCTACAGAAGATAGTAAAAGAAAGCCAGAAGAAAGGACGAAGCATCACTTGCAAGATTATGGAATGCATGATTATTAGAAAGGAAGAGCCCAACATGGAAATTACAAATTGGAAATATGAAATTCAAACAAGTACAAAACTCGTAAGAAGACAATGTAAGGTTATCAGCAAAAAAAACGTTAGTCCCAAAATGCAGATTACAACTTGAAGATGCCAAGGTCAAGAAAGTACAACAATTTAAATATATAGAAATGTTTTGACAGAGGATGAAAAAAAAGGGCATCAAAATTTCAAGATGCATTCGGATAGCCGAAGATGTCTTCCAAAAGCTCTGCAAAGTATTAAGAAACAGGAAAATTTTGTTGGAAACAAAGAAGAGTGCTTAGCTGCTACATAATATAGGTCCTACTATATGTCACTAAATGTTTGACAATCTCCTTGCAGATAAAGAAGAAATTTGAAGCAACCAAAATGTGCTTCAACAGCAGGATGCTGAGAATACCAAAGGTTGAACATGCAAGCAATGACAAAATTTTAGAGAAAATGAAAACAAAAAGAACAGTTATGCATAACATCAGAAAAAGATAGATGAAATTTCTAGGGTTGATAATGAGGAAAGAAGGCTTAGAAAATTTGACACTCATAAGACATACTGAAGGACAGATGAAAGCAGTTAATAATCTACCTAGTGAGTGTGTGTAAATGGCTGGCAAAACAGGGATTAAGAGAAATAGCAAAAAGATAAAACTTACTAAGAGCTACAAAGGATAAGAAATTGTAGAAAGCCATGGTCACTATTGTTCTGATAAACACAGCACTCATTTCATTAGAAATTTTTGCTTGTCTAAGAACTTATGCAATTATATATTATCATCTTTTTAAATTCATATATGGTAGTGAGGAAGATAAAATCTCAAAAGAGAAATGAGATTTTGTAAAGTTATAGATATATGAACCCAACACTGCATCTTGGGTTTGATGATAAACTGTATCTGGCAGCAAAGCCTCTAATTGAGAGGTTTAAGTGTTGTTGTTCCCAGGTCCACTGTGACCCTGGGTGGTAGCACCTGTTAAAACCTCAGGTATGGGCAAATAGTTAACATCCAAACTGAGGTCAATAGACTATAAAAGCAAAAATATCAGCAATACATTTTTGTATAAAAAAAATTACCAGTCATACATTTTTTTAAATAAAATTATATTGCCAGCAATACAATTGACTCTCAACAAAAAAATAACCTTTATAAAAATGCGTAAATGAACCTTGATTTACAAACGGATTTCTTAGAAAGACTATGTATTCTATTTATACAAATCTATTACAAAAATCTTATCTGCATTAAATAACCAACTGAGGTTGATATGCTGTAAAACAAACCAAACCTGAACATATCGAAAATGATTAAAAAATTGAGAAAGTCACTAAAAAGTATATGGGAAAAATTAAAAGGCTTATAAGTAAGAAAACATTTGCAGAAACTAATGTTGAGTATGTAAACTGAGAGAAAAGATGCAGGATATTAAGAACATTAGCTAAAGACATGAAAGCAATAAAACTATCAGTTTAAGTAAACATCATAAAGAGAAACATATGCAGAGAATTACTGTAACTTCTTGGATAAAACATTTTTTGGATGGTACAAGTGACAGCCAAGAAGTTGTCTGCGTAAGTGTATACTCATGCAAGAGAACAGCTCCTTTGCATTCTGCCAAGTTAACTCTTGCTGAGATTGCCAAAATATTTTCAAAGATACCAAATTAATGTATTGGCCACAAGCCTCACCAAATATTAATCAAATAGCAAACTTGACCATCATTAATAGGAATTCTCATGAAAATGGAAAGCAATATTGAATCAAAGACATTCAGGGAAACAGTGACTATTTGTCCTGACCTGGCATTCAGCCTCAATCACTTTCCCACTGCCATAATATAGCTTCTTTATGTCTTTTATAAATATTCTATTGGATATGCTCTGATGAGCTTTCCTCTTTGCTATCTTGGCTTCATTTAAGTGTAGCACTAGATTGGCTGTTAGGTCTCAATATTTTACTGCTGAAATTGCAGAATATAACTAAATCCTATTCTAATAGTTTCTTTTCTGGCACTTCTTGTCTCTGGAAACCTTTTCTAGCTTCTTATTTTTCTTTTCACTAAAATATTTAGAAATTTAAATGTCACATCAGTTGTCACCTTCTGTCCCCTTGAAACCGGTATTTTTATTGTCCTTTCTCCTTATTAACATTTTCTTAGTTTCATTCATTCTCAGTTACTTATTGCAACTTGTCTAAAGTTATTTATTGCATTTTGTCTAAGGTGATGAAGCCACTAAAACTGTCTTCATCACCTTTTTAGTGGGTGGTGGAGGTGGAAAGGATTTAAAAAATGTAACATTATAGTCAAGACAGTAGAAATGTTAACAAAACCAATGTATAGAAGACTGATGACACTATAAAGAACATAAAAAATCATGTATTAACCTGTAGAATAAAAAAAATTGTTCTGGCATATAGGAGATTATGTTGGTCAAATATGTTTTATAGCCTATTTCTTGTAGATTTAATTTTAAAATAATTAATATTGCACTATGTTGCAAAATAAAAATAAACATTCACAAAATAAGTTATCAGTATTTTTAAGAAAGCTTAATATTACATACTGAACTGATATATATTGCTCATTGGTTGGTTAAGGGCGATTTTATTGTGAAAACATTGACTTGCATTATAAAATTTGACATTGCAGGACTGTGCATATATATGTGTATATATGTTTATATGCATGAATATATGTTTGTGTCTGTGCATATATATATAGAGAGAGAGAATAATGTCAAATTCGTAAAAACAAAGGGAATATTCCCCAAAAACTATTTATTTAATGTAATTAGATAAAAATAGAGCTCAATGGATATTATCCAGAGCAATATAATATACAGAAAAGAAAAAAATTGTATTGAGTTTTCTTTTTTTGTGTATATATATATATATATATATATATATATATACACACATCACACACACACACACACACACATATATGTGTGTGTGTGTGTGTGTGCATATATATATATTTGTGTGTATATATGTGTGTATGCATATATATTTGTGTGTGTGTGTGTATGTGTCTGTGTGTGTGTGTGTATATATACTTTCAAACATATGCTGGCCATTAAATTGGCAGGTTTTATTCTTTCGGCAGTTGCAACTATTTTTAGAAGGATCATTTTTGCTACTAGTTGGGTGATGTTGTTTATATGGGCCAAATATGTTGTGAACCATATTTATCTATTTTTTTTAATGCAACTATAACTTTGACATTGTTTTTGTTGAATATTTTACTTAGTGTGGATGAATGGGAGAAATGTTCATGAATTAAGTTAAGGAATAGTTTACCAATGTTAGTTTGGACGTTACGACTGAAGGGTGGGTTAAACAAAATAGTGTTACATTTACATGATTTCTGCTTATTTTTGCCTACCTTGTTTTTAATGGAGTATTCTAAACTAATGTTAAGTTTACTTTTTTCTATTATTGCTAGAGTTAGTACTTATTTTATTTTATCTTATTTTTATTTAAAATTTTAATTTTCTCTACATTTTCATGTACATGTCATACTTGAATATTTAAATTTTTTGAGACTTATGATTTACGCCCCTTTGAATTCTTCTCCCAGCATTTTATTATTTTCAATTTCAATTTTAATTTAAAATTTAAAATTTTCATCCTCATATAACTGTAGAATATTTAAATTTTTAATCTTGTTATTAAAAAAGCAGTAACTTAACTTTATAAGATTTAATTCCCATGATAAACTTAAATTCAAATCTATTAAACTGTCAGTTTGAAATATGTACCTAATGATTGCATAACACATGAAGCTCTGTGTTGTGCCACAGACATAGGATAATATATATATATATACCTATATCTATCTATCTATATATCTATCTATATATATATATAGAGAGAGAGAGAGAGAGACAGCATATCTTTATTTAAACATGTTTCATTAAATAATATTGACATTTTATGCCTATTTTACAATATTTCTTTCTAGTTCTTGATATTACCTTGTAATTCATGTAACTATAATTCTTCTGACGGTGATTTTTATAAACACTCAGTAATGGGCTCTGTTTACAAAAATCACCATCATAATGATTACAGTTACATTAAGTTTCTCCTCACATTTCACCCCTGAGGAGGTTTTTATGAGGAGATTGAAAGTACTTGGGTTAACAAAAAGTATGGCATTTACCTTGATGGATTTCAATTTAACTTAGAGAACTAGAAAGGATTGTTATAAAAATAGACATAATATATCTATATTATTTAATGAAACATCTTGAATATATATATATATATATATATATATATATATATATATATATTAGTTGAAGGAATGCACTAATACATATTTATTTCTAAATTGAAACAGCACAAATATGGTTTGAGAAGTAAGAGAAGCTAACATCTTTAAATTTTTGTTCCAAAATATTGTAAACTTGAACCCTCAGTTAATAAGACAGAACTGTAAATTCAAATAATTACTTCTTAATAACTGAACAATTTTAATGCAATAATTTGTGCATCTTAAGTGCATGGGGTGAAAGTTGTTTGCCAGTGGAAGATGGCAAAGATTTACATCTAATTTAGAGATCTCTTTCATGATAGATTTGTAATCTTGGTGTGAATCTTGGATTTTCATGACGAATATCAATAATGGAGTTTGCAGTAAAATTATCCATTCCATACTTGCCACAGCTTATCAATGTAAACCATCAGCTTCAATTTTAGTAATAATTAAAACTAAAACAATTCAACAAAGTAATGTCATTCCAAAGTGGCTCCAAACATATCAACCTTAAGCAATAAAAGGAACAAACTTTACAATTACATTAAAATTTCCTTATTTCAAATATGTAATATTTGCAAAGTGGTTGTGGGTGATTAAAAAAGAACATGCTTGTAGGAAATCAATATTTGATAAACAAAAGAAACAAATGTAATGGATTTTTAAAAAATAATTTAATGTTTATACAGATCATCATCAAAACATGTGAATATATGTGACACATGTTTTCAAAGTAAAAAAAGAATATGATGTAAACAAAATCAGATCTGATGTAATGAAAAAGGGAAAAGAAAAGACAGAATTTTAATTTGTGACAATAAGCTTTCTATTTCATAGAGTAACCTGAGAATAAATAAGAAAATATGAAAGTGGTAATGTAAAACCTGAAAAGATATGAAGTGAGCTAAATAGAATTACGTATTTTTCAGTTCATTTAAAACTTTTTGATAGAATCAGACAGGAAAAGTAGGCAGAAATTCTGGTCACAATCCATTTCTAAATAGATTCCATAAACAAGAATTTTTGAGCTGTTAAGAATATTTTCATCAATGCTTGTTAATCCCACATCTAAGTTCAAATCAATTAAAAAATTCCTAAAAATGGGGTAATTTAAATTCTGACAAATTTATTTGATCAACTGAAAATATATGTAACATGTTAACATGCTTAAAGCTTTTTTTGTTAATTTGTCAATTGTGAACTCTACAACTTTGAGAAAAGTAATGAACATAATCAACAATATCCAGGCACTCTAAATTCTTATTTTTATATTTACTATTATTAGCACAAGTGTAAAGAAAAGTGTACTGAACTTCAATGTTATATATGTTGTACTCTATGGCAGTAAATGCTGGACAATCTCCTCAGAGATGAAAAAGAACTTGTAACAACAGAAGTGAGATTCTACAGAAAGATGCTGCAAATACCATGGACTGAACCTGTGAGCAATGATGAGATTTTAGAGAAAAGAGAAACAAAAGAAAACTTACTATTTAATGAAAATTATATTATTTTCTTCTCTAGCCTAAATATCCAAGAAATTTTATTGAATTAAAATATATATGATTTTTTGTTTCATAAGATATCTCAAATATTCAGGCTGGTAGATGAAAATAAATATATTGTTTAATAAATAAGTTGAGTTTCTACTCAAGTATGGATATCTACTAAAAATAACATTTATGCAATAAGATTTGTAAAATTAATAAATAAAAATACAGTATATATATATATATATATATATATATATATATATATATATATATAATACCCTACTTTTGAGAACAATTGGCTCTTTGCATTAAAAAAAAACTCTGCTGATTTTTTTTAATTATAAAAAATAGACATAAAACAAATATAATATGATCAATTTAGATATAAAATTTATATATATATATATATATATATATATATATATATATATAAAATCATGTGCAATAAGTAGTAAACATAAATTAGATGCACCTCTGTTTGTGTGTGTGTGTATATGATATTTTTTTCCTTAGTTTTTCAGTTGATCAGATAACAAAAAATATTTCAAATATCCTTGTATTCTTCACATATCTTTATATATATATATATATAGAGAGAGAGAGAGAGAGAAAGAGAGATTAAAATAGACAATAAATAAGTAATGTGCATAAATGTTAACACATACACTAAGATAAAAACGACAGACTTTTCTGTCTTTTTCCATCCTTAGAAACTTCCTAGACACCATCTACAAAAATCAGCTCCCTTACCTTACCTTTACAGATAACATGGACATCTATCAATGACAACCAGTGCTAGCCATGCAGAAGATTTTCCTGTTGTCTCTCCAAGAATCCTCTGCAATTGGCTATCACCTTCCACTGCCTGCCCATGTCTTCTCTCTGCTTCAGTCCAGTGATTATGTCAGATTCTCTGGCAACTGTCTGACAATAACCCTTATCAGGGTCAGTCAATGTCATTGTCATCATCTTTGTTTGTCTCTTCATTGTGCTAGGAGAGAAATGCATTCATTATTTGTTGGCTAGGAAAAAAAGTGTTCTTATATATATATATATATATATATATATATATATATATATATATATATTAAATATTTTCATCCTTATATTTCTTAACCATAAATATAAAGAAAATATGTACATAAAAGCTCAAAATAATATATATATATATATATATATATATATCCACTAAAAATAATATTTACATATATTATTTTTAGTGGATATTCTTATTTTTTGTTAAGCAGTATATTTATTTAGTTTTGTCTACTGGCCTGAATGTTTAAGAAATCTTATTAAAGGAAAATTTGCACACTTTGGCTGGATTCAAACCAGTATCTCTCTGGGCATAGGAAAACATCAGTAGATATGAAATACCTTAGTCCAAAACATTTTTCTTTAATAAGATTCGACAGGCTGGTAAACAAAAATAAATAATTTTGTGCTTATTAGTGAAAGATATTAGCAACCTTGAACAGATTAAGACTGTAGTGATCGGTGAAACGTCCTGTTGGGAATTAGTTCCACAGAGCAGTGGTTCATAGGAAGAAGCTGTTTGAGTGGAACTTACAACTTATGATGAAATATGAAGAATGTGTAGGTGGTTTGCTACTATGTAGCATGGTGTGGCATGGTATGTTCTTGCTGTGAAAGTTTGACTTGGTAGATCCCAGTAATGAACAGGATGTGATGGATGAAATGTTGTCTACATTATGCAAAAATGAAAACAACACTGACATCTCATTTTAACATATATATTTAACAAAATTGCACATAAATATCTTGAAATACTACAAAGTAAATTTATTCAGTAAAATTGCCATTGGCCTCAACCATGGCCTCTAGACAAATTCAGAATCTCCTGAATATCTTCTGTATTGTCTCTTTATTTAAGCTGGTGAATGCTGCCATTGATTCATTTTGGGTATTAAAAGAAATTTTGTTGGTTTCTTGCTCAGCTGTGCTCTACACAGAATATTCAAGTGGGTTGCAGTCTGGGGAGATGTATGGGTTGTGGTCGTAGAAATTGTCTCACAGCCATGACTGGATTCTCCTGCTTGTGTGGCATGGTGGAGAGTCCTGTTGCCAGACATAGGGTTTTCCAAAAGTCACCTATCTGACGGGGCAGAACTACCTCCCCAAAGCATTTGATATTGAGTCTGAAGCACTGTGGGAAGAGGAATAGAGGCAAACATCACCATAACTAGTGATCACTCTTAGTCTTTTGTAATCACCGTTCGACTCATCCAAATCTTTCCAACTCCTCTGTACTGTTCTCAGATTGACACCCAAATACTCTGAAATGTTCAGAGTGATTTGGAGTATTGAGTACAAGTACCAAAATGTACAAAATACTGTTTCCAAATTTCTGATAGAGTGAATTGCTCTTTTTCTCCATTTTTTACAGATGGTGTCCAACTGACACTAGTATAGTGTGTAGTCAACAAAAATAACAACAGACATGCACAAAATCTGAAATATAAAACGGCAACAATTTACCCATCGCTGCCTATAGCTCATCCAAGCATTTTCCATGGAAGTAGCAATAGAGTATCAGGAGGCTTGCCACATTTCCTCTGTAGAAGAGAGGTTAGAAGGTGAAGGATAATTTGTCATCTACAAAGGCTTGGAGATACTTTTCAATTTTTATCAGGGCTGGAGAGTGAGGTCTGGGCACCTCCTGCTTAAATATGACAACATTACACATTCTTGGCCTGATCTGACTCTTGTAAAGGTCAAGGATAACAGAAGAAGTCAGGTACTTACTGGAGAGAGCTGACCATTTTATCTGCATACTTAGCAATGGATTGTATGTACTAGTTTTGATTACATTGCAAATACTTCTTTGGATGTTGTTGAGAACCTCAATGAATAGCAGAGGCAGTCAACCTGATATGGCAACAGTAATAAATACACAGAGGAATAGTAGATTTATAAATGAGCAAGATGGATTCTGACAAGAAAAACTTTCTGACCTGACACAGTGTTCCAACTTTCCAAGCAGTAGATGCAATTATAGATTTGATGTAGTTCTTCCACTTCCAGTCAGCTGAGAGGTGCAGTGTGTTGCAATTCAGGAGACTAGCATCATCCATTATGATGGCTGGCAGAAAAGTTTCTTCATGGTTAAATGATAGCAGTTTCGTTTTGGAGGCATTAAGATTTACTAGCCATTAATAATTACCTACAGGGACCTACCTGTTAGGAAAGGTTTCCTAACTGGAGAACTTTATGGCACACCTGGTTAGAAAGAGATTAAGAAGGTTAGTCTGATGCCCTGTCACATCTAGGACATGGGTAGAGTCTTTGATGATTTGGATTTCTTCATAGGTGATGGGGAAGTCTCTGCAATATCTACCTTCATCATCACTTTTTTGGAGTGAACTAACCATCTTTATGGTGGATATTGAAGTCACCACAAATATGAAAGCTGGCTGAGGGTAATTAATTGAGGATATTATCAATATTTTCAGATATTCGATCACAGATTACTATCACTTTATCCTAGAGCAAAAGACAAATGTGGTACTATGGAGAAATGCCACACAGAAGCACATATCTATGAGATTGGGGTCCTCAGTTTTTGCATCCCTGCTACAGGGAAATTTGTCTTTGATGTAGTCTCTGAAATGTGTATTTTTGGTATATAGTATATCATTTAATTTAGTTTCTTGTTCTTTATATTTATTTTTATAACAGAAGTCCTGAGTACAGTTATGTATATTTAATAGAATCCAATAATTTGGAGGATCTTTCAAATATAAATATTAGAAGATTCAGGGAAAAAGCTTTAACTGAATTTCTCTTTAAAAACAGGTCAATACAATTTTTCAACTTTTATGTATTAAGGTGTTCAAAAAGTAATAATGAATTCTTTGCTATTAATTTTAAGTCAACTAACCAAGGTTTAATGCTAGAAAACTGCATCTAGAATTAGTTTATTATCTCTTATCTATCAGCATCATTTATTGTACATTTCAGAGTTTAACTCCATGGAGTATTTTAACTTTTAAGTATTTAAAAGCATTATCATTTCTTACTGTGACTTCCATAAGACTGTTACTGCTACAGAGGTAGTAAGAAGATTTTTGCAGTCTATACAGATGTTGTGAAGTACATGTCAGCTGTGGGTTAAAAAAATTTTAAAGTGACTTGTAATATATCTAACAAGCCATGCCCTGGAAGATGGCTCACTCCAAATAAAAAAACTTTTGAAAGACTACAGAACACCAGAAATTTGTTACAAAACTTAATGTGTTCAACTATCTAAAAACGTCATTCTTTCCAAGCCTTTCATTGTTGCATTGAATTTTTTCAGAAGATAAAAATGGGATTTACATGCTTTACAGAAGATTAAAAAGAAAAAGCACAAAATGAGTAACCAGTGCCAACACCAAAACCAGTATTCTATCTTGTGCCTGATGGAGTATAAAAAGCATTGTCCATTATGAGCTACTGGAACATGGAAGGGTTGTCAGTGAAAATGCTTATTGTCAGCCAATTAATTGATAGGCTAAACAAAGCATTATGTCAAACGTGTGTTGCCTTGGTAAGCAGTAAAAGTGCTAGTCTCCAGCATGACAGTTTTAAATTCTGCAAACCAAACCCAAGGTAAAATAAGATCATAAAATGGGAACTTCTTCCAAATCCTCCATATTCACCAGATTAGATTTGTGTTAATCAATAAAATATTACACAAGTAGCAGAACATTCAAAAACAAAAAGTTGAAACCTTTAAAAATTTCTTGATGTAAAACCCAAATTTCTTTAAATGTAGAATCAAGTATTTGCCTTCCCATTTTGATGCCATCCTAAAAAATTAAGGTGATTATATTTTTTATAAGTAATATTTAAATAAATTTATTTTATTTTCTGCTAAAACATAATTACTTTCCAAACAAACTAATATAATACTTTGCATTTGTGGAAACAAAAGGCACAAAAAAAAACACTGTTAAATAGAAAAAGTGGAGAATTTATACAAAGAAGAGTTTCAAAGGAATTTCAGAAAAATTAGGCAAAAAAATTTAGAAATTCTTATCAATCTTTTTCCATTAGTTTTTCTTTGCTTTCTTTTCCAAATACTTATAATGATATCACTTGGCTTGGGTGTGTTCCAGTTAAACATTTATAGAAAAATTTACTTCATTAATTAATTTCTTGATCTAATGTATACACACCTTCTTATTTTACAAATTAAACCCAATCAAACATGTATATGGGTTTTTTAAGAAAAAGCTTTTTCTATAATTTTAGCAATATGAAAGTATTTTTCAAGAAAATGGCTGTTAAGTGATTAAACATCACAAAAATGCAAGTAATCTAAATTTTATTTTATTTTTTAAATGCACCATTGGCTGATTATAAATATCAATTTAAACCTTAGGGATAGGCACTGTTTTCTTCTTTTTTCTAAATAAATAAAACCAAATAGTATTTTTTTCTAACTTGTTCATTAAGAATTAAAATAGAAAAAGCTATCAGAATTGTTGATAATTTTTAAAATGTTCTCATGAAAGTATGACTCTTTAAAGAAAACAATTTGGCTTATTCTGGTGATAATTTTTATTTTCTATTATTCTGAATATAGTTTTTTAAATTTTCTCATATTAATGTTGTATTGATATTTAGGCCAATAATCAAGGAAAATAAAGGGAGTGTTTTAAGCTAGTTTTTTGTGTTAGTGTGCAAGATTAATACAAATATTCAGTTTAAATAGTTTCCAATAAAATATGCACAAATTTATTCATAAAAATTATATTTTAGAATACATTCTCATTCTTAAATGCTTTTTATGTTACCTTTGTTTAAAGATACCAGGGATAAAAGTTCATTAGAACAGATCCAGCACATTCTCACTTCTTGGAGCGCGCCTCCCTGACTGATAATTTTTTCATGCGGATACAATGCTTAGTACCATGGTGAGTACCATACTCACCATGTTTAGCCAGTTGTGAGTTAATGAGATTATTTAACCTATAATTGGAGATTTTGAGTGTAATATTGTGATCAAAACAAGATAAAGATATTAGTCGAAGTAATAGCTAATGTTTCTTGTTTTGTTTTTCATGACTGATTTTTTAAAAATGTTTTTATTGGATTAATTCTCTAAAATATATTAATTCTTATATTGAGAAATATAATCTGTAATCTATACACAAAGACTGTTTGAACTGGTTGGTAACATTGATATATTTGGGAACGATATTCGAATAATCCAGAACCTATAGTGGTAGCAAGTTTCCTACATCTGAATAGAAAATGAATTCAGTAAATATACAAAAATTGAAAGATATTCAAGAAAAAGATGTGCCTTCTCACCAGACTTATTCAAGGAGATGATTCTGAGAGAATTAGAAGTCCTACCAGGATTCATTATTGGTGACCACAATTTTTAACAACATAAGATATGCAGATAGCAAAGTGTTAATAGTGGATACAAAAAGAAAACTGCAAGAACTCCTCCAGAATGTAATGGAGAAAAGCAAGAAAAAGAACTAAAAATCAATTGCAAGAAGATAGAATGCATGGTTGTAAACAAAAGGAATAGCCTAACATTCAAATTACAAATTTGAGATTCCAAAATCAAACAAGTACAGCAATTTAAATACTTGGAAAATAATTTAACAGAAGCTGGAATGTGTGACGCTGAAATTCAAAATGTAATGGAAACAATGATGAAGTTTTAGAGAACACTGAAATAAAAAGGACACATACTTATAATCAAAAAGAGATAACTGAAATTTCTAGGGCATAAAATGAAGAAAGAAGGCTTGAAAAATTTGATTCCCACAGGGCAGATTGAAAGGAAGATGTACAGAGGAAATAATACATAACCTACCTAACAAACTTGATTAAATGGATGGTGGAAAAAGGATTAGAAGTTTATAACAAAAAGGCAAAATTTACTAAGAGCTACATAGGACAGAAAATTGTGGAGATCCATGATTGCCTGGAGGGACATGGCACATAGAAAAAGTATCTACTCATAGTTATTATTTTTAATCTATTGTTTTAATAACACTTTTGCCAACAGATTATAAACTCAGAGTTTTTATTCTAAAGAAACAATTTTGGTAAGTAATTTTTAATCATCTTTTAGAGTACATGAATTATAGTGTAAGGTTATGTTAATGAAATACCCAATCCCTGTCTTTATGAGCGAACAGATCCCTGGTTAAGCAGAAGTGCGAACATTTTTGCAAAAGAAAAATGCAGATCTCATCAAGTATACAAAATTGTTTAAGATTCTCATCCTATGACTGTCAAGTGTCAGATACTTTCAAAAGAGCTTTTGATGTTGAAGGTTAGGCTACAAACATTATTTCACTGTAATGATTGTTTCGTCTGGTTGTTAGAACAAAGAGAAAGATGATAATAACATCCTTCATTCTCAGTAAATTTACTAAAAAATTCTAGACAGGAGAAAACACAAGCTTCTTGTATGAAACAAAAAGAAGCTTGTATAAATACTGCTTAAATCTATGTCATTCAGAAATAATACTACCAAAATTTTCAGGCACTTCATAAAATAATCTTTCCAATTCAGGTCAGGGTGGCAGTTTATTTATTTTTTTATATAATGTGCTTATGTCAACAAATGGCACAAGGTAAAAGGAAAAATATCTTTCTTTTAAGAAATAAAAACATCAGAATTTCAATTTAAGTTGTAGCTGAGAAAATTATCTTTGAAAATACACCCTGCATGCCTGGCAAGACAGGCGAACAGTTTGTGTAACTATTCATGTCAATTAAATTCAAAGAACATTATGTTGCCCATTGTCAGCAAAAAGAAAGGAGTCCATTTATCAAGCTTGCCCTTTGAAGACTATTTTTCCCCAAAATTCTTGCAGTGATCTATAAATCCAATTCTGAATATGCTGGAGGTTAAAACCTGACTTATCAATAAAGTATATAGTCAGAAAAAGAAGATATCCAAACAATTTTCCAAACCTTACTGGAGATAATGAGATGAAACATCAAATGAAGACTTTCTATCTACATTGTTTCATTTAAATTTTTTTTTAGATAGCAGACATTTTTTTTACCTTCCCAGAAATAAAGAAAACAGAAGAAAAGGTGGGAGCATGGCTTATGCAATGCCTGAGGCACATGCATAAAAAAAAGTAGTGGAGAGCAAGTTCTGAAATGTAAAATTTTATGTAAAAAATAAATGAAAGAAAAGTTTTTTATTTTTTTACAAATTTTTAACCAACTTCTACCAGAAAAAAATTACTTTTTGACAGAAACTTGTAACCTCATTTTCAAGAAGATTTTGCTTAAATAGAGTTCGTCAAGTTAGTCCTTTTGGCAAATTCTAACTGGAAAGCAGGTGCAGATCAAAATAAAATTAAAGCAATTGCAAAAACTACAGAATTCAAAAAAAGAGAAAAACATGAATCAGAATAAAAATGTATTTCTAACATTTTATAGAAATAAACCTGAATGGTTATATGTGAAATGTTTAAAATGTAGGCCTGGTAAAATAGTACTAAATTCATTTATTTTGCAAGCATGATTATTTAAACAACTTTATTTCTTTTTATTTCTCATACACAAAACAAACATGAAAACAAATGTAAAATATCACTGCCACAAAAATTCATAAAATTATTTAATTTTTATTTTTGTTTGCATTCTTAAAATTGTTTTGATGAGATGAAAGGTCACAGATTCCTTATTGGTAACAACAAACATGAATTTGATGTTCTCAGAAGATAATGGCATAAAAAACAGATTTTCATTCATTAAAGACAAATAAGAACTAGATATTATATTTTGAAATATTTTTAGACAATAGAACAATTTCTTTGTGTTCTTGATGGTGATTGTTTTGGCTGAGCTCTTGTTAGAAAAATGTTTATTTCTTCAGAAAAATGATAAGAGAAATACCAGTTTTGTTCATTTTTTTTCATACTAATGATATATGAGCATAAGAAACGGCAAGAAGTGAATTCCATGTGGTGATGCAGGAAAGATAACAGTCACTTAAGTGCCAAAGATGTTACACAGTTTGGGTGATCATGTCTCAAAATAGGTATGACTGACTGGGTAGAAGATTATCCCGCAGTAGGTTGCCATTACTTTCTGTAGTAGGCTGGTTGCCAACCAAGGCTATAGAACCCAATCTTTCCTATTATTTAACCCATAACTAGAGGGAAGAGACCAATTAATACCTTTCCCAAGGGTATTTGTTCATAAGTGAATGTAAGTAGTTCAACTGGAATTTGAACTCGGATCACCGATTTGTTGTTCCGAGTTGATATCCACTGCACCACAATGCACAACAGTTAACCTGAAACTAAAAAAGATCAATATAGTAGTGACTGGGGAAACATCCTCCCGGGATTTTGTTCTACAAAGCAGCAGTTTTTGGGAAGAAGCTGTCTGAATGTAATTTAATTCTTACCATAGGAATATGAAAGAAGTGGGGGGATGATTTATCCTTGTGTACATGGCATGGTGGGTCACAGTTGTAAAGGCCAGGGGTAGCAGGAATAAGGAATGTAGCTCATCAGAATGTATGCCATGGAAGAAGCAAGCGATAGAGCAGCAAGTGATTTGCAACATTTCCTTTTATGGGAAATAGGTTATAGGGTTATAATAGGTTATAGGAAATAGGTTAGAGGGTAAAAAATAATTCATCACCTACAGGGCTGCTTAGATGTTTTTGAACTTTACCAAGACAGGCAAGTGAGGACTGAGCAGCTGCAGACCAGATATGGCAGCAATACTCTATTTTTGGTCTGATCTGTCTCTTGTAAAGACAAAGCAAAGCCGGGGGAGTTAAATACCTATTTTTAAGCAGTATTAGTTACACAGATATATCCATACCACTACCTATTTACCCAGGTAATTTAAAAAGTATGCACTTGGCTGATAAGCCAATAGGTGCTGGATCCTTCAATTTCCTCACTCTTCTGTGGTCTGAAATCATTATTCTTTTAAAAATGTATTAGATTTAAATGAGTCATAATTTTGGACTTTGATTTAAAAAGGACAAAGTTGTCCTGGGTATGACAGTAAACTGCATCTGGCAGCACGGCCTCTGATTGAGAGGTTGTGAGGAGCATGCAACCACCTCTTAGTTGCTGTTGTCCCCAGGTCCACTCTGACTCGAGTGGTAGCACCTGTTAGGGTCCCAGCTATGGGAAAATAGTTAAACCCCAAACTGGGGTCAAAACACTATAAAAGTATAAAAATAGACTTTTATAGAAAAATATACACTTTTGAAGGAAAAATATTACCAACAATACATTTTTGAAGAAACAAATTATTGCCATAACACATTTGGAAGGAAAAGATTTATTGCTATAATACATATTTTAGGGAAAAATTATTACCAGCAATACATTTTTTAATACAAAACTAGAAGACATCTTCAGTTTTCTAAAATAGATAAAAATAAAAATAAAATTTTCATCAAACTCTGACTAAACCAACCTTCTTACTATAACCAAACATTTAAAAAAATAACTTTTAAAAACCCACAGAGATTGATATGCCATTAAACAAAACTCAAACAAACAAAAAAATGGGCAAACAATCTATATTAGATTATGTTTTATTCAATGCATTTCTTTTAAACTAAGCTTACATTATTTATTTTTACTTGAAAAGAAAACCATACTAAAAAACATAGATGGAATTTACAATTGCCTGTTGAGAGCAGCAGTACATGTCAGAAAAAAAAAACATAATCCCAACAAAGAACTCTGTTAACCTCCCAATGATTATAGACACAATCTGCGAAAAATGAATGGTTTAGTAGCCATGGTTGCAGAAGTAAACAAAAAGTTATACATCAGCTTATACTATGGGAACGAAAATATGGAAAAAGATCAAGAGGTAGGCCAGCAAGAACCTTCATTCATAGGTGACATTAGAATTTTAATGCACTCATGTATGTTTTCAGAAAAATGATGATATAAATGGAACTTAACAATGATGGTTCATTAGATGCGTTTGAATTCTTGATGCTAAAATTGTAATGGCAGAACAGAACTATCAAAACTAAATACCAAATGGTACTCACAAATGAAAAAATAACCTGCAAGTGCAACTCTTAAGATTGACAGTAAAAATAGTTCTCTTATACAGATTTAACAGTTGCATATTAACAAAATCACTGGTAAAAACAAAATCTATTGAGAACAGCACTAAATGTCAGATGGAAACAACATATTCCCAAAGAAGAAATCTATGCTAATCTACCAATGATTATGAACTGAATGTGTGAATTGAGAGTGCAGTTTAGTGGCCATAGCTGAATAAGTAAACAAAAAATTATGCATCAGCTTATACTATTGGAACCAACCAAATTATGGGAAAAG
Organism: Ascarosepion bandense; assembly: GCA_037127315.1. Classification (NCBI taxonomy): domain Eukaryota; kingdom Metazoa; phylum Mollusca; class Cephalopoda; order Sepiida; family Sepiidae; genus Ascarosepion; species Ascarosepion bandense. The sequence goes on from JBBBDQ010000154.1 coordinate 8,976,539, forward strand.
ATCAAGAGGTAGGCCATCAAAAAACCTTCATTCATAGATGACAGCAGACTGAGAAGGTAAGAACAAAGAACTGTAGATGAAAGAAATTGTTGCAAAGAAGTGGTAAGAAGTACCCATTTGAGGATGATTAGATAGATAAATGTGATGGACATATCTGAAAAAACAAAAAGTTAGAAATCAGCTTATACTATGAAAATCTAATTATGGGAAAGGATCAAGACTAACAAGAACTTCAGGAATCAACTTGGAGATGACCCATTTTAGGTTAACAGTAGAAACAGCTCCCTTGTATGGTTGAAACAATTGGATATGAACAAAAACACTGGCAAAAGAACTATGCTTGATAAAGAAGTATATGGTAACCTACCAAATATTGCAGACATAATGTGTGAAAGGTGAGAGCAGCTTAGTAGCCATTGCTGGACCAGAAAAAGAAGTTATACACCAACTTATACTATGAGAATGAAATTATGTGTAGAAATCAAGAGGCAGATCAATAAAAGACATTATTGGTGAAATAATAGAAATAATTTTGTTACTGGAATCAGAATGGATGAACTGAGTAGAATTAAAGGGGACAGAAATGGTTAGAAAAAAGTAGCCACAAGTATTTGTTTGAGGATAATCAGATATACAGAATTATTTTATGTGGATTCTATATCTTATTATTGAATATTCACTGGATTGCAAGGCATACATCATTTTTGTTTAATAAAATATTGGAAAATAAATCTGTTAAGCTTACCATTTCCAACCTTAACAATGTTTATAAAAATAAATTAACATCTTTGACTTCAGAAAATATAATGTTTGTGTATGTCTTAGAAAGTTCAGGTAATTTGTATGACCAGATTAAGCCAGTGTGAGGCCTGTAGCATAAAGGGGGTCCTAAATTAAACAATACCCATAAATATTACATAATAAATTATTTACTAGCATGATGACAGAGCTTACAAAGCAAGTAAATAAAAAAGTAAACTTCTATCAACATAGTAAACACCCCTTCCCCCCACAAAATGTATGAGACAAATTATTATATCAAGATATTTAAGTAGATTTGACATCATTGGTATAATGTTTCCTGAAATAATGAATAATTTAAGATACAATTCTCTTGACATATAAATGTAATATTAAATGTAATATTATCCATTTCCCTACAATGAAACTTTTGGCATTCATTGACCAAGTAGCTAGTACTATTTTCAGTTGAAATTTATAAAAACTTTTACTTAAAACACTATTTTAGGAAAATAGGTTTCTCAAGTGCAGTAGCTATTATCTGTTTTTCTGATGAAGGTTTCCTTCCTAATCTTCTATTTTAGGTGGTGTGGAATGTTAACATTTTGATTATATCATTATTATATTTTCAAGTTTTGTGTGCTATTCATTTTAGTTGTCACTGCTGTTGGTAGTCCTTAAGATATTTCTGAGATATGGTTCACTTCTTTGTTATTCTTTTTCTCAGCAGATCATAAGATACAAGTTTCACCAGACAGTTTGAAAGTATTTAATGCTACTTTTGCATCTATGTTAATCTGGCACTAGCAGTTTAATCAAATTGATTCATCCGCTAAAATATCCTGTGCTTCCTGATACACCAAACATTTCATGAATCTCTTAAAAATAACTGAAGCTGGATATAAAGAACTTTATTTTATTTATTTATTTATTTTAATCATTTCACCCCAAGCAAGGAAGTTTTACTGCCACTGGTGTGCAGTGGGTTACATAGGAGGAAAGTGTAATGTGAAAAAGGGATAGGTTATAGGGGATGTCAAGAAATGTGTAAGAGAAGGATGAGAATACTCAAGTGATGAGAGTGGAGTGGACAGAAAAAGAGCATGAGGGAAAGGATGCAAGTCAGAGAGATAGATGGCTATTAACCTTACATTGAAATTCTTGGAGATTGTAGCTGTCAAGGAAGCAAGTATACAGAAGGGAATTCCACAGGCAGGAAGTGCAAGAAGCTGATAAAGTAGAAGTTGCAATTACATTTTATTGGTTTCACTGTAAAAGTGTGAGACCTAGTTGCTAGTCTAGTAGGTTGAATAAATTCATGTATAGGGGGCACCAGTGAGCTAAGTTCATTGAAGCAGAAGCCATGAAAGAGACATAGGGAAGCTACATTATGCCGGTGAGAAAGTGACTGCATCTGAGCTGCCAATTTGGGATCAATCACATTACAGTTTCTCCATTGGATTTTGTCAAGAACCCTGAGGTGAATAGCAGGGGTCCCCGACCAGATGTAGCAGCAGTATTCAATACACAGGTGGATGGTAGATTTATATATGTGCAGGATGGATTCAGAGAGGAAAAACTTCCTGGCCCTTCGCAATGAACTAACCTTCTTAGCAGTGGACTTAGCTATGGATTTGATATAGTCATTCTACTTGAGGTCTGCTGAGAGAGTTAACCCGAGAAGGCACAGTGTTTTGCTTTCAGGGAGACTAGCCCGATCCATGCTAATGGGAGGTATGATGGTTAACAGATATCAGTTTTGTTTTGAAAGCATTAAAATTCACTAGCCATTTCTTACTCCAATCCACCACAGGTTGGAGGTCTTTTTCAAGCTCAGCAGTGAGGTTTGCTTTGTCAGTCTTAGCAGATTTTTGATCAAGGTGAGAGTAAACGGTGGAGTTCAATAGTACCTTTATTGTGCAATTTGAAAGGAATGACTGGATTTGGTTAAACAATCATCCAATTATACCATAGTCCCGTAACTTGTGTAGAAGGCCAGCATTCTAGACTCTGTCAAATGCTTTGGAGATATCCAGGGCAACAGTTGAAGCTTTGCCGTTCTTATCGAGAGCCTGGTATATATACTCAGTGATGGTCATTAGCAAATCAGCAGTAGACCTGGTGAAGCAAAAACCATACAGTTTGTCAGAGAAGAGACTGTAGGCTGGGAGAGGAAATTATTTTACACCTTAAGTTTCTCAATCTTTTTATCAGTACATTAGGCGGATATATTACTTTGAGTTGAGTTGTGCACTGTAACCAGAAATAATAATTTTTTAAAAAATTAGTCTTTCATATTCACATAGATTAAGCACTCAAGATCATGAATATAAAAAAGTTTTGTTTGTTTTTACTAAATTTTACAAAAGTTATTAAGGAGTCCAATTTTCCATCTAAATTTAATGTAAATTGTACCTCCACCCACCACTATGGAAACCAAAGATAATATGCGCACATTAGGTGATTCCTGAAAATATAAAAAAAAAATTTAATTTTTAAATTTGCAATCTGAAGTTATTTTTTCATGCATTGCAATCAGTTAACTAATCCAGATTACAAATTTAAAAAATAATTCATTCTTTTACATTTTAATGAATCACGTCATATGAGCAGTTTTGGCTTTAGTCAGGGGGATCTATTTTTAATAAATTTACATAGCAAACTGAATCCCTTTGTTATCTTGTATAAAATTTTATTTGATCATTTTTTAATTATTCGTGATATAGAGTGCTTAATCTATAATGATAGGAAAAAATGATTGTACAGTTATATCCATCATTATTTGCTTTCTTTTTATTTCTTGTAGTTTGCATTCAAGCTTCCCACTTTAGCAATTTTGTTCCCTTATCAGGCAATCAGTTGACTTTTTAGAAATGGTCCCTTTATCAGTATTCTTTTTTATATTTTTTCACATATTCTTTTATATTTGGTACGTTACCCTATATTTCTTCATTAGGCATGTTTTTTTTGCCAGTGATTTTGTTAATGTTAAACTGTTTCATCCATACTGTTTCTGATTTTAACCTAAAATGTGTCATTCCTGAATTGATCAAAGAAAGTTATTGTTAGTGTTGTTCCAATAGTATAAGCTGATGCATAATTTATTTGTTTACTTATTCAGCTATGGCCACTAAACTGCACTCTCCATTCACACATTCAGTTCATAATCATTGGTAGATTAGCATAGATTTCTTCTTTGGGAATATGTTGTTTCCAGCTGACATTTAGTGTATATGGGCATAGAATTTTTTCAAGTGATTTTGTTAATGTCCAACTACTTCATTCATATAAGAGGGCTGTTTCTACTGTTAACCTAAAAAGGGTCATCACCAAGTTGATCCATAAAGTTCTTGTTAGTCTTGATCATTGCCTGTAATTTGGTTCCCGTAATATAAGCCAATGTATAACTTTTTGTTTTTTCAAATATGTCTGTCTATCTGTCTTTTTCAAATATATCTATCTATCTGTCTTCAAATGGACACTTCTGACCACCTCTTTGCAACAATTTCTATCAATCATAATTCTACATTTTTCTTTTTTTCTAATTTGGCTGTCTTCTATGAATGAAGATTCTTGCTGGAGTACCTTTTCATTTTTCCCATAATTTAGTTCCAATAGTATAATCTAATGTCTAACATTTTGTTAATTCTCCAGCCATGGCCATTAAACTTCACTTACCTGTCTCACATTATGCCTGTAATAATTGGTAGGTTACCATATACTTATTCATTGGGCATAGTTTTTTGCTAGTGATTTTGTTAATGACTAACTATTTCAACTATACAAGAAGGCTGTTTCTACTGTTAACCTAAAAAAGGTCATCTCTAAGTTGATTCATGAAGTTCTTGTTGGTCATGATCTTTTTCTGTAATTTGGTTCTCATAGTATGAGCTGATGGTTTCTAGTTAATGTGGACAACTGACATTTGTTATTTGTAGACACAGAATAATCAGTATTATCATCATCATCATTATTATTATTAATATCATTGAATGTGAGCTTAGCATGGTGCTTATTGGAAAATTAGTTTGCTGTATCAAGTTCAAATTGCAGGCAAGGCATTGCATTCACTTTGCACAAATATTTTTGAGAAAGATATGAATTCACCTCTTTACATAGGGAAGCAAACTAGGCCTTTTTAACCTTGGTTTGCAACCAGTCTAGGAAAAGAATACATCTGTATTCAAAACCAGTCAGACATGGGACTAGAAACTCCACCCTATAAAAACTTGCTTGTTACAAAAACTAGAGCAGCAATGTGTGGTGAAACTGCAGTGCTACCTATGCTCCACACAGAGGACCACTGGTTCTTCTACTACAAATAAGAGAAACTTACCAATGATGAGATTATTTACATGTAGATCAGTACTGTTTACAATCAGACTGTGTAGATTAACATCAGAGTGTAGTATTTGTGTACTCTCTGAAAAAGTATTACATGTACTGTGTAAAATTTGATGCATTTATCAAGGATGAGTTCTCAGTATCAAAGATAGAGCATATTTAACTATAAATCAATATTATACGATGGCTGGCATCTCAATCATCATACTATACGGCACTGATTTTTGTAGGTTTCATGTGCATATTGGTCACGGAAATCTTATGGGATGTGGGTATCAAGTTTTTGTCAGTTCGGGTGTTTAGTATTTTTCTAAACTTCTGAGATGAGGTAGTATTTACACTATTCAAATTATTCAAACTATTGTCTTCATTTTTGTTGCCATTTTCACAATGTTTTGGTTGTTGTAAGCTCAAGCCTTCTTCAGGTGCTAGAAATTTTGAACTGAAACCTTTAATACAATCACTGGAGTATAACATAGAATGTCATGTTAAAGGGACATAAGTCATGACTACTATAAGTGGCTTTATACAAGGAATAAGAATGATATACCCCAGTGATCATGATAAAAGGTTTGGTTTGAAATTCCTAGCACCTGAAGAAGGCTGGAGCATACAATGGCCAAAATATTGTGAAAATGGCAACGAAGATGAGGACAATAGTCTGAATAATATGAATAGTGTTCATTTGTTTAATTCCATTTTTTTTTAATTATTTGTACTCTGGACCTTGGTTTTGTTTATTTTATTTTATTTACTCTTTAGTTATTTATTTTATTATACTTTATTTTGCATTTTATTTTATTTTATTGTCTAATTTCCAATGTCTGGTATTTGAATTTAAAGACTGTTTATTGGTTTTATGTCATAAGCTGTCAAGTTTTTAGAGTTGAGATGTACCACATCACAACTCCAAAGATTCAACAATTCATAACAAAAAAGTCATAGCCTAATAGGTACTAATTTATATATGGATAAACAGCAAATTTTATGTATGAAAATTATTATTATCTCTGCTATAAACAAGATGGGGAATTTTTCTAGCTGCACATGTAGAGATAGATTTAAAGGCTATTAAAAAGACAGCTGTTATTGACACAAAGGTAATCCATACTTTACTCTGTCAGTATTCAGATTTGGTTGCATTGCAAACACTAGAATTCAGACATTACTTAGTTGTATTGTCTCTTACTATATTTATAGTGTGCATCATTAACCAAAAATTCTAAATATATCACTTTAGCAGAAAAGGGTGGATAAGTTGTTTTGGGTCTTAGCAAAAATATTTCAGTCATTTTTAATATATTTTCTAAAAAGAATGAAAATTTCTATTTTAAATTTGTTTACACTTTGTGAATCTCATTTTTTCAGCCCAAGTTAGTTTCATAGTTATCAAATAAAAGATAGTAAGGTTGAAATGTGTTTTAAGAAAAATTCTCTTGCAATGAATTTTTTTACATGATAAAAACCCATTTTCAACATCTTACATAATTTGTTTACATTTTGTACATGAATTTTTTCTTAAATCCAATAATATTCAGTCTGTTCAGATTGCTCTAATTTAAAAAACAAATCTATTTTAAATTTGTTTACATTGCGTGTCTGAATAAAAAGAAATTTGAAGGACTAAATAACCTTCCACTTGATAGACCAGATGTTATGGTTTCTCTCAAATTGCCTACATTAGTTATGTCTGTTTTTAACTTTCCCTCCAAAACAGGAATAGATAATTATGTTTGTTTTTAATCCTTGAAATATTTGCCCTTAGAAACTGGAAAAGACAATGTTTATTTTTTGTCTTCCTAGCTTATTCTCAGATAGAGAATTAAATGGTAATGTTTGTATTTAGTCTTTGCTCAGTCTGTTCTCAGAAACAGGAATGAATAATGTTTGTTTATTTTATTCTGTGTTCAGTCAACTCTCAGAAACTGGAATAAATAATGTGCATTTTTAGTTTTGAATAAAGAATAATGTCTGTAGTTTTGTCTTTTCCCAGCCTGCCCTTAGAAACTGAAATAAACAATAATGTTCATATTTTTGTCTTTGCTCAGCCTATTTTCAGAAAGAGAAATGAAAAGTAATGTTTGTATTAAGTCTTTTCTCAGCTGATTCTCAGAAACTGTAATAAATAATGTTCATTTTTAGTCTTGGAATAAACAGTAATGTCTGTATTTTGTCTTTCCCCAGTCTTCTCTCAGAAAGTAAAATAAACAATTATGTCTGTTATTTGTTTTTATTTAGCCTACAATCACAATCTGGAATAAAACATGTTTGTTTTATTGTCTTTATTTGTCATTACAAAGAGAAATAAACAAAAATAATGTTTGTATTTATTCTTTATTCAGCCAGAAGTAGGAATAAACTAATCTGCAAACCAAAGTTGGTTGCTAAATGCATAATGTATAGCACATTGAAGTAAATTTATCAATTGCACCTTGAGAATTTAAAATGTGTCTTAAAACACCTTTCTTATACTGGGTATATGTCTTTTAAAATGTGCTGACAAAATTCATTATAAGAATGCCATGATGGTTAACAAAGAAACAAATAGGTTAGTGATAAAACACCTCCCTATAATTTCCATCATGCAAAGCAGGGTTGAATATTTTTCTTGAAAAGAATTTAGAGATTACTACTAATTAATTAAACTCTTAAATTTTAACATCTAAGAAATTATATACTTTTGTTTATTTCAACATTTAAGTGTCTCCAATGGCATAATTAATGTATTTCAAAACTTATAGACATTTTGAATTATTTTGATTTTCTTTAACTATATAATTAAAATTCTTTTCTTTAATTGCTCTTTCATTAAAAAATGCTGTAGACAAAAATGTGGAAATTATTTGTAATCAAATAAATTCTTCAATCAAATAGTTTACTGAAGCACTGTGAATGATCTGTTAAAATTCCAGCTGTTAATAAGTTATATTTGGTAATACAGTTTTGATTTTTGGGGGTAAATTATCATTTCAATAGTTGGTCAAACTACAAAATTTTTTTTTTTTTGCTAATTTTCACTCTATACAAGGCCCAATAGCCACTCAAGTTAGAGGGTTACTAAAAGAGGTTATTTTTTTTGAGTGGTACAAGTTAAGAAAGACAATTTATGAGGATGTCTGTTGAAGATAACTGCTACCCTAGTCTTGAAGTGATCAAAATTGTAGTGATCAAGAAATCTTTCACTTGGCCATTTAGCCTGTCAACATATTTTTTCATGGAAATAGTGATAGAAAAGCAAAATACTTGCAACATTTTATCTGTGGAAAATGAGTCATAGGGAGGAAAATAATTCATCAGCCACAAGACCACATAGACACTTTTGAATTCTATTGTTGTATCTTTGTTTGTTGTGATTAGAACCTTGAAGATTACTGAGGTGTTCATATCCCATGGTTGTATATCTTGGTCTTGGTATATTCAGTTAGTTACTCATAATATGACTGATTCACTATAGATTCACAGTTGGGTCAATCAATAGATTTATTAATAAACTAAACTCTGATTACTCACTATTGCTCCACAACTCATCACCTAAGACTTCTGTCTGGTGATTTTATAGTTATTTAGTGGTTACCTGATGACCTGTAAAATAATCCACTTTTCCTGTATTATTTTTTCAATGGTGGTTAGTGTTCAAACACATGTGTTGGTGTTTATACTTCTACATGACATCTATCAAAAAAAAATTTTTTTTTAAAAACAATTTTGGCACAAGAATGAAGGAGAAGTGGGAAGAGGCTGGTTGACACTATCCTAAATCTATCTAATCAAATTCATGACCCATTCATCCATTACAGCTTACTCATTCCTCACCAGAACTCATCCTTTACTATTCATTCTAATATATACCACAATACCACATATTCTTAGGGAGCCTACAAAACAGCTATGACATAGAAATTTAATAATGTAAAAATGTGCTCTTTTATAGTTTTTTTGACTTTTCAGTTTTTTTATAAAAATATATAAATATGGGAATTTGTATTTATTGATATCGATAACAATTGTGGCACAAGGCTAAAGGGGAATTGGTGAGGCTGGTCATAATTAACTATCCTAAACCTAGCTAATAAGATTCAAAACCCAAATCCATTACATTATTTATTCATCACAAGAACTCATCCATCACCATTCAATCCAACAGATACCACAATACCTCATATTTACAGGGAATCTACAAAAACACCCATTACATGAAAATGTCATATTGTCCAAATTTTCATTTTTTATTTTTTCAATTTTCTTACAAAAAATGTGTAAAAATTTAAATACATGAAATGAAGTCGTGAGGGGATGAACACCCAAAAATGAAACTAAAATATAATAAAACATTCAAACTAAAATACACTATGTCAGTAGGACTTGCCCACTGCACAAAAATCCTGTTGGGAATTATTGCAAAATACTTTCCCCTCCCCAATTCATAAGCAGAAGCACACAAATGCATATTGGGATTTCTTTCTAATTAATAAAATAGGCCAGTTCTCAGTTTCATCTGACTTGCCATTTGTTCATCTGAATTTGCTCTCATCTATCAACTTCAGTTCTTAGTTTGGGAAAATTTTGCCATACTACTGTCCCTTTATTTTATTACTGTTAATTTTCATTGTATATATTGTTTGCTTGCTTTATACTATTTTTTGCCCTGTTCTCTTGTTTGTTGCAAATTTTATTAATTCTGTTTGTTAAGCATTTATTTACATTTAACAATGGTCACTCACTCTACAAGCCAGTTCTCCCATCACTGAGATGTTAGAATTAGGTCAGGAAAAATCTGTTCCCAAGCCCTGATCAATTTGATATTTGGAGTTGTATCTATGTACTGCTGTATCATCCATGTAGACATTCCCTAAAGATCAGTGTATGCTTTTAGGTTGATCATTAATATAAAGTAGAAAGAAGGTATCACCAGAAGAGTTATTTTGGTTTCTCTATTTTATTTTATTTTACTATGGTCATGGTTAGATATCAGATATTGGTACAAGTGAAAACAAAGTAACAAAGCAGTTGCACCCACAAGTAGTGTATGCAATAACAATCTGGAAATACATTCATAACTTTGTCATGGCATTGAGAGTTTCTACTGTAAACTACTGCACAATCCAGATACTCTCACAAAATCACAGTACAATTGACCTTATAGTAAACTAAAGAAAAGTGTGCTGGATTGCTATGTGATATGTGTCCTTCTGTATTGAAATGAATGTTGGACAATCTCATCAAGGATGGAGGAGAGGCTTGAGGCAGCAGAAATGTGGCTTTACAGAAGGATGCTGAGGGTACCATGAACAAAGCATGTGAGCAATGATGAGGTGTTGGACAGTATACAAATGAGAAGAAAACTCATACTTAACATCAGGAAGAGTCAGATGAGGTTTCTGGAACATGTAATGAGGAAGGAGGGCCTAGATAATTTAATACTCACAGGACAGATAAATGGAAAGAGACAGGGGAAAGCAGCATGAGACCTACTTAATAGGTCTGAGCAAATAGATGGTAGAGTGTGGTTTGGAAGAGATACCAAGAGAAAATATTGAAAGCAACAAGAGGCAGAGCCAAATGAAAATCCAAGATCACCTACATCTTGAAGAGACATGGTACATGAAGAAGAAGAAGAAGAAGAAGAAGTAAATTATATGATGCACCTGCTGATGGTAATAGCTTCTCATAATTTGATCTATTTTTCGAATCCATGATTATCTGGAAAATAATGCCAACCCAGAAAAGATTTACCTCCAGGGATAAATAATCTAAGAAAAAAGATAAAGCCATGATACCTTGAGTGAACACATTGTCTACCCAGAAATAATGGTAAAAGAATATCCTAAGAAAGCTAGTAGTTCAGGCCCCAAGAGAAGCTCACTCAAATGTCAAGTTTAAAAATTCACTGAGAGAAGTAGAGGATTACATAGGTTGTTCAGGAGCACCAACATCCCTCACTTACATTCGATTGAAGATTATTATAAAACATAATTATTAGGTTGTCTGGAAAATTCATGGCAATTTTTAAGGAAAATTAAAGCACAAAACAAAATTATGCCATTAAATATTTATTCAACCAAATATGAACCATTTTGTTGCACAACCTTTCTTTATTTTTTTTTTCAACTTAAAGATCCCATCTTTCCAGAATTTTATTGGTTTCTTGGTAAACCAATGAAATTTTTTTTTTAGGTACTTTTTTATGTCATCAAAAGAATTAAATTTTTTACCATTGAGATTATTTTTCAAGGATCTGAATAAATGAAAATCTGAAGGAGCAATGTCCAGTGAATATGGCAGAAGGGTGAGTAACATATCCCAGCCAAGCTGCGACAATTTCTGCTGGGTTCCCAAAGAAACATGAGGTCTGGTATTATCATGATGAAAAACAGTCTTCCTGTTCACTAATTCTGGGTGTTTTTTTTTAGAATTGCTGGCAAATTGTCCAGTCGTGAGCCATACTTTTCAGAATCAATTGACTGGTTACTTGGCAGAAGCTCATAGTACAGGATGCCTTTCTAATCCTACCAGATGCACACACAACATTTTTAGAATAAGGATCGACTTTTGAAGTGGCAAAAGTTGGCTTGTGTCACTTACTTTATTGAACATTGTTGTAAACAATCCATTTCTTATCAACCATCATGATTTGTTTATGTGTAATATAACAATCTGGCCCCACCCGAGGAAGTGATGCAAGCGATGGTGTTTCCCGTCGGTGGAGGGGTCGGCGAGCGGCAGGGCGGGTGTTTGTGAAATACATCCTGTCGAGGCCGGAGCGGATGTCGTTTGACCTTATTTCCGACAGCGGCGGAAATGACTACAGAGGCAAACAGAACAGGCGTCTCTGGGAATTACATGGGCGTTGCGTGGGCGAGGCAGGACCGGAAGGAAAGTCCCGGTTCTAGAAGACTATATAAAGACCTCGACACACGGATTCGCCAGCAGAGAACGGCCAGTGGAAGCAGAGAAACACCACAGGCAAGACTACACTCCCGTCAACCCATTCTATGTGCGCTCTCACTCTCCTGTTCTCTATTCCACACGGTTCGTCATCATTAATAAAAATATAACTTTATATTTTTATATATGCGTGTTTGTTGTTTTGTCGTCGTACGGCGATATATAACAATTGTAGTGATTTCAGTACACAAGCTAAATGCTCATAGGTGGTGGATTTTGATAAATTTAGTGTTTCTACCAATTCCTAAGTAAGTGTAATATGGGTTTTTCTCAATCATTGTTTTCATTTACTAGTCATCTGTAATTGGGGGTCTGCCTGAACATTCTTCATCAATAAAGCTACAATCACTAACTCTAAATTTAGTGAATCACTTCCATACAGTTATGTCAGCTAAAAAGCACCTTCACCAGCACAGATCTTTTTTGGTTCTTGTGAAGCATTTTTGTCATTATGGTAATAAAAAAGCATCAAGTGTCTAAAATGAGCCTTATAATCCTCCATTTTCATTGAGATGCAAAATTGACATGAATGAAGTAATTTTAAACTTTTTCTCAAGATATAGTTTGAAGTGTGCTCTAATCAGAAATATAAGCATATTATATCTGTTAATAAATTTGATGTATTTTATCATGTATCACTAAAGTTGTTGATTGCAAAATTTACGAACATAGATTGAAACGGATGCATAAAGGTTTAACTATGTTCAAGTGTCATTGAACACTAATTACATGAGAAGAATAGAAAATCAAACTACTACTTTCTTTCTTTTTTCATATCTTTAAAGAATTTATCCGATATGGAGGGAAAAGACAAAGGAGAAACCCTTACGCTAACCAGTGGTTCTATTTTAGTTAGTCAAATTTCACAGCTTTAGCAACTAGATGATTGAAAAAAAATATTTCCAAAAACTTATAACTCTCTTTTCACCCTAGGTATGAGAAGCAAGGGGGGAATTAAGTTCCAAAAGAACTCAGTTAAAAACAAGTTCTGAGAACAAGATAAGCTTACAGCCATATAGTGTTAAAACACTACTTTCTGTATGTCTAGCTTGGTCAGTACATAAATGGGTGACTGCTTGGGAATACTAGCAACTATATGCTTGGATGTGCAGGTGGTGTAATGAATAATGGTTCAGAATTGTTAATCAGAGAGCAGAGTTCCAATTTCAGTTTGGTTTGTTATATTCACTTACTCACAACTGCCATTGGGGAAGGTATGAACCTATCTCTTTTAGTGCCAGCTGTGGGTTAATTAGTAAGACTTATATCACTAAACCAATGTTATCTCAAAAAATTCTTAGAATCTAAAAACATTTTCTGGATTTATGTATACTGTAAAGGGTTGATAAACCATAAAAAAGAATAAATTAACTTAGCAATGAGAACAGAATAGTACTACTCAAACATTGTATACATAAAACATAAACAAATAAAACATAAGCTCTCCTCTCAGGGCACATCAATCATTATCAATTATCCAGTTAAAAGTGCAAGTAGATATGTTCATGGAGAACAATAAAAGAAAAAGAAATTTAGTTCTAAAAATGTTAGAAATAAATACCTATGCACTAACCAATGAGTCTCTTCTAGTTGGTCAAATTTTGTGACCTCGACAATCTGACAACAGAAGAAAACAAATTTTCCTACTAAAATTCACAGTCATCTTTCTACTAAGGCTCTGGGAGGGGGAAAAAGAAAAAATGCATTACTAAAGATATTAGACATAAAAACTCATATCACAAGTCTCTTCTAGTTGGTCAAACTTTATAAAATCAGCAACCTGACAACTGAAGAAAATGAATTTACCTCACGAAATATGAGTTCTGACAACTCATCTCATCTGAACATGGAAACTACTACCAATATATATATATATATATATATATATATATATATGTGTGTGTGTGTGTGTGTATAGAAAATACCATATGTGTGTGTGTGTGTTAAGATAAAGAACAAATAGAAAACATATCAATCTAACATGTTTCACTTTTCTTAAAGCTTCATCAGAGATTGAGAGAAAACAAACAAAACAACAGAACTTTGATATTTTCAGTTTTGTTTGGGTCAATTCTCATTGATCAGTCATGTATCACATGTAATAAAACTGTAGATAATTCTATAAATATAAAAGTTTGTAAAGATTTTTATATGTGTAAGTGGACATTGGATGTATTTGTAATTATGTATGTGTGTCTATCTCGTAGGAAGATTTCTAATGTCTTCACTTTTGATCAGTCAGATGGAGCAGTGGTGTGGCATTCCAATTTAATCTATGACTGTTCTCTTTTATGCATGTACTCTCTGTATTAAATAGCTATAAGTTATATGGATTCAAAAAAGGATGGTGATGTGATGTTTTAAGCATGTGTTTATAGTTGGCAATAATAGCAAAGTTCTGTTTTTTTGTCTGTTTTCTCTCAATTTCTGACAAAGCTTTAATAAAATGAAACATTTTAGATTGATATAAGTTAAGTGCCATACATGATACATGCTTGGGTGATCATGTTTCAAAAGAGACATGACTGGCTCGGTAAAAGATTTTCCCACAGTAGGTTGCCATTACTTTCTGCAGTAGACTGGTTGCCAACGAAGGGCTATAGAACACAACTTGTCCCACAGCTGGATAAAGAAGAGACAGATTAATACCATTCCCAAAGGTATTTGCATGTAAGTGAATGCAACAAATTCAGCTGGCATTTGAACTCGGCTCTCCAATTTCTCATTCCAAGCTGATATCCACTGCACCACAACGCACATAAATTGATATACATTTCTTATTTGTTCTTTGTCTTATCATCCTATCAGATTCTGATTCATATTTGATCTGCCTTTGATTTTTAACTAATAAATTTGTGCCTATATAATTATAATAATTATTGTTTTACAGAGTATTGTAAAAAAGCAATAGAAATTTAATGCATGTGATATGTAATCAGAACCTTTTAGATTAAATTTTCATAATTAATTCTTAAATTTTCATTATAATTGATTTTTTTGTTTAATTTTTGTTGATTTTATCTCAACATACAGATTTTGATATTCATTAACCCTGCGTAATGACTAACAGCTCAGAATGAGAAATCAGAGAGCCAAGTTTGAATTCCAGTCAGGTTCATTGCATCCATCTCTTATCCCACTATCTATGGTTTGAATAGCAGGATAGACAGTTCTCTAGCCTTAGGTGTCAACCAGTCTACCAAAGAATGAAACAGCCTACTGTTGGAAAATCTTATACCTGGTCAATCATGTATCAAAAAAGACATGATCATCTAAGTATGTATCATAAATGTTACTTAACTCACTAACTTACTGGATTTTTTTAATTTAAGTAAGCAGCATAAATTGGAAGTTTAAATATTTTGATTTGAACATGGCTCCCTATGTTTTAGGATACTATGTTAAATGATACATCTTCATTTCCGATCTGTACCACTTATTTAAAAAATAGTTGTAGAATGTAAAAAATGACTTCAGACCAAGAAAAATTAATTGCAATTAGAGATTTGTCTTTAATTGAAAGTAATAATTACTTGACACAGTGAAGGTAAGAATATTTATTTTGAAATTATCTATTTTATCCCTGAATATTTAAGTTTATTCAAAGATTTACAGTTATTTCTCTTACACTTGTGTTGGTTTATTTTAGTAAATTTTATTATAAAAACAGTGAAATAACTATATTCACATATTTTCTTAATTTTTTATCATGTTGCAATGTAAAAATGATTTTATTTTATATTTGTAGGAATAGGCCCAGCTGGATATGCACCTGATAATTGCAAAAACACATGAAACTTCGAGTCAAAGTTAGCCAGAAAAAAATACTGAGTAAAAGATCAGAAGTAATAACCAGATGTAATCACACCTATAAATACATATTAATACATCACTCAATAAATTCCTAACAAATATCCAGATGTAATCACACCTATAAATACATATTAATACATCACTCAATAAATTCCTAACAAATATCCAGATGTAATCACACCTATAAATACATATTAATACATCACTCAATAAATTCCTAACAAATATGCCCTGGATATCTCCAAAGCATTCGACAGAGTATGGTATGACTGCCTTCTACGGAAACTGCAAAGCTACGGCATTACTGGACTTTTGTTGGACTTAATCAAGTCATTCCTCTCCAACCACACACTGAAGGTGGTTTTAAACGGACATGCCTCTACAAACGTGGGTGTCCCCCAAGGCTCTATCATAGGTCCTATGCTCTTTCTAATCTACATCAATGATCTCCCCGATGCCATAAGATCACAAGTAGGCATGTACGCCGACGATACCACAGTATACGCTCGCCTCAATCAAAAATCTGATGTTGACGATAAAGCAAACCTTGCAGCTGAGCTTGAAAAGGACCTCCAATCCATGGTGGATTGGGGTAGGAAATGGCTCGTAAAATTCAATTCTTCCA
Source organism: Ascarosepion bandense (assembly GCA_037127315.1). Classification (NCBI taxonomy): domain Eukaryota; kingdom Metazoa; phylum Mollusca; class Cephalopoda; order Sepiida; family Sepiidae; genus Ascarosepion; species Ascarosepion bandense. Next base: position 8,993,007 of record JBBBDQ010000154.1, read on the forward strand.
AAACGAAGCTGCTGTCAATTAACCACCACAGACGACCGCACCTCCCACCCATTAGCATGGAACAGGCATGCCTCCCAGAGAATAAAACACTACGCCTGCTTGGCCTGACACTCTCAGCAGACCTCAAGTGGAATGACTACGTCGAATCCATTACTAAATCTGCTGCCATGAAAGTTGGCTCTCTGTGCAGGGCCCGGAAATTCTTTCTGCCTGAAACTATCCTGCACTTATACAAATCTACCATCCACCCATGTTTTGAATACTGTTGCCACATCTGGTCGGGTGCCCCTGCTATTCTCCTTGAGCTTCTTGACAAAATACAGCGAAGAATCTGTAATGTGATTGATACCGACTTAGCTGACCGCCTGCAGTCACTCTCTCACCGGCATGACGTGGCTTCCCTGTGCCTCTTCTACAAATACTTTCATGGCTTCTGCTCTGATGAACTTAAATCACTGGTGCCCCCTAGGTGTGAGTTTGCACGAGATACTAGATTGGCAACTAGGTCCCACCCTTTTACAGTGAATGTAACTACAATTTCTACTCCAACAGCTTCTTTTCTCACACTTCCCACCTGTGGAATTCCCTTACGCATGCTTGCTTCCTCGACGACTATAACCTCCAGGAGTTTAAATGTAAGGTCAATAGACACCTCCTAACACACTAAACCTCCCATTCTCCCCAACTCTCCCCCTATGTACATCCTAACTCGTCTATCACCCTGTGATTAAAAAAAAAAGTAATCACACCTATAAATACATATTAATACATCACTCAATAAATTCCTAACAAATAAAACAACAACTTTTAGGCAAAATTCAACTTTATTCATCAACATAGTTTCCTTCTAGGGTGATACACTGCTTCCAATGCTTCTCTAATAATTTGATGCTCTTTTTGTAGAATGGTTTGTTTTGACCTCAAAATACATCTCAGTTTTCAATATCACTTCTTCATTGAAGGTAAATCTCTTTCCCTGGAGCACACTTTTGAGATCTGCAAACAGTCAGTAGTCACTAGGGGCCAGATCTGGAGAATAAGGTTGATGCAGAGGCAATTCAATATGTAATTCATATAGTTTTGTCATCATTGTGATTGACTTTTGAAACGGTGCGGTGTCTTGGTGAAAGATCTCTTTTTTTCTTCATTTGTGGCAGTTTTTTTGGTGATTTCTTCCTTCAAATGCATCAATAATGCCATATAATGTTCACTGTTGATGGTTCTTCATCAAATCTGTTTTTTTAATGATACTATTAGATTGGCCAAACATTTAATTTCTCACAAACGGTTGAAATGCCATAAAAAAAAATCATTCAATCAGCCTGGTCTCTGAGACATAGATTATGGATATAACTAAATTAAAAAACTATTGCAGGGTAATCATATTTAATTTTTCTCATTTCGATTTGTGATTTAGGTATTTTAAACTCTGACAAAATAAAAATATTAATACATAGATAATATAATATCCTATAAATTTAAATTGGAAAAATGTTCAAAGGAAGTTATTTTAAAATCTTAATGTCTTTCTTTAGTTCTTTTGAAAGGCATTCAAATTGGTTCTGTTTTTGTATATTTTTATAATATCCTCAATAAGAATTTTGACAGATATTGATATAAAGTAATTGAAAAATTAATAGCATGAATATCATCATAAAAGCAATTACATCTGCTTCTCATTTAAAATAAAAATAAAAAATTCATCTATATTTAGCACATAGAATTTGATTAAAAAAAAGAAAGGAATTGAAGAATTAATATTTTTTTCTCTGATCACAACTCAATCTCCATTAATGAATATTTAAGCTGCATATGGAATAAAATTCTTAGGTTTTCTTTTTTTAATTTTTGAAAGGTGATACAAAATTTGAAATCGTAATGATCTGAAAAAGAAAAGTCTAAAAATAAGGATTGTAAAATGATAAAATCATATTTTTAATATGTTGTTAATATTTAACGAAGCATATTAATATTACAAGACTTTATCACCTTATTGGGTGCTTTACATTAACATTAAAATTACCTATAATAATTTAAAAGAATTAAGGCTTTAGTACATTTTAGAAAATGGTTGCTAGAATCAATATAAGATATTTTATCATAAAAAACATTTATTCTTTACAGTTGAATCTTTCACCCCAAAGGGAGCTTGCCTACTGTTCTTCATAAAAACTTATTGTATACAATTCTGAATATAGTCTTTTTTTTTTAATTTCCCTGGCATTTTATACATGATTTGTGTGCAGCTTTTGTCTTTATCATGATGTTTGATAGCGTACTCATTCTTAAAGGAATGGCTTGCACAAGCATTATTTGGAACCAAGCAAAGTTTGGAAAAAGCTTGATGGTTTTTATTCTTTCTAAAAATAGATTTGATAGGTGGCCAGGTTAGAGCCATTATGACTGAATATGTTGAAGATATCCTCTTGGACTTGGCCAAAAGAACAGCAGCATTTGACATGGATGATTGACAAAGCTTTGGAGGAATTAAAAGGCAAACAACAAATGTTCAGATGCCTTCTTTATTTTTAGTTGGAAATCAAATAGAAGATACTGATTGTATTTTGACTTTGTTGCTCACAAATTTATGCCATGACTTTTAAAAAACATTCTGGTCTTCTTATAGGTGTATTTCTTCCTTTGGGACATGGGCAATCATGACTCTCCACAACTTCCTATTCTTTGTAGCTCTTAGCAATTCTTGTCTTTTCATTGTCCCTCCCAGCACCTCTCCTGACATCAAGATACACAAGATCTGTAGATAGATTCCTCACTGCTTTTCTTTGTCTCACTTGCCATTATTATATCATATGAGTGTTAAATTTTCCAAGCACTGCTTCCTCATTATGTGTCCTGGTAAGCTGACTCTTTCTGATCTTAAGTATAAAGGCCCTTTTTGTTTCCATTTTTCCTTAAAACATCCATGTAGAAGGAAAAACAGTTTACCTTCTGGAACAAAATGTACCCATACATGTCTGGTGTGCAAGATACCCAGAAGAAAAAAATGGCCATTCAAAAACTGCAATTTAAGAAAAACTTGTTCTCATAACTTTAAGAATTCACAAGATAAATTTGAGGCTCATGCAAATTTTTGATGCCTCAATCACTCGAAATGTGAGCATGAGTGAGAGAACAGTAGAGAGGTAGGAAAGGTTAGTTAGTTAGGTGGTTTCATGGTTATCTCACCAATTGAAACAGAAGTACCTTTTTGCAGCAGTATTTTCAACATTCTTTCATTGAACCACATTTCTGTTGTCTCAGTTCTTTTTTCATCTCTGAAGAAATAGAAAGCAACATAACAATTCAGGACTTTTTTTTGTTTCTAATGAAATTTTCCTATTTCTTCATACTTTACTTAATTTTTAGTATACCTCTTTTGCTATTCCAGATTTTAGTCTCATATTTTCCATTTTCTGTGAAAAAATTTCCTAGACATTTAAACTTGTGTATTTGTTTGACTTTGACATCTCCAATTCCGAGTTCCCATTTGGGCTCTTACTGAACCATACATCCTCTCTTCTTAGAATTGATGATTAGTCCTTTCTTCTCACTTTTCTTTACTTGGCCTCTTCTTCTTGTGGAGAATCATACTTTCTCTCTTCTTACAATTAATGGTTAGTCCTGTCTTCTCACTTTCTTTATTTCCTTAACTAGTTGCTCCTATAGTTTTCCTTTTCTGTCTGCTATCAATGGATGTAAAGTTTGAATAAATCCGGTAAGAAAACAGGTCCTTGTCTTTTACTACAGTCTTTTTTTGTGTAGCTACTCAGTTCCTTTTCTACCTGCGGTTTGGTTCTAATATACATTCTGGATTATTCTAGCATCCTTCCCAAATAAAACTTCCCTTGTAGTTCAAATAGATCTTTGTTATGCATTAATACATGCTATCAGTCACTTTAAAAATGAATATGATTTTAAGAGATCATCATTCTTCCTAAAATATTTATTATATACCATGATTATCAACACTATGAAAGAACTATGATACACAAACGCTATATATCAGAATTATGTTGGGTAACTGAATGACAAAATGGAAAAAATTCTATGTAGCATATTTTTCCCTTGAAAGGAACTTCATTAGACTAAAATAATGTTCTTATTGATGAGGGTAAAAATATAGATTTATAGATTTTGTTTCCATTTAAAATATAAATAAAAATATTGATTATAAATATATCTCAAAGGAATGTTGCTGAAGGTAAAGAGACACTTAAATTAAAATTTTAAATTGTATCCAGGTTCATGCCACATTTCATCTTTCTGAGCAAATCTACTAAAATCACAATATCGTTTATATATAAACAACAGTACTAAAAACAAAAGTATTTAGAAGCTGAATGAAGTCAGCTAAGCAGTGTGTCTTGACACATAAAGCACCAGAAATGTAAAGTTTTAAATTTTAAGTTTAGCAATCCTATGACAGGTTGTGACACTGGATGGTTAATGTTAGATAAAAGCTGGAAAAGACATAAAAGGCTTAAGTCTAATATAAAGTATAAACTGGAAGATAGAAAGACAGAGGGGTAGAAGACATTTACCCTGATGAATTGAGGAAGGGGCCATCTGGATTGTTTTGTCCTTACAAAAGGGATGATGCACTCAAAAGTTTGTTTTTCTATTGAGGATCTAGCATGCAGTGAAACAAAGAAATAATTTTATCTCTTCCTTGAGAATTTAAGAAAATAAATATCATTAACAAGAAGAAAGATGGGTTTTGGTTATATTTTTGTGGATGAAAAAGAGCTGGGAAATTTAAAGGAGAATTAATTCTTCTTAAGGGTCAAATGATAAGAAGGAAGTTATAAAAACAAGTTCTGTTGTTGGTGGGCAAGAGAAGTGATCTGGTTTAAATTTTCACATGGACAAAGATAATTCCAGATGAAAACAAATTGGGAAATTTAAATGAAGAATAAACCTTTCTTAAGGGGTGAATCTATGGTAAAATGGAAATTATGGAAACAAGTCATCGACAGGTGAGAGAGTGATCTGGTTTATATTTTTGCTCAACAGTGATAAGTCCAGGTAAATAGAAAGGAATCAAGAGAATTAAAATTAATGACTAGAATAAAATTCCACCCATTTGCCTACACACTTTAAAAATTAGATTTGTCACAAAAACAGTTGTGCTTGTCCTGGAAAGTAGACTGAGGTTGAATACTAAGAGAGTAGGAGGAAGAGGAAAAATTTAGCACCACATGTGTGAAGTGATAGTGCAAGGTATAAAGTGAAGTAAATTGGAGTTGAGGAGAGGTGCAATCCCTGTGATTACTTGCAAGGAAGGTGAATGATTCTCCAAATTAAAAAAATTGATTAAGAAAGCAGAAATAATGAACAAAGAATTCTTGTTAGGATTAATGCAAAAATTTGGGAAACACCAAATCCCCTGAACCTGTCACCCCAACACTGGTCTTAGGGTGAAGTGCATATAAGCAGATAGCTGTGAGTGCTCAAGGATTCCTCCATCAGTGCCTCTGGTCTCCACATCAGCTGCCACTAGATCTCCTGACTTAGAAGAACTCTGAACCTGTCACTTTCAGAAGTTTTGACGAGGCCCAGTGTCATTATACAGATTTAGACAGGGAGGCTTAATTTTTGTTATACCAAGAACTACATAAACCAATTGAAGATGATTCTTTCATTTATTTTTGTGTCTTTGAAAATATCTCTTCTCTTAATGTAGCAGTGACCAACAGCCAGCTTGGACCAGCATCAGTATTGATCAGCGCATGATTGGATCAACTGAAAGAATTATATCTCAGCATCTTTAGCATTCTTCTTAATCTATAATTATAATTGATGTTTTTGTTTATATTTTCACCTCTTCCCCTTACATATATGATTTCACCTATAAGAATATTTCAGTCTGAAGTTCTTGAAGAATAAACATGTATTCCATTAATATTACATAAATGATAAAGTGGCTTTTGATATTTAAAAAATTATTTACACATTAACATAAATTTTTATCATTTTATGAAAATATTTTTATTTTAGTTTATTTGTTAATAAGTTTTTGTTCTGTTGTCTCATTTATCTTTTTTCATTATTTCTTTCTTTCTGTCTTTTAAATTGTTTTCTTTTATATTTTAACAAATTTCTAGAACCCATCCTTTCTTTAAGGATTTTAAGATATTAGGAATATCCTTTAAGATATTGGGAATTCTTGAACATATTCCAAGAGTTATTTGTCTTCTCTTTCTTCTTCCCTAACCTTAAATTCCCACAAATTCTCTCAATTTGAAAAAGTAATCTTAGCTATCAAATTTTTAAATGTAAGAGAAGAAAGTAATTTGGAATAACGTTTGTGCAGATAATTTAATAACAAGGTTATGCTATTGACTTCACTAGTATTAATAAAATATCAACAAATTAAGATACATTTTTTAATTACCACATTAGTTTTATCTTATTTTATTTTTTAAATAATAATAATAATATTATTATTATTACTACTACTACTACTACTACTACCACCACCACCCCACCACCACCATAAAAAGTTGTTATTTTTCTTTTTTTTAGGAAATGACTAAGAAAAATAAATCAACTGATGATTCTTTATAAAGTTTTGTATTTTTCTTCTCTTGGTTTCTGAACATCATTTCTTTTCTTTATTTCATGTATCTTCTTTCTACCCAATTCTTATAAATATTCATTTTTGAAAGCTGAGCCTCATTCTGCCTACACTTTATTTTACTGCTTTTCATTTTCTTTAGAATTTTTCAGTAAGCTTTCTGTCTTTCTTTCTCCACCTCCATTTCTCTCTTTCAGTTTATTTTTTGCTCTCCTCTTTTTCTACCTACCCTCTCATTTTTTTTCACTTCACTATTTCTTGCTCTTCTTTTTCTCTCCTCTCACTCTATTGCTCTTGCCTTTTCCTGATCATCATCTGTTGCTCTTCTCTTCTTTCTGCTCCCCCTTCATTGCTTTTCATTTTTTCTGTTTGCCATCTAATGCTCTTCTCCTTCCCCACTGCCCCTCTATTTCTCTTTCCTTTCCGTTTCCTCCCTCTATTGTTCTTTTCTGTTCCTGTTTTAAAACCCTAGCTCTTCTCTTTCTTGAACTTCACTTCTCCTTTTCTTTTTCTCTGCTCTTCCTTTCTATCTTCATTCTCTTCTACCTCACCACAATTTCTTCTTTGCTGTTCTTTTTTCCCTGCTATCTCAGTCTTCACACTCTTCCTTTCTTGATTTGTCACATTTTCCAATCTTATTCTTTTTCACCTCTTTTATTTTTCCACCCACTTCCTATCATTTCCTTTTTTCACTTTAGATTACCTCCCTTATTCCTCCTTTCAACTTGTGTATTATTTGTTCATGTCAATATAATTCCAGAAGCTCCAACTCAATTAACTCTGCAATTCTGTTAAAAATTTCCAAGCATTTCTAAGTGTCAAATGTGACCAGAATATTCTAGACTTCCCTGTTCAAAATTGATGAATGAATTTAAAGGGACACTTTCAGACATTCAGGCAAACAAGATTGGGAAAGGGATTTCAATAATGGGGCGAGGCAAGCATGAAGAATATAAATGTTCTTCCATCCACTCCAGGGTAGAACTGTTTCCTATGCCACCCACAAAATCAATTTTGTCAAGGCTCATTATTTGGCTTGGACATATGCAACCCACATCAATTTGCTTGTAGACGACTGTATAAATTGTGTAATAAGATACTTTTTCTTAAACATACTCCTTGAGCATAATATATTTATTGTTGATATGTTTTATTATATTTATTAGTAAAAAATATATTTTTATCAAACCTTTTCTTGATTCTTAGTTTTTTTTTAATAGCAAAAGAAACTAAACTTCTTTTACCTCCTCATTTTCTCAATTTATTCTAAACCTTAAAAAGTGAGGATTAAAACATATCTGCCCAGTATCCTTCTATGGTTAAGAAAATCATCCCCAGCATAGTCAAGAGGGTAAGAAACTATCTAGGAATGAGTAAGGTTGTGGCTCACATTTGAATTCTGATAAGCAACCAATTTGGGCATTCTTACAAGATTTGGGTATAGAATATCAAAAATTAAAATAATCAGTAAGATTTATAAGTTAATATGTGAAAATTTGTATATTATATCAAGATTTATAAAGAGATTTTCAGTCCATGTAGATGTTTTTATGCATTTAAATATCAAATGGTTGAATAATAGAAATATTGAAATGGTTTCAATCTTTTTCTGCTGTAAATTAATATTGATATCTTTAAACATTACTTTTTTCCCTTATCTCCTATTTTTCTTCTTTTTCCTCATCGATTTTACTTTTATTTGCATCTTTTTGTTGAATCTAATTCCTCATCCTTTTCTTATTCTTCACTTTTTACTCATCCCTTTTTATCTTGTCTTTTCCTTGCATCTTTTTTCTTTTTCTCATATCATTTTTGTTTTTTTTTCTGGCATCTCTTGCTCTCTTTATATATATATATATATATATATATATATATATATATATATATACTAGTAGTAGTATAGCCTGGCATTGTTTGGGCATAATGAAAGCATTAAAGCTAATCCATGGTCCTGGAGCTCAGACTATTTGGACGTTGGCATGAAAGACTAAAAAGCAATAGTTGTTTCTAGTTAAAGCGAAACTGTAGACTGAAAGAAAAATGAATGGATTTAAGTCAAATTTTGATTTCCTGGTATCAATATCAAATAAGTTTTTCATCGTAAACTGAATTTAATAATAAGTCCTCTGAGTAAATGGTATCATGGCTGAGACTAAGAACTACAATTATACCTACTTAGAGCCAAACCCAAAGCAAAAACTCAAATAAAAGGGCTGAAAAAAATACAGATATACAGGCAGATAAACAGACACACACAAACATCTTGTCTTTTATATATATATATATATTATCGATTTTCTGCACTATTGTAAGAACTGCATCCTTGAAACTTCTGAATATCATTTCTTATGTCTTTGTCTATGAGTGTATCAAATTTGATTAAAATCAGATCACTCCTTCTATAACCTGATTTTTTCGATTATCGATTTGATATTTATCGAGGGTACCTCGACACAAAACTTAGCTAAGAACACTTGCAGACGCTTATAGTACAACTGTTTTAAATTTTCAAGAAAATCAGTTCAGCCGTTTCGGAGTCTATAAGTAATGGACACACACACACACACACACACACACACACAGAGACAAAGTTCCATTTATAAATAAGTTAAGATACAGATTTAAATATATATATATATATATATATATATATATATATATATATAATGTATGAATAATTCTGTATCTTTATATATAAATATAGTCTGAAATTTTTACTGTGTGATGTTCAATCAAGCTCGGAAGGGGGATAATCTGTGAGAAAACAGCTAATAATCCTCTCAAATATTTTGCTGTTAGTTTTGGTGGCAGGAGTACACTTATTTATATAGTAATCATATTAGCCATTCCCTTAGAAAGAAATATTTAGCATTCATTGACCAAGTAGATCTTTTTATAGATCATTTTTAGAAAAACTGGTTTCTCAGGTTCAGTAGCTTCCATCACTGTTTCAAGTATTGATTGGGGTTTCCTTCCGAACCTTCTATTTGAAGGGAAGTGGAATGTTAACATCTTAATGATGTCATTATTTTGTCTTCAAGTTACACATGCTATTCATTTTAGTTGTTGCTGCTGTTGATAATCCTCAAGTGATGTGGTTTCTGTTATTTGATCTTAGGGATATGATATACTAAGCCCAACATATTTCCTAAAATTTGATCTAATGAACTAGCAGAATTAAAATTACTGGACATTCAATTTTTTAAGAAAATAATAATTTCTATTATTTCTGCTGAGCTAAAATCTTGAGCAGAATGTAAAGAATACTTTGGATATTCTATGTATAAGAAGAAAGGAAGAAACAGTGGCTTTCTTTTTTATTCATTCTCTTTCAGTTCACCCCCAAGCAAGGTGGTAGGGCCACCAAGAAGCAAGGGGCTACTGGGAGAGAAATAGAATTAAAAGACTTAAGAAGGAACTGGAAACCCAGCCCTAAACAAAAAACAAGGAATAAATATTTACTCCTGTTCAAAAGACAAGGAGTGTAAACTAGATGATTGGCAAACCTATCTACTCCTATTGAGAAAAATTAAATAAATAGATAAAATTTGTGAATTTAGGCAGAGACGTCAGGTATAAAGAGTTGAAGTAAACTTTAAAGGAACTGGAAACAAGGGATAAGCCTTCACTCATGTTGAACAGATTAGAGAGGAGTGTGAACCAATGATAGGTGAAACTATCTACTCCTATTGAGGAAAAACTAAATAAAATAGTAGCTGGAAGAGCCAGTCCTAAACAGGAAACAAAGGATAAACCTTTACTTCTGTTCCACAGACTGCAGTGGTATGTGAACTGCACAATGAGTGAAACTATCTACTCCCATTGAAGAAAAATATAAGTAAATAAAATATAAATATTAAATAAAATTTTAGAACTTAAGTAGAAACATTAAAAGTTAGAGTTGAAGTAGATTTACACACATATCTATTGATAAATACATGTTCAGTAGTTAATGTATTACTATCTATGGCTGCTGTCAGATGTCTGAGATAACATTCTTTCAGAACTAAAAACCAATTTTAACCAGCTCCTATTGACAAATCACCTGAAGTTTTAAGGATTCTTCGGACACACACACTTAAGCTCTTTATACACATTTTCTGTAGGATTTAGGTTACATGACTAAGTTTCCACTCTAAAACCCTTATTTTGTTTGTCTAGAATCACTCTTTCAGGTTTACTGCAGTATGTTTGGAATTGTTGAACTTGCCGGAAAAATACAACCCCTTGGTAATTTGAAAAATTTCACAAATAGAAGTCATACTCTGTATTATTCAATATTCCTCATCATGATAGAAGCGTGCTTGTATTTCTGGAGGGAAAAAAAAGCTCCAAATCTTTACACCTCTACCATCATGCCTAAATATGAGGATGTTGTTTTTGGGGCTGCATGTATATAGTGTGCTTCTTTTTTCAGATGTATATGTTAATGAGATCAGTTTTAGTCTTAATATTATTTGGGCCCAGAATAAAGTGAGCTACAGAAAGTAATGATAGATCAACTGTAGCTGAGCCAAGACCTCCTATATATTACCAAGGTCGAAGCGATGAAATGTGACGTCACGGTAGTAGAGTCATGAATTAGCGTAGCAGCTGTGTCTCTCACTTCATGACAATGTTGATAATCACGAAGTTGGTTTTTTTTAATAATGATTTTAAAACTTTTTAAAATGTAACAAGAAAAAAAAGAAAGACACATGTTTTTGATTTATGCTGTTTTTATTAATTTTAATTAAAAATAAGGAAAGCAATAATTAATTAGAAAATATAAACATTATTGTTGACTACTGACTGTTGGTCGTGTTTGTAAATAAACACAGTTTTAAAAACAAAACTTTTCGTTTATTCGTCTAAATTCTAAAAATTTAACAAACACTGCTTAAATTTTCATATTTTTAATTTAATTCTGAAAAATCACAATCACTTTTGTTTTAATTGCAAGAATTTTTAAATCAGAATCACTCAAATATAGCATCATTGGGATATAACAGAGAACCTCTATTAATTCCTTGAAAATAACTGTTTATATCAGGTCTCTTCCTGATACTAAAAACTTTTACAACTACATAACATTTCCATTTTTTTAAACGGCATAACAGCAATAAATAATTATGAATCGAACGAATTAACGATAGGATAGCTAAATCTGAAATAGATTTTTAAAAACGCCTTGAGAACTTTTAATCCAATAGATTTATTAATATCAACAAATGTCTTTAGGGAAATTCTGCTAAAAAACAAAGCAGTTCGAATTTTAAAATAATATTTTGAAATATTTTGATTGAATCCATTGTTAATCCTACTGGATGAAATAAAAACATAAATTTTTACCTTTCAAAAAAATACACCTAAAAAATCCTAGGATATCTGGTAATTCAATTACATTTTTAAAATATTTTAATTGTAAAAAATGAAACAAAAAAGTAAAAATTAATGTTTCTATTTCATTTATGATGGGTTTTTTTATAAAAAAAATCATTTTTTTGGTTAATGTTTTACTTACTAATTAATTTTTTAAGGATTAAAAAACCCTAAACCAACTATAAAAAATTTATTCTTCAGTTAAAATTCTAATTTTTTATTTCCAATTTTTTTCTATGGATTAATATCGATAATTAACTTCAAATTATCAAAAATAGGAAAAAATGTTTGGAAACTATTTTTGAGGGTGTTTATTTTGTGCGAAATATTTTCTAAAATTTAAATATTTTAAAAATTAGGTTTTAAAATTCAAGTGTGGTGGGATTTAGGCCTGTATGTTTCAAATAAATTCAAAAATTATTCAGAAATAATAGGTTTAAACAAAGTTTAAATCATCATTTTCATGTTTTAATTTTCGGTAATAGTGATTTCTTGATTTTGTAAGAAATAATTTCACAGAGTTTTCAAATAAAAAACCTTAAAAATAAAACAAATTCTTTAAAAATTGACTAAAAAATAAATTTTGTAGTTTTTGTTAATACAAGAAAAAGAATAAAAAAAAATTAATTCAGGAATATTTTTTCATGTTTAAAAATGATTCATAAAGTTGCAAGTATAGAAAAGTTAAGTAAATTTTTTTTACTTTCTATTCCTAAGAATTTTTTAAAACATTTCATTGAAAAGAAAACATTATTTTCTTAAATAAAATATCAATAAAATATTAATTCAAATAATTTTAGAAAATATAATGTTTAACAACTTTTTTCGGCTTCAGTTTAAGTTTTAAAACATTTCGAAAAAAAAAAACTTACGAAAGAATAGCCATAAATTTTATTTTTTTAATTCAGATATTTTTTAAGAATTTTTATTTCAATTTTATTCAAAGAAATAAAAATAATATCTTATTTTATTGTATTAATTTAAAAGATATATTATAAACAAAGTGTTTTCTTTCTTGTGCTACGGCAAAACTAATTTTTTAGCAAATTTTGATTTTAGCGACTGTTGAAATAAATGGTGATAAAATTTTAACTACTCACTTTGCTAAATGGACTTGTAGTAAAATTCTCCCTTTTAATGGCATGTCTCCATTTATCAAATAAATGTTTATTTTTTGGAAACGGAAAACAATGAACTTTCGGTTCATTTTTATAATTCCCTTTGCAATTTGGTTCTGAAAATAAGTTAACGCTAACAGACGCCGGGTAGCAAATAAAACAACACTACTAAGTGTGACGTCAGCAAGTCAACTTTAATCATAGAATAGACCTGGTAATATAGCGACGGCCTCGGCTGATCCTTCAAATGCCTAGGGTCCAGCAGAGTGATCTTTTTCTGGTGAAGTGTCTTCTTAATTGTATCTTTGCTCACTTCTGTGATAGCTGTGTGCAGTTTAGGAGAAGTCAATTTCACCTCTTTTTTCAAGAATCAACTTTGGACAAGTTTAAATAGTTGATACTTAATGAGATAAAAACTCACACCAAATTTTAGTTTCTTAGATTTAAACATGTAATCAAAACTTGGCATTGAAAATGCATTTAAAACCATCAATATTGGTAATATTTAACTTAAAAATGTTATTATTTTAGCAGTAAATGAAAAAGTTCAGTATTTTAACAAATAAATTTTATATTACATTAAAACTAATTCAATCCAGATATTTATATAACCATATAATCAAAATTTTCATTGTAGAAGCCTTTAGAAATAAAGATCTTAGTTTTTAACATAAGTATGTGTCTATATATAGCTTTAAATATGTAAACATGAGAAGCCTTAGATATTAATTCCACAGCTCTTTCAACACTCTAAGAATGGGTAGGAAAATCAGACAACTCTATATTTGTGTTATTTATAAGAGATGCTTGAATTTCATATTCTGAAAATTTGTCAGTGGTTGAAGGTTCACATTTTCCATTTTGGGATAGATTACTTCTGACCAATATTATCAATAGATCCACTGATTTTCATAAATTCAACTTGTGGCAAATCATTCTAGTTCCTTTCATTCATTTTACTTAGTTGACCTGTAAAAGCAGTTGGGCTTCTTCTTGTACCATCAACTTATTTAAAAACAGCCCTTAATTTTGTTGTAATGAACAGCAAAGTGTATATAGTTTTCGATGGAGTTTCTTCTCCAGAGCAGTTATAGGGCCTGACTTACATCCAGTTTTTGTATTTGGGTTGTCCAGAACAACAGCCTTAACAACAGTCTATACTATGAAATTCTTCCAAAACACTAAAAGTTTCTTCTATTAGAACACCAGTGGCAATTGTAGTTTAAACTGCTCTATGAGTCAGATATTTTACAATCTCAATTCTAGTCTCTTGAGTAAATGTTAAATGGTGTTCTGGGCACCTATCTTTTTTTAGTTTAATGTCACTATTTTCTCCTATAATTTCTTTATGCACTCAATAATATCTTTATTGATTTTGTCTTCAATTCCTAAACAGACAAGCTTTTTAATACCTTTGTAGAAATCCTTCTACTCAGATTTATGTTAAACATCAAAATTCTGAGTGTCAGGACTTGAGATAATATCATAAATTATTGTTGCATGATTATTCATAATTTAGCCATTTAGAATAATTCTGTGACTTTCATTGAAAGAATAAGTTTCAGTAGGAAAAGACAATGTAGTATTACCAAATAACATTAATTTTATATGACAACAAGAATACAAGAAGTTGGTTAAATGTATTGAATGATTAATAGCCTTTTCTTGGTCATTATTAAAGTTCATGGATAGTATATAAATTTATTGCATACATATAGAAAAGTGGTATTATGTGGTTACATGTGTTGTTTCTATAAAAGAGTCAATATGCATGTGTAGTAATAGTGTGAATAAAGAAAATAGGTAGAATTTAGTTCTTACTGTGGATGGTGGCTCCATATTTGGAGATGATCTCTTTGAAGTTTGATCAGTGCTGAATTGAGCATTGCATGAGGATGTGAATAGGGTCTTGAATATCAGCAGCTAGAATGATGTGGACATTTGTGAGTCTTCTTCTTGTGGCCAAACTTCATGATATTTATACCTTTTTTCTAAGAAATTAGCTCCAGAATGAAATTGTTTATTCTTAATTGGCCCTAAAATATCATGCAGAATGTCTACTATTATGTCTGCCAATATTTTAGCAGCATCTACAAAAATTTGTTGACTAATAAAACAACCTTTCTGACTTGTCTACTATAGTTTTGTATTGCATGGTTTAATTGGTATGTTTTAAGATGTAAGCACTTAAATGCATGCTATTAGTTTACAAATATTTTGTCAGTGTGCTTTAATGTTTATGTAGCTATTGTATTAGATATTTTAGAGGAAATGACAAAAGCCCCCCCCCCCAGATCATTAGTAATTTATTTCTAATAATATTTAGGAAGTAATAATTTAATATTTCAAGTATGTTTTGTAATGTTTTTGCCAATGCACATGTCTTATCCTTCTGCGTTATTGGTTGTGGTGAGGTATTATAGATGTTTGTTCATTCATCTTTTGAGTGAAATTTGAACCTGCATGCTCATGTTTTTTTTGTTTGTTGCTGTTGTGAGAATTGGTTATTGACATAAACCAGTTTAATCCAATTGATAGCAATATTATCATGTTTTCCATTTTTCATGATGGTGAAATAGTTGTCCTTTCTGCCAATGACTTGGTATGGACTTGAGTAGTTTGAACATGGACGTTTTTATGTTATCATTTCTTATATATATATATATATATATATATATTTATTATGTACATACCTATGGAAAGTAATGAGTATGGCCCAATCCTTATATAATACATTGGATAAAGTTCAAACAAATAAAACATACTGGGAAGCTGGAGCTATCATCCAAAGAATTGGAAGGATGGTATATCTGGTCAAAGAACTGGAAATGGTGTACAAAAGACACTTTAATCAAATTAAAAGTAGATATACAATGAAAAAGAACAATACTCCAGGTGAGGTTGAACCTGTTGAGGTTCTTTTTGGTATATTCAAGGTACCCATCCCTCAGTAAGCACCTGAAATAAAGTCCAGAAAAAGAGAAAAAGAAGGGTTATGGAAAATATTTACATCAACCCTAAATGAAAAAAAAATTGACTCTGTGCAGAGTAAATGTAAAAAGAGTGTTATATACATACCTATGTACAGTAATGGGTATGTCCCAATCCTTATATAATTCATATGTTGGACTCAACTGAGAGAGTGGTGTTTTCTTACTATCTAGCAGTTCTCTACAAGCAGTGATTATTTACTTCACTTATTTTGTGAGTTTTGTATTTGATGATATTATAAATATTACTATTTATTTCCAACCTCTGTTTTGGGTTATTACTCATGCAGTAACAATATAACAATTACAAAAATATAAGTGCAGATGTAAAAATTATTTTGTTGATATATATTTTGTTTGCTTTCCATTTAAGTGTTATGGCTAATGATGACATTCTATGTTTTAATTCATGTACAAATGTTGTAGGTAAAATGTTCATTTCACCATCATAGTATTGACAAGGTAGAGTCAGTGAAAACCATTTCAGCTGGTGTACAACCCAAGTCCTCTTGTGATTGATAAAAGCACCAGTAGTAAATTCTCTACTCAATCTGTTTGTTTTGTTTCATTGCTTCAGTTGAATGTTCAACCAGCCCATTTGATAAGGGTGAGAATCATTAGTTATTATGTGCCATGTACTGAGTAGGTGATTGCTTCAGTTGAATGTTCAACCAGCCCATTTGATAAGGGTGAGAATCATTAGTTATTATGTGCCATGTACTGAGTAGGTGATTGCTTCAGTTGAATGTTCAACCAGCCCATTTGATAAGGGTGAGAATCATTAGTTATTATGTGCCATGTACTGAGTAGGTGATTGCTTCAGTTGAATGTTCAACCAGCCCATTTGATAAGGGTGAGAATCATTAGTTATTATGTGCCATGTACTGAGTAGGTGATTGCTTCAGTTGAATGTTCAACCAGCCCATTTGATAAGGGTGAGAATCATTAGTTATTATGTGCCATGTACTGAGTAGGTGATTGCTTCAGTTGAATGTTCAACCAGCCCATTTGATAAGGGTGAGAATCATTAGTTATTATGTGCCATGTACTGAGTAGGTGATTGCTTCAGTTGAATGTTCAACCAGCCCATTTGATAAGGGTGAGAATCATTAGTTATTATGTGCCATGTACTGAGTAGGTGATTGCTTCAGTTGAATGTTCAACCAGCCCATTTGATAAGGGTGAGAATCATTAGTTATTATGTGCCATGTACTGAGTAGGTGATTGCTTCAGTTGAATGTTCAACCAGCCCATTTGATAAGGGTGAGAATCATTAGTTATTATGTGCCATGTACTGAGTAGGTGATTGCTTCAGTTGAATGTTCAACCAGCCCATTTGATAAGGGTGAGAATCATTAGTTATTATGTGCCATGTACTGAGTAGGTGATTGAATTCTCTAGATAATGTTGACTGAAACTGAGTTCCTCTATCTGTTTGGGGTACTGAAGGTACTCCAAATGCTGCAATCCACACATTAAGGATGGTTTTGCTGTTGTTGTGGCTGTGATATCTTTGATTGCTATTGCAGCAGGTCAGTGAGTAAACCTATTTATGATAGTAAGGATATATAGGTAAGGGTCCTACAATATCAACGTATATGTTAGTGAATCTTGCATCAGGTGCGCAGAATGCTACTTGCAGGTGATTTGGTGTGCTTATTTATCTTGTTCTTCTGGCATGGTAAACAAGTTTTTGTCCAATTTCTTATGTTGGTTGACCTGTTTGACCAGAGAAAACATTCAATAATTAACTTCACAGTTAGACATTTTCCTGGGTGAGACAATTTATTTAAGTGTTGGAATATTTGCTAACTCAAATTTTGTGGTATGTAAGGCCATGGTTGAGTTTGTGAAATATCACAAAATTTTGTATCACTGAATAAAACAAGTAGTTCAACTAATTTTAGTGATGTATGTGCATTGTTGTACTTCTTGTAAAGTGTCCGTGGGTGGTTCTTTAGCAATTATTCAAATAACTAGAATCTAAAAAAGCAATTGTGGTACATGATAGTGCATCGGCCTTCATATTCTTTTGACCTGTCACATATCTGATATCTGAAGAGAACTAGGAAATGTAATCCAGGTGTCTGATTTTTTGAGGATTATATTTGTCAGTATGCATGTGTAATGTATATATTAATGGTTTATGGTGAAATCTCTGCTCTCCAGGAGGTGTTGAAAATGTTTGATGGCAAGATATCTTGCTAATAACTCTAGAAAATGTTCTGTATTTAGTTTGTGCCATACTTAGTTTAGTGGAGAAGAAAAATATGGGTGGGATTTGTTTGTCCAAGATTTGGTGTATAACCACACCCACTGCTGTTGATGAAGCATCTGTGTGAAGGCAAGTTTAATTTCTTTGCTATTCTTGATGCAATTCAGCTTAGTGAAATTAGCTAAAACTGATTTGACATTTTTGAATGCGACTAGATTATCTTCTTTTAATGTAATCATTTTGTTCTTATTCTTGAGCAGATTAGTAAAGGGTGATAGTGTGGTTTGGGGTCAGTTATGCTCATGAATGGTCTTCTGCTGAACATATCTTCACCCACTGACACTGAAATAAACTTTTGTTAAACAAACATGAACAAATGATGAAAAGGCCTTGTTGGTAACAATTAATATGCAATTTTTTTAATGAGAAAATTTGATATTTAATTTTGGTGATTTAAAAATTGGTGTTGAAAGTCTGCAATGTAAAATCTCTCTTCCAGATGTGTGTTTTAGAGTTCATTTTCTCTGAAATCAGTTGAATGAAGCAAAATGAATTAATGTATAAAACAATGCATCTCTGTTTTGCTATGTGTGTGTGAATGTCAGTAGTCAGTGAAAATTTATTTCCTCAGTAAGAAACAAAGACAGAAGTAGTGCCTTTGATCTTTCTTTCTTTTTTACTTGAGGAAAAAAGAATAACTGAGTAACTGAGGAAAAAAGAAGAAAGAATTAATGAATACAGTAAAGAAGAAAGCAGAAAAATGAGAGAGTAAGCATTTACATGTTGCCTGGATGTGGAGTTCAGTTGACAACTTGATTCTCTCTGCTGAGAAATGAAACTTTACAATATTTATGTGTTTCTGAGGTCAGAAGTGGCTCTGATGGTAGGTTTTTCTCTAAATTTTGATTGGTTAAAAAATGAGAAAGGTATTCATTTTTCTTACAAAGATGTCTGCATAGCTATTTTTCACAGTAAATTTTATAAGCCAACATGAAAAAAGCTTTTTAAGGGATATATGAATATTATGTGAATGCTTTTTTAATTGGCTCATAAAAGGTGTAGGTGTGTATGCTTGGATTTTTGTACATATTACAGACAATAGTATCACTAAACAATCTAGATCTAATCTAAACTTATTTATAAATGGAACTTTGTCTGTGTGTGTGTCCATTACCTATAGACTCCAAAATGGCTGAACCAATTTTCTTGAAAATTTACATAGTTGTACTATAATCGTCTGCGAGTGTTGAGTGTTCTTAGCTAGGTTTTGTGTCAAGGGACCCCTGATAAATATAAAAAATCGATACTCGAAAAAATCAGGTTATAGAAAGAGTGATCTGATTTTAATCAAATTAGATACACTCATAAACAAAGACATAAGAAACGATATTCAGAAGTTTCAAGGTTGCAGTTCTATCCTTGGATGACTTATTTGATTCCGATATTGGAAATCGATACCCCGATATCCTACTGGGTCTGATCAAAATCAGTTTTTCAGCACTTTTATTTTAGTTTTTGCTTCAGGTTTGGCTCTAAGTAAATATAATTTTAGCTCTTAGTCTCAGCCATGATACCATTTACTTAGAACACTTATTTAGCCTTCAAAATTCAGTTTACGACAAAAAAACTTATTTGATATCGATACCAGGAAATCAAAATTTGACTTACATCCATTCATTTTTCTTTCAGTCTAACTGGAAACAACTATTGCTTTTTAGTCTTTTGTGCCAACATCCAAAGAGTCTGAGCTCCAGGACCATGGATTAGTTTTAAAGCTTTCATTACACCCGAGCAACACCAGGCTATACTGCTAGTTGGTTATTAATCTTCTGTAATACTATTATGTCTACATGATAGTTTATCTAAATTATGACGGCTAATAAAACAAACTTTCTGATTTGTATTCTATGGTTTAATTGGTGTGTTTTAAAATATAAGCACTTTATTGTGCGTTATTTGTTCATAAATATTTTGTAGGCATGTGTTAAAAAAGCTATTGTATTACATATTTTAGTGGACATGGCATTTTCAATATGTCTTTCATGTCTCATTACTTTTATTTACCAATTATAATGTTTTTTAAATCAAATCCTGGGTTAAAAAGGCCCATAACCTGTCGTGTAAATCCAAGAGAAAAGCATTAGCAAGAGATTCTCAAAAAGAGATGCTGCAAATGTTTTTCTTCAGATATTTTAATAAAACATTTGAAAAAATATTATTCATGGAAATATTAATAAATTAAGCTACATTGTCAATTTATATTTTAATTAAAAAATTTGAAATTAATATTTCTTATCTTATACTTCTTAGTAAAACAAAACACACACTGATATAACAGTGTAAAGGCAAATATTCCCCAACAAAATTTAAATCTGGTTCACTAAAAATATAAAGTGAAAACAATGTTTTTGTCTTTTAGTTTTGCTCCGAAATAAAACTATCACTTAAAATAAATTTGGACATGTTTCTAATTTATGAATATTTTTACCAAATTTATTGTGAAAAAATTTCTTTTGGAAAGAAAAATAAACCAAAAAACAAATAGTTTTAATTGATCTTAACTTCAACAGCTATTTGAATATATCAATAATGCCTTTTTTAACTGTACATATATAATTTATTTTAAAGTAAAAATAAAGCATGTTATTTCTAATATGTGTAATATTTTATATATTTATCTTTTCCAGTATTTTCAAGAAATATTTAGTCGTTTTCAAACCAGATCAGCAGTGAGGTCATACTTCTTTCCTTTTCAAATTGTCCTGATAGGCATCTTTAGCTAATTGGAGATCTTTCACTATCTCTTTACATGATCACAATGGTCAATTAACACCTCACAAAATTTTTGAAGGAGCTGTTTTTATCATTGAATGTCTTTAAAACTTTTGTGTGTTACTTTCTCTCGTATTATTCAATAAATTTATGAATAGGCAAGAAAAAAAAACTCTTCTGATATATAGTGTATCTACTTCATTCAGATCCATTTAATAGCAATGACAGAAGTTATAATTTTCTTAAAAGATCCTATGTGTTAAATGTTTTATTTAGTAAGACTTGTATCATTAAACTATTTTTATCTTTCCAAAAAAGAATTCTTACAATCTAAAAATATTTTATGGCTTTAATTAACTTGCATTGGATTGATAAATCATAAAAAACAAATCAATCTCTCTCCCATGTATATATATATATATATATATATATATATATAGTCATCCGCATACAGGCCCGTTTCATTGTATCACAGCTCATTAGTGTGACTAGACAACTGATTGTTTAAAGCTGAGATTGAAACTTGATCGATTTGTCCTCAATCAGAGATTTTACCCCTAAGCTATCAGTGCATGTCTATTGCTTTGCATTTGACTTGCATTATATATATATATATATATATATATAGATATATAATGCAAGTCACAAGCAACATTAAAACACTAATAAAACATAGTTCACAAAACAGGAATAGTGTTCACACACAAAAGGGATACAGTCAAGTGGTTATAGACTTTTTGCTTCAAGGTACAAAGAAGAAAAATATATGGGTAAGACCAAGAATTGCCCATTTTTTATTGGCTTGTAGAAATCCCAGCATGCTATATGTCTATAAATTTAGCAATGAGTGGTTTTAGCAATCATTCCAATGATATTGTAACCAACAATATATCTATCTATATATATATATATATATATATGTTTCACCCCAAGCAAGGTGATAATGCTGCTAGAATGCAGTGGGTTACAGGGAGTAAAAGAGAATAAGAAGACAAATAATGGGGTGTTGAGGAAAGGACAAAAATGGAACAGGGTTCAAGAAGACAGAAGATGGTGTTTGACATTGCATTTAAATTTTTGAAGATTGCATTTATCTGGGAAGCAAGAAATCATGAGTTCCACAGGCAATGAGTGCAAGAAAAGAAAATGTTAGAGTAGAAGTGGTGGTTGTATCTAGCTAGTTCAACAGTAAAATTGTGGGGCCTAGTTGCCAATTTAGTAGCAGGTAGACTTGGTGCTAGGAAAAATAGCTCATCAGCCCAGTTGCAATGATAAATATTTGTAGAAAAATAGAGGGATGCCACATCATATTGGCAAGAAAGTGACTGAAGTCAAGATGCTTGATCAGGATCAATTATATTACATATCCTTCTTTGGATGTACAGCTGGAGCACTAGACCAGACATGGCAAGAGTAATCAATGCATAGACGAATGGTAGATTTAAAAATACACAAGGTGGATTTCAACAAGAAAATCTTTCTGGCACAACACAGAGAACCAAACTTACTCATAGTAATTGATCTTATAGGGTCACTTCACTTCATGTCAGTGGAAAACATGATTCCAAGAAGGCACAGTGTTGATCTCCTGTAGTTTAGCATTAGTCATGCTGATGGCAGACAGAAAAGATTCTTGTTTATGATTAAATGGAAGTAAGAGGGAGGTGATTTTCTAAGTGCAGCTTAGATGTGGCACAAAGCCGAAGGTATTGGGCACCCAGTGAGGATCAAACTCACTATTCAGTTATAATGACTCTTGTGAGACAAGGTTGCTATAGATCTTTTCTTTTTCACCTTCTATTCTTGTTTTCATTATTTTATATTTTCTCTCCATCTTTTTCTCATTCATATTGATGCACAAAATTATTTTCTCTTTTTGTTTCCTTTTATTTCATGTTCAAGTATGCATCCATGTGCATGCAAATATATATGTACAAGCAAAAATAGATAAGCAAAAATAAAAATAAATATCTGCGTGTATGTATTTCTAGGTAATCAAGTGTATGAGTTACCTATAGGCTTATTTCTCACCTTGACCTACATTTACAGAGTAAGTTTTGAGGTAATCCTAGGGGGATTATAGTTAATATAGCATGTGTGTATATATGTGAGGATGTGTTGAAAACTTCTCAGCTCAGACTAATTTCATATAATCTGGCCAAACATCAGATTTTGTTTTTGTTTTACTCTTTAGGAAGAATTGGTTAGACGAAAATCGTTTCCTCACTTTCTCATAGATAGAAATATTTTTTTTAATCAATTCACCTTAATAAAGGTGATAATACCTCTAAGACACAAGGGGTTTCTGAGCGTTAAAAAGAATGAAAAGACTTTAGAAGGAACCAGAAACACAATCTTAAGCAGAAAACAAGAAATATAACTATCTATATTTCTAAGATTAAATAGTATTTACGCTATTTACATTATCCTAGCTATTGTCCTTATCTTTGTCACCATTTTTATGATGATTCCGACATTGTACACTCCAGCCTTTTTCAGGTGCTAGGAATTTCAAATAAAGGGTTTGGTTCAAAATTCCTAGCACCTGAAGAAGGCCAGGGGATACAATAGCTGAAACCTTGTGAAAATGGCAACAAAGATGAGGACAATAGTCTGAATAATGTAAATAGTGTAAGAAATAAACCTATGCTCCTGATCAAAAGATTGAAGGAGAGTGTGGATTGAACAATAGGCAAACATTTACTCCTGGTGAGGAGAAAAAGTAAATAATTAGTAAATAAATTTCAAAGTTAAGGCAGAAATGTTATTATAGAGTTTATGTAGATTTTAAAAGAAACCTAACAGAAGTCCAAGAATAAACCAGTTCTACTCCTGTTCAAAAGGCTGGGGATGAGGGAAAACTTA
The DNA here is from genome assembly GCA_037127315.1 of Ascarosepion bandense. NCBI lineage: Eukaryota > Metazoa > Mollusca > Cephalopoda > Sepiida > Sepiidae > Ascarosepion > Ascarosepion bandense. The sequence goes on from JBBBDQ010000154.1 coordinate 9,016,905, forward strand.
ACAAACAATAAGCAAATCTATCTCTTGTTGAGGAAAAAAGTAGTGTTTAAGTGCAGGCATATATTAAAAAAATAGAAAGAAAAATAAAATGATAAAATTAAAAACAATGAAAGCATATTGATGTAGAAGAAATTAATATGCACACATATTAGGAATGTTGAAAAAATAAGTCTTTGCTCAAAATCAAAACTGATATTTGGTTAAAGTGAGCTAGTCTGGCACAAGAGTTAACTTTTGAGTTAGAAGTGGAGTTAATATTTCTCCTTATTTTAGATGGGAGATTTCAACTATGAGACAGCATCTTCTCCATTGCAGTAAGATAGGAAGGGTTGATGCAATATTCAACTAAGCATTAAAGTGATCATGGAGATTGGGAAAAGATTTTTTATGTGTATGGCACTCCCTACATTAAAACAACCTTGTGTCACATCCTGCCTAAGTAGAAAGACCTGGTAAATATACCAACAACTTTTCAGTACTCCACACACACACACACACACACACACACAGATATATTGAAACTTATTTTCTGTCTTTTCTACCATGAGTAAACAGTATTTCTTTTCTTTCTCTTTTTCTCTCTTTTTCCCTTTTTGATTTCATGTTACACAGATTTTCTCTCTATTCTTGAAGCAGTTTCTCTTTTAATTACATACTTGTTAAGCTACAAAAAAAATCCCTTGAAGTTATACCTTCTCTTTCCAGTATCTATCTTTTATATATATATATATATATATATAATTTTTTTCTCTAATGTATACACAGTGGACTATCTTTACCTTTACATACAAATACCTTACATATACAAGGTTGTTGTGAAAAGTTCTCAGACCAACCCAATTCTCAAAATTTAGTTAAATGACCATACATCAAAATTTTTCAGTCATTTCCTAATAATACCAAAGACTTATCAGTACCCCTTCATTTATTTTATTTCTTCTGGCTTCTCTCCAAACTACTAAATTTCTAGAGATAAAACTTGGCCATTTTATGATTATTCTCAAGATCATTCTATACAATCTACCCAAAAACCTAAAATAGTATCTTTTGTAGAATACATTAACAAATTATGCAAATTAGGTCACATTAGCTGATTAAAGGAAAAAAAATTGTACAGACATAGTTTGAATCTTATAAGTAAAGAACTTACAAAAAAATCTCACTCATAAATTTTTCCCCCTCAGCCAATCTACTAAACTGATATTTTACTTTACTATACATAATTCTATCTCACATTCCTCATCCATAATGTGTGAGGTACATATGACAATTTTGGCTTCTAATCTCTCAGCACAGCTGTGTAGATATTGCTTCAATGCACACTGTGAGGCATATCCATGGCTAGAAGGTTAATCAAAGATGCACTTTTACTCATCCAGACATTTTCTTTTTCTCTTAGCCATACTATCGACTCTTTTCCTAAATGTATATTCTGCGAACATTTGTACATATACATTATTTCCTTATCCATCACACACATAAGCTTGTATAAGCATACTTTTCTATTCTTTACCTATATTTTCACACGGTTACCCACTTTCTTCTTGACAGTTTACTGACACTCCATATTTTTATATATCTCCTCTTCACTTGTTTGATCGACTGTACCAAATCAAACTTTCTTCTCAGCCCCTTTGCTTGTGATATAAAACCTTTTTCAAGTTTCCAGATTATTAATGTGGTTATCAGAGAACCACTCCAGTGTGGCCGTTTTTTCCTGACTTTCCTTCTCAGCAATATCAGTTCCACAAACTTAGAATGGTATATTATTAATATCATATCTTCACAGCTGCTTAACACACTTGCCCAAAACACTTATATACCAACATATTCAAAACCTACCCATAATGAGATATTCACAAGTTAAGATGACTTCTAATACATATAGTTTTCATATTGCTTCTGGAAGCAATCTTGCTGCCTCAATATGTTAAAGAGGACCATTAATCAATTTTGATGGGATTTTTGGCTTGAATTCACTTCCTTTTTCAGTTTTGAGGCATTTATTAGACAACAAAAGCTTGGATTTTAGATATAGTTTCACTTCCAAATATATGTATATGTATGGGAGTAAAAGTATGTGTGCAAACATTAGCATATACATAGGCATATTGTAGGAAATCATTTTTAAAAATATGTGCATACCAATATTTATGTAATGTTCTAAACCAACATATTGGTAAATTTGTATGTGTATCCAAATTTCTGACAGTTTTTATGTTAGTCTTTTTCTCACAGACAGTGTCCAGTTGACCAGTATACATATATTTATATATATTATAAGGAAGTGAAAAAAAAGGTAGGTTAAACCCCAATGTTCATGCATTTACTTTTATAAAGAGTGATCAATACAAGGTAGAGCTTAAAATTGTAATTTTGTTATTACAATGGTTTATATAGTATTATATCACTACACAAACATTTTCATGGTTCAGAACATGTGATATTTTAAAATAAATGGTGAAAATGATTTATTTAGAAAATATAAAATGAATTCATGGTTATGTAAAAAATTAAGTAGTGGTAGTCATAGAATATGCTTGTTCAATCAAAAATGAGGATTAGCTTGAATTATAAAGTTGAAAAGTTGGATCTCAAAAGGAAACAGAGTAGCTTGATGTCAAGGCATGACACTCTTTAATTATATAATGCTTTCATAAATCACTGTAATAATAAAATAGCAATATATATATGTAAAATGTATATATACATATATATGTATATGTAAAATGTATATATATATATATACCAAAGACTTATCGGTACCCCTTCATTTATTTTATTTCTTCTGGCTTCTCTCCAAACTACACGCTTGCAAGATATTTTTGAAGGGAATGGGTACCCCATTAATTTGGTAAAATGGGTAATTGCTCGTAAGATTAAACGGTTTAAAGAACCAAAAGTTGAAGGACCAATTCGCTGTCCTTTGTATCTTAAATTACCCTGGCTTGGAAGAAAATGTCTCACTGTTACTGACAAAGTTTCGGCTAGTATTTCGTCGGGTTATTTTTCAGTGCAGTTGCGTGTTGTTTTTAAGACAAGGCCCGCGTTTCCATCTTTCGTTAAGGATCGGTTGTCCTATTTTCGTAAAAGTTCTGTTGTGTACAAATTTAAGTGCTGTTGCGATGAAGCATATATAGGACGAACCAATCTGAGGTTGGAGACGCGGGTTGTGCAGCATGTCCCCGCGAATATATGTTTAGGCAATTCTCATAGGAATATAAGAACAACTCAAGCTGTGTTGGATTCAGCAATCGGCCAACACCTGCTGGATAGTCAAGCTTGTGCCTCCTCTTATGAGGACAATTGGTTTTCTGTCCTGCACAGTGCTCGATCGGCATACCATTTACGTGTTTTGGAGGCCATTTGCCTAAAAATCCAGCAGCCGAGCCTGTGCAGGCAGAAAGAGAAGTTCCTGCACTCCTTGCAATTACTGGCGAGTTTGTGAGTGTAACATTTTTCTTTTTTATTTCACTCTTGTGGAATTATATGTTTACACCCCCCTCACATTTTAATATTTTTCAATAAATTTATTTTTAAACGAATTCCATCTTCTCCCAGTATTGCAAGTATTCGCTTTTTGGTCTTGTCCTCTTCTTTACCCCTTTGTAATTTTGTGCCAACGAAACCCTTGACAAATGTTGGCTGAAAGGTTCCTCAGGTTTGGGAAAACAAAATGACGTCTACTCTTTTTAAGGATATATGTATGTATATGTAAAATATATATATATATATATATATATATATATATATATATGTACATATATATATATGTGTGTACAATATATGTAAAATATATATATATGTGTGTACAATATATGTAAAATATATATATATATATATATATATGTGTGTACAATATATGTAAAATATATACATATATATATATATATGTAAATATATATATATGTGTGTACAATATATGTAAAATACATATATGTATATCATATGTAAAATATATATGTATAATAAATGTATAATTTTCATTTGTAAACAAGTTACATTAAACAACCCAGGTTTCTACCTTTTGGTGTCTTCAAGTGATTTACAATAACTGATTTTAGCATATTTTTAAGAATGTTCACGTAATGGGGATTTTTTTGAACATCCAATTTTCAAAATTAGGAGAAGTTGTAACGTTCTCATCCATGGTTGTATAATACCAATAGGTATTTTTTTGTATGCTTACACTTAGTCTTAATTTTTGTTCTTTCATTCAATAATTAATTTTTGTTTGGGAATAACATAATGCAGGGAATTAGATATCAAACACAACTATATTAGCGAATGGGTGACTGGAAATGGCCTTGTCTGTATTGTCTGAAATACTATCTAGAACATAACAGTCAAGAGAGTGCAAGGGAGAAGTAGAGAAAAAAGAGAAAAGATGGGTTATATATATATATATATATATATATATATATATATATATATTATTTCATCCTAAGCAAGGTAATAAAGCCTCTGACACACAAGTGAGGTTACTGAGTCCGTAAGAATAAGAAAAAAGAGGAAAGTGTTAGCACACTAAAAGTAATGAAGAAGACAGTAGATTGGCATTGCATTTAAACTTTTGAAAATTAAAGGTGGCTGAAAAATAACGAGGTGGAAGAAAGTTTCATAGGCAAGAGTTGTAAGGAAATAAAACTGTTAGCAAAGTACTTATAGTTATATTTAGCCAATTCAACTATAAAATGATGAGTCCATGCTGCCGTGGCTTACGCCCATATCACGTTGAATACACCGGTTCTTGCTCAATCACCGAAGTTAAGCAATGTTGAGCCTGGTCAGTACTTAGATGGGTGACCGCTTGGGAATACCAGGTACTGTAAGCATATAGTGATGGATATGCATTGTGGTGCAGTGGATATCGGCTCAGGAAAGAGAAATCGGTGAACTGAGTTGAATTCCAGTTGAATAACCTGCATTCACTTAAGTGCTGGTACCCTTGGGAAAGGTATTAATTTGTCCCTTCCCTCCAGTTATGGGTTAAATAACAGGGTAGGACTTGGGGCCCTGCCCTTATAAACAAATCCCAATGAATCTTGATACACGAAAAGAAAAAAGTATTACTAGACACAAAACTTATATAAAAAAACAACAATAAATTGTTGAAAGAAAAAGGTATTACCAGCAATAAATAAATAAAAGCTTAGTTGGCAATAAATGACCTGCCGAGGTTGATATGCCATAAAAACAAAACAACCATGCTGCCAATTTAGTACTGTATTTAAATTCATAAAGTATCGCCATCATAAACAAAATTCCATTGAAACAAATTCTATGAACTTCTTTTATAGAAATAGCAGAGGGAAGCCACATTATGGTGGTGGGAAAGGGACTTAAGACAGGTTGCCAAGTCAATAACATTGCATATTCTTCTTTGAATTTCATCAGAAATATCTAAATAAATAGCAGGTATACCAGACCAGATTGTGGCAGCAATCTTCAAACATAGATGAATGTTAGACTTACAAATATGCTAGATTCTGGAAAGAAAAATTATCTAGCACAACAAAGTGAACCAGCTTTCCTCATTGCAGATCTAGCAATTAATTCAATATAATCTTTCGACTCCATGTCAGCAGAAAAAGGTACACGCATCACTCTCCTGAAGAATAGCATCAGACATTCAGCTGGAAGGCAGTATATATATATATATATATGTGTGTGTGTGTGTTTTTCAACATAGGTGTGTGTATGTATATATATATATATATATATATATATATATGCACACACACACACACATACATACATACAGATGCACACACACCTACCTATGTAGTAAAATATACATGCACTTAAATACTAGAAGCATTTTTTGTAACTTTTATATGTTGTTTGAGTCAGGTAACTTCTTTACTTTTATTCAGTTTTTTAAAATCAGACCTCTATTTAAAAAGTTCTAAAAGTTTCTGAAAAAAATCACGTAACAAGTTTTATAACTGACAAAATAAATAATCCGTTTTTTTTTTTCCTTCATCTAAAAAAACAACCAACATAAGTGTTAATATAAGACAGGTAATTTAAGTTGACTTCAGCATGCAAGGTAAACAGGAAATGAAGACTGGGTGGGCCCGGGAGAATTACAAGAAGTTAGAATCACATAAACACACATAAAAAAAGAACTTAATATTTTTTTTATCTTCACTTTGGGAGAATGTTATAACAACCTGCTGTGAAGTTATGGATTCTGAGTGTCAGATGTTCCTAGTAATTTCATATCATCTGCTAAATAAAACTAAGCAGCTAAAGCTTTAAATAACAAACATAAAATTTAAGTGACTTGAAAATTTAAAGTATGATTCGGTGTTAGTAAACTAAAGAAGTCAGAATCTTTGAGTATCTCTTAATGAATAAAGCTGTTTGAGTTCATTCTCCATCAAAATATGGAGATATTTTGTAGTAATCTATTTTTATTTTTTTAATCATTTTACCTCAAGCAAGGTGGGACTGTCACTCATGTTCAGGGGGTTGCAGTGAGAGAAAAGACTGGATATGAGGAGTATTGAAGAAATTATAAAAAATTATTTGGATTCAAGAAGATAGAAGATGGTAACTGATGTTACATTTTAAATTTTAGGAGATGAATAGCAGAATAGAAATAAATAGAAGCAAATAAAGAGAAGGGATTTCTACAGGCAGGAAGTGTGAAAAACATTGTCGGAGTAGAATTGGTAGTTATATTTAAATATTTCAACAGTAAAAGGGTGGGAGCTAGATGCCAATCTAGTAGCACACTTAAATTCATTTTTTTCCAGAGGAAAAAGCTTGTCAGAGCAGTTGTCATGAAAATATTTGCAGAAAAGACAGAAGGAAGCCACGTCACATTGGTAAGAAAGTGACTGAAAATGAGATACATGGTAGGTCTGTTTACATTGCAGATACTTCTTTGGATTTTGTCAATAGCCTCCAGATGTGTAACACAAGCACCTGACCAAATATGGCAACAGTATTCAATGCACGACTGAATGGTAGATTTATAAAAGTGCAAGATGGATTCTGATGAGGAAAAATTTTCTGGCTCAACATATAAATTGCCTTTGTATATACTGTTGAGGACAAAATTATTCACCTCTTATGAAAATTTAATCAATTTAAAAAAAGTTAGGAATATTTCCCAAACGCTTTTTAATAGAACAATGAGGTTTTAACATAGCATTGTTAAACATAATTGTTTTATTTAGAAAAAGTAAATTTCTTTTTATTTGCTCAAAATAATATAATTATTACAAATAATCTAAAGCATACCAAGATCAATATTATTAGCTTCCTTTAAAATCTTTTTTCCTTTTACTGAGCCATAGTTCAAACTAGTGTTGTGTACTGAAGTTGCCGTAACAAAATGATCAAAGCTTTTGAATTTAAGTTAACACTAAGTTTGTCTTCCCATATACACAAAGTATATTTAACCGATAAAATGCAGCCGTAACTTCTACTCCAACAGTTTCTTTCCTCGCACTTCCCGACTGTGGAATTCTCTTCCAAACGATTGCTTCCCCGACGGCTACAATCTTCAGGAGTTTAAATGTAAGGTCAATAAACACCTCCTAACACACTAACCTGTTCCCATTCTATCAAGCACTCTTCCCATCTGGCCGACCTTCATCCTCGCTATCCTTACTCATCTGTCACCTTTCTCCTGACATTCCCTATGTCTATCCACTCCTTCTCTTTACCTTCCCCTATGTAGCCCCATGCGCAATAGTGGCAGTGGAATGCCTTGCTTGGGGTGAGATGATTAAAAAAATTAAAAAAATAACTTAGATCTGGCATCAAGGCCTCTGATCAGGAGATTGCAGGTTTGGAGGAACATGCAACCACCTCTTAATTGCTGTTGTTTCCAGGTTCACCCTGATCCAGGGTGATAACACCTGTTAGGATCCCAGCTATGGGCAAATAGTGAATCCCTAAACAAAAAGTAAACCCTATGACAATATGTTGCAGAGTGGCTGATACCCCTACAGTAATCTTAATGAGTGAATAGAACATGGTCTGAAATGGTCTACTTAAGTAAAGAATAGTAGCATTTGAGGCGTAATATTCTGTGTTTTAAGTTCTGTCTTGTTTGTCATTGTAACTATTGTACTGTTCTGTGTATATCCATTTAGTCACTGGATATTACCTGAATAATACTGCAGCACACTTTCCCTGTGTATTATATCCACCCTGGTGATATAACAAAATATAAAAACATGTTTATAATAAAAATAACAGCAACAGATTTTTATATAAAAAATTACCAACAATACATATTTATAGTAAAAATGACCAACTATAAATTTTTAAAGCAAAATGACAACAGCAGTACATTTTATTGTAGACTTACAATGCATGTTATCTGTAGTTGAAGACATACAATTGCATTCAAAATATATTTAGCTGAAGCCATAAAATTACATACAAAATATTTAGATTTTAGTATTAAAAAGCCTACAGAGTGCTAAACAAAATCAACCAAACCAACAAAGTATAACAACTTAAGTCAGGTTTATTTGTGAATGCATCATGTCAAAAACAAAAGAAATTAGAAGAAAAATTTGTTAATATAAACAAAGAAAGGTTTATATAGTTATTAGAGCATTTCCAAATTCAAGAACTTAAGTAAGAAGTATTATCAAGAAGTTCAAAGAGAGCCACTTATTTTAGAACAATCAGAAAAAAGTTACAATTGAAACACCATGATTTAGCAGCTTGACTTCAGTTACTTTCTCACTGATAGGATGTGGCTTCTCACTATTTTTTCTACAAATATTTTCATGGTTTCTGCTTTGATAAGCTTCTTTCCCTAATGCCCCAACCACAAGAATTTACTTGTGCTACTAGATTTTCATCTAAGTCCTACCCTTTTACTATCAAAATAATCAAATGTAACCACCATGTCTACTCTATCAGTTTCTTTTCTTGCACATCCTATTTGTGGAACTCCCTTCTGTATACTTGCTTCCCTGATAGCTACAATCTCCAAAAGTTGTAAAAATGCAGCATCATTTGCCATCTTCTATATTCCTAAATCCCATCCACCTTCCTAAATTCTATCTATCTCTTATTTTTTCTTCAGCATCTCCTGTACCCTGTTTTTTCTCTCAGTGTAAACCCCTGTACACCAGTGGCAGTCCTGTATTGCTTGGGGGGAAATGATTATTAAAAAAAATTCAAAAACAATACTAATGAGAGATGTCTAACAATTATACAAGAAATGCCAAAACACTAGTGAATCATTTAGCAAATTTTTGAACTGAAGTCTCAAAGATATCTACTAGATCCATGTACATGAATGAGCTGCAGGATCACAGAGCAAGAAAAGATCCAGTTCTGCAGAAGAGACAACTTCAAATCAGACTGAAGTAATCTAAGGACAACCAGGATAAAGATAACATGGAAACATGTCTTTTGGCTAGACAAGACAAAACTAGAACTCTTTGCTGATTGTATTAATGCTGTGGGGATGCTTCAGTTCACCTGGAAGTGGGAATCTTGTGCAGAGAAGGATTTTTTTTTGTTTCAATCATATCACCCCAAGCAAGGCGAAAATGCCACTGATGTGCAGGGGGCTACGTAAGAGTGAAAAGAATCATGAAGAAATATAAAGATGAGATTTTGTAAAAAAAAACCTAAAGCAGTCAGTAGCAAAACTTGGTCTACATTATCATTTTGTCTTAAAAAAAATACCTGAAATATATATCAATCCTGATAAAGACCTATCACCAGAAGGTCAAAAGAAAGGTTATTAACTACATAAAATGTGTGTGCCGAACTGGAGAGTAAAGTCCATGCCAAAGACTATCTGGTCTGGGAAAGCTTAAAAGATTTGCCAAATAAGAATGGACTGGGATTCCTAAGGAGATATGCCTCAAAGTTACTGGAAACTATGCCAAATGATTGCAGACTGTTATTTAGCCAAAAGGATACACATTTAATTATTTGCATCAAAGAAATGGCTAATAATTTTGACCTTGCTATTTTTTTCTTTTTTTTTTTAGTTTTCTGAATTAATTTTGTTTCCTTGTATAAAATAAAATAATATAAGCTTCCTAAATGAAACTAATATCTTTTAGAAATGCTATGTTAAACAGTACTTTGGAAACAATTTACAGATCATTTAATGTTTATAGGAAGTGCTAATAATGCATATATTTCTATATCAGCAATTAGTAGCATAATGATAAGAAAAATCATTTATTAATATAACTTTTGGCTCCGATCTGTATTGGAATGATTGCAAAAACATCCCCCTGGTCAAATTTATAGACAAATCATAGAGGTATGCTCAAATTTCTTCTTATTTGATAAGATATAGATCACATCACAGTTTCATCTGCCACATTTTTGTTCTTTTTGTCTTGAAGTTAGAACACTGTGATTACATGTCTGTATCCCTTTTGTGCATTGACTTCTTTTATGTGACATGTTCCTTCAGGATGTAGGCAATCATGACCTTCCACATCTCCCTGTCCCTTGTAGCTCTTACCCTTCCCAAAACCTTCTCTGTCATTTACAATCTGAGGCCCATTATGTATGTCATGCATTGCTTTCCCCTGTCCTCCTTTCCCTCTATTTGCTCTGTGAGTATCAGATTCTCCAAGTCCTCCTTCCTCATTGCATGTACCAGAAAATTCAACTGTCTTTTCCTGATGTTAAAAATAAGTTTCCCTTTCATTGCTATCCTCTCCAAAACCTCTTCATTGCTCACATGTTTGGTCCATGGTATCCTCACTATCCTTCTGTAGGACCACATTTTGGTTGTTTCAAGTCTTTCCTTAGAAGAGATTGTCTAGCATTCACTGCCATATTGAAGGATAGTTATCACATAACAATCTAATAATCTCTTCTTTGTTTGCGATGAAATTTTCTCATCTCTCAATACTCTCAGCTTTTGAAATGCATCCTTGGCCGATACGCCTTTAGATCTCAGTGTCACACTTTCTGTCCTCTTTTAGAACATTTCACACACTTCTTAATTTGTGAAATATTTTGCCTTATTACTGTTGCTTTTATTTATTTTTGTCTTGCATATTGTAATATTGTAACAACTCTAAGTAGAAGTTTTTGAAAATTTATTTGACTCATTCTACTTTATTGCTGAAAAACGTTTATTTTATTGGGATGGATGGTTACAAGTGAGAGGGAAGATAAATGTGCTTATTTTATTACCAATCATACAGGGTGTGATGAATTAAATGTCATGTAAATTATGCAAAAATGAAAATAATACTGACATCTCATTTTAACAGATATATTTACCAAAATTAGACAAAAATAACTTGAAATACTAAAAAGTAAAATTCAACAAAATCATTACTGACTTCAACCACAGCCTTTATACAACTTAGGAATCTTCTGCAACTCTTCTGGGATGTCTCCTTGGAGAATGCTGCCATAATCCTTGCCTTCAGTTCATCTTTGGGATTACAAGAAGTTTTGTTGGTTTCTCACTCAACTGCACCTCACACATAATAGTCAAGGGGGTTGCAGTCTGGGGAATTAGATGACCAGTTGTATGACTGGGTTCTCCTGCTTGTGTGGTTTGATGCTTAGTTCTTTTGCTAGACATATGGTCTTCCAGCAGCCACCCTTTTACCCAGGGAAGCACTACCTCTTCACATTATTTGATATTGGCTTCTGTGTTGAGTCACTGTAGGAAGATGAATGGAGGCATCACTCCAATCACCTTCGTAATTACCATTAAACTCATCCAACTCTTTCCGAATCTTCTGCACTCTTCACAGATTTTCATTCAAACACTTTAAAAACTTCACATTGAAGCTCCTAGTGTAAATGCCAAGCAGTACAGCATACTGTTACCAAATTTATGGCAGAGTAAATTGCATCATGATGCCCTTTTTTTTCTCACAGATGGTGTCAAACTGACCCCATTATACTGTGCAGTTGACAAAATGTTTACTGATTTTTTGTTTTTTCCTGATAAAATGTTAAAGTCTTTGTGCTTATATCTATATCTGTGTGGTTGTGTGTGGGATAACAATATATAAATTTAATTTTGCTCTCTTCTTGTTTTGCTTTTTTTATTGCAAACTTTGTAAGTTCTGTTTGTTGGGCATTTCTGCCAATTACATTTAACCATGGCCAGTTACTCTATGATAGTAAATATTTAATTTCAGCATAACATCCTTCTTTGTCAATGCACTTAATTCAGTAATTCAGTGGCAAATATTAATAATTTGAATTAGACATTTTACTGTTAAAATTCAGAAAAAATCGGCATATATGTCTACAGATTTATTGATTTAGTCTTGTAAGGTACAAAGATTGATGCAGACAAAAACAATCTGTAAAAAAAAAGGACATTACTACAGAAACAAGACTTGTTGTTCTGGCTTCAAAACATTATTTTATTTTATTCATGGTCAGTGTGTCTTTAAAGAGCATCTCTAAAATAACACCAAACATAAAATGCTTTGACTTGGCAGTTTTATCATCAAGTGTTGCCAATGGAATGTTTTGCTTTTTATGTTCAATAATAATCATAAAAAATGAGACTCAGTGACTGGATTGCTGTTAAAATAATTGTAATAAAATTCACATCTGTTAAATGCAATGAGTATGATTCTCCCATTCTCTCTTATATTTAAGGAAGCAAGAATTTATGTATTATTTAAGTTTTTTAGGTCTGTCTGTTTAATTATGATAAAATTAACTTTCTCACTAAAACCAAACATTAAAAAACCTTAAAACCCTACCTTTTTTGCATTAAATAACCCACAGTGGTCCATATGCCATTAAACAAAACTCAAATTTTGATCCTTGAATTTTAATTTGTTTGAATTTCAGAGTTGTGTTGGCAACAGAATTTAGTGAAAAAAGTTAAAAAAATTTTTTTTGAAGATGTCTTCTAGTTTTGTATTCAAAAATATATTGCTGGTAATAATTTTTTTCCTTTAAAAATGTATTATGACAATAATTTTTTTATGGTAATAATTTTTTTCTTTCAAAAATGTATTGTTGGTAATATTTTTCCTTCAAAATTTTTCAATAAAAGTTTATTTTATGTATATATTTCTATAAAAATCTATTTTTATACTCTCATACTGTTTTAACCCCAGTTTGGGGGTTAACTATTTGCCCATAGCTGGGACCTTAACAAGTGCTACCATTCTGAGTCAGGGTAGATCTGGGAATAACAGCTATTAAGAGGTGGTTCCATGCTCCTCACAGCCTCCCTATCAGAGGCCTTACTGATGGATGTCAAGGATCAGAGTCATTTTCAGTTGCAGAATAAAACTTCTGCACAGCAAATAAAGTTACACACAGAGTGATAAAGGGCAATAATCTACCCCACCCAAAAAAAAGGTGATAATACTATTAGAAGGGGTTACTAGAGGTGAAAGAGACTAAGAAAACTTTAGTGAGGAAAATGGACAATAAAAGAAGAGAATTTGGAAAGACAGAAAGTGGCAATTGGCATTGCATTGAAATTTTTTAAGATTGTAATTATCTGGGAAGCAAGAAATTGGAAGGGAATCCCATAAGCGAGAAATCTGAAAAATGATATTCTTAGAATAGAACATATGATTGCATCTACCTAGTTCAACAGTAAAATAGTGAGTCTTAAGTGCCAATCTACTAACTCACTTAAATTCATGTAGCCATGGCACTAAATACTCATTAAAACAATTGCTATATAGCACACACTGCAAGGAAAACCTTGAAATTACAGAAGGTATTATTATGATACAAAAGGAACAACTTACATTAAATAGAATATCTTGCTTCACAAGAAATAGTATCTTGAAATGTGTTTAAAATATGTAATATGTATAGGAAGAATAATATAAAAAGTATCTGATATATTATTTTCTGTGTGATCTAACACCATGTGACCTTTTTACACATGGTATTACTTTGTATTAATTTGAATTCCAGTGATTTTTTTATTCTGATAAATGTCTTATTCACAAAAACATAATAAAACATTTAAATACACACATCTTGTCAGTTGAATAAAACTGAACTGTTTAGGATTTATACATACTGACACACATTTTATTTTCAGATAGTCACTGATAAAGTCTCTCAGGGGACAAAATTTCCATTATCATTTTAGTTCATTGTATCTACTTTTATATTGGTTCATATACAGCTCTTTCAAATTTATGACATTGCCTTGATAAAGTCCCTCAGACAATGAAATGGGTTGGCTAAGAATAGTTCTATTTCTTGTCTTTTTATTCATATATATTTATGTCTGTGTATGTATGTGTGTGTGTGTGTGTGTGTTGACAATGATGAAAATACTGAATGATGACAGTCTGTTTCATGCTTTGGCCTCAAGATTTTGTTCAAGTAGGAATTTGACTATCACAATTTGTTGTTACATTTAGTGTCCACTTTTATATTTATATATATTTTATTCTTGATATAGAACACTTTTACCTATAAATATAACATACCATAAAATGAGATTTTTATCATATATATATATATATATATATATATATATATATATATATATATAATGTCTGTGCTTATATTACATTCAGAGCCTAGGCAGAAGTGCTGTGAGTGACATTTTAATTCTAGGTAATGTGCGCAGATACATAGGTCTTATGCAAAAGTATTGATCCGAATGTAAATAATCCTATTATTATTTATGGGTATAAAGATAAATGGTTTATTAATGAATGCAGATTTTCTTATTTCTTTGTGAAAAGTGCTCTGTTGTATTCATATTTTACTATACTCTTCTTTTCCCCTGATTGTTTTTTATTTTCACTTTTCTGTCATCAAATTTCTGGATTATTTTTTCCTTCCTTCATTGTTTTAGATGTTCTTTTCTTTTTTTTCTTTTTTTTTTTTCTTTGCACATTAATTTATTGTTAATTCTCAATATTACATTTAATGGGAATCCTTCCCTGAATGGGATTTTTTTTTTTTTTGGATTGATGCTTTTCCAAGAAAGTGGATATTGGGACTTATACTCAGTTCAGACTTAATAATTTGTTTTGTTTTGTTTTGTTTTGATAGGTTAATAGAAGTAAATAGGCTCACCTATCATCTAGCTCAAACTCCTTTCATGTCTATTGAACAAGACTAGAGGTTCATCCCTTGTTCCCTGTTCAAGACATGGTTTACCAGCCCTCCCATTCTTCTACCAGGTCACAATGATTTAACTTAACCTTTTGGTGATCAGACTAGCCAATGGTTGTGACTTTTCATTATGAGGGTACTGGGTTGCTGGCTGCTGCTTCCAGCTGGTTGTTAGGACCACAAACTCTTTAATAGTGCTTAGACAGGCTACTCTGAGCAACAGTTGCATAATATCAGGCTATTTGTAGTGCGATGTCATGCATGTGTAAGTATCCCTGCATGTAATTTCTGTGGGAAACACTGAAGCCACATTATGTTCTGTTCTCAGACATGTTTTAGATGGTTTGCATTGCCAACAAATAGTGACAATTACGATGGCCTTTTCTCTCTCTCTCTCTCTCTTGAAAACAAATCTCATGAGAAATATGACTAAATCAGTAAATAGAAAACTACCTACCCACTCAGCCTTTCTCTCACTAATATTCATGGTATCCATTCCAACTTCTGCAGCGGAGAAACATTTCTCTTTAAATAGTCACCAGATATTTTTGCTGTCTGTGAAACTGTTATATTTTCGTAAAAATTTCTATTGCACGTGATTTTGCACACGTTCCTTTTCCTTTAAAAAGGCTGAGTTCTTTTCTTTCTTCGGCATTTTGTTTACCTGCTCTTGCGTTTACTGCATGCTCTTGTGTTGCGAAATTAGTTCTGTAAAGCCTATTAAAGAGGTTTTGTTTCCGTCTTCAGTTACGTTAAAACACCACCACAATTTACAGAACTAATTTTCTATTTTCCTCATGGAGAAAATAATTCGCCTGGACAAATTTGACGTTTCCTCGGCAGACCCACAGGCCAGCAAGCTTTGGAGATTATGGTATCGTAACTTTAATTACTACCTCTCAACTATTGCTTCGTTAAACCCTGATAAACTCGAAGTTCTCTATTTAAACATCGGTCCCACTGTTGCTGACGTTATCGAGGGTTGTTCTGGCTTTGAACATGCTGTTGACTTACTGAAAGGTGTCTACGACAAGTCTCCAAGTGTTATTCATGCTAGACATCTGCTTTCTACGCGTTTGCAACAAGAAAGCGAGTCTGTCGACCAATACCTTCAGGCCTTGAATCGACTTGCCGCTGACTGTTGCTTTAAAGACGTAACGGCCACCACTTACAGGGATGAATCTGTCCGTGATGCATTTATTCGTGGTCTTCGGTCCTCATTGATACGTGCTAGGCTCCTTGAAACTGACACTCTAACTCTCGCAGAAGCTACTCAATGTGCTAGGGCTTTAGAACAAGCTCACTTTCGCGCGGAATCGTATGCCACCCAGATTGGAGCAGCCGCCGTTACTTCTATTACTGGAACTAAAAATGTGTTGACCGATTCTGCCGAGGAGGCCACTGGTATTTCTAAAAATTCTGCTCTAACTGATTCTCCAATGAAGTGTGACTCTGTACTGTTCTCTGCTGCCCTTCCTGTTCGTGGCAAGTGTTACAACTGTGGAGGGAGACGTCACTTTAAGGACGACCGCCGCCTCTGCCCTGCCCGCAATAAGGTATGTCGAAGCTGTGGTAAACTCGGGCATTTTTCTAAAGTTTGCCGTTCTACTCTACCGACACATTCACGTTCTTCTTCTGCTATCATAGGGGCCCGTGCTAAAGGTGGTGATAGTTGCCCTCCTATCACCGAAACTGTGGAGTTAAAAGGGAAAAAGTTAACTGCCCTTATAGACACCGGCAGTTCTGATAATTTTATCAGTGCCCGTATTGTCAAAAAAATGAGACTGCTCACTTTAAAACGGAACTCCGTAATTTCTATGGCATCATCCGCCGTTTCCCTTAAACTGTCTGAATATTGCACCGAGAACGTTTTCTTCAATGGTTGCGAATATAAAGAGATTGACCTTACTGTGCTTCCTGACTCCTGTATGGACATTATACTCGGAATGCCGTTTTTGAAACTACACCGGGGTATTACTATTTCTTTTGGTGGATCTCAGGAAGTTTTAAAAATCTGCGCGCTAACCAGGATCAGTTGTGCCCCTGTAAAATTGTTCCGAAACCTGACCTCTGATTGCAGACCCATTGCTACTAAATCCCGAAACTACCGTGCGGAGGATGCCCGATTTATTGAAAAAGAAATTCTTCAACTGCTTGAAGACGATGTCATTGAAACCAGCTATTCACCGTGGCGTGCTCAAATTGTTGTGACTTCGTCGCCTAATAGAAAGAAACCATTGGTGGTTGATTTTTCCCAAACCATTAACCGTTTCACACTACTTGACGCGTACCCTTTGCCTCGGATTGAGGATCTCGTAAACCAAATTGCCCAGTATCATATTTTTAGTACGATTGATTTGTCTAAAGCTTACTACCAGATCGAAATTTGTCCCGAAGATCGGCCTTACACGGCTTTTCAAGCTGGAAATCGTTTGTATCAATTCAAACGAATACCCATGGGTGTCACTAATGGGGTTTCTGCCTTTCAACGATTTATGAATTCCTTTATTTCTGAAAATAAGTTATCCGGAACTTTTTCTTACATTGATGACATTACTATTTGTGGTAAAACTCAAGAGGAGCATGACGCTAACTTGGAACGTTTCTTAAAGGCTGCCTCAACATACAACCTCGAAATAAACCGAGAAAAATCAAAGTTTTCGCTTCGTTCTATCAATTTGCTTGGATACCAAATCTGTGACGGAACTATTCAACCTGACCCTGAGCGTTTGAAACCTCTTTTGCAAATGCCTCCTCCTTCGGATTCAAATTCGTTAAAGAGGTGTCTTGGTATGTTTTCTTACTACGCGAAATGGATACCTAAGTATTCACACAAAATTCGTCCCCTGGTTGAAAATAAACAATTTCCCATGCCTCCTATAGTTGTGAATTCTTTCGAAAAACTTAAGAAAGACGTTGCCGAATCATCTGTAAAGGTTATCGACGACGAACTACCATTTACTATTGAAACCGATGCCTCAGAGAAAGCTATAGGAGGCACTCTCCTACAGGCTGATAGGCCTGTAGCATTCTTTTCCCGATCATTAAACCCATCTGAAATACGACTACACATAGTTGAAAAAGAGGCTTACGCGATAGTTGAATGTGTCCGAAAATGGAGGGACCTCCTTGTTGGGAAGCACTTTACTATCATAACAGACCAGCAAGCCGTATCTTTTATGTATAAGCCAGCTAACCGAGGAAAAATTAAAAATGATAAAATCATTCGGTGGAAAATGGAGCTTCTCCCGTTCTCGTACGATATAAAACACCGTCCCGGAAGTGAAAACACCGTTGCCGATGCTTTGTCGAGAGTGTGTGGTGCTGCTGCTTCCTCCTTGGAGGAGCTAAGGACCATACACAGTTCATTAATACACCCTGGGGTTCAACGTTTTTGGCACTTTATACGATCACAAAATATGCCATACTCAATTGATGAAGTTCGGCGCGTGACATCCGAGTGTACAACTTGTGCAAAAATAAAACCTCAATTTTCCAGCCCTACTAATAATACGCTAATCCGCTCTACTGCTCCCTTTCAGCGCCTCTCTGTAGACTTCAAAGGGCCTGTCCCGGCATCATCGAAAGGATGTCGTTACCTATTTACTATCGTCGATGAGTACAGTCGATTTCCCTTTGCATTCCCGTGCCGTGATTGTTCTTCGCAAACCGCAATCAAGTGCTTGACGAATATTTTTTCTATTTTTGGACTCCCCACTTTCATCCATTCTGATAGAGGAACGTCGTTCGTGTCCGAGGAGTTCAGAAATTTCCTGACGAGACTTGGGGTTGGGTACAGTAACACCACTGCATACAACCCAAGAGGCAACGGTCAGTGCGAGCGTTACAACGGCGTTATTTGGCACTCAATATTATTGGCCTTGGAATCTAAACGGTTACCCCTTAGTGCTTGGCAGGACGTTCTGCTCGATGTTTTAAATTCTATTCGTTCCCTACTATGCACTAGTACAAATGTGACTCCCCACGAACGCTTGTTCAAATTTGAAAGGCGCTCTTCTACCGGTACTGCCTTACCTGTTTGGCTCTGCGAACCTGGAAGGGTACTGCTGAAACGGTTTGGCAACAGGAGCAAGTATGACCCGATCGTAGAGGTGGTGGAACTCCTCGAGGCCAACCCTACTCATGCAAGAATACGGCATGATGACGGCCGGGAGGATTCAGTGACGCTAAGACATTTGGCTCGCTTTCCACGCTCTGATGAACATCAGGGTCCTGCTGAGAATACTCGACCCGACCTTGCAAATGCAGACCCGGCCCGTTTGATTGAAACAAGTCCAGTTGACACTACACTTAATGCGGAGGAAATAGAGAATCAGCCTTCCCAGAGACCTGCCAGTCCTTCGAATAGTGAACTGCCCCCGCGGCGGTCTAGCAGGATTCGTAGACCAGTTCAGCGACTGGACTTATAAATAAAATAAATAAAATAATATATACACCCACCTTGCAATCTCTCTTACTAGTGGGGGGAGATTGTTATATTTTCGTAAAAATTTCTATTGCACGTGATTTTGCACACGTTCCTTTTCCTTTAAAAAGGCTGAGTTCTTTTCTTTCTTCGGCATTTTGTTTACCTGCTCTTGCGTTTACTGCATGCTCTTGTGTTGCGAAATTAGTTCTGTAAAGCCTATTAAAGAGGTTTTGTTTCCGTCTTCAGTTACGTTAAAACACCACCACAGAAACTAACTTAGTCTTTCATTGCTACCAATGAATCCTTGATTCCAGGTTATCTGCATCTTTGCTAAGAACATTCTGGCATTCTCCATGCATGGCTTTCATGTTTACATCCAGGATAATCTTCCAAAGACCAAAAAATTGTCTCTTGAGGCAACTGATTACTCTTTCATGTGCTTCTATTTTTCATTACTAAACTTTGTTAGCTATCCTTTTTTCCTTTATCGTTCCCCCTTTTCCCAGAACTGCAGTATATTAGACATAAGAGTTGACAGTAGAGAAAAGACACTTTCTCTCTATCATCTGCAAATATCTTTGTCTTTGGTAATTTTAATACTCACCATGACATGTGGCTGAAACATTCTAAAGGTACTGATGCTGCTGGTATTTTCCATTGCTCAATCCCTTACTCAAATCGTGGACTCCCCTACTTCTTTCTCTAGCAAAACTGGGCAACATGCTCCTCTACTTGATTTGTTTCTTACCTCCACTCCTCATTCTTGCCCTGCTTTATAATACTGCCCCCTTGGTAATTCTGCCCACTCTGTTGTAGCTATTGATATTTTGTTCCAATTATACATCTTTCTTACTGGCAGCTCTGTAATAGCGCATTAAATAAGTATAAGGTCTCTATACCCCATATTGAGACATTATCATCATCTGCTGATAAAGCTGAATGCCTTGCCCATAAATTCTCCTCAAACTTTTCTCTTGCCTCATTAAAAGTATCCCTGCCTCACTTCCTACTTAGAAGTGAATTTATGTTGCTCCATGGGTTCTGCTATCATCTCTAACCTAGATTCCCAGAAAGCAAGTGAACCTGATGGTATACCTGTAATATCATTAAGAAGTGTGCTCCCAGATGAGCTCCTGTTCTTTCTAAACCGTATAATAAATGCTTCACTGCCTTCTTCTTTCCTGCCTGATGGAAGTCATCAAAAGTTGTTCCAGTTTTTAAGAACTCTGGTGAGCTGTCCAACCATATTAGACTTCTATCTCATTTTGGCAAATGCCTAGAGACCCTAATCAATACTGATTTGGTTCATCAGTTCTCATCACAGGGCATTTTTTCAGACAAGCAATATTGATTTCATTTCTCTAGGTCAACTGCTGATATACTGATATAATTCCAGAAATAGTCTATTATGCTGTAGATAAAAATGGTGAAGCCTGAGCTGTAGCACTAGACATCTCAAAAGCCTTTGACAGAGTCTGGCATCCAGGTCTTCTCCACAAACCTAAAAGTTATGGTATCTCCAGACACAGTTTGGAACTGATTCAGTCTTTCCTATCAAATTAGGAAATGAAAGTTACCATAACTTTTAAGCTTGTGGAGAAGACCTGTATGCCAGACTCTATCAAAGGCTTTCAAGATGTCTAATGTTACAGCTCATGCTTCAACATTTGTTCTGGAACAATCACTCGTCTAGATCCTTTCATACTAGTGCAGGTATCCTATGCTATTTTAAATTTTCATTAATGAACTTCCTGATGACATCAGCTCCCAACTTGGCATCTATGCTGATGAAATAACCATTTCACTCCTGTCATCAAAATAAGGCTAATTAGTCCAACAATATCAAAATGGCACCTGATATCTAAACTGACCTCATGAATGGAGGAAAAAGATGGCTTGTCACTTTTAACATCTCCAAAACTAAACTTCATCTGAGAGACTCCCTCTCTACCTTCCATCAACATAGCTGAAGCTAATTTTCAAGTAAGTGACTTGTTGTGTTTTCTCGGCTTAATGTTCCCAATTGATATAGACTGGAAAAATCTATGTTAAATTTATTGCTAGGACAGATGCTAACATTTGCATGACAATTTTTCTCTCTGGAATCAATCTTGCATAAGTCTACCATTCATCCATGCTTAGAATATTGCTGCTACATATGAGCCGGTACCATGTTATTTACCTTGAGTTCCATTGATAAGATCCAAAGAAGAATCAGGAATATTATTGGTTCTGATCTGGTGGCTCAGCTTCAGTCACTTTGTTATTAAGTAAATATTTTCAAAGTTAAAATAAATATGAAATCTTCATATTTATGAATTTAAGCACAATACAAGACTAGTGTCAAGATCTCATCAATGTACAGTGAGCTGACTAGATGTAGCTCTATGAAGTTCTATGCTAACAGTTTATTTTCCTGCAATTCTTGCCTGTGGCTCCATGTCTTTCAGTCAATTATAGTCTGAAAAAAATTTAATACAATGTTAATCAGTATCTACTGTCCTCCTGATCACTCTTTTCTTTTTCTGCTTAATGTTCATTTTCTTAATTCTTCCACATATATATATATTATATAACACACCACATATTCTTAATTCTTCCACATATATATATATTATATAACACATATTCTTAATTCTTCCACATATATATATATATTATATAACACACCACATATATATATTATTATATAACACCTTTCATTTTAGTGGCTTTACTGCTTTGCTTGGAGTATTACCAATTAAACAAAAAAAGAGTTTTCATTTTTTTCTAATATAAGCATTCTCTTTTTTGATTTTATGTATCATGTTGATGAGCATGTTATTTTTCTTATTTGTTTTATTCATATCTACTTTATAGTAATTGTTGTGGTGAAATCTTCATCGCCAAGTTGTTGTGACCTGTTTGGGCCAGGAAGAAAGACACAGAAACAAGTAGGTAGGTTCAAACAGTGTATTAGAATAACAGAACATATATAGAAATACGAGTGTTAGGGCCTGGAAGAAAGACGCAGAAACAAGTAGGTAGGTTCAAACAGTGTATTAGAATAACAAAACATATATACAAGTAAGAGTGTTAGTAATCAGCAAATAGAAAGTTTACATCCAAACTGTATAGTTACACTGTCTCTAGACTGTCTTACAACTATCACATGACTGCCTCTAGATTGACTCTCCGGAAGTCACGCAGGTTATTATTTATTGACGAAGGAAGAATCCATTCCTATAGACAGGGTACCATAACAGTAATATATCTACAGTAACACTCATTCTTTCTATTTCTGTACATTTTTTATTGAATCAGTCCTCTTTTGTTTGCCTGTATTTATTTCTAATTTTTTTGTGCAATATCCTGTATTGTGTCATACCTTGCCATTTTTTGCTGCTTCCTTTTCATCATGTTTAGAAGTTAATCTATCATCTATTTCTTTTTTGTTTTTTCCTTGTGTAGTTTTCTCTGGGATGATCTTGATTGCTGATGTTACTAAAGTTTTTCTTAATGTGTCCCACTTTAAAATTTCATTGCCATTTAATTTGTTTTTATTTGCTTTTAACACTGTAGTTATACAGTCTCTTCAGATCAATTATTTGAGAGTCTGTTGCATTACAATTTGGGTGCTGCCTTGTATAGTATAATTTTAGACTCCCTGCATTTATTTACAGGCAAATACCCCTGAGAAAGGTATTAATCCATTTCTTCTCCCTCCAGCTATGGGCTGAATAGCAGGACAGATTGAATTCTATAGCCTTGGTTGGCAGCCAGTCTACCACAGAAAGAAATGGCAATCTACTGCAGAAAAAAATCTTCTGTGTAGTGAGTCATAGATCAAAAGAGACATGATCACACAAGCACATAATTGACTGACTGCATATAAAAAATAGTCAATTTCAGGAAGGTATTTGCTGTAATTTAAGCTCAGGCATTATATAAAATGAATTTTACCCGAACTAATAAAAGCATTGAAATAGGTATTATGTCATAATAGATTTATAAAATATGTTGTTTGGCAAAACCATAAAATTTTTGTTGATATTTAAATTTCAAAAGCTCTGTCTACCCACACACATGCACATATATATATATATATATATATATATATATATATATACACACACACACTCTTTTTACAATGTTTGGACTGTTATCCTCAACTTTATTGCCATATCCATGATGTTTCTACTTTGTACATTTGGACCTTCTTCAGGTCATATATGTTGGCATTTTGAACAAACCCTTTATTTTATCCACTGGGGTAGATTGTTCTGATTCCACATCACATGCTTTTCCTGGATGTTTCAGTTATTTCCCTTTAGTAAGTCAACTGTCTAAACTTTTGTTCACCTCTACTATGGCCATGTATTCAATTCCCAACCCTTAACTGGATTACTTCAGTTATCCACTGGACCATGTGGATATGACAATAAAAATCAGGAAAACAGTTCAAAAATAAAAATAGCTACAACACCTCCTCCCATATATATATATATATATATATATATAAATAAGAGGTACTGTATGTGTGAGGATGTGTGTGTATATATATATATATATATAATATTGCTATTTTCTCACATTAATCATTATTAATTATAACTTTAACTGACTGAGCTCTTTTCCTCAGTAATGATCCATATAGTTTTAGATTAGGTTCTAAATAAATGTACATTTAATTGGCATTTGAAAATCTGAGAAATAAACCTGACAATAGATAATTCAGGTGACACCTTTTAAAAAATTAATTATGACTTTCTTTCTCTGCTACTATTTGTAGCCCTTTTAATTTTCCTATTTCAAAACTTATCCATAGAAGTTATTAATGATAACATTGTCGATTAACAGTGATAGAAATAGAAGTGCTTGGTTAGTCTTCCCCCTACCCTTGCCATCAAATTCAAAAGGTGACTCATTTAGTAAATCCTTGTAATTAGATGCTGAAATTATAAATGCATCATATATATTCCATAAGTAATGTAAATGCATTAAACTAGAAATGCATAAACTTTTGCATTTTGAAGGACAATATCAAGAGACTGACTCATAATTGAAGACCACAATATTAAGCAGCTTTTTAAATGCGTAATTCATTAACTGAACCTTTAGCAAGATAAACAACTTGGATCAAATTCTAACACGTTTCATTTGCTTAGAGGAGATTTGAATAAATGAGCAAAATGATTATTTCAATAAATAATATGTATTAGGATGTCACACATGAAATGATGCATATTTTGGTTGGATTTTGATCTGTTGTCTTATGAAGTTACCACCTTAGTATATAAAAAATGATGACTTATTGCTGACTTTTTTTCCCAATAATTTTTCTTTCAATATATTGCTGTTCATAAGCCCAATGAAGATGATTACAATGAAAAAATGTTGAGTAATCTTATTGTATGAATACAAACTGGGAGAAAGAACAACTTTTGCTTCGAATCATTACATGCAATGAGAAATAATTACTCTTTGACAATAAGAGAGTAGGCCAGCAGTTAGAAGCAAGTGAATTACCAAAACAATACCCAAAACCTCCACTAAGTTAATGGTTACTATATTTCAAAAGGGTCTATTTATTCATTCTTGCCTCAAGGTAAAATAGTAACTTCATCCTCCATATTCAACAGATATCACTCCTACTGATTATCAATTATTTAAGCATTTTGAGATTTTCATACGCAATAAAACATTCTCCAATAGGGAAGAGGTAATCAAAGCATTTGAACAGTTTATCACATCAAAGGATGTGATCTTTCTTAAAGATGGGATGAAGAATTATTCATCAACAGGGTGCCTATTTCAACTAAATAAATTAGTTATTTAACATTTCAGAAGCATTTTATAAAAAGTGTGTCATTTCATGTGTGATAACCTAATATATATGACATAACAATTGAGTGTAGCATGAAACAGACTCTTGCCTCTGGGTGTTGTCTTCAATATATATATGATGGACTCTCCCGTCGATCTCGACGTATGAGGTTCCGACAACTCTGACTTCATCCATGCTTCAGCCTCTGATGACATCTAAGTCCAGCAAGGGACTTACAAATCAATCCACACAGATTGCAAGTGTGCTGGTTATGGGATGTACTTGCAGGTACCAATACAGCCCGCTTGACTCTCTCTCGTTTCTGACTCAAATGATTCAGACTGTCAGCCTTGAAACACTGAAGACCATCAAAACAACATGCCTTCCACTCCATTCGATCAGAGACTCTGCTCTCAAGATTGTTGTGAGGCAGATTGAGAGCAATCAAATTACTCCTGATCTTATCCTTGTACCTCAGTAAAGGCCGTCCAACATTTCTCCTACTGCTCTCCAATTGACTGTACATCATGATTTTTGGTATCCTTTCCTCAGTCATCCTCAATACGTGTCCAGTCCAACGTAGTTGGAACTGAATGAGGAATGGCTCTATTCCAGAAATATTACATTTTCTAAAGAGGTCAACGTTGGGCATCTTGTCTCGAATGCTAAGACCACAGATTGACCGCAAACAGTGTTTGTGAAATACATCCAGCTGACGGATGTGCCGTCTATAAGGAGTCCAAGACTCAGAGCCATACAGGAGGATGGAGAGAATAACAGCTCGATAAACCACAATTTTCGTATCCAATCAGATCCCACGTTCATCCCACAGGCGATGGCGCAATTTCCCAAAGGCATATGTAGCCCTCGCAATCCTGTTGACAATTTCGTCATCCAATGAACCATCATGATTCACCTTGCTGCCCAAGTAGGGAAAACACTTTGTATACTTAACGGCTTGACCATCCACCTTCAGTTGTCTTTCTGGAAAACGATATTCAGGTGGCTCTGTCCTCACTCCCGCAACTTGCTTTGGAGGTATATATGGTTGATGCACCACCTCTGTCTTTTTAATGTTGATTGTAAACCCAAAAGCCGTACATGCAGTTGCGAAACGATCGAGCAAAAACTGTGCCTCTTCGAAAGATGTTGCTACAAGAGATATATATATATATATATATATATATATATATATATTTTAAATATACGCACACACAGACATATATATATATATATATAGAATACTGATATTAAATAATTCTGATATATATCTATCATACTAATATTATCTTTTAAAAGAAATATTACATTAGTATGGTAGGTTCCAGATTGAAAAAAAGAGGAAAAAATATCTGAAACATTTCTTCCTTAGAATATAAAGTCAGTTTTATATAAAGTCAAGGTAAGAGAAGCAAAATATGCAGGTAATTCTGAAAACAAGTGTTTCAAAGTAATTAATATTTGATTAATAAACAAGTTACTCACATCATTTTTTGTTTATATATCTTATGTTTATTTACATGTTTTGAAAATTACAAATGGCAGGAATATTAAATATCTTTATTGGAGTACATAGATGCAAAATAAAGAATAAAAAAATACAATCAGTATCTGAATTCTTTACATGTATTTATCATTTTAAGAACTTTTTAGAAAGGTATTTCCATCTTTGTTCTTTGATGACTGTTTTGGCTGATATATTTTCCAGCCATCCTGTAGTATTTTTTTTCATTTCATTTTCATTTCATTTCATTTTCCTTGGATCTTCTTGAGGTGAACAAAGGTTCTGGGTGGCACTCAGGAATGACTGGATTAATTTTATAACTGAAAAAGATGAAAGAGCATGTGATGAAGACACAAGTATAATTATATTACTTTTGATAATGAATAGACTCAAAATGGAACAAATGTTATCTGTTAACAAGAAAATGAATGATATTTTCATTATTCTAAAACAATACATCATAACAATACATGCTATCTTCTTATTATGTGTCCTGTTTCTTTCAGAACATAGGTGATCAAGGCTCTCCACAATTTCCTGTCATTTGTAGGTTTTAATGAATTTTGTATTCTTGTTATTTCTCCTAAATTTTGTTCCTCTATCCAGTTACTCACCTTACTAAATAATTCATACATTGTTTTCCTCTGTTCTTCTTGCCTTCAAACTGTCCTGATTTTTCAAGCCCTCTATCCACATTATCTCTTTATGCTGTTAAGTATAAGTTTTTTAAATTTCCATTTTCTCTAAAACTTTGTCATTGCTCACATGTTCAGTCTTTGGTAACTTCAGCATCTAATCTGTTGCTTCAAGTTTTATCTTCGTCTTTGAGGAGATTGTCCAGCATTTACTGCTATATAGTAAAACTGATATCATGCAACAGTTCAGTAATGTTTTCTTTGTTTCTAGTGAAATTTTTCTTCTTAATGTTCTGCTTAGCTTTTAGAATGCATCTTTGTCTAAATCAATGTGCTTTAGGATTTCAATACCACACTTTCTGTCTTCTTTTAAAACACTTCCCATGTTCATAAAGTTTTAAATAACTTACATCATCAAATTAAGATCTATCTAACTTAATTACTAACTTTACCATCCTAAATGGATATGTCTACAGAACTCATAAAACTTGCAATGTTGGCAGTGAATTTAGAAATGGCAATAATACTGAAGAAGTAACCCAAAATATTCATGGAGTTTATTGGAGAGTTTCTTTAAATAATAGAAGCTGCCAAAATAGTTTGGAAAGACCTAACAAAGGTGATTTGAGTTTAAGAGATATGCCACAGGCAGGTATTCCTGTAACATTGAAAATTGGCCTCCCTTTGTATGAACACAGTAATTAGCTTAACCTGAATTTAAGCCACTTAACTGTATACCATCATCAGCTCTTTGATAAATATTGGTAGGAACAGAAAGTTGGGAAGAGCTATGATCACTGAAGTGACATGGTGCACAATACAAAATAAGTTAATGTTTTATAATAATATAAAATGTGCTAGAATAGCTTGATTTACATGGAAAAGTAATTTATAAACTCTACTAGGAACAAAAGCTTGCATGCAAGTAGAGGACAAGTTTAGTGAATACACAAAAATAAAAAGAAAAGAAGGATGCATCTTTTAACTGGATTTATTTAAGCAATGCATCAAAATGACCCTAAGAGAACTAGAAGACCTACTAGGATTAATTATTGGTAGACATCATCTTAACAGCATTGTTGATGGCTGACTCCAAAAAGAAACAAAAATAATTCTTAAAAAAGTAGTAATGGAAGGAAAGAAGTGATGATTATTAATGGTAAGAAGACAGAACGTGTTTTTTCAGCAAAAGTAACAACTCAATGTTTGAGTTCCATATTGAAGGTATCAAAATCTAACAGATAAAGAAATTTAATTTTTTGAACTGTACAGCAACAAAAAATGTGATAGAAATCAGATGACGTACAGGGATAGTGAAAAATGTCTTCCAGAAACTAAGCCAATTATTAAGATAAAGGAAAATATTGTTTGAAAAAAAAGTGCTAGATGCTGGACAGTTTCATTATAGAGGAAGAAGAGGCTTGAGTGAAAAGAGATGTGATTTTACCAACAAATGCTAAAAATACCATGGATAGAACATTTAGCCTGTGGGGAAGCTCTTAGGAAAATAGGAATAACAAAGAAACTTCTGGGATACACAATGAAGAAAGAATGCTGAGAGAATATATTACTCACAGGATATATTAAAAGAAAGATAAGCAGGAAATAAATAGTAAGCAAGCTACTCAACAAGCTTGTAAGAATGGATGGCAAAGCAAAGACAAAAAAGGACAGTAAAGGGTCAAAAACTGAAACAGTAAAAGTGCCTGTAATTTCTAGACAAAATAAAGTTGCAATTTTTTGTTCAGTTCAAAAATATAAATAGTTTTGCATAAAGATTTTTAGAGAGAAAATAATTATACTTAGATATGTTTTAATTTACAAAAATAGATCTTGTGGAATCAAGTCAGCACATTAGTAGTTTCTTTTGTGACTTTTCAGAATGATTTTATTATTATTATTAGTGTGTGAATGATAAACTGTCATCTAGATTATGCAAAAATGAAAATAACAGGGACATCTCATTTTAACAGATATATTTACCACAATTACACAAAAATATCTTGAAACACTAAAAAGTAAACTGCTTTCAATAAAATTGCCATTGGCTCCAGACAACTTCAGAATCTTCTGCAACTCTTCTGGACAGTCTCATTGTTTAAGTTGATGAATGCTGCCATAATTCTTGCATCAGTTCATTTTTGGTGTTACAAGGAGTTTTGTTGGTCTCTCACTCAGCTGTGCCCCACACATAATAATTAAGGGGGTTCAGTCTGGGGAGTTAAGTGGCCAGCTGTAAGGGGGATGTGGTTACAGAAATTCTCTGACAGCCATAATTGATGGTTCTGCTTGTATGACATAATGCAAAGTCCTGTTGCCAGACATATGGTCCTCCAGTAGTCACCTTCTTGACCCAAGGCAACATTAGATGTAAATCTCTATACTGAATTTGAGGCCCTCACAAACAAATTTAGGAATTCTTTTCTTATCAGAATGAGTTTTTCAAGCTGCTGTACTTTTGTAATCACCATTAGTCTAATCCAACTCTCTCAATGTTCTCTTCACTGTCCTTAGATCAACTCTCAAACAAAGTGAAAATGGTGCTCTTTTTCTCAGACAGTTGCCAACAGCTCGATAGTGTGTATTTGACAAAATCAAAACAAACAACACAAAAAATATAAGTTGGCAACAATTTACCCATTGCACCCTGTATTCTGTACTTGATATTTTGGATGTCAAAAATAAAATCTTGAATTATGCTCTCTAACTTGATATTATTTGATCTACATCATTTGACATATAATGCTGCCAAAATGTCATTCCTAAAAATTTATACAAAACAGTGAGAATGAAAAGTTTTCAGTTTAATTCATTTTTCAGAATCTGACCAAACATCAGAATTTCTTGTTGATTGGTACTTTTTTAGAAAGCATAAACACATATAAATATATAATGTTGTTAAAGAAATGCTGTAGTTGGTGTTAGCTTCATGTTATTCTTCATAGAAAATAGACCAAAATATTTATTATCTGATCTGAAACAGGCCTTCAATTTTTTATTAACAACAAGATTTTCTGTGTTATACAAAATGCTACCCATAAAGCTTACAAATTTGATTAGAAAAAAATAACGTACTATCACACCTACTTTTCACTGTCTTTTTAAAGGTATTCAATTTAGTTTTTGCACACTGTTCCATTTTCTCAATTTTTTAGGTAAGACCTAGAATTCATAACTTGAATATTTTCTTCTTTCTGTATTGATAAGCATTGATATTATATAATCCTATTCATGAGGATAGATATAAAATTATATTGATTTGTCAAATAACCATCAATGTGATGAGTCATGTAACCAACTTTCTCGATACTGAGAAAAGCTCATTTAGGATTTTCATTAAAGATTTTAGTAGCTATATGTATTGTGTTCTTCTATAAACAGAATGTAATCAACCTTTAAATTTGAAGATCATTTATTTAATATATACAAAATCCTGTCTTTGGTATTTATTACCTCTAGTAAATTTTAAATAAAGTTCTTAAACTTCCCATAGATATCATTATTCAAAGGATTACAAACATTATAAGTAAATCTAGTTGTTAGTAAAATTTTATTCAATACTCAGTATTAACCAGAACTTTAATTATGCTACATTTCTTCCTAAATGACACAAAAATTGAATTCCAGGTTTATCAAAGAGAAATATGAAAATTGTATGCTCTCTTTCAAAATGACTCAAAGTAGGTGACAATCACGGATGCTATGTTTTCAAAATTGCAAACTAAATACAGTTCATCCCTGAGTTAGAATTTAGATAAATTCTGAAGTTTTTACCTCCTAAAATAGTTGACCATTTTTTGTGGCTCTAGCAAATGCTATTGCACAAATATTCTTTTTATAATTATCATTCTTATCTTTATTGTTTTTATAACAATGTCGTATTGGACATAGCCTGTGAAGCATACAACATTCAAAATAAGATAAAAACAAAGATGAGAAACAGTTAAAAAGAAGAACTGAAGAGAAATGGCATTATACTTGTTCTAAAATGGTCTCTAGTTTGAATAGCTATTCACTAAACTTATATTCAGTTCAGTTCAATTCTGTTCAGGACAAAGCCAAAAGTTCCTGACCTGACCAAAAGACCAAAATCTAACCAATTAACCAAACATTAGATTATTTTATAGGTGAACTGATAATTTGTCACTACCCTCTCATAATCATATATACAAATGACACTGAGTATTGTATAAAGATTATATTGTGATAATCTTTCAAATAGGAAAAGTTTGTCTGTCTTAGAAATTATTATTTGTAATAAAGGACAAAACATCAACCTCAGGCACAGTGGGGAATAGGCAATTGTTTAACCTACTAATTCCTAAAATTACAGCATTACCCTCCTGTGGACAGTAAAAAAGATGCAAGGGTGGGGAGTGGTGAGGAAGAAAAAAGAAGATATGGTAAAGGGGCATTGAAAAAATTGTTTTTTTATTTAAAAACCCTAAATAAAAATTGTTTTTTATTTAAAGATCTTAAATATCACCAATGCTTAACAGAGAATAAAATTAAGATAGTGTTATACATAAAATCATGATTCTCTTGTATTTTGTGATCCTGAAAATTCCAGACAGTCCAGCAATTTCATTGCTAAAACATAACTATCTCCTCAAAGATGAAGAAGAGACTTGAAGCAACAGAAATGTGGTTTTAAAGAAAGATGCTGTGGAAAACACGGGCCAAACATGTGAGCAACAACAATGGAAGCAAAAAGAAAAATTATACTTAACATCAGGAAGGGGCAGTTGAAATTTCTGGGGAGCATAATAAGAAAGAAGAGCTTGGAGCAACATACTTAATGAGCAAATGGATTGCAGAACAGAGTTTGAGAAAAATTACAAAAAGACAAAGAGCTGAAAGGGCCAGGAAGATGTGGAAGGCCATGATCCCCTATGTCCTAAAGAGAAAAGGCACATAAAAGATGTGCTCTGGATAGGAAATACATTAACTAACATACCATCCACCCCAGAGAGCAGATGCCATTGAGATTGGTAATCATCACATTCCATAGTTGGAAGGGCGAAGGCTCAAGGTAGATATGATAACAAAGTTTATGGTTAGATTAAATGTTGTTTTAAATTCAAACAACAACTGAATACTGAAAAAGTAAATCTAAAACCTAATAAAGTAAACCTAATACCGAAAAAGAAACGTGTGTTCATTGTATTGGCAAGGAATGTAGCCTGAGAATCAAGTGGGTGTGGCAGCTGAAAAAGTTTGGGAACCACTGATCTCACCCAATAAGCAGGTGTCTATGACTTCATTAAATTATAGGCGGGTAAGCAGAACTTCATAATAATAATATAATCTTTCTTGTATTTTCGTAAAAGTCTTAAGTGCTTTTCTTTTTCTTCTCCTTTTCCATTCATTTTCTATTCACACATTTTAGAATCTATTCAGAATATTAAAAAAAATTCCTTTTACCTTGCAGTCACTTGTTGATGTGAGAACATGTGGCTTTTATCGAAGTCTTTCAACTGAACTGACATGGAAAAGCGCTGTGTGTATACTTGTGTGTAATAATAAGGCATTGAATTTAAATGATTCAAATCAATGAAATATTATAAGCAACAAAAGTTTCTAAGGCAAATTATTTGAATGAATCTGATGTACAAATTTTTTTATGGGTATTTATATTTAAAACAACTTATATGTTAATATAAATATTTAAATGCATATGAATAAAGACAAAAGGAAAACTTATCTTAGCCAATGCATTTCATACTCTGATGGACTTTATCAGAGCAAATGTAAAGATTTTATTTTGCAACAAGTATTTATACACAGAAGTTAAAATGTTAGTTTTTAGAATTTTTAAATTTAAGAACATTCATAAATTCAAGCTAACTGAAAATGAAGGTATAATTATGGAGAATACTAAGGAATGTAATATGTGTGTTGTGTGCATTTAAAAAAGGTATGGATGTGCATTGTGGTGCAGTGAATATTGGCTCAGAATGAGAAATTGGGGGACCGAGTTTGAATTCCAGTTGAATTCCTTGTATTCACTTACTCACAAATACTCTTGGGAAAGGTATTAATCCATTTCTTCCCTCCAATTAGGGGTTAAATAACAGGACAGATTGGGTTCTATAGCCTTGGCTGGTGACCAGTCTACTGCAGAAAGTAATGGCAACCTACTGCAAGAGAATCCAGTCAGTCATGTCTTCTTTGAGTCATGATTACCAAAGTGTGTATTATGTATGGCACTTACAGCAAGATTTTATCTTAACAAGTTTGAATAAATTCATTCAACAAGATCTGTCTGTTTGTTGTCTTATTGTAATTTTCCCATTTTCAATTAAAAGTGAAATTTTGGATATCTTCTTCTTCTATGTGCCCTGTCCCTTCAGGGCGTAGGCGATCATGGATCTCCACGTCTCCCTATCCCTTGTGGCTCTTAGTATGTTTGCTCCTGTTGCTCCTGGCAACCCCCGTTCCGTCATCCACCTGATCAGACCCTGCAAATATGTTATCCGCTGCCTTCCTCTGTCTCTCCTTCCTTCTATCTGTCCAGTCAGTATCAGGTTCTCCAGGCTCTCCTTCCTCATTGCATGTCCCAGGAACTTCAGTTGTCTCTTCCTGATGCTGAGCATCAATTTCCTTTTTGTTGCCATTCTTTCTAACACTTCATCGTTGCTTGTATGCTCAGTCCACAATATCCGTAGCATCCTTCTGTAGAACCACATTTTGGCCGCTTCCAGTTTTGTCCTCATTTTTGATGATATTGTCCAGCATTCACAGCCGTATTGAAGAACTGACATCACGTAGCAGTCTAGCACTCTTTTCTTCGTTTCTATTGAGATCTTCCTGTGTGTTAGTATTTTGCTCATCTTCTGGAATGCGTCCTTTGCCATGCCAATTCGCCTTCGGATGTCCATGTCACACTTTCCATCTCCTGTTAGAACACTTCCTAGGTACTTAAATTCTTGGACTTGTTTGATTCTGTTATCCCCCACCTGTATTTGGCATTTTGGGTTGTATCTTTTGCTGATGACCATGCACTCAGTTTTCTTAAAGTTTATTTGTAGTCCCTTCTTGTCACTCTCCACTGCTACTTTCTGTATGAGATCTTGCAGTTTCCTTTCCGTGTCCGCAATCAGTACTGTATCGTCCGCGTATCTTATGTTGTTCAGGTTGTGGCCTCCAATAACAAATCCTGGTGTGTCATCTAGGGTCCTCAAAATATTCTCGCTGTATAGGTTGAACAAATCCAGTGAAAAGACACATCCTTGTCTTACACCTTTTTCTATCTTTGTGTATCTACTGAGGTCGTTACCTGTCCGTATGCAGGCCGTTTGCTGCCAGTAGAGATTCTTGATTATTCTTATGTCTTTGCCGAAAATGTCGAGGTTGCCTAGCATTTCCATCAATTCTTTGTCGTATTTTGTCGAATGCTTTCACGTAATCAATGAAGCATAGGTACAAGTCTTTCTTCATTTGTAATGCCCTTTCAGAGAGCATCCTAATCATGAATATGGCGTTCCTTGTTCCAGTGTCTTTGACAAACCCGCACTATTCCTGCCCTATCTCTGGCCTGATTCTGCTTCTTGCTCTATTCATCAGGATTCTGACAATCAGTTTTGTAATGTGACTCATTAAGCTGATAGTTCTGTGTAGTTCACACTCATTTGCACCAGGTTTCTTTGGCAGCGCTATAAATATCGACTTGCATAGGTCGTCTGGTATTATTCCGCTGCTATAAATTTCGTTTATTATGTTGGTAATCTTTTCTATGCCATATTCTTCTAAGGATGTCAGCAGCTCTATCACTATGCCATCTGGGCCAGGTGCTTTGTTTCTGTTCATTTTGGCCATTGCAGCTTCCACTTTGGATTTTAGTATTTCCGGTCCATCCATCTCCTTGTGTATTCTCGGTTGTTCTCTCTTGTCGCAAAAGAGATCCTTTATGTATTCTTCCCATCGCTGGAGTATTTCCTCTTTCTCTAATATGATTGTCCCTTCCTTGGATTTTATGCATCCTGTTGAGGAACAGGTTTTTTGTCCTGTCAGTTCTCTTATCTTTTTATGCATCTCTGCTTTGTTGTTCCTGCTCAGTCTCTCTACTTCTGCACATTTGTTGTTGAGCCATTCCTCTTTGGCTTGTCTGCATTTGCTCCTTATCTCCCTGTGAAGTTTTTTGTACTCTGCTCCGTGTCTTGGCATTATTTTTTGTCTCCTTTGCATCATGTGGAGGATCTCTTCAGTCATCCACTCATTTTTTCTTCTGCGTCTGATTTCCTTTGGGGCTATGTTGTTCGCTGAGGTCACCATTGCTTCTTTTAGTGAATCCCATTTTGAGTATCCTTTTCCAATTTGTTCTTCATATTTCTTTTTCACGCTGTTATTATATTCTTTCTGCAGGGTGAGATCGTTCTCTAGTGTGTCATATTGCAGTCTTGGTGATATGCTGGGCTTCTTCAGTCTTCGGAGTTTCACTTTTAGTTTGCAGATGACTGGGACGTGGTCACTTCCGCAGTCAGCACCTGGGTATGTTTTGCATTGGACTACTGCGTTCCTGAATCTCTTGTTTATAGTTATATAATCTATTTGGTTCTTCGTGTCCCCTCCTGGGCTTCTCCATGTCCATAAACGTCGTGGGTGTTCTTGGAACCAGGTGTTAG
Organism: Ascarosepion bandense; assembly: GCA_037127315.1. Lineage (NCBI taxonomy): Eukaryota > Metazoa > Mollusca > Cephalopoda > Sepiida > Sepiidae > Ascarosepion > Ascarosepion bandense. Next base: position 9,052,954 of record JBBBDQ010000154.1, read on the forward strand.
TAATGACCTGGTCATTGGCTGAGCACCATTGGATCCATTTTTCTCCTCTTTCGTTGCGCTCTCCTAGTCCGAAGTTGCCGTTCGTGTCTCCTTCTCTATCTTTACCTACCTTTGCATTTAAGTCCCCCATTATTATCCTAACTTCTTGGCTTTTGCACTGAGCCTTAGCGCTGTCCTGTATTGAATAGAATGATTCCATTTCGTCCTCTGAGCTTTGAGTTGTTGGCGCATAGACTACTATAATAGCTATATTGAGGGGCCTTCCCTGCAGTTTAACCAAGAGGACTCTCTCTGACAGTTGCCAGTATCCAAGTACACATCTCTTCACTTACTGCAGTGTACAAGTCAACATCCAGATTTTTTGTTAAAATTTTGAGTTAGGTCTATACCTACCATACAAATTGACTCTCCTGCAAACATATAGTCATTAGAGGTAGCCTCAAATTTAGACCTAATAGTTATTGAAGTACTATAACCTATGCCAAAATTATATAAGTTCACACTACTTAACTCTATACTGAAACACTAAATGTAGTATCTTTTTATATGCATTGTTGCAAACCATATACATCACACACTGAAGGTATTGTACCAGTATAACTTAGTGAACATTTAAAATTCATCAGGTCTACTGACAAACTCATTAAAGTCAACATCATCTTCTATAAAGTGTTTATACCATAGATTACACATCATACCAGGTAGTTTTTTGATAATACTCAGATCTTTGAAAAGGCTGGAATCGAGGAAGTCAAGGACAAAAGGTGTAGAATACTTTGAGATTTAGGATTTGTGGAAGAATTTTCTCAGCAACCCTTTGTTACTAAAGAAAATATTTTAAAGAGTCAAAATTGGGCCAAGTAATATGTGAAAATTGACTTTTTTAAAGTAATTTTTATGGATGAATCTTGAGTGACATGTGATGGACCTGATGGGTAGCTCTAGATGGATTTTATCCAATTAATCCAAGAACACTAACATGGGTATATAGTACCCAGTGCAAATTATGCCATTTTAATTGCAATTTAATTACAATTTTCAGTTCCTGATTTTCTTACCTAAATAATGTTTTTCAGTTCCTATTAATGTTAATTCAAAGTAAGAAGTTTGAAGTGCCTGCATGTAAAATATTTCAAATAAAGATTTATATTTAATATTTTTTTGATATTTTAGTAGAAGTGTAACTTTAATTGATGGTTAGTGTTCCAGGGTTAATATGTACCTGTAGCTAAAAGAAGGCAACAAGGTGGTGGCAGTGTATTTTCTACTGGTATGTTTTGGATGGAGTTTGGTAGAATTTTTTGTGTCTGTAAAACAGTCCTAATTGAGCTATGGTTGGGTAGGTGTAATGTAAGTCATCTAGATAGCCATGTAGTTGCATGACCAATGTAATTATTTATGAGTTTGGTTTGATCAGAAATGCAGTTCCTTAAGGAGCACTTGAACTCTATGGTTTTCTACTAGTCAAAAAACAATTGTATCATTATTGATGACAAAACTCAGGAAACAACATTAACATTGACCTACAAGGCTACCATTATTGATGCCATGTCATTGTTTATTGCAGTTAAATAAGCCTAAAAGCATCAGCATGGCACTGTAAAAGCTGTACAATGTCAACTGGTGAAAGCTTTTTTGGAAAGAAGGTCAAGTACATATATGAAGGAGACTACATGAAACAATAGGTCTATTTTATCATCAAGGTGTTTTGCAAGCTGTCCTTAATAGTGTGGCACTCTTCCGTCTAAGTTCACAAGAAGTAGTAATGAAACCAGGGATTCTCTTCCCAGCTATGACCTAATTTTTACTGATCATTCATACCCTTTTACGCTTGTTATATTTCAGCAAGATAATACCATCCACATCATGTGTGAGTGACACTAACTTCAGCTACACCCAACAAGTGAACATGTGGATATCATCAAGAAAAGAGGGATCAGTGTACTAAGTTCAAATTCTACCCAAAGCCAATACATTCGCTTTTGAACAAATACCCTTGGTAAAGCAATGAATCCGCCTCTTTCTCACTTGGCTATGTTTTAATAGCAGGGTAGACTTTATTCTCCAGCCTTGGCTCACAGTTTAGTCTAAAAGAAAGAAAATTTTAATTTCAATACTGTTTTGATTTGGGGTTGGCAACTCATAAAAGCCTACATGCTACAGAAATCACAATGGTAATACTTAATGTAGGGAGAGTGTGTTCCTACATTTCACAGGAAAGGGGGCTATAGATTTAACTCATATGTAAAGACATTCATATTATATATAGATATAAATGTCTTTCTCCTTGTTTAAGAGGTTTGTTTCATGGTAGCATTTGGGTGACACATGACTTAAAAATAAAAACTCTCTAAAAGTATTCCACTGAAAGTTACTAGATTCTACAGCCACCTGAAGATGGCTAAAGAATACTGAAACTGAAATGTGATTATAAAAACAACTAAGAGAAAGATTTAAGTCTATAAGAATCATATAATTTAGAGATGAAAATAATTATAATATAAATAAATAAATACCAATCAATTTATTTTAGTGTAACAGTATCTGATACAAATGGCAGTTCATTGTCCAGTGCAAAAATTCTGTCTCATTATGATTTGTGTAAGCTATCACTGGATTTTATTTGATATGGCAATTTTGGTTTGGTGGTGTTTATTGCAAATATAAAATCTTCTTTTATGTGTCGTGTCCCTTCAGGATATAGGTGATCATGGTACTCCACACCTTCCCATTTGTTGTACACCCTTTCAAGTGTCTCTTTTTGATGTTAAGTTTAAGTTTCATCTTTGTTTCTATTTTCTTCAAAATTGTGTTGTTGCTCACGTTTTCAGTCCATGGTATCTGCAATATCTTTCTGTAGAACCATATTTTTGTTGCTTCAAGTCTCTTCTTCATCTTTGTGGAAATTGTCCAGCATCCGTTGACATACAAGAGGACAGATATTACATAACAGTTCAGTACTCTTTTCTTTGTTTTTAACAAAAGTTTCCTGTCTCTTAATACTTTTTGGAAAAAGAAATTGTTATCTTTATTTACATTTTCAGTGTATTACTATAAGATTGGTACTAAATAGATAAATAGTTATAGTAACTGTTACTTAGTATATATCTTTTTACAACTACAAAAATGGGCTGAAAATTTCATAGGCTGACTATGAAGAATTGATGCTAGAGCTGTAAAATCTTGCATACATTAATTTCAACTCTTCTTATTGATAACTGCATTGTTTTCAGGTAAACTGATTAACTGGCTGTTCAAAGAAGATTTTGAAAGTAACTAGTAGTGACTTCTCTTGAAAATTTAGCTTTGTAGTGTTATCAATTACCTCCAGAAAAAAAGTTTATCCCCCAAGAACATTCATGATGAAATGGTTACTATATTAAGGGGTGAAACTTCAACGTTATTAGCAGTGCAAAAGTGGGTAGCTTAGTTTAGGAGAAGAAAGAAGAGTACTATTAATGAGCCAAGAAGTGGACATCCCAAGGAAAACATTGTATTCACCACATGATGATGGATGTCAGATCATTGGCTATGATTCAAATAGACAGTGCTATTAGCATATCCTGTAAGAGAGTTGAAAATATTCTGCACAAGGAACTTGATGAAAGTTTCTACTTGATGAGTGCCGTATCTTCTGAGACCTGATCAAAAGTGCACCAGGTTAATAAAATCAATCAGATGGTTTCTTTGAATATTTTTTAACTCAGGATTCATCACTTTAAGTCAGAGACAAAGAGACAATTCATGCAATGTAATTACCCATTCTCACCTGCTCAAAAAATCCAAGTTTATTTTGTCTACAGGGAAAGCGATGATAAAAGGTACTGTTTATTGAAGGTGAAGGTAAAAGGTACTGTTTATTGACTATCTTTAAAAGGACCATACCGTTGATAGAGAATACTATGCCAGCTTGATGAGTTAGCTACAAAAGGCTATCAAAATTAAACACTCAGGAAATCTAATGAAAGGTGTTTTGTTTCATCAGGACAATACTCCAGCACGCAAGTCCTTGGTTTCAATAGCTGTTGTGTATGACCATGTCCTTGAAATCGTTGATCACTCTTCTCATTTTGCACTATCTGATTTGGCTGGGAACTAGTATCAAAATGATGATGACATCATGTTTGCTGTTCATTACTTTTTTTAACCAATAGGATGAAAGCTTCTTCAACAATGGGATCAAATTACTTGGAAGAAGTGTGTGAACTGCAAGTGTGGCTATGTTGGAAAATAAACCTCATTTGGTCTGATTTCATGAGAGTATTTTGGTTAGCCTATGAACTTTCTAGTCAAACTTCATACTTTGGTGAAATTATATGGAAGGATTATAAGTATATATGCAAGGTTAATTTATGTTGAAGGCAAAGGCTGTATAAATTCTGGATCAAAACCCTTGAGGTTAATATACATGCTGCAATTATATTTTCAGTTATATAAATTATTAATGTAAATGGTGACATGGACAGTAGACTAAATAAGAACAAAATTATATATTATAGATGATATTGACAATATTACTAATCAATTTCTTGATAAGATGGTGATTTTAATAATAATAATAATAATATTCCTGATTATGAAGGATGTTATTACTAATGACAAAATCATTGCTCTTGATTATATTGTGGATAAGATAGATTATGTGATTACAACATTAAATTCAACATATTAAACAATAAAAATTTTTATACAAAATATAACACTCTTGATTGATTGCAAATTAGATACAAGGTCATAGCCTAAAATCTTGCATTAAAAGCTTTTAATAAATACCATCTCCAAAATTCTTTAAAAAGGCTCCTCAAAATAAGACACAAAACAAGGAAAAAATTTTAAAAAAGAAACAAACTGAATTAACAACTACAGGTTTTCTGTCCTCTTGAAGATCGTGTAAACATAATTTTAAAATCCACTTCCTACTTTGGATGTAAGTAGGACATGTTCTCAAGAAAAATGAATCTTAGAAAATTATTGATTGAATGAGGAATGTTAATCACATGGCTGTGAAAAACATATGCCACTGAAATGCATAACTTTGGCAAAGCTGATTATTTTTATTACTGTTCTTACTTTTAAATATGCACACAGATCAGAATTAGCCAATTTATTTTGATTATAATTATCGCATTTGTTAATGGTACACATTTAGAAAAGCCAGAATTTGAACTTCAGCAAAAAGCAAAAAAATAAAAAAGCATTTTTATGGCAGCATATTGTTTTTTTTTTTTTTGCATTTTGTTTTTAAAGGATAAAGTGGCATTGTTATTTATCTGTACATCAATTGGATCTTTCTACTTGGCTCTTTGCCATCTTTTTTCTTCCATTATTGTATACTGTTTAAGCACTTTAGATAATATGACATGAGAGGCTACACAAAAGTTCTCCAAATTTGAACTGCACAAACTAAACATTGCATGAACTTTTGCTACCACAACCTGATAAGATTTCTGCATCTAATATTATATGAGAAATATGATATATAAACTCTGTATTTTATATAATCATTTCTCATCAGACAAGGCAGGACTTCCACCAGTGCACAGAGGATTACAAAGAGAGAAAAAACAGTGTAGAGGGGATGTCGAATAAAGGATGGGAGGTAGATGGGATTTAAGGAGGTAGATGGCATATGATGTTGCATTTAAAATTTTGGAGATTGTTGCTATCAGGGAAGTAAATATACAGAAGGGAGTTCCACAGATGGGAAGTATGAAAATAGAAACTGTCAGAGTAGAAATGGTGGTTACATTTAACTATTTGGATGGTAAAAGAGTGGGACCTTGATGACAATCTAGTAGCACAAGATCAGACTAATAATGGGTAACTGAATGACAATATGGAAAAATTCTATGTAACATTTTTGTTCCTAAATAGGACTTCACCAGACTAATATAATGTTTTTTCAACTGGATCATGTATCAGTAAGGATAAAAGTGTTGGTTGATTGATCCAAAATTGACATTTTTTAATCAGAATCACCCCATGCAAGGCAGAAAAAACACTAAGACACAAGGGGTTTACAGGATGTGGAAGAATTAGGAAGAGAAACATTAATGATAAGCAGGAAGAGTAAAGAGTAATCAAGAGAGCAGTAGATAATGTTTGACATTTCATTTAAATTTTTTCAGATTAAAGTTGGTTGGAAAGCATGGAGCTGGAAGGGCATTTCATAAGAAAGAAGTTTGAGAAAAGTAACTTTTAGCACATAATTTATAGTTACATCTAGCCAGCTCAACTGTGAATTAGTGAGATCTTAACATCAGTCTAGTACTGTGTTTAAATTAAAAAATTCTAGGTAACATAGCTTAATCCAAAGAGTTGAGAGTTCAATCCCTGGCCAAATAGAGAGCATAGAATCTTGGAGAGTTGAGTTATCCAGAAAAATTAACCAAAACTGAAATATCCAAATACATAAAACATGGAATTAGAACAATCTACCTCGATGGATTAAATAAAAGTTTTGTTGTTTTACCAAGTGATATTTGTTGGAATTTCAAACCGAACCTTTTATTTAGTTCACTGAAACTGAGTTATCCAAAAGCATGACAGATGGAATTACAATAACCTACTGCTGTGGATTAAATAATTCACATTGTTAGGACTATAGTCCTTATCTTTAATGACACATTTACAAATTACAGTATGGTTAGTGACAAAAACATTCAAAATTTTCAGTACTCCTAGATTAGTAGATAATCATTTTTTAAATAATAGAGAATGAACTGTGTTACAAATGAAAGAACTTTTTATCTGCTATTGAATATCTACAGGGAAAATATAGATTCATTAATAAAGGAAAAAAGAATTTTTTTACCTAATTCCTTTTTATATCATTCACATTGTTCAGACTATTGTCCTTCTCTTCACTGTCATGTTACAATGTTTTGAAAGTTGTACACTATGGTCTTCTTCAGGTGCTAGGAATTTTGAACCAAACATTGGTTATAATTATTCAGTGAGACAAATGTTAAAGAAATAGGGACACTAAACATTAAATAGAAGTTTTAAATTTCGGGCAACTGTATGTTTCATCATACAACTTAGACAACTTCATTCAGCTTTCCATTGCTTCCATTTATATTAATGTGATTTTTTTAATATCCCATATGTTGTGACAGCAGTAGATTTGTTAAGAAAGGTTATATAAATCTTGACACATGGAGAAGTTAGAAACCTGCATACTTTCAATATATTTTCATTTTAGTAAGTTACTTTTTCTAGGATGTGCATTGTGGTGCAATGGATATTGGCTCAGAATAAGAAATCAGAGACCCAAGTTCAAATCTTCAGTTGAATTTGTTGCATTCACATATGTGAAAATACCCTTGGGAAAAGTATTAATCAATTGCTTCTCTCCCCAGCTATGTGTTAAGTAGCAGAACAGATTGGGCTCTGTAGCCTTGGTTGGCAACCAGTCTATCATGGAAAGTAATGGCAATCTACTGCAGGAAAATCTTAAGCCCAGTCAGTCATGTCTCTTTTGAGACATGATCACCCAAGCATGTATCACATATGGCACTTAACTGACTGACTGACTTTTTCTTTAAGTCAAAATTATGGTCAGATTCATTGTGATAAATAACTAATACACTGAGTGTGTTGTTTTGTAAAAGATCTTATATTCTTTCATTTAAGTTCCTAGCAGTCTTACATATGTATTAGGATTTTGAATGAGTTCTTGGTGATTTTTCAAGAAAAGTGATGTTTTATTTACAAAAATTAATAAGAAACATGTCACTGAAAGTATTGTCTATTGCTAGCAACAAATTTTTTCCATCCTTCTGGTAGCACTTGAATTGCACATAAAAAAATGACTCGTCTTTTGAGGCTAACCACCAAGTTGATCCATTTTTTGGCATCTTCATAAGAATGAAAGTTCAGCCAGGCCGTATAACATCAATTAGCACAAGTGATGAACAAACAGGGCAATGTCTGCTAAATATGGCAGGTGGAGTAGGGCTTCTCATTTAAGTAGGTTTTCACCTGTTTTGAAACATGTGGCCTAACATTGTCATGTTGCAAAATCACTTTGTCATGTCTCTGCTCATATAGCAGCTGTTTTTTCTTCAATGTTCGACTCAAATACATCAATTATAGTTGATAGCAATCTCCTGTGATGGTCTTAGTTGTTTTGAGCAGCTCATAATAAACTGCACCCAGCTGATCACACTAAATGCAGAGCAGAAGCTTCAAACCATGGATATTCAGCTTTGCCACCAATGTTGAGGTATGGCTAATTTTACCCCACAATCTTCTACATTTAGGGTCATCATAGTGTATCCACTTTTTCTCACCAGTCACAATATGGTGAGAAAAACCTTTTTGTTTCTGCCATTGAAGCAGCTGATCACATGTGATAAGACACTGTTTAACATCTCTCAATTTCAGCTTGTACAGTAACCAATGTCCTTGCTTTTAAATCATTCTTAATGCTTTCAGACATTTTGAAACCGTTGTGTGATCAACTTTTAATGATTCTGCAAGTTCAGTTTGCACCTGACATGAGTCTTCATGAAGTAATATCTCCAATTCTTTATCTTCAAACTTTTCGGTGTGATGGAGTGTTCTTTATCTTCAACATCAAAATCATTATTTTTGAAGCATCTAAACCAATTACAGCATGTTGTTTCTGACAGAGCATGATCGCCATAAATCTAAACAAGAATTCTGTGTGCTTCAGCGGCAGATTTCTTTTTAATAGTGCAGTAAAATTTCCAACAAATACATAAAATCTAGCATGTTTAGCACTATGGAAAACAAAGTTGTTTTCACTTTAGCAAAATGACATACACACAATTTCAAGCTTGCATATAGTACTTCCTTAAAAATGTTTTAATATCTGAAACTACATGCATGCAGTTCTGGGAATGTCATCTGTTGGAAAACAGCAAGAACTTATTCAAGGTCCTTATATTTTATGCAACTTTTATTATAGTCTATTGTATAAATTCCTGCTTCAGGTTTTATGTTGCTATTATTTTGTTTTGCATTAATTAAATTAGTTATTGTTTTAAAAGTAGTTTCAGCAAACTTTATATTAATTTAAGATAAGTGCATCTTATAGGCTATCAAATATCACATTTTGTTTTTAATTTGCATTCTTCAAGTAATTATGGCTCTCCCAAATTTTCTATTCTTTGTAGACCTTAGCAGGTTTACTTCCTTTGCTAAAGCTCCCCCATTATTATTCCACCATCCATTCACAAAAGCTTGTCAGGTGGCTTGCTGCCTTCCTCTATCTTCTTCTATTCAATATACCCAGCAAGGGTTAAATTTTCCAATCCCTCTCTCCTCAGTGTTTAATTGTTATTAACTTCATTCAAAAACATTACTCTTGATTATATGGTGACATCTGTCATATCAGCACTGTCTGTGCATTGAATATTATAGTCCTATCTGGTCGAATGCTTCTGCTATTCCTCTTGAAGTTCTCAATAAAATCCAAAGGTGGATCTGCAATATAATCATTCATGACTTGGCAGCCTATCTTCAATCACTTTCTCACCAAAATGATGTGGCTTCCCTCTGTCTTTGCTACAAGAATTTTCATGGCAACTGCTCTGATGTGCTTTTATCTCTGGCTTCCTGACCACATGTATTTATGCATGCTACTAGATTGGCAACAAAGCCCCAATAGTTAAATGTAACCACTTTTTATCCTTTCTTCAACATTCCCTCTACCTTGTTTTTTTTTATCTCTTGCTTTTTTCTATCTCCTATGCACCAGTGATGGTCCTACCTTGCTCGAGAAGAAATGATTATAAAAAAGAAAAAAAGCATATATTCCAAGAATCTTTGTCAAAACTGACATGTTTCTATTTATTGATTATAACATTGAAAATGAAAGAAAAAAAATATTGTTTTGATATATTACTCATTTTATTTTCAGAACGGTAAAAAATACCACTCGAGCACAATGAAAGTTTTATTCAGTTTATGGAGAAGGTACTGTGAGTGGTCAAACATGTTGAAAGTGGCTTGCAAATTTTCTTGTGGGAGTTTTCTTGCTAAATATTCTTCTATTTTGTAACAGGCTGAGCAACTACTATTTAAAGAATTTGAATATACCTTGTCATCATATCTTAAATATCCAACATAGAGATATCTAGCAAATATAACATTTTACCTTCTTTTATATGCTATGTCCCTTTAGAACGTTGGTGATCATGGGTTTTCACGATTTTCTGTCCTTTGTAGCTTTTAATAAATTTTGTCTTTTTTTTATCTCTCCTAAATTTTGTCCTACTATCGATTAACTTAAACTTGCTAGATAAGTTATGCATTGTTTTCCTCTGGTCCTTCTACCTTCAATAAGTCTTGTGAACATCAAATTTTCCAGTCCTTCTTTCTTCATTTCAACTTTCTGACATTAGGTATAAGTGTACTTTTCTTTCCATTTTCTCTAAAACATCATCATTGACCACGTGCTCATTTCATAGTATTTGTAGCATTCTTCTGTAAAAACACATTTTTATTGATTCATTTCACTTCTCCAGCTGTGAGGATATTGCCATATATTAATTGATAGATTTTTTTGTTTTTATAGATTATCAACCTTTTGCATGTTATTCAAAGCCAGAAAAAATTTTTAGATTGTAAGAATTTTTTAGAGACAATGATGATTTATACAAGTCCTACTAATTAACCCATAACTAGGAGAGAACAGATTTATACCTTTTTGGAGGGTATTTGCACATAAGTGAATGTAACAAATTTAACTAGAATTAGAATTAAACTCTTCAATTTCTAATCCCAAGCCCTTATCTATTATATCACCAACAAATACAAACTTACAGCACCTGGTATTTCCAAGCAGTCACCTATCTAGGTACTGGATAAGCTCAATATTGCTTAACTTCAGTGATACTATGATAGCTGTTGTTTCAATGTGATATGGCTGTAAGCCCACTGCCATATAAAAGAACTTTTATTATATAACTGTTCAGTATCTTTTTCTTGTTTCTAATGAAATTTTCTTGTTTATTAATACATACTGATTAATCACCTTGTTTTTCTATGAATTTGGAATTTTGAATACACTAAATTGAATACACTAAATTGTACCTATGATGAGAAAATGCAATCCCAACATATGCATACTGAAGATACGATTTGAGTGATGAATAAAAGCCACCCATGTCTGTTCATGTTAAATTAAAACTAGTGACTTAAATATCTGGAATCTAGAGTGTAGTTACATGTAAATAATATATAATTTGAATTTTAAACAACAACAAACACCTAAAATTACAGTTTTGTACCCAACCATGAATGTCTTGAATACTGAAAATAGATAAATGAATGGCAAAAACTTATTTGAACAATTATAAACATTCAGTAAGTTCTATGTTTGTTTGTACAAAAATATCAAATATATAATTTTACTAATCTTTTTATTTATTCTTATTAATATATTCGAATAAGCTTCATAAATGATCCTAGAATAAAAATGTATATTCTTAAATTATTGGTTATATCAGGTAAATATGATTATCTTAAAGCATAAATAAATCTGCCCTGCCATGCACATTGTAGTGAACCACCCTCATTCCCTTCATATTCCCTTGCTGAGATACAAAGTCCATTCAACCTCTTTCCAAAAACCACTGCCATGTGAAGCCAACTCCCAAGAGGTTGCTTCTCCAATCACTACAGTTTTAGCCTGTTCAAAGCTAGCATAAACTGTTATGTTTTACACTTTATCCATATAAACTGTGCTGCTTACTCTATAACCCTCTACCTCAAGTGGAATATATACCTTGTTGTGTTTTGTATCATGGGCAACAACCTTCTCTTTTAAAACAGACCAAAATTCTTAGAGCTCCTTCTACATTCAGTCTCCTGATGTTAACCCCAACCAACTACCTTGACCTATTATCAGTCCACATGGATTCAGCTTGAATTTTGACTGATAATCACAAATCTGTTTGGGTGAGAGATTGCAAAGTTCACAAAATAGAAAAAAGGTGAGTCACACTGTAAACATGATTTCTTACTTTTTTTTTTCATTCTTCTTCTTTTTGATTTTCATCTTTTTAACAAAATCTCTTTTGGCTGTCAGTTTGCTCCTCTTCTTTAAATCATGGCTGGCCACTCTAATGAGCCTATAAAAAAAAAGAAATCTTTGAGAATGTTGTTTGCTATCAATGAGCCTAAAATAACTTCACCCATCCCCAAACCATTGATATTCCATCCATAGTTACCATTATAACCTTGTGAAAATTTGTGGCTGAGCAAAATAAATATCAAGAAAAATAAGCTATATACATTATAGCCTATGCTGTCTTCAAATGGCTAAACTATTACAAGGAATTACTGATACAGATTTTTTTAATAAGATATTATTATCAAAGAATGATGACCTTTTCTGAGTAAAATAAATCAATAGGTTAGATTACAGTAATGTGGGAGAATAAGTTAGAAGCAATATTTTTAAAGCTAACTTTCAGTCCATGGAACAGAGATCCCAATTACAGTCTGTTTATACTCTTAAATTTTGTTAAAGCTTTAGTATGTACACATATACATTATATATACTGTTGCTCAACATATATCAACAGGGGGAGGGGGGTAAATTGCTGCTCTTTTATATTTTTAATTTCATACCTGAATGTTGTTTCTTTTTTATTTTAACAACTACACAGTATAGTAGGGTCAGTTGAGCACCATAATGACTCTTGACATTTGCACTGGAATTTCCAATATAAACATTTCAGAATGTTTTGGTGTCAATCTGAGGACAGTGCAGGGTAGTTGGATCTGTCTAATAGTGATTACAAAGATGTCTGGAGTTACCTCTAGTGATGCCTTCATTCATCTTGCCTCAGCCTCACCATGGAGGTCTACATCAAATGCATTGAAGAGGTAGTGCTACCTTGGATCAGGAGGGTGGCTGCTGGAAGATACTGTATCTGGCAACAGGGCTCTGCACTATGCCACAAAAACCAAAGAACCCAGTCATGACTGTCAGATAATTTCTGCAACTGTATTACCCCCATGATTATTATGTGTAGAGTACAGTTGAGTGAGAGAACAACAAAACTCCTTGTAACACCAAAGATGAACTGAAGGCAAGCATTCTGACAATATTCACCAACTTAAACAAGGAGATCATCCAGAAGAGGTGCAAGAGATTCCAAAATTACTTGGAGGCCCTGGTTGAAGCTAATAGGGATTTTATTGAATAAATTTACTCTTTAGTATTTCAAAATATTGTGAGTAATTTTTCTAAATATATCTTTTAAAATGAGATGTCAGCATTATTTTCATTTTTGCACAATTAGACGACAATTCATCCATCACATCATATATATATGTTTTGCAATAGAACTTGTTACCTACAAGCTCTATATCAAGTCCTTCATGGACAGGTATGAGATTAGTGCAGGCAACTCTCTTCCTGTTTTATATTAATGATCTACCAAGAGCATGATCACTTGTGAATATCTATGATACAATAGTATATGGGTTCAACTCCAGAAAATCTCGATTACCAAAATCCAGCAGTTGATCATTCTTCTAAACTAGTTTTAACAACTTAATGGGGTATTAATTGGCTGGTCACATTCAATACCTCAAAAACCAAACTTGCAACATTCTATCATTGCTACATAGAACTTGAATTTTTGCCTATCACAAATATACATTTTTTTATTGTGATCATTTATGAAACTTAGGGTGTTCTTTCAAGGAGGTTAATAATCTTGAATGCTTATAAGCATTTAAGCTTACCCCAGACCTCAGATAGAACTTTTATATAAGATCCTAAACTAAAGACTCTAGAAAAAAGGTTAGTTCTTTATGCTACCCCAGCATATACCTGGCTCTTCCATATGTGCTCTTCCTTTACAAGAGTGCGATCAGGCTGGAAATGGAGTACTGCTGCTATAGGCTGACAGGAGCTGCCTTGCCTTCTATTTCCAGTTTAGATAATCTAAAATCATCTATATAGACTTGTGGGTGGTGAATTGTTTTCCACCCTACAATCCCTTTCCCACAGATGAAACATTACAAACCTCTTGCTACTCTCCATTTCCATGGAAAGCAGCTGTATTTCTCCCAACTCTAATCCTCCCAATTAAGATATGCAACACTGTAAAAATTTAGTAAAATCACCCTCATTCTCTTCATATTTCTTTAGCATGAGTAACTTTCACTTAGATAGATTGTGGAACAGAATCCCAGGAGGATGCTTTTTCTGGTCACTAAACAATTTTAACATCTTCAAATCTAAAGTTAACCATTAATTTTGACACACATCTACATAAACTGTCTCTAATTACTCACACAACAACCATCTTCAGTAACCCTCTACCTTTAATGGCTCTTAGGCCTAGAAAACTGCTAAAAAACTGGACCTCCCTGTAAAGCTGAACTTAAAACTAAATCTATATTGAAATTATTACAATCAACATAATTACAGATAACAACCAATTATTAAAGACACAATAGCTAAGATTATTGTGGATAATAATAAAGCAATTTCTCTACATAATCAAGGCCTTTAGTAAAACTATTTCAAAGCACATGATACACTCTTCATTACTGCTACTAGCAACATATGTGTGAGTAAGCCCCAAATTCCTCATGAAAGATACTTCTAGTCTTACCATCTTTTTTCTGACACCACCTTCCTTCTTCCTTATTTGACCTCTGCCTCAGCTAGCCAAAGATTATCGGCTAAAAGTTTGGCAACCCTTGGAGGACTTATACTCTAATGCTTAAAAAATCCTCCTCCCTTTCAGATTACAGAATCCTTATGCAGTAAAAATTTATCTTGACTTCACCTTCTTGCACAATCAAGAATGCCCTAAACGGAGATCTCTGACCTTTGATGACATTTGTACCTCAGGCACAAGAAAAGCAGCCACAACACAGATTGAATTTGTGTGGGTGTATATATATATATATATATATATAAACACACACAAGTAACAAAGATTGTGTTTCTCTAAAAAAATGGGCAAGCAGTTTATTTCTGGAGGATAACATTACACTTTTAAGGCAAGCAATCTTTGTAATTAAAGGGCTTAATATCAATTGACATCAACAAATAAAATTAAATGTTTAACTTATCTTTCCTGACATTTTAGAGAAAATTAAATAATGTCTTTTAAGAAATATATAAGGGTTTTTTTTAATAAAATTAGCTTTGTTATTAAACTCCCTGCAGAGTGGATATTATATCAGTTAAAGTCTGAGTTGGATAAAATAAGGTTAACAATTGATTTAATTTCTTTAACAATTGATTTAATTTCTTGCTCTCTCTCTCTCTCTCCCCTCTTCTTTTAATATATATATATTATATATATATAATATATATATATTAAAAGAAGTAATATATTTTTCATTTATTAATCCAATAGATTTTATTACATAAATGTTATTTTTAGTGGATACCCATATTTGAGTAGATGCTCCATTTACTTATTAAACAATAATTTTTTTTTTTCTACTAGTTCAAGAAATCTTGTTAAAGGAAAATATGTGCTCCCTAGTAAGATCTGAACCTATGTTCCCCTTTTCAGGAGAAACCATTGTTTGATCCAATGTGCTCTTGACTGACTGAGCTACAGGGCCACCCTTGTAAGCAACATACACTGTGCATAAGAATGTTACAACTTAGTGTGTATGCACGACAGAGTTCAGGGTCAATCTGTGCCAAATGGTATCACTCTACATACTTGATCTCTATTATCATAACAAGAGTCCCAATACTTTTTGATTAGAATTTGTATGATCTGACATATTGTATATGAAATTTACAAGCAGTAGCATATTTTTTGTAGAAAATAGAAAGTTCATTCCTGAGTTTTGAATCTAACAAGATAAATGGTTGAAGAAACAATAATTATGATGCTTTTAACTTTAGTTTTTCATTGACCAAATTCTCTGTGAGAAGTTTTGTCAAATTGTAAAACTCTTATTTTTATTTGTTTTCTAAGACATTCTCTAAACATCAATTGTAAGAAGACTAAATGCATGGTTGTTAGCAAATGGGATAGCTCAAGATGCAATTTATAGATTGGAGATACCAAAATCAAACATGTACAACAATTTCATTATCTGGAAAATGTATTAACAGAGGACAGAAAGTGTGATACAGAAATGCAGATGCGTATTGGGATAGCAAAAGATGCCTTCCAATATCTGAACCAAGTATCAAGAAACAGAAAAATTTATTTCAAAAGAAAGAAAAGAGTACTGAACCATTATGTAGTATCTGTACTCCTCAGTGGCTAGAAATATTGCAATTGCACAATCTCCTCACAGATGAAAAAGAGAGTTGAAGCAGCAGAAATGTGGTTCTACATAAGGATGCTGAGAACACCATAGAACGACAGGAACAACAAAGATGTTCTGTAGACAGTGGCAATAAAAAGGAGATTTATACTTAAGATTAGAAAGAGAAAATTGAAATTTCTCAGGTATAAAATGAGGAAAGAAAGATTGGAAAATTTGATATTCACAAGACAAATTTGAAAGTAAGAAGGCCAGAGAAAAGAATGTACAACCTGATGAAGAAATGGATGAAAGATCATGGTTTGAAAGAGATGACAAAAGGACAAAAGCTTTTCAGAGATGCAAAGGACAGGAAATTGTGGAGAACTATAATTGAAATGGCACATAGATGAAGAAGCAGCAGAATTAGGGAGATTGATTCTTGAATGAAGATTATTTTCCTTTTTCTTTCATAAAAGATAAATTTATGGAAAGAGCTTAACCATTTTAAATGCTCATATCTTTCCATTTAATGATTTTCAACCAGGATGTCCAAAATTCAAAACAAAAAGTGTTATAATCCCCAATAAAACATGCATGACTGTTAAATATTAAGGACATCTGTACTTGTTACAAAGCTTGAAAATTTTCTATGAAAAGCAATTTTGATAAACTGTTTCACTTTACAACAGAAAACTTCCAGTATTTTTTAAATATTTCATAAATGCCATGGACACAAATTAATAACAAATGATACAAATAAAAATTTATTTGGATTGTATTTCACTATTGTTTATTGGACATTTTCATCCATCTCTACTATTCAAACAAAGAGAGTATCATGTACTTAAACAGAACAACTATTCATCCTCAAAAGGGCAAATTTGACACAAGGTCAGTTTTATGTGTGGCATCGTAAGCATGGTAAGGTTACAGAAAGAAAAAAAACACTGCTGTAGTTTCTGTTGGCTTACAAAAGAAATAGGATAGTGTTCACCAATTACTTAATGATGTAAATAAAAAAGTTTGTCGTCTTATGTCTATAATTGAAAATAGCAGAAACTGAGAAACATGAAGTACCTATGGCTAAAAAGCAGTTTAGTTGGAATAATATAAATGAAATTATACTATGATATTCCCTATTTGCCAAATTGATTTTGAGCCAAAATATATTTCCATAAATTACCATTTACAATTTAGATAAAGATATTAGTCATCCTAACTTTTGTTTCAGGACATTTAAATGAAAAACCTCATTTTGACAAGTGTGGTAAAGGCCATGCATTTTAAGAATTATAGTTTTTTTCCATGTAAACTGCTATAAATATTATATAGGTCTTAATATGTAAAAATAAGAAATACGAGGGTGCTATGGTTAAATTGTTGTCTCATTTACATAAAAATGAAAATAACACTGACATCTAATTTTAACAAATATATTTACCAAAATTACACAAAAATATCTTGAAATACTAAAGAGTAAATTTATTCAATAAAGTTGCCATTAGCTTCAACCACAACTTTACACACAACTTTAGAATCTCCTGCAGCTTTTCTGGATGGTCTCCTTGTTTAAGTTAGTAAATGCTGCCATAATCCTTGCCATCAGTTCATCTCTGGTGTTACAAGGACTTTTGTACATCTCTTGCTTCAAATGTGGCATATATATAAAAATCAAAGGGGTTGAAGTCTGGGGAGTTAGGTAGTCATATGTAAGGGATGATATAGTTGCAGGAATTATCTGTGAGTCACAACCAAATTCTTCTGCTTGTGGAGCATGATGCAGAGTTCTGTTGCCAGACAGCAAACATCCTCTTGACACAGGGCAGCACTGCCTCCTCAAGGTACTTGATGTAGGCATCCATGTTGAGTTTAATTCCCTCACCAACAAATTTAGGAGTCTCTTTCTTATCAGAATGATCAGAGTGAGTTTTCTGAGCTGCTATATGATTGTAATCAACATTAAACTCATACAACTCTTTCTGAATCCTCTACACTGTCCTCAGACTGATCCCACCAAACACTCTGAAATGTTTATATTGAAGCTTCTGGTGTAAATCACAAGAAGTACAGCATGTCGTTTAAAAATTTATAACTGAGTGAATTGTGTCATGGTGCTTTTTACTTCACAGTTGGTGCCCAATTGATTCTTCTCTGAGACTAATTACCAAACTAGGTTAGAGGGTCTAGTTTCTTCTACTATTTAACCTATAGCTGTGAGGAGAAGAGATGAACTCATCTCTTTCTGAAGATTACTTATGTGTAAGTAAATATAATAAAACTTAACTGAAATTTGAACTCAGATCACTAATTTCTCATACTTTCCATTACACCAACCAAATATCCAAATACTCTAAAATACATTCAAGATTTATTTCTTAAAATTCCCTGCTGAAATAAGGAGATTTCTATACAATAAAATATGACAGTGCTCACATGTTTGATTCTCACCATGTGTCCCTTTACAGTGACCTTCTCTCAGTCTAATCTCATTGTAGAATGTATATGCACATGTAAATATTTACTAAGCTCAACTATTACAAGACTCTAGTTATGGGGCTCAAATTCACTGGATATGCCTTGACCAATGATCAATACTCAAGATATCTGTTGTTAAATATCTATATTTGTTCATAAGCTTTAGTACTTTCTTTGAGAGCCAAATAGTAAGCCTTATCAATTATGGTACATCAGAAAAATGATTTATTGGATTTAAAATATTGAAACTAATATTGCCAATTGAATTTTGCCTTTAGCTGAATAAGTATATAACTTATTCATATTTCATTGGATCATAAATAGTAATTGTTATACATATATATACATACCTAAAATATAAGTAAATATTCAGCAGAGACATACATGAGAATTTGCATTGAATAATGATAGAATTATTTGTTTGGATTAGCTCTTGTACCCAGAATCAGACCATCTTTTCCCAGTTTTTAGGCTGTTTAAATGTATCTGTTCTTTGTTACTCTTCAAATTATGAGAGAAGCTAAGTTAAAGAGATTACTAGCCTCCAGCAGCACATACCATATCAAGTGTGTGTTTTATATTATTTAATTCTTTAAGGAAAGTTGATTGGATGATAAAATTTCCATACTGAATTTCAATAGGAAATATATTCATTATCTAATCATGTTTCTTGAATGTATTCAGGTTATTACAAATTAAGTTCATAAGCTAACCCAATCTTCTGTGTGCCATGTCTCTTCAGAACTTTGGGTCTCTACAATTTCCTGTCATTTAAAGCTCTGAATAAATTTTCTTTTTTTGTTATCCCTCCTATTGTTCTGCCATCCATTTACTCAAGCTCATGGTGTAAGCTATGCATTATTTTCCTCTATTTCTCTTGCCTTCAATCTGTCATATAAGTATCAAATTTTCCAAACCACATTGCTTGCCTCATTATGAGTCTCAAAAATTTCAACTGCCTTTTTCTTGATGTTAAGTCTAAGTGTCTTTTTTGTTTCCATTTTCTCTAAAAGTTTGTTGCTTCTCACATCTTTATAGACCATGGTATTCTCGGCATACTTCTGTAGAATCGTATTTCTGTTGCTTCAAGTCTTTTCATCTTTGAGGAGATTATCCAACATCCACTAACATATTAAAAGACTGATATTACCTAACAGTTCAGTACATTTTTATTCATTTCTAACAAAATTTTTCTTATGCCCAGAATGACATCAGCAAAAAAGATATTGTTTCAGTGATATGAGCTTCTCTCAAATTAACTCAAATAAGAGTCTTAAGATGCTAACCTGTGAATGTAATCTCAACCAGAAATGTATAGCCACAATCTAGATTTACTATGAACCATCAAACTTTATAGACATCAAATAGCTATCATTTGTACTTTAAATAAAAAGTAGTATTTGAAAAATGTATTTTTTCATTAGACTAATCAATTTTATTGGCAACTATATGTGTGTAGGCATGTGCATATATATATATATATAGAGAGAGAGAGAGAGAGAGAGTGTGATGTATAAGTTGTCATCTAAATTATACCAATTTGAAAATAACACTGACATCTCATTTTAACAGATATACTTACTAAAATTACACAAAAATATCTTGAAATACTAAAGAATAAATTTATTCAATAAAATTACTATTGGCTTCAACCACAGTCTCTATGTGATTTTGGAATCTCCTCCACCTCTTTTAATGGTGTCCTTGTTTCAGTTAGTGAATGCTGCCATAATCTTTCCCTTCATTTCATCTCTGATGTTACAAGGAGTGATGTAGTTTCAGAAATTGTTAGACAGTCATGAATGATTCTCCTGCTTGTGTCGCATGGTGCAGAGACCTATTGCTAAGTCTTCCAGAATACACCCTCTTGACCCAGGGCAGTACTACCAGTTCAAAGCAGTTGATGTAGGCCTCTGTGTTAAGTCTGAGGCCCACACCAACAAATTTATTTTCTTATCACAATGATCAGAATTAGTTTAACTGTACCTTTGTAATTATCATTACACTTAACCCACTCTTTCTGAATCCTCTGCACTGTTTACAGATGTTTGTATTGAGGCTACTGACAGGAATACCAAAAAGTACAGTATGCCATTCCTGAATTTCTGGGAAAGTGATTCGCATCATGGTGCACCTTTTCTCAGAGATGGTGTCCAACTGACCCTACCATACTGTGCAGTTGACAAAGTAAAAAAAAAAAGGAATGCCTATATGCAAAATTATATATATATATATATATATATTAATGGCACTATTGTCTAAAAAAGTTTTCAATGAATAAATAATTTTTTACAAGAACTGATTTCATTTTTTTTATTTTTAATTATAATAATTAATAATTGAAAATTTTTCAAAGCCTTGTTATTAAGTAAGGATTATATTTACTAATTGAAAATGGAAAAGCTTAATATATTTACTAAAATTACACAAAAATATCTTGAAATACTAAAGAGTAAATTTATTCAATAAAGTTGCCATTAGCTTCAACCACAGCCTTCTTTTTTTTCTTTTGTTGAATGCACAGTATAGTAGGGTCAGTTGGACACCATCTGTGAGTAAAAATGCTCCATGACACAATTCATTTTGCCAAACATTTGAAAACCACATTCTTTACTGCTTGCTATTCACACTAAAAGCTTCAATATGAACATTTCAGAGTGTTAGGGTGTCAATCTGGAGACAGTGCAGAGGACGAGTTGCATGTGTCTAATGGTGATTACAAAGGTGTTTGGAGAAATCAGTAGTGATGACAACATCATGTCTTCATTAACCTTCCTACTGGGCCTCAGCCTTAACATGGATAGCAATATCAAGTACTTTGTGAAAGTAGTGCTACCCTGGGTCAAGAGGGTGGCTACTGGATGACGGTATATCAGGCAACAGAAATCGGAACCATGCCACACAAGCAGAAGAATTTACTTATGCCTTTCAAACAATTCATGTAATCACATCATCCCTTACATCTGGCCACCTAACTCCTCAGACTGCAACCTCCTTGATTATTATGTGTAGGGTGCAGTTGAATGAGAGATCAACAAAACTACTTGTAATACCAAAGATGAACTAAATTATTGTAGCATTCCCCTATTTAAGCAAGCATTCTAAAATTGTCTGAAGGGCTTTTTTGAAGCCAATGGTAATTTTAATGAGAAAATTGATTCATTTTCATTTTTACATAATTTAGATGACCTCTTATCCATCCCATGCTATAGCATCTACTCAAATATGAGTATCCACTAAAAGCATTATTTAGGATTTATATATATATATGTATATAACATTATACTGCAAATGAAAAAATATTCTCTTAAGATATGAAAGTATAACGTTTTTAAATGTTTAATAATTTCAGTTAATCTTATTAATAATTTATGAGAATTTTTTCCAGTACACAACAATTTTTTGTTTATAGATACATTATTTAAGTCCATCACAGAACAAAAAGTGTAGGCGAGAAAAATATAGTTTTTTTCTTGTCTTTTTTTTATTTAACCATATATATATATATTCACACACAAATTTTCCCATTTTTATTATTACTTATTCTCTTTTTACTCTGCTTACTGCTTGGACAGTTTTTATGATTTACCAATATTTTATCTTCCTTACCATCTTTCTATTATGCAAAAAAATTCATTTAATAATTTGTAAAACCATTTCTTTTTATTAAGTTTGATAAGGTTACTTTTTATTCTCACATCACTTTTTCTATCATTTCAATATCTCCACACTTCTAGATCTTTCTCAGCATTTTTTTCTTCAAGTTTGTCTTACTTCTCTAACTTTACTTTCTCTTTCAGAGCAATCTTAACTGTCCTGAGGCCATGCAATATCAATAACAAGATTTTCTTTGTTTTGTTAAAAGAAAAAATTCACCAATATCCAGTCTCTGTTGTTCAATAACATGGTGTATCTGTAGATTAAAATCCTATAAGATTGTCACTTTCTCTTTTTGTACATTTTCAGGCACCTGGCTATATGGGAATTTTTCTGTAAAGAAGTAATACTGTTATTAGATTATTCGACATCAACTAAACTGTACTATCCTGTTATTTCAATGCTAAGATGTCACTCAATCCCTCTAATGAAACCATATAAACCAGATAAACCAAAATTATATATATATATATATATATATATATATATATATATATATATATTAACATCAGCCATAATAAATTTAGTATAGAAGATAAGGACATTGAAATAGAATAGACTGTGTATATAGATGTAGTTTCACACAACACTTTTCACAAAAAGCTGCCTTTATCTTAAGTGATTCTTGGGCCTTAAAAATCATCATCATAATACAGCCATATTGTGTTAAAACATTGGTTTCTGTATGATCTTATTCATTCTACAACACCTCCTGTCACCCATTTCTCTTTTTCTTTTACGTAACCCCCTGTGCACCAGTGGCAGTAATGCCTTGCTTGGGGTAAAACAGTTATAAAAAAATAATTTTCTTTTTAAAATTTCCTCATCTCCTACATATTTTCTCTATGGTGTTTTCAGTGTCCATTAATAGAATCACATCTCAGTTGCTTCAAGTCTCCTCTTGATCTGTGATATGTCCAGCATAGAGGATGGATTGGTTGGTTGGTTGGTTGTTTTGTTTTTATGGCATATCAACCTTGGCAAGTCATTTATTGCCAACTAAATTTTTATTTATTTATTGCTGGTAATACCTTTTTCTTTCAACAATTTATTGTTGTTTTTATATAAGTTTTGTGTCTAGTAATACTTTTTTCTTTTCAAGTATCAAGATTCATTGGGATTTGTTTTTAAGGGCAGGATCCCCAAGTCCTACCCTTGCTATTTAACCCATAACTGGAGGGAAGGGATGGATTAATACCTTTCCCAAGGGTACCAGTGCTTAAGTGAATGCAGGGTATTCAACTGGAATTTGAACTCGGCTCACCGATTTCTCTTTCCAAGCCGATATCCACTGCACCACAACGCACATCCATCACTAAATGCTTACAGCACCTGGTATTCCCAAGCGGTCACCCATCTAATTACTGACCAGGCTCAACGTTGCTTAACTTTGGTGATCGAGTGAGAACCGGTGTATTCAATGTGATAGGCCGTAAGCCAGAGGATGGACATTATAACAGTCAGTCAGTTAAGTGCCATACATGAATCAAGCTTTATTTCTTTTTTCCAAAATTAATACTTGAATTTTGCACCAGATAAAATAAATATATTGCAGATATAACAAAAATACTTTTAGCTGTCTAGTGCTATCTGGAAGTTCATTTCATGAAATTCCTGTTGATAAGTATAAACCGAGAGCAGACCAATTATTTGTAGGGACATAGGTTCTGTCATTAGAACCAAGTTAGAAAATCACTTATCAAATGAAACAATCTTTTGCCTTGGTAGAAGTCATAATGCAAATTACAAATCAGAGATACCAAAATTAGACAACTACAAAAATTTAAATTTCTGGGAAGTGTTTTAAACAGACGACAGAAAGTGTGACACTGATATCAGAACATGAACTAAGATAGCTTTTGGTATGCATCTTTTGCTAAGTATAAAGAAACAGAAAAACCTTGTAAGAAATAAAAAAAAGTACTGAACTGTTATGGGATATTTGTCCTCCTCTATGGCAGAGAATGCTTGAAAATGTTCTTATAGATGAAGAAGAGACTTCAAGCAACAGAAACATGATTCTACAGAAGGATGCTGAAGATACCATATGTAAGCAACAACAAAGTTTTAGAAAAAATAGAAACAAAAAGGAAATTTATACTTAATATCAAGAACAGGCAGTTGAAATTTCTAAGGCATATACTGGGGAAGAAGGCTTGGAAAATATGATATGCACAGGGCAGATTGAAGGCAAGAAGGACAGGTAAACAACACTTAGTGAGCTTGAGTAAATATATAGCAGTTTAGGAGAAATAACAAAAAGACAAAATTTATTAAGAGCTATGAAAAACATAGGGGACATGGTACATAGTAATAATTCATGGAAATCATTGAAAGAACTCTTATTCTCTACAGGATAAAAATGTAAATTTTATGGCACATCTGGTAAAGTGCCTGTCTTATTCATTGATGTATCTCTGAATTCTTGCATTCACTTACTTGCAAATACCCTTGAGAAAGGTATTAATCTGTTTCTTCCCTCCAGAAATAACAGGACAGGTTAGGTTCTGTAGCTTTGGTTGGCAACCAGTCTACCACAGAAAGTAATGTAACCTACTGCAAGAAAATCTTCTGCACAGTCAGTCATGACTCTTTTGAGACATGATCGCCCAAGCGTGTATCACATATGGCACTTAACTGACTGATCTTTGAATAGAATTAGACATAAATCTTTAGCAACTATTTATGCTCTAAGGATTTTTTCTATTGTAATGCTAGATCTTTTTCTTTAATGTGCCATATTACTTCAGGATATGGGGAGATCATGGCTCTCTGTAACTTTCAATCATTTGTAGCTCTAACCAATGGTTGTCCTCTTGTTATCTTCTCAACTCTTGGTTTTGCTATCAATTTACACACACTCATAAGGTAGGTTAATTGCTATTTCTTTTTTCCCACTTACTTTCAATGTCATGTGAGTGTTCTCCAAGCTGTCTTTTTTCATTAAATTTCAACTCTTTCTGATTCTAATTATAAGTGCCCTTTTTTGTTTCTACTTTCCTTAAAACTTCCTTGTTGCTTACACACTCTCTCTCAGCATCCTTCTGTAGGACCGTATTTCTGTTGCCTCAAATCTTCTCTTCATCTGTAAAGAAAATGTTCAGCCTTGTATAGAAGGATTGATCTTACATCGCAACTTATCAATCTTTTCTTTGTTTCTAATAATTTCTTTTTTATCTCTTAATACTTTATTTAGATTTTGGAAGGCATATTTTGCAAATCTAATGCATCCTTAGATTTTTTATATCACATTTTCAGTTGCCTGTTTAACTTGTTTAACTCTGACATATTCAATTTCTAGCTCACATCTTGGGTTGTCTTTTTCGCTAACAACTATACATTTTAGCCTCTTACAATTCATGGTTAGTCCTTTCTTCTCTTTTTTTTAATTTTATTACTTTAGTCTAACAGATCCAGCAGTTTACTTTCTGTATCTGCCATCACCGCATTCCTCTGTGTATTTCATATTCTTCAAATTGTACCTCTTAATAATAAATCATGATCCAACAACTAGCTCTCTTAGGATTGCTTTTCTATAGATCTTAACCAATTCTAGCAAGGAGTCACATCCTTGTCTTACATCTCTTTCTGTTTTGCATGCTTGCTTAATTCATTTTCTATCTATATGCAGGGAATTTGTTCTCAGTAAATGTTCCAGGTTATTCTAATATGAGTGTATCTGCTCAGTCAAAATATTTGAGATGATTATTAGCTGTTTCCTCACAGGTTATCCCACTAAGGATGATAGGAGGGAATATATATATATATATAAATACACAACAGTCTTTATTATAATAGAGAGGATATATGTTCTTCACTACTCAACGACATAATTATTGCAAAAAAAATAATAAAACACTGTTAAAGAGCAAACACATGGAAATATTAAAGTTTAATAACTAGTAGTAAAGAGAATGAACTAAGCTGATGCTTCCTTGCTATTGTCTCTCTAATAAACTGACCAACACTGCTTTGCTATTGTTTTGCTCTGTACGAGCATTTTTTTTTTAAAATCATATCACCCCAAGCAAGGCGGTAAGGCCACTGGTGTGCAGGAGGCTATGTAAGAGTGAATAGATTGGAAAAGAGAAAGCCGGAAACCATGTCCTAAACAGGGAACGAGGGATGAGCCTCTACACCTGTTCAATAGACATGGGTGGAGTGTGAACCGGTAGCATTATATATATATATATAAACAATCTTTATTATCATAAAGAGGATCTTTATGCCAGTTATATAGGTTTAAATATCTAAGATGAATATATATGGATCTAAGTATAAATTTTGTGCTTCATTCTGAGCAACACATTCTTGATATTATCATTGTATAATAATCCTATAATTTTATGATTTGCTGAAAATTACTCTGATTTAAAAATTTACAAAAGAAAATAAACAAGGAAAAGTGAACAATTCAAAAATTTCTGTGAAAACTAGTTCAAGTATGAATTATTAATAATATTTTATCCCTGGCATCACAAGATAACCTTATTTGAAAGATATAATAAAAACCTTTCCTTCAAAACGAGGTTCTTTAAAATTGCCTCTGCTTGTATTTGGTGTGGTGGCATATTGAGAGAGTATCTGAAAATAAAGAACCTGAAAAACCCCATATTCTATCTTAGAGGGTAGAGATCACTGAATTTACTAGCACAATGGCTGACAATGGTAAGTGGCAGCAATATTGGTAGATGAAGAAAGGAAACAGAATCAAAGGCTTCCATGAGTCTGTCAGACACTTATCACGCCTGCAGCATGGCGAATTGTACAGCATTGAGTCTTGCATTAAAACTAATTGGTTTCTTAGTTGACCAAATTCAGCTGCTTCTATTGAATTCCATAGAAATAACCTCAGTGTACAGACTCTAACTACAAAGGGCACATGAGTACACTGATGTAGCCAGCAGACACACACAACCAAATTAGCATTCCTTTTTGTCAAGGCCATAAGCGAAGGAGTGTATTACAAATGGTGCTGGTTGTGTCATTTTGAGTAAATTCAATAAGTTTATAATGGCCGCTGCTCTAAGTTAGAGTAATCGGAACCATCACTATCATCATCATCATCATTATTTTATCTCTCCACACTTTGTGAATTTTCCATCAAGTAATGTTACAATACAAGGAAGCAGTTATTTCACAATAGCTTTATACTTTCAGTGTATAAAGATATATTAAATAAATAAATAAAAGTGACATACCCTAAACCCATATTGGATCAATGTCTACGTCCAGACATAATTTACCATTCAGCCCATTCATAAGATGTTTAGCCAAAGCCTGCCAAATTAATGACTGGCCTTGGCATTTGATGTAAGTTAATTCAACAATGTCTGCTGGTGCTTATCCATACACATTGCCTTGTGAAGAAGTTGAATTTATTATTAATGTTGATAATTTTTATTATAAAATAAGGCCAAATATTAAAAAAAATATTTTACTCTTTTTCTTAGATATTAAAATCTGTTTTAAAAAATTCCACATTCCTGCAGGATGTAAGTGATTATGACTCTCTACAGACTCCTTATCTGTGAATTACCAAGCCTTATTTACACTATTTGTATTCAGCCCATTGTCTTCATTTTTGCTGTTATCACAACCTTTTGGACATTGTACAATCTGGCCTTCATAAAGTTTCATTTGAGTAACTTAATTGAACCCCTTATTTAACCCATGGAAGGAAACTGTTCTCATTCCACTGCTCAAGTCAAGGAATATTGTCTCATTCTAAGAGCTAGCTGATAAGAACAGTTGTGAATAATAACTCCTCATCCCAGACAGATATTACTATGCTTTCCTTGGAAAAATAGTACAGTGTTTTTTTTTACCCTTG
The DNA here is from genome assembly GCA_037127315.1 of Ascarosepion bandense. NCBI lineage: Eukaryota > Metazoa > Mollusca > Cephalopoda > Sepiida > Sepiidae > Ascarosepion > Ascarosepion bandense. Next base: position 9,081,143 of record JBBBDQ010000154.1, read on the forward strand.
CCACAATTCAGAATTTTCCTTCTCTCAGATTGGTTGCCACACAAGGACAGAGAACCTAGACTATCCTCCTATATAATTCTTAGCTGGTGGGAGAAAAAAACAGATTATTACCCATTATTTAGCTTAACCAGTACAAACATATACAGTGAGGATAAGAAATGCTACTTCTTCTTCTTTTATATGCAGTGTACCTTCAGGATATAGGTAACCATGGCCCACCACCTCTTTATCCCGTATTAACAATAAGTCTTATTGGTTTGGTAAGATCAGATTGATAGCTGAGCTAAAAAAATGACCTCCAATCTGGGCAAGAAATGGCTTGTTGATTTTAACACTTCAAAAACAAAAATGCTCTCTTTTAATTGTCTTCAAGAACCTTTTTACCTTCCATCAGTATGGCAGTCAATCTAGAGAAGTGAAAGTCATATTGTTTATCTGAAAGAAGATCCAGCAAGGTGAGATACTTAACCAATTCAGAATTAATCTGAGCCTCTAGTATTTTGCCAAAAACAGGTAAAAGTCTAATAAGCTGATAGAATGATCAGATTGTTTGCCTGAGTTCTTGAAGACAGCAGTGACAGAAGAGGATTTCCAACAAGCAGGAAAGCAGCAACCAGCAAGGCACTTATTGTACAGTTTATAGAGAACTGGAACCAGTTCAAAAGCACATTTCCTAATGGTATCCCTGCAATAGTCCTTAAGTCCACATGCTTTAGGGAGGTCTAGTTTGAAGATGATTGCAAAATCATGAACAGTTATATTAATATGCAAAAGAGACCCAGTTCTGTAAATATTTTCATGTTAATTGTCGAGATGTTTAGTACTGAGACTTTTAGTACTCAGACTTTAGTATGTTTAGTACTCTTTAGTACTGAGACTTTATTAATTTAATTAATTTAGGTCCAGTACTAGATTGGTAGCAAGGTCACATCATTTTAGCTCATTGTAATCATAAATTGTTACTGGTTGGATTTTACTTAAATAAGCAACATGGATTATGTTTATCCTAGAGATAATATGTATACACACAGAAATATTTAAAATCCATTGCTTGTTTCTTTTGTAATCAAACTTTGGCAAGCAAAACTTTGATTTTCATTTTTTTTTAAATAATTATTTGTATTGTTTCTTAATTTATATAAAATCCAGGAACTGCAATTATTTTACAGCAGTAAAGTTTTGCTGCCTGAAGATATATTAAAATATAGAAGTAATATATAACAAAGTTGCTGAGATATTTTATAATCTTCTTTCATTGTCTTGATCCGGTGGTGCCTAATCATTTAACCAGATCACTGTCATCCCAAATTTCAATATATTTGAAATTAACAGCACAAATTATTCACCCACTTAATTTATAGAGCCTCCAGATATATACATTAAGCAGAATAATCTGTCAGGTTTTATTTTGGGGGCTTTTGTCAAATCTAAAAATGGCCACAACTGATTTGATCATTTTAGGTTTGAGTAATCAAATTCGGATATTCTTGAAGAGAATAATCCTGGAACACACACACACACATCCACACAAATCTAATAGAGCAGCCTTCTTTTGATTGTGTATATATATATATATATATATATATATATATATATATATATATATATGTTCCTTCATTGCAAAACCTAATTGAGTAACCTTCTTTTGAGTGTGTGTATATATATATATTCATTGCAAAACCTAATTGAGTAGTCTTTTTTTGAGTGTGTGTTTATACATGTCTGTGTGTATTTATAAAGAGAGAGATAAAACTATTAAATAAAATTTGTTTTAGAGAAAAATTACATAGAGACAGAAAACCAGAATGAAGTGTTCTAAAAACAAAAAGACTAATTGAAAAAAAAAAAGAGACAGATTTTTATTATAAAATTTATGATAGAAAAATGAAACAAAGAAACAAAATTAAAAAAAAATGAAATCAACAAAAGAATAAAATATTTTTTCCCTTTTCCAAAACAACCTTATGTCCCACACAAAATTATTTTGGGATTAATTTTGAAAACTCATTAAAAATATTTAATAAAAACAAACAGTTTCTGAAACTCAGAATCAAGTGTAAGCTTTATCGCCATCCAGTTTAACCCTCTTTATTCAGACTCTGATGCAAAAACAATTGCTCACAGCCATGATAAAATAACAGTAAACACACAGATAGCGACCAAAAATGTTTGATATAATTTGACATCTAGAATAAAACTGTCAGAAAAAATATAAATGAGATTACGAATCCATAAGACATCTGGTGGCTTGAGTAGAAAAGTAGCCTAATTGTCCAGCAAGAAAACCCATAGGAAATTACTAGTAAGCCCTTTACTCAAACCAAGGCCAGAAGTGTAAATCCATGGAAATACAATAGTAATATTTTACATGGTTAAGTACCTAATTGTTCAATAAATTATCTCTTTAGTTTTATACTTGACTATTTTTTCATTTAATGTCATGATTAGCTTATTGAACTGCTTTTTAGATACATTAAATTAGGAATAAGATGATAAAAAGTAGCATAATTTTTTTAAATGAACTGGTTTGTCAATTATGTCCAATTCTGAGTCACTGTTCAATAACTCTAAATGTGGGTACTCAAAGAACACATGACAAATACCTACTATATAAGGACCTTGAATAAGTTCTCACTGATTTTTCATGACAAGAAATGTTTTATTTACAAAAATTAGTAAGAAACATATCAGTGAAAGTATTGTCTATCACTAGCAATAATTTTTTTCCATCTTTCTGGCAGCATTTGAATTCCACATCTGAAAAAAGACATGTCTTTTGACACTAACTATGAGTTAACCCAGTTATTGATATCTTCAAAAGAATGAAAGTGCTGCTGAGCCAGGCCATGTGCCATTAATCAGAACTAGTAATAATTGGGCAGGGCAATGTCTGGGAATTTGGCGGGTATGGTAGGACTTTCCATCTAAGTGTTTCCAAGTAGGTTTTCACCCATTTTATAACATGTGGCCTAGAATTGTCAGGTTGCAAAATCACTTTGTTGTGTCTCTGCTCATATAGTGGCTGTTTTTTCTTCAATGCTCAGTTCAAATGCCTCACTTGCAGTTGATAACAAACTTCTGTGATATTTTCAGTTAGTTTGAGCAGCACATAATAAACTACACCTAGCTGATCCCACCAAATACAGAGTGGCAGCTTTAAACCAAGATTATTTGACATTGCTGCCAATTTGATGCTTTGCTGGGCCTACCTTACAATCTTCCATGCTTAAGGTTATAAGCACTTTTCATTACTGGGCACGATATGATGCAAAACACTTTTCCTTTTCTGCCCTCGAAGCAGCTGTTCACATGTGATAAGACACTATTTGATGTTTCTTGGTTTTAACACATATAGCACCAAATGTTCTGGCTTTTAAATCATTTCTAATCCTTTCAAACTCCTAATGATTCTGCAAGTTCAGCTTGCATCTTACATGAGTTTTCATGAAGTAATGCCTCCAATTCTTCATCTTAAAACTTTTATGGTGCACCAAAGCATCCTTTATCTTCAACATCAAAATCATTATTTTTTAAGCATCTAAACCAATCTCTGCATTTTGTTTCCAACAGGGCATGGTCATTGTAAGTCTCAAAAAGAATTCTGTGCACTTCAGCTGCAGATTTCTTTTGAATAAAGCAGTGCAGTAAAATTCCCCCCAAATGCACTTTCTTTGGCACAAAATCTGACATGTTTAAAACTATGAAAAACAGAATTGTTTACACTTCAGCAAAATGACATGCACTGAATTTCAAGGTTGCTTATCGTACTTCCTCATAGATGCATAAACATCTGAAACTACATGCACACAGTTCTGGGAATGCCATCTGTTGGAAAACAGTGAGAACTTATTCAAGGTCTTAATATATAATACTACCCACATAATGGCAAGACAAGTTGTCGATTGTGGTGCAATAGATATTGACTTGGAATGAGAAATCGGAGAGCTGAGTTCACATTCCAACTGAATTCCTTGCATTCACCTATGTGCAAATACCCTTAGGAAAAGTATTAATCCATCTCTTTCCTCCAGTTATGGGTTAAATAACAGAACAGGTTGGGTTTTATAGCCTTGGTTGGCAACCAGTTTACCACAGAAAGTAATGGCAACCAACTGCAGGATAATCTTGTGCCCAGTCAGCCATACCTCTTTCGAGACATGATCACCCAAGCGTGTATCATGTATGTCACTTAACTGACTGTATGTAACTTCCCTGTGTCTTTTCTATAAATACTTTCATGGCAATTGTTCAGATGAACCTTTTGCTATGGTCTCTAAACTCTATGAATTAAGTCTTCTAAATTCACAATTAAATTGACTAGATTTAACTGTAAGTTTTATGCTAAAATTTTCTTTTCTCACACTTCTTGCTTATGGAACTCTCTTCTCACTTCATGCTTTCCAGCCAACTTTGATCTTCAAAATTTAAATGCAATGTTAATCATTTTCTATTGTCTTCTTGATTACTGTTCTGTAACCCCCGTGTCTTAGTAGCCTTACTGGCTTGTATTTGGGTAATATAATTTAAAAAATGCTGCAGCATTAATTTTACACATGAATGTTGCTGTACAATTTTCAATGTATGTTTTTTATCAATCTAATTTAGGTTATTTAAAGTCAAAAAATGTTATTGGATTGTAAGACTTTGTTTTTTTGATATAATAAAAATTTAGTGATACATTGCTTAACTTGAGAAAGAAAAGGTGGGTTCATACTTTTCCCAAGGGTATTTGTGCATTAATAAATATAACAGACCCAACTAGAATTGGAACTTGGCTTTCCGATGAACAATTCTTAGCCATTTTCTATTATTACACTTGCACATCTAAGATTGCAGTACCTGGTATTCCTAAGCAGTCACCCATCTAGGTATTCAACATTGCTTAAATTAGATACAGGAACTAGTGTTCCAACATAATGTGGCCAACATGTATTTTAAAACTAATTAAATTTTTTTATTTGATATTGTGCATAAGAATAATGATGGGCACCTTTCATATTTAAGAGATAAAAACATATAGCTGACCCACTGATAGGAAAGTAACCATCATATGTTTGAAAATCCACCCACTTTGTAGAACTTATCAAAGACACTCCCATCCAATGCAACCAGATGGTGAGCCTGGATGTGGTAAGTCTGTTCACCAAGGTACCCACAGTAGAGGCACTATAGGTAACCAGGGACAGACTAGCCTCAGACTCATCCCTAGGAGAATGCACCAGTGTCCACTAGACAACCTGATGGAAATGCTGACATTCTGCACACAACACACTTTGGATTAGGATCAGACATATATCGACAGGATGAAGGCTTAGCAATCAACATTACATTGAATACTTTGAAGAGTTGGCATTAGAATCCATAGCTCTAAAGCCAACTCTATTGCTGAGATATGTTGATGACACTTTTACATACTAGCCACACCAGGAGGAGGTCCAGATGCTACTGGACCATTTGAACTCAATAAGACCATCAATACAGTTCACTACAGTAAAAGAGTGTGATAACAAACCAGCATTACTGGGTGTACTAATAGCTTAAACAGAGAGGGGGTTCAAGACATCTGTATACCACAAGATAACATTCACCAAGCAATATCCCAACTTCAACTCCTACCACTCATACACTTTAAAGAAAGGAATCGTCCACTGCCTGCAAGATCAAGCAAAAATCATAAGCAATGACCCAGAGACATATGAACAGGAAATGGTCAGTATAAGCAGTACCCTACAACATAACAATCATCCGGGATACATGACAACAACTCCAACAAATATAGAAGGGAGGGTGCATGAGGATAATGACTCTCAGAAAACAGGCTCAGTCTGTCTACCCTATGTGAAGGGGTTATTTAAGAAAATACAAAGGATCTTTAGTCCATATAACATCAGAACAATCTTCAGAGGTGGTTCTACACTTCACAGTACCTCTCTTGAGTAAGACCCCCAACAGAGCAGGACATGACTAAGGACCGTGTGTATGCCATTCGATGTAGCTGTGGAAAGAAATATAAAGGAGAAACAGTCCACCCTCTTAAGGTAAGTCTAGAAGAATATTGTAAGACCATAACATGAGAGGAGATAGAAAAATCAAGCATAGTTGACCACATATGGAGTGAGAAAGGAGATCACCACCCCCTATGGAATGAAGTTGAAATAATAGATAGAGAACACCACTGGAAGCTACGTAAACTTAAGGAATCAGTGCATATGCTAGGCTACAAAAAAATCCTAAGCCAACCAAGCATAGAAAGGAATACAATATGGGAACCAGTAATAAGGAGTGCCAGAGAAAATCATTAGCATCAAAAGATTGCAATATGAGCTCTGGTAAAAATTACTAGAGAAAATCATTAACATCAAAAGAAATTGTAATAAGAACTCTGGTAAAAAAAAAAGTCTACTGAAACATTAGGTTTATATGTCCCAGAAATTCACTTACTTTTGTCCTCAAAGACACATGGCCCAGTGGATATAGGCATTGGTTAGCTTCAGTGACTTGACCCAAAGAGTTGTGAATTCAATACCAAGCTACAGCAGTGGTGAACAAATAACTTAGAGAGTTAGGTTAAATAGAGATAATTCATGACTACCAGAAGTGGCTTCAATGATAACTCATGACTATCTGAAGTGGCTACACAGAATGAGAATGATATACCAGTGATTGTAATAAAGTGTTTAAAATTCCTAGCACCTGAAGAAGGCCAAAATGTCATGAAAATGACAACAAAGATGAGGACAATAGTCCAAATAATGACAGATAATAAAAACATTTCATGTGAAACAAAAATTAAGTGCTAAACTGCTATGTAATATCTCTTCATTCTTCTAAAATTAATAAACAGATAATATTAACCCTTCAGCCCACCCATTGTAAATATTGGCTGTCAATGTTCAACCCATCATATGTATATTCCATCATAATATATGACAAAATCATCACAAATAACACAAGAAGTCATGCAGACATGGAAATTTTGACTACAAACAGTGGGAGTTTGAAAGCCAATATTTACAGGTGTGACAGAGAGAGAGAGAGTCAAACACATCCATACATTTAAAAGGTTCAAAATTCCTGGCACTTGAAGAAGGCCAAAATGGCCAAAATGGCCAAAACATCATGTTATTCATTTCTTTGTTTTTAATTTTTATTAAGAATTTTCTTTTCAACAGAATTTCTACTGACAGTAAACCTGGCAATATTAAATTGAACAGTGAAATAAACCAGCACGTTCTGTTTACTGGTGATGAAATCTGATCTAGGCATAAGATATGCCTGTTTAATTAAGAGTCAACAGAAGACAATAGAAATGAACAAAATAATATTTTGATAAAAAAATATTGAAGTAAACTGGAACATCAAAATGTATTTGTTTACCAGTAGTGAAATCTGATCTAGGCATAAGTTGAGTGCCATTTAATTTGGCTCATCAGAAGACAATCGAAATGAACAAATTAATTTTAGCAAGTATAAATCAAAATAGAGGTCACTAAACCAGACACTCATGCTAAGTGTGCGAATGGCCTGGTTTTTTACTCCCCGGGTTTCCTATATAAGCACATCATAATGTTGAAGTAATAGAGTTGATGAAGAGGGAGCCAGAAATGCCAGCCATAAACACATGCAGTTGTGTGAGATCAGGATTTTCCCCCCACCCACTGAAGTAAGAGTGCTGGCAAGTCAGAAACAAGAACTTTAAGACATATTATCATTGCAGCAGTCAAATTGAAAAACCACTGGGTATATGAAACTTAACATTCGTCACTAGCACGACAACAATCTGAATTGCATCATCCATTCAGCACCTTTTCAGGGTACTGTGGTCCAAGCATTTTATTTGAGAAGAATTGACTCCATCAAAAGAATCTGGAGAACATTGTTAAAAAGAGTTATATATCTTCTGAGATGATTTAACAACAAGAGAACCATACACACACTCTCTCTCTCTCTCTCTCTCTCTCTCAACTCAAGTGTGTGAGTTGTTATGCTAAAATCTTTTACTTTCTGTAACCTTTTTCTTTTTCTATTCTTATCTTGTATATAAAAGACATAAACAGTACAACCATCAAACAATTGTTTGTTTGGCTTTCTACAGACATTATTTTTTTTTTCTATTTCTTTTTGCTGTGTTCTAAATGTTTAACACGGGCTCCCCAGCCGTGTCTACATCTTCAGTCAACCATGAATGAACAATAATTCTGTTTTCTGGATCTAGTAATCACATCGTGGACAGAAAGCAGATTTAAACCAGTGGGCCAGTTGACTGACCTACAGATGCTCAGAGACCTACAGCCTACCCCTTGAGTTTGGTTAAGACCAAACAGAAACCTCAACCTGAAGAAGAAGACACTGGAGGCCGAGGGACCAGGGTGGAAGAGTTAGATCTGATGCACATTGACCAAAACTGGCCCATGGAGCAGAAGGGCTAAATATACAGTCCTGTGACAAGGATAACCCTGAAGAGGGCCAACAAGCATTAAATATATGGTGCTATGATAACCAAGATTTGACCTGTGGAGCCAAAGTGTTGAACAGGACAGGTTTGAGCATGTTGAATGCTGAAATATTAATACTAAAACCATGCAGAACAATCCATGTGTAATGTTAGTAATATATGATAAGTATACAAGAGAAAATTTCTATGTAAAATAATTGTTAATTCATTTTTGGCTGGCATCATATTAACAAATATTGATTTTGTGGGAGACTTTCTTTGAATATTCCATTTTTTTCCTGCAAGGATATGAGGGAATATACCTTCCCTCTTGTGGGTTGAGTATTTATATAACTTTCTGTCATATCTGTATATCTTAATCAGCTGGGTTTATTAATTATGTGGACACTTCTTCTGATGCTCTTTAAGGCTCACTTCTGCACTTGATAGTTATAAGGTTACTCCCTAGGTTAACCCCCTGAGGCACCTAGCTCTTTTGTGGTGCTGATGTGAGATTGCATACAAATCTAACTTTAGTATCTCTTAGGGTGAACCTAGTACATACTGGGGTCACCACAGATCAACTCTTAGATCAAAGGTTATGACATTCAGATTCAATTTAGATCTCTGGCATTTCATAGTTTGAATTACAGGCTACACATATGAAGAGGACTGATGAATATCATGGCTTTCTATTTGACTCAGGAAAAACTAGAGTAATTAAAGTTTCAGACTCATATTGGCAGGGTTTGTTGTTATTTATTATTGATTGATTTGTTTTCAGCAAAGAAAGGAGAGCATTTGTTATGAAGAGTGTAGCTTCTCACTGATCTACTGTTTGAAATTAATACATATACACAAGAAAGAGTATTTGTAAGCATATATAAATGTAGACACAAAATGTAGACAATAAATGTTCACAAAACAATACACAGTCACAAGTACATGAACATTCAAAAGAAGATTTACATATGAAGTCATATATGGCTAACTATACACAAGCATAGCAACAGTCTCAATGAAAATATATAACATATAATTGTATATGTAAAATTTCAGATAGAGTATATCTGTAAAAGGACAATGTGAATAAATAAATAAATATATATGCACAAACACTGTATATACTTACACACTTATATTTAGGTTTACCCATAAAAGTAAGAACATATATACAATTTAGTAGAAAGAAATTGTGAGTAAAATAAAACAATAATGATTCACCTCAAAAATAAAGAAAAAATGAATTGAAGACAACAAAATCTAACATTTCATCTTTTTATACTTTTTAACATTTAAAGATTTGATGTCACAAGAACAAATATTGATCTCTATCATATATGATAGTGTGTTTGTGTATATATATATATATATATATATATATATATATAATTTACACTCTCATACAGCTAGTCCATGATATGATCAATATTATCAATCTTCATTCAAAGACATACATGAGTGAGAGTGACACACATATATTATGTACTATAATAAGACAGAATAGAAATGGATTGCGTGTGTGCAAGTTTGTGTGTATATATACATATATATATATATATATATATATATATATATATACACATGTGTGTATGTGTATAACATACACCATTATCTACAGATATCAGTAAAACGAATATAATACACAAACAAATTAAATTAGGTTTTATATCAAAACAGATGATCTTTTATATAATTTTCTAACTCCATATTTTCTTATTGAACTTTTATTTTTTCTAAGATAAAATTCCTTACAGGACCTGATTTGTGGATTAAACAGTCAAGTATTTACAACTGGTATCAGTCTGCAATCTTTCCTTTAGTAATAGCTTATATTTAGAATACAAATTTACAAGGCAAGGCAAATAATAGTTGTAGAGAGGTTCACCTATTGTATGATTCAAATTCCTCCCTGGTCTTAGCAGAGAGGACAAAAAACAAACTTGGAGAGTTATCAAGGCGAAGTAACTACAAATTGAAATATCCAAAGGCATGAAAAAAATCTATTCCCAGGGATTAAATAAAGGATTTGGTTAGAAATTCTAATAAATTTCACTTGAAGAAGGCAGGAATGTATAATGGCCAAAATATTGTGAATGTGACAGTAAAGATGTAGACAACAGTCCAAACAATATTTAAAGTGTATATTACATATACTTTGCATAGATATTAATTAAGTAATAGATATTTAATAATTTAAATATAGTTAAAGGCAAGATCATAACAGTATGATACCCAGTAAAATTCACTACCCTAGTAAGGGCAAGTGAAAGTAGCTTTGTAGCCATCATGTGATAAGTACCTAATATGTTTCAATGGATAGAAGCTAATTCTCTTAGGTCCATCTAATGTGCATCCTCTGCCTTTCCATACTCCATGCACCTTTTTATCTATGGAGCCATTCTTAAGTGATGTTTTCCCCATTTTATTCTTAATATTTCTCTTGCGGCCATTCCTTCTGTTAAAGGATGTTCTCACTTTTTTTCTTCTTTTTCTTTTGACTGCATCAGCCTCCCAAGAGATGCTTGACCCACCTCAGCAGACTCATTAAAAATTTAGGACAGCTATTAAATGAATCAAGCTTACATGATAAAATGGCTACTGCTCATCTCTTATGAGTGAGTCAGTTTATGTATGTTTTATATGTGTGTATGCATGTATACATGTGTGAGAGAAAAAGGATTGTGTCTATGTAAAATATATATATGAAAAGATATGGATCAATACGTTTGCAGTGTCATGATGAAAAAAAGCAATTATTTTATGCAACAAATATTTATTTTCAATGCAATGTTCTTACAGTGATGAATATTAATCACATAACTTTAATATTATACAGTGAAAATTTTCATCTCAGTTTTCAGCTAATAACTATGTGCTGAAGTCTGGGACATTGGAATCATGAAGTTGCCTCAAAGATAGAGAAAGTTAGTGGAACCAACTGGTACATGTGATTGAATAAATCTATATATAAATATCTACATATTATCTTTTAAGTTCAATTAAAACAGTTTATTTTATGACCTAATATAATGATACTCATCAGAGATAATAATATTGTATTATTAATGATAATAACAATGTTAGAAAACAGTATCCAATGACTGTAATAGTAAATGGGAAGAATAAAACTACAATAGTAAAAACATTAATATATATATATATATATATATATATATATATATATATACAATAAAATATAGTTTTCAGATATGCTATATTTATAGGTTAAAGTGCTCAATATTAGGGATATGGTGTACGCAAATATAAAAGTGGACATTGAAGTCAACACCCAAAGGCCATATGCGTTGTGTTTTTGCTTAACTATTAGTATATACAAGTCAGTGGTACATTGTGGCTAGTCTTTTTATGGGTGGTAATAGTTATGTTTCATCTTATTTTATGGGCTATTGAGTGGGAATAATTGTGGATCTTGATGCAAATATTAGATATTCATAATGTTGTTTTCACACAAATGTTTTCATTTATTATTGATTATTTTTTGTTGGTTGTGTTTATGTATAAATTTGTAGTTTGCTAATTTGTTTATCTAATTACTGGATTTATTTGGATTTATTTTACTTATTTTATTATTTATTTTTGTTCATTTTCAGTTTTCTCTGGGTGTTGACTTTAATGTCCACTTTATATATATATATTTACAACATAAATTCAAACCCTGCCAGAGGGCACATTTTCTATAATAGCACATTGATTGTCTAGCACAGGTTATCTCATGGTTGACAGATTTTATTTTAATGTTGACTGCAATTTTTTAATTATCTTGTATTTGGCCTTTTCTAAAAGATTTTTAACAGGCACCAACAATGAGTTTATTTGCAGTCATACTTTTAGTGTGAAAACTATGTTAACACTTCAGTTGAATCTCCAGTCAACTCATCAAAATTTTTTATTGCCTAAGTTGAATTTTATAAAATTAGCATTTGAAGTCAGATTTTGTAATTGACCACTGGGAGTCAATGAATTACAAACTCTCAAAAGTCTCTGCCTGGTAAAGCTGAATTATTCTGTTTAAAAACATTGATATCAATTAAATATCTACTAATTATAAGATTTATAGTAAAGAGTAAATTGTAAAATAAAAAATCTTTTTGTTTCTCAAAATTCTTTCATTAGTAGATCATGATGAGATATATCTACTTTCCTTCATACGGATAATTGAGCTGTATTTTAACTGTGAATTTATTTGTGACTGAGTGATCTAAAATCAAACTAGACTTATTTCTCCTAAGGGGAAACAAGTTTGAAAACTGCCAAAGTGCACATTTTCTGTATTAAAAACTCTCAAAAAGTCAGCCTGGTAGATGTCACTTCTTTTACGTCTATGTACCTTGACCCTTTAGGACGTGGACAATTATGGCTCTCCACAATTTCTTGTCCTTTGTAGAATTTTTATCAAATTTAGATTTTTTATTATCTTTTCTAAACCATGTTACATCTACACAAGCTCAGTAGGGAGGTTATACATTTTCCATTATCCCTCTTGCTTTCAGTCTATTCTGGGAGTATCAAAATTTTCAAGCTCTCTTTTCTTATATACTCAAGAAATTTTGATTAAAAAACAGACTTAACTCAAACACATGTATTGACTAAATATAATGCTTATATTAATGAGATAAACACACACACACACACAAAAGCATATTTGTATATATATTCTTCATTTTTAAACAAGTTATTACACAACCTAGGTTTCTACCATGTGGTGTCTTCAGGCAATTTACAATAACTGACCTTTTGAACGCACAATTTTTAAAATTACAAGAAATTATAATGTTTTCATCTGTTTGTCAAACAAAACAATATTTGATGAAAAGAAAAAACTATGAAGATGCACTAAGAAAATCTGGCCATGAGAACATTTTAGAATACAACTCTCAACCAAACAGACAAACAAAAATCAATGATAGAAAACGAAACATGATATATGGCTCAATCCACCATTTAACTTTGAGGTAAAAACCAAAATACAACAAATATTTTTTAAACTGATAAACATTTTCCCAAAAGCTCAAGACTAAACAAAACTTTTAATAGGAATACAATCAAGCTAAGTTATAGCTGTACTAGTAATTTAGAAAGTTTTATAAAGAAACAAAATGCAAGAAATTTAAATAGCATTGTACAAAACAAGATCACTAATAAAGAATGCAACTGCAAGGACAAAGATAAATGCCCACTTCAATGACTTTTTAATACAAAAAAAAGTCATTTACAAAGCAAAAGTACATGACTTAAATGGTTAAAACAAAATATATTTGGGATCAACCAAATACACCTTTGTGATCAGATGGTTCAATCACAAGTCTACATTTAAAATAGAAAACTTAAAAAATTGTATAAAATTGGCTAGCCACATGTGGAAATTGAAATTAAAATATGAAAAAGTCCCAGGCATAACATAGAGTTTAGTGAAAACAGGCAAGCCTTACAATGGTGGCAAAATATGTAGACTGTGCCAGGTAGAAAAGTTAGTGATTATGCTAAAAATTAAACAAAAATTATGATTAAGTGTAACCATACCAAAAAATATCTATTAGGTTCATACAACTGTGGATGAAAACGTTATAATTTCTTTAATCTTAAAAATTGCACATTCAAAAATTACACATTATGTGAGCTTTCAAAAAAATCACCATTGCATGAGCGTTCTTAAAAAAATGATAAATGGTAAAATCAGTTATTGCAAATACCATGAAGATGGTAGAAACCTAGGTCATGTAATAACTTGTTTACAAATGAAGAATATTCAAATATTCTACAATATGTTTGTATTGAACACTTTTTAATACAAATCTGAACTGGTCTAATTTTATTATAACCAAAAACTAAGTAATTAAACGATCATATATATATATATATATATATATATATATATACACACACATATATATACACACACACACACACACACATATATATATATACAAACACAAACACACATATATATATATATATATATATATAAATAAAGGTTTTGCTGAACAGTAGAAATGAATTGACAGTTTTATATAAACTTCAAAAATCCTTTTTTCTAAAATTTAATTAATTACAATTGTTTATTCATAACTTATGATCTAATATTACGGAAAAATTAAAAATTATTTTACTAAAATAAATGACCCACACAATACCTATTTGTTTTTTTTTACTCCAATATACCTTAGTATACCATAATTATCTAATTCTAATACTAACTAGACAATCCAACATCTTTAACTGATGAGATAGTACAAAATCCGACCAGCTGTTAAAAATTATTGTCTACCCATTTAAATAATATATAGTCTTAGTATGTATCTTTAATCAGACAAAATTAAAAAGTGTCATACTTTGACATTAGGCTATTCTGTTCCCTTTCATGACCCAAATTTTCAACTTCATAGTTCAACTAATTCTCATTTTTGATTGAACAATATTGATACTCCTACAAGTATATTGTTTAACTTCTTCCAACTACCAAATCTTAATTTTTTAAATAACTATTAATTCATCTAGTATTTTCTAAATAAATCATTTTCACCATTTATTTTAAAATATCACCTGAAGAAGAAAAGTATTGTTCTGAAACATGAAAATGTTTGTGTAGTGATATAGGAAACTACAAGACCTCCTACAGAAGGTAGCAGTGGAGAGCTACAAAAAGGGACTATAAATAAACTTTAAGAAAACTGAATGCATGGTCATCAGCAAAAGGTGCAACCCAAAATGCCAAATACAGGTGGGGGATACCAGAATCAAGCAAGTACAAAAATTTAAATACCTAGGAAGTGTTCTAACAGGAGATGGAAAATGCTACACAGAGATCCGAAGGCGAATTGGCATGGCAAAGGATGCGTTCCAGAAGCTGAGCAAAGTACTAACACACAGGAAAATTTCACTAGAAACAAAGAAAAGAGTGCTGGATTGCTATGTGATGTCAGTTCTTCAATACGGCAGTGAATGCTGGACAATATCATCGAAAATGAGGACAAAACTGGAAGCAGTAGAAATGTGGTTCTACAGAAGGATGCTACGGCAAGCAACGATGAGGTGTTGGAAAGAATAGCAACAAAAAGGAAATTAATACTGAGCATCAGGAAGAGACAAGTGAAGTTCCTGGGACATGCAATGAGGAAGGAGAGCCTGGAGAACCTGATACTGACTGGCCAGATAGAAGGAAAGAGAGACAGAGGAAGGCAGCGGATAATGTATTTGCAGGGCCTCATCAGGTGGATAACAGAACGGGGGTTGCTCGGAGTAACAGGAGCAAACATACTAAAAGCCACAAGGGATAGGGAGACGTGGAGAACCATGATCGCCTACGTCCTGAAGGGACAGGACACATAGAAGAAGAAGAATACCAAAATTACAATACATATATATATATATATATATATATATATAAAAGATAAAATAAATAAATCTCATTCTTTTTATGTGGCTTCATTTCAAATACATATTACAAGACTTCATGCAAGACCATGTCAAATATTCAGCTTTCCAAAAAACATCAGGATGCAAATGAAAGAATCTTAGATACCAAACAGAAACCACATTGAATCTTCATAATGACTGTGACAGTCAAAAGTACTTGAAAAAAATAACTGAATATGAATTTTGGACAGTTTATTCACAAGTTCAAGCACCATACTCAAAATCTGAAAGTTGGAAAAATATAACAAAAAAATTAAACAGATAGACCTTATTGGTTATATATATATATGTACATGTCATTGTTTCCAAAATTAAAATACTCAAAGATTATCTTTATTTATTTATCTTTATCTTTCTATTTCAATCACACATACTTAAAATGCAACATTTATTATTTTTCATATGAAGGTTATAACTGTAAATTTTGGTTGAAATTTTCAAATATACTTAAAAAAATTAAATAAAAACAGCTGAATATATGCACTCAAGGGAAAAAAAATATTAGTGTCTTCTATATTTTGACAAAATAATCCTAATAATTTTTAAAGGTGTCTCAAGATAGCAGTCTTTGTAGATTTAATAGTTTCCAACCATATTCTGCAGACATTTCACAATTTGATTTCTCCTATAACTTGGAATACATCCTCAGCACAGAATTATCCCAAATAGTAAAAGACTTGAAACAAAACATAATGATTTCTAGGTTGCAAAAAGTAAAGTGTTCTAAAGAAATAGAAATTTATCAGTCTCTATCCAAGTCGTGAATGATATTGACACTGATGGAAACTATTTTCTTGATTAAATTTTGTTCCATATTTGTTTTACCTCTTTCCTTCTTCTTTGAATAATTCATAAAAAATGCCTTTCTCACCTAGGAAAGAGAGAGAAAGAGTGAGAGAGAAATAACGCAAACACAAAATCACGTAGACTGTGTGGAAGTTACTCAGATTGATAGATTGTAGAAATGGACAAATTGCCAACCCACTCAAGTAATAAAAATGATTTACTTGCTAATGCATTAACAAAGATTTTTACTTCTGATTTCATCAACCAAAGCAGGTAATTGCATCAAAAATGTGACACTGAAATTCAAAGGTGCATTGGAATAGTCAAAGATACATACTTTCATGGCAACTGTTCTGATGAACTTTTCGGTATGGTACCTAGACTTTATGAATTTAAGAAGAGTAATAAATTGGTAACAACGTCTCATCTCATCAATTTACAGTTGAATTGGCTAGATGTAACTGGAAGTTCTATGCTAAGAGTTTCTTCTTTCATGCTTCTCACTTGTGAACTCTCTTTTGATTTCTTGCTTTCCGGCCAACTTTGATCTTCAAAGATTTAAATGCAATCTCAGTTGTTACTGACTGATTGATTCCTCTTTATCTGTTGTTCTCACTCCTTAATAATGTTTCTCTTTTTCTTATTCTTTCACACTCAGTAACCCCTTGTAATTTTATTTCCTAGCTAGGGATGAAATGATTAATAAAATAACTAAATCAAAACCAAGTATTAAGAAACAGGAAAATTTCATTAGAAATAAAAAAAAAACAGTGCTGAACTGATATGTTATATCAATGCCCCTATTTGGCAGTGAATGATGGACAACTTCTTCACAGCTGAAGAAGAAACTTAAAATGTGAATCGCTAGAATATTATGAAGAGAGCAAGCGAGTCAACAAGGAAGTTTTAAGGTAAAATGGTAACAAAAAGGAAACTGATAATTGGAATTAGAACAAAATAGTTTAAATTTCTAAGATACATGAGGAAAATGGGTTTGGAAAATTTGACACTCATAAAAGGCAAGAAGGACAAAGTGAAATAATAAGTAAACTGATTAGCTAGCTTGAGTAAATGGATAGTATAAAAAGAAATTGAAAGAGATAATAAAAAGACAAAACATGGCAAAGGACAACAACATATAGGTAGTTGTGGAGAGCCATGATCACCTATGTCTTGAAAGGAGATGGTACATAGACAAAGAATATTGTCTACAGCACAGAAGTAATCTTTTTTAATGGTCAACAATCTTTAGCAGATAAACGACAATGCTTTTCCTAAAATAGCCTCCATAAAAAATGATAAACTGCACCAACAGCAATATCTATTCGTAAAAGGAAACGGCAGTAGAAGCCAAAGTAAAAACCCTGAAGAGAAAGTATTTAATTTGTTATTTGTAATGTAAGCAGACAAATAAAAGTATGCACAATACTGGCCTCTATTTGACCAGATAGTCTAATTCTTGCCAGTTGTCTCCTCATGGCTGAGTATAATGCCATTCCCTTCTGTCACTTAGCCAATCCATTTCACAATCCCCCCCGTCCATACATATGCTTCCTTACCAAGGCAAATCCTTCCTTTACCCTCTGTCTTTCTTCTTCTTTTGGCAGGAACACTGCTGAACATGATATTAACAGATGCTGACAAGCCCTGAGGTAAAAATGCACCCCTTACAGTTGCTGCTAATAACATAATGACATTTTTTTCTTTCTTTTGTAACTCTCTCTATTGCTCTCATAGCTTTCTTTCATCTTTTTCTTTTCTAGCCTCTCTCTCTCTACCTCCAGGTCTTTTTCTTTACATGGTTGCTCCACACTCTCATAGGCACTGCACAGGATTCACTATTTTTTTTATTTTGTGCTTCTTCTTTTGTATACACTTTACCATAAATTCTATTCTACCAGGTTCAGAGTCTCACAAACATGCTCAGTGGAGAGATAGGAAGAAATACAGCTTAAGCAGACCCAATAATGCTAGCAATTATACTATATCAAAATGTAAATTTTGCACACAGGCTTACACACAAATTATGCACAACGTCACAAACTTCCAAATCCCCTTCCAAAGAAAAAAAAATAGTAAAATATATTAGTTCTTCAGGTAGACACATTAGAATGGTACATGTGTTTTTTTGGTTTTTTTTTGCATTAGTTTCATAAATATGACTTATTCATAAGTAGAGATAAACACAAGAATACAAGTATAGCTATTTAAATTTCTACTCCCAAACGCTTAAACAGTCATATTTGTTTCAATAAATCATCTCTCATTACAAACCCTAGTAAATATAGTTCCCACTCATACCATTAAGTACATTTTATATTTTCACCATCATGGACAAAATTTCATGCTGTTCTCAAATAAATATACATTCTCTGAGTTTAAACAGAGGAACAAATGATTGAACAAATGATGCCTTAGATAAATCAAAATATGATACCTTCTTCTTCTATGTGCTGTGTCCCTTCAGGACGTGGGCAATCATGGCCTTCCACATCCTCCCTATCCCTTGTATCCCTTAACACATTTTCTCTTGTTATTTCTCTTAAACCCTGCTCTGCCATCCACTTGCTTAAGCCTATCAAGTATGTCACGTCTTGCTTTTCACTGTCTCTCTTTCTCTGTCTTGTGAGTATCAAATTCTCTAAGCTCTCCTTCCTCATTCAGTCAGTCAGTTAAGTGCCATACATGATACACGCTTAGGTGATCATGTCTCAAAAGAAACATGAGTGACTAGGCAGAAGATTTTCCCACAGTAGGTTGTGATTACTTTCAACCAATGCTATAGAACCCAATCTGTCCTACAATTTACGCCATAGCTGGAGGGAGAAGCAATGATTCATACTTTTTCCAAGGGTATTTGCATGTATGTAAATGCAACAAATACTCTTGAGAAAGGGTTAAGTATAGACAAGTCAAAATATGATAGAACTCTTAAAATAAGGTTGAGAGTTGTTTAGAAAATAATAGAAACAAATGATCAGAAATTTAACTTGTGAATTGTATATTTTCTACATTTTTATTAGACAATTAAAAGTTCTTTGGTACAGAACAGAATTTTGAACTTGTCTGAAATGCTATGAAATATCAAACCTTCTATATGGCAGTGAATTTTGGACAATTTCCTTGTAGATGTTTTAATTTTTATTTATTTTTGTTTTATAGATTATCAACTTTTGTGGGTTATTTGAAGCTAGAAATAATTTTTTGTGAGAGTGGGGGAACAATGGAGTCCAACTAATTAACCCACAATTTGGGGAAAAAGAAGTTGATTCATAACCTTTACAATGGTATTTCTGATTTCCAGTTTCAAGTCATTATCCATTACACTCCATATACATTCAAATGTACAGCACCTGGTATTCCCAAGTAGCCATCTATATAAGTATTGATCAGGCCCAACATTGCTTAACATCAATGAACTGCTTTTTCAATGTCATATGGTCATAAGCCAGATGTAGAAGAGACTTGATGCAACAGAAATTTCTAAGGATGCTTAGAAAGTGAATACCATGGACTGAACATGTAACCAACAAGGAAGTTTTAAGGAAAATGGAGATTAAAATGTTGCTTCTACTTAAAAACAGAAAGATTCAGTTGAAATTTCTGGGACACATAATGAGAAAAGTAGGCCTGAAAAATTTGACACTCATGCAACCCACTGAATGCAAAGGGCAACAGACAAAACAATGATCTACCTAATAGGCTTGTGTAAATTGATAGCAGAACATGGATTGGGAGGGATTTCAAACAGACAAATATTGCTATGAAGAATAGGAAATTGTGGATAGCCACGATCACCCACATTCTGAAATGACATGGTACATAGAAAAATATGAATCCAAGTAAAATTAAAGCAGACTTGATTTTCTGATGGGTTTAAACATTCATTGACAATTTCTGTTAAATCAAATTCCATGTCTACATTAAATATAACTTCTTGTCATTCAATAGAAGCAAATCTCAAACACAATTACTTGGAAATAAAAACAATATTTGAGAAAATCTTTCTGAAACTGAAAACTGAAAAACTGAAAACAATAGTAAATCTCCATGCTTAAAAACATTATTTTGCTTTTTAAAGAATATTAGTAAAACCTAGTAGATACATTTATATTTTAACTTGGATGATTTATTTGAAAAATTTTTCTAATTTGATTATAACGAAGTTGCAAACTGTATTTGAAATAAATTGAATAAGTCAAAGTATATTGACAATTCATCAACTTAAAAATATCAAACTTTTATCTATGTTTCCATACCCTCTATTTTTTTTTTTACTGGTATTCAACCAATACATAATGTAAGAGCCACTCAAGATACAGAGTTACTAAATAAGGTTGTTGTAAATGCATACAAGGGGGAGCATGTGGTTGACCCCAGACTTGAAGAGGTAGTGACTTGATAAGCATTCTCTTAGGAGTTTGTTCCATAATATAACAGTTCTTGGAAAGCTGTCTAAGTTGAATATTCTTCTTTGAAGTGAAATACAAACAGAATGAGGATGAGCTGACTCAGTGTACATAGAATGGCAGGTCCCAGCTGTGAAAATCTTATGAATGGACGCTCACCGCCTGGTCGTTGATGACTTCAATTCAGCAGCTGGTCTTCAAGTCGACTATTACAACGGTGTTCTTCGTGAATGTTAATCTCAAGGAAGTCACGCTGAAATCTTACTATCTGACTCTTCACCAGCTTGAACCAGACTGGACGTGCACACATTTGAGTTAATGAAAATGGCACCACAAATTGAATGATGCCTGAATAAGTTGCTGAAAAAGTCTTTATATACAAACAAAAAGAAACAAAAAATAGAATATAACAATCGCCAATTCTACTTAGCCAACAACAGAGTGGAATTTTTGTCCAAGAGAAGGGTTTGTCTTCTTAGCATTAATTCGATTCTTTGGTTGGTAATGTCAGTTCACTCCAATTATAGTTTTCAAGTTTGTAACAATTCAAAAGTGTTTTTGTTCGCTTTTCACCAAAGCTTTATGGAAACTGCCGATGGTTGGTCTTTGTGCGTATGTTGGGCAGCGGCGATGGTGGTGATTTGTCTTGTCTGCTTCAGCTCGGTGCAACTGCCCATGGCCCCCTTGGAGCCCTGTATTTATGCTTGTTCCAAATTCACTGGTTGGAGTATGATGTAAATGCAAATCTAATCTTTGGCCAATGAAATCACTCTCGCCACCTTCTCTCTGTTCTTTTCCTCTGGTCCAACCAATGAAGCAGCTTCTTGGTTGGTGACATCATTACTTTTAGCTTTTTCTTTTAATGCCAAAAAAAATAATTTAGCTTTTATGTGTATAATTCTTTTCCAACTAAATTTAAATTTTATTTTCATGGAATTTAACCTTTTGCTTTCATCAAATATTTCCTTTTATTTAGGACAATTCTTTCTGATAATTCAAAACTATGTTTTGTTTAAAAAAAATTTCTTTTATCTGCAATGTAACTGAGGCTTTAGTTGTATTTCTCATAGTCAAACTATTTCCAATTGTCATTAATAACCTCCTTTGACTTGGCTGTTTATCAGATAACACACCTGCAAAATATAATTTTGTTTATATCTTTCAGCTTTAGGTTTTGTGACCTCTTACCTTCCTCTGCCCATAATAAATCTTTTTACCAGCATTCATATTAGAACAAACAACTTTTTTTAGTTGGTTCTTTCTGATTTATAAAAATTGATAATACAGACCAACACAATTTCTTCCATCTTATTTGCAACAATTAATAATGACACTAATTTAATTACTTCTGTCTGACCAAGCTAAAATAGTGTTACAATCTGAACATTTACTATGAAAATAGCAATAGAATTGCAAAAGGTTAGCAAAGTAGCTCCAGTCAAAATGTGACAGCACTATCCCATTTTTGGTTTGATCTGGCTTTTTTAAAGACAGTTGATTTGATTTCATGAAAGTTGAAGAAGGAAAGGTTAAACTTTAGATAAATGTCCTTAAGGGTTCAGTTTTGATTGAAGCTTGAAAGCTGGGTTTTTGAGTATATTTTAATTGCCGATGCTACTATATCATTGATAAAAGTGACATTGATATTTTAAAGTCAATGGTAAAAATGATTTATTTAGAAAATAAAATGAATTCATGGTTATTTAGAAAATTAAGGAGTAGTAGGTGAAGAAATAACTTGTAGGTGTGTAGTTATTGTTCAATCAAAAATGAGAATTAGGTTGAAAATTTGGGTCACCAAAGGCAACAGAGTAGCCTGATGTCATGGCATAACACTTTTTAATTTTGCCAAGTTCAGATACATAGCGGGACTATACATTATTTAGGCTTACGGCCTATCACGTTGAATACACCGGTTCTCACTCGATCACCGAAGTTAAGCAACGTTGAGCCTGGTCAGTACTTAGATGGGTGACCGCTTTGGAATACCAGGTGCTGTAAGTGTATAGTGACGGATGTGCATTGTGGTGCAGTGGAGATTGGCTCGGAAAGAGAAATCGGTGAGCCGAGTTCGAATTCCAGTTGAATACCCTGCATTCACTTAAGCACTGGTACCCTTGGGAAAGGTATTAATCCATCCATTCCCTCCAGTTATGGGTTAAATAACAAGGGTAGGACTTGGGGACCCTGCTATTAAAAACAAATCCCAATGAATCGTGAAAAGAAAAATGTTGTAAAAATAAATAACCTAACCCAAAATCATTGGTTATGACCTTAAAATGATCCCATAAGGATTGATAGGTCATTAAGCCTCAAAAACAAACTATACATTATTTAAATGGGTAGACAATAATTTTTAACAGCAGGATGGATTTCAGGATTTTCTTTTCATATGATTTTGAACTACCTCATGAGTTAAAGGGGCTAGAATGTTTAGGTTAGAATTAGAATTAAATAATTATGGCATACTAAAGTGTATTGTGTGTTGTGATGCAGTGGATATCGACTTGGAACAGCAAATTGGGGAGCTGAGTTCAAATTCTAGTTGAATTCCTTGCATTCACTTACACGCAAATACCCTTGGGAAAGGTATTAATCCGTCTTTTCTCTCCAGTTATGGCTTAAATAATAGGACAGATTGGGTTCTATAGCCTTTGCTGGCAACCAGTCTACCGCAGAAAACAATGGCAACCTACTGCGGGATAAGCTTCTGCCCAGTCAGTCATGTCTCTTTCGAGACATGATCACCCAAAGCGTGTATCACATATGGCACTTACCTGACTGACTGAAGGTGCATTGTAGTTATAAAAAATGAAATTAATACTGTGTGGGTCATTTATTTTAGTAAAATAATTTTTAATTTTTACGTTATATTGGCGCATAAGTTTTAAATGAACAACTGTAATTAATTCATTTTAGAGAAAAATATTTTGATGCTTACATAAAATTGACAATTCATCTCTATGATTCAGTAATACTTCATTTTTATGGAACCCCAAAATCTGCAGCTTTTCATTCAAGCACAGAGGGTTGAACATGCTTTATAACAAATGTAAATATATAAACAGTGGGTTTTAATTCACCAGTTCTTTTATTGCCTTATAACACACACACACACACACACACACATATATATATATGTATGGGATTAATACAAATAAAACTTGTCATTTAGCTAATTGATGTACTTCAAATCTTAATTTTTTTTTATTGTTTGGTCCACTTGTCGGGATATATCTCAGCTATATATATATATATATATATATATATATATATATATATAATCATATCGCCCCAAGCAAGGCATTTTACTGCCACTGTTTTGCAGGGGGTTACATAGGAGGTAAGTTATTAGAAAGAGTGACAGGTCATGGGGGATGTCAAGAAGTGGATAAGAGAAGGATGAAAATACTGATGAGAGTGGAGTGGATGGAGAAAGGAGCATGAGAGAGAGGATGCAGGTTAGTGAGATAGGAGATGACTATTGACTTTACATTTAAATTCTTGGAGATTATAGCTGTCTGGAAAATAAGTAAATGGGAGAGAATTCCACAGGTGAAAAGTGCGAGAAAAGAAGCTGCTAGAGTAGAATTTGCGTTTACAATTTATTGGTTTCACAGTAAAAGGGTGGGACCTAGTTGCTAATTTTGTGGCTCGAGTAAATTTATATATAGGGGTCACCAGTGAGCTAAGTTCATCGAAGCAGAAGCTGTGAAAGTATTTGTAGAAGAGACACAGGGAAGCCACACTGCACTGGTGAGAAAGTGACTGTATCCGAGCTATCAAGTCAGGATTGATCACATTACAAATTTTCCATTGGATCTTGTCAAGGACACCCAGGTGGATAGCAGGAGCACCTGACCAGATATGGCAGCAGTATTCAATGCACAGGCAGATGGTAGATTTATATATGTGCAGGATTGTTTCAGGTGGAAAAAACTTCCTGGTCGTACACAGAGAACCGACTTTCTTAGCAGCAGATTTAGCTATGGATTCTATATATTCATTCCACTTGAGGTCTTTTGTCAGAGTTAAGCCAAGGAGGTGCAGGATTTTGCTTTCAGGGAGACTAGCCTGATCCATACTAATGGGGGGTAGGAGCGATTGTCTGTGATGGTTAATAGATAGCAACTTCGTTTTGGAAGCATTAAAATTCACAAGCCATTTCTTTCCCCAGTTTGCCACGGATCAGAGGTCCTTTTCAAGCTTGGCAGCAAGGTTAACTTTGTCAGCCTCAGTAGATTTTTGATTGATGCAAGAGTAAACTGTAGTGTCGTCAGCGTATATGCCTACTAGGGATCTTATTACACCTTATGTAGATAAGGAAAAGCATAGGACCTAGAATAGAGCTTTGAGGGACACCCACGTTCATATGATAGTATTGGGAGGCATGTCTGTTCAATTCTACCTTCATTGTGCAATTTGATAGGAATGACTGGATAATGAGCAACAACTTGTCATCACCAATCTCATCTTCCGACAAAAAGACAGTCATGAAACAACCAGGATGCATCCTCAGTTCAAACATCAGCAACTCATAAACTATGTTCTTGTGCACAAGCAAGACTTCAATAATGTCCTTCACATCAAAGTGATGCCCAATGCAGAATGTCACACTGATCACTGCCTAGTAAATTTAGGCTGCACTTAAAACCTAAACCAAGAAAGGGAGCCCCACCCCCTCAAAGAAAAAGTTCAATCTGAACAAGTTTCAGTCAGCTGAAGTGAAAGCTGACTTTCAGGCTTGGGCTTGAAAACGGTGACTGCCGAGAAGACCCCTCTCCTGAAGCACTCTGAGATCAACTGATGGCTACCATTTTGCAAAATTCTAAAGAAGTTCTGGGGTTTATCACCAGGAAGAGCAAAGACTAGTTCAATGAGAACAACCAAGAGATTTAGGAACCCCTGGCAAAGAAAAGTTCAGCTCACCAGGCCCACTTGTATCAGCCACCATGTTCTGTGAGGAAAGCTGCATTCCATCTAATTTGCAGCAACTTTCAGAGGAAGCTTTGAGAGATCCAAAATGAGAGATCCATTGATCTGAGCACTTCTAGGCCCTCTAAGCACTGATCGAGTAGTCCAAGACCCAGTAGTTCTATGCATCTCCCAGCAACCAGTCAAAGCAATGCTTGATGAATTACCCTCTGTAGAAAAAATTACCAAAGCTATAGAGCAGTTGAGGAGTGGCAAGGCAGCAAAAGTCAATGGAATTTCATCAGAGATCTGGAAAGATGAAGAACCAGCAATATGCAGCCTTGTCTGTTGTTGGAGCAGGGCAAACTTCAAAGTGATCTCCACGATGCAGTCACCATCACCTTGTACAAAAACAAGGTAGGAAAGTCAGATTGCTCCAACTACTGAATCTCTACTCTCCATCAGGGGTAAAATTCTTGCTAGAGTGCTCCTAAACAGATTGGTACCAATCATCGCAGAAACCACCTACCAGAAATCCAGTGTGGCTTCAGAGCCAACAGAAGCACCATGGATATAGTGTTTGTCCTCAAGCAGCTCCAAGAGAAATGCCAGAGCAGAACAAAGGATTCTACATAATGTTTGTAGACCTGACTAAGGTGTTTGACACAGGGAGTAGAAAGGGAATGTGAATGATCATGGAGCACCTCTGGTTGAACAGTGACCTCTCTTGACTCTTCCCCATCATCAATGGCGGGAAACAGTGTTGTGTTGTGGCAATGACTCTATTCAGCATCTTTTTCTTCATGATGTTCAAATAGACCACAGAAGACCTTGACGATGACAATGCTGTGTACGCCTGCTTCTGCCTTGACAGCAGTCTAGTTAACCTCAAGAGACTGCAGGCCTCCACAAAGACACTTGAGCAGTTCTTCTATGACCTCTACTTGCCAATGGTAGTGCCTTCAATGCCTACACCAAATGTGCCCTGCAGCACCAAACATCCTGCTTAGCAGAGGCTGCCCATCTCTTCGGACTCAAGGTCAGGCTTGAAGAAGATGGATGTTCTCCCCCAGCCTGCAGCCTGAGAAGAGTACCACCATCCCACATCACCATCTATGAGACTGAGCTGAAAGTAGTTCATGAGTTCATTTACCTGGAATGTACAATAACATCAGATGCCAAGATCAACAGGGAAATAGATAACAGACTGGCCAAGGCCAACAGCACTTTTTGAAGACTCTACAAAAAGTCTGGAACACTGAGCAAGGCACATCTTCAAATTTGGGGACCATTGCCTGTCCAAGAAAAGCCTGTACAGCAAACTCTCCAATGGCCACAATCACAGAGGGGCACCAAAAAATATTATAAAGATTCCCTCAAGAAGTTCCTCCATACCTGCTACATTGACTAATGCCAATGGTCAACACTTGCTGCTAACTGTTAGACCTGTTGTCACACTATCAACCAGGCTGTCTCCACCTTCTGCAGGGCCAACTTGAAGTAGAAATGCTGTGAGAGAAAAGAACTGAAAGCCTCAGCAGCCATACCAGACCAGACCAGACCTTTTACTGCAGACTGGCCTATCCCATATTGGCCTAGACGGCTATCAGCATGCTTGCAGTCAATGTGGGCAGTCCACTTCATAAAACTTCATTCACAAAGCCGTGAGAGATCAGAAAAACAAGTACCATATCAGTAAAAATGAATTAAAAACCATCCACTATACAGATTTATTCTACTCTTTTGTATCTTTAATACAATTACACACACACACATATATATATATATACACACACACAAATATATATGCATACATATAGGTATAGATGTCAACTCTGTGAATAGTAAAGATAATCCAACAAGATCTACTTAATATAAAATATTAAGTGTTATATCTGTATAGAGAGCTCAGTGAATGTTATCCATAGCAATATGATACTCATAAAGGAAAACTTAGCACATCATTTAGATTGGTTATAAATTATAATTAATTCCTATGAACTAAATTAGCTCATTTCATCAGGACACACTATATTCATTCCATTCAGTACAAATATTTTCCAAGAATAAACATTTCTTTAAAATGAAAAGGAAAACAAGCAAAAAGATCTAAGAACGGAGACCTTGGTGTTATCTTAGTTGAGGATCACTAGACCAGTTGAGAAGTGGTCATCATTCTTGGATAGTGACCATAAAGTCAATACACGCCTACTTATGTATGGACATGTGTGTATGTGGATATAAATAAGTATACGCGATTGTGTTAATATGTAGAGTTACACATATATACGTAAACATGGGTTTGTGAGTGGGCATGTAATGGCTTTATAGTCACTATCCAAGTTGGATGACCTCTTCTCGACTGGTCTAGTGATCCCCAACTGAGATAACACTAAGGTCTCTATTTTTAAATCTTTTTAATTGTTTTCCTTTTCATTTTAAAGAAATGTTTATTCTGGGAAAATGTTTGTACCAAATGCAATGAATATAATGTGGTGTGATGAAATGAGCTAATTTAGCACATAGAAATAAATTATAATTTATAACCAATCTAAATATTGTGTTGAGTTTTCCTTTATACATATATATGTATACATATATATATACATACATATATATAGAATAGGAGAAAGCAAATCCATAAAGATGGAGATGGTAATCCCAAAAGATTTTATCTAATTAATATAAATCATTAGTTAGATAAAAATAAAGAGCTGAGCTAAGTATATATATATATATAAGTGCAACTGCTGAAAAAATAAAACCAGCCCTTTGAATGATCAATGTATGTTGAAAAGTTTTGTTTATATATATATATATATATACATATATATATATATATATGGAGGTCAACACTGATACTAGAAGTAGTATCGCACATGAAATAAGAATGATCTATTCCAGTGATCGAAATGAAGTGTTTAATGACAGTTTAATAGATTTTAAATTAAGTTCACTTGATGCCAATTTTCAACAAAAAAATGTTCAAGTCAATTATAGTTGTATTAAGAACATAAATAAATATCTTTCACAACATAATACTATAATATCAAATAAATACTTGGTCCACCTTAATAATATCAGTCACCCTACTACTAACAACAATGACCCTTCAAAAACTAAGTGCAACTGCCAAAAAAATAAAACCAGCCCTTTGAATGACCAATGTATGTTGAAAAGTATTGTTTATAAAGCTCAAATTAATTTGGAAGATAATGATGTTTAATTTTAATTTGGAAGCATTTCTAACAGGTGGAAGATGAGATGTAACAATCACATGTTGTCTTTAAGCAACAGTAAATACAGCAAAAGAACTGCTTTATCCATATATTATTGGAAATGGAAAAACAATAACAAGAACCCAATTATTACCTGGAATATCACAGCTAAATCTAAAAGAAAAGGAGATAGATGTAACTTATGCCTCTTAGAAAAACTTATCTTAAACCATATAAAGAACCCTAATCTATTTAACCAAAAAAGTGATTTAATGACCACATGCTGCCATAGCAAAAAAATACTTTTAAACTCTTGGACCCCAATTGATATAGATTCCTCCATATGTTTGCCCCTTTACTTCTCTCACCTTCTCTCTTTCTTCCTCAGTTTCTTTCTTTCTTTCCCTCATGAATATTACTATGAATAATTATGAATTAAGCCCCTTTGATTTCTTCTCCCTCAATTCTAATATTTTTATTTTTTAATTCTAATTTTAATTTAAAATTTAAAATTTAAAATTTTATATTTTAATTTTAATTATTTTTTATATGCAATCTTAAAATATTTAAATTTTTATGTTTTGTGAATTCTATGCCTTTGACTTCTTCTCCCTGTATTTTAATATTTTTTAATGTTTTTTATTTTAAATTTTAATTCCAATTTTAAATTTTAATTTTTAATCTCCATGTAATCTTAGAATATTTAAATTTTTTATTCTTTTTATTAAAAAAGCAATAACATAACTTTATAAGATTTATTTTCCCATGAACATCAAGTGAACATTAATTCAAATCTACTAAACTGTCAGTTTGAAATTTTTCACCTGAATATAATATTCAGTATATTTTAAATACGGAAAAATATTTTATCTTTTCAAAATTGTCTTATATATTTACCATTCTACCAGATCCTCATTCAAATTTAAATCATGTAATGACAGTGTGAACATAGGATTCAACACTACTTAGTGACTGTCAATTTCGCACCTCAATGTGATCTTCAGACTTGAAGATTTATGAACATACCCACTCACTCTCTCTGATATTGAACATGCTTCCAGTCTCAAAGACAAAACAAATTTTAAACTAATATATATATATATATATAGTGCTTGGGACAATGAAAATTATGTAAAATTTTTGTACTCTCAACAAACAAGACATTATATATAGTGCCATTGGTACTAAAAATATATGATTGTAAAGTTTATTGAGTGTGGAAACTGAAAATATTTTGGGAATAAAAAAGAAATTCAAAATATTGGAAAGAACTGTTTTTAAAAGTGGCTTTCAAAATGTCAGAAAAAAATATGATAAAAATGAGATGTGTAATAATCAAGAAAAGTAAGTTAAATCAACAAAAAATATTTAAAGAAGCTGGTGTGATCATGATTATCCACAATTTCTTCTCCTTTCGCAAGTTAACCCACTTGACTTTACTACAACTCTGTCACTAGGGGACACTCATTAAGCCTATAAATAGGCAATAATTTTCTGACCCTTTCTCTCTTTTTCCTCTTTTTACAATGGCTATAAAATGTAGCTACACATGGATAAAAAAATGTTTCCCCTACTGGGGCATGTTCATTTTTAATGCAATACTTTTCTCTTGGACTTCTCCCTCACACATTCCACAAACACATTCTCTAGTTTAAATATTTTCTATGTAAAGTTTAAATGTTTACTTTTTCTATCGTCATTGTATATTTTTGTAATGCTTGTTAATACATACATTGTCACTTTGTTTTGCACTCATTGTTCTTTGTCACCCGCAACATAGATTGTCATTTTGTCATAGTTACTGTTTTGTGTTATTCATTTATTACTCGGATGCACATTTTAGTCTGCTATATTGTTAGAGAAAAAATATGCCAGGAGACACATGTTTTATAAACAAACACAACTAGCATACCTGCAACATTTTCTAGGTTTTAGTAATGTTTATGTTATCTCTCCTAATCCCTGTTCTGGCAACCTTTTGCACAAGCTTGTTAGGTAGATTATGTGCTGCTTTCCTTTGGTAAGTCCAGTTAGTGTCAAATTTATCAAGACAAATACATATGGTTATTGTAAGTTCTTGCACAAGATGTTTTTTTCTAAGTGGTACAAGCATATTTATGTATAAATTCCTCATTTAAAGCTCCAAAGTTGACAATAGTTTCCTTTATTGAAAATAGTTTCCTATACCAAATTAATGGAAAGCACCCAACCTTTCTAAATATTAATTCACTTGATAATTTATGGTTTATTATTAGAACAGAGCCTTATGAGAAATGAAAACAATATTAAAACAAAGAATATTTCAGGTAAGCAATAAAAACTTCTAGGAGTAATGTTCTAGTCAAAAATGTAGAAAAGTAAAGCAAAGTCAATGAATGAAAATGAAAGATTCATCATTATCATCATCATTGTTTAATGTTCATTTCCATCCTAGCATGGGCTAGACAGGGTTTTCTTGATGGCCCTGCATTTGAACCATTATGAAAATATTAAAGTGTGTTTTACAGCTGTATGCCCTTACTAACACCAACCAGTTTTGGAAACTGGAAACTTTGTTTTTATCAAGACACCATCTCTAGGAAGATTACCTACCAATGTTAGAGAGTTCAGCCTATCCTATTCCACACAGAGTAGGTGTAGATGTTTTTATATCAGAGATTTCCTTCTCTTAGTCAAGTTGCTATCCAAAGCTAAAAACTTTTACCCAGCCTAACTTTTTCTTTTCCTTCAAGAAATGAAAGACTGATAAAGAATATAAAATATAAACAAGCAAATATTAACTTGTAAAATAATAAAATATTAACTGATTTAAATACATAGAATATTGCATTAATTATATCTTTTCATGGCTTATATAGTTTGGATTTAATTAGAAAAAAGGTTAGGATGAACCATGTTGGTATTAACAAAAATAACATTCCCAAACAAATCTTATTATTGTCAATATGTTAAATAATAAATAATATAGGCTAACACTTGCACAATACATTGCTTATATGATAATGTTGCTAACATGTTTGTTAATAATATCTTTATTCTGAAAACTTTGATTTGTATTATATAATCTAACATTATTTAAATTGGCATGACTGTATAATATTAGAGAAAGATGTAACTGAAAGATGTAATGATTAATAAGTCTCACAAATCAATTACTATTGAGAAGTAAGTCCAATCATTACTAGGTGCTCCATATTTATGGCCTTGTGCCAATGTAAATTTTACTAAGTAAATAACTATATCTTTATGCATGTATATACAGGCAGCAATCTTTCATTTAAACATGTTTTGTTAAAAACAACCAATGAGGAAAATTTTATTAATTTTTTATTTAATTTTTTCCAGTATTTTTACATGTTTTCCATTTGCTGGAGATGAGGAGTGTAAAAATGTTCCATAATTTTTGGCTTTCCAAGCACTTTCAGCCACTTCATTAGACATTTTCAAGGATGGTATTTTTCAATGTTGTTATTATGTCCCCATGTTTGACAGTAATATAATTTTTGTGTTTTTGAAAAGGAGAGTTTTTTAAAGCTATCACATGATGCATGCAGCTGGGCATCATGTGAATGTCTGTCTATTTTTTTAAAAACTTTCAAAACTCCATTTCCACTGTTAAATAATGTAAGAATGATGGTAGGAGAAAATTGTTTAATATATGTATGTATATATTAGAAAAAAAGGAAATATTTAATAATATAAACATGATTGCATGTAAGTGTCAGTCAGTCAGTCAAGTGCCATACATGATACACACTTGGGTGATCATGTCTTGAAAGTGATATGACTGACTGGGCAGAAGATTATCCCACATTAGGTTGCCATTGCTTTCTGTGGTAGACTGGTTACCAATTTGTCCTATTATTTAACCCATAACTGGAGGGAAGAGATGGATTAATACCTTTCCTAAGGGTATTTGCGTGTAGGTGTATGCAAGGAATTCAACTGGAATTTGAACTCGGATCCCTGATTTGTCATTCTGAGTTGATATCCACTGCACTACAACACACATTCTAATGTAAGTGTGTGTAATGAGAAAGAAAGATAATTGTGTGCATATATATATATATATATATGTGTGTGTGTGTGTGTGTGTGTGTGTGTGTGTGTGCATGCTAACATGAATGCATAATTTACTTGCACATTAATTTATTGTTAATTTTTGATATCCTTACATTTAATGAGAGTTTTCTCAACATAGTCAACTGAGCAATGGAATCTGTCCATTATACAAAAATGTGGATCTTTGGAACTGTGGTGATTTTAGAAGCCACCCCTCCTCTCATATTTGCTTTAAAATTCTCAAAAATATCCACCTGTGTGCGATAAGCAAATTGTTGTCATTTTTATATTCTTAATTTTCACATCCACATTGATTGTTTTTGATTTTGTCAACTGCACAGTACAGTAGAGTCAGATGAGCACCATCTGTGAAAAAAAAGGGACCATGATGCAATTCACACTGTCAGAAATTTTGAAATAGTATGCTGTACTGCTTGGCATTCATGCAGGAAGCCCAAATACAAACATTTCAGAGTGTTTGTGTGTCAATCTAGCACAGCGCAGAGTTGGATAAGTATAAGGTGATTACAAAGGTGTCTGTAGTGATTACTATTTATGGCTACATTATGCCTTCATTCATCTTCCCAGAGGGCCTCATAATCAACATGCAGGCTATACATCAAGGAGGATTTGACTAGATAGTGCTACCTTGGGTCAAGAGGGTAGCAGCTCAAAAACTCTGTCTGACAACAGAACTCTGTATTATGCCATACAAGCAGGAGAATCCCGTCATGGCTGTCAGAAAATTTTGTGATCACATCACTTTTTACATTTGGTCACTTAACTCTCCAGACTGAAACCCCCTTGACTTATTATTTGTGGTGTGCAGTTAAGTGATAGACTAACAATAATCATGTAACACCAAAGAGGAACTGAAGGAAAGGATTATGGCAGCATTCACCAACTTAAAAAAAGGAAACTGTCAAGAAGAGTTGCTGGAGATTCATATATATGCATATACACATGCACACACACACACACACACACATATATGTGCACACGCACACACATATATACATACCCCACACACACACACACATATATATACACACACACACACACACACATATATCAAGAGATTGAGAGATCTATACTTAAAGAGAAAATCAAGCACACTTATTAAGAATTGATAACACTGCTCATCTAGCTTCCAATTGTAAGGTATCACCCTCATGCTGAGAAAATTCACCATCTGTGAGGATTCCTTAAAACATCCTAAGGAAAAAGGACATTAATACCAAAAAGGGAAATATGCAGGACTTCCTTAACATATAGAATTTCACACAGGTCTTTTGTAGTGCTTAACACAGTTTATGGAAGGTGTTATAGACCTAAAAGTGTTTATTTATACAAGATAAAAGCATTTGTTCCATTTCATTGAAAAGAAAAATAGAATTTGCTTTGTTTAAAGGTAGAATATAATTTATTACTAAATAAATTATTTCTGTGTATGAGGAAGATCTTAATAATATCAAGTTAATAGTTATGCAGTACTAACAGTTTTAATAAAGTAATTAATGTCCTATCAGTTGATAGTTTGAAATTAATAAAAAGTGAAATTTAATTATAGTTACTTATGAACACATTCTGTTGTCTAAATCAAAGCTTAGAATATATGTATTTGCCTAAAATACAAAACATTAAAAAGCAAGCAAGATGAGATATTAAGAGGTGAAAAATTTAGGTCTTACATCAAAGGAAAATAAATATTTTCTGTACATTTCAGTTCATATTCATTATTGTTTCAATATGTAGGTGTTGGAAAGGATGCAAATTAGAAGAAAACTTATACATCAGGAAGAGACAAATGAGATTCCTGGGACAAGTTATGAGGAAGGAGGGCCTAGAGAATTTAATACTCACAAGTTGGATAGAGGGAAGGAGAGACAGGGAAAGCATTGCAAGACCTACATGATAGGTCTGAGCAAATGGATTGCAGAGCAGGGTTTGGAAGAGATACCAAGAGAAAAATATTGAGAGCAAAAAGAGACAGAGCCAAGTAGAAATCCATGATCACCTACATCCTGAAGGGATAGGACACATGAAGAAGAAGAATGTCATAGACAAGAGCAGTTAATTTAGAGTAAAGAGTTTTAAATTTGTGTGTAAATTGGGATGAACTATAGATAAGAATCTGACAATATTAATATAAGAAACAAATAGTAAACATTTATAAATTAAACATGTTTCAGTTTTATTAAAGTTTCATCAGAATTTTTGGGTACATGAATTAAAAGGAGAGAATGTTTTGGTACATTTTGTTCTGTGTTGTTTGTTTTTCATTGGTCAGGTACACATCATGTCTTTTTTTTCTATTTTTGTATTTGAAAAACATCTTTGTGTTACAAAATCTTACAGAAAGTTATAAAATGGTATTAACCGACATATTTATTTAAATTTACTTGTTTGAACATCATTTTTAATGGATACTCGTCTTTGAGCGGACACACTGTTTTTCTATAATTAAACAATATATTTATATGTATTCACTGGCCTGAATATTCAAGAAATCTTGTTAGGAAAATGTCTATGTT
Organism: Ascarosepion bandense; assembly: GCA_037127315.1. Taxonomy (NCBI): domain Eukaryota; kingdom Metazoa; phylum Mollusca; class Cephalopoda; order Sepiida; family Sepiidae; genus Ascarosepion; species Ascarosepion bandense. The sequence continues at coordinate 9,116,937 of JBBBDQ010000154.1, forward strand.
CCAGCAGAATTCATACCTGTGACTCCCATATACCAGGGAGAAGCCGTCATTAGATCTGACATGTCTTTCTACTTGACTATAGAAGATTTCATGTTTTAACAAAGTTGAATCAAGCTGTAAATACACAAAGTTAAGAATTTGTGTATGTGCGTCACAGGTCTGAATTCTGCCAGAAGATAGATATTTTTCTAACAAGATTTCTCAAATATTCAGGCTGATGGATATATGTAAAATGTAATATTTAATTATAGAAAAAAAGACTATCCATTCAAACAAATAAATTTGAATCAATATTTTTGTGTATATATATACAATGTAACTTCTTTCTCTCAAAACCTTATGCAAATTAAAAATAGAAATGGATACTCTGGAAATACTTTATAAAAATTGCATGTCTTGAATTTAACTAGACTACCATCAGAATGGATGATGCTAGTCTCCTAGAGAATAATGCTCTGTGCCTTCTTATTTCAAACAACCTCAAATGGAATGACTACATTGAATCTATAGCTTCCTTATCTGGGAAGAAGTTTGGGTCACTGTGTTGGGTCAGGAATTTTTTCTTGTCAGAATCCATTTTGCACATTTATAAATCTACCATTCATCTGTGCATTGAATATTGTTGCCATACCTGGTCAAGTGTTCTTGCTATTCATCCTGAGATTCTTGACAAAATCCAAAGCAGAATCTGTATTATAATCAATCTTGACTTGGCACTCTGCCTTCAGTCACTTTCTCATCAATGTGATGTGGCTTTCTTCTGTCTTTTCTACAAGTATTTTCATGGTAACTGTTCTGATGAGCTTTTTCCCTGGTTCCCCAACCACATGTATTACACATGCTACTAGACAGGCATCAAGGTCCCACTCACAGTCAAATTATTGAAATGTAATTGCTTCTTCTACTCTAACATTCTTTTCTTGCACTTCCAATTTGTGGAATTCCCTTCCATTTGCTTGCTTTCCTGATAGTTACAATCTTAAAAATTTTAAATGCAATGTCAACTGCCATTTTCTATCTCCTTAATTCCCAGAGACATATCCAGAAAATGGGCAACAAATGTCAAATTCCTAGTGTTAATCCATTCTTGAATCAGAATATCATTAAAAGTATCTCATTGTTCTAAGGTCAAAAGTACTCTTTTCAGATGAAAGTAAATTTTGTATTTTGTATGGGAATCAAACTCCTAGAGTTTGCAGGAAAAGTGTAGAGTCATAGAATTGATGGTGCTTGATGTCCAGTGTGAAGTTTTTGCAGTCAGTGATTATTTGGGGTGCCATGTTGGCTCACTGTTTTTATCAAGTCAAAAGTGAATGCAGTCATCTACCAGGTCATTTTAGAGCATAAAATTTTGCATCTGCTGACAGACTTTATGGAGATGATTTCCTTTTCCAGGAGGACTTACCACTTTCCAAATGTAATTATAACTCATTTACTGACCATGGTATTAATTTGCTTGATTGGCTAGCCAACTTGCTTGACCTGAATTACACAGCAAATCTATGGGTTATTTTCAAAAAGATGACAGACACCAGACCCAAAAATACAGACAAGCTGTTGGTTACTATTAAAGCAACTTGTGTTGTCATAACACTTCATTGAGTAATTCATGCAAAAGGAGTCTCAATTAAGATGATTTTGTAAGATTAACTTTGCTGTGGCATAAGGCCTAAAGTATGGGGCACTCAGTGAAAATTGTTACTCATGAGTCAGTTGTAATTGATCAAGCGTGACAAGCTCGCTAACCATTACACCATGTCAGGTGCCCTAATAATCTTCTAAGCACAGCATAGACATGGCATAAAGCTGAAAGTATGGGGTACCAGTGAGGGTATTCAGTTGTATTCACTATTCAGTTGTAATTGATCTCGTTAGACAAGCTTGCTAATCATTATGCCATGCCATAGTGCCTGTAGAAGACAAGTTTTATGTATAAACTAGCAGTATAACCCAGTGTTGCTCAGGTGTAATGAAAGCTTTAAAACTAATCCATGGTCCTGGAGCTCAGACTCTTTGGACATTGGCATGAAAGGCTAAAAAGCAATAGTTGTTTCCAGTTAAAGCGAAACCGTTGACTGAAAGAAAAATGAATGGATGTAAGTCAAATTTTGATTTCCTGGTATCGATATCAAATAAGTTTTTTCATCGTAAACTGAATTTTGAAGGCTAAATAAGTCCTCTGAGTAAATAGTATCATGGCTGAGACTAAAAACTACAATTATACCAACTTAGAGCCAAACCCAAAGCAAAAACTAAAATAAAAGAGCTGAAAAAGATACAGACATGCAGGCAGATAAACAGACACACACACACACACACAAACATCTTGCCTTTTATATATATATATATATATATATATATATATATTATTGATTTTCTGCACTATTGTAAGAACTGCAACTTTGAAACTTCTGAACATCGTTTCTTATGTCTTTGACTATGAGTAATATCAAATTTGATTCAAATCGGACTACTCCTTCTATAACCCGATGTTTTCAATTATTGATTTTTGACATTTATTGGGGGTACCTTGACACAAAACTTAGCTAAGAACACTCACAGATGCTTATAGTACAACTGTGTAAATTTTCAAGAAAATTGGTTCAGCTGTTTCGGAGTCTATAGGTAATGGACACACACACACACAAACACACACATACGCAAACTCATCATTCAGATTCTAATGAATAGAGCATACAGAAAAATCGTCCAGAAATTGGAGAAAACAGTTGGCTTCATTAAAGATATGGGAATGAGAAATGTCATATTCATGCTCAGAATGTGATCTGAAAGAGCAATACAAATGCAGAAGGACCTTCATCTGTGCTTTATAGACTACGTAAAGGCATTTGACAAAGTGCACCACAACTTGATAGAAATACTTGGCAACCTAAACATTTTTGGAAAAGACATTAGGATATTCAAGAACCCATATTGGCTGTAAACCACTTGCATACAGATAGAAAATAAATTCAGTAGGTATACAAAAATAGAAAGGGGCGTAAGACAAAAATTTGTTCTCTCACCAGATCTGTTTATCTTATACAGCAAAACAATTCTGAGAGAGATAAAATCTTTGCCAGGATTTGTCATTCACAGCCACAATCTCAACAATATAAGATATGCGGATAACATGGTACTGGTAGCAGATACAAGAGAAAAAACTACAGGATCTCCTACAGAAGGCAGCAAGAGAAAGCTAAAAGAAAGTACTGATCATAAACTTCAAGAAAACCGAATGTATGGTCATCAGAAAAAAGAAGATCCCAAAATGTCAACTAAAATATGAAGAAACTAAAATTAAACAAGTAAAAAAATGTAAATACCTGGAAAGCATTCTGACAGATAATGGAAAGAGTGACATTGAGATCCAAAGATCATTGGCTTGGCCAAGGATTTATTTAAAAATTTAACCAGAGTACTAAGAGACAGAAAAATCTCATTGGAAACAAAGAAACAAGTGCTGGACTGACATGTGATATCTGTCCTTCTGTATGGCAGAGAATGTTGGACAATATCTTTAAGGATGGAAAAGAGGCATGAAGCAGCAGGAATGTGGTTCTACAGAAAGATGCTGAGGATACTATGGACTGAGCACATGAGCAATGATGAGCTGTTGAAGAGAATGTAAATGAGAAAAAAAACTCATACTTAACATCAGGAAGAGACAGCTGAGGTTCCTAGGACACATAATGAGCAAAGAGGGTTGAGAAAATCTAATACTCACAGGACAGATAGAAGGAAAGAGAGACCTTGGAAAGGAGTGCAAGACATTTTTGATAGGCCTCAGCAAATGGATGGTGGTGCAGGTTTTGGGAGAGATACCACAAAGAAAAATATTGAGAGGGACAAGAGACAAGGCCAACTAGAAGTCCATGATCACCTATATCCTGATGTGACATGGCACATGAAAAAGAAGAATTATAAATCCAATTGCTCAGGGAAACTATATTTTTAGCCATAGGAAAATTGTACCTCTGACACTTGTTGCTTTCTTAAATGGGTAATTCAAATCTTATCTGTCAGTTTGATCTCTGGCCAAGCTGATAGCAGCATGCTTTGACTAAAAAGTGTTTTCTCTGAAGTAAAAAGCCAGGACACAAGTTCAATTCCTACCAGAGGCACAAAATCTTTTTTGTAGGACTTTCATCTGTTTAAGAAAAAAACAAAAGTACAGGGATAGCTATTCAGATATGCAAAATAATATTATAGTAATATATACAAACACACATCACTATAAACACAACAATCAAAATAACAGCATTATTACTCTATGATTGAAAGTAACTAAAATTTTGTATACTAGTCAAGAAAATGTAAACATTAACATCTAATGTGCAGGTAGTATAACAGTTATCAGCATGACCAGTGGCATCTAGAAACAGCTTAATATGTGAAGCTCACTTTTGCACTAATGTCCTTGAAAAAAACATGAATCCATCTTTTCTCCCTCCAGCCATGGGTTAAATAACAAGATAAACTGATCTTGGCTGGCAGAAAATCTAACTCAGAATTCAAAAATTAAAGAAAGTAATGAGAAACCACTCCACTGTTATACCAAAATTTTCATAGAAATTCACAATTAGCAAAGAGACTACAGATCTTTGATTACCTATGAAGAGACATGGCACTTACAAAAGAATATCTAAAGTGTGTGTGTTTATATATATATATATATAATTTTAATATATGTATCTCAACTTCTTGTGCCACGAATTGGCATCTCTTCCATACTGTCTGCTAATCTGACACACTTTTTTCCTTTTTCTCTTTTTCTTTTTCCCTTTTTTCTTTCTTCCTCTCCTTCTTTTTCCTTCTTCCTTTTCTTTTTGCTACTATTACTTCTGTTTTCTTTACATATATACAAACTCAAGCAAATAATTGTATTTTACCATAATGATTATGATCACTGATGATAGAGGTATTAGTTTCACTCGTTGAAATGACCATACAATCTTAGAAAATTTGAATTTTATACATATTATATATATATATAAAATTTGTTATACAATTAAAAATTAAAAACACATTGCGACACAAAAATTTCTATGTTTTGAGGTTTCTATCGCACCATCAAGCAATTTTAGATGTTAGTTGTGAAAATGATTTTCATTTAAATACAAGAAACAATACGTTTGTTGTTTATAGATGTGGGAAGATATAATATATGTTGATAGATAGATAGATAGATAGATAGAATCAATGCAAGTAAAATATGTTACTTAGCTAATTGATCTTATATTCAGTGTCTTTTTCTAACCTGCTATCCTTTTTCATATGCACAAATACTGTTCCTCATCAAGTATTTTTAAATTTTCAGCACTTTTCATAATTTACTTTTTACACTTGTAAAATCACTACAAATCACAAGGAAATATCAATACATGCAACATACATACATACATATTTAAACTCAGTCAGTAAAAACTCGTTCTTCATATATAAAGTTTAAATAAATTCCATATTAGATGGTATGCAGACTTTGATACCACAAAGCTGTCCATGTTTTACTAGTAAAATCTGCATTAGGGCTGTGAAATGTTTTTAGATATTTGCTATAATGCATCAGCTAATCGAGGGGAGACTACTTAGTAATAATTGCATTTTCCCCTTCTTTTTCTTTTATTCTGTCAAATAATAATCTATATTTGTATGTGGCCTACATTTTAGAAAGAGAAAAACAATGAAAAGTAGTGTGTTTCTCAAAGACTGTGGCTAAACAAAGCAAAAGAAAAGTGAAAATATAGAAAATGAAGACATACAATAGAGATGCATATGAATGATGTAGGAAGTACGTCTGTTAGTAAGTATTTGCGTTTTTGACAAGAAAGGGAACTTGGCTTGATGGATTGAGAAGCCAAGAAAATGTCTGCCAAAGAATCTTAATATATTGATGGAGATATATACTAAAATATAAAAATAAATATAAGAAATATAACTGATAGTCAGTCTCTCTCTCTCTCTCTCTCTCTCTCTCTCTCTCTCTCATATATATATATATATATATATAAACACTAAACAAGTTGTATTAAATTCAGCAGACTAAATCTGTCTGTTTGGTTTTTTATTGTATTTTCTAGTTTTTGAATAAGCTGTTTGTGAAGTGAGTAGCCATGGTCAAATGCAATATAACTAACAGAACTGTCCAACAAACAGAATTGACAAAGTTTTCAACAAGCAATCAAGAAAAAGAAAAGAATAGGGCAAAAAATAATATAAATCAAGCAGACAATATATTCAAAGCAAATTAACAATAATAAGGTAAAGAAACAGTAACATGGCAAAAAGTTCACAAACTAAAATTGGGGACAACACACAAAAGCTAGTTCAGACAAGTGAATGTAGCATTCTGACTTCAAGACAAGACAGATCAAGACTGAGTCAGATGAAACTGAGGATGAGCCTATTTTATTGGCTAGGATAAAATCCCAGCATGCATTTGTGTTCTACTGCCTATAAAATGGGAAGGAACAAGTGTTTCTCAGTCATTACTAATCAGATGTAATTTCAAATTCCACACTATTGTCTCTTATGCTAAAAACTGCCAGATAATAAAAAGGTCAAAAGTATTCAATCATAACAAGAACTTTTGACACTTTATCTAAAATTTTCATTGAAACATGCCATAACTAATTAAAAAATTGGATAATACATTAAAAAACATATACTAGAACAAGGAATGCGATATTTATTTTTAAAATGATATCAGAAAGAGTAATTCAAATGTATAAGAATGTAAACCTATGTTTCAATAAGCCAGAATTTATATTTGAAGAATGCTGCCCGTATGTGGCTAGAAAATGAATGGAGAAAATACACAAAAATAGAAAGAGGCATAAGACAAGGATGTGCATTTTCACCAGACATATTTACAGTGAAGCAATCCTGTGAGAATTAGACATTCTACAAGCATTCATTATTAACCTTTTCAGTTAAATTTAATACATTCAATTTTAAATGATCTCTTACTTCCAAATTATAAAGCATATATATGATAAAAGGAGTTCTGAAATACAGGCTTGTCAGTAATCACTGTTCATTAAATGTTATAGCAAATCCAATGCTGATGACATTGAAGTGTACTTCTGCAAAATTACTTTGATCTGTTAAATCTAAAAATTGTAAGATGAGCAAACTCTCACCCTTTATATATATATATATATATATATATATACTCTAGACAAAATTTTAGGTATTCTACAATTTCATGGGTAATACATATTTTGAAGACAAACCTGCTTGTCAGACCCAAATGATACAACAGTTAATGATTAAGATTAACTGTTGGAAGACTATGTCTAACAATAGGATACTGCACTATGCCACACAAGCAGAACTCAGTTTGTTTACTTGCTTCCTTGATAACTCATGTTTAAAAAATTTAAATGCAATGTCAATTTCCATCTTTTGTCCTTTCTTCAAACTTCCATATACACGCAGTCTTTTATCTCACTTTCACTCCCTGTAAACTTATGAATACTAGTAGCATTTCTACATTGATTGGGGTGAAATTATTAAAAAAATTAATATTTATCTGTGTCATCTGTTAAGAAATTTATATAGAATATTAACATGAGAGACATATCAAAAGGTTAGAAAGGTGCATTTTGCATTTCTACCTGGATGATTTTGTAACAGCTCACTCTTAATAATTAAAAATGCTGTTATTATGTGATTTGAATGGGGTCCAGAAAAGTTCTCAGCCCAATCCACTTCTTAAAATCTGACCAAAATTTTGAAAAATTAAAACTGAAAATTCCTTCTTAGCCAGGCAGTGAACTTTTATCACCCCATTGTCTGTTTTGCATTTCTTTATCAATTCAAACTGTGTAGGTCATTCACAGAGCTATAAATAAATAAATGAATTGATAGCTGACATTAGTATTTAAAAGTTGATTATGATGATTAAATTCAGCCATGCAATTTGAAAGCTAGTATTTATGTTAGGACTTGATTTAAATATTGTGAATTAAAAATCAGGAAGAAAGAGATAAACTCTAGTCAAGAAATAAGATTAGTATTACTACCAAAAAGAAAAGGGACTTTACAGATATATATATATATATGTGTGTGTGTGTGTGTGTGTGTGCGTGTGTGTGTGCGCGTGTTGCAAATTTAAAATTCTACACTTTCTATTGAAATTAATGATCTGAAACAAATTCAAATATAAGTACCAAGATCCAGCAAATTAACACATCATTATATAAAAGTACACTCCTTCCAGCTGCAGTAAACTGCACAAATTTTGGAAAGTGGGCCAAGTGGAGAAATTTTTAACACTATCTAGTATTAATTCAGCAAAGCATATATTTTTTATTGAAGATTTTTCAGGATTCTTTTCATTCTGTAAATATTCAAATTGTCTCAGGGTTATGGTTTTAAGGAAAATATCTTTAGTTTTATATACTTATATACTTAATGTAATGGATTCTATATTTTACACCATATAAGGTGCATTTTTGATCTTTTAAAATCCCTCTGCATCTTATATGCCATATGTAGCTCAAAACTTTTTGGTAGTTGGCTGAAATTAGCTACCTGACAACTCCTATTAACTTAAACTTTTGAGTAACTTTTGTATACCTATTGTCATTATTTAAAAGGCTATTATGCAGATTAAAAGTGTTATCATTAATAATATTCATTATATTAGTTTCATCACATTTAATAATGGTACTTTGTTTCACTAAAATTATATGCAATCAAATCAAATTATATATTTGTAAAATTAATATTTTTCTTTTCATATTCTTTTTTCCTATTATTTTTCATTTAATTGTAATCATGGATTGTTTAACCAAAATCGTACCTCATAAATATAGGTTAGGCTGTACCATTTACTAATAATTTTACTAATTTTACTATTAAATAATTTTTTCTTGATTTGCTCCCCTGCTGAAATTGGAGTGCATCTTATACAACGTCAAATATGGTACTTACATTTGAAATATTATTCTCATCTTTGTTTCTATTTTCACAACATTTTGACCACAGCTTATTTCAAGGGTCACTTGATCTGAGTAATATTCAGGGAAGGCTGAAATTTAATAATAACAGCAAAGATGAGGATATTAATCCAAATCTAAATCTAAGTAGAATTGGTGTACCAAATTCAAATCTGTTTTGTTCACATTGTACCAATCTTCTTGGAAATAGCATGAGCTCCTCTCCTTCCAGCTAATAGCAGGACAGACTATAATCTTTAGCCTTTGTAAGGGCAATCAGTTGAGGTCAAATCTTATTTCAAAACTAGCCCAACAAGGGATGAGCTCTGTTAGGCAATTTTGCTCTTGACACACCCATTACAGCCTCTGTATATGTGGTGCTCCTATGACTGTGATGTGTTATGGGACTCATGATCATAAATAGTTGTCATGAATTAATATTGTTTGACAATGCTTCATCTAGTAAAAAAGCAAATAAAAATATTTATACTAAAAATACTTCATCCCAGAAGTTCTGACAATATCTTCATTTTCACTTTTTTCTTAAACATTTTGCAGATTCAGTTTTGTCAAAGGATTTTGTGAAAATAGGAAATACACCCTTTTTCACACCATCTCTGAAACAGGAATGCCTTATGCCAGAAAAGTAGGAATTCACCCCCTACCCAAAACACTGCTGGCCACTAGAAGAAAATTATCTGGATCACACTTTAAAGGAATGTTAGAGATTTTTATCTCCAGACATCAAAGATTGAAATTAAATACCTAATTTATTCATTAATTCTTTTATCTTTTTTTTACTTTCTTTATTGATTATTATTTATCTGCTATTTTATTGTTTTCTTTATTCACACCAATGTTTTAAAGGGCTTCTCTCCTTATTTCTTACTTCTTTTCCCTACTTCTTTCAATTATTCTTTATGCAACCCTTTCTTTTCAGATCTGTTTCTTAAAAGATATTTTCTTGTTTAACAACTCATTTATTGCTACTATTTTTAATTATTGTACCTCATTTCATTAATTCCTTTACAATCTTTTGTTTAGACTATTTTTCGATTTTCTTTCTTTCTTTTTAATTCATTTTCTTTTGTTCTTTACCTTGTCCTCTTCTCTAATTTCTTTGAATCTCTTTCTTCACTTCTTTCTCTTTCTTCACACATTTATATTTCTGTTTTTTATTGTCTTCTTTTCCAAACTTTTCTATGCTTACTTCTTATTGCAATCTCCTTATCATCTTTTGTTTCTCTTCCTTTCTATCTTTCTTTCCTTCGTTCATGCCTTCCTTCCTTCCCTTTTCCCACTATCACCCTTTAATAAGTCTAAATTAATTATGGCCATTGTCTTTCTCTCATATTTTGTTCAAGTTACAAAACAAAGAAAAATAGCTGACAAATTACACAGATTCCAAAATAAATTTTTTGCTGATTATCTCTTTGAGCAAGATTTCAATATTCAAAACAGGTGATGAATGAGTCATTGATACAGAACTATAACTTTAACTTTTTTTAAGCCTACCAAGACATGCATTGATGAGTACTGTTTGTTTTTGTTTTTTATTTGCTCAGATAAAAATCTACAAGCATTTCAAAGTTTCTCATCTTTCCTTAGTAAATGTTAATATTTAGAATTCTTTCCAAAATTGTTATTTTATCCATTTTCTTCCACAAATATATACATCAAACAACTAAGTTTGCAAAATCTAATCCATTATTAGATGATTGATTATTTTTATCTTGACTATTGGACAATTGAGCCATTCATTCTCTTAAAATATTTTCTGCTGGACAATTGTGTAATTTTATTTGCTCTTGATTCTTTGTCAGTTAAATATTTAAACTAGAGAAAAATAATTGAAAAAAAAGCATACATATTTTGGTGCTCTGTTTTTAAGACATTAAATTACTATGACCTGTAATTTTTATTTCAATCTTACAACACTTTTATTTATAATTTTTGAACTAAAGAAAGATAAGGATGCATCTTCTCACCAGATTTATTTAACTTATACAACAGGGCAATCCTAAGAGAAGTAAAAGTTCTAACAGGATTTATCAGTGATTAAGTTAACAAAATAAGATATGTAGACACCGAAAAAATGCTGCAGAAAATTCTAAACAAATTAATAAAATAAAACAGAAATGCAGGACCAATTATGAATTGTAAGAAGTACAAATGTATGTTTTTTTTTTGTTTTATTTTAATTGGTATCACACCATGCAAGACAGTAAAGCCACTAAGACATAAGTGATTACAGGGTGTGGAAGAATAAGGAACAGAAACATTAATAATGAGTGGTAAGAGCAATCAGGATGGCAGTAATAGTGATTGACATTGCATTTATATTTTTGCAAATTAATGTTGGCTGGAAAGTATGGAGCTTGAATGAAGGAAGAAGTTTGAGAAAAGAAACTGTTAGCATAGAACTTATAGCAATTTGAAGAGTCTAGGTACCATAGGGAAGAGCTCATCCATACAATTATCATTAAAGTATTTGTAGAAAAGGTACAGAGATGCAACTTTATAGAAGTGGAAAAGGAACCTAAGCCAAGCTGCCAGATCAGGATCAATAATAATGCTGATTCTTCTTTGAATTTTTTTAAGAATCTTAAGGTTTGCTGAATAAAAGTTATGGTAGACCAGATATTAATATATTTGAGTATCTGTTATTTAAGGAAGAAACTTGATCAAAATGACACTTTTCACTGTGGAAGTGACAAGGCATGCTTTAAGATGTCATCTCACTGTTTGAATATTTGCATTTTTAAATAATTTTTTCAATACTGTTAAAAGATTTTACTAAATGCTTCATTGTATTTTAGATGTTTTTTTCTTACTCTATTTTTTTTCACCACAGATTTAATTTCTTTATTATCTGTGAATTTGCTATGTCTTCCTGTGCATGAGTTTCCATTGCCTTCTTTACAGTTTGGAATCTAAGGTTGTCCTTCTTGCAGACTAGCTACCACCCAAGGCCAGAGAATAAAATATACCCTGCTATTTAATCCATAGCTAGGTGGTGAGAAAAGATGGATTTATACCTTTCCATGTAGCAACAGTCTGAAAATGAATAAAACAAACTTGGCTGAAATTTTAACTCAGCTTAACTATCCTGTCACTGAAGGAGAATTTGATCCCTGAATTTGAATTTGAATATCATAGTTGTGTTGCCATATCCTGCTATAGCAACAGAAAACACATTTGAGTGAAATTAACAATTAGGTTACTGCAATTGAGAGGCCTTGAAAAAAAATGCAGTAGAATGGGAAGTAATATTAATAATGCCCAGTGCTAAAAGTTAATGTTTCTACTTTCTGTGCTGATAACCATTATACTACCTTCACAGTTCCTTTATACTAAAAAGACTTGTTAGGATATGAAATATTCCATTTATATATAAAAGACTTGCTTGGATGTGAAATATTCCATTCATTAAATTTAATTAAATGCTGTCATTGAATAATCTATTTTATTCTATTTTCTCTTTTAGTTAGAATCAAAATGTAATAATTTTCATTTGTGAATTATTGATGATTTAGGAGTTAAGTTTAGATATAATTTGTAAACCATACAGTTTCTTTCCCACGAATTGAAACTTTGCAAATCTATCATTACTTCTATGGAAAACGTTTAGATGAGCTCTGTTCCTTAGTTCTACCATTTAGAACTATTACAGCTGAAACTTTCCATTCCATGTAAACAGGGTTGAATTATCACTATTCCATTTATATTCCATTGGTAAAAAAGAAATTCCCCTCAGTCAGCTTCTTTCTGAGTGGATTGTGAGACAGTTTCCTGAGAGGATGCTTTCCTAATCACTGCAATCTTAACCTCTTCAAGTCTAGAGTAAACCATTATGCATCCTACATATTATAAGCTGCACTTACTTTCACTTCTTATGACCATCTAACCATTTCAACGAGTAACCCTGTACTTATAGCAACTTTTAGGGCTTTTATTCAGTGAATATTTATTTGAAGAAAATATATCTTAAATTAATACTGTCTTTCATATTTCTTGCTGTTTCAGGAGAAAGATTAAATTAATTTGTAATTAAAGAAAAATTATCTAGGGATAATATCATTAAACATATGAATATTTATGAAACAATGAACAACTTTAGTTTATCTATTAAAAAAATATTTTTATTTTATTTAAGAAATGCTTATTTTGAAATTAATTGTAAGTAAATTCCAACTTCACAAAATGTGTTACCTGGGGGCAGACCATCAATAATGAACCTCCCATTAGGTTCCTTAGTGTGGACAAGAAATGATATATCAGTTTATAAATTGGTTGAAATATGAAGTAAGTAAATGAAAAGGAGTTCCACTAGTGGGAAGTGCTAGAAAAGAAACTGTTGGAGTAGAAATGGCAGTTGCATTTAACTATTTCAATGGTAAATGCACGAACCTAGATTCTCTTAGCACACTTAAATTCATGTAGTTGGGGAACAAGGAAAAAAACTTGTCAGAGCAGTTACCACAAAAATATTTGTAGAAAAGAAAAGTGAAGCCATGTCATGTTGGTGAGAAAGTGACTGAAGTCAAGAGGCCAAATCAAGATCTATTACATTACAGATCCTTTATTGGATTTTGTCAAGAACCTTGAGATTAATAGCAGGCGTGCAAGACCAAATATGGAAGCAATATTTAATGCACAGGCAAACGATAGATTTGTAAAACTGCAAGATGGACTCTGACAAAAAATTTTCTGGCGGAACACAGTAATCCAACTTTCCTCACAGTAGATGCAGCTATTGATTTGATGTAATCACTCCACTTCAAGTCAATTGAAAATGTGAGACCAATTAGGTGCAGAGTGTTACTCTCCAGGAGTTCTAGCATCAGACCCTAAAATACAGTAGTTTTATGACCAGTTTATCTTTTTCTTTTTGTTACCATAAATGTAACATTACAACTGGAAACAGTATTTTTACTTGGCTTGGTTACAAGCCAACAGTGCCTGTTGGCTTTCAATAAAAAGTAAAAACCACTGAGTTATTCACCATGCAATAATGAATATATAGCTAAGTTTAACCAACAACTGGTTTGAAGAACACTAAAGTTTGTGTACTTGGCAACCAGTTGGGCACTATAAACCATGTCTAAATACTGACTTTAGTAGTAATATATGCAAACTAAAAGTAAAATTTTAAAAATGAAAGAAACCCAACATCATGCCTAAACTGCAATGTGACAAAATCCACAGCAGTTTGATTTCTAAGCACAAATATACATGATCACAGTTAAGAACAAATATAACATTTTTGCAGTAGGACAGGATTTAAAAACGGAACACCTTAAATAAGTCATGAATGGCAATAATAAAATAAGTTATCCCAAAGGGAAGAGACAAGAAAAAAAAAGAAGTATATAGCAGGTGAAATTTTCAATCAAATGAAAGCGTGATAGTAGATAAAGCCAAGAAATATGCTGAGATTATAAAAACTAGAGAACCTGAGTTACAAGCATGCAAAAATAAAAAGTAAAAAGAATAGCAGCACAGAAAATATGCTCTTCATCAGAATGCATAAAATCTAGAAAACTCATAATGGAGAAAGAAAATGTATTACATCAGTGGAATAAATATATTGAAGAACGTTTCCTAGACAAGAGAAGAGAGAAATAAAAACCATAGAAAGACTTAAAGTATTATTTGAGATTATGTCAGCATTGATCAAGATAAAAAGAAACAAATCAACAGGGTTAGATAAGGTTGGATTAGATATGCTGACAGCCTTACATGTTTGAGGAATGCTTGACGATGTTACCAAAATGATAAATGAAACAAAAGACAAAGCCAAAATGTTGTGAGATTTCAATAGTTATTTTTATAGAACTATCAAAGAAACCATTTGAAAATGAAGACAATCAATTTGATAAGTCACATCATTAATCATTAAGATTCTAATGAATAAAGTTTGTATTAAAATTAGACCAGAAATAAGGCAAGAACAGTGTGGCTTTTTTAAGACACTGTAACAAAGAATGCAATTGTTATGATTAGAATGCATCCTGAGTGGGCAAAATACAGAAATATCTACAGTTATATTTTGTAGATTATGCAAAGACATTTGATATGAATTTGGCATGAACTTTGTGAAATATTAGAAAAGCTCAATTGACATGGAAAACATTTATATTAATATGTAACCTCTACTTGACTGAAAGAGCTTGCATATGAACAGAGAATAAATTTTATGAATGCACAAAAACTAAAAGAGAAGTATGACAAGGATGCATTTTTTATTTTTTTTATTTTTTTTCAATAAATTTATGCAACCTGTACAATAAGACAAGTACGAGAGGACTAGAAGATCAAGCTAGATTTATTATCCAAGGATATAACCTTAACCACATAAACTACACAAATGACACTCATTATTTGTCTATATTTCTGAGATGAAGTAGTATTTACACTATTTATATTATGTGGACTATTGTCCTCATCTTGCTTGCCATTTGTACAACTTTGTACACTTTGGCCTTCTACAGGTGCTAGGAATTTTAAACCAAACCCTTTATTATGCTCATTGGGGTATATCATTTTCATTTCTTGTGCAAAGCCTTTTGGTAGTCATGAGTTATCTCTCTCTAACCCAAATCTGTTACTTGTTCACCACTGCTGTAGCCTGGTATTGAACTCACAACTCCTTAGATCAACTAACTGGAACTAAGTAACATCTATATCCACTGGGCCATGTGTCCTTAAGGATATACCCCAGTGATCATAATAAAGGGTTCAGTTCAAAATTCCTAGCACCTGAAGAAGGCCAGAGTACACAATGGCTGAAACATCATACAGATAGCAACCAAGATGAGGACAATAGTCTAAATAATGTAAATAGTGTAATACAATTGACACTGTGCTAATGAAATATTTAAAAGGAAAACTAAAAGAATGATTATACAATGTAGTTATGAAAATCATGAAGAAAGGATTAATCATTAACTCTAAAAAGACAAAATAGAAAGTAGAAAATTATGAGTTATACATTGAGAATCATAGTCTAGCTTTTTTTAGTTAATACTCCTAAAATATGACCTTTAGCTAGAGCAAGGCTACTTGGTTGGGGTACAAGGCTTAGTAACAATAAGGATTTTAAATAATCAACTCTTATTCCCCTCTTTTCATTTTGTGATGTACTAAACAAAAATATCAAGTCTAACTATGGAGTGATATCTGGCTTCTCTTTTATATCTTCTTTATCAGAATGTCATCCAATGCTGTACACTCAGGTCTATTTTTATTATGTAGAACTTTGTAATGCTTGTTTGTTAATATAGACTCTCTTCATGTTATGCCAACAGCAAGTCCTCTGCTTATACTTTCCCCAAGAAAACCCTGAAAAAGTATTCAGCTTGAATGGCATAAAATAGAAGATAGACAAACACATTGTTATGTCAAACCTACATTTCTATACAATTGTATATATAGACCCATCCAAGGTAACATTGCATATTGAGAAACAATTCCTTAAAGGTTTACGTGCTGGCTTCATCTTATTTTTCCAGCAAGAGAAGATGAAGCCAGTACGTAAACCTTTTGTGTAAAATTTCAACTGTAAAATATCAGAAATTTATACCCCAAAGTTCTTTTTTTGCATTCAGAAATTTATTTAGTCTTCTTTACACATTTTTCTTCAGTGTTAAAAATACCTCATTGGATCCAGCTATCGTTATAATTGAGAACAGCTAATATGTTTGAGTGTTTAAAAACTATATGATGACATCAGTGTGTTTTTTTTAATATTAAAAATGTAACGTGATCATAGATGAAATTCTGACATGACAACAGTTTTCAGCAACAGAAAGGAACTGAAACATGTAAAGTCCATTTTGTGTTCAAGTCAAAGTTATTTGCTTCTCTAAAACATTAATTTTTAGTAATTTTTTTACTCATTCTAAAAACAGGTCACAAACTGATTAATTTAAGAAGCCTCACTTTTCTTCCTTTTCCCCATTTACTCCAAAAATAATTTATTTAAAATTAATTTTTAAATTATTTTGTTTATGAAAACACTAACAAACTCATTTCCTCTGCAGAAAAATCTGTACTGTTATACATAGTCACTAAATATATAAATGAATAAAAAACTGTCAAAAGTTCCCATGTTGAAACTATATCAGATTTTATTATGCAAGTCAATGTTTTCACAATAAAACTGGTATTAAACAACCAATACTGGTAAAATGTTCAGGATATATTCAATTAAAGTTCAACCTATAATATGTAGACTTAATAAAAAAAATACTGATAACTTGTCTATCAAAAAAACAAAAAAATCAAATTATAAAAAAAAATAATCAAATATATATAAAAAAAGTCAATCTATATATTTTGTCGAAGAGACAAAAGCTATAGATTGATTTTTTTTTTACAGCTTATCAACCTGCAAGTATTTTTAAAATGTAAGAACATTTTTGGGAGATAATGATTTACTGATACAAGTTCTACTAATTAAACCATAGTTGAGAGGGAGACAAGATGGATTCATACCTTTCTCAAGGATATATTCTATTTAGATATATGTAAATATAACAAATCAAATAGAATTGGAACTTGATTTCCGATTCCAAGAAATTACCCATAACACCACTTGCACATTCAAGATTATAGCAGCTGGTATTTCCAAGCAGTCACCCATCTTGGTAATGACTAGGCTCTACAATGCTTTACCTGGGTGATTGTACGACAA
This sequence comes from Ascarosepion bandense, assembly GCA_037127315.1. Classification (NCBI taxonomy): domain Eukaryota; kingdom Metazoa; phylum Mollusca; class Cephalopoda; order Sepiida; family Sepiidae; genus Ascarosepion; species Ascarosepion bandense. The sequence continues at coordinate 9,134,580 of JBBBDQ010000154.1, forward strand.
CCAGTGTTTCAATAGGATATGGTCATAAGTTCATGATTTTTAGAAAAATATATTTGATTAACACAATATCTCATATTAGTTATAATAAGAGAATAAGTTATAATGGGAGAGAGTCATGGTAGAAAGATATATTCTCCTATTTGTATTTCTTCCTGTTATGGGCATGATTAATATTTGTAATATAATAACACAGTAGTTCACTGACAAAATAGAATGACTGAAAAAGAAAAATGACAAGCATGTTCTGTGTTCAGAGAGACTTTTATTTCACTAAGAAAAAATAACTTCCCTATGAATGCCCTCAGCCCAACAACTATTAAGCATTTAGGTTGACCACTTTTTACTGTTGACCTTTTTTTATGGTCTTAATATATGTGACTGCCTAAACAAATTTAGGCCATGGTTAAGTGTTTGCAGTTTGGTGTGCATTCATGTTTGTAGACTTAATGTGAGATTTTTTTCTATTTAGTGGTTGTTATCTTCTGTTTTTTGTTTTTTTTTGTTTGTTTGTTAATTTATGCCATCATTGAGTGTTTATATATCTATATTTATATGTGATAGTTTGGGGTTTGCATTTCGCTGTTGCATTTATTTGTCTTTGTTAGTAGTTAGGTAGCGAACTAGATATTTGTACAAATGTCTATGTTTTCCCATTATTTCAATTTTCTTGTTTAATATTTTACTTTGGTTTTTAAAGATAATTATTACTGAAGAGTTGAAATATGGTTTTAAAGTTAATTATTGCTAAAAAGTGAAGACACAGTTATGCCTTCACAGGACTTCAAAGTCACCATGACCCTGCTCAGAAAAACTTCTTCACATTAATTCTCTTAATGCTGCATCTCTATATCAATATTGAGCACTTTATGACAAAAACTGCTTGCTAAAAATACCTTTTCTACCAGTAAACCACTGAAAAACTGCAATCTTGCCACCAAGCATCATCACAACATAACACTCATATATATATATATATATATATATATATATATATATAAAATAAAGATAACAATTGATTTTTATAATAAAACCCAACCATCTAATAAGTTATGGTCAATAGCTAATAAAAACAGATGAAGTGGAATTAAAATGGTGTATTTATATAAATATAACTATATTCTGAAAGTTTTACTTAATGAGATAGTTAATAACAGTTTTGATTGACGTGTAATAAAATTTGATTTATATATGTATATATATAATTTACACTTTCAGATTTCTGAATACCCACACAGAAATCATATTAAGACTATGCAGGAAATATAGTATTTCATAACAAAAGCAATTCTCTTTGAATCTGAAGTAATTTTCCTCAAAACAGTCTTAGATAATTCACTCAGGGCTTTCTGTAAAACTGACCAATGAAATATAGTGCAAGTTGCAGGGGTGTCAAATTACCTGATATAAATTTCATCCTGTCAAAAGTATCTATAATATAATTTACCTAGTCTGAATATATATATAACTTGATGCTATCTTATTCTTTTCTTTTCAGTTCAAGTGTTTCAGCCATGATAGCATTACTTTTGCTCCATTTATGCTTTTATCTTTGGCTGAATTTTTCATATCCAAGACAATGACAGTATCAACTTTATAGCAGCAATAATTTCTCCTTTGGTGAGAGCCTTTTTATGAAATTCAGTCATTGAACTACATTCACATGAACTGATATTACAAAATTTATAATTCAAAATTATTTAATAAATGTTTTATCTAACAAATTCTAATTGCTGGTACTAATTTGAAATAACATTTTTGTGGAGAAAGTCTGATGGTCTAAAAATATGTTAAATTCTCATTCTTTTGACATTTTTTTATATATATATATATATATATATATATATTGGGCTGTCCAGAAAGTTCATGTCGATTTTTAAGGCGAATTAAAACAAAAGCAAAATTATGTCATTAAATACTTATTCAACTGAATATCAACCATTTTGTTGCACAACCTTTCTCCATTCTTTGATTTAAAGATTCCATCTTCCCATTATTTTGGTGGTTTCTCTGCAAAGAATATATAAAGATGTTTGTTTTTTTTATTTTTTTACCATTGAGATTATTTTGCAAGGACCTGATTAATGAAAATCTCAAGAAGTAATATGAATGGTGAATGTGGCAAGTTGGGTAAAGCATCTCAGCCAAGCTGCAAAAGTTTTTCCTTGGTCACCAAATAAACATAAGGTTTAGCATTACCTTCATGGAAAACATCACCTTCCCTGTTCACTAATTCTGGGTATTTTTCTTTTCAACGCTGCCTTTAATTAATCCAGTAATGATCAGTAGTTTTCAGAATTATTTGACTGGTTACATGGTAGAAACTCATAGTACAGGATTTCTTTCTAAACTTACCAGATGCACTGCATAACCAATAATGTCACAAATTGAAACGATGATATATATGGTAAAAGGAAAAATATGGGAACACAAAAGACACTGCAACAGTTAAAAACAAGTTTACTGAAGAAAATCTCATAAGAAATAAAACCTATAAAAGTACAGTTTGACGATTCTGATATGCTGACATCCCAAGAATTCATAGAACATGCAAGTATGATCACCAGATAAAGAAAACGTACAGAAAAACTAGAGGTTGACCAAAAATGTAAAACATACAAAATTCAGTACGTTGGTGAACTCACCAGAAAGAGAAGTGTGTGAATACTAATAAATAGAATAAAATAAAAATTTAAAAAAATGGGAAATGTTGTAAAATAAATAATACACCCCATGGTAACATAAATGAACTTGGCCAGATATTTAAGATAAAGAACCTCAATTGAGTGAAAAAAGCCTGTTAGATTCCAGGCAAGAATATTTTTCGCAGACATTGTAGTAAATAGCCTAAAAAGACTTAATATTATAGCTGCTAAAAATGTATTATAAGACTTTTTTAATGATTTCATCACAAGCAAGGCAATAAAGCCACTAAAACGCAATGGTAAATAAGAGAGAGAGAGAGTATGAGAAAAAGGACAACATTATTAAGGAAAGAGAACAATAAAAAAACCGAAATGAAGGCAGCAAAGATAAAAATTAACATTGCATTTAAAGTTTTGAAGATCAAATGACCATATAATTTTTATGATAAAAATATCATAAAATATCCATAAATGCTTATAATGGTAAAAGTCAGTCAGTTAATTGCACTATGTGATGCATATTTGGGCAATCATGTCTCTTTTGGGATATCTCTGAATAGGCAGAAAATTATCCCACAGTAGGTTGCCATACTTTCTGCAGTAGACTGGTTGCCAACCACAGCTATAGAACCCAATCTTTTCTGCAATTCAGCACATAGCTAGAGGAAAAAGAGATGGATTAATACCTTTCCTAAAGGTATTTCTGTGTAAGTGAATTAAATGAATTTGAATGGAGTTTGAACTCAGCTCTCCAATTTCTCCTCTCAAGCCAAGTCTATTACACCAAAATGCAATGGTAAAAGAATGATGCCAAAAAGCAGATATTGCATATATAAGCAAATAAATAGACAGTATTTCTAAATACCAATTCCACAATTCTGCATTTCATGTGACTAGCAATCTATCTGTGTGTGTGTGTGTGTGTGTGTGATTGTCATGAATTTTTTATAATAAATTTATAGATAAAGAAAGTGCCTATGAAAGGTGAAATAAAAAGATCACCTGATGTTAAATGAAACAAAAATATGAACAAAAGTATAAAATTCACATGTAAAATTAAACAAAATGATGGATGGAAATTTTAGCATCACCATTTTCCAGCTCCCCTTCCATAAAAAAATGATTGAAAATGATGACAGCATGTGATAAGAGGTTAAGAATGAAAGAGAGAGAATGAATGAGATAAAGTTCATTATGCTGTCAAATGGTGATCTATGATTGCTTTGTAAATTGAAAGTACAGCTGCTATTGTGGCTTTAAATTATAATGATGTATTGGTAAACAGTTCAGAGAGAACATAAAAATCTACATTTTTTATCCAGTAGGCATTTAGCTTGAAACAGACACATACTTGGTTATATGTAAGTGTATACTACACAGGCATCTGGAAGCAAAATAAAACACATACATCTTGAAGTGAAGCTCAAAATACATTTTTATAGATATTAACTTGGGATAATATAAATACATGTAAATCTATACATACACATCAATTGAAATATATACCCAAATTTATAAATACAGTGAAATCTTAGTTCATGAATTTGATTTGTTCCAGAAGAGCAAAGGTCATTCATAACTCGAAATGTTTGTAAATCTTATAGGAATCAATGGAATATGGATTAATTACTGAACCCAAGATGATTGCTTGTTTAAACTTTTACAACACAAAATAAAAGAGGATATAAATGTTCAATGTCTGTTTCAAGGAAATTAAAAAAGTTGTCAATTTCAAATATTGTCATTTGTACACCCTTTCTTCTTACAATAATTCATATCTATGATGATTATTGCAATATTTTGTTAAAGTTGTCAAGTTCAATGATGCAATAGGGAAATTTCTACAGATATTTTACTGTCTTAAAACTCACCATGAGCTTATTCAATCATTAACTGAAGAAATAAGATTCATCAGAAATTTCAATTAGCAAAACCATATCATTTTCACTGGTTAAGACTATTTTACTGAATTTTTCACTGTGGGAATAATTTTGATACAGATGAATTTCAGTTCACAAATTTTTATTAATTCCAGAGGGCTGTTTGTGACCCAAAAATTTTTGTAAACTAAAACTTCTTTTCTTATAGGGATCAATGCAAAATATATTAACATGCTGAATATTTATTTAAATTTAGTCTTTTACAACAGTACATTGTGAGCAAGTTCAAATAAAAACAGAACCAATGAAAATTATTAGGCCTAACAGCAAAAAAAAAAAGAAAAGATAAGGACAAATAAACAGATAAAATATAGATGAAACCTTAATTTGATTTTACCATACCTGTATGGGGGATAGTTGATGGTCTAAGTGCAAAGTAGTGATGAAGAGAAAAGGGGAGAAATGTTATTGTTTAGAAGTGGAGTCTTCTTCTATAAAAAAAAAAAATCGGGTAACTCAAACTGTCTTTCTAGGCTTTCTTCTCTTTCTCTTTTATGTGTCTTAGCACCAGCCACCTCTGCTTGACACTTACTGGGCTTCAGTCTCACTAAAAAATTGTCCAATGAGATTTGTTTTAGTCTACAATCTAAAATATTTCTAAAGTGAGACATTGCGCATCATTTTTATAAAATGTTTATACTCCCACCAATACTCCTGGATTGTCTCTCCATATTGTTATTGGCTTGTATCTTCATTGCTCACTGAAGACACCATTTGTCATCTGAGAAATTTTTTGTTTGGAAAATTTGTTTGAGATGAGATGAGAGGTGTTTAACTTGAGGTTTCACTGTTACTTAGAGAAACAACTGTTATTATAATATAAACTGTTAGCCCAGATTCATTTTTGAAGGAATATATTGCTGTTCATTATTATAACAATATAAATGTGTGAATGCATATATCTACACATACATTTATCACATATGAAGTTGCATGTGGTTACTAAGTAACAGTTATAAGAATGAAAATTGAAATTATTCAATCAAGTCTAAATGAAGCCCTAAAAAGTGATATATGTAGCTGATCTTGAAAATGGCTTCCAATCAGTCAACAAATGGTTTGTAAATTTGAACACCTTCAAAATGAAATTGCTGTCTTTTAGTCATCCCAGAGAACCATTTTCACCTTCCATTAGCATAGCTGATGCTGACCTCCAGAAGAGCAACATTTTGCACCTTCTCAGCCTCACATTTTTTTACTAACATGTATTGGAGTGATTATATTGAGCCAATTGCTAGGTTGGTTCACTGTTTCATGCCAGATAATTATTTTTTATCAAAATCCATCTTGCATGTTTATAAATCTAACATTCATCTTTGTCAAGTTCCATAGTCTTCATTCACTCAAAGCCATTTTTAACCATTAATCTTAGAAAGCACTTGTAAGAACAGCTGACAGTTTAGATATTTCTGAACAGGTTTGGTGCCATGCATGGCATGCATATAAAATGCTTGATCTGACTAGGCTATTTAAGAACATGACTCGAATTTTCAGGTTAATGTTTTGGTTTTGTAGCAATTTTTGATGTTGGGTGAAACTAGCACAGCCTGTTTAGTTTAGTTTCTTTATCTCCTGTAAGTAAGTTTGATTTTCAGTTTTGTTTAACAGCATATCTACCTCTATGGGTTATTTAATGCCAATAAGATGGGATTTTAAGGGTTTTTTGTTCAGTTATAGTGAGAAGGTTGATTTAGTCAGATTTAATGAAAATATTTTGTTTTTATGCTAGAAAACTGAAAATGTCTTCTAGTTTTGTATTCAAAAATGTTTTGTTGAGAATAATTATATAATATGTTTCCTTCAAAAATGTATATTTTTCTATCAAAGTCTATTTTTATGTATATATTTCTATAAAAGTCTATTTTTATGTATATATTTCTATAAATGTGTATTTTTATATTTTCATAGTGTTTTGACCCCAGTTTGGGGGTTAACTATTTGCCCATAGATGGGATTCTAACAGGTGCTACCACTCCAGGTATTAAGAGGTGGTTTCCTGCTCCTCATAACCTTCCAATCAGAGGCCTTGATGCCAGATGCAGTTTACTGTCATGCCCAAGACCTCCTGTGCGTACAAAGCAAAAAGACAAATAACTATAACACTCTATACACATGTGCACACCTGCAAAAACAGAAAATACATGCACAAGTGTACATCAACACAGACTCATACACAAACAATTTACTAATTGAAAAATATTAACAGTAAATTGCAAAACACCCTGAAGAGTTAGCTGGATAAATCTGTCTATGAAACTCTGGAGTTGGGATGCTGATCATAATATCAAACAGCTAAGGGAAAAACTTTTACTTATATTAATTCTAATAATGCTCTACCTTTGATATCACACACTTTATTACAACGTCTGTTAGCCTTAAATGCCTTTCTATCCAGGACTCCACTGTCAGTAATTTTGGCTACACACAACCCTCCACATCACTACTATATATATCTGTAAATTCAGATAAAATTTAGAGGGGAAATAGCCATTTTCAACATGTTTTTTAAGACATGCATTGTCAACCCCATTTAAACAAAGAATGAGGAAAAATTCTAATGCCGCAGGCTCGGTCTAGTACAGGATGTGGTTGGGGGATATTGGCTTTTATAGGGTTAAGCTAGCGGAATCTTAGTAGTAATTTATTCTATGGTAGTGGGTGGTATGAGGCTTTCTTCTATGGTAGTGGGAGGTATGTGACTTGACTATTGGGTTAGTATATACATATATGCACACACATAGAGAGTTAACAGACAGAACTTGATATTCAGTAAAAGTTCATCTTCATTATACCTCACAAGCATGAGTGACTCTCAAGCCTTATATTGGGTAAATTTTAGTATTAAACCTTATATATATACATATATATATATATACACACTACACTCTATTTAGAGATTATAAGAACACTGCATAAATGACTGATTTCTTATTGAAATTAAGCATTTTGGACCCAGAAGATAATGATTTATGTATAAGTTAATTGCATTTTATTTCTAAAGTACTTCTTGATTAATAGTCAAATTCAGTTTCAATGTAAGAGTTCAATTTTGTAACTAACTCTAAAAGAAGGAAGCTGAGTGCATTCAAGATCAGAAAGTTATTATGAACTTAAAATTTTTCCTTATCTACGTACTAGCCAAAGCTATATATGATTATAATTTCAAAGTTGTCATCCTTTTAGACTAGCTGCCAACTGAGGTTGAAGTGCTGAGTCTGCTCTACTATTATAGCTAGGAGAAGAAGAGGTTGTTTTGTATCAAAATGGAGTTCATGTACCCCAGTGATTGTAGTAAAGAGTTTGGTTCAAAATTCCTAGCACCTGAAGAAGACCAAAACATTGTACAAATGGCAACAAAGATGAAGACAATAATTCGAATAATGTAAGTACTGTAGTATTTGCATGTATGTAACAACTGCAATTTGAACATGGCTCTCCAATTTGTCATTTGAAATTGCTATGCAGCACCAGCACATCCACAACTGTAAAAACATTTTGAAAAATACAACTACAAGAAGACTTGCAAATTCCATGATTTTCTCTAATTCTGACAAAAATTATTCTCTGAAAATATAAAAAGCTTGTTAGAAGAAAAACAAAATTAGGTGATAATGATACTCCAAGATCCTTTTGTATTCAGAAAAATCTTATTCTACAAAATTTAGAAAAAGTGGTCTACTACTTTTTCAGAACACTTCATGATTACAGGGAAGCCTAAAAATAAGCTGGCTAGAAAATGAAAATTTCTAAATGGACTAGATGACAAATTGTAATAGATACGACTAAAAAATTAACCAAGAAGTATTAAGAAAACTGAACAAACAACAAACCAGTTATAACAAGTACAGAATTCTTTTATTTACAACATTTTGGCCTGCAATTCAATAGTGAAGCAATATTTTAAGCTAAGTTGAAATCATATTTGAATAAATGCCAATAAATAGAAATAATCATCAAAGTTTGGCTGAAATAAATAGAAACCAAAATTAATTACAATTTAGTGTATATATATATATATATATATATATGCTTACATTGCCAATTAGATCATGCTTCAAACTATCTCTTGAGAAAAAAGTTTAAAATTACTTAATATGTGTCAATTTTACATTCCTGTGAAAATGAAAGATTATGAGGTGCATTTTAGGCAATTAATGGTTTTTTTTACTGTAAAGGCAAAAACACCTTACAAGCAACAAAAACTAAAAAGATATGTGCTTTGTTGGGTGAAACTGATCCAGCTGACAGAACTGTAGAGAAGTGGTTTTGTAAGTTTAAGTTATTGTAGCCTTATTGATGAAGAACACTCATGATGACAACCAGATCAAGACATTTATTGAGAATAATCCACATTACACAATGTGGGAATTGGCAGAACTGTAGTGAATAAGAAATCAAGAATTAAAATCAACCTTCTTCATTATTACAAAAATTCACAATGATGTGTGAAATCCTGGTTTTCCCAAATAGAAAAAAGAATAACCATGTGCTTAAAGAAAAAGTTGAACCCAAATTTCACAAGTAGGTGTTAAATTGATTTTTGACCAATGGGAGTGACTTGCAAGACTTGAGGACTTCATGAGCAAGTGTGAAAATCTGAATACTTAAAAGGCCCAGATCAGCATCAAAACAGTCAGTCAGGGATGGAAGCAACAAAGATGACAAGCTTAAATGTAACAAGAGAAGCTTCAAGCTGACATGGACATTTGTTCTTTCTCTTTCCTCTACTGATTCCTTTTACTTCTTCTCCATCCAAAGACATTCCTACTGAATACATACATACATATGTACATCCGCATATACTCTTTCAACAATTACTACTACGAACATTTTCTACAAATCTTGATGCCTTTAACTTTCTCATTAAACATTAATTTCCACAAATTCTTGTCATTCATTTTTTATAATAAATTTTGATTTTAGCAGACCAAATGTATATTTTGTTCTTACTTTATTCCATACAAATCCACACATTCCAACCTGCAACCAACCTTCTGATAATTCTGATGATGATAATTCTGCTTAAAACTTGTTAGCTGTAGGGAGTTTGGTTAAGTATGACACAAGGTTAAACCAAAGAAAGATTAACCAGCTCTCCATATGGCTACACTGGTGACCTCCGACATACAAAGAACACACACTCCATAGCTTCAGAACCACTAGATTTATCAAAATCCACCATCCATGAGCAATTAGTGAAGCTTGGGTACTCAAATTGCTACAATGTTTAGATACTACATGATCTGCATGAAAAGAAATGTTTGGATTGCATTTCTACCTGTTATTTGCTGCATAAAGACAATAAAAATTCACCTCTTTTTAAGCAACTTGTGATAGGTGGTGAGAAATGGACTATGTACAGTCTTTGCCGAGTTCGAATTCCAGTTGAATTCATTGCATTCACTTACGCGCAAATACCCTTGGGAAAGGTATTAATCCTCCCAGTTATGGGTTAAATAACAGGACAGATTGGGTTCTATAGCCTTGGCTGGCAACCAGTCTACCACAGAAAGCAATGGCAACCTACTGCAGGATAATCTTCTGCCCAGTCAGCTATGTCTCTTTCGAGACATGATCACCCAAGTGTGTTTCACATATGTCACTTAACTAACTGACTGACAGTCTTTATAATACCTAGGGATCAGTATTTGCATGTTTTTATTAATACATATAAAGTCTTCTAAAATGAAGAACGAAAAATTCAAATTCACAACTAAAAAGAGGGTGCTTAAAAATATTTTATAAGAATCTAGACTCATTTTTAAACAAATTCTGCTAAAACTTTTGTTTAAATTTGCTTTATAATTTCTGATTGTAATGTAGACTTAATTAACAAAAACTGAAAATTTAAAATTGTGTACATGTTTCTTTGAATAACTAGAACAGCTGCTTTATCGGACCAAATTACAATATTGCCACTGTGTCCCAATTAAGTGGAATCTATGATGTGTACTATAGATAACCTCATCTTTTATCAATTATTCATAATTGCTTTTATTGTCAGATGAACTTTGCTTTCTTTCTATCCTGTGTCCTTATTGATTTTAATTTAATGCTATGGAGGCGAAGTTTATATTTGGGTTACTTTTGCTCCAATCTTTTTATTTTTAGAACAAGTTAAATGTTTATGAATGTTTTTCCTATAGCAACGAACATTAATTAACTTGAATGCAAACTCTTTTCTATTCAATTGAAGTTTTGCATTCAACTTTACACTTATGCCCTTGATAAATGCATGAAGACCTATCCCAAACTATGGATAAAATAATAAGTGGCTCTATATTCTTGGCAGGGTAAACAAATCTGGAGAAAGCAGGCAAGTATCAGTACCAAAGTTCAAGACATTTTATGGTTTAGTGCCATGATGGTTTCTGTTAAAATTTTTAAAGTATTTTGGTACATGTATATTAAAATATGAACATTTTCCATCTTTTTCATTTTTTGTTGTTTGTCAATCTAAATAAATAAATTCACTGCAATCAAAAATGCGTGGGAGGAAAAGTGACACCATAACAAGCACCTGATTAAATATATATGAATTTGCATTACTAGAAACAGCCAAAAAATTATGATATTTTAATCATGGTGATGATTAAACTGCATTTCCTGTATGACAAATATCTTTTTTTATACTTATTACACACTTTCATATATTAAAGTATTCCAGAAATCTTATCTGAAATTGATGTTTTTGAAATACATGTACTGCATTTTTGGTGGGGCTCTTATAAAACACACAAAAAATTATTTCAATGAAAGTACCTTCTTGTTGTGACCAAGTGAAAAGGTTTAAGAAATAACAAAACATGTGTTATAGGAATATTGTATATTTAACAGTAAATACAACAGAAGTGTATTACACTACTAGCACATGTGTCGGTTGTCCAGCATTCAATCAGTTTATCCCCCAAGGCCTCCTCTCCTACTAATCTTATTGCAGACAGAAGAGTCCAACATAGACTCTTTAGAGGGAGGACACCGCAACACCTCTGTACTTTTGTTAAAACTAAAAAAGTAAAAAAAAAAAAAACACCACCCCAGCACTATGCAAGATATTTTAGAAGTGACTTCCCTGATCCAAAATTTTGATCAATAAAAAAAATTTAAGTAGGCACCAAGAAACTGGTATATAGATACAAATTAGGTGAATCATTGTTTGGTATCACCATTTTAGTATCCAAGTATCAACTGAAATTTCAGAATCAAAATGATACAACTTGACTTGGTATGCCAGTTAGTATAGGCTTTTTTGCTCAAAGGATTGTCCCAAGTAAACACAAGTTGAATGATTGATCCTTACAACACAGGCATATTGGATATGAAAACAGAATCAATTAAAAATATGATTGTATTTTGCCAAAAGATTTCCCAGATTTGAAATAGTATAGAATTTTTTCAAAACTATTTAGTTATTCATAGCATCTGGGATTTGAGTACTATTCCTATTCCCCACCATTCATAAAGACAACTTCAAACTCAAAACTATGGAGAAGTTTACTCACTCTGTCAATGGAATTCTCAGTATCTTTCTGTAGAATCACAATTTACATTTGTAAAAATTGGCATCAACTCACACTCACTAAAACATAGTAATTTCCAGGTGTTAATGAAAAGGAAGCTGTAGAGAGTCATAATTATTGACACTTTAAAGAAACATGAGATGCAAAATAATATTAATGCTCTTATGATGATAGTTTTTATTCTTATGTATCATTAAATTTATTAGTATTGTTAGTAGTAGTCAATATCATTTCATGACATAAAAAGCCTGTAATGAGTTACAAGTTTTTAATCGGATATAATTTCACACAAATATTCTTTCTTTTAGATAAACTCCAAATTTATATATAATATAATAGCATAATGTTTCAATGTCTCATGGAAACACATGGACAACTGTTTAGTGATCTGCTTTAATACCCAACTATAAAAATAGATTTAATATTTTGATAATAATAAAATTTTAATATTGAGAGTGTTGTTTTGGTGGAGGCAAGGTTTATTTGAAAAATATTTTGCACCTGAAGGAAAGAATCATTATTTATTCTATCAATAGATATTAAAAAAACGAATGCACTAATATTTATGAAGTTTTGAATTTGGAAAAGTTAAAATGCATTTAATAAATATATCAATAATTTATAACTGCTTTTACTGTAAAATGTTTTTTGTTTTTACCCTTTGTTCTTGATTTGAGATAAGAGTTCAATTTAATACGATAAAGACAAACTTTACATTTGAGTTACTCTTTTAATCTTTTGAGTCAAATATTTTTGGATATTCTCTATTATGTAGAAGCAAACATTAACATTTGACAAGTATGAGTTATATACCGTTTCTGAATTCTATATTTTCAAGTCTGTTTGTCTGTAAGAATCAAAGAAAATAGCTTTAGATAAGCTTCTCTTGGGATAAAATTTAATATTGGTTTTAGAATTTAACTGCTGCATAACAAACGCAGGAATGAAAATCAGTTTCAGTAAAAAAAAAAATTATTTTACTGTATTTACTTTCCTTAATATAATGACTTCAAAATAATTTTTTTTTTTTCATAAACTCTGTTTATGCAACTCATGATATCAAATACTGGATTGATTAAACAAATAGTTGAAAACTTTCATTCTTTCTAATGAATACATAAAAACTGACACAGCAAATACTGGCATTATGGGGGATGGGAACATGAAACCATAGTCATGTTTCTTGTCTGAATTTTGTCAAATGTGCATTTTAGTCATTGTATATGGTTTTCTGTAGACTAATTTCCTTATTTGCATTCAGGCTAATACCCTCATCTTTGTTGCTATTATCAAAAAAGTTTCAACTGTTTGTGTCTTCTGGCCTTCTTCAGGTGTCTCTCAATCTTCAAGAATAGTCTTCATGGAATTTTAAACCGAATCATTTATTTAATCAACAGAAATACAACATTCTCATTCCACTGTACATATTTCTCATTTTTACTTTTTTTAGTACAGTTCAATAATTTATCACCCTGAATTCATTGAATCTAAGTTGGTGCTACCTGACCTAGGGATTGAGCTAATCATTACTTTGCCACCAAATTCACAAACCAATTGACAAACAATAGACTAGTTGATGCCAATTTTTACAAATGTAAATTGTGATTCTACAGAAGGATACTGGGAATTCTGTTGACAGAGTGAGTAAGCAACAAGGAAGTCTTAAAGAAAATGGTAACAAAAAGAAAACTTATACACAGAATCAGAAATAGACTGAAATTTCTTGAATACCTAATGAAGAAGGAGGGCTTAGAAAACATAATCCTCACATGAAGCCAAGAGAAATAGGGAAAGACAGTGTTCCACTTGATAAGCTTGTGTGAATGAATGGTGAAGTGATGACAGGAGTTATGGTAAAAGGTAAAACACAGTTAAAGGGGCACAAGGGATAAGAAATTGTGGAGATCCATGATCACCTATGTCCTGCAGAGACACAGCACATTGAAGAAGAAGTCTGCAGGCTCTCATATATTACTGACAAAAATACATAATTAGTAATGACCATGGAAAACGTTATGGTGCCCTATCTACATTGGAATGATCTTTTCCTCCTTCATAAATACTAACCTGTGAAACTTCCTAAAGGAGGCATCCAAGACGCAGTGTAACTTGACAGTTTGAATAGAGACTTCTATCTGCTGACTAATAACACTCTTATTTTGTATATATGTTCTGTTATTCCAATACACTGGTTCAACCTACTGTCTTCTTTTTGTGTCTTTCTTCCTGGCCTTAACAGGCCACAACAGAAAAATAAATAGGAGGCATTACTTTCATAGTGTTTCATGTAGTAGAAGTAATAATAATATCTTTATAAATTTTAGTACATATCAAACTTTAGGTTGTAGACATAACTTTCTTATTATTATTATCTCTGATTTGAGGTGGAGGTATTGTATTCAACTGCATTTGTCTGCTTGCTTGTCTGTTTGTCTGTGGTCAAGATATCTCAAGATCTGCCAGATGGATTTAGATGAAACTTTCAAGGATGACTGGCTTCATGACTGGCACAAACTGATTAGATTTTGAGTTCAATCCAGAATGAGATAAAGTTTTTGGCTTATTTGTTTTAATAATATTATTTCATTTCCGGCTTTCTCTTTTCCAATCTTTTACTCTTTCTTTTTCTTTTTTTTTTTTTCAATTGGAGTAGATAGACTAAACTATCGCCTGGTTCACACTCCACCCACGTCCATTGAACGGGTGAAGAGGCTCATCCCTTGTTTCCTGTTTAGGATGTGGTTTCTGACTTTCTCTTTTCCAATCTTTTCATTCTTACATAGCCCCCTGTACATCAGTGGCGTTACTGCCTTGCTCGGGGTGATATGATTAAAAAAAAAAATGTTTCACATGCCAAATACTGAATTACCTCCCCTATATTGCTTTGCGTCAACACATTTTTTGAACGCACTAGTTTTTCTATGAAAATATTCTTATTTATATTATAAATTTATTATTTGTGAAAGCAAAAATAAGTACAGTCAAGAAGTTATGCTCATTTTAATAATCATCTCTTGCTAATTGATAAGCTGATGTCAGTATTGCCTTGGCAAATATTTGTGGTCTTTGACTCATCTTGTTATTCCTATTATTATCATCATATAGATAACTACTAAACTTTTTCTTGTACAGGGTCACAGAAAAACGAAAAAGATTTTGCATTGCCAAATTTACAATTAGAGATGGCGTGCTTACCTTGAAAGTTTTTATTGTACATATATAAAATATACAACTATCTAAACCACTAAGTAGGCACATTTTTATTTCAAACCATATCAAATAATATTTTTCTCCATGAGAAAGCATAATCTCTAATACAATTCTTCTAGTCATAGTGTTCAATGAAGATAGACAATCAATAAAAATGAGGAAATTCTTCTTTTTTTTTTTTAAATAAAACTACAGTGTCTTACATAAGTATTTACCCCTTTGGGCATATTTACATTTTAGTGTTACAAACTGGATTTCAAATTGATTTTAATGGTATTTTTACCATTTGATCAACACAAAATTTCAAAAGTGCTTTGAATACATTTTATTGTGTCTCAAACAATAATTAGGACAACAAAACTTGCATGCATGTTTTCATCCTCCTCCTTACATCAATATTTTATAGAATCCTTTTTTTTTGCTATTACAAATACAAGAATTTTGGAGTGTGTCTCTACACCAACAGACTGAAATGATTAACTATTTTGTAATGAAGAATAGGCAAAACTCAATCACATTGGATGGAAATTGTGAACAGTAATTTTTAAGGTTTGATACAAATTCTCAATTGAATTTAAGTCTGTTCTTTGAATGGGCCTTTCTGGCACATTAATATACTTTGACCCCCAACTCTTTCATTCTACCTCTGGCTGTATGAGTAGGCTTGTTGTTCTGCGGGAAAATTAACTTCTGTCCTAGCTTCAAAACTTTTGCAGACCATAAGATGCTCTCTTAGAGAATTCTTCAGTTGCATCTAGCTAGTTTAACAATAAAATGGTTACCAATTTAGTAGCATGTCTAAAGTCATGCAGTCAAGTCAAAAAGGAGAAAAGCTCATCAAAACAATTGCCATAGAAATGACAGTGAACAGCCACATCATGTCAGTTTGAAAGTGAATGAAATGAAGATGCCACTCAGGATCAATTACATTACAGACCCTTTGCATTTTGTCAAGAATCTCAAGATATATAGTAGAAGCACCAGACAGGCTGCAATATTGAATACATGGATGAATGGTAGATTTACAAACTGTGCAACATGTATTCTGACAAGAAAAATGGTCTGGTACAACCCAGGGGACTAAGTTTGCTAGCATTAGACTTAGCAATTAATTCAATACAATCACTCCATTTCATGTCAGATTAAAAAAATGAAGTCAAGAAGGTGCAAAGAGTTGCTCTCCTGAAGGCTAACATCAGTCATACAGATGGCAGGTAAAATGGTTCTTGAAACAGACATCTGCATAAATACAGTGGGTAACTGATGACATTGGGAAGATCGTTGAAGATAAAAACAGTGTAGGTCCAAGAATAGAGCTCTGGGAGAGGACCTCTGCATTAATGTGAAATGAATTAGCAGTGTATCCATTCAACACAACCATTACAAAATTTGTTAAGAATGGTTAGATTAAGCCAAATATTCATCCAGAGAAACTGCAGGCTATAAGCTTGTAGAGAAGTCCAGCATGTCAAATTCTATTAAACACCTTCAATATATCAATATATCAACCAGTTCTTTATGATGGATTTAATAGTGAAATGTTCAAAACATGAGATATTTTTTAATAACCTGTCCCTGCTTTATACATCTCCCCAACTTTATCCATCACATCTCTGGTAAGTTCCTTGGTCTTTATGATGCTGTTTGCTTGGTAATGTCCTCTACCAAACCTCTGAAACCTTCACAAAACAGGTGCATTAAACTGGAGAGTGCAGAATCAAAGATGGTAATTCTTTTACCATTTTTTTCTTTTACTCATTACTAATTATGTGACTTCTGAAGACACTTCCTTGAAATGATCTTCATAATAAAGGGAAATGAATACATAACTTCTCAACACTTTGCATGTTTTTATTTGAAAATGATTTTGAAAATTATTGAGCATTTTTACCTTACTATTTTGGGTTTTTCCATTATGCCAAACTCCAAGTAAAATACATTTAAATTTGGGATTGGGATGTGACAAAATGTGGAAAAGTTCAAGGTGGGATACTTATGGTGATTTTCTAAGTGTCATTTCGATATGACACAAGGCAAAAATATAGAGCACTCAGTGAGAATCAAACTCACTACTCAATCATAATTGTTCTAGTGAGTCAAGATTGCTAACCATTACATCATGTCAAAGTGCCAAAGGTGGGTACCTATATAAGGTACCGTAAGTTAAACTTTAGTCCACAATGTGTACTTTCTATCATGAAAATTGCTTTTAAATGTTGATTACTGTAGATACATGATTTTTCAACTGCCATGCTGTAGTACACTAGTGTGCCACAAAGTATTGTCAAGGTATTTTGATATATTTCTTTCAATGTATACTACCAACATCAAAGAAATGATCCCATTAAGATTACCTATCTGAAAGCACTCAATGAAAACACTGACTATTATTTTCTATCATTGAGTACAAAAATGTATGATTGGATTCAAAATCTCTTCATAAATGTTCCTTCTAATATTGGTCTTCAGTTATGTGAAGAAGAATTAGCCACCATTTCTAGTGATCTCACATTGACTAAAAAGGCTTTATCAGTTTTATTGCAATTTTTTACTTCTTATTTATGTGAATTATGCTTTCCAACTCTAAATAACTTAAAAAATAAGAAGCAAGAAAGACTAACACTCAACTGAAGAAGAAATGAAGGTCTGCTAACCACACATTTGACAAAAACATTAACGAAATTGTGAAAAAAACTAGACACAAGTTTCATACTAAATAAACTGTACAAATAGTTGAATAGAAACACTGAAATAAAAATAAGTTCAGATTTGTGCATGTATTTTTTAAAATATTTTTTATTTCATAACATTTAAACTTTAAAACACTTGCTAAGTATTCCATGATATTTTCATTTGCTCTTAGGTATGCTGATGTTTAAAAATATTGAGAAACACTACTCAAGAATAAACAATGTTCTTCAAATTTGAAATTTTTTATATAAATCTGCTGTGCTAAATGCTGAAACTGTTAGGCAACATATTTTTATAAAGAATATCCTTCATCTGGAAGGCATTTGTAAAAGTCTGTTAAGTTTCTAACATTTTTCAGTATGTCACTAAAATTCAGATCAGGCACTTCTTATTCTAAATATGATAAACCCTTAATAATCCAGAAACAAAAGATATTTTTAAACTAATTTTAAAGGAAAAATAATATAAAAATTGTTTGTACATTCCATATGATTAATGAAATATCACATGAAACTAGATTTAGCCCAAAGGCCAGAATTTGCTGATCATTGACCTGATCAATTCAAATAAATTGCCATGAGAATAAAGATCTTCATAATAGAAAGGTCAATATTTTCTCAAGTCACAAGTACAGGTACTTGTGTTTAGCTAATATAGAAACATTACTGAGAACAATATCCAGATGAAATTAATGAAGGTAACAATCACAGTGAACTGGTTTGTAAGCAATTGAGTGCTGTTGACCTTTCACAGTTTATTCATATTTTATTTGAAAAAAGGTTAAAAAAAATAAAGGAAGAAACTTTGGGTTTTATTTGGATTTTGTTTGAATGATTTTTAAATTTAAATTCTTTAACAATCAAATTTAGTGTGTACAACTAAGTTTGGAATGGAAATTCATTGTAATAAAAACAACCTGGTTTGATCATGTCTGTTTTGGAATCTCTTGAATTCTTATATTTTTTCCTTTTTCTTTTTGTGTATCTCTAATGATCTCCCAACAATGTTAGCTGATTATCATGGGATATTTGAATGGGCAAATCAATGAAACTGAAAGTAGGTCATGTGAACATTCATTCAACTTAAAATCTGAGATGTTGATTATCATGTAAACTCAGGCATTCTAATCGATTGGTGCCACAAATAGTCTAGAATATTGTTGCCTGTATTATTGCCAGTGGTACTTGCAATGATTTGATGTCAATGATAGTTGTTGATCATGAGATATTTTATTAACATGAATGAATCTGATCTGTATACTTTTTTAAGATGAAGCCCAGGAGAAAAAGTAGTTAATTTTTAAAAAGTAATTTTAATGCAAATGCTAACAAGAAGCTAAATTATTAAATTAAGAATTTTAAAAAAAATGAAGGTTAAAGAACAATTTTAGTGTACTAGACTTGTACTAAAACCAGACATTAAATCATTGAGTGCCTCAAAGTGGGATAGTGGTTAACAAGTTTGACTTATAAAACCGTTCTTCTTTCATATGCCATAACTCTTTTCAGGATGTGGCTGATTTTGACTCTCTACAACTTCCTATTCTTTGATTATCTTCTTGCTATCCCTCACAGCCCTTGTTCTACACTCAATTTACACAAACTGATTTGATAGATTACTCACTGTTTTCCTCTACCTCTCAATGTGAGTATCATATTCTCCAAGTTCTCTGTCCTCATTATGTGCCCCAGAAATTTTAACTCAGTCTTTCTTACTTTCATTTTCTTTAAAACTTCCTTATTGCTCAGATGTTCCATCTATAGTATCATCAGAGTCATTCTGTAGAACTACATATCTATTGCCTCAAGTCTCCTATTCTTTTGTGAGGAAATTATTCAGTATTCACTGCCATATAGGAAGATTGAAATTGCATAGTAATTCAGCAATCTTTGTTTTCACTCAAATTTTCCTGTTTCTTAATATTTTATTTATTTTTTGAAGGGTATCTTTTGCTATACACCTTCAGATTTTGGTGCTGATTTTAGTAAGTTCAGCTTTCACCAGATGCCTTACATATGTGACCTTGTGCCAGACTTATCTAAGCTTAGTAAATAACTACAAGTGACTTACTGTAGTTGAATGGTTAGCAGATTGTTTATTGTGTGTAGTGTGTTTAATTCTCACTGGGTGCTCTACAATTCTGACCTTGTGCCAGACTAAACTAAGTTGAAACAAAATAAGATTATCTGGCTTTTATCTTCAAAATTACAGAATCAGAGCATGAAATACTAATTTGAACATTATTTTACTGTCTAGTAGTCCATGAAATATGATTGGTCAATCACTGCTTTCTACAAAAATATGAATAACCTTTTAGGAGGAAATTGATGCTTCTGAACAAAGGTAAAAATTAAGGAACTGTTAAGAATTTACCAAAGATATTTCCAGGAGATGTTTGGCATTTTAGAATCTAACCATACTATTTTTCTCTGGTTTGTATATAGCTTTTTCTTGGCATATTATGTGTTCAACAAAGAACATGAAGTTGTGGAGAAATATGAATGGCCATGGATTGAAAGGACATGGCATACAAAAGAAGTAGCATTGCATTATCCCTTTTAAAATGTATGATATAAACAAGTTTGATCTATGTTGAGAACTTAAGATTATCCATTATCCCATGCCTCTGCACTTGTCTTACCCTTTCCCAGTATTTTTTCATTCTCTTTCTTATCCCTTTCAATCTTCATTGCCCATTCATGTTTCATTTAAATGTTATGCAAACGTGAACCACTTTTATATTCAAATAGTTATAAGGAATATTTTTTATTGCATCCTTTCTTTTAGCATTTTTTTTACTTTGTCTCTCCATAAAAAAACTTTGATATATTGGCAAATTTTCTCCCTTTCCAGCCTTTCATTTATTTTCTCTTGATATCCAGCCAATATTTTTATTTCGTCTCTCTCCATTATGTATATTTTTTCCTTTCACCTGGTTTTCTTTTCATTTTTCTCAGGCCCCCTTCATACTATTATGTAGCTTTCTTTTAGAAATGTAAATGATTGCAAAGATAGAGATCATGCAGTTACTACACTCTGAGCCTTGGTAGATAACTGTAACAGTCATACATGAAAATAAACCAAATAAGATTATAAAATTTTAAATCAGGAAATTTTTAATGTTTTTCATGAATTATGAATGAAACCAAAAACCTGATATTCTTAATGTTCTAAAGACTAATCTTGTAAATAAATGGAATTTTATTTCTGATTAAATTATTCAGTTTCAATTCAGCAACAAGAACCTCTTCCAACTTTAAAATACATAAATTGTTATCATTTAATAGTTGGCACAGTAGGAATTGTATTCCAAATTTTCTATTGTAAAGCATACTATAAAATTATGGTAGTACAGAGAATACAAAGCAGAGCTTTATCTGACACAAGAATTAAGGGAGATAAAACTGAGAAAATTCTGTTGCACCAATCTTAAATGTAAAGAAAGTATTTTATAAATTGTTTCATCCTAAGACAGGCAATAAATCTTCTAAAACATAAGGAATTACTGAGTGCTATAGAATATGAAAAAAACATTATTAACAATAACAGAAAAGGAATTAAGAAATCAGAAGGTAAAGATTGGCATTGCATTTACATTTTTGAGGATCAAAGTTGATAGGAAAGCAAGAAGTTGGAGGAGAGTTCCACAAGTGAGAAATGAAAGTGAAGAAACTGTTAGCCTAGAATTTACAGTTACATTTAACCATTTCAACTGTAAAATGATGTGGTCTTGCCACCAATCTAGTATTGTGCTTAAATTTATAATGTATAGGTACCATAGAAAAAAGTAATAGTTTTTCAAAAATACAAAAATGTGGCACAAGGCCAAAAATTGGGATAGGAAAAGCCATTTTAAAGCATTCATTATACTTGTATTCTTCTTCTTTTTATGTGCCATGTCCCTTCAGGACATAGGCAATGATAGACCTCCACTTACCCATATCCCTTGTCACTCTTAACACTTTTCTCTTGGTATCTACCTCAAAACTTAAAAACCATTGGTATTTAATTGGCAAACTTATGATATCATTGTCAGGAATTTATTTTTAACTTCCTTTTATAAATTATAGACTTAAATGATTAATGATGAAGATATTAGGTTAAGTCATGAATAATTTTATTTTGTGGGAACCACTTATAATGATGACTGTAACATTCTAAATATTAATTATCTGTGGCTGTTAAGAATAAATTTGGAGTATATTAATATACTTTAGTTTTTGTGTGACAGTGGCAGCATACACAGTGGATTACAGAGAAAATACTGTTCACCTCCATGAAAATGCAAGGCTGAATACAGCAAAAACATCAAAAGAAAACATTTTGGAATTTGTTGATATGTTCTACTCCAACTAAATTAAATTTTAATGCCTCCAAAACAAAGATGTTCTCCTTTAACCACCATAGAGAAACTTTTCTGGTTAGCATCAGAATGGATGATGCTAGTCTCTTAGAGAGCAATATACTTCACCTCCT
Source organism: Ascarosepion bandense (assembly GCA_037127315.1). Taxonomy (NCBI): domain Eukaryota; kingdom Metazoa; phylum Mollusca; class Cephalopoda; order Sepiida; family Sepiidae; genus Ascarosepion; species Ascarosepion bandense. The sequence continues at coordinate 9,157,059 of JBBBDQ010000154.1, forward strand.
TCGTCTTACACTCTGAAATGATCTCAAATAGAATTACTACATTGAATCCATAGCTGCATCTACTGATAGGAAGATTGAGTCACTGTGTCAGGCCAGGAAGTTTTTCTCGTTAGAATCCATTTTGCACATTTATAAATTTACCATTCATCCATGCATTGAATACAGTTGCTATATCTGGTTAGGGGCTTCTGCTATTCATCTTGAGGTTCTCAACAAAATCCAAAGAAGGATCTGCAATATAATTTATTCTGACTTAGCAGCTCACCTTCAGTCATTTTCACATCAATATAATGTAGCTTCCTTCTGTCTTTTCTACAAGTATTTTCATGGCAACTGCTTTGATGAGCTATTTTTCCCTGGTTTGCCAAGCACATGTATTTACTCCTGCTACTAAACTGGCATCAAGGTCCCACTCTTTCACCATTGAAATAGTTAAATGTAACCATTCCTTCTACTTTAACAGTTTTTCTGGCACTTACCATTTGTGAAATTCCCTACTGTTTGCTTGCTTCCCCAATAGCTACAATTTCCCAAAGTTTAAATGCAACGTCAATTGCCATCTATCTAATTGATTCCCATCCATCTCTTATCCTTTATTTGACACTTCCTGCACCTTGTTTTTTCTCTCACTGAAACACCCACTGTGCACTAGTGATATTCCTGCCTTGCTTGGGATGGAATGATTATAAAAAAAAAACTATTATACAGACATAACCTTGCACTTGATTATTACTTGTTTTTGCTGCAGAATTCTTTGATGGAGAAAATTTTTCTAATGCAAACCATATTCATGCATTTGTCAAAACCTTTCCACATTTAAGCCTTATGAATTTTAGTCAAAAGGTATTGAAGAATTCCCTGGTAATTAACAAGTCACTGAAAATAATGGTGAATATATATCTGAACAAAATGTAACAGTACTTTATTTTTTAAGAATAAACAAAAGTAGATATCATCTGTGACTCAACCCAATACATATTTCAAACTGTATTTATCAGAAAATAATTACTAATTTCTCTTTGAATCTAGGCATTTTGAGATGAATATGTAGAAACAATTTTCTTTAAAAGAAATTTTGAATAAAATTTACAGATAAAATAATGGAGTTATTCAGCCAAAAATTTATTTTATTTTATGAATTATTTAGACAAGTTATCTGCACTTTTGCTGTTTTTATCATAAAAGACATCTCTTTCTTAACACATCACAGAATAAATCCCAGACCTAACTAATAAAACAATTTTTAGGCAAAATTCAAATTTATTCATCAACATAGTCTGCTCCTTTAACAATTTTTTGTAGAACAATTTATCTTTGTCCCCAAAATACACCTCTGTTTTCGATATCACTTTGACATTAGAGCCAAATCTCTTTCCTTGGAGCATTCTTTTGAGGTCTGCAAACAATCAATAGTCACTGAGGGCCAGAACTGGAGAATAGGGTGGATTTGAAAGCAGTTCAAAGTGCAATTAATGTAGTTTTGCCTTCGTTGCAATCGACTTGTGAAACAGTGTGTTGTCTTAGTGAAAAATCACTTTTTTCTTCTTCATTTATGGCAATTTTTGGTGATTTCTTACTGTAAATGCACTAAAAATAATATTCACTATTGATGGTTTGTCCTTTATCAAGGTAATCAATGAACAATTGATTTATTTCCAAAATACGGAAGCCAAAACCGTACCTGCTGATGTTTGTGTGTTTGGTCGCTTGGACAGCTTTCACCTGCTGCTGTCCACCACGCTGACTGCCAATTTGACTCCAGTTTCAAGTGGTGAATCTATGTGTCATCCATTGTCACATATTGATGCAAAAACATCTTCTTGTTGCTTTGAAATAGTTGTAAACAAAGCTCAAATTTGTTGACGTGTTATCATTTTTGATCGACTGTGTGCCAACATGGCCAACATTGAACACAGCTTTCTCACTGACAAATGTTCATGCAAAATGGTGAATACACTACCTTCTGATATGTTCATATGCTCTGCTATTTCATGCAACTTCAATTTATCATCAGCCAAAGCAAGTTTGTGGATTTTTGGTGTTATCTAGGACAACTGCTGACCTGAGCATTCTGTATCATTTGTGTCTGTATGACTGCATTTAAAGTCAGCATACCACCTCTTAACCATTGTTAAGAGGTAGTATGCTGACTTTAAATGCAGTCATACAGACACAAATGATACTGAATGCTCAGGTCAGCATTTTTATAAAATTTTTTATTAGTGTTGCCATTTATATGTCAGGCCTGGGTTTATTTGACTGATTTGTTATACTAAGATGTACACTCAATCGAGGTAGAAGGGTTACAGAGTAAGAGGAAGATTTATGGGGATATGTGAAGAAGATGTTAACTCTAGACTTGAACAGGCTAATATTTTAGTGATCTGGGAAACAGCCTCTTGGGAGTAAGTTTTACAAAGGGGTTTGTGGAAAGAATCTGCTAAAGTGGAGCTTACATCTTGTTAATAGAATACAATTCTTTGCTATTCAGTGCATCCAGTATATATTGTGTTTTACCTATAAATCTTTCCAGATATTCAACAGGAAAAGTTTACAAATCTGAGTGTCAATTCTCATGATCATACAAGAACATTTTTCAATCGAAATTGGAAAAAAAAGCTGTAAATCAACATGTATATTAATGTTTGTTTTTATTTTTTAATGGGAGTCAAGAGCAGTCACATATTATGATAAAGGCAGCAAAGATAAAAACACTAGTCCAAATAATTTATGGAATTAAGAAAATGCTTTATCTCAAAGGTTTAGGCAACTGAAATTCATCTTGATAATATACTTTTGATCTGCAGCCATTTTTACTGATTTGCCAATTCAGCCATGCCTAAAATCAAACACTAAAAATCCTGTGATCTTTAAGTTACTATGTTAACATGAAAGCAATCTGATGATATTTTTCCTACCAATAAGATATCATAATTATTATCTGAATACCAACTGGAGGTTTTGATTTGTTATTACAAGTAATGAGGTAAAGTAATGAAATTGTGGTGAATGGACATCAGTGCAGACGCAAAAAGGCTTCAGATCAGATGTGGATATGTTTGTCAACACCAGTCACATCCCCACTATTAGCAGTGAGACAGTTTTGCATGTCTAGCTAAATACAAGCCTCTCTGCAACTGGTCAGGATTCAGGTCTATGTGAGATGCTTCATGCCAGTAAAAGCTGGGGGAAAAACATGTCGGCAGTTGACAAGATACTATCTTGTGAAGTCAGTCCTATGGGCATTTTGCTCCTCAAGTTGCTGCAGTTTCCAAGGCAATGATATTTCTTTCTTATTTCTTTGTTATCTCCCATCACTTTCCTCCCTTTTCCTTATTCCTGCAGTTGCTGGAAGAGAAATCAGTTAGGTGTTTGTTTCCCCTTAATCTCAACAGACTCTTTGCTTACACTACAACAAGCTATTTCAGCATTCATAGCTGACGGCAACTTTGACCTGAAGATAGTCCCTGAATTTGATGGTTCAGACCAGAGTCTCACTATCATTGAATAGTTTGAAAAGGATCTTTATACAATATTCTGTCCAGGTTTTAGTTTTTGGTTTCTGTTTTTCTTTCTTCTTCCCTTCATGTTCAACTGGAATCATGGTAAGAGACTGTTTCACTGTTACCTCCAAAACTAAAAATAAATTCTTACAATCTAAAAATATTTCCTGGCTTTAAATAAAATGGTTGATAAGCTATAAAAAATGAATCAATCAATCAATCAGAACTGATATATTAGAAATGGTTGGATTGTTACATTTCAAACATAAAGGAAAATTCTAAACATCAAATTTTAACTTTAAAAAGCAGACAGTTTATTTGTCTAGCATTGAAGTAGTGGACTACTCACTAGTTCAAATAAAATATTGAATGATTAATACAATCAGAATAGTAACTTACAGCAAATTCTATCTACAATTCTGGATTTTAATTTTGTTTTAAAAGAAAAACCCATATTTGGGCCAAAAGATTTTAGGTATCCTAAGCATCTAAAACTGTGTGTAGTGTAACTTTTATTAGTAGAAAAATTGGAATTATTCTTTTCTTATGTGCCATGTTCCTTCAGAATGTAGGCAATCATGGCCTTCTACATCTTGTAGTTCTTAATAAGTCTTGCCTTTTTTATTTCTTCAAAACCCTGTTCTGCTGACCATCCACTTAAGCTCATATCAAGTGTTACATGCTACTTTCCTCTATCCCTAAATCTGTCCTGTGAGTATCAGGTTTGCCAACCATTCTTTCTCATTACATACCCCAGAAATTTCAACTGCCTCTTGTCAAGTATGTTTCATTTTAGTTTCCATCCTCTCTAAAACCTCATTGTTGCTCATATGTTCAGATGGTATTCACAGCATCTTTCTGTAGACCACATTTCTGTCACTTCATGTCTCTTCCTCATCTTTGAGGAGATTGTCAAGAATTTGCTGCTATACAAGAAGACAGATATAACATAACAGTTCATTACTCTCTTCTTTGTTTCCAACAAAACTACTGTCTCTTAATACTTTGCTTAGCTTTCAGAATGCAATTTTGGCCATCACAATATGTCTTCAAATCTCAGTGTTGCACTTTCTATCCTCTGTTAGAACAATTCCCAGATAATTAAATTTCTGTATCTGCTTGATTTGGTATGCTAGTCTTCTTCCCAAGTTGAAAGGTTATGGTATTCTGGCTGAACTTTTGATCTGATGCAATCATGAAATGAAAGTTATCTTGAACAGTCACTCTCTTTTCATTAATGCAGGTGTACCCCAGGGTACATTCTTAGATCTATTGTGCCTAATTTTCATCAACAACATTTCTAATGTCATCTGTTCTCAACTCGATAACTATAGTGATGACACAACTATTTACTCCTGGTTAGTCTGATCAGATTGATAAGGTCAATTTGGCAACTGAAATAAAAAGTGACCTACATTGAGGTAAGAAAGAGCTTAATTTTAACACTTCTAAAACTGCTCTCTTTTAATCAGAGAACCTTTTATTTATCTTCAATCAACATGGCTGATGCTAACTTCCTTGCAAGTTATTAGGCTAACATTTTCTGTTGATATGAAGTGAAAAATTATATTATATAAATTGCTAAGTCTGCTGCTAAGAAATTTGGCTCATTGTGTCATGCTAGACAATTTCTCTTGCCAGAATCTATTCTACACATTTATAAGTCTACCATTTATTCATGCATTGAATATTACTGCTACATTTCATCCAGTGATTCTGCTATACATTTAGAGATTCTTGATAAAATCCAAAGAAGAATATGCAATGTCATTGGTTCTGACCTTGTATATTGACTTCAGTCATTATCCCATTGCTTTAAGGAAGCTTCCCTGTGCTTTTTCTATAAATATTTTTATGACAATTATTCTGATAAACTTTACTCTTTGGTACCGAGACTTTATTAATTTAAGTATACTATTAGACTGGTGGAAAGAACTCATTATTTTCCAGTTATCTCAACTGTAAAATGGTTACATCTAAGATGCCATCTTAGATGTAACCATAAGTTCAATAATAGCAGTTTCTTCTCTCACACCCCTTGCTTGTGTAACTCTCTTCCAACCTTTACCTTTCCATTCAACTTTGATCTTCAAAGATTTAAATGCTATGTCAATCATTATTTTTTGTCTTACTTCATGTTTAGTTTTTTCCTCTTTCCTTAATAGTGCTTTCTTTTATTTGTATTCTCTAATACTCAGTTCATGACTTAACCTAATACATTCAGTAAAGCGACTAAGATAGAAAGGGTTACAGGGTGTGGAAGAATTAGGGACAGAAATATGAATAATGAGCAGAAAAAAAAAGAGTAATCAGGAAGTAAAAATATAGCTATTGATATTGCATTTAAATCTTTGAAGATTAATGGTTGGTTGGAAAGCATTGAGCTGAAAGGAAGTTCAACAAGTGAGAACTGAGAGAAAAGAAACTGTTAGCATAGAACTTACAGCTATATTTAGCAAGCTCAACTGTAAATTGAGGAGATCTTGATGCCCAATCTAGTACTGCTATTAAATTCAAAATGTCTAACTACCACAGTACAGAGCTTATCTGAACAATTACCATGAAAGTATTAAATAAAAGAAGTCATTTTATGGTGATGAGAAAGTAACTGAAGCTGATCTGCCAGATCAGGACTGACAATATTACTGATTCTTCTTTGGTTTTTATCAATGAGTGCAAGGTAAATAGCAGGGGCACCAGACCATATCTGACAGCAATATTCTAAGTTTTGGTAAATAGTAGATTTAAAGATAAATATCATAGAATGGTAGGTTTATAGATATGTATAATAGATTCTGGAGAGAAACATTGTCTCGAATGACACAGTGAACCAACTTTCTTAGCAACTGAGCTAGCAATTAATATATTAAGATAAATGCTGTTGTAATGATTTCTTTATTTGAATAAATTCTAATCATTAGTGATATTTACTAAACTTAGCTTAGTATGGTACAACGCTGCTAACGTAGGTCACCAATGAGGATGCCCAGAATTTTGAGCTTGTAGAATCCTGATCAAACTAATAAACTAACAAAGCAAACCATTACTACTTTATTGAATTGGGTGTTGCATACTTATCAAAAGCTAGCAGCACCAGAAACAAATTTAACCCTGCTTAATAATTCTTCAACTTTATACTTGACCTGTCTGGTGAGCTTTTTGGTTTTCATGAAGCTGTTTGTTCAGTAAAGTTCTCTAACAAGCCTCTGAGGCCTTCACAGAACAGGTGTATTTAACTGGAGAATATGGAATTAAAGATTGTAACTTTTCTGTTCATTCATTTACTATTTGACTTCTGATGACAGTTGGTTGAACTGGATTTTATTTAGGGACTTCATAGCAAAGTAGAGTGAAGACATAAAAGCTGTTCAGATTTTTATTTGCAAATCATTTTGAAAATCATGTAACATCACCCTCTCACACACTTCAAAATGCTGCACTACTTTGGGTTTGTCTATTATTACATAAAACCTCAAAAAATATATTTAAATTTGTGGTCATTGTGAGAAAAATGTGGAAAAGTTGAAGCTGGGGTAAATCCACAGGGAAAAAAACCAGAAGAGAGTTCCACAGATGAGAAGTGAAAGAGAAATTTTAGATGAGAAGAGATGGTTGCATCTAGCTAGTTCTACAGTAAAATGGTCTGTAGGGTCAATTTATTAACCTTCTTGCTATAGCAGGTATTTTATTGTATAAAAAAACGTGTGTAGTTGCTTTTTAAATTCTTTTTTAGCTTATCTAAAGTAAAATTTTGTGTAAGGGAAGAGTGTTAATGTCAGAACGATTGAAAAGATAACTGAAATCTATACAATCGATTTTGCTTTGCATCAAACATTGTGAATCATCAACACCAAAAGTAGGGGGTAACGCTTCCATTATTTACCACCCATTTTTTTAATCACCACTGTTACTTCAAATTTTTTTTCATCTATTTAGCTTTCTTCTCAACATTAACTATTTTTTTCATCAGTTTAGACACTGTAACAACTATAATCTCAAAGTTCTCATATTTAAGAAACTTTCTTTCAGGTATGATGCAGTTTCCTTGATTGCTATCAAGACTTTCATTCTAGACAAAGAAAATGTTAGCAGGAATGTACATTGATGAAAGTCTTCAAGTTACTGTATTTAAAAGATGAATATCTGAGGGGTTTTCTTCTTATTGGTTGGGTATTGGCAATATTTAGGTGTCTCACATTTCAGGAGGGCTGGAAAAATTAGTAGTACTAGAAACAAGCATGAAAAGAGCCAAATACAGGATCAAGACAAGTAGAGCATGCCCAGGATTTCAACATATATGTGTCAAATATAACTGAGACACAAGCAAGATGACGTTGAGTAATACTCATACTTTAACTCAGATAGAAATCTTTGGTATAGCATACCATGCTGAGCATATGACTTGGTAATCAAGTCATATGCTCAGCATGGTCTACTGTTCCTTCTCAGAAAATGTGTCTGCTTTGTGTTTAATATTTTTGTTGTAAATTCTCAAGAACAAAAAATATTACATAATTTCACTTTCATCCTGTGTTTAGATCTTATTACAATTCTAATCCTCATTTTTAAAACAATAAGCATTACCAAAAAGTGGCATCATTGGAAAAAAAAAAATTTCTTTTGTCACTATGTCTTATTGCAGGCACATTTATCCATTTTTGTGAAACTGCCCAATCCATTTTTCCATATAATTTCCAAGAAATTTTAACTGCCCCTAAGTATAAATGTCTTTCTAGTTCTCATTCTTTTTAGAATTTGCTCAGTGCTTAAATATTCTCTCCATGATATTCTCAGCAACTGTCTGTAGAACCACATTTGTCATTTTGAGTCTCTTTACATCTGAAGAAATTATCCAGTACTCACTGCTATACAGGAGGACTGGTATAGCATTACACTTAAACACTCCTTTTTTGTTTCTATTTTCATATTTCTTAATATTTTGCTTAGTTTCTAAAAGACAACTTTCTGATGTGCTTTTGGATTTCAGTGTCACACATTCTGTTGTCCGAGAATAATAAAATAATATATATAAAAATAAAATATAAATAGAATGTTAAAGAAGTCACAAAAAAGCATTTGGTTTCTCCTCTTAAAAATACACAGAGGTGTACAGCAAATTTTCTGGTAATCTAGGCCTTTCTTTTAAAGATATTTGTTATCAAATAGACAAAGAGATAACTAGAGAAGTTGAATGAAAGGTGTAATTTCTATAGCAAAGGTGAATATATAGATGTCTTCTTCTTATGCACTGGTGATGAGAAAACTATTTTTTTCTTTATCCATTGGAGAGGACATGAATTCCTGGTAGCTATCTGTCTCATTTTCTTTAATTAAGGATATTATCAATGATGTCTGATGCTTTAATTTAATACTGATATGACACAAAAATGTCTTCATCTTCCCAGAGAATTTTGGCTCAGAGCAAGAAATGATTTATATTAGTAATTTTATTTAGAAAAAAAGTCTCATGCTGATGTATCTGTGTATATATGTGCATGGTTTAAAAATCAAATCAGCCCAAAGTCATGGAAGAAAGAAAGAAATACTGTATTTCACAGCTAAAAAGGAGAAATACTGAGGCATTTAGAACAGTGTTTTGCAATATTATAAACTACCATTTTGCTATGCAACCCTGAACCTAATCATTTGCAAATCATACAAGTGAAATGAGAAAAATTTCCAGTGTTTACAGCTACTTCAAGATAAGGTAGTAAAAGAAAGCAATAAGAAAAGACTAAGAGAGATAACCAAGATGCCAGCTACAAAATGGAGAGGTGACTACTTGGGAATACCAGGTGCTGTAAGTATTTAGTGATGGATATGCATTGTGATGCAGTGGATATCGGCTTGGAAAGAGAAATCGGTGAGTTGAGTTTGAATTCCAGTTGAATACCCTGCATTCACTTAAGCACTGGTACTCTTGGGAAAGGTATTAATCCATCCCTTCCCTCCATTTATGGGTTAAATAACAAGGGTAGGACTTGGGAACCCTGCCCTTAAAAACAAATCCCAATGAATCTTGATACTCAAAAAGGAAAAAAAGTATTACTAGACACAAAACTTATATAAAAAAAAACAATAAATTGTTGAAAGAAAAAGGTATTATCAGCAATAAATAAATAAAATTTACTTGGCAATAAATGACCCGCCAAGGTTGATATGCCATAAAAACAAAACAACCAACCAACAAACAAAATGGAGAGCAAGTACTTAAATTTATCTATCTGGGAATTGTTTTTAACAGATGATGAAAATATCATACAGAAATCTGAAGATGCCTTAGAATAGCAAAATATTTCTTCCAGAAACAAAACACAGTATTAAGAAACAGAAAACTTTTAGTAGAAACAAAGAAAGGTTGTTCAACTGTTAAATAATATCAAGAGGAAACTTGAAACAATAGATATGGTTCTAAGAAAAATATTGAGGATATCCTGGATTAAACATTTGGACAACCAGAAAGTTTTAAGGAAGATAGGAATGAAAAAACACTTGTATTTAAAATCAGAAAGGGATAACTAAAATCCCTTTATATAATGATCAAAGAGGGCTCACAAGACATGAAATGCAAAAGAGAAACACAGAATCATTACTAACAGTATAGCCCAGCATTGCTTGGGTGTAATAAAAGCTTTAAAACTAATCCATGGTCCTGGAGCTCAGTCTCTTTGGATGTTGGCACGAAAGACGAAAAAAAAATAGTTGTTTCCAGTTAAAGCAAAACCATAGACTGAAAGAACAATGAATAGATGTAAGTCAAATTTTGAAGTTTGGTGAGAATTGGATAAAAGTTGTGGATTTGTATAAAGGATATACAGACAGATAAACAGACACACGCACAAACATCTTGCCTTTTATATATATATATATATATATATATATATATATATATATATATCATTGATTTTGTGCACTATTATAAGAACTGCAACCTTGAAACTTCTGAATATTGTTTCTTATGTCTTTGTCTATGAGTGTATCAAATTTGATTAAAATTGGACCACTCCTTCTATAACCCAATTTTTTCGATTTTCAATATTTATCGGGGGTACCCCCACACAAAACCTAGCTAAGAACACTTGCAGATGCTTATAGTACAACTGTGTAAATTTTCAAGAAAATCAGTTCAGCCATTTCGGAGTCTATAGGTAATGGACACAGAGACACACACACACTCACACACACAAAGATCTATTTATAAAATAAGTTTAGATGCTTGTGTAAATGGTTAGGAGAACATGATCTGGGAAGAAGAGTAAAGTGTTAAATACTCCTAAAAGCTAGAAAGAATAGAAAGTTGTGGAGACCCATGATTGACCACATTTTGAAAAGACATGATATATAAAAGATAAAGAAAGAAAAATGTTGAAAATTGTATGCAGTCTCATTAGCGATTCTTCACTGGTTTCATCTGATCTGCAGCAACACTGTGGTTAAAAAAATCTAGGAAAAAGATACCAGTTTGGATAATTTCATCAGTAATGATAAGGTTTCTTTCTTACAAGTCTGTTACAAGTTAACATCATTACCAGATGAATCCCAGCTTTTGTGTAATGGATACAAAATCTTTTCTGGTGTAAAGGGAGTATTTTTATAAAAGAAATTATCTTTACTAAAGTATATTTAGAGGTAGTAATTATTTGTGATAATACAAAGTGTTTCCCTTTAGTATGAATATCACACTTCTTTATCTATTATACAGGGTGGAGAATATGTTATGCAACCAAGAAAATTTCAACTTACCATATTAAGGAAAATGATAATTCAAAAATAGTTCTTCTCATTTAATTCTATAGGCATTGCTCTTCAATTTGCCAGGTTCCTACTCAATGTGACCTTCTTTGGCCTTAACTAAAAATGTACAGTTTTCTGGTCAATTTTGGCCTATGTACAAAGAAGAGCTCACTTCAGAAAATCCAGGTTTTTGTGTGTTTTTGCACAAGCATTCAACTTGAGGATGGACCACATTAAGTAGTCTCTAGGATTTAAATTTGATGATAATGGAGGTCACAAATCTTTTTCAATGAAGGAAGGCAAATTGCTTTTGCAACATTCTTGTGTCCTTTGTGATGTGTGCATTGTTTATGCATGCTGTTCAAAATATAATGATTCTAAACTATCAAAATTTTATCAGAAACCCATAAAATATAAGTTAAATGTTAATACAACCCCAAAATTAAATTAAACAGTTGTGTGCTGGTTAAAATTTGTAAATAAAGCCCATTGCAAAACATGTCCCCTACCCTATAATATCAGTTTTGGATAGTGACTTTGATTTAAAATTAAGAATATAAATCATTATGTGTCTGAAGAAGAAATTCTTAGAATTTATATTGTAAGATACTGATTTCAAAATGTAAGGATCTTTAAATTCCTTACAAAAGTCTCAATTTTCTTTCGTACAGTAGAAATGCATTTCAACTAAGAAAAGCCTTCTCAGTTCAGAGAGAAATACAATACGGGTTATGCACCCCATAAATGTAATAATTATGTATAAATTGAAATGGTAGTTATCAGTGTTTTTGTTTTTTTTATTCTGATTGAGTGCATGTAAAATTAACACTAAATTGGTAAAAGTATTTTTCCTTGTTTCAAATTGTTAAGACATTGTCTATTAACTAAAAGGATACAAAATTGCAAGGTGTATCTGCTTATCTTCAAAATTTAAGTAGCAGGTTTATATCTCAGCAAACAGATTATTACTTTTTACTAAATCAAAAACTATGCCTCACAGAAGCATATTTCATTAAAAAAAACATTTTTTTAATCATTCTAGAAAAAACCTGAGGCAAAAAAATTAACAATTATTAAAGGAAGTGACTTGACATTGAGCTTAATAGCTGCCAAAGGCGGCCTTTAATTAAGTAATCATTAAAGATTGCTTCACTCTGGAAGTAATTACTATTATAATGAATTCTACCCTCATTCAGTACTCCACACTTGGAGTCTTATGACAGACTAAGCTAAGTTTAGTAAATATCTTTAATAATCATGATTATTTATATCCCATGTCTCTTCAGGAAATTGTTGATAATGTCTCTCCACAACATCTTTGGTCCTTGTAGCTTGAAGTAATATTTGACACTTTACCAACCATCCTTGATATTACTCTACATTCCATTCACATAAACTCATTAGGTAAGTTATTTGCTATTTTCTTCTACCTCTCCTTCCATCAATGCATCACCTGAGTATTAAATTGTCCATGCTATGTTTCCTTATATGTGTCCCTGAAATTTCAAATGTTTCTTTTGGAGTCTTTCTAGTTCTCATTTTCTTTGAAATTTCTTCATTATTTGCATATTCTTGGTTTTTATTCAACACCCATCTGTAGAACTATGTCTCTATCACTTCAAGTCTCTTTATTGATAAGAAAATTGTTCAGCACTCCTCACTAGGCAGCTAAATATGACATAACAGTTCAGTACCCTTTTCTTTGTTTCTAACATGATTTTTCTGTTAGAAATTTAAGGACTTTGCTTAACCATTTATGTTTAACTTAAAATGTTTACATGTAAAATTTAAACATCTGTCTAGATCTCTGAAATGAAGTATTGTAACTATTTACACTATTCAGACTGTTGTCCTCATTTTTATTGTCATATTCTCCTAAACCAGCCAAGAATACATATGAATACAATATGAGAACCAGTAATACTGAATGTTAGAGAAAACGATAATTGCAAAAAATGCAATATCAGCTCTGGTAAAAATGGTTACTGAGACATTAGGTTTATAAGTCCCAATCATCACTCACTGATGTCCTCAAAAACACATTAGATAAAAGTATTGGTTAAAGTAATCCAGTAAATTAACCCAAAGAGTTGTGAGTTCAATACTTGGCCACAGCAAAGGTATAAAAAAATTGGAGAAGGGAAAAAACTGGAACTGAGATCATATACATAAAGACATGTCATGTGGAATTAGAACAATCTACCCCAATCAACTAAATAAAGGGTTCAGTTCAAAATTCCATTATATATCACTTATAAAAAGGCTAAAGCATACAATAGCCAAAATGTGAATGGAGACGAGAACAACAGTTCAAACAATGTAAATAGTTCAAATTTAAAATATGTTAGAAAAATTAATAAAAGTTAAAAATTTACTATAAATTGCACCATTTTTTTAAAAAATCACTTTCTCTCCAGCAAGGCCACAATGTCACTAGGACACAGTTGCTTACAGGGAGTTAAAGAGACTGAGGAGACTTTAGTGAGAAAAAATGAGGAAAAGGACAATACAGGAACAGGATTTAGGAAGACAGAAGATCATGATTATCATTGCATTTAAATTTTTAAAGATGTAGGTGACAGGGAAGCAAGAGATCAGAAGGGAATTCTGAAGTGCAAGAAAACAAACTATTAAAATTACAACTGATGGTTGTAGTTTGTTAATTCAATAGTAAAACAGCAAACCCCAGTTGTCAATCTAGTCAGTCAGTTAAGTGCCATACATGATACACACTTGGGCAATCATGTCTCGAAAGAGACATGACTGACTGGGCAGAAGATTTTCCCACAGTAGGTTGCCTTTACATTCTGCAGTAGATTGGTTACCAACCAAGGCTCTAAAACCCAATCTCTTCTGCTATTTAACCCATAGCCGGAGGGAGAAGCAATGGATTAATACATTTTTCCATGGTATTTACATATATGTGATTGAAACAAATTCAACTGGTATTTGAACTCAGCTCTCTGATTTCTCATTCTGAGCCAATATCCAATGCACCACAATACACATCAATCTAGTAGTACACTTGAATTCATGCAGTTGAGGCACTGAGAAGAACAGCTCATCAGAAGAATTGCCATGAAAATATTTGTAGAAAAGACAGATGGAATTCACATCATATCAGTGGGAATGTGACTGAGGTCAAGATGCTTGGTCAGGATCAGTTACATTACAGACCCTTCTTTGAATTTTTTCAAGAATTTTGGAAGGATAGAGAGTATAACAACCAAACCAGGTTGATTAAAACAATAACAATAAGGATACTGGTTCAAATAATATGCAGAATAATAAAAGCATTATTTTTCCAAAATAATTTTTGATACAATAAGATATGTTAATCATTATTTGAGATTACTTTGAAATTTTTCTTGCTACCATAAATTAACTCATGACACTTGATTTTTTTCAGAAAAAGAACTTCTATATACTCATAATTATAAACAGATGTATTAGTTTTGTTGTGTGGAAATATGTAGCATAGACTTGGTTTAAGGTGTATGAAACATGTGACAACATAAATATATGAAAAGTCCAAACAAAATACAAAAGTCATCATATAAAAAACACTTGTATATATTTTAATCTGAAATTCTTAATACAAGATTTACAGATATCTCCTTGCAAAAGACTGGGTACGAAAAACAATATACATTTTGTACTTATCTGTTTGGTTTATAAACCTGAAATTGTGTATCTTGTTACTCTAACTTCAAAGAGCAAAAAGAGGAAGATTGACTTTCTTGCCTAATGATGTCAGATACATGACTGTTTTCTATTCTCGTAAATATTAATAATTAATTGTTATTGCTATTTTCTGTTTTAGTCAAGGGGAGATAATTTTTGTGTCCCACTACAGTCTTATACACTTGTTCAGTGTCCATTTGCAATTTGGAAAATTGGCAAAAGCAATTATAGCACTACACATAAAATGTTGCTACTTTCTCAGTAAAGAAAATTAATTCAAAATAAGAATTACTGTTTAGAGAATAAAATTTCATCAGTGTATTAGAAATTGAAAGGTAGTAATTTTATTTCCTTTTTATTACAAATTTTACTTCAACTAATTAGGATTTAATAATGATTTGCTTCAATCAAATTCCATTTCTACTAAGAAGCCCTCTTTATGCTACCAAATGACAGTCGAAAACTATATAATTAATTTTATTTCGGACTGATCATTTTTTGTTTAAAAATGAGTTTTATTATTCTGACCTTAATGAAGTTTCTCTAATTGATCATTTGATGACTATCTCAGTTATTACTTTATTTTGTATTATTTGCCATACGAAAGTGGAGATTTCCATTTATATTCTTCACTGAGTGGGTCTTCTACTGAACTAAAGTGGATTTAGTAAATACATTTCATAAATCTTTATTAGCTTTGTGTCTCTGGGTTTTTTAATCTAACAGAAAGCACTATATATTGAGAAGAAAGTTAAATAATATATTTAACTTTGTACTAAGTTATATGAGTAACACACTTTTTCTCTTGGTTCTGTCTAAAAGAAAATGAACAGAAAATTTGAGTCATTCACAGAGAGAAATATTGGTTTTGGGGTGGCATACCATGGTTTTTTATATTATTTGAACATTTTTTTATAAGTGACTCATAAGAAAATATCTATGATCTATGATGATATTTTTAGAAAAGATGCAAAAAAGTTGATGCAAACTAAGTAAGGTTATGGCTCAGAGGGAAATGGTTCAGCACAATTGATTGATCACCATTTTGCATTATTTTGCAATGAAAGCTGAATTTTTGCAATAAATAAGATGTAATTTCAAGAGAGTAGAAGGAATTTCTTGGACAAGTTCTGATCTGAACTTAAGATTTTTTTTCTCTAGAAATTTGTGTGTGAGTGTGCATGGAAGGATTTATTCATGTTTTTCTTTTTTAATTTGTAACCTTATTTTAAAAAAAAACAGAAATGTTCTGATCAAATTATATAATGAGTGCAACTCTTAAAGAAATTAATGAACCTTACTTAATGGAGATATTTGCCAGCAGTCTTAAACTGCAATTCAGGAATTTACAAGCTCTTTGAACCAGTCAGAAATGAGGATGCCATTACTTTGAACATGACTAAGCAAAGAAAAAAATGGTCTGGATAGGAAGAAAGACAATGGCCCTCATAAATCATTTTATAAATTAAATCTCAAAGAAGTAAACAGTTCAACTGATTTGGAGGAAACTGGTTGTTGGCAACATATTTTATTCAAGAATATAATAAGACACTGATAATTCTGAACTGAAAAAGGAGATTCAGTGACCGGCAAAAACAAACAGTAGGAAAAAAAAATCAAGATTCAATGAAAAACATTTTCCATTTTAAAATGGCCAATTTATGAGATAGCAATAAGATGGAAGCTAAAAATTTACAATTGAATAATGCATGTTTATTTTTTTAAGAAAATGGCTTCAAGTCTTTTGTTTGTGTCAATCAATTAAGTATATTGATTCATTCAATGGTAAGTTTTCAATAGTCAAGTAATTGGAATTTCTATCTTTTTTCTGTCTTTTCTAAATGCCTATCACTTTTTTAGTTCATCAAAAATCAAAATACAACATAACTAATAAATGTTAGCTTAAGGAAAATCTTATACATTGTGTATGAATTTTTATGTTGAAAATAAGTATTTTTCTTTTCTTTTTTAATACAGAAATTCTGTGCTACAAATATTTAGCATTTTGCAAATGCAAAGAAATATTTTATTCTTAATTGAAATAGCATATTTTTTAACATTTAAGGCACACATTTTTATCACATCCAAAAAAAACTTATTTCCTCATCTTATACACTGCAAATTCAGCTTGGGTAGATTATAAACACCCCTGTTTGATGCACTAGTTCTCTGATAATCCTAGAATGAAATTTATAGGATATCATTCTACCACTGTCAAAATATAGTATTCGAGTGCTTTTTGTATAAATACTTTCATAGTCTGTTTTGATGAACTTTGACCTATGGTACCTAAACTTTGTGAATTTAAGCTGAGTATTAGATTGACCATGTGGTGCAGTGGATATCAGTTCCGAATGAGAAATCGAATAGCTTAGTTTAAATTCCAGTTGAATTTGTTGCATTCACTTCTGTGTAAATATCCCTAGGAAAGGTATGAATTCATCTCTTTTCCTTCCAGCTATGGATGAAATAGCAGGACAGATTGGTTTCTATAGCCTTGGTTGGCAACCAATCTACAGCAGAATGAAATGGCAAACTACTGCAAAAAAATCTTCTGCCCAGTCAGTTATACCTTGAAAGGAACATGATTGTCCAAAAGTTTATCATGTATAGCATTTAACCAACTGATTAGATTGGCTAAGGTGTTACTGAGTGTGAGAGAAGATGAGGAAAAAAAGTTATTAAGAAGTGAGAACAATAACAAAATGGGAATTAACAAGACAGAAGAAAGCGATTGATACTGCATTTTAATTCTGGTAAGTAGGAAGCCAGAAGAGAGCTCTACAATTGAGAAATGTGAGATAATAAACTGTTAGCATAGAACATATGGTTACATCCAGCCAATTCAACTGTAAACCAATGGGAACTAGTTGATAATCTAGTATTATGCCTAAATTCATACTGTCTAGGTATCATAGTGAAGAGCTCAACTAAACAATTGACATGAAAGTATTTATAGGTAAATGGATATTTACCTTGTCCTCTCACCAAGACGTGGATATGACACAAGATCAAGGTTTAATGTGGAGAGCATGAACACATGCAAAAAGGCAAGAGTCAAAAAATTGTTCAGCCCTTGCAACTTTTGGTCATGCTGGCTGCAGTGGCAACCATCGATCCATCCCTTTGGTGCAATGGGATGGTGCAGCCTCAAGACACTTTTCCCCAAGACCGAGCACCTCTCAGTATAATCTTTCACAGATGCATGTCTGTCCTCAGACAGAAATACAACAGAGCTGCACTCTGCTTGAGGAGAGAGGTGCAACTGAGAGATGGTGATTCTCACCTGACATGCATGCCAGGTAAGCATTTATTGGTAAATGACAGGGAAGCAAATTTATGGCAGTGGAAAAATGACTAAAGCTGAGATATCTTTTCAGGACCAGTAATATTACAGATTCTTCTTTGGATTGTATTAAGGTTGTAGAAGTCAAATAACTTACCTGTCAACATGGCTGTCTCCTTTTGTCACCCTGTGGGAAGGTGAACATTCAAGAGTGTGAGACTCACCTTCTAGATGTTTCCAACTAGCATCCAGTTGGCAGACAAAAATAAACAGGGTTGTAACTGAATACATGTCCCTATGTGAACCCAAGACAAATCGTGGATATTGTGCTGAATATTTATGGAGTTCAATGCACACACTAAAATTATCAGCCAATCACTGCTTACAGAACAGACTTGCCTGTAACAGAATGGAATCTCCCAATCTTGAGTACTGGCTGTTTCTTCCACAAGATTTTTACAAAGGTTTTATCAAGAATCTCTAAATATAAAGCAGGAGCACCAGACCAGGTGTGGCAGCAATATTCAAAGCATGGCCAAATGGTAGATTTATAAATATGTTATAAAGATCCAGGAGAGAAAAAATATCTATTATGACACAGTGAAACAACTTTCTTGGCAGCAGACTTAGCAATGGATTCAATATAGTTTTTCCACTTCATATTGGCTAAGAATGTTAGCCAAAGAAGGCACAATGCATCACTCTCCTAGAAGTTCAAATCAGCCATACTAATGGAAGGTAAAATGGTGTCTCTTAAATGATTAACATTTTGTTTTAGAGACATTAAAATTAATAGGCTATCATTTGAAGAAATAAAAGCATGAGAAACACAATTGGAAAGTTAAGAATATTGATCCAAGAAAGTCACAAAGTGAATCCTAATTACAATTTTAATTTTGTTTTCTTTTTTTTTTTTTTGTAATATTTTATTGCTAAAATGAATGTTAAGCCTTCAGTCTTTGTATTGAATCCAAATAATGTATTTGTTCTTTTAACTATTTCAACTATTATAGATATACTGGAGCTCCTTTTTTTAAAATTATACTGTTTTAGTAAATATATTTTAAACATTTTTCATGTGTATGGTTCATCTAGTATTTTTGTGTAAATATATCATTTCCATTTTTATTCACTTACCCCTATCAACATAAAAGCTTTGTGTTTGGATTTGTGTGTAGTTTCAGTTAGAGAGAGGACAACATTTCTAATTTTTTTTTTTAAATAAAGAATACTTGAGCATAATTCAAGGAATAATCACAATGCTTTGTTTCAGAATTTCAGACAACAGTAGCATTTCTGTCTGTTAAACATGAAAATTTAAGCTCTGGATTTGATGATTTCTAGATTAATGCTTAAGTGTCTCTCTAAGACATATATTTATTTTCAGTAACTGGATAAAAGCAAACATCAAGTATTTAGAAATTATATTTTTTTAAAAATAGAAATTTTTCTTTCTTAGGACTCTCTGATCTTCTTCTCCAAGTCACCAATGATAACAGCTTTCATGTTTAAAAGATCTATCTTTTCTTAGATGTTTCTTGAAGTTCATATATAGGTTCATAGGTTCTTTGGTAAGTTCATACCCATATGATAAAAATACAAGAAAGTATTTATTTTGCACAACAAATATGTATTTTTTAACAATCATCTTTGTCAATGCACCTTCTTCATTAGTGAATATTTTGCACAAATTTAACGCTAGCAGTATAGCCCGGTTTTGCTCAGGTGTAATGAAAGCTTTAAAGCTAATCCATGGTCCTGGAGCTCAGACTCTTTGGACATTGGCATGAAAGACTAAAAAGCAATAGTTGTTTCCAGTTAAAGCAAAACCATATACTGAAAGAAAAATGAATGGATGTAAGTCAAATTTTGATTTCCTGTTATCAATATCAAATAAGTTTTTTTCATCTTAAACTGAATTTTGAAGGCTAAATAAGTTCCTCTGAGTAAATGGTATCATGGCTGAGACTAAGAACTACAATTATACCTACTTAGAGCCAAATCCAAAGCAATAACTAAAATAAAAGGGCTGAAAAAATACAGACATACAGGCAGATAAACAGACACACACACAAATATCTTGCCTTTTATATATATATATATATTATTGATTTTCTGCACTATTGTAAGACCTGCAACCTTGAAACTTCTGAATATCGTTTCTTATGTCTTTGTCTATGAGTTATATCAAATTTGATTAAAATTGGACCACTCCTTCTATAACCTGATTTTTTCGATATTTATCGGGGGTACCTCAACACAAGACCTAGCTAAGAACACTCGCAGATGCTTATAGTACAACTGTGTAAATTTTTAAAAAAATCGGTTCAACCGTCTCGGAGTTTATAGGTAACAGACACACAGACACACACACACACACACAGAGACAAAGTTCCATTGATAAATAAGTTTAGATTAGATTTAGATTAGATTTAGATTAGATTATATAGTGAAAACATCAAACCAAAATTCATTTAAATAACTATAGTTTTATTTACACTATTTATATTGTTCAAACTGTTGTCCTCATCTTTGTTGCCATATTCACAACATTTTGGATATTGTATGCTCCAGTCTTATTCAGGTGATTGAAATTTTGAACTGAACCCTTTATTTTATTCACCCAGGTTGATTGCCCTTTTTTTTTAACAAGCCATGCCTCTTCGAGACATGTCAGTATCAGTTATCACCCTTTAACTCAGCTCTTGAAGTTTTCACTGACCTCTGCTGTAGCCAGGTATTGAACTCACAACTCTTTAGGACAGGTCACTGGATTCAACTAATGCTTTTATCCACTGGGCCTTAACTGTCCAAACAATAAAAAAGTGAAAAAATTACAATACCTCATCTCAGAAATATAAACTAGTACAGTTTTAATACTAGAATGTATCTAAGACAAGACTCAAGAACAACTCAAAGTAGAGGGCTACTTTAAAAATGAAGTATTTGATATGACAGAAGGAGAGGGTAATAGGAAGTGAAGATTTTGAGGATTAGTAGGACAGATGAGGATTGATGGTATGGAGTTATTGATTTATTTCACATATTTGTCACATGATAAATTTGAAAATTATATGAATAAGTAAACCAATATGGGTTTTATATATCTTAATCAGATATTGATTATTATTTGGGATGTTTTTCTGAATCTCTAAATTTTTTCTTTCATTTTAAATATCAATTCTAAAATTGGTAGCATGAAAGAAGATCTTTTCATTCTGCAGTCAATAAAACATTTGTGAAGTAGAATATAAAGCAATCTTTTCTATAATTCAATGTATTAGCCTTAAAATATTTTCATATATTCTGAATTTGATCATTTTGAATGAATTATGATTTCCCTTCTATTTCTTGTGATGCATTCACAAATAAGACTGGTTTGAGGCAGATAACCATAAAAGGAAATGTTTCTGAGGTTTCAATAATTCGTTTTTTATTAAAAATTTTGCTTCCAGTAAATGATAAAAAGGTAGTTTAAGGATGAACGGCCATTTTGCAAAACCAAACATGTCTGTGTTTAGATATATATTTAGAATATATTTGAGGTAATTTGTACACTCTTTTCAGTTTTTTCAATTTAATATTCAAACAGATAATTTTAATTTTTTCAATGTAAGTTGGTTAAAAAAAAATGAAAAAAGAAAATATCTATAGATATTTTTACCCTTCTGATTGACTTGGTTTTTATATGCAAGAATCTTGTCATTGTTACACAAATTTTATATGAGTTCTGTGATTTTTATATTATTTTATATAGTTCTGTAAATACAGCTATGATAAAAAGTACCAAGTATTGTAAGGTTCTGTTTACTTTTCTCACTCTAGATATTGATTAATTTTTGCTTTATCAAGTATAAAAACAAAGTTAAGGAATATAAGCTTTTACACTAGCAGTATAGCCTAGCATTGCTTGGGTGTAATGAAAGCTTTAAAACTAATCCATGGTCCTGGAGCTCAGACTCTTTGGACATTGGCATGAAAGACTAAAAAGCAATAGTTGTTTCCAGTTAAAGCAAAACTGTATACTGAAAGAAAAATGAATGGATGTAAGTCAAGTTTAGATTTCCTGGTATCGATATCAAATAAGTTTTTTTCATCTTAAACTGAATTTTGAAGGCTAAATAAGTTCTCTGAGTAAATTGTATCATGGCTGAGACTAAGAACTACAATTATAACTACTTAGAGCCAAACCCAAAGCAATAACTAAAATAAAAGGGCTGAAAAAATACAGACATACAGGCAGATAAACAGACACACGCACAAGCATCTTGCCTTTCATATATATATATATATATATGTATATATATATATTATTGATTTTCTGCACTATTGTAAGACCTGCAACCTTGAAACTTCTGAATATCATTTTTTATGTCTTTGTCTATGAGTGTATTAAGTGTGATTAAAATCAAACTACTCCTTCTATAACTCAATTTTTTTGATTATCAATTCTCGATATTTATCAGGCGTACCTCAACACAAGACCTAGCTAAGAACACTTGCAGATGCTTATAGTACAACTGTGTAAATTTTCAAGAAAATTGGTTCAGCCGTTTCGGAGTTTATAGGTAATGGACATACACACACACACACAAAGTTCCATTTGTAAATAAGTTTATATTAGATTAGATAGATTTAGATTAGATTCCTTAACTTTGGCTTTGTACTTGATAAAACTTACTCACCTTTTACCTCACACACAAAAATTTACCAATATAAGGAAGCGAATCTTCCATCTCTCTTCAAAAATGATGAGACATTGTCTTTTCAATGTCAAAACAAAATGTACAAAATGTACACTTTGTAGTAGATTGTAATTTGTACATGTTCTGAACTATAATTTATGATAAATATTCATAGCTCTATTTCTATATTGAGCACTGTTTTAAATTAATATTCTGAACTTTGTTAATATTTTCTTAGTTCCTTATTCACTTGGATATATATATATATATATATATATATATATATATATATATATATATGAGCAAATAATGGATTTCTTTGGCAAACACTTAGACCTTCATGCCCACAAAAAATGGAGATTCAAAAGGATATTTTCCCTTGACACCATGATTATTTAACTACTTTCACTCTTTGACAATGTTTATTATTTTAAAAAGCAATGACTGGAATTGTAATAAAACAAAATGATAAAAGTATCTTAAAACATTTTTTGGAGAATTTACAACAATATTATTATTCACTATTTTTTTTTATTTGTTTGTTTATTTATATGAATAATTTTATATTTACAACATTTTAAAACTAATAACAATGCAATATTTACTATTTCCCAATTGATAAAGAAATAAATATAAAAAGGTTTTTAGTGATAAATTCATAACTATATACTAAATTATTAAAATATGTGAACCAACTATAAAAAAATCTTCATTATTTACCATTTTATAAAATTTTAATCAATTGTCAATTAATGTTTTTGATAACTGCTCCAATAAACAATGTAATAAAATGTAATCTAATAAATACAATGGGTCTTGGTGAAGACCACACTTTTTTGAACCTTATTGACTGTCATTACAGAATCACAAACAAAGAACTGTACTGAATAACAAAAACCACATAACTTAAGAACTTTCAACAGCAGAAACAGATAGCACATGTAACTTGAAGAGAAAGTAATGACATATAAGATGTTTACATTCCACACTACTTAAAAAAATGCTGAAAAGGAAACCACCTACAAATACTGGAAGAAGTTATAATTATTTGGTTAGAGAAACCTGTTTTCTTGAAAAAATTGTTTTAAGAGCAAGATTTTATAAATTTCAACTGATATAGACACACATTTCATTGAATAATATAGACATATTATATGATCAAGCAGCTCATCATAATACTAACACTTGACAATTTAAGCATTACCTTGTGAAAAGGCAAATCACAGTTCCAATTACCTTGAAAACTCTGATTTAAAAAGCAATAGTAACACCTTTATACATGTTCTGAAAAAAAAACATTTCAACAGAATGCAGATTTTATTGCAATTTCAATAAGTTTGTCTTTGTAAGTTATCTGCAAAGATGATTTAGAAAAGTTAAAATATACTTGGATGAGAAAAAACTTTGGCACTTTCCTTAATGAAATTCATTTTAATTTCAAGAAACTGATTAGAGAACTAGAAAGAATCAGTATAAAAATATACACAATCTGTCATTATTATTCAATAAAACATCTTTGAATAAAGATATGCTGCCTATATATGTGTATATATATATATATATATATATATATATATATATATATATATATATATATTCAAAGATGTTAGATTGAATAATAATGACATATTGTGTCTATTCATTTTTATACTGATTCTCTTTCCAGTTCTCTAATCAGTTTCTTAACATTAAAATGGATTTATAATATATATATATATATATATATATATATAGAGAGAGAGAGAGAGAGAGAGAGAGACAGAGAGAGATCTAGCTAGATTAGATGTTTGCCTTTCTAGGAAAATTAACTTTGTAAAATAGTGTAAAATAGTCCTGTAGAAAATTTTATAAAATCAGCTTATTTTACTGAATAATGTGTTTTTCTAGAGTAAGGTCTTCAATTACAAAATTTTAATGAAAATTTAAAGCTACTTGTTAAAGATTTAATAAAAATTTATATTTCTCTTTCCTTTATTTCAAGCAAAATCTTAGTTTAAATACAAAATGTAATTGCAAAACAATCTTGAAAACTTTCAATTTTTGCAATAAACAGATTCTTCTAGTAAAATGATATTTCATGCAATACAAACTTATTTTTTAATTTTATATCGACTTTTTTTTTTGAAGTCCAGTATAGCACCAAGATTAAAATGATTTTTACAATTTGATATGCACCAGAATGTAACAACACTGTCTTGTATTTTAAAATTATATAGCATCAGAACACAAATTTGGCTGAAACAATGCATTATAGAGTTTTAAGATTTGATTTATTTAATAAAAACTATATGCAAATATAAAATTTTTTTTAAAGAAGCACTCTGCAACTTCCTATCACTTGTGGAAGATTTACAAGTCTGTTTTGATCAGTTGTTGACCTGCAGATCTTGCTGTAACCAATTATCATAGGCTCTGGATCATGCAGGAGGTTCCAGTGGAGTCTCTCAACATATCCATACAAGCCTCTACCCTGAGAGAGAAAATTGTGCATGTGGTGTAATAGATTGTGGCCTAGAATGAGAAATTGAGCAGCCAATTTCAAATTCCAGGTGAGTCCATCACATTCATGTATGTACAAATACCCTGAGGAAAAGAATGGATCCATTTCTTCTCTCACAGCTATAGGTGACTATAGCTCGGGGAGAAGAACCCAATCAGTCCAGCTATAGCAGGACTATTGGGTTCTGTAGCCTTGGGTAACAACTATTCTAAAGATGGTGACTTGATAAAATCACCCATCTCCTAGTAAGCCTAGGCCAATCATGGGGATACATCAGTACATAAAAATGCACAGTTGTTTGAATTGTGTATTCTGCTCCAGAGGGAAAAAAATTTTTTGTATATATCTTGCGTGGCTCTTAGGATCTTGAACTGGTTGAACATATAGTAAAATAAATTTAAACTATGGACAGCTGAAGGAAGTTATTATGCTTAACACTGCCTTTACTTCACTTTCTGTTGGCTCCTTAGTAAGTGTTTCTAAGTTGTATGAGTTCAAACCTTGTCTAAAGCAAATTCTTTGTCTGAGATTTCAAAATAACTTGCTGGTTAAAGAATATACCAATTATAAATATTATGAAAAGGAATATTAACCACAGACTTGGTAAAATAAAGAAGTTGAATCAGAGTTTTTTCTATATGGCAGAAAATGCTAAACAATCTCCTCACAGATGAAGGGATTTGAAAATGTTGTTCTACAGAAGCATGTTGAGAATACCATGGACCAAACATGAGCAATGAAAAAGGTTTAGAGAAAATAGAAGCAAGAAGAACACTTATACATAAAATTAGAAAGAGAGTTGGAATTTCTAGAACACATAAGGAAAGAGGGCTTGAAAAATTTGATACTCATATGATGTATTAATGGCAAGAGAGACAGAAGTAAGCTTAAGTAAATGGATGGTAGATCAAGGTTTAGGAGAGATAACAAAAAGACAGAATTTATTAGGAACAACAAAGGAGAAGAAAAAATTTTTGGAGAGCAATGATTTCCAACATTCTGAAGAAAAAAAAGATGTTAGTCAATTTTCAGATTTATCTACTCCTGTTAGTCTCATCTCTCATTTTGATTGTAAACACTTCAGAATCATCTCCATTAGGTTTGTTATATAGAATTGAGGTTGAAGATCTCAACTACTCTTTTCATTATCTTTTTCAATGTTGGAACTTAAAAATTAGATCCATCATTCAATAATATGCTTTTGTCTTAATATTTTTGTTTTAAATGCTTTAAATATAAATTTATACTTGTTAGAAAAATAATCATCATATCTATAGATCTCATATGAGACAGGATTAAATTTTTTGGGTGTGATTAATGAGTATACATAATATTAAGAAAACTTCTACTCAAATATTGTGTAGTGTAAGGGCCTCAGCTATGTTTGTCAAATTGGCTTTGCGCCAAACACAGCCGAAGTCCCCACAATTCAAAATATCAGAAGGTTGAAGGTTGGCTGTTGAAATGTGGAAGAATAAAATATTTTGTTTTGTATGTTAAAGTAAAATTTTATTACCTTAACAGAGTAACAAATTTGTAAGAAGAAAATTTTCAAAGAGAAAATGAACATACTTAAATGTTCCAGAGAAATAGTAGTAAGGAGTTCAGTGAATCCAGAGCTTATAGTTGATAGTAGCAGAATGTGTTTATGTAGAAATATTAACAGGTTACTAATAAAAATCTGTGTTCTGTTTTTTTATAGCTGGCAAAAAAAGTGAAAAGGATGGTGAAGCAATAAAGGAAATTGTATTTATCAAACATTAATTTTTTAGGAGTCAATTGAAGTGTCTTGTTGTTGTTGCCATTGTCTTTTTCTTTGTTGACTACAAGAATGTTGAGGATGAGTGAAGATTGAGAACCAATATCTGACGTGACTTTACATTGGAGTTGGAAAAATTAAAATTTTTTTAGTCATATCTTGTGTGCTGTCTCTCTGTGCTCCCATTTGACTGACTGATTTTAACTTCCTCTTTTAACACTGGATTGTTTACTTTTCTCTCAGTTTTGCAATTCACTTCCCTTCATTGGTTAGAAAATAAATTTAACATTAGCTCACAAAATTTGGCTTTGTCTTTTTCTTTCAGTATGGGGTCAATTCTTTTCCTATTTGTCAAAATTAAATTTCACACTAAATTTTTGCTTTGGTTTAGGTTTTTCCAAACTGTTTTTAGTCATTATGATCCGATTTTGTGGGTGTGCAATTTTATTTTTTCGTTTCAGTTAATTGTTGGATGATATAGGATTTGTATCCTATATTATAATTAAATTAAAATAAAAATACTAATTTTATAGTTTCTTTACTAGTTAATAGAATAACTGAAATGTTAATTAAAAATTAAAATTTATAGGAGGAAAAGAAAGAAGTATTTATTGCTATGTTTTTTTATTTTTAGTTAAGCAGCTTCTAAAAAATAAATCCTTTTGAGTTTGACTGTTAAAATATAACTTTTGGTACATTGCAAGATATCATATAATGAATTATATATTTTTTAGGGTTATGACTTTTTGTAAAATAATTGATTTCCTGTATTATAATTCAATAATATTTGGTTTCAAAATAATGGAAAAGGGTTTAATTTAATTTCTTTAAAAAAAATCATCCTCAACAGTGAATGCCGGATAATCTCAAAGAAGAAGGAAAGACTTAAAGCAACCAAAATGTGGCTCTACAGAAGGATGCTGACGATATCATGAACCAAACATGTGATTAACAAACATATTTTGTGAGGATGAAAACAAAAAAGAAACATAATTAACATTGGGAAAAGACAGCTTATGTTTCTGGAACATGTAATGAGGAAGAAGGGCATGGAGAATCTGATACTCTCAGGCCAGATAGAGGGGAAAGAGAGACAGAGGAAAGCAATGCATGACATACTTGATGGACTTGAGCAAATGGTTGGAAGAGCAGTGTTTGGGAAGGGTAAGAAGAGAAAAATTGTTAAAAGCTAAGGAAGAAGGGCATGGAGAATCTGATACTCTCGGGCCAGATAGAGGGGAAAGAGAGACAGAGGAAAGCAATGCATGACATATTTGATGGACTTGATCAAATGATTGGAAGAGCAGTGTTTGGGAAGGGTAAGAAGAGAAAAATTGTTAAAAGCTAAGGAAGAAGGGCATGGAGAATCTGATACTCTCAGGCCAAATAGAGGGGAAAGAGAGACAGAGGAAAGCAATGCATGACATACTTGATGGACTTGATCAAATGGTTGGCAGAGCAGTGTTTGGGAAGGGTAAGAAGAGAAAAATTGTTAAAAGCTAAGGAAGAAGGGCATGGAGAATCTGATACTTTCAGGCCAAATAGAGGGGAAAGAGAGACAGAAGAAAGCAATGCATGACATATTTGATGGACTTGAGCAAATGGTTGGCAGAGCAGTGTTTGGGAAGGGTAAGAAGAGAAAAATTGTTAAAAGCTAAGGAAGAAGGGCATGGAGAATGTGATACTCTCAGGCCAAATAGAGGGGAAAGAGAGACAGAGGAAAGCAATGCATGACATACTTGATGGACTTGATCAAATGGTTGGCAGAGCAGTGTTTGGGAAGGGTAAGAAGAGAAAAATTGTTAAAAGCTAAGGAAGAAGGGCATGGAGAATCTGATACTCTCAGGCCAAATAGAGGGGAAAGAGAGACAGAAGAAAGCAATGCATGACATATTTGATGGACTTGAGCAAATGGTTGGAAGAGCAGTGTTTGGGAAGGGTAAGAAGAAGAAAAATTGTTAAAATTGCTAAGGAAGAAGGGCATGGAGAATCTGATACTCTCAGGCCAAATAGAGGGGAAAGAGAGACAGAAGAAAGCAATGCATGACATATTTGATGGACTTGAGCAAATGGTTGGAAGAGCAGTGTTTGGGAAGGGTAAGAAGAGAAAAATTGTTAAAAGCTAAGGAAGAAGGGCATGGAGAATCTGATACTCTCAGGCCAGATAGAGGGGAAAGAGAGACAGAAGAAAGCAATGCATGACATATTTGATGGACTTGAGCAAATGGTTGGCAGAGCAGTGTTTGAGAAGGGTAAGAAGAGAAAAATTGTTAAAAGCTAAGGAAGAAGGGCATGGAGAATCTGATACTCTCGGGCCAGATAGAGGGGAAAGAGAGACAGAGGAAAGCAATGCATGACATATTTGATGGACTTGAGCAAATGGTTGGCAAAGCAGTGTTTGGGAAGGGTAAGAAGAGAAAAATTGTTAAAAGCTAAGGAAGAAGGGCATGGAGAATCTGATACTCTTGGGCCAAATAGAGGGGAAAGAGAGACAGAGGAAAGCAATGCACGACATACTTGATGGACTTGAGCAAATGGTTGGAAGAGCAGTGTTTGGGAAGGGTAAGAAGAGAAAAATTGTTAAAAGCTAAGGAAGAAGGGCATGGAGAATCTGATACTCTCAGGCCAAATAGAGGGGAAAGAGAGACAGAAGAAAGCAATGCATGACATATTTGATGGACTTGAGCAAATGGTTGGAAGAGCAGTGTTTGGGAAGGGTAAGAAGAGAAAAATTGTTAAAAGCTAAGGAAGAAGGGCATGGAGAATCTGATACTCTCAGGCCAGATAGAGGGGAAAGAGAGACAGAAGAAAGCAATGCATGACATATTTGATGGACTTGAGCAAATGGTTGGCAGAGCAGTGTTTGAGAAGGGTAAGAAGAGAAAAATTGTTAAAAGCTAAGGAAGAAGGGCATGGAGAATCTGATACTCTCGGGCCAGATAGAGGGGAAAGAGAGACAGAGGAAAGCAATGCATGACATATTTGATGGACTTGAGCAAATGGTTGGCAAAGCAGTGTTTGGGAAGGGTAACATTAGAAAGATTGTTAAAAGCTAAGGAAGAAGTGTATGGAGAATCTGATACTCTCAGGCCAAATAGAGGGGAAAGAGAGACAGAGGAAAGCAATGCATGACATACTTGATGGGTAAGAAGAGAA
Source organism: Ascarosepion bandense (assembly GCA_037127315.1). Classification (NCBI taxonomy): domain Eukaryota; kingdom Metazoa; phylum Mollusca; class Cephalopoda; order Sepiida; family Sepiidae; genus Ascarosepion; species Ascarosepion bandense. The sequence goes on from JBBBDQ010000154.1 coordinate 9,187,366, forward strand.
AAATTGTTAAAAGCTAAGGAAGAAGGGCATGGAGAATCTGATACTCTCGGGCCAGATAGAGGGGAAAGAGAGACAGAGGAAAGCAATGCATGATATATTTGATGGACTTGAGCAAATGGTTGGCAGAGCAGTGTTTGGGAAGGGTAACAAGAGAAAGATTGTTAAAAGTTAAGGGATAGGGTGATGTAGAAGGCTTTGTTCACCTACATCCTGAATAGACACGGCACACAAAAGAGGAAGTAGTACTATAAGTTTCTGAAGCCTTCTAGAATTTTACAGGATCTTCTACAATGTGGTTTTTGTTTATTTTTAATTTTGTATGTTATGCTATACGTATAAACTATTACATGCATTACAAAATACAGAAGTACTATCCCTACTATCATTAGCAAATTGAAAAAGAAAGCTTCTAAAATATTTTTCATTTTCACCCTTATTGCATATATGATAAAATCAATTTTTTATTTTGTGGGTGACAAGTTTAAAGAATCAAAACAAATTAATGCCTTTTCTATTACTTTTGAACAAAAGTTCATTAATTTATGATGCAGGAACATAGAGTTACAAAAAAATCTCATAACCTTAATATGCATATTTAAAACCTTCAAATTCCAGCCCAGCTTTTCATTCCCACTTGCTCTTGGAAAAGTCAGGAATCTATCTCTTCTAGCTCTAAGATTATATATTAGCTTAGGCTGCTCTCTCTTTAATCATGACATCCATTCTAGAATATGGAAAAACTTGAATTTCAAACTATGAAGAAGGCAAGAGGAAACCACTGCACTAACTTTCCCAAGGTCAGAGATAATAAAGAAAAGAATACTGTGAAGAGCTATGATAAAGGACAATATTTTAGAATAATTCTTATTTATATCGAAGAGAAAAAAATCTACATAGTGAAGTTCTTCTCTTGTCAGTTACCCTTTATCTTTCTCTTATAACTCTAAACAACTTCTTTTATGTACCATGTTTCTTCAGAATGTAAGCAATCATGGCCCTCTACATCTTCCAGTCCTTTTTACCTCCTAATAAGGTTTTATTCTTTTTTTATCTCCAAACCCTGTTCTGCCCTCCAGTTACTCAAGCTTATCAAGTATGTTACATGTTGCTTTTCTCTGTCTCTTTTTCCCCTCAATCTGTCAATGAGTATCAGATTTATCCAAGTCCTTTTTCCTTATTACATGCCTGACAAATTTCAATTGCCTCTTCTTGATGTTAAGTATGAATTTACATTTTGTTTCCATTCCCTCCAAAATATCTTCATTGCTCAAAAGTCTGGCCCATGGTTTCCTTAGCATTTTTCTTTACAGCCATATTTCTGTTGCTTCAAGTCTCTTTTTCATCTTTGAGGAGATTGTCCAACATTTGCTGCCATACTGGAGTACAGATATCATGTAACAATTCAGTACTCTTTTCTTTGTTTCTAATCTCTCCTTTATTTTTCTCTAACAGTAAATGTTTAAACCTGTTTTTACTATGAATATTAATCTAGGAAACTACTAAATGTATATTCAACGAGTGAAAGAAAGTATAAATCATTTGTTCCATTTTAAGTTATATGAACAGTCTAAGAGAGGCAAATTATTCTCTCAAAGAAAAACCATTGTGACGATATATAAGTTTAATTTTCTTGTCTTGTTTTTTCTTGGAAGGTAGATTTTGCTGGAATATTCCAAACAACAGTATTGGATATCAATTTCAGAAGGGCAGACATTCTGAATATAAACAGAATAGTATAACTGTTAATGATGTCCATTTATATATTTAGTGGAATGTTATATCAATTTTAACTTAAGAAAGTATATTCTTTGATTTCAATTCATGAAAATGTGAATTAATACATTCTTATGTTTATTTATATGAATTCTATTGTATAAATACAAATATTGACAGCATTTTACATGACTAACAGGTTATAATTATTTCATATAAGTACATCAATAAGTTTGCGGCTTACTAATAAAAAGGCATTTATTTTACAAATATTTTATCTTTTGACATAATTCCCTTTCAAGCTTTCTTCTTTTATGTGCTGTGTCCCTTCAAAACATTGGCAATGATGAAAACATTTGTCCACATTTCAATCATACCTAAAGATATTTTGTGATTTTAAATCTCATTTTGTAGTATTTTTTCTATTGATTGTCACAAAGTTTCTTGAAATATAATATGAGAATTTTGAAGAAAGATTGTATATCTATATGCCATGTTTCTTCAGGGTGTTGACAATCATGGCTCTCCACGGTGTCCTGCACTTTTGTAAGTCTTATTAAACTTTTTTTATATCTCCTAAACTGTTATTTTTTGCTCAAACTTACCAGGAAGGTTTTGTGCTACTTTTTTCTATATTTCTTGTCTTTAATCTGTCCTGTGGATATATTTTTCAAACCCTCTTTCCTCAGTATGTACACTAAAAATTTCAACTTTCTCTTTCTGATGTTAAGTATAAGTGTCCTTTTGTTTCCATTGTCTGTAGAACTTGCTCACATATTCAGTCCATTGTATTCTCGGCATGCTTCTGTATCACCATATATCTGTTTATTCAAATCTCTTCTTTATCTGAAAAGAGATTGTCCAGCATTATTTCTCATATAGGAGGGCTTATATTACATAACAGCTCAGTACTTTTTTGCTTCTAATGAAATTTTCCAGTTTCGTAATAATTTGCTAAGTTTTGCATGTTTAGCTGTTCCCTTTGCTAACAACCATGCATTCTATTGTTTTGAATTGATGTTTAGTCATTTCTTGATGCTTTCCTTCGCTACCTTCTATAAGATTCATTTTAGTTTTTTTTTCTGTGTCTGCTATCAACATTGTATTAACTGCATATCTTATGTCATTAAGATTCTAGCCATTGACAAGGAATTCTGGTAGGATTCTACTTCTCTCACAATGGCTTCACTGTATAGATTGAATAAGTTTTTAAGAAGAAACATCCTTCTCTTATACGTCTTTTCTATCCATATGGAGGTGGATTACTACCAGTACAGGTTCTGGATTATTCTAACACATCACTCAATAAGTCCTGAGCTTTACATATAGATGGTGCTGCTTATAAAAAATCCAAAGTACTGACCTTCAAATGGCATGTGACAAACTTTGGGATCAATCAAATTAGTAGTTTACAAATTACAATTATTTAAGGGAAGCTACTTTTGAAAATTTTCAAAACAATGGAAAAATATGAATTCCGTGTGTTGATAAAGCATTGCATTTTGATAGAAAAAATACTGTTCAAGCAAAATAATGGCTTCATAAGTGTTAGTTGGACTCTGCTTTGTTAGAAACAATGCCATTGTTACAATGGTTAAGAGGTGGTATGTTGATTTTAAACATGGTCATATAGACACAAATGAAGCTGAACACTCAGGTCACACAAAATTGGCAGTAGTCCCAAAAAACACCAAAAGAATCAACAAACTCATTTTGGCTGATCATTAATTAAAGCTGCATGAAATAGCAGAGGAGTTGAACATATCAGAAGGCAGTGTATTCACCATTTTGCCTGAATATTTGTCAATGAGAAAGCTGTGTTCAAAATGGGTGACGTGTTTGCTCACAGTCGATCAAAAACAACAACACATTGACAATTCAGAGTGTTGTTTGTAACTGTTTCAACACAACAAGAATCAGTTTTGCGTAAATATGTGACAATAGATGAAACATGGATCATCACTTCACTCCAGAGTCAAATTGGCAGTCACTTAAGTGGACAGCAGCAGGTGAAAGTCGTCCAAAAACAACCAAAAATGCAAACATCAGCAGGTAAGGTTTTAGCCTTTGTATTTTGGGATATGCAAGGTATTATTTTGTTATCGATTACCTTGAAAAAGGAAGAACCATCAATAGCAAATATTATGGTGCATTTGAAGGAAGAAATCACCAAAAAACGGCCACAAATGAAGAAAAAAGTGATCTTTCACCAAGACAACATACCGTGTCACAAGTTGATCGCAATGATAACAAAACTACATGAATTGCACTTTAAATTGCTTCTGCATCCATTCTATTCTCCATATCTAGACCCAGTGACTACTGGCTGTTTGCAGACCTCAAAAGAATGCTCCAAGGAAAGAGATTTGGCTTCAATGAATAAGTGATATCAGAAACTGAGACATATTTTGAAGCCAAAGACAAATCGTTTTACAAAAAAGGCATTGAATTGTTAGAGAAATGTTGGAATCAGTGTATCATCCTAGAAGGAAACTATATTGATGAATAAAGTAGAATTTTGCCTAAAAGTTGTTGTTTTATTAGTTAGGCCCAGGTTACCTAGCAGATCCAACAGTCCTTTGTGACATACTTTATCAAACGATTTTGTATAATCTATAAAACATAGGCATACATCTTTTTGCATTTGTATTGCTTTTTCTGATATCATTCTGGGTACAAATATTGTATTCTTTTTTCCAGTGTCTTTAGCAAAGCCATACTTCTCTTGTCTTATTTCAATAATAATAATTGAGTGGTAAATACTAATATCAGATTTGGCATTTTTTCTTTTATAATGCTGAATGTAAATTCAGATTTATTGATGACTTATTTTTGCATTGAAATAAGACATAAGATTTTAACATGATTAAAGAAAACCAGAAGAAAGCACTGAAAGACAGAATACATGGTTGTCAATAAAAACGATGACACAAAGTGTCAAAAGATCAAACAGGTGCAGAAATTTCACTATTTGTGTAACAGATGATAATGTTAGGAAGTAATAGCTAAATATATCTTCCAAAAAGCTAATAAAGCTAATAACTATATATCAGGTTATGAACTTATTGATCCACTTCATATAATACAAAATTGTTTGATAGTAACAGACAGGGATTGTTTTATCGTTTTCAGTTATCATTTTTGCATTGAAATAACTGGAGCTTAGAATTCTGATCAATTTTAATTTTTGCATACGCACTTGAGTGTGCACAAGTAAAAAAAGGAAGGATTTTATTTTTTGTTTTAAATTTAAATATAGTTATACATGTAAATTAAGATCTTGAAATATGATGTGACAAAGCTTAGTTCAAAAGGTTTGTCTGCCATAAAACTTTTAAATGAAGAATGTCTACATGCCTGCTTTGAAGATTAGCATAAAAAAGTTTAGCTTAATTCTTGGTCGAGACAACAACTCCTGGCTCTAATTTTATTTCATATGTCCTGTTTATGTTCAAGGATGTATGTCTATATGATATATTTAGAAAAACATATAAAAATGTTACCATTGAAAATCCACCCTAATTTAAACAAAAAAATGAAGGTTTTAATGCTATCTAGCACTTGTACTTAAAATTAGTAACAGTTGACATTTGTAGGATGCATAATGAGGAAAGATGGCTTACATGACATATTTAAAGCCAGGCTTGGTTTGGTTTGGTTTATTTTGTTTCACAGCATATTAACCTGCATGTGTTATTTAATGCAGACAAGATTTTTTAGGATAGGTTTGTATGAATAGAATATGTATTTGTAAGAAACCAGTTTGTAGATCAGGTCTCATTGACGTATTTGTATTAAGAGGTTTTTGTTGAGTGTCAAATATATTGTAATTTTTTTTTCCTCAAAATATGTTACTGGTAAGTTTTTTTCAAAAATGTGTTGCCAGTAATATTTTTTTTTTCAAAAATGTATTGCTGGTAAATTTTTTTCAAAATATGGCTGATAATATTTTCTTTATCACGTCATTTCAGGTTATATGAATGTTTTTCTTTTGTTATTAAGTTGATGACAAATGTTGCTCAACGCAAGATTAACCTTTTAGCAACTGAATAAAAAAGAATCAAATTCTGCTGACATATTATTTTGAGAAATAATTAAAAGAAAACATTTTCCTTTAAAAAGATTGTTTTCTTTTATTTATCTTCAAAACATGTGGTTCAATGTATTTAGACAGAAATCCAATATTTTGTGAAAATTTCAAATATCAAAAGTTACTTTTAGGCAAGAAAGATATAGAAATTTTTGTTTTATAACATGTTTTGTGCTAGCCAGAAAGTTTTGCAGTGATACTCATCTGTGCCAATTCCAAAATTTAAAAAAAACAAAGATAATTAATTGAAAACCATAACAATTTAAGCTTTTTTCATGTGTATTTAAAATCTAGAAGGCAAAAACTGAAGATCCATAATCAATGCGTACATAGGCATACTCACCAATTGTTCATAAAGTGCCTAACCAGTATTAAAAGATTATAATGACTCTAGAGAAAAGTAATAAAACAAAAATAAAAGCAGGAAATATTTTTCAAAATTAAGGAATACAAAAACTTCTTGCAGGATTGTCAATGAGTAGAACTGAAAACATTTTTGAATTTATTGTTATTGACTATTATACATGGAATACTTGGATGTATTCTTAGTATCATTGATATTTATCATGCTTAGATTAGTCTAATAAAAAGGTTGTTTTGAGTTATTTTTCCAAAAAGTCAGCACTAAAAACATGACTTATATTTGGGATTGAACATCAAACTCTAGCACTAGTAAAAATATATAAAACATGAAGCAGACCAACATGCCACTGAGTCTTATGGACAAAGATTTTAACATAAATAAAAACAAGAAGAAAAAACTAAAAAGGCAGAATACATGGTTGTCTATAAAAAAAAATGGCATAAAACGTTAAAAGATCAAACAGGTAGAGAGATTTTACTGTCTGTGTAGTGTAGCAGCAGAGATAGCTAAATATGTCTTCCAAAAATAAGTAAAGTATTAAGAGACAGAAAAATGTCCTCAAGAAATTAAGAAAAGAGTGCTGAACTATATTTTGTGTGGTAGAGAATGCTGAACAATCTCCCCATTGATGAAATAGAGATGTAGTTCAACTAATAAATATTAAGAATACCATAGACTGAACAGGTGGGTAACAAAGAAACTTTAAGGAAAATAGGAATTAATAACATGTACACTTACAATCAAGATGTGGCTTGTGGTGCAATGGATATCAACTCAGAATGAGATATAGAAGTGCTGAGTTCGAATTCCACTTGAATTCATTGTGTCCACTTACAAGTAAATACCCTTGAGAAAGATATTAATCCATCTCTTCTACCTCCAGCTATGGGTTGAATAACAGGATAGCCTGAGTTCTATAACCTTGGTTGGCAACCAGTCTACCACAGAAAGAACTGGTAACCTACTGCAGAGAATTCTTCTGCCTTGTCAGTCAAAAGAGACATGATTGCCCAAGCGTGTATCATATATGTCACTTAAGTGATTAACCCACATAAGTGCTTAGCTAAGAATTCCCTGAAGATTACAAGGATCGTCAAACACCTATAACAGCTGAAATGTGATTATGACAACAATGATGAAAACATTTGTCCACATTTCAATTATACCTAAATATATTTTGTAATTCTAAATCTCATTTTGTAATATATTTTCCCTATTGGTTGTCAAAATATTTCTTGGAATATAAGATGAGAATTTTGAAGAGGGATTGTACTTCTATGTGCCATGTCCCTTCATGATGTTGACAATCATGGCTCTCCACAATTTCCTGTTCTTTGTAGCTCTGAATACATTTTGTTTTTATGTTATCTCTCCTAAACTTGCTCTGCCATCCACTTACACAAGCTCACTAGGGAAGTTATGCTTTGTTTGCTACTGTCTTTCTTGCCTTCAATTTGTGATTATCAACATTTCCAAGCCCTCTTTTCTAATTATATTCCCAAAAATTTCAACTCTCTTTTTCTAATGTAATGTATAAGTTCCCTTTTTGTTCCATTTTCTTTAAAACTTCATCATAGCTCACATGTTCAGTCCATGGTATTCTCAGCATCCTTCAGTATAACCACATTTCTGTTTCTGAAAGTCTCTTCTACATCTTTGAGGAGATTAGCATTCACTGGCAGGATTTCTATTATGTAAGATTTCAGACAACAGTAAGAACATTCTCAGTAAATTTCTCATTGCTGTGTCCCTATTCAAGACAAAGAAAATATTTGCATCTTTAATGAAAAGTTTTAAGACCATTCAATTTTGTAAATCTGACCAAACATCAAACATTTTGCAAGAGAAGTTTCGTTGACATACAGATATCCTTTCAGAATCCTTATGCAATTGCCCTTATGCTAGATGAGGCTAATCTTGTGAAATAAGGGATGCTTTTTGCAAGAGATTCCCAGTTGCACTCAGAATTTTTCAATGCCCTCTTTATACAAGACATTCTTGTTTACAGTAATTAGAAAAGTCTTGGCAGTAGAAAGTGTAGTCAACATACAGATATCTGTTCAGAATCCCTATGCCACAGCTCTTATACTAGATGAGGCTAATCTTTTGAAATGAGGGGAGCTGGTGATTACCTGTTGCTAGCAAGCAAGTTCATCTAACCTATCCATTCATATAAAAAACACTGTGACCTTCAACCAGATTATGCTGAGTAAAGATGTCTGAAAAGTTAGTTGTTTTTGTTGCAGTGACACAAGTCTACTTCTCTCATGAAGTAATTTTGATGGTGAAGTATTTTTACATTGTAAACAGCCTGCAGTTCAAAGATAATGTTACTGTGAATAAATATATAGAATTAAATATGTCTCAACTGAAGATATAATCTATATTCCTTCTGAAATAGATAAGTGAAGCTTCAAAATCATTTCTCACTGTTTGTTCATGAAAAGTAACACCCAGAATTGAAACTATTTTGTTGACTATTCAAGAGAGTGAAGAAAAATTGTTGGCTTGATCTACTTCCCAAAATCTGAACAAATGAACAAACATCATATTTTTTATTAAGAGGATACTTTTAGTAAACAGAGAATAAAAATCAAAACTTATTTTTATGTACAGGCTGCCAGTTGTTTAGTTTAGAGAATGTTTTAAGTAAACACTTAAAATTTTAATAAAATTAATGGTTTTAATGCTAAAATTCAGTACAAGGCTTGAGAGACATTGAAGGTGGTGGGTTACTATTAAAATGGTAATAATGAATGGTGATTGTCAAATGAATGAAAGAGAAGGTGGTAAAAATTTAAGATTATGAGGATAACAAGAATACACAGTTGTGACTCTTGACAAGTAGAGGTTAAAATTTTAGTATCCTGGGTAGCACCTATGCTGGCGTCTGTTCTATAAAGTAGCAGTTCTAGTGAAAATTGTCAGTCAGTGAATTGTCTTTTGGTGTATTGCTTGGCTACCAGTCTAACAAAATGTCAGATTAATATTAATCGATACAAATAATGTACTCAAATTCTAATAATTACAAAACATTTGATTATTTGTTAAATTGACATCCATTACCTTTTTTTGTTCTTGTAAAAATTCAGTATGAAAATATCCTGAAAAAAAAAAAGCATTTAGAAACAAAGTTTGTACAAATCAGAACACTTACAAAATATTTGTAATTTATAAAAACTTTTGATAATGCAATTTGCCACACTATTGTCAAATGGTCATTTTGTTTTTAATTTCAAGAACATAAAAGATTTATAATAAAAAAAATAATTTTTTGCTCAAACATAAATGAATGGCCCAGTGGATAAAAGCAATTGTTTGAGTAATCCAAAATGTGTCTTGACCCAAAGAGTTGTGAGTTCAATACCTGGCTACAGCAGAGAGAACAAAAACTTGGAGAGTTAAGTTATTAACTTTATTCATATTGTCTTTTTATAGATATATTATATTTATATTTTAATTTATACACACACACACATATGTGTGTGTGGGGAGGTGTATCAGTTAGTCAGTTAAGTGCCATACGTGATACATGTTTTGGGCGATCATGTCTTGAAAGAGACATGACTGACTGGGCAGAAGATTATCCTGCAGCAGATTACCATGACTTTCTGTGGTAGATTGGTTGCCAGCCAAGGCTATAGAACCCAATCTGTCCTGTTATTTAACCCATAACTGGAGGGAAGAGATGGATTAATATCTTTCTTAAGGGTATTTGTGTGTAAGTGAATGCAATGAATTCAACTGCAACTTGAACTTAGCTCCTCAATTTCTCATTCCTAGCCGATATCCACTGCACCACATGTGTATAAATTTTCTAAAATATATATAAATGTATATTTATATACATTTAAGGAAATAGATTAAATCTGACATATATCTAATTTATTTAAATGTTATTTTGAACAGGTACTCATATTTTACTAGATGCTCTGTTTTTAGTTATTTATTAAACAGTATATTTATTTATTTACATTATTATATATTAGATATTATTCAGCCCTATATTCAACTTTAACCTACAGGAATTTAAATGCAATGTGAATTGCTATCTACTGTCCTCCTAATTACTCTTCTCTCTTTCTGCTCATTATTAATGGTTATCTTCCTATTTCTTTCACACCCTTTAACCACTTGCACCTTAGACAGTTTACTTGCATGGAGTGATACCAAATAATAAAAAAATAATGGTTCATTCTAATTACATCAACTTCATATATGAATTGTATATCAAGAGACCAAGCAATTTCTTCTACATCCTACATTCTTAATTTAGGAATTCTTCTCATAGAACTACAGTTTGTTGTGTTAATATTGTCAACCCAAATGGCAGTACTTATCATTTTATCTCTAACAATGAATATCAGCTCAGAATGAGAAATCAGAAAGCTGAGTTCGAATACCAGTTGAATTCATTTACATTCAAATACCCTTGCAAAAGGTATCAATCATCTTCTCCCTCCAGCTATAGGTTAAATAGCAGAACAGATTGGGTTCTATAGCCTTGGTTGGCAACCAGTCTATCTCTCCTGGAGAACAAAGGGATTTGAGTAGGGTCAACACCTCTACCTCTAAAAAAGACAAGTTATAGAAGAATCAACAACTTGTTGTCAATGGTGAGCAGTTGTTGATGGCCTATGATCCACTGGAACTGATAGGGTTTAGGGGTTGGGGATGTTTAGATACAAAGATTGGCAACTGATTGCAGGAAATCTTGATTAATCAAATAGATTTTCAATAGACTATTCTAGTTCTATTTTTACTAGAGGTAGTTTTGTCTACAGATTGCTACAAAATAAAAACATTAACCTAGAAACAAGTCATGTTCTTAAGTAATCTTGTCAGATTGATTTTCATATGAAAGTCATGCATGACACTAAACCCATTCAATGACATCTAAACTAAACCTCTTTCTAAGGTCAATAATTAAAAATGTCTTTGAGTGAGTGAAGCCTCTGAATCTTTACAAAGACAATCTTTTAAAACACCTTGTCAACTGGCACTACAGAATCACACAGAACTGTACCAGATAAAAGAAATCACATTGCTTGAGGACTTCCAATAACAGCAACAACTAAAATGAATGCCCATTGGACTTAAAAAGAATATGATGAAGTAACTTTTCATACTATTTCAAATAATAGTTAAATCTACTGCCAAGAAGGTTGGGTCCTCGTGTCAGGCCAGAAAGTTCTTCTCTTCTGAATCCATCATGCACATTTACAAATCTACCATCTGCCTGTGCATTGAATATTGCTGTTATATCTGGTCAGGCACCCATACTGTTCACCTTGTGGTTCTTGACAAGATCCAGGGAAGAATCTGTAATGTAGTTGATCCTGACCTGGTGGCCCAGTCTCTCTCTCTCTCTCTCTCTCTCTCTCTCTCTCTGAGATGAGGTTTCCTTCTCACACTTCTACAAATACTTTTATGGATTCTACTCTGATGAGCTTAGCTCCTTGGTGCCCCTTCTACATGAATTTACTTGAGCTACTAGACTGGCAACAAGGTCCCACTCTTTTACTGTGAAGACAATCAAGTGTAGCCACAACTTCTACTCCTACAGCTTCTTTTTTCACACTTTCCACCTGTGGAAATCCCTTCCATTTCTAGTTTCCATGATAGCTACAATCTCTAAGAGTTTAAATGCAATGTCAACTGTTATCTCTTATCTCCTTGATTCACATCTTTCTTCTCACTGTACACTTTGCACTCATGCAGCTCTTTACACCTGTCCTTTTCTTACCCATTCTCTGACACCTAATGTGATCTGTTCTCGAATCTTCACTCTCCTATTACGTAACCCCCTGCACACCAGTAGCAGTTCTGCCTTGCTTGGGGTGAGATGATGATAAGAAAATGGCTAAGAAGAAATCCTCCATTGATACTGGAGAGATTGATAACAACTACTGGACTTAAGAAATCTAATCTATTGAAAAAATGTTTTAAGTGAAAGATTTTATAAATTTCAACCAAGAGTCGTACAAGCTGCTCAGTCAATGAATGTCAAATATTTGCTTATAAAGAAACAGCTAACATTACCATTACTATCTTTTTTATTTCAAATCTAAATGCTAGTTTTTCACCATTTCTACCATTAATTGTAAACAAATATCATTATTTCACATACAACTCACAAATGATTGGCGTGTTCAAATAAACATTTTCAGTATATATGAATATATATATTCAGTATATATTCATATTCAGGTGAACAATCAAACTATGCTGAAGAGCTAATTGCATTAGCAACTGGATAGACATGATGCATCCTGCAGGTGAAAATATGATAATCAGTGCCTTATATTGTTCCTCACTATTTTGATGAGATTTAATTATGAAAATCAACAACCTTCCACTGCTCTTCTACTTTCTGGTAAGGGGACAAATTCATCAGTATTATTTTCCCTTAGAGGTTCCATTTCATTTTTCATAGCTTCTTGATAAATCTTGGATACATTAATTAATGAGTAAGAATATTTGGTGACATATTCCAAACTATCATCAGTTCTTCAAGATGTCTTTATTATATTTCCTGCTTGAATATCAATCAATGCCGTCTTTCTCAATCAGATTAATTTCAGTCAGCTCAGATCTGGCATTTTGATTAGCAATATCACTTTTCTATGTCCTAGAGATCTTGATCTTGATCTGTATCCATTTCTTTGGTGACCTAGACCCTGATCTATAACATGATAATCTAGTTTGTGATCTGTACCGAGGCAATGACTTGTTTCTAGATCTTGAATGGAAACAAGGTTTTGATTCTCTTTCATGATCATGCCAGCTTCTCAAACGACTCTATTTTTCTGTTCAAGTGAATCAGTTTCAATATACTTGTCTTATAACCATTTCACTCATAATGGCACAGATGAAGAATTAATACAATCACTACTAGCATTTGCAGTATCAGAGTCATTTGTGGAATTTAAATACCTTTCTTTTTTTAATTTATTCATCTTTGGAATATATATGAGGTATCTTTGTCATCGTTTACATTTTGGTGCAACCAGTTTAGACCTTTACATGCAAAACCTGCCTTGTTATGTCCACTAGGTTAAGTCAGCCTCATCTCCTACATAGTCCTTTGGTAAAAAGATGCTCTACTCAGAAAGTTTCCTCACTAGAACTGCTACTTTGTAGAACAGGCTCCCATGTAGGTGCTTCCTCAAACACAACAATCTTAACCACTTCAAGTCTATCATTTATATCCAATTCTTACTTACTTTTCTTACATTCATGACATATATCTTATTTAGTAACAGCCTTCTTTGAGTGCCTCATGGGTCTTGTACTGTGTGAACTTTAAGATTGAAAAAGAAAACACTTTGGGCATAAATGAGCCTTTTTATTCTGCATGTATGCATACCAAATTGAACAAAAAATATATATTAGTAATATTTGGTTTAATACCAGTAAACAGTTCAAGAGTCATTTTTCCTGTTCCATCATTACAACAACTCTTCTAAATATATTCAGTAACAGTAAATAGTCACAACATTGTTGATGATTTCAACCTGAATAATAGACATCTTGACATTTCAGTATGGTGAATAAAAAGCAGAATTTTCAATGATTGTGAGCAAAAAGTAATATAAGTCAGTATAAGTGTCCTATACTGATGAAGCTGTAGTATGAGTAGAGAATAACAATATGAGTCGATGTTGAAAGTTCTTTTGTTTAGAGTATGTAAAAAAGAAAAATAACAAAAACCAAAAGAATACTAAACAGTTTTGTATTAACAGTCTTTCTATATATCAATGAATGCTGAAATATCTCCTCACAGATAAAGAAAAGACTTTAAGTAACAGAAATGTGGTTCTGCAGAAGGATGCTGAGAACATCATGGACCAAACATGTGAGCAATGACAAAGTTTTAGAGAAAATTAAAACAAAAAGGACACTTATATTTCACATCAGGAGAAGAGAGTTGAAATTTCTATGGTACATAATGAAGAAAAAGTGCTTGAAAACTTTGATAATCACAAGGAAAGATAGTGAGCTTGAGTAAATAGATTATGGAACATGGTTTTAGGAGAGATAACAAAAAGACAAAATTTATTAAGAGATACAAGGACAGAGAGTCGTGGAGAACTATGATTAACCACGTCCTGAAGGGACATGGCACATAGAAGGATAAGAATAAAGAGAGATACATAAAAACGAAAAACTTTTATCTATTAACACTGACTGGAAAACCCTGGATCTTTACAATGAGTCAAGATATCAAGGACCAATGAAATACATCCATCTACATATAAGCAAGTACAAAGTGAACAATTAGGTTAAGTCACACATCTCTCTTTGGAGATATGCTTGTAATTAAATTGGTCCACCACAAACCGGAAATTCCATTTGGGTTCTGACAATAAATGTTCTTTTTTTGTTTCATATAGAAAATAAAACAATAAGATATTTATATCCCCACAAAAAGTCTCTTAGTGCTAGTTCTTGTATTAGTTAATTTTGTGTCATAACAAACAGGAGAGATTTTTTTTTGCTTTTTTAGAACTCATCAACCCTTTGTGAGTTATTTAATGCTGAGACATTTTTTAATTATAAGTAGTTTATCCTTTTTATTGTGTGTTAATATTACATTAACAATTTTTGTGAAGATAACAGTGATTTTTCCAGATGCATCTATTAACACATATCTGGGGGAAGAAGATTTATTCCTACGTTTCACAAAAGCTTTTCTCTTTAAGTGAATGTAATGAACCTGCCTAGAATTTGAACTCACCAAATAGGAGAGTGTTTACATGAGTAATCAACTGAAATTAACTAGATCATTTCATCTTCCTACAAAGTTGTGTGAAAAAATGAAATCTGTTACCTCCATAAAAGAAACCAAACCAATGGAAACTTATTTACGACATTTTCAGCAATTGAACAAATAAATTCATAAAAGAAAGTGCATGAGTAATAAAATAGGAAACTGCCACATGTCAATTTGTTAATCTTTCAAGAGAAATATAATTGCAAAATATGAAATCATTTACCTCTGAGAGTAAATTTTGTAGTACCCCTCATGTCTGGGGTAGTGAGATTTATCATTCAAACATACTAGTGATTCAATATATTCTAAAGTTCAATATTGAGTGAATCTAGGCAGCTTTTAAACTTTACCACTAATTCAGTTCTCAATCAAATTTCAAATGGCTTACAGAGTTAGATAGGACACCTCCATAGCTACATTTTAAAAAAGATTTTTTGAATTTTGGTTCAGTAAAAAAAAAGTTACATCAAAATATGTGAAGTCCAAAAAGGGAGACTAACTTCATAAGTACATGATTGAGTAACTAATGCTTCTAATAAATCTTCTTTATAACATTTTTTCTGTTTAATATTTTTACATGCAGTTTTCAACATTTAAATTCTAATGATATCTTTTATCATTTATGTCAATCAAACTTTGCTTATCACTTATCATATTATCAGAATTAATTAGGAATAATCAATTTTTTATTGTTTTTTTTTTAAATCAGTTGCATATAAATATTTTTCTTTTTAATAATTTTGAATGTGGTTTTCAGTATTAAATTTATATTGAATTAATAGCGATGCCTGAAAAAACGATGGGTTACATGGAAAAATGCACACATGAAAAAGATTATATTAAACCTAGAAAAGAATAAAACAAGTTATTAAACCTGGAAAAATAAAGGACAAGATATTCTTATGAAATAAAAAATAAAAAATTTCTTACTTAAAATACTGCAGCTAAAAATACAATTTGAATGTAACATTTTAAGTAAGAAATTTCTTATTTTTTACTTCATTAGAGTATCTTGTTCTTTACTTTTCTGTTTTTTTCCAGGTTTAATATAATCTTAAGTGTATTACCTTTCATGTGCACATTTTTCCATGTAATATTAAATTAATGATTGATTGATTTGTTAAATGGTATATCAATCCTTATGGTTCCTTTAATGCCAAAATTTAATTTTCTTGGGAGCTTTGAATTAATAAAAATTTGAGATATGTTATTCTGCTTTTATAACTGAATACATGGTAGATGATACGTAGCTTTTGTGCACATACATGTTTGTGTGGTCATGATTACTAGAGGCAGTGATATGTGCATTTTACATTGTAGTTTTGTTGGCATTATATTTTGGAATACAGTTTAATTTAAGACATAGTAGCTAATGTCATGAAAGAGTTCTTTCATATTGTTTGTTTGGTTAATTGATTTTGTCTGGTAGAATATCAATCTCTATAAGTTGTTTAATGCTAAAATCTAAATTTTTTTCTGTAATTATATGCTTTCAACTACAGATATTTTGCACATAATTTTATACTTTCTGAGTAAAGTTATGTTTTTGAGTTAAATATTTGGTAAATCATAAAATGTATTATTGGTAATTTTGCTATAAAGCTGTATTTTTATATTTCTTAGTGTTGCATTATTTGTCATTTTGCTATAAAATGTATTATTGGTCATTTTATTCTAAAAATATACTGAACTACGGACCAAGTGTTTTTAAATTCAGCTAACTCAGAATGATCATTTGAAGTATCTGAAAAAAAAAAATTAAAAAAAAATGACTGCTTAAAATACAGCAAAATTGTTTTCAGTTGATATTTTGGGGGAAATGGGTGACATGTTGATATAATGAATCACTTTAATAAAAATGTTGTTTGCATTGTTAATGATTTTATAGCCAGTTTCATGAGATTTCTTCCCTCTCAAATAATGCTATCTCCAATGATGAAACAAAGAAACTACTCAGCAATTTGCCAGGCTATTAAAAACATTGATGTAAAGAAGCCTTTCTTGTATGGTTGTCTTCTACAAATAAAGCTCAATAAAAGTGTCTATTAATTTTCATTGTACATTGTTTTCCTTTGATTGTGCAGATAGTATTTTTTAATTAAAAAAAAAAAGAAATATCTTTCCTTGGAAATAAAGCTATTTTTTCCTGGTTTTAGATTTGAATTTAAAGCCTTTGCTTCTTGGTTACTAGTATGATATTCTGAGGCTAGCTTATAAAAACATTTTTATGAAGGGTGAGCATCCATCCATTTTTACTAAGCTGAACTTCATCTGATGCAAAACAAAAATAATGAAATTCTTCTAATGATCAGAGTTAGAAGCAACAAACTGGATGACTGCCTTGTCAAAGATGGCACAGTTCATAATAGCATTGTGTAATGGCTAGAATTTGTGTACATTCTAACAAAATGCCATTTTTATTTTATTTCAAAACTATCTAGATTTGAAATATTTTCACTTGAAAAAATCTACTTGACAAATCTATATGACATGGTAAATATTACTATTTTCTCTTTTACTTTAGGTATTACTTAATGCCATGTCTCATCCAGATGTAGGCAAATATGGCTATCCACAGGACTTTCTTAATAACTGTGAACTACCATGATAATGGAGTAGTTTCTTGTTGCCTTTGCCATCATTTCTAATTCAGGGGAAGTCTTTCTCTTAAAATAGCTGATAATAAAGGTTACAGCATAGACACTATACTATATAACCCAAAGCTGAGGAAAAGGATTCATATCTTTTGCAAGGGCATTAGAGTAAAAGTAAATATAACAAACTAGGCTGAAATTTGAACCCAGCTCACCAATTTTATTTTTCACACCAAGAGCAGTTATGTTACTTTACTTCAGGAAAAAAAAAACACAAAATTTTTATAATAGGTCCAATCAGGTTTTCAAATTGTTTTAAGGTAAGAATATTGATAATTCAATCTTTCTAATTTTTATCTTGTAAATCAATGATAGAGAAAAAAGTTTACAACAACCTTCATCTTCTTCTTTCCACGTATTGTCAAGTGGATCTCTGAAAATTAATTACAGACAGACATGATATTATAAGCTAAGCAACAATAAATGCATAGACCAAATTAAAACAGATATATTTATATGAATACTTGTGAAGATGCCAATTGATTTAGAAAGAGTAAATTTGAAGCACCATTTGAAATAACAAAGGCAAGCAGCAACATCAACTTGACTAGGCAAGAAAGAGAGAGAAAAGAAAAAGGATGGTTTTAAGATTTTAAGTTCGAATAAATGTAATAGCTCTCTCAATGAAACAAGTGGCTCTGTTTCCCATTTACAGATAACAGGACTCAAATTTAGCTGCATTGAGATATTGAAATACTATTGCAAAAAGCACAAGAGGTCTTTGTCAATGAACTTATATAGATTGAACATTTTCAACAAAAATACCTAGTCATGACTCGACCACATTTAGGTAATTTTCTTATTTATTATTTAAAAAGATATATATATATATTATAGGAGAGAGAGAGAAATATATTTGAAATGAAAAAGAGAGATATATATATATATATATATATATATATATATATATATATATATTGTATATTTGGGCAGCAATCTCTCTTTTATGCAGGTTTCATTAAAAATGATAGACAAGTTGTGATGGTTAAGCATTTTATGTCATTTTTCATGTTATCTTATGATTTTTTTCTTTTAAGGACATAAATTATATAAAAATTGTTCAAATATTTTGTTTATCTGAGAGCTTTTGGTTATACTTTTTGTCATTTTTGATGATGAATGTTATTTTACGCATTACAGAATGTAAGTAGTGTTATGTATGATGTACACTAGTGGTATATGTTATGTACTGGACATAGTAAGCATGTTGTTAGTGTGTTCATAGTTGATGTTTTTGAGTGCAACCATTATTTCTAATATTTTTTTTCATGTGGATGATGCTATGACATTTTTGTTGTTGACAAGTATGTTCTACTTAGGGTTTGATAGATCTCTGTGTATGTTTAAATGAGATTGAATTAAGCTCTGTTGAGTTCAATAACATTCATACATTCAATAAAATTCATGACATAAAATAATGTTCATCCTCATAAATAGATAAAAGTATAGCCAAAAGTGCTCAGATATATAAAAATTATTCAAATGTTTTGTTTAATTTATGTCATCAAAAGAAAATAATCATAAAATCACATGAAAAATTACATTAGAAACTTAACCATAGCACCTAGTCTGTCATTTTTAATGAAACCTGCATAAAAGAGTCATTGCTGCCCAAATATACAATATATATATATATATATATAGTCATCCACATACTGTATCACAGCTTATCAGTGTGGCTAGACATCCAATTGCTTCCAGTAGAGAATATTCACATTTTATAATTTAAAAATCATTTTTCTAGATCTAACAAAAGAAAAAATATCTGGTCTTTACAATTTAATTGATCTTTCATTTGACCTCATAAACTTTATGAGAAAGTCACCAACTGTTTATATTCTATCAAGCAAATCAATGTTTAATATTGAAATTCATATAAATCAACCAATGTAAATTTCATCTTGTAAGATTTTATAATGCAAATTGAAGGTTGTTCAGTATATCATAAATATGTATCATTAAAAACAATAGTTACTTTGTGTTTATTATATTAATGATCTTTTTTCTAAAATACTTTTCACATATTTGGTTGCTGTGCATAGATAAATTGACGAAAATACATGTTGTTAAGCCTTTAGAGATTATATACTTGTTGAGCTTTCAACTTGTGAGTCATCATTGGGTGCGTGGAGTTAAAAGAAAATTGTATTTTAAGAAACAAATTTTTTGAAATGGTATACCTATTGATATATATTGGGACCTTGCATAATTTCTCATTGTTTTCCAACAGATGGTGTTCCTAGAACTGCATGTGTGTAGTTTCAGATAGTCATGCATTTATAAAAAATACTATAAGAAAACTTGAAATTCAGTGCATGTCATTTCACAGAAGTGTAAAGAACTTTGTTTTTCATAGCATTAAAAAGTCAGATTTTGTGCCAAAGAAAGTGTATGTATGGAGAATTACATTGCATTACTTTATTCAAAAGAAATCTGTAGCTGAAACACACAGAGTTCTTGTTGAGACTTACAGTGACCATGCTCTGTTGAAAACAACATGCAAAATCATTAGGAATGATCACACAACAGATTGAAATGTTTGAAAACATTAAAAATGATTCAAAAGCAAAGGACAATGTGTGCTGTATGAGGTGAAGCCAAAAGACATCAAATGATGTCTTGTCACAAGTGAACACCTGCTTCAACAGCAAAAAAGGAAAAGATTTTTGGCATTGTATCATGACTCGCGATGAAAAGTAGATACACTAAGATAACCCTAAGCATAGAAGATTGTGAGGTAAGCTTGGCCATGCAGAAATTGAAAATATTGGCAAGATAAAACCAAGAAAACAGCTGCTTTCAATAATGTCACAAAAAGTTTCTTAAAAAAATGGATTAAACAAGAAGAAAATAACCAAAGAAACTGCTTTTGCAAATGTAAACAAAACAGGCTAAAAACATTAAAGCATTCAACTATTACCTATTAGTAAACACCAAAAGAGATATATGTAAATTGGGTGAAGAAGTACATGAAAACTGATTCCTCAACAGTAAATTTTTCTTGTGAATATAGATTTATACTACATGGATTTGTTGGCTATGCTAAAAATTAGACTCTTGCCAAAATAGTCAACCAATACAGTTTAAAAAAACATCATGCTGAAGGAAATAGTAATATTTTTGTGCATTATCAAAGGTAGTAAAATTATAGATTGCTTCAAAGCAGATGATAACATCAAAATAAAAGAAAAGAACTGATAAGTTTTCAATATTCAGTCTGACTAAAAACAATGTAAATGAAATATAAATTTGCCTTGTAAAGTCTTACATAGTATATTATATTCAACTTGTGTATACTATGCTGTGCTTAAAATTTATAAATGGAAAATTTTTTTGTCATACTTTAACACTGCTGAATCAATTTATCTTTTACAAGATAAAGCTATAAGCTAACAGTTTTTAAATATACACATGCAGTTCAATTGTGTGTCTTTTTCTATGTGCTATTTCCCTTCAAGATTTTAACAAACAGGGTCTCCACAATTTCCTGTCTTTTGTAGCTCTTAATAATTTTTTCTTTTTTGTTGGTTCTTCTAAACTCTGTTCTGCCATCCATTTACTCAAGCTTATTTGATAGGTTATGCGTTGTTTTTTTTTCTGTTCCTCTTGCCCTCAATATGCCTTGTGAGAATCAAATTTTCCAATCCCTTTTTTCTCATTATGTAGCATAGAAATTTCAACTCTCTTTTTCTGATGTTAAGTATAAAATTTTTTTGTTTCCATTTTCTCTAATTGTTGCTCACATTTTTGGTTCATGGTTTTCTCAGCTGCCTTTTATAAATCTCTTCTTCAGCTGAAAGAAGATGGTCCAGCATTCACTATCATATAAGAGGACTAATATTACATGACTATCAGTACTCTTTCTATAGTTAATCCTTGTGCAAGTAAGACATTTGGTCACAAGTATCTTCTGAACAGCCCAGCCGACAATGTAGTAACAAAAATGGACAGAAATCTAATCTTCCCCTTGCAGCAACAGAAATGAACTTTCACATGCCAACTGCCATAAGTAATAAGGCAATGACCATTATTCTCTGAGCAATTTTTTTGATTGGTCCCACCAGACATGGAGGTAAGAATCATTAGCATATTTTGATACACATAGCAGATATTGTTGTGCTACTAATTTCATTTAGTTTTTTTTTGATGTCTTCACCAGATATTCTGCTGTTTTCTTCACCACAAGAACATTGTAGACTTTTCTTAGATCAAAGTCCTACATGCCAAACAAAAAGAAAGTCCTATTCACCATTTCTGCTATACTGCGGTTCTAGTTCACGATGTCTGCCATACTTTCCATTGTTTCTAATGAAATTTTCTTGTTTCTAATAGTTTGTTTAGTTTTTAAAAGTGTCACATTTTGCTTAGTTTTTTTCAGTGTCACATTTTTCATCCTCTTTTTAAACACTTCAGAGATATTTAAAACTTTTTAATTTTGGTATCTTTAGTTTTTAATTTGCTTGTTGGGCTGTTACTTTTGTTAACAACTATACATTCTATCTTATTACAATTAATGTTTAGTTCTTTCTTTTCACTTTCCTTTACTACCTTCTGTAGGAATTTTTGTAGTTTCCTTTGTGGCCTGGTATCAACACTATGTCATCTGCATATCTAATGTTAAAGCTGTGGCCATCAATAACAAATACTGGTAAGATTTCCAATTCTCTCAGGATTGATTTACTGTAAAGGTTGATCTCAATCTCTGAATCTTATCATTTTTTATTTGTTTATAAATAAGAGGGGACAATAAATAGGTTGTCAACTGACCTATATACCAAAATCTGACCAAAAAAAAACAAACAACAGAATATTTTTTTAATCATCTATTTTAAGGCCACCAAATCTATGATCTCCCTGGATTTATGATATAGAATTCCCCCAATACACAAACTACTATATCTCAGTATTTACATTATTCGGACTATTGTCCTCATCTTTGTTGCTATTTGTACAACATTTCATTCATTGTATTCTCCAGCCTTCTTCAGGTGCTAGGAATTTCGAACCAAACCCTTTATTACAATCACTGGGGTATATGATCTTTATTCCTTGTTTAGTAATGCCTCGATTAGAAGTAATGAATATCTAGCACCTGAAGAAGGCCGGAGAATACAATGGCCAACACGTTGTACAAGTGGCAACAAAGATCAGGACAATAATCCAAATAATGTAAATACTGTAAACACTACTTCATCTCAGAAATATAGACAAATACTATATCACAATTTTAATAAAATATAAATACATGTAATTGATCCTAACTTGGTAGCTCAACTTCAGTCACTTTCTCACTGACATAATGTGGTTTATTTCTGTCTATTCTACAAATACTTTCAATGAGCTTAGCTCCCTGGTGCCCTCTCTGCATGAATTTACTCAAGCTACTAGACTAGTGATTAGGTCCCACCCTTTTACAATGAAACCAGTCAAATGTGACTGCAACTTCTACTCTACCAGCTTTTTTGCTCGCACTTCCTGCCTGTGGAATTCCCTTCCATATACTTGCTTTGCTGACAGCTACAATCTCCAAGAATTTAAATGCAAAGTCATTTGCCATCTCTTATCTTCTTGACTCACATCTTTTCCATGACAACCATTGTATCATGTTCTCCTTCCTTTTTACTCTACTCTCATGCAGCCCTCTTTACACTTGTATTCTCATCCTTCTCTTACTCATTCTCTGACACTCCCATAACTTGTTCCGCTTTCTCATTACTCACCTCTTTATGTAACCCCCTGCATACCAGGTGACAGTTCTGCCTTGCTTGGGGTGAAATGATTGGAAAAAAAATACAGCTTTCATTGTAACCTAATTATGCACAATAATAGATCATATGCAGTATAGGTGAACAATTCAACTAGAAAAATTGAAAATAAATACTATATATCTAAATACAAATTAGAGACATGTCATAATAAATCATTACATCTTAAACAAATCAACAATGTTTTACAGCAAATTTCTAACATCAACTTTAGATTTTTCTTCTTAAAATGTTGAATAAATTTCATATATTCATCAATATTGAAATTTATATTGTTTTTTTTTTGTGGGAGGGACTTAGCAGGAACAAAACAAATTCACAGATTTGAACAAAACAGTTCTCAGAATGTCATCAAAATCCATGAAAATTTTACATTCTTTTAAGAGTTAGTTGTGCTTAGTTTAATTTGTAATGTATGTAGAAAAAAGGAAATGAGGATCATATAGTGTGGCTCAGGACCCCCAATCAGATATGACCTCCAAGGTAGTGGCTTTGCAAGTAGTGCACACTGGCTCTGCTTTTTTGGTTTAACCAAGAAATCTTCAACACCTTTTGTATATATCCAGATTGAAAATAAAATTACAATGGTGAGAATATGTGTTTCAATTTACTCAATATAAAAGATGCAGGTGATATAGTTAGATTAAAGTAAATAATATATGTTACAAAACAATGAAGGAATCAACAGCAGTCAAATTCTGCTTTAATATGCCATATATCCTCCCTGGGCATTAACACTGGCCTGTAATCTTATATAAATCAGTTATTCAGGAAAACATTATTTCATATCTATTGTACCTGCCAATACAATACAGCAAGACATCTAGATGGGATAAACTCAACAAGATAGGTATCATTTTGTGTCTTTTATATATTTGAAGGAAAACAATTCTGGCACTCTTGGTAATCAAGAAGATATTTGAACATTTTGAGTAGCATAAACATCATGTAGGCTGGCATTACCTGCATGAAGCAGGTAATTTTTTTTTTTAATCATTTTACCCCGAGCAAGGCGGAAATGCCCCTGATGAGCTGGGGGCTACATAACTGTAAAAAAGATTAATTAGAAGAGAGTGAGGAGTACAAACTAGTTTGAAAGGAGCAATAGAAAGATGAGAATGCAGGTGTGATAACAGATACATAAGTGGAGAGAAAGGGAAGGCTATACGGGGGTGGGGAGAGAGCTAGAGTCCAGTGGTTAATAGATGAGTATTGACATTGCTTTTAAATTTCTGGAGGTTGTAGCCATCAGGAAAGCAAGAATATGGGAGTGAGTTCCACAGGCAGGAAGTGCAAGAGAAGAAGCTGCAGGAGTAGAATTGCTGTCTGCATTTGGCTAACTTAACTGTGAATGGGGTGAACCCAGTTGCCAGTCTGGTTGCACGAGTAAACACCTGTTGAGGAGGCACCAGTGACTTAAGTTCATCCAAGCAGAAGCCATGAAAGTATTTATAGAACAAACAAAGGGAGGCCACACTTTGTCAGTGGGGAAGTGGCTGCAGTCGAGCCACCAGATCAGTACCTATCACATTACAGACTCTTCTTTAGAGCCTGCTAAGAACACTGAGGAGAACGGCTGGGGCACCCTCGACCATAAATGGCAGCAGTACTCCATGCACAGAATGCTGTGCTGTTGTAAAACGGGAGTAGAACAGGCAGAATTGTGGATGTATATAACACATCCTTTTTCTTTTTTGAATTGATTTTACCCTATGCAAGGCAGAAAAACCACTAAAACACAAGGCGTTGCTGGATGTGGAAGAAATAGAAACAGAAACATTAATATCAAGCTGGAAAAGAAAAGAATAATCAAGAAGACAGCAGATAATGACATTGCATTAAAATTTTTACAAATTAAAGTTGGCTGCTAAGCATAAAGCTGGAAAGGTGTTCCACCAGCGAGAAGTATGAGAAAATAAACCGTTAACATAGAACTTATGGTTACATTTAACCAACTAAACTGTAAATTGATGAGATCTGGATGTCAGTCTAGTACTGCACTTAAATTCATAAAGTCTAATTACAAAAATGAAGAGCTCATCTATACAATTGCCATGAAAATATTTATTGAAAAAGCACAGATAGGCAGCCTTAGAGTGATTGTAAAGTGACTGAAGCCAAGCAGGATTAGAACTGATAATATTGCTGATTCTTCTTTGGATCTTATCAAGGTGTTCAAGATAAATAGCAAGGCCACCAGACCATATGTGTCAGCAATTTTTCTAAGCATGGATGAATGGTATACTTCTGGAGATTCTGGAGAGAAAAATTGTCTATTATGACAAAGTGAACCAAGTTTCTTATTAGCTGACCTAGCAATGGATTCAATATAGTCTTTCTACTTTATGTCAGCTGAAAATGTTAGCCAAAGAATAAGCCACTTTCCAGGGGGGTAGCATCTATGTTTATGGAAGGCACAGAAGGGACCCTCAGATGATTAATGCTCTTATTTGTTCTGTGAAACTCATATGGTCTTCACCTGTTGCCTTTACACTATGTCAATCTAGTCAAGCAGCTATACTATGGGACCCTACAGAATCTAGTCTATAGTAAAGTTCCTATAATTACTATTGCCAAAATCAAAGTTTGAGTTTTGTTTAATGTCATATCAACCTCTGTGGATTATTTAATGTCAAAAAGGTGGGATTTTAAGGTATTTTTTTTTAATGTTTGATTATACTGAGAAAGTTGATTTGGTCAGATTTTAATGAAAATTTTTTTGTTTTTATTCTTTTTTCATTTTAGAAAACTGAAAATGCCTTCTAGTTTTGTATTCAAAAATATGTTATGGCAATAATTTTTTCTTCAAAAACGTATTGTTGGTCATATTTTTCCTTCAAAAATGTATATTTTTTCTATAAAAGTCTATTTTTATGCATGTATTTCTATAAAAGTATATTTTTATACTTTCATAGTGTTTTGACCCCAGTCTATTTGCCCATAGATGGGACCCTAACAGTTGCTACCATTCCGGGTCAGAGTGGACCTGGGAACAACAGCAATTAAGAGATGGTTCCATGCTCCTCACAACCTCCTAATCAGAGGCCTTGCTGCCGGATACAGTTTACCATAGCCAAAATCAAAGCACCACTAATGTATCACATTCACATCCAACATATGCAGCAAATTTCCAAAATAGCCATTCAAAGCTATTCAAGAGTAAGAAACCTGCTTATACTGGACTTTCATCACCATGCTTTACAGCATCATATGTTACCCTCGAAATCTTAAGCACACTGGTATGAGACTTGTTCTATCACAAGAGAGTGCAAACCATTGAAAATTTTAACAGAATGTCTTCTACCTCTTCTTGCATATATATATATATATATATATATATACACCGCCAGGTCAAAATCATCATAAATCTTTCAGGTTGTCAAAGTTTCATTTTCTCTCAGTGTATGTATATGTTTATATAATTCCATAAAATATTAAATTAGCAGAACCACATTATTAGCAACTCTTTTATCTCAGATCTTCAAATAAAAATGAAAATGAGAAAGCACAAGAATTTGAAAAATCTTTACTAAATTTCACCTCAAGGAAACTATGATAGTGAATATGATTGATTATTTGAAAATTCTGTCTCCTCAGATCTTATAATTTAGAAAAAAGTATATTTCAAGGACACACATTACTCTCCGTAAATTGTATCTAAAGAGATATTTTTTATATTTATTTTTTATTTCCAACTCTTCAGATCCTCTCTAATTTGAGAAAAAATTAGGGGACAAATATTGGCTTCACTAAATTGCATCTAAAGATTTCTTGAGGTTTTTTAGCTTAAAGATACGAGAGAAATTTCTACCTCCCATGATGCAATACACCCAAAGACGAACTAAGATTCTATATTTACTTGTCAACAGAGATGCTATCATTCGACCTAATTTTATCTGCTATCACTGACATTATGTAATATTATGAAGTATACCCATCAAGAATGCTTATTAGAGTGAGGGAATAAGTTTAGCTCTTAAACAGCAGTAATTCCTGGAATTCAGAGAAACAAGATAAAATGAAAATTTAATCAATTAGTGCATATATTTATATCCCCATCAGTCTTTCAATATTTATTTAATCAGCTAGTAAAGATTCTTTTTGTTTATTATTTAGAGGTTTTTTTTTTTCAATCATTTCCACCTGCTCTCTATTTTCATGAATGATTGAATGTACTTGAATATTCAGGATATTTTATGACTAAAAAATATGAAATTTTTTTTCATAATAACTGTCTCAAGTTGTATAAAGTTCTGTGAATTATTTGGATGATGAAGATACTGATGTGAAGAAGACCAGAGAATGCTCATGCATGAAAACAAAGGCTGCTAATAAAAAAATTCAGTAAATTAATAACATAAGGTAATTTTGGAAAATCAAAGAAAAAATGTAAGCAGAAAAAAATGACTATAAGAAAAAGATGTATATATAGAAAGAAATAGAAAAGCAAATAAAAAATTAAGTAAAGAATAGAAAAGGAGAAAAATAGTGATGGATATCAAAAAGAAAGAAAATGAAAATAAATGTACAATATTTTAACTCCAATTTTCATTTAGAATAGTGAATCGTAGATGCAGACAAAAAGAAATGTTTTTCATACCTATTCTCTTTAACATAATACACCAATTTTCTTTCTCATTTTTTTCTTCCTATTGGTCATCTAGAACCTCACCTCTTTATATGAAACAATATTGAAAAAAAATAAATGAAGGCAATTTTATTGTCATGATCTTCCCTTATCACTATGACTCTGAAAACATGAGAATCTGAGAGAAAATCAAATTCTAAAATGTCATCTTTGCAGTTACCTTTCTCTTTTACTAAAACTAAGGAAAGTTGTAATAAAAAATATCTTTAATGAAAAAATATGACTAATAGAGAATGCAAGAGTCCAATGCAAAACATACCCAGGTACCGACTGTGGAAGTGACCACGTCCAAGTCATCTGCAAACTAAGGGTGAAACTCCAAAGACTGAAGAAGCCCAGCACATCACCAAGGCTACAATACAACACACTAGAGAATGACTTCACCCTGCAGAAAGAATACAATAACAGTGTGAGAAAGAAATATGAAGAACATATTGGAAAAGGGCACTCAAAATGGGAGTCACTAAAAGAAGCGATGGTGACCTCAACGAATAACATAGCCCCAAAGGAAATTAGACACAGAAGAAAAAATGAGTGGATGACCGAAGAGAACCTTCACATGATGCAAAGGAGACAAAAAATAACGCCAAGACATGGAGCAGATTACAAGAAACTCCACAGGGAGATAAGGAACAAATGCAGACAAGCCAAAGAGGAATGGCTCAACAACAAATGCGAAGAAGTAGAGATTTTGAGCAGGACCAACAAAGCAGAAATGCATAAAGAGATAAGAGAACTAACAGGACAAAAAACCTGCTCCTCAACAGGATGCATAAAATCCAGGGATGGAACAATCATATTAGAGAAAGAGGAAATACTCCAGCGATGGGAAGAATATATAAAGGATCTTTTTTGCGACAAGTGAGAACAACCGAGAATACACAAGGAGATGGCTGGACCGGAAATACTAAAATCCGAAGTGGAAGCTGCAATGGCCAAAATGAACAGAAACAAAGCAGCTGGTCCAGACAGCATAATGATAGAGCTGCTGACAGCCTTAGAAGAATATGGCATAGAAAAAATTACCGACATAATAAACAAAATTTATAGCAGCGGAATAATACCAGACAACCTATGCAAGTCTATATTTATAGTACTGCCGAAGAAACCAGGTGCAAATGAGTGTGAACTACACAGAACTATCAGCTTAATGAGCCACATGACCAAAATGATGGTCAGAATCCTGATGAATAGAGTGAGAAGCAAAATCAGGCCAGAGATAGGGCAGGAACAGTGCAGGTTTGTCAAAGACACAGGAACAAGGAACACCATATTCATGATTAGGATGCTCTCCAAAAGGGCAATACAAATGAAGAAAGATTTGTACCTATGTTTTATTGACTATGTGAAGGCGTTCGACAAGATACGACACAAGGAACTGATGGAGATGCTCGGAAGCCTCGACATTTTCGGCAAAGACATAAGAGTAATCAAGAATCTCTACTGGCAGCAAATGGCCTGCATACAGACAGGCAACGATCTCAGTAGATTTGCAAAGATAGAAAGAGGCGTAAGACAAGGATGTGTCTTTTCACCAGATTTGTTCAAACCTGTACAGTGAGAATATCTTGAGGACCCTAGATGACACGCCAGGATTTGTTGTTGGAGGACACAACTTGAACATAAGGTACGCAGACGATACAGTGCTGATTGCGGACATGGAATGGAAACTACAAGACCTCATACAGAAGGTAGCGGTGGAGAGCGACAAAAAAGGACTACAAATAAACTTTAAGAAAACTGAGTGCATGGTCATCAGCAAAAGGTACAACACAAAATGCGAAATAAATGTGAGAGATACCAGAATCAAGCAAGTACAAAAATTTAAATACCTAGGAAGTGTCCTAAATGAAGATGGAAAGTTCGACACGGAGATCCGAAGGTGAATTGGCATGGCAAAGGATGCGTTCCAGAAGCTGAGCAAAATACTAACACACAGGAAAATCTCACTGGAAACAAAGAAAAGAGTGCTGGACTGCTACCTGATGTCAGTTCTTCAATACAGCAGTGAATGCTGGATAATATCATCAAAAATGAGGACAAAACTGGAAGCAGCGGAAATGTGGTTCTACAGAAGGATGCTGCGGATATCATGGACTGAGCATGCAAGCAACGATGAGGTGTTGGAAAGAATGGCAACAAAGAGGAAATTGATACTGAGCATCAGGAAGAGACAACTGAAGTTCCTTGGACACGCAATGAGGAAGGAGAGCCTGGAGAACCTGATACTGACTGGCCAGATAGAAGGAAAGAGAGACAGAGGAAGGCAGCAGTTAACATGCAGGGCCTGATCAGGTGGTTGAGGGAACGGGGGGTTGACAAGAGTAACAGGAGCAAATATACTAGGAGCCACAAGGGATAGGGAGACGTGGAGAACCATGATCGCCTCTGTCCTGAGGGGACAGGGCACATAGAAGAAGAAGAATAGAGAATGACTATCCTCTTTTTTATCTGTTCTCTTTGTCTTTTTCCATTTTTGTTTTTAGAAAGAGTACTAGGATTTAGTATTGGTGGGATATACAGATGACACCATGTTAATGGTAGACACAGAAAGGAAACTGTAAGAAATTTTAGACACACTAGTAAAGCAAGAAAAGGAGCAATAGAAAGATGAGAATGCAGGTGTGATAACAGATACATAGGGGTGGAGAGAAAGGGAAGGCTATACGGGGGTGGGGAGAGAGCTAGAGTCCAGTGGTTAATAGATGAGTATTGACATTGCATTTAAATTTCTGGAGGTTGTAACCATCAGGAAAGCAAGAATATGGGAGCAAGTTCCACAGGCAGGAAGTATGAGAGAAGAAGCTGCAGGAGTAGAATTGTCGTCTGCATTTGGCTATTTTCCTGATGGAATCAATTCCCAAGTAGGCATCTATGCAGATGATACTACCATTTACTCCCATCTCAATATGAAATCTGCCAGGGCTGACAAAGTAAACTCTGTTCTGCTCTTGGAAAGGACCTCTAATCTGTGATGGATTAAGGTAAGAAATGGCTCATAAATTTTAATGCTTCCAAAACAAAGTTGCTTTCTTTGACCACCATAAAGAAGCTGTCCTATCTTTCATCAGTATGAATCATGCTAGTCTCCCTGAAAGCAATACACTGTACCTTCTCGGCCTCACTCTCCCAGTCAATCTCAGATGGAATGAATACATTGAATCAATAGCTACATCTAATGCTAAGAAGTTTAGGCTGCTATGCTGAGCCAGGAAGTTTTTTCTTGTTAGAATCCATCTTGCACATTTATAAATCTACCATTCGTCCATGCATTGCATAGTGTTGCCATATCTGGTTGGGTGCTTCTGCTATTCATCTCGGGGTTCTTAACAA
This sequence comes from Ascarosepion bandense, assembly GCA_037127315.1. NCBI lineage: Eukaryota > Metazoa > Mollusca > Cephalopoda > Sepiida > Sepiidae > Ascarosepion > Ascarosepion bandense. The sequence continues at coordinate 9,218,709 of JBBBDQ010000154.1, forward strand.
AATCCAGAGAAGGATCTGCAATGTAATCAGTCCCAGTTTAGCAGCTTGCCTTCAGTCACTTTCTCACTGACAGGATGTGGCTTTTCTCTGTCTTTTCTACAAATATTTTTATGGATTCTGTGTTGACAAGCTTCATTACCTGATGCCCTCATGAATTTACTCATGCAACTAGATTGGCAACTAGGTCTCACCCTTTTATTGTCAAAATAGGCAAATGTAACCACCACTTCTTCTCTAGTAGTTTTTTTTTTTCATGCTTCCCACCTGTGGAACACCTTTATCCATGGTTGCTTCCCTGAAAGCTACAATCTCCAAAGGTTTAAGAGCATCTGTTGCCATCTTCTATCTCTTTGACTCCCACCTCTCTTACTCTTTCTTTGTAATCCCCCGTACCATTTTTTCTCTCTTCCCCCTCCTCTCTATGTAAACCCCTGCACACCAGTAACAGTATTGTCTTGCTTGGGATGAAATGATTATAATATATATATATATATATATATATATATATATAATACAACTATAAAATGTATGTCAAATATGCCAACAATGTACAAATCACTGAGAAAATATGAGGAATAACATATACTGAAGATGTGAACAACAATGAAGTTTTAGAGAAAAAATGAAAACAAAAAGAACATCTTTACTTCACATTAGGAAGGTGAAAATGTGATCATTAACATTTCTTCTATTCAGACAGTCAAAAAAAGATAAATCTATAATTGATAAAATATTTACACATTCTATATAACTTGAGAAAACTCATTAAGATAGCCAGCATTATCTAGATCTCTGTATTTTCCATGGTGTCTATCCTGAGCCATTCTTCATCAAGTGGAATCCACAAGAAAAGGAAAACTTTTAACTCATGTGACAAATGGTATAAAGAAATTAGTTATAAATATATTCATGGGAATGATACATTTTTACAGTGACAAGTGTACCAAGTATCCAGGTGATTTTAAACTACACCAGTTCAAGACAGAGTGCTAATGACTACTTTGCTAACTTAAGAAAATTATAACATGTTTAAATCAGTGTAATTCCAACTTTCCCAGTGAAGAGCCCAATATATTTTGTATCTTTCAGCTTCTTCACTTCTCAAACATGTTCTCTGCCAATTATCTACAGAATAAATCCTACCCAGTTAGTTTACTCATGACATAACCTTCCCACATATGCCAGTTATAAACAGTTTTTGTAAGATTTTATTCTATAAGGTTTCAAAAAGTAGACTTACTTTCGGATATTGATAACAATTCTGATATTGTAATAGCAACAGTGAAAATATAAAGAAGAGAATAATGTTGGATATATAAAATCTTTACAATTAGTCATGTTCTGAATAGCAATTTTGCTGAGATTTATTACAATTCAACCTATGAAAAGTATACTTGATTTGAAGGCAGAACAGATAAAAGTCTCTTTATTTGTAAAATCTATGGTGGGAGAAAAATAGAAAGGCATACTTTTCATTTTGGTTAGATATATTGTGGCAAGATCTAATTTCAAATCAAATGATTTTGTGATGATTGTTGAGATTGTAATATTGATACTTTATTATATATTGTTGTTGATGATGATGATGCTATTCTATAATATCATTTTAATAATTATCTTTTGTTTAATTGCCATAATTGCATTCTGTCTCATTTGCCCATCATTATTCAAGTATGTCCATAGAAAAAAATAAAGAAATAATGTCAGCTATTCACAAGAATAATTTTGTCTCAACATAATTTTTGTCTTGTTTGTCTCTCCATCTCCAGCTGCCCAAGATGTGATCCAATTAGTGCATTAACTGACAAAGATGATCTTCAGAATACCAATGATCATGGGTCTCTACAACTTCTTATCCTTTGTAGCTTTTAGCAATGTTTGTCTTTTTACTATCCTCAGTTCTGCTATCTATTGACATTCATGCAAGATGGTTATATGCTACTTTCCTCTGTCCATCATGAGCATCTTGAGGGTTTTGTAAGCTTTCATTTTTGGTACTAGTCAACAATATTGGCAGCAGTGGCAGACTGGCCAACCTGTATACCAGAAAATTTCCAGGTGGGCCCCAAGGTGATGATCTATAATAATAACCGAAAAAAGTTAAAGTAAAAACTAAAAAAAAAAAAAAATGAAAAATATTGTGTAAATTCTGGGAAGATCTAAATAAGGCTTCTTTGATGATATAATTTTTTTTGGTAGATCATTGGTATCCTCAGTTCCTTGTTTCAGGATTAAGTTGATCCTTTTGACTGTGCCTTTTTATAAGTTTACCTGGTAGAAATTTTTAACCCAATCTACTGCTGATTAGTAACTGAGAGAATATGGATTTTGTGACCTTATATTTTCTGAGTTTGTCTTTCCTCAGCATTTCAATTTCCTCAGTTGTGCAACATTTCCCAGCTGTTATAGAACTTAAGTTTAAAATGGATAAAATTATTGTACAGGTAACAAAAGACATGCAATATTTAAACTTTACAGTCTCAATTCAAGTTTTAATTCCGTTTTGTTGAATTAAAACTGAAATTTGTATATCTCCAGGTGTGAGAATTGTATTTTTTTACTTATTGTTAATTCATACAATTTTGTTTGTACAAATGTAGAAGAATTCAAGCAATCATTTCTCTTAGTAATTAAGAATTGAGAATTATTTTATGTGTAATAGTCATTCTTCTTATATATAAAACAAAAAGAATTTCATTGCGGAGAAAAGCAAAAGTTTCTTTGGTTTCTAGAAAACTTGTACTACTATTTAGTATATCACATTAGCACTGTTTACTGAAGAAACAATGTAGTTTTTAAAGTAATAAATATAGCTTTTGCAAAGATGTTAGTAAACTATGTTTTATCTAATATTAACATGAGCAGTAAATATTTAACCCCAAATCATGTCACTGTTTATCTATATTACAATGTTATAATAAATGTATCACACCTTTTAATGTGCACACATTCATAAAAAAGTGCCTATGTTATGATAGTTTAACTCTATACACTAAGAAATAATCAGATTTGATAAATTTAAATTAAATTAAATGCTACTGGTAGATTTTTAGTGTAAATTTAAGCAATATATTCAAATAAGAGCATTTATTGCAAAGGTGATAATTAGCAGGCTAATGGAACCAGCTCACTGGATATCCCACTATTGCAACCTTGTACCAAACTCTTCTTGGTAACCTGGAGATCATGATCAAATTCTTTGCATTCAGAAATAAACTGGAGATTTCTGGCAGAGATCTGTTATTCATACCCAAGAGAAAGAAGCATTGTAAGTTGTCAGATATTGTAAGAATTGAAGAGTTCATAACAGTAGGTTCAGGACATTAAACACAAGTTTAGTAAATCAAAGTCATCACCAATCAGCTTTGAGTCCACTATTAGTAATGTGCATGAGAAGATTTAGGTACAAATCTTATGTAGTAGATCATGATAAATGTCTGCTAAATAATTTCAAGTGCCTCAGGAAACCCAGCATGGTTTGATGAGAATTTCAACCAGAATGTGAACAGCAGGAATATCAGGTGACACTGCACAAACTCCACAAAGGTAATCATCAGGATGCACATCAAGTTCAAGTCATGGGCTACAAGAACCATATCATGCCATTTCAGCTGAGGTTAATGCTACAGACTACATTAACATGTGAGATATGGTGATCAAGGTTTTAGCCAAAAAGAGGCCATATGTATTTTAGTAATGACTAAGTATTTTCACAATTTCATAGAGAAATACAGAAAAATATATTTCATATTAACATGTACTAATTTATCTGATACAAGGTTTCCTTAATAATAATCTACTCTTTCTTGTGTATTTTTGTTCTTTTTTCCTTCGCTACGTCTTCAGTAGTGATGTTATCCCATAGCAGTCTGAATGTCTTTTTTCACAAGCAACAGAATGGTTCAGACCTAAAAAAATAGACAAAAGCTGAAAGGCAAAATTGTATCCTCAATCAAGCTAGTTAATGGATGTAAACTTGTGTAAAATTATAATTAGATTTATTTTACTTATAGTATATAAATTATCTGATACATATGGATATTTGCATACACATTCAGGTGTATAAATAAGATAAGGGTAGGGAAAATAAAATAAAATAAAAAGGTCATAAATTACAAAAAAGTTTGTCTATATTTGCACAATAAAGTGCCTAAACCTTAGTCTTAATGAAAAGCAGATTCTGTGATTAAGTAAGACAGGAAGTTCAAAGCATTAATCTGTTATAAATAAAATAATGGACGGCTGTGTGTAAATTAAACTATGTTTCTCTTTCAATATATATATATATATATATATATATGTAGAATTAAGAATATCTCTACATTGCTGATGTATGTATTATGAGTATACACACACACACACACACACACACACAAATATATATATATATATATATATAAAGAGAGAGAGAGAGAAAGGTTGATATATCTTGGCTTGTCTGTTTAGAAATAACATATGCACACTAGAATTGGGCATAATGGTGGAAAGTGTGTGTGTGTATGACTGGCTATTTGTTTCTGATAACCAATCCCTTTTGCAGGAATATGCTCAGTTACACTTTCTTCAATACCTATTATTTATACTGTTTTTATCTTAAGCAAACTTTACTTACAATTTTCATGAGAGTCTCCATAATCTTGCATGATGAATATTTAAACAAGACAAATGTCCATCAGAAAACTTTTAATCACAATGCCTGTGACTTTGTTATACCACAGAGGTTCCGTCTTTAACAAATTGACCTTGGTATAATTTGAACATGGTCAGAACATGTTTTAACTATTTGGCTATGTGCTTAAATATATATATTAAAATATATTAAATATTTGGTATGATACTTAGTGCCAAGACTTAGTGTTTTTTCAGTAATTTACTGTAAAAAGGTATTATTGGCATGCAGGTTTTTTGTCATAAAGTGCATGATATTGAGAAAGAGCATTAATAGAATTTGTGAAGAAGAGTGAACACATCACAATAATGTCTTCAAGAAAATTCAAAGTCAGAATAACTCTGTTCAGTTAAGTGATGACAAACTTCCCCACATTAATGATATATATATAAATATATACACTATATATATAGTGTGTGCATTTGGTCAGCAATCCCTCTTTTACACAAGTTCCATTGAAGAAAACTGACAAAGTACTGCAATTAAGTATTTTATTACTTTTTATGTGTAAAAACTATACAAATATTTTGTGGATCTGAGCACTTTTGACTAGTCTATTATTCATTATCAAGGATGTTTTTTAAATATGTTTAAAGAAATTTTTAGCACTTCTGTGTGAGCATGCATGTGTTTTAAAGTACATGCAAAAGGTTTCACTTTTCAATATAAAAAAGAGAAAACTTTTACATGTATTTTAAAACACACACACACACATATATATATATATATATATATATATATATATATATATCTGGTAATCTGTGCGCAGAACAAGATTAAATATTATCGTGTACTTTAGCTTGAATTTTAAATTTACTGTACTAACAAAGATCTTCTTATCAGTCTCTGCAAAATCTAAAGAAGAATCAGCAATATTATTGGTCCTGATCTGGTGGCTCAGCTTCAGTCACTTTCCATCACCATAATGTTGTCTCCTTGTGCTTTTCTATAAAACTTTCACATTAATTTTTCAGATGAACTCTTTACTATGGCACCTAGACTTCTTAATTTAAGCACTGTACTAGACACTGGTGATGAGGTCTCACCAATTTACATTTGAGTTGGCCAGATGTAACTGTAAATTTGATGCTAACAGTTTCTTTCTCACAGTTTCTTTGCTTGTGGAATTTCTTCAAGTGCCATGCTTTCAAGCTAATTTCAAAAATTTAAATGCAATGTCAAGCACTAGCTCCTGTCTTCCTGATTGCTCTCTTTGATCTCGCTCATTAGTAATATTTTTATTTCTAGTTCTTTCACACTCAGTAACCCCTTGTGTCTTAGTGGCTTTACTGGGTAGCTGTTATACAAAAGTAAACTAAACTGTTGAGTTTGTTACTCATTCTCAAGAATGGTTTAGTTACAATGTTACTGCAGTCAATGGCCTACCTCAGTTGTACTTGATTTGTCTTTGTACTTCATTCATCAGTGGTTTTTATAGATGACTGGCCTTATCTAATTTTGCAGATATTCCAGTAGTTTTACTTTTCATACACTTTTAGCTATGTGATATGTATAGCAAAAAGCGCATTCCAGAAGCTGAGTAAAGTATTAAGACACAGAAAACTTTCACTAGAAACAAAGAAGAGCGTACTAGATTGCTATGTGATGTTAATTCTTCAATCTGGCAGTGAATGTTGGGCAATATCAACAAAGATGAAGGAAAAACCTGAAGCAGCTGAAATGTGGTTCTACAGAAGGATACTGTGGATATCATGGACCGAGCATGTGAGCAATGATGAGGTGTTGGAAAAAATGAAAATGAAAAGGAAATTGATATTGAGCATCAGAAAGAGACAACTGAAGTTCATGGGACATGCAATGAGGAAGGAGAACTTGGAGAATCTGATACTAACAGGCTAGATAGAGGGTAAAAGAGACAGAGGAAAGCAGCAGGTAACATATTTGAAGGGACTGAGCAGGTGGATGACAGAATGGGGGCTGCGATATGTTACAGGAGAAAGTGTGATAAGAGACATCAGGGATAGGGAGACGTGGAAGGCTATGATCACCTACATCCTGAAAGGACAAGGTACATAGAAGAAGAAAAAGAAGAAGAAGCTATATATGGGTGTTGTTGTATCCTGTTGGCACTCTCATATTCCTTAAAAACAACTGGAAGAAAAGGTTTAACCAGTAATCACTAAATGGGATGATTAGGACCAAAATGTAGTATCTGTTCTAGCAGCCAAAAGCTGACTGTCAGCTGAAGCCATCAGCAGCATTTCCAGTTAGTCATAATCATCATAATACTCCTGCTCGCCATCAGCTGCTGCTCCAGTAGACCTCCAGTCCCAACCTTCACCAGCAGCAATGACATACAATAAGCTGTCCTTTTCATCACAACACTTTTTAGTGACCACACAACTGTCCTTTTCTGGACAACACTTTCCAGCAACTATAAAACTGCCCCTTTCAGGGCAACACTCTTCTCACCCTCTATATAAACATGCAGAGGCATTTTATTCTTAGTGAACTGTAACCTTATTTTTGTTGATATATTTTCTTTAATGAATATTAAACTTGACAATGTATATTTTTTTTTACTCAAGTTTTCCTTTTGTTTGTTGTTGTCTTCTGTCATTCAATATCTGTTTGTGGACCAACATACCACCTGCAATGGTATGAATAGTCATAGAGCAGGAATGCTACTTTTCTATACAAGCTTTATCAATACAACATTTTGTCATGGTGAAATTCCATAAGAAACAACTGATATTAGACTTATGTTTCGATAACAAAAATTAAGTACTGAAGTGGTTCTGGAAATGTTCAAATATGAAATCATTAATAAAGAAGCCATTTTTTAAAGTAAATATTCTATATATTATTGCTGTATCACTGAGGTGGATATGATACACAGAGAAAGTGTGCTGTGGTATTATTCAGCACAATATCTGGTACTAAATGGATATACATAGAACAGTACAATAGTTACAATGACAGACAAGACAACTTACAACACAGAAAAAAGGGATTTAGATTGCACTAGTTGTCAAAGTAATCAGTCTAAATTTTACTCAAATGACACTTGAATATTATGCCTCAAATGCTACTATTCATTACTTAAATAGACCATTCAACCCATGGGCCATTCCATCATTGACAGTGCTGTAGTGATGTCAGCCACTCTACAACAATTATACTATAGAAATGAAAAATATTTTAAAACAAAATTATCAGATTAATTTATACTTCATATTATCTATAAACTTTCATAATCTATTTGACAGTAAAACACTAATCTCAATTTTTTAACTCACATAAAGTAAGATGTAGACTATCTGATTAAGTGTAATTGGCAAAATGCTCAACAAACGGAACTGACAAATTTATCAATAAGCAATAAGAAAAGGAAGATACAGAACAAGGAAAAAGAATACTAACAAATGATATAAGGCAAAAAGTTCCCAAAGTAAAAATGGTATTAACATTCAAAAGGGTTGCAGTCAAATGAATGCTGTGTTCTGACTTCAAGACAAGAAAGAATAAAAATATGGTGGATGAGATCAAGAAGTAGTATATTGTTATTGGTTTGGAAGAAATCTCAGCATGTAACCATAAGATTTATCTATAAATTTTGGCAGGAGCTATTTTCAGCAATCATTCCTATGCAGACAGAAACCAACATAAAAAATTACTTATTTTGATATTTCATGCTGCACTAAATAATGCTTTCACAGTTTTTTATGTATTCTAAATAATTTGAATGAAGAAAAAATATAAATTATGTAAAAATACTTTAACAGACAATAACTTTGTAAAATTTTCAAGTGAAGTTTGAAACTTAAAATTAGATGACAGTTATTTTACTAAAGAGAAATATGTAATGAAATTGCTCAGGAGGTGTGAAAAATGCAAATTAATTTTAGTGATATAGCTGGTCTACCAACTTTAGGTACAATATATCTTTAAAAATTATATCTTTCTTTTAATTTTCTTCATAATATAAAGAAATAAAAAAGTCTTGTAATTGTCAGAGGCTATTTTGAAGTGATTTATATACAAAACGTTATACTTTGTAGAGAAAAGTAAATTAGATCATTAGGAACAGTGCTTTCTATAAGCAGATACATAAAAAATTATTATCTTTATTTTACTTTCCTGTATGCTAGTGAATAAATAATTTAGTTTATGTTGCATGTGTACATTTGTTTGTTAATATATTACAGGGGAACATTCTTTAGAAAATATACACTTGTCAGGTAATGTAGATGCATGCATATATGAGTAAGTGTGTATTAACTTTTTAGTTGATTTAGTGCATGTTCAAATGTACAAGATATATTTTTTTCTTTTTTCTTTTTTTTCTTTGCACTTATATTTAATTCTGGGAACAAGTGAAGAAATCTATCACATTTTTCTAGTTATAGAACTTCATTAAAAAACGCTTTTATTTATCAGCAGCTTTTTGGTTGCTTCTTGCTTTCTTCTCATTTGCAACTATAATTTTTACTTAAATTTTTCAACACTTTCATATTTTTACTCCATAGATTTCATTTTCAACTAATTATGTATTCCTCACGATCATTTTGAGAGGAAATGGCTTTCCTTAAAAGTGCATCAAAAGTAAATGGTCGAAATGCATTCAGGAAACATTTTTTGAATAATAATAGTGAATATAACCATCCTGGAAGAAAAAGTTGTGTTTCTCTGCACATTATAATGGTGAATGACTAAGCAAGTGATACTGAAAATCCAATTCTATACTTCCTTTTACTGAAATTAACTTCATCTGTGAAAGCATGAAAATTACTTTACTACTCATAAGAATTAATATCAAAGATCTGTACAAAATGAAAAGCACAAATGATTTAAAGAAGCATAGATCAAGAATGTTATAATCAGATATTTACAACTCAAATATATTGATTCTATAACTAAAGAAATATATCTGAGTACTAATTAGAACCATTCAGTTATTTCATATGTAAATATTCTATATAATATATAATTATAGCACATACATATGCTCATCTATTTCAATATAGCAGATTCTATTTTGAATGTTAATGCAACTTAAGATTATATAAGAACTTTAATATCAAATTATGTTGGTTCCAGTTAGACTGGAGATGGCTGCAAAACACTTTTGACTCCACAATTTATAAGGAGAATCATACAATTGCATGTTAGAATTTCTTCCTAGCCAATAAAATAAACCAGCTCTTGGTTCCATCTGACTCAGTCCCTGTCTGTCTTGTCTTGTCTTGAAGTTAAAAAGCTACATTTGTTTATCCAAACTTGGTCTTGTATGTCAACCACAATTCTTAGTTTATGAACTTTTTGCGATATTTCTGTCACTTTGCCTTATTACTGTTAACCTTCCTTATATTTTTCATGCTTTGCATTATTTTGGGCCCAAATTCTTTTTTTTTCTTTTTCTTGTTATTGAAAACTTTGTCAATTCTGTTTCTTGAACACTTCTGTTATTTATTTTGCATTTTATCATGACCACTCGTTCTCTAAATTAAGGTTTTATAGAAATGTTAAATTGAGTTGTTTTTTTATGGGTTTGTAAAAGCAAATTCAGGATTTATTTGAATAGTTGGAGACTGAGTTCAAGATTTTAATGAACAGGTGAGAACTTAAAAAATAGTATTTTAAGATTAAGTTTTGGATTTTCAAAATAGGACTGTAAGATTGAGTTCAGGAACTCTTATGAAACTAAGTTTAAGATTTTATTTTTAAAGTTGTAAAAGGGAGTTCAGGTTTTCTTTTAATAGAAGTGTATTCAGGAATTTTTATGTGTTTATTCTCAAGATAGATTTATTATCAATTCCAAAAGTTTTCAGTTTTTTTTAATTCCACATTTTTGGCTGAACCCTTCTTTATTTTCTTTTTTTTACTGCAAACTGTAAAATGTAAGATAGATTCACCCATTAGGTCAATATTCACAATTCCTCGTGTGAGACAGGTGATTTTTCTTTGCATCTCCAAAAATCTTCACATTAACATGGCTTCTAAAACGTTTCTGCTTTTCTACATAAATTGTTTCACTTTTCTCATTCTCAAGTAAAGTGCTTTATTTATCATTTATTAATCACTTGAACCTTATCCCAGAATAAGTAATGTAATCCCTTTTCTCCACAGATATCAACTACCATATTTTCTGTTTCTCCTTTGAATGATAATGTCTTATCCTAAAATTACATGATAAGTTCTTGTCAATAGTAATTTATCTTTTTATTTTTCTCTTCATTTCAATTGATAATCTAGTCTGTGGTCAAGATCAAGTATTTTGGAATTTCTGAATTCATTAGGTTTATGTACAGAGTTTTCATTTCCTTGTCAATTCTAGTTTCTTGAACAAAAATTCTTTACCCTATTTATATTATTCAGACCATTGTCCTCATCTTGGCTGCTATGTTTACAATGTTTTGGCCATTGTACACTTTGGCCTTCATCAAATGCTAGGAATTTTATTTATTACAAATTATTGGGGTATATCATTCTCATTCCTTGTGTGCAACTACTTTTTGTGCGTAGCTATGAGTTATCTTACTTTAACTTAGCTCTCTAAGTTACTTGCTCACCGCCAGCATGGCCCAGTGAATATAGGCATTGTTTAGTTCTAGTGACTTGATGCAAAGAGTTGTGAGTTCAATACCAGCCTACAGCAGTGGTGAACAAATAACTTAGGAGTGTTAAGCTAAAGAGAGATAACTCATGACTTCCAAAGTGACTTTGCAGAAGGAATGAGAATGATATACACCAGTGATCATAATAAAGGGTTCAGTTAGAAATTCCTAGCATCTGAAGAAGGCTAGAGTGTACAACAGCCAAAACATTGTAAACATAGCAGCAAAGATGAGAACAATAGTCTGAATAATGTAAATAGTGTGAATACTACCTCATCTCAGAAATATAGACAAATAAACTTTTTATTGATTCATTCATTTGCTATAGATTATCAAGCCTTTGCAGTTTATTTAAAGCCAGAAAATTTTTTTAGACTGTATAAAAGTTTGATTTTTGGAATAATAATAGCTTAGTGATACAAATCTCGTTAATTAACTGATAGCTGGAGGAAGTAGAGGTGGATTCATACTTTCCTAGAATTATTTGTATGTAAATGAATATAATGAAACCAACAGAAATTGAAACTTGGCTCCAACTAACAATCTAAGCCATTATCCATTATATTACCTAAACATCTAAGTTTTCAGCACCTGATATTCCCAAGAGGTAATCCATTTAGGCACTGATCAGGCTTAACATTGCTTAACTTTGGTGATCATACAGGAACTGGTGTTTCAACATATATGTAGTCATAAGTCCTAGAACACAAGGAAAACCAGAACAATATAACTTCAGCCGAAGAAAGAGTTACAAACAGAAAAACCAATACCTCACTGTCCATCATCAACTGAAAATGACTGAATAATCAGTCAGTCAGTTAAGTGCCATAGATAATACATGCTTTGGTGGTTATGTCTCTTTCAATCCATGACCATCTCATCAAAAGATTTTCCTGAACTAGGTTGCCATCAGTAGACTAGTTACCAACCAAGGCTATAGAACCCAATCTGTCCTACTATTCAACCCATAGCTGAAGAGAGAAAAGATGCACTAATACCATTTCCCAAGAGTATTTACACATAAGTGAATGCATGAATTCAAATGGAATTTGAACTTTGCTCTTTGTTTTCTCATTCCAGGCTTATGTATATTAGACCAGAATGCACATCCAGCTGGACAATAGACTAGCTGAAAAATTTTGAATAAAAGTAAAACCATAAATATTAGCAAAAAAAACAGCTTAGAATCTCAGACAAAGATGTAAAAAATTAAACAATAAAGATGAAGCTAAGTTTTCAGATTCTGAGTTCCATTTTTTAGCACACTTTTAGTTGTTAAATTGTGGGAATTGAGAGTAGGAGTTTTAGATGTGAATCAAATAATCACCAAAATAGAGATTGACTAAAAATGTTTTGATAAAAAGCAATGAAAAGGTGAAGAAAATAGAAAAAATATTCCTTGATAAAAGATGAAAAAAAAAAACAATAGTTTCAGGCAAAAACATTGTATTATGGAGCCTGAGAAATAAAATGTAACAATATTCTCTGATGGTATCTCAGTCATTTTAAAGTTCATATTTATCTCAAATTCTGTAAACTTAATTCTTAATATTTTCAGAAGTTTCAGCAAATAATATGTTATTGTGTTCTTTAAGCAAATGTTTTTTTTTTAATATATTCATGCAATTTTATAATTCTCATATTTTTTGATATCACACATCTAAAATGTTTTTTTAGATTAAATCGTTGACAATATACTGATGGGTAAGTCAGATATATTTACTTTGTCTCACAGAAAAGCTTTGTCATATATATTGGGGTAAATTTTGGGTGAGAATTTCATGTATTGGTAAAAATATAATGCAATTTAGAAAATATCTATCTTGACATTGTATATTTACCATGTTGATATGAGTTGTTCTGCAGTGGATATCAGCTCAAAACAAGAGATCAGAGAGCCAATTTCAAATTCCAGTTGGTTTTGTTGTATTCAGTCAGTTAGTTACGTGCCATACGTGATACACGCTTAGGCGATCATGTCTCGAAAGAGACATGACTAACTAGGCAGAAGATTATCACGCAGTAGGTTGCCATTGCTTTCTGCGGTAGACTGGTTGCCGACCAAGGCTATAGAACCCAATCTGTCCTGTTATTTAACCCATAACTGGAAGGAATAGACGGATTAATACCTTTCCCAAGGGTATTTGCGCGTAAGTGAATGCAATAAATTCAGCTGGAATTTGAACTCGGCTCCTCAATTTCTTGTTCCGAGCCGATATCCAATGCACCACAACCTTGGGAAAGGTATTAATCTATCTCTTCTTCCTCCATCAATTGACTTAAATTGGGTTCTATAGCCTCGGTTGGCAACCAGTTTACCGCAGAAAGTAATGGCAACCTACTTCAGAAAAATCTTCTGCACAGTCACGTCTCAAAAGAGACATCATTGCCCAGTTGTGTATCACATATGGCACTTAACTGACTGATATTTATCATTTTAATAAATTCATTCTTCATCCTTTCTTATGTCACAGTACAACTGTAATATTATTGACATTTTTTCAAATAATATCTAAAGTGGTATGTGAAATTCTGAAAAGAATCATTCCACTAATATGTTCATATTCATTAGCTTTAAGTCTGCTGTTGCAAATCTCAACCAAAACAACTTCAAAGAATCGATTAATATAATTATATCTTCTTTAGAATCAAATAATATATTTGTATTTTCTTTAGCTGAAGCATGTGAGACCATTCCTAAAATATCTACACAAAAAATATCATGCTGTGAGATGACTGTCTTTAACTGAAAAAAACAATATAAAAAAGATAGGGAAGAAAATAAAAAAGAGAATGCTAAACAATTAACAAAGAAATTTGTTGTATCACCAAGGTGGTAGTATGATACCAGATGATGTTTGCTGAAGTAGAAACAGCACAATATCCATGCTAATGGATATTAAGTACAAACAAGACAAACATAGATAAGACAGAACTACAATAATTAGAAAGAGAGTAGATATTAAGTTGTGAGAGTCACAAAGAAGACAGTCCAATAATAATTGTCAATGATACTACTTACGACCTCCCTACATGAGCAGAAGACTAAGATAGATCTCGCATAAGGTCAATTAACATGAGTAAAACTGAACCCATAAGCTTGGACAAAAATTCTTGTCTACTTTTCCCTAGATGAGACTCTACTCTTCGACAAAGCTTTGTTTGGGTTCTTCTCCACCCAAAGGCACAGAGTCCAAGAAAAGGAACAACTGACATAAACACTGAATCCCCTCAGACTGTCAATGACACTCCAAATTCCTGACTGCTATTAATCTTTATTGATATAGCTATTTCAAACCACAGACCATTCAATATTTGTGACAGTGCTAAGGGAGTGTTAGCTGCTCTACAACAAAAAAAAAAACCGTAGCTAATCCTCTGAGAAACTGATTTCTTCAGGAATTTGAAAACCAAATTAACAAGGTCAAACAGCATAGATTATGTACTTAATTGACCAATTCATTTTCTATGTCTTATCAACTCTTTGCAGGTTATTTAAAGAAAGATGATTTTAGATTGTAAGAATTTTTTGTAGTAATAATGCATTAGTCTTACTAATTAACCCATAGCTGGGGTGAGAAGAGATGGATTCACACCTTTTCCAAGAATATTTGCATATAAGTGAATATAACGCACTTGGAAAAAATTGAAATTCAGCTCTTTGATTAACAATTCCATTACATCACTCAAACATTCAAGCTTACAGCACTAACAGTATTCACAAGTAGTACACATCTAGATACTGATCAAGTCTAACATTGCTTAACTTCAGCGAATGTTATATGGCCATAAACCAGATTATGTACTGAAATGTGAAGAAAAGCAAAAATTACAATACTATCAAACAGTGAAAATAGAAGAAACGTTTTGGTCTCAAAAAAACATTTCAACTCTGATCACACTAATCTGAAGATGCAGAAAAATAGAACATATACCAGTATATATCTAGACACTACAAAGTCTATCTCCAAATATAAACAGCAATGAACCTCATGATTAGCATTTTTATTTTTTTATTGGTATTACACCATGCAAGGCAGTAAAGCCACTAAGTCACAATGAGTTACAGAGTGTGGAAGAATTAGGAACAGTAACATTAATAGTGAGTGGGAAGAGGAAAGAGTAATCAAGAGAGCAGCAGATAGCAATTGATATTGCATTTAAATTTTTGTTACACAAATGAAAAGTGTGAGAAAATAAACTTTTAGCAAAGAACTTATGATTATATCTGGTCAACTCAACTGCAAAATGATGAGATGTACATGCCTGTCTAGTACAGTGCTTAAATTTATAAAGTCTAGGTAACATAGTGAAGAGGTCATCTGACAATTTCCTTGAAAATATTTATAAAAAAAGGCACAGAGAGGCAACCTTACACCAATGGGAAAGTGACTGAAGCTGAGCTGTCAGATCAAGACTAGTAATATATTGCTGATTCTTCTTTGGATTTCATCAAGGAACTCTACGTATATAGCAAGAACACTGGACCATATATGACAACAATATGCTAAACAGAGATGGTAAATTTCTAGATATGCAAGATATATTCTGGAGAGAAAAATTGTCCAACACAATACAGTGAATCAACTTTTTAGCAGTTGACTGAGCAATGGATTCAATATAGTCTTTCCACTTCATGCCAGCTGAGAATGTTAGCCTGAGAAGGCACAACAAACCACTTTTCTGGAGGTTAGCAACATCCACACTGATGGAAGGCCGATGATTAACAAAGACAAGTTTAATTTTAGAGATGTTAAAATTAAACAATCATCTTCTGCCCCATTTATTAACAGGTTTTTATTTTTATATTGGCTGCTATTTCGACCTTTTTGAGTTGATCAGCTTTACTATCAAAGCAGGAGTAAATACCTGTGTCATCAGCATCATTGAGAGCTGTTGTCATCACAAAAGTCATTAACGGAAATTGAAAACAGAATAGGACTAAAGATGGAGCCTTCAGAGACATCCATGTTAGTACAAAAAGATCTAGACGAGTGGTCATTCAGGATAACTTTTATTTCATGTTATGATAGGAAAGACTAGAACAGTTCAAAAATGTGTCAGGGTACACTAACTTTTCAGCTGATGGAAAAAACCTGTATACCAAACCCTGTCAAAGGCTTTCAAGATGTCTAGTGCTACAGCCCAGGCCTCACAATTTTTACCTTGAGCATGATAGATTCTTCTGCAATTATCATCAGTACATGTGGAGAAACAAAAGCTATATTGCTTGTTTGAAAAAAAAAGGCCCTGCAATCAACTAATTCGGTATTCACTAGGGCCTGTAGGAATTTTCAAAAATGTGATAGAAGGCTAATAAGCTGAAAGTTGGAAGGGTTGGACAGATAGTCTTAAAAACTGGAACAACAGATGATGACTTCCAGCAGGCAGGAAAGCAGGAGGCAGCTAGGCATTTATTATATAATTTAGAAAGCATTGCATTATTGAGGTGAATGATTGATACACAGAGAAAAATGAGTGCTTAATATATTTACTTAGCACAGTATCTGGTGCTAATAGATATATGCGAAAAATACAGAACAATAGGTTACAAAAAATTAACAAGACAAAACCTATGAGCAAAAGAGAGGAGGGTCTAAATGGTGAATACCCAACAAAGTAAATCTGTTCAAATATTAATCTGCTTGTCCCAACTTATTAAAAATGAATCTTTAAATACATACTCATAGACTATTTCAGGCTCTGAGCCAATCCATTTGTTGGAGTGTGAAGTGGTGCTAGCTACTCTACAAAAGAAAGAATGGGGACCAGTTCAGGAGCATACTTCATAATAACTATTACAGGAATAGCAACATGTTTGTATGCTTTGTGGGGATCTAGGTTACAGATGATAGTAGAAACCATGGAAGGGTTTATATGCATATCAAAATGGGATGAAAACAGTGATGGGCACATATACTAAATCCATCATAAAAATTCAGGATGTGGAATCAATAAATATCAAACACTTACCTTGATATAATAAATTTATTATAATATAATATTAAAATTTAATATTAGAGTTAAAGTAATTGAACATAGAATAAATTGTGCTAGGGTTAGTTTCACCTAATAGTGCAAGTTAATACAAAACAAAAACATTAACCTAAAATCTAAAGTCATATCATTTGACTTGTCAGATTGAAACATTCATATCAATGTCATACATAGTGCCAACCCATTCAGAAATATCTTAACTCTCAACTGTATACAACCACTCTTTCAGATCAATGATTAAAATGGTTTTGTGAAGGAATTCTGTAAGTTTTTAGAAAGGACCATCCGTCTTCAGATTTTGTGGACTGGCAGCACAGAAACAGAAACACAAAGACCTGTACCAAATAACAGAAACCACATCACTTGAAGACTTTCAACAATGGCATTAACTAAAATAGATAGCACATTGTCTCTTCCTGATATACCCAACTTTACAAAAGTCAGATCAGATACAAAATGAAGTACTGCTACCCTACGTAGACTGAAGCTGTTCACTTTCCAGCCTTGCAGTCAGTTAGTTAAATGTTATATGTGATGCACACTTGGTTGATCATGTCTCAAAAGAGACATGACTGACTGGGCAGAAAATTTTCCCACAGTAGACTGGTTGCCAGCCGAGGCTGTAGAACCCAATCTGTCCTGTTGTTTGACCCATAACTGGAGGAAAGAGATGGATTAATACCTTTCCCAAGAGTATTTGCACGTAAATTTTCTGCCTTTACAAAGTTCAAAAGAATTTACACAGACATGTTGGTGATGAATTATTTTTTTAACTCTATAGCCTCTTTCCACAGATAAATAATCACAAGCTTATCACAACTCTAATGCTGTTTCCAGAGCAAATATTCAGATGAGCTACATTCTTTAGTGCTACCAGTTCAAACCTTTACGGATAGCAAATACCATACCACATATACAGAGTTAAATGACCTGCAATCTCTTAGTATTCCATTGGAAATCCCACTCAGGCATCTTCTTCCTGAAAATTGATAGTTTGTAAAAATAACCCCCAAAAGCATCCTTCTAAATTGCTACAATCTTAACCTCTTCAAGTTAATTTTAATCTTATCCTAGATTTCCTCATAATCTGCACTTACTTCCTCCTCTTAAATCCATACAACTTCATTTAGTTGCCTTTTTGCTTGAGCGGCTCTTGAGCCTTGTATTAGGTTAATATTTAGTAAAAACAAATCATTATTATTAGTTTTAACAACTTAGGAAATTATGATAATGGCAGAAAATATTTTAGTAGTTTCATTGTGTTTGTTATGGAGACTAAAAGCAAAACCATACACATTTCTTTCTTTCATGTCAGTGTATGTAACAATATTTTTAGGCATTTAATTTTTCATTATTACTGAGCAAATAATAGTAAAAAGTTCTTATAACTATGAGAAAAGTTATAATTATATCCCTTCAGAACTTGAATAAGCATTTTAAATAAACCAAACTCTGAATGCTAATCAACCTCGGCCACAAAGACAACTGCAGCAAATATGGAAATTGAAGAGGTTTTTATATGGTCACAAAGGCTTTTCACAAAGTAAATTATAAAAATCTAAAAGCAGATTTGTATGATATCTTTTTTAAGAGCTGAAATATTCAAAACAATCTACTTTTCAGTTGAAAAGCTCTGAACACTTATGATCAGGTTTTTCATTTTATTTGCATTGTGCAATAAATTTCCATAAAAATAAAGAGCTGTCCAGTTTTAATTAACAAAATGTAATAAATTTCCTATAAAATATCTGATTAATTCTTGATTTATATATTTTTTAGCTCCCCCATTAAAGATTCATTTCATTCTTCAGTCAATATTCAAATTTGAAATAAGTAGCCTTGCTCATCTAGTAAAATTACCAAGTCCTTGACTTTCGATATTGTTAATGTTCTTAAAAGATTAATGAGAATTTCATAGTAGTTTATCATATGCAATGCTAACTCAATAAATAAATAGACTTAAATGAAAGATATTCTTTAAATTTTTTAAAGAAAGCTATGTATTTTCATACATTGTTCATTGCATTATAATTACTGGGTGACTGAAATAGTTTAATAGCTTCTTCCTCCTTGTAGCTCTTAGCAACATTTCTCCTTTTATCAAGGTTCCCACTTCCATTCACACCTCCAAAAACATAAGCTTGTCAGCTTTCCCTACAACCTTTTACTGCCTTCAATGTGTCCTACAAGTGTTGACTTCTACAACCCTTTCTTTCTCATTATGTGCCTAAGAAGTTTCAACTATCTTGTATAAGGGTCTTTTTTCTTTCCATCTTCCTTAAGATTTCTTCATTGCTTATACGACCCATCTGCTGTATTCTCAGAATCCTTCTATAGAACTATAATTTCTTGTCTCCAGGTTTCTCTTCATCTGTAAGGAGATTGTTCAACATTCACTGCTATATAAGAAAACTGATATTATATAACAGATCAACACACTTTTCTTGGTTTCTAACAAAATTTTTGTTTCTAAGTATTTTTATTAGCATTTGGAATGAATCCTTTGTTATTCAATCATCTTAGGCAACTATTTTTTACTTCTGTCATTATGGTAGATGCTAAACTCCATGAAAGAAATTCTTTGCACCTTCTCAGTCTAACTTTTTCCACTGACATGAATTGTAATGATTATATTGAATAAATCACTGAGTCTGCTGCTAGGAAAGTTGGTTCACTGTGTTGTGCTAAACAATTTACCCATTTATAAGTTTACCATTCATCTATACATTAAATATTGCTGTCACATTTGGTATGTGGCTTTTGCTATTTATCCAGAGATTCTTGATATAATCCAAAGAAAAATCTGAAATGTTATCATTCTTGACATGGCATCTCATTCTCAGCTTTAATAATTTCCAACTGTTATAATGTAAATTTCCTTTGACTTTTCTATAAATATTTTCATGTCAATCTTTCTGATGAGCTTTTTTATTTAGTAACTCATATTCAAGAATTTAAGCACAGTACCAAACTGAAAGTTATGTCTCATCATTTTACTGCTGGAATCACTAAATGTAACCATAAGTTTTATTGTAACAGTTTATTTTCTTACCAGTGATACTCTTTTCCAGCTTCTTGCTTTCCAGCCAGCTAAAATCTTCAAAATTTTAAATGCAACATCAACCTTCATATTTGGTCTCCTTGAATCCTGTTCACATTTAGTTTCCTTGAACCCCATTCACATTTTGTCTCATTTAATTCTATTCACATTTTGTCTCCTTGAATCCTGTTCACATTTGGTTTACTTAAATGCGCTTCACATTTTGTCTATGTAAATCCTGTCCACATTTGGTTTCCTTGATTCCCATTTACATTTTGTCTCCTTAAATCCTGTTCACATTTGGTTTCCTTGAATTCTGTCCACATTTGTTTTTTTTTTAAATCCTGTTCATATTTTTATCACCTTGAATCCTGCTTACTTAAATCCTATTCACATTCGATCTACTTAAATCCTCTTCACATTTGGTCTACGTAAATCCTGTTTGCTTTTTGTCTCTTTGAATCCTGTTTACATTTGGTCTAATTAAATCCTGTTCACATTTGATCTACTTAAATCCTGTTCTTTTATTATCCTTTCTCCTTTGTAATGTTTTCCCAGTCTCTTTTCAATGCTCTTAATGGCATCATCACCTTGCTTTGTGTGAAAATATTTTTAAAAAATTCAACACACATTCAAATTCTGATGTCAAATTGTCTGAAATTCCAAGAAAGATTATTTAAACTAATATCTTCATCTTTTCAATTAATCAGTTTTCAAATTCTTAATTTTGGTATATCCAATTTTTAATTCATCTGTTGGAGTGTTCATTTTGCTGACAACCATACATTCTATATTCTTACAGTAGATGTTTAATAATTTCTTCTTGCTTTAATTTACTACATTTTGAACAAGTTCTTGTAGATTTCTTTTTTCTAATATCAACACTGTCATCTATATAATGTTAAGATGGTGGTCGCCAATAATGAATCCTGGTCAAATTTCTAATTCACTCATTATTACTTCACTTTATAAGATGAATAAGTCTGATGAAAAGAGTCATCTTTGTCTTATTCCCATTCTATTTTTGTCTATTCACTAAATTCATTTTTATATGCATGCAAGCAGTTTAATCCCAGTATAAAGTCTATTATTCTAAGATCTTTCCCAAATAACACAAGCTCACCCAGCAGCTTGAACAGTTCTTTTACTGTACTTCATCAAACACTTTTACATAATACATAAAACATACTTATACATCCTTCTGAATTTATATTGCTCTTTCTGATATCAGTGTGAGTATAAATATTGTATTCTTTGTTTCTGTGTCTTGAATGAAACCAGTATTTACTTAGTTTTTGAAATTGTTATTATAGCAGTGCCAACAATTCTTTATGATGCACTTTATTAAATGAGAAGAATTATAAGACTTTCTTAATATCTTATGTGTCCAAGAAGATTAATGCCTTTTATAATGTCTACTTAATTATGAATATGCAGGTAGTTTAGTGGTTAGCAATGCTGAAAAAGAAATCAAGGATTGGGGTTCAAATTCTGGCAAAACTTGAAAATATGGGCCATTTGGTCTACACACCACAGTTGCTATGGCTGTAGTATATATAATGCACCTCTGATTCAAATGGGTAACTGAACTCATGAGATGAGGTACTTGATTACACATGTACTCTACAATTAGCAAAGTCATGAAATCTAGTAAATATTAAATGTATACTGACACAGAAAGGATATATTTCATTCCTTTTTTTAGTCACTAATAAACTATAAGTGTACCTGAATATACATATACCCTACAATTAGGGACAGATCCATGAAAGTAGTAATAGTTATAATGCAGAGAAACATACATTTCATATATTCCTAAAAATTTGATGTGATATGAGAAACTACCCCTGAAATTATGCTTAATGAATTCTATGTAATGACAATTTTAAATTCACTATGATTTTAAAAGGAAACAAATTTTAAGAGTAATATATCACTTACATTAACTGTTAAGCTCAATATCAACTGAGTTCCTATTAAATATTTGCAAATTAGTAAATAAGATGAGACTACTCTGTTATTAGCAAAAGTTAACTTGTGCTTCTACTAATCTGTATTCAACATAAATCTAGTGTTAAATGATTTTGGAGCATATTTTGTAATAAAATGTTTTTTCAGGAAAGTGGGAAGTGAAAAAATTAAATTATTCTAGCCTTGATAGAGTTCAAGACTATTTACACAGTGAGCATGACATATTTCCCACTCTGCAGCCTTTTGAAAGATTGAAAACAATGAAAGACTCTTACTACTCTATTGCTATTTCTATTGTAAATGTTAAGAAGTGCTCCACTGTTTAATTCCAACAGTTCAGGCTTTTACTGCAAGAACATGCCATGCTACTTCCATGGAGTCAAATCACCTTCCTTTTTTAAAGACAAAGTGCCACCCAGAAAGCTTTTCCTCAAGAACAGCTATTTTTTCCATAGAGTTATTTCCCCGAATACTTTAATCCTGATCTTTACAAGTCAAGGGTCAATTGTTATCTATCCTCCATATTATTTACATTGTTCAAACTGTTATTCTCATTTTTATTGTCATATTTGCAATGTTTTGCCTGTTGTACACTCTGACCATCTTCAGGTGATTGCAATTTTTAACCAAACCCTCTATTTCAATGGCTGGGGTAGATTGTTCTGGTTCCATGAGTCATGCCACTTATAGATGTCTTAGTTATTTTCATTTAACACAACTCTTGAAGTTTTTTTTCATCACTACTGTTGGCAGGTATTGAACCCACAGCTCTTAGGGTCAAGTCACTGGATTCAACCAATGCTTTTATCTACTTGGCCATGTGTCCTTAGTAAACATCCAGAAGTGCCATGATTCATGGAATGAGAACAATATACCTCAGTGAGCAAAATAAAGGATTCAGTTCAAAATTTCAGTTACCTGAAGAAGGTTGAAACATCATGAATAGGACAATGATGAGGACAACAGTTCAAACAATGTAAATAATGTAAATACCTCATCTCAGAAATATAGACAAATATCTCTCTTATCTGGGTTTACATCAGTGAACACCTCCCTCCCGTTAGGGTGACTTCTCTTGAATGCCCTGACCACTCATATATGTGTCTCTGTCTAACTTCTAACACCAGTTAGCTATCTTTTTTTGTGTATGATTCCCCTTCCTCTCCTGGCTGCTCCCTTCTAGACAGTATCTTTGACAATATAAATAAGATTTTGCTAACATATTTGTGTTTGGTGATTTCAATGTCCACCATGCCATGAACTTTGCAATTACTCTATCTCTTATACAAGTGGTGGATTTTCCCACATGCTTCCCCAGTATTCATACAGGACATGCCTCTCTGCTAGATCTTTCCTTCACCTCTAACTTCTTGCTGCTTTGCTCTCTTGGAAACTCTGATCATGCTGTCATTTCTATTAATATCTCTCTCCACTCCCACTCCCCATGAGAATCTGCTATCAACAGAATTTCTTACTTCTACCAAAGAGCAGGCTGGTATTTATTCTGCAATTTTCTATGTGGCATCTCTTGTAAAAAAGTGTTTAACTACATCATTGAGGAGTGTGCCTCTAAAGTCTCCTCCTATATGAAAGCTGGCATTGATGCTTTCATACTGACCAGAAAGTTCCATTCTAAACTGCATTCATCCTCCTGGTTGTCTCCTGCCTGCTCAGCCACTATTGAACACAGGAACCATTTCTTCCAGCTATATCAAAGCTATGTGTCTGACCATAATAGGTGCTTATTTGCTTCTGCTTGTAATGACTGTCAGCAGAGTATAGTAACATACAAGCTCAGCTCCAAAGACTACTGGCAGCTCTGCAAAAGTGTGTTGAACAACAGCAAATCCTCCATCTCTCCTTTAATCAATAAATTTGAGGTCCTCACTGCCACAATGGACAAGGCCAAGTGCTTTGCTCACAGATTCTCCTCCAACTCTACATTTGACTTGTCTGGAGTATCCACATCCAACCTCTCCTAGAACTGAGGTTCAGCTGAGAGATGTTTACATAACCACCTTTCTGGTCTCTAACATAATTTCAAAGTTTGACCTTCATGAGGTGACAGAATCCCAGTCATTGTCTTGAACAAATGTTCCCCTGAACTCTCCTCTGTCCTCTCCAAACTCTATAATTATTGTCTCTCTGCTTCTTGTTTTCTTACCTGCTGTAAGTTTTCTTCTGTGGTACCTGTATTTAAGAACTCTGAAGAATTGTTAGACCTCTCTAATTATCACCCTATCAGCCTCGTACCAAGTTTTGGCAAAGTGTTCAAAGCTATCATCAATGTTGAAATGTTTCAACATCTCACCGGCCATAAACTATTCTCCAACAGACAGTATGGCTTCTGCTTTGCCAGGCCTACTGCTGATGTACTAACTGCCATCACCAAGTACATATACCAGGCCCTTGTTAAGAATGGTAAAGCTCGAGCTGTTGCCTTGGATATCTCCAAAGCATTTGATAAGGTCTGGCATGCTGGCTTTCAGTGCAAGCTACAGGACTATGACATCACTGGATTCTTGCTTGATTTGATCCCATCATTCCTATCAAACCACATAATGAAGGTCGTCTTGAACAAGCATGCCTCCAGACCCTATCACATGAATGTGGGTGTTTTCCAGGTCTGACACTCTTTCTGATCTTCATGAATGATCTCCTTGATGTAATCAAATTTCAATTAGGCATTTATGCTGATGATATCACTTTATTTTACCTGCCTCCATAGGAAATCTGCCAAGGCAGACAAAGATAACCTCACTGCTGATCTTGAGAAGACCCTCCAATCTGTGGTAGACTAGGGCAAAAAATTGTTCATAAACTTTAACGCTTCCAAAACAAAGCTGTTATCCATCAACCATCATAGATATGCCCCACACATCAGCATTAAGTTAGTCTCCCTGAAAGCAATACATTGTGCCTCCTTGGCTTAACCTGCTCAGCCGACCTCAAGTGGAATGACTAAATGGATTCAATAGCTAAACCTACTGCTAGGAAGATTGGGTTACTGTTTAGGGCCAGAAAGTTTTCTCACCTGAATCCATCTTACACATATACAAATCAACTCATGCATTGACTACTGTTGTCATATCTGGTCAGGCACCCCTGCTATTCATCTCAGGGTTCTCAACAGGATCAAGAGGAGAATCTGCAATGTAATCAATCATGACCTTGCAGCTCAACTTCAGCCACTTTCCCACCAACAGAATGTGGCTTCCCTCTGTCTCTTCTACAAATATATTCATGACTTCTGCTACAACGAGCTAAACTCTCTAGTTCCCCCTCTACAAGAATTTAGTCAAGCAACCAGCTGGCAACAATGTCTCATTCTTTTACAGTCAAAACAATCAAATGCAGCTGCCACTTCTACTTTATCAACTTATTTTCTCACACTTCTAGCCTGTGGTTTTGCAGGTGGGAAATGTGAGGATCCATTCTGTACACTTGCTTCCCTGATAGCTACAATCTCCAAAAGTTTAAATGCAATGTCAATTGTGATCTCTTATTTGACTCTCATACTTCTCTTATCCTTTCCTCAACACCTGCTGTATCTTGTTCTTCTTTTTCTCTCTACTCTCATGCAACTCTCTTCACACCAGTATTTCCATCCTTCTTGTAATCATTCTCTGAAACCCCTTGTAACCAGTTCCTCTTTCTCTTCGCTCTCATCCTATGTAACCCTTCACTCTTCTCTTAAGTAGCCCCTACATAACAGTGGCTCTACTGCCTTGCTTGGGGGGAAACAATTAAAAAAATTTCTCAATTCTTATCACTTTCTCTTCCACCAATAGCATACACTACACTCATCATTACTATTTCAACTGTAGACTGAGTAGCTCTTGAGCATTTTATTGAATGATATTTGATAAAGAAATAGAATAAAATAATTCATGTCTAAAATAATAACACCCATTAAGTAATAATGTTTATTTTGTCAAAAATATTATGATATAGAAATGAGTATATTTTTTCTACAAAAATTAAGAATCATTATTTTATGTGAGTATTAGTAATGTTTATTTCTTTCAATGTTGATATGATTTTCAACTTTTATGACTTATGCCCCAAAAAAGGGATTATTATTATTATTATTATTATTATTATTATTGAGTAGAGTTCAAATGCAAACCCCACATCATTACTAATAACTTGCAAAATAAAATGGAAAATACTGTCTACTTTGAGTTAGAGGATTTTAACTGTACTGTGATAACAAAAACCTAGCTACAATATGCCATTTTTGTTGTGTTCCAGTAAGGACAGGAATAAATATAATACAGATATCTAAAAAACTTTGTTCTTATGTGGTCCAAAAATTACTTAAAGTATTAGTTATTGGATATAGGAAGATGAAACAGATTTGTGCTTGATGCTTCTTTTAAGAATATTTTGTTGTTTTTTTTATTCAATTATTTGTGGGAATGATGGATTATTTTCTTAAAATTATAAATAAGTCACATTTCCAATATGAGGTCTGGTAAAATATAAACTTTTATTTTGTTCAATTGCATACATTAAAATAGTTTTTCTCTTTTCATTTTTTTTTTTAATCCTGTTTTTCTTTTGGTAGTCCCATGGCATCTCAATAACATCGTTGAAGAGAACTCAAACCATCAAGTCCTTCGTTCTCAGAGAATTACGCTCTCTAAGAACAATAGCACCACGTGATAGCGTTATCTTCATTCAAACCCAAACAACATTGCATGATATAAAGCAAGGGATAAAACAGTCAGACAAGATGGCAGCATTGGGC
Source organism: Ascarosepion bandense (assembly GCA_037127315.1). Lineage (NCBI taxonomy): Eukaryota > Metazoa > Mollusca > Cephalopoda > Sepiida > Sepiidae > Ascarosepion > Ascarosepion bandense. Next base: position 9,245,717 of record JBBBDQ010000154.1, read on the forward strand.
TGAGATAGCAGCAGCACAGGATTTTCTTTTTGCATTGCCAAGAGAAAACTTATCCAAGCAGAAAAGAAATACTCAAGCGTGTAATCCCTATCAAATGTTTAACTATCTTATGTCAAATTTATCTTGTGAATTTCTCTCTACTGGAAGATTCTAACTACATTACTATAATCATAGTCGAGTACAAGTAGCCTTACATATACCACTATTATCAGTTAGATAAACAGCTCCTGTTAGACAATATATGCAGTAGAATGATGGTTAACAAGCAAATCTTCTAGATTATTGCAAAGATACTGAAATTAACTTCTTTCTATACATCCTATTTTTGTTGAATGTACCAGACACATGTTCTTTCTTTGTTCCTTTCAGGATGTGAATGATCACGGTTCTCTACAACTTCCTATATATTGTAGCTTTTAGCAATGCTTACCTGTTTATTACCCTTCACACTCCCTGTTCTGATTTTTAGGTAGGTTACTCTCACATGTGCATTGTGGTGCAGTGAATATCAGCTTGGAATGAGAAATTGGAGAACTGAGTTCAAATTCCATTTGAATTCATTGATGTGCAAATACCCTCAAGAAAGGTATTAATCTGTCTCTTCCCTTCTGGTTTGGATTAAATAACAAAAGAGATTGCATTTTATAGCCTCGGTTAACAACCAGTCTACCAGAGAAAGTTATGGCAACCTACTGCAGGAAAATCTTCTGCCTTGTCAGTCATGTCTCTTTTGAGACATGATTGCCTAAGCAGGTATCGCATATAGCTCTTAACTGACTCACTGTTTCCATCTGTCCCTCTTGTCTTCAATATGTCATGTGAGTGTCAAATTTTACAGGCTGCTTTCTCTTAAATATGATGATTTTCTAAATGTAGTTTAGATGTGACACAAGGTCAAATGTATGGGACACTCAGTGAGAATTGAAATCACTCCTCAACTGTAATGATTCTAGCAAGACAAGCTTGCTAACCATTGCACCACATCAAGGTGCCACTTTTTCTAAATTATGTATACTGTGAATTTCAACTCTTTCTGATTATAAGTATAAGTGTTCATTTCATTTCCATTTTCTTCCTCTTTGCTAATATTCTCCATCCATGCTATTCTCAACATCCTTCTGTAGAACCACATCTCTATTTCCTCAAGTTTTCTTTTCATTTGCCCTATATGAGAAGTGATATTACATAGTAGTGCAGCATTCTTTTCTTTGTTTCTAACAACATTTTCCTATTTCTTAATATTCAATTTAGTTTTTGGAAAGCATCTTTTTGCTAATCCAATGCACTGTTGAATTTCTGTGGCATATGTTCTGACTTCTCTTAAAAGACTTCCCAGATATACAAAGCTTAGTATATATTATTTTTTTATATATAAATAATCATTTCACCCTAGACAAGACTGCTACTGGTGTGCAGGGAGTTGCAGAGATAAAAAAAAAACAGGTTATAAGGGATACTGAAGAAAGGATGGGAATTAAGGAGATAAAAAATGGCAATTGACATTGCATTTAAGCTTTTACAGATTGTAGCTAACAGGGAAGCAAGTATATGGAAGAGAGTTCCACAGACAGATGTGTGAGAAAAGAAACTGGTAGAGTAGAAGAGAAGATTACATTTGACTATTTTGATGGTAAAAAGTGTGACCTTGATGTCAATCTCATAGCATGAGCAAATTCATGATGTCAGGGTACCAGGAAAAGAAGCTCATCAGTTATAGCCTTTGGTAGGTTAAGTTTAGCTTACCATCAGACCACATACAACCACTGAGATTTTGTTAATTTTAATTCATTATAAGTTACACAGACAAAATAAATGCTGATTTTTATGACTTGTGGTTTTATAAATGCTTTATATCAAATCACTATGCAAGTGTTACTGGTACCATGTAACCCACTACTACCTGCCACATGGTCAGGACATTGGTAACTAAACTGGTTCCTTCATCAAGCCTTTCTAGTGAGGATAGTGCCTAAATACCTAGCAGGATTAAAACAAGACCCATCAAAGGCTGGATGTAGGGTCAATGATCATCTAGGACAATGAGGTAGACTGGGATTCAGTACAGTGATGACAAGACATTAGTGGACAGATAATTTTCTTGTCAACTGACAAGCTTACTCTGAAGTAATCAATGGCCATGTATCTGGAGAATATCAGCTGTGGCTTGACCTGGGGTGTGATAGGCTGTGCCAGCTCTACTAGTGCAAGAGAAGCTACTCATGAATGAATATTCTCGGGATTTCAGCCCAGATATGTAGAAGGAAATAGTCAGGTGCTCAGCAGCACATTGACCCCACAATTGCACCTGGCCATGGGACTAGTGGTGGTGGGGGGGAGATGATGATGATGATGAAGTGCTTGATATATATACTTAGATAAACTCATGCTGGGATATAAGAAACTGAAATTGAAAGAAAGAAATAAATAAATAAATCATATTTATATTGTTCAGGCTGTTGTCCTCAATTTTTTTGTCATATTTTGGGCATTGTACACTCTGGCCTTCTTCAGATGATTAGAATTTTGAACTGAACCCTTTATTTTATCTATCAAGATAGATAAACCCAATGTCTAAGAGATCATATTGCAATTCGTTGTTGTTATTATTTTTCTCTAGCACTTTGAATTACTGGTACCCATATTGTATTCATGCATATGCTTGGCTGGCTTAGAAGATTTTTATGTTCTAGCATATGTGCTGACTCCTTAAGTTTTTGTATTTTCCAGTGATAATCCCACTGGAAGCAATGATCTCCCTTTTCCCTCTATATATGTTACAACAACCCAAACAATGTAAATAATTACAATACCTCATCTCAGAAATATAGACAGAAATATATCTTAATTACTAAGTATCATTTGAATTAAATAAAAAATGAAAAAATAACTTATATTTGCATTTGCAATAAAAGAATATTGTGGATATTTCAGTATATCACTTGTAATTAAAAAAATGGATTTTGTATAAAACTATATATACTCATGTATAAGACGATTTGAATATAAGTCAATCTCACTATTTTATAGTTGTAAAATGGGTGAAAAATTCAAACCCAATGTACAAGTCCAGTTAATCAGCACTTTTTCAGATGGCAAGAATTTGTAATTTCCCATGCATAGAGAATATTTTTATGAAGCTTTAATATTTTGATATACAAAATATTTTTAAGTGTTATTTGGAAGCATAGTTTTGTTTCACAGCTTCATTAAACAATGATTTTTTACCATTTTTTTTTACCTCTATAACAAGCTTTCTCAAATTTTTGTTTACTTCATTTTAGCAGACCACAATAATACCAACAAGATTTTATTGCAAAAACAAATCGAAACATGGTGTTTACCTAATTAGTATTATAAATATCTTCAACTTCCAGAACAAATCAATGGAATATCTGTAAAAATACAAATCAACTAGAACATTTAATAACTCAAAATTAATTAGGAAACCAGCTACTTTCCAGCTGGGAAAAATTAAAACAAAGACAGGAAGTACTAAAAATGTTTCTGAAATCTAAGTAAAACAGTGTTTCATTGTAAAGCTATTCACTGGAAATATTCTGGTAACTTTCCCTTTTTTTTTTGACATTAAATGAAGAAAGGTTCTGTTCAAAATTCCCATCACCTAAAGAAGGTTGGAGTGTATAACAGCCAAAATGTTGTTAATATGACAATAAAAATAAGGACAACAGCCTGTAAAATAATGTAAATAACTCATCTCAAAAATATAAACAAATAATAAATGAACAAGTTAGTGTAAATTGACAAAATATTATTTTCATTTTATTATCAACTTTTTTTGTCACACATTTCTTGTCTTATATGTAAGCACATTCACGGCCACTATCCCTAAACCTGAAATTCCTGGAGCAAGTTGTGTTTTGGTTTTTAGAACATTTTGGAATATAGAATAACTACAAAATATATATATATATATATATATATATATATATATATATGTATACAACTGAGAAAATAGCTCTGTACCTTTTTCTATAAAATTACGCAAATAAATAATGTATTATTGGAATAATTATATTCTGTGAACATATACAATAGGTAAATGTATTTCTAAAAAGAACATTTGGGAAAACTTAAAGTCATCTGATTGTGACTGATGTACAAGTCCTCTTGTGAGCTTCCACACTATGCTACATATCTAAAGTCACGTATATCCCATCACACTGTCTTTTACTGTGATGATGTTGCAGAAAGAGAATTATTGGTGTCACTATCATCATTGCCACGAAAGACCTGTGTGTCTAATATTGACTCTTGTGATGATGTGTTCCTGTGACTAGCTTTTATAGACATTTCCGCCAGTGTCATTTACTTCATCAACTGTGATTTCTCAGTCACCAACTCTCTTTAATTGAATAAACTGACATAATTTCCTGCTCACTGATAACTTTGTCTTGTCCAAGTCAAGTAATTAACTGATCACACATTTTACATCAGATTGTCTATGGTCATTTTTCTTACCAGTGTTCACAGTGTTATCTTTCTTTTCTGTTTTTAACACCATTTAACAGCTCACATCATTTCTTTGTTTGCAATATCACAGGACTAACTACAGCCAGATCTTCTATACTGGGCTCAACTTCCATTATTTGCACTACATAGAAAAACTGTGGTTTTCAGAACTTTTCAAACATTAGATGTTCAGATTAGGATGGGTAGTATATTAATAAAAGAAAATGGCTGGATGTATCTGAGAAGCTGAAACATCACATGAAATAGTTCCATAAGTGATGGTAAGTTTTAGTAAGACTCTTGATGGAACAAGATTAATTATTGCTTATATGAAAGCCATAATTTCCAGACAATAGGCTAGCATAAAGTAGTGCATTAGAAATTAAAACATCACTCAAATTGATGAATAGAAAAAATATCATTTTGCTGCATGATATTGCTTCACTTATGGTGTTAAAATGTCATTATTGCATTTGAATCATTTGAAGATGGAGATTTGTGGAAAAATTAATAAATAAAATAATAATAATAATAAATAATAAAAAAGAAATACATTTTCCCATGATGCTAATAGTAAAGGAACCAGAAATATGATTACTCCATTTGGCCTTCAAATGCTGTAAAGTGGCACTGTTGAAGTCTATAGAAAGACAAACATTTTCGGCCTCAACTTATTTCTCCCTCTTGCACCAAGATGTTGCTGTACATGGAAAATGAATGGTCCCACTGGGGTATGTTAGTTTCCTCAGTACACTGATGACTGACTCTCTCTTTCCACTTTTCAAGACATGGCATTCATACATGACTTTCAAAACCTCCAACTATGAAGTAACAAAATCTTTTTCTTTGGTTGTCCTGACTTAGCACAAGGCTGATTTTCACTAATCATTATGATGCTGCATATCCTTACTTATCCTAACTTCTGGGCCAAGAAACAGAAATTAGACATAACCATGTTCAAACCTTCCAACATTAAAGTAAGTAAAATCTTCTCTTTAGTTGTTTCAACTCTGCACAAGACTGACTTGAGCTCAATCATTGATAGGATACTTATACTAACTTCTGAATAAAACAGAAAGCATGTCTCTATGTCTCTTGGGTTTGTCACCCAATAAACATACAGAACTTCATTTCTTGACAGTTTATATATAAAAAAGAATAAATGGCCTATAGTAGAAACCCCAAGTTTTATATGATTTTTCTTCAATTGTTTACATACATACAGCCTTTAAATTTCATAGATTTATAATTTATATCAACTCTTGGTTTATTGACTGCAGGTGACTGATATGAAATTCGTGAGACCCAAAGATCACTAAAAGTCTAATTTTGTTTAAACCTTCAAAATTATAATTTCTTTTTTAGCTGCCGATAAAACTTTAGTAATTTTAGCAATTTTAATTTCTCTTGCATTGTACTTTTTGTGTATATTTTTTCATTAACTTAGTTCCCAACACACTATCAAATATATCCCTATTGACAAGCAGGTAAAAAATTACAATGAATGCACCTTCTGTCTCTTTATGTTAAAATTAAATATCTTGAATAATATCAAGTTCAGACAGGATCAATATATGACACAGCATAACTATTTACATTTATTAAACCATGTTTTTTTAACCTAAAGTATAATTATTGATATTAAGAGCATGAAAATGTTTCAAAACTTAAAAACACTAGATACTAGAAAACTGTAGAAACGCCTAAACAAGATAGTAAAAGAAAGCAGAAAGAAATGAAAGCTACAAGGTGGCAAAAATTAAGCAATTACAGACATTTAAATATCTATTGAGTGTTTTAACAAAACAGAAAATGTAACACAAAAATTCAAAGGCACATTGGAATAACAAATGGGGCCTTCCAAAAACTAAACATGAAGAAAGAGAAAAATTCCATTAAAAACAAAGACAACTGGACTGCTATGAATTATCAATCCTTCTATATGATAGTGAATATTGGACAATTTCCTCACAGATAAAGAGAAGACAAGGCAAGAGATATATGGTTTGATGGAAGAACGATGATAATACTATGGACAGAGCATTTTAAGAAAAATGGAAACAAAAAAGAACACTGATACTTAATATCAGAAAAATACATTTCTGAGATGCATAATGAGGAAAGAGGGTTTGGTAAATTTGACACTCAAAACACATACTGAAGGCAACCAGGGCAGTGGGAAACAATGAGTAGCTTATCTAATGGGATACATAAATGGATGTTACAGCATAGAGTTGCAGGGATATTTAGGTGACAAACACTGTTAACACCAATAAATGAGAAAATTTGATCAATTGGTTTATTTGTTTTCATAGACTATCAACCTTTTGCGGGTTATTTAAAGCCAGAAAATAATTTTAGATTGTAAGAATTTTTTGGAAATAATAATGATTTACTGATAAAAGTCTTACTAATTAAACCATAGCTGGAAGAAGAAAAGGTGGGTTTATATTTTTCTCAAGGGTATTTGCACATAAGTGAATATACCAAACCCAACTAAAATTAGAACTCAGCTCTCTGATTTCCAATTCAAAGTCATTATTCATTATATTGCCTGCACACTCAAGTTTACTGTAGCTGGTATTTCCGAGCAGTCAGTGATCTTACTATTGACCAGGCTTAACTCATATGAGACCCAGTGGTTCAAGAAGATATGGTTATAAATTTGAAAATCTATGATCACTCACATCCTAAAGAAACACAGAGCATAGAAAAAAATTTGTACATCAAGTAAATATTTCCTAAATGAAGAAAAAATTACTTTATAAAATAAGATATTTTTTCAGACACTTGCTACTTCATTGTATTTTATGGAAAGAAAACTTTAGGTATTCTTACAGCAGGTAGTAAAAGAAACAAGAAAAAAGACATCAATTATGTGAAGATAAAATATATGGTTGTTAGCAAAAAGAAAAGCCCAAAATGAGAATTACAAATTTAAATATCTAGAAAGTGTTTTAACAGAGAATGAAAAATGTGATACAGAAATCCAAAGGCACCCTGGGATAGCAAAATGTACCTTTCAAAAGCTAAGCAAAATATTTAGAAACAGAAATATCATGTTTGAAAAAAAGAAAAGAGTACTTAACTGTTACATAATATTAGTCCTCCTGCATGGCAGTGAATACTGCACAATCACTTCACTGATAAAGAAGAGACTTGAAGCAATAGAAATATGGTTCTACAGAAGGATAGTGAGTATAATAAGGACTGAACATGTTACTGATGACAAAGTTTTATAGAAAATAGAAACAAAAAGAACACTTCTGCTTTACATAAAAAAGAGATAACTGAAATTTCTATGGTACATTATGAGAAAAGAACACTTGGAAAATTTGATACTCACAAGACAGATTGAAGGTAAGAGAGACAGAAAAAAACAGCACTTAACCTAGCTAATGAGTTTGTGTATATAGCTGTTAGTACAAGGATTAAGAGAGATAGTGAAGGGATAAAAACAAAACAAAGACAGGAAATTGTAGAGGGCCATGAAACCTTGTGTCTTGAAAGGGTACATCCTAGAGAAGAAGAATATGTGCCCGTCTGTTGCCCCTCCTGTTCAAGAATCAACTGAAAAACCATGATCTACAATCTTTCATGACATTGTATAAATTTTTTGCAAACTTTATTTTCTTGTGTTTTTAATTCATACTTTTGATTTTTAGAAATGCAATAAATGAACAAGAAAATGAATAGCCAACCTGTGAATATTGATTTTGTTGTGTGATCATTTTAATCTTTGATCCTCAAGAGTATAACGATAGAACATTGGCTAAAGGAATGATGGAACTGTCAAAGACGTTTATGAATATGCTCACATTGACACACTGGGAATTAAGCTTCCACAGATGAGGTTTCGTGCATTTGTAGATTGAAGAAACAAAGTGAAACACGCCAATATTCTTGCATTCATCAAATATGCACACATTTTTTCTCATGCATGCATGGATAACCTTTTGTAGAAAATGTACATACAGCTATTCATACATTACATTTGGAACACAGAATGGGGCACAACTGACACAGAAAACAACATACCCACACAGGAAATACATTAGCACAATCTTCAGATTCACAAATATGCAACACAGTAATTCACTAATAGAGAAATACACACACTTCTTTAAACTGAGTCCTCTTATTTTAAATTTTCTAATATTTGGCAGCATTTTGACTGCCAAATTTTTAAGACAGCCAGTTTATTCTTTATTAAAATATTTGCACAATGTCATCTTCTTAGCTTCTCTTCCTTGGATTTAGATATGTTATTAAATTAATATACACACTCATTATTTTAAATCAAATTGGGTGTAAAAAAAAACAGAAAACAGAAACATTACTAAGGAGTGAGAACAATAGAAGAGTAATCAGGAAGACAGTAGTTAATGATTGACATTGCATTTAAACTTTTGAAGATCAAACTGGTAAGCATGGAACTAGCAAAGAGGTCTACAAGAGAAAAGTGTAAGAAAAGAAATTGTTGGCATAAAACTTATGATTACATCTAGTCATCTCAACAGTAAACTTATAAGATCTTGTTGTTAATCTAGTTCTGCATTTAAATTCATGAAGTCTAGGTGCCATAGTGAAGAGCTTATCCAAACAATTACTATGAAAGTATTTTTTCACAGAAAAATCAACTTCATGGGTTAAAATAAAAGTGCTTAAAATATTCACCATTTATTAAGTTATTTCCAATGAAAATAAGTTGTGTAAAGCATTAAAACAGGAAAAATTTATCAGAAAAAAAGAAAAGAGTGCTGAACTACCACATAAACATCAATCCTTTTATATGTCAATGAATGATGGACAGTCACTTATCCCTTGAGGCAACAGAAGTGTGGTTGTACAGAAAGATACTTAGAATATCATAGACTGAATGCATGAGTAATGAGAAAGTTTTAAAGGAAAATGGAAATAAAAGGGATACTGATATTTAAAATCAGAAGTATAGTTGAAATTTCTAGGACACAAAATAATGAATAAGAGCTTAGAGAATTTATTTTTAGTACTGCTCAGTTATTGCTCACCCACCTCCACTGGGTCCAAGTACACACTGCCCAGCCCAGGGATTGAACTCACAATGTCATGATGTTACTAAATTCACAAATCAATGCAATAATTCACTAGGTTAATGTCCCATAGAACTAAAATAAACTAGAGAAGATACCACTAGACATAGAGAGTGGAACAAGTTTACCCACCTAGATTAAATAAAGAGTTTATAATTCCCTGTAGAATACCTAGATTTATATACACCTGATGAAGGGTAAAAGGTCTTGATAACAAAGATGAGGGCAATAGTTCAAATATAAATGGTGTAAATAATGATAACTCATTCCAGAAATTTAGACATGAAGACCAATTAATTGGCAAATGCTGATATGACCAATTCTCAATTGTGTCACTCTATTCTATACAGATATTACAGAGTAAGATTGATTCAGAAGAAATTTAATTCTTTTATACAATGTTGTCTTTTATTCAGTTATATAAAGTGTTACTGCTGAGTTTTTTATTCCAATTGTTTTTTTACCTTTATTCTGAATATATAGTTTTAGTCTTTGTCTTAAAAAGAAGTTGAATACTCTTAAATAGTATTCAATTAATTATTCACACAAATATCTTCATTTATGTTCTTTTGATCACCTTATTTCAATTAACACAACACTCTAGTCATCCTGAGGTGCATGTCATCTCTATTCAGTTGATTAAGTGACAAATATTAATTAATCTGGCAAATTTGTATATCCTAGACAAAAATTGTTTCCTGGAGGTTTGAAGATAAAGAGATAGGACAGGAGGAAAAAGAATTTGCATGTAACTTACATACATCTGAGGAACACCACTGTCACAAAACATGGTGACTAAAACAACAGACAATGACGATACTATTATTGCATAAATCTGAGAGAGTATTTCAGAAATCTTTTAGTAAATCTCATACCTATATTTTAGAAATCTTTTTTGAATCCATATATATATTTCAGACATGTTCTTGGGATTCAAGCTGTAATAAAATTAATGTATATATGAGACTTTACAAAATCTAGGAAGCCTGACAGCACTTAAGAGGAGGCACGTGTCAAGAAGTTTATATTTCTGGTAGAGAGGGCTTAGTCCTAATTTTATACACAGTCCAGATGTTCTCCCTTGAAGAGGAAACTAAATTTGCCTGTTGGTGGTAAAGGAACATAATGAGTGCTAGCAAAGGATAGCAGGGAGGCAGAATTGTCTGGTATAGCTAAAGATTACATAGGATGGTGCAGGGGTTCATTCCTGTTCCCCAAGTATCATCTTACATGTGGATATTCCTGTCACCCACAAGACAAAATTGAAACCCTTCAAAGTTCCTGTTAGCAATTTAATCAACTTCTCATCAAAATTGAATTTTCCTAGAAAATTTACTCAGAATGAATCTTCAGATTCTTTGCAGTGTTTCTTCAGAAAATATATGGAAACAATGGGAATAAGTAGTATTAAATTTGCCATCTTTTTTGTAACTTATAAACTGGATTTCATTGTATGGTACTTAACAATATTTATTGGTATATAAGGCCCCCTTTAAAAATCTTCCAGCTTTTATATGTGAAGTTTAGATATCTGGAAGATTGATGTTTATTCAGATGCCATAGACCAAAGGTTTCCAAACTTATTTTCTGTGGGCTAAATTTTCAGAATTAAAATTTGCTTGTGCATCACAAATTTTTATGCAATAAAAAGCATATTCAAAAATAAAAAACAGAGAAAAGGATAAAGGGAGATAACTATAGATTGAAAGTCAGAATATTATCATTGATAACTCTCTCCCCTAATTTGCAGACCTTAGTTACTATATTCTTAATACTTGATATAATGCAGAAATATCACAATGTTCAAATCCATTTATAATTATTTATACAAGTAATCCATAATAATATTTTAAATTTTGAAATCATATTTTTTTAAACTGTTTTTACCACTTCACTTACTATTGCCTTGCACCACACCAATAAGGTGCACTATGCCATTTGGAAATCACTGCCATAGAGTATACATACTTGTACTTAGCCTAACTTCATAATAGTATAAAATGAAATGTAAAGAAGGTGTCTTTTACACCATTAAATACTGTCTATGGATGTATGTATTGGTGCATGGCTGGGATAGAATGTTTGCTTTCTGGCCATAAGACTTCAGTTCAAATCTCACCCTGATCAATGTGTCTGTGACAGGACCTCTTGATTATAATGGCCTGGAGAGGCAGCCCTAGTAGATGGTACCTTTGGAATGTGCCAGTAAAAAAAAAAAAACACAGTTTAATCTAATGTGTGTGAGTGTAATTGGTTACACAGAAATGTGTAGAAGACAGAGATGATTTTGCTAGCAAAAAGACACAAGACATCATGACTGAGTGTTTGAGCTTGCTGTCTTTGTAGAGAAAAAATAGGTCATGCCAGATAATGTAGTGTCTCCAAGAAAATGTAACTGAAGCCCATTCAGCAAAGTTGCAGTAAACAGCACAGGTGGACTCTGTGGTTTAAGTGGACATCTGTAATAGCGATTTGCTAGCCATCATGTTAATCGAGTTAGACTAGAAATGAGTAGCCAGCCATTATACATTATGAATGGGCGTGTTTATATAGCTATGTGTGTGTGGATCAATATCTCCCATTAAGGAATTATCTGATAAAATATATGCATAATCAAATACTATTTCGATATCTCTTAATGAATACATAGAATTTCAAAGAAAAAGTTATCTTTTCATTTTCTCTGACAGCCTTTCCAAAGATTGTAATTTTGATGATGAATTGGTATTACTAGATAAATACTTTGGGGTCAGTTTTCTACCACATAAGGACTTGCAGAATGGCAGATAAATAACACAAATAAAAATGAATGGCACCAATCTGGATGTAATAACATATTAAATTAGTTTGCCATTTATTTTTGTATTTTTTAAGTTGCACAATTTGTCTGACCAAATAAATACAGCTAATTATTTCAAGAGGCTAAGACAGAAATGATTGACTACAAAATGACAAAATGGATCTCAACACACTAAAATGTTTAAAGAAAGATCTTTAAATTTTTAAATATAGAGTTAACAATGTTCCTGGTCATTTTTTAAATTCTTTTGATTTATTTATTTTTTAATATTTTATTGCCTAATATTTGAATCTGTATCAAGTTTTCATTCAATATAAAACATACAGTAGTTCGGGTTGTCATAATGTTTTAAAATTTAGATACCCAGATGGGAAAATTGTGAAGATCTTTAGAAAGCATGTTAATGCATAAACTAATGTTTTCAGTTTAAAGGTAAATTTATCAGATTTTTGCTATCAGTTTCTAGCAAAACCAAAATTGCCTGACTTAGATTTAAAGTGCCTTGCTTTAAAATTTAGTATCTAAACATTACCAGGATGTCAAAATTGTTAATGTAATGAATGTATTATAAAGATATGAATAAATAAATAAGAGCAAAAATACTGCATCATATTTTCTTTTTATTTATAATGCATTCTCAACTGTCTTGAAAATGTTCATAGAACAGTATCATATACTTAATGTACAACAAATTAGGATGACATTGTTATGATATGGTTGAAAAATATAAGTCGAAACTCATATGAAAAAAAGAATAATAATGCATGTTTAGATACAAGAGTAGGAATAACTTTAGGAGATATATGAGTTGGTATCGCAAGGTTCTCTGTATGCACTGTGACTGGTACCCAAACTGCTGAGTCAGTCTATCAATAAGCTTCATGAATTTTCAAGAATTTCACATGACCCAGTGGATTGGTTAAAGTAATCCAGTGACTTGACCCCAAAATTTGTGAGTTCAGTACTTGGCCACATGAGAGCTGAACAAAAACTTGGAAAGTTAAGTTACTAAAGAGAAATAACTGAAACTGAGATATCCAGAAGAGGAAATGGCATGTGGAACTAGAACAATCTACCCCAGTGGATGAAATAAAGGGTTTAGTTCAAAATTTGAACATATAAAATCTGAAGATGGCTGGTGTGTACAACAGCTGAAATATTATGAATATGATAAAAGTCCAGAGGGATAACAGTCCAAAACAATGTAAATAGTGTAAGTAGTTCACACGGTTCTATGGGATTGTGTTGGAATAGCCCTGCAGTTTTTCAAATGACTGATAACTTTAAGTAACATGCTTGCATCAAATTTTGCATAAAACTTGGCAATTCTGTTGCAAAAACTGCTTTATCAGGCTTTTGGTAAACATTCTTTAGACTAAACATAGTTTTTATGTTGTTGTTTTTTTTATCTGTCATTTCAAATGTGGGTTCAAGATGATGAGCATTCAGGGCAACCAATTACCAAAAAAACACCAGAAGATGTAGAAAAAAAATTGTGAACATATTTATGTCGACCATTGTTGAGCAAATAATCTTATTTACAGGAATACTATTTTTTTTATAAGATATAGTTTGGAAATTTTTCCAATATCATTTTGTATGAGAATAATTTCTGCAGATGTTCAATAAATATACTCTAAATAATTTCTTCATTCACTCAACTGATATGGTTTTTTGGACTGGAAATATTCTCAATTTCAAACATTTTTGTAATCTTGTAACACAAGAAGTATCAAGTCAAATAAACCACTGAATAAGCTGATAAACAGGCAGATGATTTCTATAATGCTAACATTCAAAAAGTATAAAGATAATTTTGCATATCACTCTTATGAATTGATTTGAGATAAGCTGATTAAGGAAACATAATTTACAACTAATGTTTATCAATATAGATTGATATTCAGAATTTGTTGTAAAGAACAATTTGGCAAAACGTATCTAGGCAAGTGAAGAAAAGTTTGATAATGAGTATTTCTCATATCTAAAGTATTTTTCAGTTAAGCCACAGGTTTTTTGTTTTCTTCAACCAAATTAACAAATTTTATTTAGAGAAAAATATTTTTGATACCAAAGATAACTGACAGTAATATCTCTTGCTGAAGAAGAAAATTATTTCACAACCCAGCCAGATTCTTTCACCAAGCTAGTCCTTCAGAAGTAATTCCTCATATGGCTATTTTTTTATTCTTTGTTCACTTTAAATAATTATAAAGTTTTTAGCATTTAAATCAGTCAGTTAAATACCATACATGATACACATTTAGATGACCTTGCCTCAAAAGACATGACTGGCTGAGTAGAAAATTTTCCAGCTATAGGTTAAATAACAGAACACACTGAGGTCTATAGCCTTGGTTGACAACCAGTCTACTGCAGAAAGTAAGGGCAACCTACTGCAGTAAAATTTTCTGCCCAGTCAGTAATGTCTCTTTTGAGACATGATTGCCCAAGTGTGTATCATATATGGCACTTAACTGACAGAATGAACCTTCAGGGAATTTCAAACTGAACTCTTTATTTATTCTACAGGGGTAGACTGTTTTTGTTCATGCCTAGAATAAGTGAGATATTACTATTACTGCTCGTTTATTGTTAGTCTTTTTTCCACTGTGAGTTTGTACTACTCATCAAAAGAACTGAACTCAGTTGAACTAGCATTTTAATCCAAAATAATCTTGGCCAAAATACTGTGATAGCAGCAACACATAAGGATATTAGTTCAAATGAAAAGAATATAAACAAGAAACCCTTATCCCAGAAATTCAGGCTAAAAAGAAAAATAGTTTTTAAAAAATAAATACTAATTAATTTACTTGCATTTCTAAATGAGTTAGAGATAATTAAAAATATTTTAATCATTTTTGCATTCTAACTTTAAAACATACAAAGACTTTTTTTAAATCTTATAATATGTCTAACTTTAACAAAAAAAAGCCCAAAAATCCAGAAAAGTTCCTTAAAAAAATATAATAAATAAAAAACATCAAAGTTACAGCATGGACTTTCTCTATTCACATCAATTTTCTTGTGCCACCAAACACAGGATAAGAGAAAAAAGATGTTTTGCTTTTACTCAACATTCCCCCTGTCTATCTCTCCATTTTCAAATAATGTTTACTTCAAATAAAGCTAACTAGTTTTGTGTAACATAATAGGCTAGAGATCTGTTAAAGCTTTCAAATTCTTAAATCCTGTCTCTAAAAAACATATTCTCACTTTTCTTTGTAAATCATTTACTTGTTTGTATTTTCATTTTGTCTTTATTTGGAGTTGGGGGTGTATCCTTAACCTGAGGGACTGAGAGGTGGGGACCCTCTCAAACCTAGCAGCTGGAGTCGATATTGCAAATTCAGGAGTCTGACCCCCAGCATGTTCCACCGTACATCATGAAAGACACAAGTGATAGCTTTGTTTCTATGGGAGAATATTTAACTCAGAACTGAGCTGTTTTACACAACATCCACTTGTCCTTGTCCTCATCACCCAGGTCCCAACTTGAAATTTCCAAATCCAAAACCCACCAGGAACCCTTTCCTCTTAAAAAAAATGTACAGAATAAAAAAATAAATTAAGAGACACAAAGAAAACATAGAAACTTAGCAGACCAAACATAATAAAGCTTAAAGGGCAAAGTGAGTCAGAAGAATGTTTACATGATCATCTTGTGTCTTAAGTTTTACTGGTTAGGTTGTCTGTAATGCTTTTGAGAACTTGGATTGAATATTTAAAGATAGACTGCTGTAGAAAATGAGCATTAGCATTATCTAGAATAGCATTATCTATTTATTTCTATGTCAGTACTATATCTAAAAAAAGCATGTTGTTTTCTTAGTGTGTTAGTGTCTTGAGCTTTACTTTATGGTATTAGAGAATTTTATTAGTTAGAACAGAGAAAATTTATTCCATTTTTATCTTCTACTTAAATGAAAAAGTTAAGAAAGAAAATTTTCACTGTAAGTTCATCTAGATATTTTTAAGACAGTGAATGCAAAAATTTAAATATATAGAAATTGTTTTAACAAATGATAAAAAAAGTGACACTGAAATTCAAAGGTGCATTAGGATAGCAAAATATGCTTTTCAGAAGTTAAGCAAAGTATTAAGAAATAGAAAAATTTTGCTGAAAACAAAGAAAAGCATACTGAATTGTTATATAATATTGGTCATTTCATTTAGCAGAGAATGCTGGACCATCTCATCAAAAATGAAGAAAAGACTTGTGATAACTGTGGTTCTACAGAAGGATGCTGAGAATGCCATGGAATGAACATATGAGCAACAATGAAGTTTTTAGAGAAAAAAAACACTTATACTGAACATCAGAAAAAGATAGAATTTCTAGGTCATATAATGAGGAGAGACGGCTTGGAAATTCTAATGAGTTTGTGTAAATGGTTATAAAAACAGCGATTAGGGGATATAGGAAAAAGGCAAATTACTAAGGGCTACAAAGAACATGAAGTTGTTGTTTCTCTTTCCCCCTCTTGCTTTTGTGACTAACAAATTTTCCAAGTCCTCTTTCATCATTATGTGTCTCATGAATGTTAACTGTTTTTATTTGATGCTTAACACAATTGTTCTTTTTGTTTCTATTTTCCTTAAAACTTCCTTATAGCTCACATGTTCTGACTATGTTATTCTCACCTTGCTTTTGTAGAACTAAATTCCTGTTGCCTCTTCATTTGTGAGAAAATTGTACAACATGTTAGCAACAACAAAGTTTTAGAGAAAATATTAACAAAAAAGAAACTTATACTCAGCATCAGGAAGAGACGGTTAAGGTTTCTAGGACATATAATAAGGAAGGAAGGTTTGGAAAATTTGATACTCACACAACAAATTGAAGACAGGTGAGACAGAAGAAGACAGCATATGACATACTTAGTGAGTAAATGGATGGCAAACAAGATTTAGGAGAAATAACAGAAAGACAAAATTTATTAAGAGATACAAGGGACTGGAAGTTGTAGAGAGCCATGATCTCCTACGACCTCTGAGGACACAGCCCATAAAAAGAACAATATTAGATAATATTCAAGCACACTCCAGTGTAATTATTCACTTTTTAAAAGATATGCAGTTAAAATATATACTTTTTTGAACTACCATTTTGATGGTATATAAGACATCCATGTTTTTACTCCTGCAAAAAAATAAATAAATAAATAAAAAATAAAATAAAATGTCTTATATGCAAAGTTAAGATATCTGGTAGGATCTGGTAGGCTAATGTTTAACCAAACTACCCACATATGTGCCTAGCCTAACTCTATAATGCTTTAATAATGGAAGTGATTGAATATCCTATCAAATGTGGTTGTTTGTAAAGTTTACGCACAAACAATTTATGAAGTCAAAAGAAATGTTTGTCCATGTAGATTTACTTGGATTTGGGACTGCAAAACCAACTTTTGCTTCTGATCAAAAATTGGCCATGAATTAAGTTGTTTGTAGGAAAGTTTTCATTACTGTCTCATTAATAATTGACATCAGATGAAGAGAAATTAATCTGAAATTCCATAATCTTTCATTCAAATCCAAAGAAAATATCAAAAGAAAAACTAATTCCATTAATTACCATAATTAACATGCAAAAATCTCACCAAATCTTGAGTTAAATTATGGTATCAAATTCTTTCTTAAAATTTACATCTGAAATCACATTATTGGCAATCTCACAAGATTTATTTTGATGGACATATGATAAAAACCATCATATAAATATATTGACTGACAAACTTATAAATATAAGGAAGTAATAATAAATAGTTAAACAGCCAATGTAAGCATTTGCATTTTGAACATTTAAATTAATGACATAACATAAAGGTTTTCCACTAAAGAAAAATTTTTAATACTGGAATTCATCCAATACAAGGCTCGTGAGCCGCTCACGATAAACAGTTACTATTAAAATAGTAATTATAAATGAGGTGCGTCATATGAATAAAAGAGATGATGGGAAGTAAAAATTATAATGCTAAGGAGAATAGATAACAATTGATTTTTGACTTGAACAGTTTAAGTTGAAATATTCAGGGAGGCAACCATGTGAGAGTCTGTTTCACAAAGTGGTAGATCTAAGGGAAAAACTAGAATATTTTTCTTATATTTGAAACACAGATGAAAAGAGGTTGATTTGACTCTGTGGAAGTAGCACAGCATGTTTCCACTGTAAAGGTGTGAAATGGCGAAACTAAAGAATAGAGTTAATCTGAACATTTGTCATGTAAGTAGCAATAAAATCATGATTTGTTTTTAATCATATCACCCCAAGCAAGGCGGTAATGCCACTGATGTGCACAGGGCTACATAAGAGTGACCAGATTGGAAAAGAGAAAACCGGAAACCACATCTTAAACAGGGAACAAGGGATGAGCCTCTTCTCCTGTTCAATAGACGTGGGTGGAGTGCAAACCGGGATAGGTTTGCAATGTTGCATCTGTAGGAAAAAGGCTGCAGAGTGGAGCACAAGTCTTCAAATATAAAACTACATAAAAGATATGAACTCTGTCAAGGTTGGAAATTTAGAATTGAGTATCTTCATCTCAGATATGGCAGCAATACTCTATTTTTGGTCTAATCTGACTCTTGGACTCTTGTAAAGCATAGCAGAAGAAGCCAGGTACTTTCTTGAGGCAATAGAATGAGTTGCAGTAGGTGTTTTGAATTGTGTCAAGGCTGGAAAGTAATACTCCATTTTTGATTTAATCTAATTTTTATTTTTTGGTCAAGTTAGCTCATGCATTCAAAGATCTATCAAGCAAACTATCATAGTGTTGAATCATAGTTCAAAGGTCTTTTGGGTAGCATTCTGTATTATAACATAGCTGGGCAACCAACTCATCTTGTATATAGTTGCTCCTATATATATATATATATATATATGAGCAACTACAAATTAATTATAAACACCAGTAAGTGGCATGCAAGTAATCTTAAGTCATATCTCCAGATCATTAATATTGCCATAGCTTCAGCTATAAAAGGCAAATGTATAAAAAAAACAGTGTTAAAACTCACAACACTTCTCTTTTATTTAATTATTTTCAAAACAAGCTGTTTATGTAATCTATGATATCATAGGTAGGATAATTTTAAAATAAATACACAATTTTTCTTCACTAATCATTGTACATATGCATAAGAGAAGCTAGAGAGGATAGCAGTTTAAAAACCTGATGACTAAAGAAGAAAGGAAAAGTATTATAAAAAGTGGAAACAAATGATATGAAGAGAAAATAAAAGAAGGATTGACCAGGAAGAAAAGTAAAATATATAGAAGGAAGGAGAATTGTTTTGTTTAGAGATGGAGGTGAAGATAAGGGAGATACAAACCTTTTAATAAAGGAATAGGTTGAGAAAGATACACAGAATCAGGGAGAGAGTAAAAAAAGTTGACTAGTAACAAAAGGAGGGTTTGAACAATAAAATGAAAGATAAAATGTATGGAAGAGAAAAGAATTGTTTAGAGATGAAAGTGAAGAAAAGGGAGGAACAGACCTTAAGAAAATGAAGACAATAAAAAAGGAATGAAAAAGATGGTTGGTACTTCAAATAAAATAAAAAAATCTTCACGTATTTGATGACTAATTCATTTTAAACTTTCTTAAGAAACGTTTAACCTTAAATCTTTAAAATGATTACACAAACAACTAAATTGGTTCATTAATAAGTCTATAGAGTAAAGGTTAAACAAGAAAGCATTTTAAACACAAGTATTTATTTTTCAATACACAGAGTTGCTGAATATTTCTTGGCATGACCCACTTCTTCAAATCACAGCAAATAACCAAACATCAGATGTTTTATTTTTTAGTGCTTCCTGATTAGGCTGAAAACTCACAATAAATAGTAGCACTAGTAAAAAAAAAAGAAATTGAACTATAAACACAGTTGTATTTTAATGCTAATATTACTTGAAGACAGTATATTAACATCAGAAAGAAACAATTGAAATTTCTAAGACACATATTGAAAGAGGGCTTGGAAAAAACTTTACTCCCTGGATAGATTGAAGGCAAAAAAGACAGAGGAAAACAATGCATAACCTACCTAGAGAGCTTGAGTAAATAGATGGCAAAGAAAGTTTTAGGAGAGATAAAAAGAGAAAATTTACAAAGGACAAGAAATTTTGTAAATGGAAAAGCCATGATCACCAACGTCCTGAAGATACATGGCACAAAGAAGAAGATATACAAGCAGGGTGTGCAAGCTATGAAGTCTACATCAGCAAGGAAAATAGTATAGGTGAGCCAAATTCAAATTCAAGGCTAGTCTGTTGCATTAAAATATTTACTAGTAGAAAAGCATAAATCTTTTTCTTCTCTTCTCAGCTATGGATTAAATAAAAGGTTAGACTGTGCTATCTAGCTTCTTGTGGTATTCTATCTAACAGGATGAAATTTCTGAAATCAAACCATAGAGAAGGCAATGGAAACCACTTTTTTATTTTTTCCAAAAATGCTTGATGGTATCACCTCCATCATGAAAAGACATGATATTAAAAAAATGTAAGCAGCCAGTTTTTTTTTATTCTTATTTCTCATTTCTTCTGCTTTCTTTTACTCTTCTCATTTTCTCTCCTAAAAAGTATTTGGATCATGTACTATGTAATCATCAGATTGCATAGTGCATGAAACTCTGAGTCATGCTATAGATGTAGTAGATGTACACTACCAGCCATAATTATTAGGCCATCCCAGTTTTTTAAAAAATGATGTATTTCATACTAATTTTTAGTATTTATTGTCAAGTGGATAATTCTAAATGAAAATAGAATGGTTCTTTTGTTAATGCTGCACAATAACATGTGCATCAAATGAACTGTTCTGGTGTCCAGCTTTTGTGTTCCCTTCCCCATGCTAGTCTCTTCTTTTTATTGGCTGGCTGAAGTAAAGACTTCATGGCTGCCTTGTAAAATTTTGTAAAGTAATAATAACAAAAGAACCATTCTATTTTCATTTAGAGTTATCCACTAGACAATAAATACTAAAAATAGTATGAAATACATCATTTTTTTAAAAACGGTGGTCACCTAACAATTATAGACAGTAGTAGTATATTTATTAATATATATATAACATCTGAAAAAGAATGCTTTAATGCAACAAACTAGCTTTAAACTTGAATTTGACTCACCTATACCATTTTTCATGCTGATGCCAAACACATAACTTGCATACAATGCCTGCATATTTTCTTCACTGTGCTATGTATCTTCAGGATGCTGGTGATTATAGCTTTCCAAAATTTCTTGTCCTTTATAACTTTTAATAAATTTTCTCTTTTTGTTTTCTCTCCTAAAACTTTCTTTGCCATCCATTTACTCAAACTCTCTAGGTAGGTTATGCATAGGTCATTTTACATTTAGAATAATTCCATTAATTAAGAAAAACCAAAAATATATATTTATTTATACATGTATATACTCATTGGCATATGTGAGTACAATCATGCAAAAATATATACACTGTGATATAAGTGTATAGATGTTTTTATACAAACATAAATCCCAGTGTTTGTGCTTAACAAGTCATTAATTTGGCACTGAACATGTTAAGCAATCAATTTTGCAATTTTTCCTTGATTTCAAAAGTTTGGATATTTAATCTGTATGCTGTCCAGTGAAAATCAAGCAAAGAGATTATCAATGGAAACAAATTGAGACAAGCATTGCAGAGAGAATAGAAAACCACTGGTAATGATTTTACTAGAGAAGTGCACTGAAAAGGAGAAAGGGAGAGTTTAATGATCAGGATGAATACAAGCATTACTGATGGAATAAGGATATTACATGTATAATGTAAATGCATTGCTAATAATTTTACCATAGAATTTCATTGAGAATGAGGAACAGAAGGGTCAGTGATCAGAAATGAATACAAGCATTCATTTACTGAATCACTCTATTTACATGTATTAATGTGTATGTGTATTCTGAAAGCATTGGTTACAAAACAAAAGGAGTAAAACCAATAAATAATGAAGCAAAAATAAAAGAAAGCAGAAGAAGAATAATGAAAGAGGCACTTGGATCTATACACTAAAATATACAAAGGGGCAGATAGTGACACCATGATTCTTTTCAGTGCGGATGAAAATGATATTTAAATACAAAGATCGGTTTTCAGATGACTGATTTCACAAAATTTACATAGAGTCTTGAAATAGTATAGAATGTATACTATTTCCCTTTTACACTATTTAAATTATTCAGATTATTGTCCTTATCTTTGTTGCCATTTGTACGACATTTCGACCATTGTATGCTCCTGCCTTCTTCAGATGCTAGGAATCCTTCCTAGCATCTGAAGAACCTAACCTTCCCTGAAGATCCGGTTAGGTGAAACCTTGGTAGGTTCGTTGGCTCTTTAGGTTATTTACTTTTCTGCTCTGTTTACATATTGAGCGCTTTTTTGTTATAGATTACTCATCTCGAGTTTTTCTTTGGGCTATGTACTTCGTCTGATGTTCACATCCTTAGCTCTTTCTTTTTTTACAACCATTTTTTCCTTCCACATATATACTCGGAGGGTTTTTCAAAATGAGTATAGTGATAAGTTTACAATTATATATATATATGTATGTATATATATCACATCACTCAATAAATCCTGGGCCTGACATATAGATGGCACCCCTTATAAAAATCCATATGATTTTTATGAAGAACTAATCTTTAAATGGCACATGACAAAATTTGGGCCCAGTTGTATTATTAGTTTACAAACTACAGTTATTTAAGTGAAGCTACTGTTGCAAATATTCAAAACAATGGAAAAATCTGAATTTTGTGTGTTGATAAAGCATTGCTTTCTCATTGGAAAAAATACTGTTCAAGCAAAGCAGTGGCTTGGTGAGTGTTATTCGGAAACAACAGTTAAAAGGTGGCATGTGAAATAAACATGGTTGTACAAACACAAATGATGCTGAATGCTCAGGTTGCCCAAAATCGGCAGTTGTCCCAGAAAACAAGCTTGTTTTGGCAGATCATAAATTAAAGTTGTGTGAAATAGCAGAGGAGTTGAACATATCAGAAGCTAGTGTATTCAGCATGTTGCATGAACATTGGTTAATGAGAAAGCTGTGTTCAAAGTGGGTGCCACAAATGGGGGGGGTACATTTGCTCACAGTCAATTAAAAACAACAACAAGGAGTTTTGCAGAAATATGTGACACTGAATAAAACATGGATCCACCACTTCATTTCAAAGTCAAATTGGCAGTTGGCTGAGTGGACAGCAGCAGGTGAAAGCTAGCCAAAGTGACCAAATATTTTGGGATGCACAAGGTACCACAAATCAATTGCAATGATGGCAAAACTACATGAGTTGCACTTTGAATTGTTCCTGCATCCACCCTGGCCCCCACCAACTACTGGCTGTTTGCAGACCACAAAAGAATGCTCAAAGGAAAGGAATTTGACTTCAATAAAGAATCAATATTGAAAACTGAGGTGTATTGAGGCCACTTGAGAATGTTGGAATCAGTGTATCACACTAGAAGGAGACTATGTTGATGAATAAAGTTGAATTATGTCTAAAAGTTGTTGTTTTATTAGTTAAGGGATTTATTGCGTGATGTGTTATATATATATATATATATATTAAAGAAAAACAAAAACCTTTTGTGGAACCAACAAACAACTAGCCAAAAGCTAAAACTCTTATCCAAATACAGTAAAAATAAAACTGGCAATACTGAAAAAAGAAAAAGAAAAAAATACTAGAGCCAAACCTACTCAGTAAAGTGCTTGAAGCCCAAGATACCTAGACTGAGCAAAAAAATACCAACCATCATTAAAGCCTATAAAAAATGGCTCTAGTCATAACTTGAGTTTCATACAATCTTCAGACAACTTGAACAAAAATTAAAGAAGGAAGGAGTAGGCTATATATAATCTATGAATCCCCTAATATATATGTATATTTACATTTCATGTCCATACATGGAAATATTGTTCTTGTTATTGTTACAAATCTTTTTTCAGATGAATTTAAATCTGCTCAATCAACACAGTAAATAAGTGTAGCTAAACTGCTTATAAAATGCTATCTTGTTTACCATTTTGCATTTCTGTAAAAGATGACGACATATTGTCGTTCTCCGTGGCAGTTGCTATTTATTTATTGCAGAAAAATTACTGCCAACCTTTCACAGCAATTTTGAGCAAAGTTTGCTTGCTATTTATTCATTGCAATCAGCTTAGAGTACAAGGGGAAGGGGAATAGAATAACAGGACTTTGAATATTGATCGACTTTTCTTTTTCTCAGTGTCAAACTGAGAAGTTAGTGACTGCCTCTCACACAAGTTGTCAGTATTTGTGTCTACAGGAAAAATAGGATTTTAAATACAAGACAGGCAGGCCTTCTAAAACTGGAACCTGGGTTAATGCAATCTTCCTTTCTCTAAGCTATCAATATATTCATGTACATAGAAAAATGGAAGAACCACAAAATATATAAATATATTTTCCTTATTAACTCACACACATATACTCGATAAACAAAATTCATAAAAATTTATTTCGTAATTCTCTAAATCAAGCTTGTTTATTATTATTTTTTATTACTAGTTTTGTGCCATTTATTATTGATGCATTTTATTACAACAATCAAGGTCAATAAATACTTCATTACTTTTATGATTTCATTTTTAGTTTTACTCTATCTTGTTAGTGATACTTTTCATCATAACACTCTAAGTCAATAATTCTCAACAGTCATGCCATGTATTTAGAGCTTACATAAAATTGTGATGATCAACTGAATACCAAGTTAGACTGGGTTTTTTAGCTGTGGATGGCAACCAGTCTAAAAGAAGGACAACTCTGAATTCAAAACTAAAAATTGTCTATGATCTTTGACCCTTATTAGGATAGGAAGAAACAAAAAATATCATTATTGTTTTTTATCAGCACATTTGGTTGGTACACTTGTTATTGATATGATTATTTTACTTCATCTTATTGTTGCTTTTCATCATAACACTCTTGGTTAATACACTCTTCATTATTACTATTATGTTGTTGCTAGTTTTGCTCTTGCTTTCAATGACAAACATTCTGGGTTGATAAATTATTACTATCAATATTACTAGAATACAATTATTCCTTCATTTTCTTACAGTTGCTTCTTATTAAAAAATACTTTCTTTTATAATAGGTATCACCCATGAAAGTTAGTAAAGCCATTAAAAGACAACCAGTGCATAGAAGAATTAGGAACAGAAACATTAATAATGAGCAGAAAGTGAAAAGAGTAATCAAGAGGACAGTAGATAACAATTGACATTGCATTTAAATTTTTGCAGATTAAACTTGGCTGGAAAGCATAGAGTCAAAAAGGGAGTTCCACAAACAAGAAATGTGAGAAAAAAACTGCTAGCATAGAACTTATGGCTACATCTAGCCAGCTGAACTGTAAACTAATGAGTTCTTGATGCTAATCTAATACTGTGCTTAAATTCATAATGTTTAGGTACCATAACAAAGAGCTCATCTAAACAATTACCATAAAGGTATTTACAGAAAAGGCATAGAGATCCAACCTTATGGTGATGATCTGATGATCTGAGGCTGAGCTGTCAGATCAGAAATAATAGTATTGCTGATTCTCTTTGAATTTTATCAAGTAGCTCAAGGTAAATAGCAGAGGTACTAGACCATGCAATATTTTAAGCATGTATGAATGGTAAATTTATAAATATGTAAGATAGATTCTACAGATAAAATTTGCCTTGCATGACACAGTGGACTAACTTTTTAGCAGCTGACCTAGCAATGAATTCAATATAGTCTTTCCACTTCATGTCAGTTGAGAATTTTAGTCTGAGAAGGTCCAATGAGTCACATCCTGGAGGTTCGCATTAGCCCTGTTGATTGAAGGAAGAAAGATTTTCAAAGTAAACTGTATGAATTCAAATTTTATTTTAACTTGAATTTTTGTACCCTATACTCAGGACTGGTCCTGGGTATGACGGTAAACTATATCCGGCAGCAAAGCCTCTGATTGGGAGGTTGTGAGGAGCATGAACCACTTCTTAATTGCTATTGTTCCCAGGTCCACTATGAACGTGAGTGGTAGCACCTGTTAGGGTCCTAGCTATTGGCAAATAGTTAACCCTCAAACTAGGGTCAAAACATTATGAAAGTATAAAAATAGACTTTTATAGAAAAATATACATTTGAGAAGAAAAAATATTACCAAAATACATTTTTAAAGGAAAAAAATTGCCATATTATGTTTTTAAAAGAAAAAAATTATTACCAGCAATATATTTTTGAATACAAAACTAGATGACATCTTCAGTTTTCTAATAAAATAAATAAAAATAAAATTTTTCATAAAAATCTGACTAAATCAACCTTCTCACTAAAACCAAACATTAAAAAAGATACCCTAAAACCCTACCTTTTTGGCATTAAATAACCCACAGAAGTTGATATGTTGTTAAACAAAACTCAAACTATACCCAGGAATGGGTTATCAATTAGACGTGTAGACACTTCTGTGGCAAGTCAAGTCTGCTTTCAAATTTGAAGACAGTTTCATTGAATAACATTTTTATGATTTTCTAAGTTCAAGATGTGATCATCTTTTTTCTTTTACTATATTGATCTTTTATTTTGGATATCTTAATTTATTCTCAGTTAATAGGGCAAAGTTGGTAAATTTTCTAAAAATCGATTTTTCACATAAATAATTTAAAATTGAGAAAACAAAGAAAAATAATATTTTTTTAATTTGTGAAAGTAATGAAGATTTAGTAAAATTTTTGTTTGTGTATAAAGTCAAAGTCAGCAACTTGCTCCAAAGAAATCAATGTTGCATGAAAATATTTAAAAACAAAAAGGAAAGAACAGAGAAGATGATTTAGGGTGTTTATAGAAAGGTTAAAAGTCTCTATGAATAGAGAGCTAAGTCAGACAAGTTTTTCAAGAAGTACTGAAAAGGATGGAGAAATATCAGAATTGTTTTTTTCATTTGTTTGTTATACCAAAGTATTTTATATCAATAATTCCCAATAGGTAAGAAGTATAACTTTTTAACTTTGTAAATAATAATGTGTGTGCAGATTCTGGAAATTCAGATAAGCTACTTGTAGATATTTTATAAGTATAGCTTAGCCTGACTCTTGGCTAGAACATTTGTACATTTAGAGATTTACTAAGATTAACTTAGTTTGGTCTTAGGCTACAAAAGTGAAATGCTCAATGACAATCAAACTTCTTAGACCTCAAGACAAATTTGCTAACCATTCTTCTGACTGGGCATCTTATTTTTTTTCTTCTTGAATACTTAACTTTAAAATATTAACATAGCGGTTGGTGCCTGCTAAGTCTCCAAAGAAGCAATTCAGAAATAGTTCTTTTTTTATGCACAAAGTGTTTTCAGGTTGTGTGAGATTTTGACTTTTCACACCTGTGTCTTTTTGTGCCCAAAGAAAATTTGGACCATTTACTATCCCTCATTGTGTTTGTTTTTCCATCCATCCACATAAACTCAATAAATAGGTTACTTGCAGTTTTCCCACAGCTTTTTTACCTTCAGCATGTCCTTGTGAGTGTTAAATCCTGTAGACCCTCTTTCCTTATTATGTGCTCCCAAAATTTCAACCATCTTTTTCTGAATGGAAATATGCATTACTTTTTGGTTGCTATTTTTCTTAAGATTTTCATTATTTATTTTTTTATGTCACTTTCATTTATATATATATATATATATATATATATATATATAAGCATGCGGTGTAGATATAGAAGAATCCAAAGGAGTATCCTGTACATAAAGGTGGTAGGATAACTCTCTAAGAGAGCTCAAAATATATATGCATTTAAATACATATAGCACAAATATAAGAAAAATTAAGGCAGACACGTTATTTCATGGTAAATCGGAAGCATTGGGCTATTTCAGGCAAACTATTTGTGTAAGATCCGTGTAAAATCTTCTGTACAATAAAGACAGAAGCTGATGATGGTTTGCTGAAATAGGCCTATACTTTCAATTTACCATGAAATAATGTGTCTGCCTTAATTTTTTCTTATATATATATATATATATATATATATATATATATTTCATTTGAAAGTCAGTTGTTTATGCAATCTTGGTTTTAACCTTTCACTATCTTCAGGTGTTTTATAACAACAAAAAAATATACAATATATATGTATTGAGCACTTTTTAATACAACAATATTGTAGAAACACTAGACCAGATTAATAAATGTGCAAGATGGATTCTGGCAAGAAAAATTGTTCATCAAACTACTCATCCCAATTTAGCTTTCAGCATTTTCTGATCTATCAAACTAATTATTTTTTGCAGAAGGGAAGAGATTTGAACAAACAGAAAATTTTATTTTGTTTCATAATCTAAAATTGATTTTAGAATGTTTCGGTTGGCTGTACATTGAAGATCAGAAATAAAGGGATTGTCAGTGGTCAGGAATGAATTCAAGCATTATTGAGAGAATGCGGCTTTTATAGTATAATTCAAAAGTACATTGCACTTATTTCATATGTCAAAATCATGTGCAGTTTATAAGTTCTTTAGATTTATATACAAGCATTATTTCTTTCTACAAGAGTAAACTTATTCATATACAGAAATGTGTGGGTTTATATGCATGCGTCATTTATCTGTGAATAAATCTGTCTGTATGGATGTGTATGAGATTTAAGTATATGTTTAAGCATATATAATAGTGTGATTATGATTGTTAGAATGCTTATATAAGAATAAATGAATATTTGCATTTCAGTGTGAATCTAGATGTTTGCTCATGTGTGTAAAAGTTTGTGAATGTTTGTCTTGGAAAAGAGAAATGACTAAAAGACCATTTAAATACAAGGGTGCCTCTACTTTTCAGTGCAGTCAAGAATATCATAAAATACCCTCTGAGGGTCTAACCCATAAAATATCTGCACATGTCTATGTCAGTACAGGCTAAAGAAACAAAAAGACAAAGATAAATAATGAAGATAAGAAAAATGTAAGGGAAATAATATGAAGAAGAAGAAGGAGGAGAAAAAGAAGAAGAAATAAAGCAGAAAATATTATAAAAAGAAACAGTGGGGAGAGTTGAAAGAAAAAGGGTGGAGGTGTAAAAGAAAAGTGCCAGGAATAAATAAAAACTGGCAGATGAGAAGAAAAACAAAACTAAAAAGAAATGGTGTATCAAAAAAAAAGAGGAAATAAATCTGTGATATAAAAAAATTGGTGGAAGGTAAAAGATGTAAAGAAAACAAGAAAAAATGAAGGAAGTCTGAAAAGATGCTAAAGATAGATATATAAAAATAAGGAACAAAATAAGTAAGTGAGCTTATAAAGGAAAAAAAAAGAAAATGAAAAGTACAAAACAAAAGAAGAGTGAAAGAGTAATATATTACTGAAAGAGAATCAGCAGAAAAAATGTTCATAAAAGAAAAAAAAGAAAGAGATAAGGTTGAAAAATTTAAGTTAAAGAAAGATTTTCAGAAATGAAATAATGGATTAAGGAAAAAGTAACACGGGAAGAGAGAAGGTAAATTTGAAAGAAAAATAGAATAAAAGTTATAGAGTGTGTTGAGAGAAAGAGTGAGAAACTGAATAACAAAAATGATAAGAATTTATGAAAAAATAAAATAAAGGAAGGAAGGAAAAAAAAAAAGAATGTGAAAACTAAAAAAAAAATTTAAAATTTAAAAAGAATTAAATAAATAAAATAGCAACAGACAAAGTGGGAAAGCAAGGCTTTCCTTTCCACAATTCTTTTTGGCAGAGAAAAATGACTGATAATGAAGAAAAAAAATTAGTTTTGGATAGAAAAAAGGGATAGAAAGATAAAGAATTGAAAAAGAGAAGAAAAGCAAAAGTAATGAAGAAACAAAGAGAAATAATAAAAGTAGGAAATAAGAATAAGCAACGAAGAAATACAGGCTAAGAGAAGAAATGATAGTTTTAGAAAAAGAAAGCTGTTTGTGAAATTGATAGTTTATTTTATGATAAAAACAAAATAAGAAATAAAACATTGAAAAAGATACAGAAAGAAAAGGCAAAACATATAAAATATGCAAGCTATACATTACACAACACTGAATACACATACACACACAAGCAATCATACACTTATGCAAGCAGGGAAATTCATGCAAACACTGTCAGAAGAGATTATGTCCCCCTGATAAACTAAAAGCAATAATAATCATACATTAAGCATAAACCAAAATTTTTTTCTATATTTTATCTGTTTTAGTTATTACTATCTCTCTACCTTTGCATCAGTAACCACACCTCTACCGACCACCATCTTGACCGTCTATGCATATAAATAATGATACCATTTATTGATACGAGCTTTAGTATAATTGTACTTCTTTTTCCACTGGTAAAATATATCAACTTTAAAAGCCCAACATAATCTAAGAGCCTGGAAAAAGAATTGCTGGTAAAATGAGATGGTCTGGTCTGATCTGGTCCATTTCAGTCTGATTGGGTGGAGAAGAAGGTTGAAGGGAGAGTCATACTGTAAAAGAAATCCAGGGGCTTGAGTCACAACCACACACCCAGTGGCAAATGGTACTACAGATTAGATTGGTCTAAAGATATAATTCCCTTTGCTAACTGCACTGTTCAGGGGTAAATGTGGTATGCTTAGAATTAGTTATTTATATATTCCTGCTATCAAATATTTCGGCTGTATTTACTTTTCGGAAGAATCTTTGCAAAAACAAATATTTCTATGCTTATAAGACTCTCTGAAAAAGATATCTGCAAAGAAAAAGTTTGTACTAAGCAGGTAGAACTGATTTTAACAGTCTTAGAAGTTAATGGCCAAAATAGGCAAAGCTACAGAATAACCTTATTACATTCTTCATCATTGATAATCCTTTTTTTATCATTTATCTTGCTTAAACCAATTTTAGATGAAAAATAGCAAAGAACAGCAGCGTTTAATCATCATTATTATTTTTCACCTACTATCAGAAATATTTAGTTTGTTTTTTGCAGAAAATGGCTAAAGTGGGAAGTAACGGTAAAGTCAGTGGGCAATAGATAAAAAAAACTTTGTTCAAACAAAGTACGTTCATAATTTGACACTTAAATAGAACTGTTATTATTGTTTAATGCTTTTCCTTCTCACCAAATATGAAGTAACTGTCAGTTCTATTCTAATAGTTTTTTTCTGGCACATCAGACTGGTGGAAACCTTCGAAAAATTAAACTCAATGTCAACTGCCATCTTCTGTCTTCTTAAATCCTTTATTGTCTTTTTCTTCACTTCTCTTAATTAAAGTCTTATCATTTATTATTCTCTTTCACTCCCTGTAACCCCATACATCCTAGTGATATTGTCTCCTTGCTTAGGGTGAAACAGTAGAATATAAAAAGAAAAATATATAATCAGTAAATGGAAAGAAAATTCAATGCATTTATTAAATACAGTAAATTAAGTATAGACTTGATATCATGGATACATAAGCAGTTAGTATAGTAATTAACAATGCCTATGTGGTCATATATATGTAAGTTAAGTGTGAATACAAGTGTACATGTATGTTTACATATATATATATATATATATATATATATAAGTTCAAATTAGGATCAAATATGGATTAGACTTCAACAGAATGATAGGATAAGGAACAAATAGTGAACCTTTAAAAATTTTACACATTTAGTTTTATTTAAACCTCATCAGAAATGAAATATGGAAAAGAAAGTTTTGGTATTTTTAGTTTGTTTTTTCTTCATTGATTAAGCAGACCTCACATGTATTTGTCTTGTCTGCTAGTGATTATGTATATATTTTTGTATTTGGGTATCATAATTCTAGTTGGTCTATGTGAGATTTGGTTGATAATGAGTGTGTGTGTGTAAGTGAGTGAGTGAGTAAGAAAAAAATAAAAATACACTATTTTGTCCATTCTAGGACCATCAAAACCAGGAGATTCATTTTAATCACAAAACATATAAGGTAGATCTACACAGTATCCAGCCATTTAGCATTAATAATAAAGTAGTCCAACTGGAGCAATATTTGTTTTATAATTACACATATGTATTTCATCATTCTTTACACTTCTCAAAACAGTTGCCAAAGTCATCTTTTGGGATCTTCATCAGCTGCCTTCTCCTTAATTTTGCAATTTTGAATGCTTATCCTTATATTTCTTTCAATTTTCAAAACAATCTACAAAATCCACTTTTGTGATTACCATCAGGTGCTTTGCTCTATTTTCCTTAATCTTGGGACCTCAGACACTTATACCAGTCTCTCTCCCACTTTTCAAAACAATCTGCAAAGCCCTCTTTTTGATTACCATCAGTAGCTTTCCCCCATTTTCCTTAGTGTTGGAACTTCAAGTCCCATTCACATTACAAAACATTGTGCTTAGTCCTTATTTTGGATTACCATTAGTTGTCTGTTCACACTCTTCTTAATCTCATCCATGGTATTTCAATAATTATTTTAACTTTGGAAAATGCTAGTAATTACAGAGAGACATCCCTTGATTTTAGGGAATAACATTTTTTTTTAATAATCATTTCACCCCAAGCAAAGCAGGACAGCCACTGGTGCACAGTGGATTACAATGAGAGAAAAATCAAGGTACAGGGGGTGTCAAAGAAAAAATAATAGAAGGAATCAAGGAGATAAAAGTTGGAAATTGACAATGTATTTAAACTTTTGGAGATTGCAGCTATCAGGGAAACAAGCAAATGGTAGGAAGTTCCACAAATGAAAAGTGTAAAAAAACAAACTGTTAGAGTAGAAGATGAAGTTACATATAAATTTGTGAGATATGTATTGCCATAAATTCTTAAAAGAGACATGAAGAATCTGTTCATTTTGGCAATGTGAATGCAACAATCTCATAGACAACAAAATTACAAACTGATAGCTCACTGGCAACTTAAAGACTGTTTTTTCATGCATGAACAGTACAAACCTTTCTGGTTGGTTACTAAGTTACATGAAGGGTTTTATCAACAGTTTCTTTTTACACATATTTACTTTAAACGCAATTATTCATTAAAACTAGACTTTATTTTTACAAATAATTTTATGATTCATAAATCTATCTGAAAATTTTTTAATGATTTTAAAAAAAGAAAAAGTATATTTAGTTATGCATTGATTCTATCTTGTGATGTAGGATTTTATAGCAGAAGCAATGTTCTTATCTAAAACTACAGACCTTTAACAAGCCCTTGCCTCATTACAATACTTGGGATGATCCTTCAGATGCAGAAATAGAAGTAAGAATTTTAGAACTGGAAATGAATGTTGTCTTTTCATTGAATTCATTTTCAGTATCTGTTTTTACAAGTAGAAAATAAATAAAAAGTATAAAGATATGAGATGTTTGTCTTTGACATATGATTTTAAGTTTTCTCTTAAAACATTGAAATAAATCATAAAATTTTATGTCAGTTTAGAATTTTAAATAAAAATAAAAATGAATGATTACAATTTTTAAAAAATGATCAATATTAATAGATAATCTTTAATGAATAAAAATGTGTTTTGATTTTTGTATGATTTTATTTTTACAAAATTAAAATAAAAAATCATATTCTTAACCTGAATTTAGATCTTGCAATCAAGAATACATTTTTCTTATATTGTGTTATATTGCAAAATTCTGCCTTTCATGTTTGCTATAGTTGCAGTAATAAAAAGAAAATAACTTTTCTTTATTTACCTATCATCCAATATCAATGGGATGCCAAGGAGCAAAATTAATCTAAGCCTTAGAAGCATACTGGTAAATGTTAAGTTCTCTACATTAAAAGGTTAAATGAATAAGCAGTCGACAGAAACCATATGTAAGACGGATTGAACTGAAGGAAGAAGTATCAGATTTAAAAGGATAAAACAAATCAGGAAGGAAAAGAAGAAAAAGTTATCCATAATTCAGTTAGCTGAAAATAGATATGTATCCAACTTCCTGATTCTGTTCAGACATTAGTTAGATAATCTGCGTTATTCTTAACTGCAATATAGGTCATGGAATGATTGTTAGAATTTAGGTTAAACGGTGCTCTGGTACCATATGCACCAAATAAGAGATTTTTTAAAATAATAAAGACAAATATTGACTATAAAAGGATACCCATAAATAGTGTCTAGAGATTAACCATTAAAATATGCTTTGCTTTGTAGATTAACTATATTATAAAATACTGTCTGCAATGTCAAATAAGAAATCTTAAAGATTGGCATCAAGATGTAAATTTGAATATCACATTTGAACTGTTATTCAATATAAGTCCTTCTATATGGCAGTGAATGCTGTAAAATATATTCACAGATAAAGAGGAAACTTTAAGCCACAGAAATGTGGTTCTACAGAAGAATGCTGAGAATACCATAGACCAAACAAATTCTTGGGGAAGTAAATAAATTCTTGCTGAATCAAATAAAACAGAATTAACTGAACTTGAACCATTACACTATCCCCACATCTACAGTATTATATTAGTGTGTGTGTGTGTGTGTGTGTGTGTGTGTACTAGCTTAGATTATATATATTTTACAATGATATTTTTTTTCTAATTACTGTTTGAAAAACTATCTCTTGGACTTACCTCTATATATTTAGCCTTTGTTCATCAGCTATTCATATATACAATACCTACCAGCACATTATATAGAAACAAATCTTTAATAGATATGTACTGTTTTATTTTTTATCATTTCATCCCAAACAAAGCAATGATACCACTAGAATGCAAAGGGTTACAGAGAGTGAAAGAGAATGTGAAGATGTTAGTGAAGAGAGATGAGGAAAATAAATAGAAGAAAGAAAGAAAGCAGAAGGAAATTCAACAGGCGTGAGGTGCAAGAAAAGAAACAATTAAAATAGAACATATAGTTACATCTAGAAATTTCAACATTAAAATGGTGTGACTTAGTTGTAATCTAGTAGCATAAACATTTAGCATCAAGGTTTAGTTATAACTTTTTGAGTCTTAGTTTTAGACCATCAAATCAAAAATGTGGGCA
Source organism: Ascarosepion bandense (assembly GCA_037127315.1). NCBI lineage: Eukaryota > Metazoa > Mollusca > Cephalopoda > Sepiida > Sepiidae > Ascarosepion > Ascarosepion bandense. The sequence goes on from JBBBDQ010000154.1 coordinate 9,281,066, forward strand.
TTCCAAGTTGACATATAGAATCTTAAGTCATTTGTTGCTAACTGTTGTGCTTAACATCTAATCCTCATACTCATTGGCTAGTTAGAGGTTATAAAACAATCATCAACCAAACAGATGCCACAGAACAATTACTGACCAAACAGACATTACAAAATTATTAACAGAACAAATTCAGATGCTTATATACATAGTTCCTTTCAGTAAGCAAACTGTCTAGCAGAATTTGGGTTATAGACTTATTGACTGTTTGAAAGTAAATAATATATAAACTGGGCTTTTGGTGATAGACCAACCTAGAAAAATAACAACATCTAGACCACATAAATGAACAAGGTTACAAAATCTGATTAAGAAAATCAAGGCCATTGAGTGATTGATTGATTTTGGGGAAATTGATTGAACATAATAATCAAGCAACAGTACAAGATGTAGACCACTGACCACCAGTCACAAGTTGTAAAGCTTCACACTGTCGGCCTGCCTAATTGGTTTTTACATTATGGGATATTGATTAATTCAAAGAACATTTGCAGTGAGGTGACTGGGTCAGTGCTGTGAACCAGATTGGAATAGAAATTACAATTTGTCTAACTTCCAAAATGAGCTTAGATTTATTTTGTGAACTGAATTTTTTGGACTACTGTCTTCATTGTTGCTGTTTACTCCCTGCAGTTTTTTTTAAAGTTGTGTTGCTTTTAATAATCTTAAATCTTGTTCACAATTTTTTTCTAATATTAGAACTTATAATCATCTTATAAGAGTAGGTATTTACCCATCACCCCCATAGCAACATGATGTGACACAAGGTTGGGTTAAATGTGGGGCAACAGAGCAAGTACACCCAAGCAAGGGCCAAAATAGCTCAGCTTCCACAACCATCAGGTGAACTGACATCAATATTACTATCGATTCTCCATTTCTTTTGTAATGTGTTGGATACTGCCATGGGCATTAGTTTCCCAGGATCAGGCATCTCTCAACATCTAATCCCCAGCTGTGTCACTGCCTGAAAACATAGACACAACTGATAGATTATATTACATTACCTGAGCTAGGTAAGTATATATTACAAGAGTACATATAAACCCAAAGTGTTTGAAGATTACAGATGCTGTTTTACAATTTCTGGAAACTCAACAATTTAAAACATGGGGAGTGAATTAACAATTTTACCTTAATAAGCTTAAATGGCTAAAATAAGGTTTAAAATTTGAAAAAAGTCAATTTTCATCTATTTGCTGCCTTCTTACAAAATTTAATTATGACAATTGTGTTGTTGCTCATTGTGAGGCATTTATTAAAGGTTTCAAATGTGTTGTATCAGTTTCATATTAAGACCTGTTTTAGTCAATATCAGATTCTAACAGATACTTTGAGACTAGTACTTGTACTGAGAACTGACTTTTAATGTTAGTATTGTCAAAGACTGATCTCAGTTCTCTTTAATTTGTATTTGTCTTTTTGTTGTAATTAGTCACATTCAGGGGTAGTTCAAGGTACTAGCAACTTGGGTAGTCACCCTGATCACCATCTAGGTCGAGGAAGCAATCAAGCCATGTGTCATGTGTTTGGGATTTTCCAAACAAAAATGTGATCTCTTGACTGAACTGAACATCACAAAAGAATTATTTCTTGAAATTTTAAAGCTTCCAGTAGAAGTCATTAGGTTCATAAATTAGAGAATGTCATGACAAATCTGTGGGTCACATTGAGAGTAATGCTTACTATATACTCATTATTATGGCAACCAAAGAGAGTTTTAGCAAACTAAAGTTTATATAAACATACTTGCAGTCACTCAATTCTTTAGCTGTTTTGTCAATAGGAAACAATCTTCTAAAGAAAATAAATATAGAAAGTATCATGAAAAGTTTTGCAGAGCTAAAGGCTAAAAAATGTTTTAAGTGGGATAAGGAATGTTTTCTTTAGCTTGCATTAAGTTGTATATTGTAATAAACTCATTATTCTATATTTTCAATTGTTCTCCTTGTGAAAGTTTTTTAAAAATTTGGATTTGTAAGAGTACAGAAGTTCAGCTTGACAGGGGTGCCAATAACCCTAGGGTCATATTGATAAGTGATCACATACTAATCTTGAATTACCCCAAGATTATCTTACATCATGATTAATGCTCTTGATACCAAATCTTATGTCACATAATACAATTTTATATTCTAATAGGCTTTTCTCTTTTGTATCTTGGCTTGATGAATTTAAGTGTATTCCTAGATTGGCAGCTAGGTCTCATTACTTTTATGTTGAAATACCTAGATGTAACCATCTGAAGTCCATTCAATACAAAGCTTAAATGATTAATGAGGTATGTGATGTAAATGAAAGTGGTGGGAATGTGGAGTAAAGATTTTGAAGACAAAGTGGGTAGATAATGATTGACTTTTGACTCCCAGAGGTTAAGATTGTTGTGGAGTCTGTCTTGTTAAATATCAGTTCTTGGAAAAAAGCTGTTTGAGTGGAATTTTCTCCTTACATTTGAAACATGGAAAGAATTAACATGGCATGTCCTAGCACTAAGAGCCTAAACTGGTAAAACTATAGAATGAGGCTCATCTGAACATTTGCTATATAATTAATGCAACTGGCTTGCAACATTGTATTTGTGGGAAAGAGGCTGAAGTCTGGTGAATAAGTCTTCTCCTACAAGGCCATGTAAACTTATTTTATCCAAATAGCTCAATCAGAATTCAAGCACTATTTTGCAGGCTGATAACCTTTATTCAACTTGACTTTTTTAGTCAAAGCCCAATACTCTTTAATAAAAATGAAATCTAATTTCGTTAATTTGAACATTTTAAGATATAGAATTTTGGAGTTTTCCCTGTATAGAACTGATGTTAAACTAATTATATTTTGCACTTGTTTACTACCCATAATTCAATGTTTGTATAAAAATATAATTTTTATAAAAATTAAATCACAATCATACTGCTATGAGTATATAAACAGCCAGTTGAGCAATGAAAAATAACTACCTAGCACTAATATGTATTTTAACATCTAAAGAGTATTCAATCAAGAAAGCAATTATATCCTGATGTGCAAACTTTTGGAACCACATTGTTAAACTCGTTATTTCTGTTAATTTTACCCCAAATTGAGAGTTATTTAACAGTATGATTTTCTCAGTACATTTTATTATCTTTAAAGACCAGAAATCAAGTGACTGCATTTTTGTTAATAATATTTCTATGGATCATAGAACATTGTAAGCACAGTGATGTGGAAAAAAGCCAATGCAAAAATACTAGGCTACCAGTGAAATTTTCACCTTTCAGCTCTTTCCTTAAGTCAAAATGGATTTGTTTTTACAAAACTTGATCTTTATTATTTCAGAAAGTAAAAAATCTCAAAGTATGGAGTTAGTTATTAGTGTTACTTAAATTCATTGACATTGAATGAAACAAGGTCCAGATTTTTTCACCGGAATTTTTTCCCATTTGTCTTGGCAGTAATTCCAAAGTTCTTGGAGATTGTTTTTGTTGGAGCACTTGTTTCTTCAGTTTCCATCACAATTACTTTGAGATCAAGACCTAGTGCTGGCCAATCTTCCAAAAGTTGAGCATCTTCATCTTCAAGCAACATTTTGGTTGCACATGTGTAGCAAGGAGCACAATCATGCTGAAAACATTCTATCTTTATAGTCTTCCAGAATATTAGACTGTTGTAAACAAATAGTTTTGTTGCTTAGGTTTCAAAATTTTACCAATTTTCTTCTAACATTGTGTTGATGCAGTCCCACACAATTACATGTCCATCAATACATTTTACTGTCATTGTGGGTGGCATATCATCATTGTATCTATCTTCTATTGGTTTTCTTACATATTTTCTGGCATTAGAATATAACTCTTATTTTGCATTCAACACAAAAATTATTTTCCAGCATCCAAAATTTTATGTTCTTTTCACAACTTCAATCTTCTTTTTCAAGTTTTGGGCTTAATGCTTGTTTTGTTTTTGTTTTGTTTTTTTTGTTTTTTCTTCTGTTCAAGTTGTTAGTGTATAGACTGAAACCTCATTGTTAAGACAGCATTTATTGCTCTCAAAACTCTCACAACCTTTCTTTCATCTCTCTTGTCTAACTTTTGCAGTTTTCTTTATACTGAAAACACTTCCAATAAAAGCAACTGTCTTTTGGTTTGAAATTTTAGCCACTATTTTAGTGGAAAAATTCAGAGTAATGTTCAACTACAATGACTTGCCAAGGCACTTTATACCCATGCTAATGAGTCTGAACAATTCCAACTTAGAAATTTGCATATTATTATGACTTTCATGGGTTCAATAATTTTGCTTGATCTTTTTCACTTTTAAGCTGCTTAAAATGTCTTCTAGTTTTGTATTCAAAAATGTTTTGCTGAGAAAAAATTTTTTTCATTCAAAAATGAGTTATAGGTAATAATTCTTTTTTCAAATGTGTATTGTTGGTAATATTTATCCTTTAAAAATGTACATTTTTCTGTAAAAGTCTATTTTTATGTATATATTTCTATAAAAGTGTATTTTTATACTTTCATAATGTTTTAACCCCAGTTTTGATTATAGAGTTAACTATTTGCTCATAGCTGGGACCCTAACAGGTGCTACCACTCTGAGTCAAGGTGTACCTGAGAACAACAGAAATTAAGAGATGATTCCATACTCCTCACAACCTCCCAATCAGAGGTCTTGCTGCCAGATGCAGTTTACCATCATGCCAAGGACCTTTAAGCTGCTTAAAGTGGTATATCTTGTTACAGGGCATATACAAAACACAACTTATTTTCTAATCCTGAATGTCCACAGATATGACGTGATAAAAGCATAAAAATCTTAATAAAATAAATGTACATAATCCTTTTATGTAGTTGATTAGAAATCTTTGCATAATAGTATACACATTCTAATAAAGGAGCAGTGACACTTAGACTGAAAATTATATTGAATTGTGAAAGTGTATGTCCCATGAGTGTCAAATTCTCAACTCCTCTTTTCATTAAGCCCCAAAAGTTTCAACACTTGCTGACTCTAAATATAAGTGTCCTTTTTTTGTATTCATTTTAGCTAAAACTTCATTGTTGTTCACATGTTCCATCCATGATGTTCTTCTGTAGAATCACATTTCTATTGTCTCAAGTATCCTCTTCATCAGTGAGAAAACTGTACAGCATTCACTGCCATAAAGGATTATTAATATTACATAGCAGTTCATCATTGCTTTCCAACAAAAACTAAAAACATTTCTTGTTCCTTGATACTTTGTTTAGCTTTTGGAAGGCTTTTTTGATTTTTCAATATGCCTTTGGATTTCTGTGTCACATTTTTCACTTCCCAGATTTCAACAATAAGATAAAGAAAACATAAATAAAAAATTGATTAAGAAAATGCTTCATCATGGAATGCAAATAATTAAAAAATAAAACAATGTTTTGTCATAAAAATAAGGTTAATGACTGACAACAATTAAAGCAATTAAAAAACAATTTTGAAATGCATAAAAAACAGAGAAGTAAACCCTTGTTTTTTATTTTGTCTTCAGAATAATTCTCAAGTCATTATTCCATGAGTCATTCTGATTTATATTCTCTTCATTGTTTTGATTCAATTCCATTCAATGATTCCTTCAGCCTTCTGCAAATAGTGGCAGTGAAATGCCTTGCTTGGGGTGAAATGATTAAAAAAAATATTCTTGTGGCCTTGTGCCACAAGAATATAAACTACTGTATAAGTTCAACCATCATTTATCTTACATATCCTCATTATCTGTATTTTATTTCTCTTCTTATGACCATACAACAACCTCACTCAGTAAACCACTACCTTCAGTGGCTCTTAGCCTTATAATGGGGGAACATCTAATAATCATCATCTCAAGAAGCATTTGCTTTTTTATTGATGATTCTATATATGAGCAATTCTGACAATCAGTTTGAATAGTTTCCAGTTATGCATACTGAATTTCTTTTGTATGTAATGATCCTTCAGAACATAAGCAATCATGGATGTCCACAACTTCTTTTCCCTTGTAGCTTTAATCAATTTTTGTTTTCATACTATCCTTCCCAGTCTATGTCCTGCTATTCATTTACAAAAGCTTATTCCCTATTTTCCTCTGTTCTTGACTCCAATATGTCCAGTGAGTATTAAATTTTCAAAGAACCTCTTTATCATGTGTCCCAAAAGCTTCAACTATCTCTTTTCAATTCAAAAGAAAGCTAATTTTCTCAGTAAATAATGAAAAAATCATCTACTGAAAGAAAAAATAATTGCTAAGATGAGGATTCTTATCCAAATTATTGAGACAATAATGGATAATATTACCAAATTTTACACAAAATTCTTATGCTATTGAACTTTTGTCTAGAAGAATCCAAATTTTCATCATTTTTTTATCTATCAGACTTTTGCAGAAATAACATGAAGAAATTTCTTTCTCTACTAAATTTGGTTGCAATAATGATTTATCTAGAACAGGTGATGTATGCTTAAAATGAAAGCATTTTTAATCAGCCATGTTGATTTTAACATTAAAGACATCAGTCTTACTTATTTCACAAACCTTAAACATGTATATCAATGCTAAAAATATCAATATAGGCACATATGGGTTTTCACAAACATTTTAGAAACATCCTTATCAAATTACACATCATGATGGTTATAGATCATTTCTTGAGAAAAAATGTCTTTTATGGTAATTGAATACTTTCTAATTAACTCTCAAGATTATCAGAAGTTTTGTCTGAGAGGTGAGATATTTTTTCTCTACTGATAAGAACATTTGCATAATAATTTGTTTTTGTCAGTTAAAAATTCCAAAAATACTAAAATACTTAATCATCTACATTAACATAGGCATCATCTGGGTAGGGAATGCAAACATGTCATTCACTGCTTTCCCCAGATCAATCGATCATTTGAACTTATAACTCTTTATATGTATGCAAATAAAGGAACATAGTGCAGATGGAAAGTGCGACACGGAGATCCGAAGGCGAATTGGCATGGCAAAGGACGCGTTCCAGAAGATGAGCAAAATACTAACACACAAGAAGATCTCATAGAAACGAAGAAAAGAGTGCTAGACTGCTACGTGATGTCAGTTCTTCAGTACGGCTGTGAATGCTGGACAATATCATCGAAAATGAGGAAAAAACTGGAAGCGGCCGAAATGTGGTTCTACAGAAGGATGCTACGGATATCGTGGACTGAGCATACAAGCAACGACGAAGTGTTTGAAAGAATGGCAACAAAAAGGAAATTGATGTTGAGCATCAGGAAGAGACAACTGAAGTTCCTGGGACATGCAATGAGGAAGGAGAGCCTGGAGAACCTGATACTGACTGGTCAGATAGAAGGAAGGAGAGACAGAGGAAGGCAGCGGATAACATATCTGCAGAGTCTGATCAGGTGGATGACGGAACGGGGGTTGCCAGGAGCAACAGGAGCAAACATACTAAGAGCCACAAGGGATAGGGAGACGTGGAGATCCATGATCGCCTACGTCCTGAAGGGACAGGGCACATAGAAGAAGAAGAAGTGCAGTCCAATTTTATGTTCCCTTATAAAAAGACTGTATCAGTTTTTGCTGGGGTTCATATAACAGAATTGCCAATAAGATATATTCCAGATATATCCTTTTGAACTCCCTTAAAAAAGTGGCAGAAGTTCCCAGTTTCCACTTTTTTCATAACTAGACAGAATACATGCTAGAAAATATTTCTTTTTTCATATATGAAAAAGTGTAGATTGAACAAATTCAATTTTTTGCTGGTACCCATTATTTTAAATAATAATACATAGTGATATAACATAATAGGATAGCTGGTCTTTCTGGGTACCCGACTATTGTAAATATCTATAAAGTGATTAAATTTATTAGGATAGCTAATCATTTGCAGGTTTCCCACTATTGTAAACATCCACATAATGATAGGATTTACTTGTTTTTTGGTGAATAACATGTAATTGTAAATATCTACACAGTGATAGAACTTACTTGGATAGCTTTTCTTTTAAAGGTACCCTATTATTGTAAATATCTACATAGTACTACAACTTATTTGGATAGCTTGTCTTTTGCAGGTAACCCATTACTGTAAATATCTACATAGTGATACATCTTATTTGAATAGCTGGACTTTTGTAATGTTTTTGTTGATGAAATTTTATATGTGTAGGAATGGAAGTGTGAGAGATATAAAAACCTGAGTGACAATTATAGTTGGTCACTGACAGGAAGTGCTGAAGATGCTGAAATTTAAAATTTTCAATTATTTTTTTTTTCTGAGGTGTCTAGACTGGTAGTCTAGTCAATTTCATCCTGTTTCCTCATGCCTTTGGTTTTGCGTTTATCAATTTTGTTATTATTTATCCCACTTTTAATAATAAAAGATTTGTCAAGAAAGTTTAAATGTTATAAGAACCTGGATGTCTAACGTTTTTTTTTTTGATGCATAGAAACTTATAAACCATATTCTCCCATATATATATATATATATATATATATATATATATATATATATATATATATATTATTTGGATACAAGTTATTTTGCAACCTAGATTTCTACCTGTTGGTATCTTCAGGTGATTTGCAATCACTGATTTAACCATTTTTTTAATGCTCAGGTAACAGGGATCTTTTAAGAATGCACAATTTTCTAAATTAGGGGAAAATAATTTCAATTTCTTAGAAAACAGATAAAGTCATGAATGAAAAGTAGAAACCTAGGTTGCAAAATCACTAATTTCCAAATGAAAAATATTAAACAGTTCTATAATATAATTGTATAGAACACTTTTTAATATAACTATGTACTGGCCTAATTTAATTATGACCAAAAACTAACTAATTATATATATATATATATATATATATATATATATATATATTGACATGAAGTACAAACCAAACATTTAGGGCATTTAAACAGTGCATTCAAACTAAAGAGATTTTTGCTTGTATCTTTCATGAAATCCTGTATAGAGATTACTTCAAAGAAGATGGTGGAAACTATATATAACATCTTTTGTAAATATTCTTGAAACTTAAGAAAGAGAGAGAATATACAGCCACAGTCTCACAATACTAATGTAATTGCTATGGTTTCTAATAACAAGTAAGATTTTTAAGGCCTCTCATCTGATTTTGCATTTATAATGAAATAGCTTGACAGATTAGACTCTGTAGGCCTGGTTGGTAAGTAGTATTGCTGCCAACCAATGCTACAGAGCCCTGTTTGCCTTGCTATTTAACCAATAGTAGGCTGGAGTAGTAATGGATTCCTAATATTTCCCAAAGATAATTGTGAAAAAGTGAATGCAATGATCTAAGTTGAAATTTGAAGTCAGTATGCTAAACCCACTTCCTATGAGCACTATGCCTATGCTACATACAACTTTTAGTAACATCTTATAACTATATATATATATATATATAATGGGAGAATATGATTTGTATATTTATATAAACATATACTGTTAAATATAAGAGACAATGAATGTCTATTATGTTTAATCATGAGCCTTTCTAAACATCGTATTTTGGCTTTAATTTCAGTTGAAAATAAAGACAAAAATTCTCCAACATTTGGATAATTTTTTATTAATTTGCTTCTAAGCTTTCGGCTCACATGAGCCATCTTCAGAGAGGTTATTTAGATGGTAATACAATAACATCCACCATCACTGACAATTTTATTTTGTGTTGACATAAAACTCCACTAGGCAAAGGTAATAGTTACCAAAAATAACAAACGCAGTTCTCAAATTTGCAATGCGGTTCTATGACATCACACCGTGTGATAGCATGAAATGCCAACAAAACCATGTATTCAAATGCAATGTAACATGTTATGTCCAGATTTAAAGGTGATTTTATTAAGTGTTGGTTGTTTAAATTTGATGTACATGGCCTTCAATATCTGAAGGTTCCTCTTACTGTGTGTATGAGTAAGGATCACCGTATAGTTGACCAAAATCTGTCTGATATTACCTACATGTTTATGTTTTTCAGAGAAATGTTGTCTATTTGTACTCTGATCAGAAAGATGACATGTAAGTCTACGGGAGAGCGTGGTTGAAGTAAAACCAATATATGTACTGGGTTTTTTATTAGTATCAGAGATGCAATCTCTGAATGGGCATGTAAATTGGTACACTACATTGGTTTTTTGTAGAGAATTTAGTTTAGTGCTTGTAGGGTTATTATGTGTGTGGACATATATATATATATATATATATATATACACACAATGTGTGATGGGTAAATTATTTTCATTTTATATTTTAATTTTGCATGTTTGTTTGGGATTTTGTCAACTGCCCAGGATAGTAGGGTCAGTTGGGCACTGTCTGTGAGTAAAAGAACACTATAAGAAAATCATGCTCTACTGTTTGACATTTGTGTTGGAAGCTCCAGTGAAAATAATTCAGAGTGTTTGGGTGTCAATCAGAACAGTGCAAAAGATTCAGAAAGATTTGGATGCGTCTAATGGTGTTTATGAAGCTCAGCAAACTAACTCATTATCATTCTGATCAGAAAATAACCCCTGAATTTGTTGGTGAGGGTCTCATACTCTACACAGAGATCTACATCAAGTGCTCTGAGAATGTAATGCTGCTTTAGGTCAAGAGAGTGGCTGTGGAAGTCCCAATGTTTGGTAACAGGACTCTGCACCATGCCACACAAACAGGAGAACCCATTTATGGCTGTCAGACTATTTCTGCAGCCACATCACCCGCTTCATCTGGCCTACTTAATTCCCCATATGCCAAAACCCTTGCTTATTATGCATGGGGCATAGTTGAGAAAGAGACTAATAAAACTCCTTGTAACACCAAAGATGAACTGAAGGCAAAGATTATGATAATATTCACAAAGTTACAATCCAGAAGAGATACAGAAGATTCCAAAGTCATCTGGAGACAGTGGTTGAAGCCAGTGGTGAGCTTATTGAATAAATTTACTCCTTAGTATTTGAAGATATTTTATGCAATTTTGGTAAATGTATTTATTAAAATGAAATGTGAGTGTTACTTTCATTTTTGCATAATTTAGATGACAGTTTATTCATTGCATCATTTACTTAAATACCTCCTCATATATATTGACACCTAAGTAACATACACTGATGTAACATTACAGACACAATATATATATACACACACCCACACACATATATATATGTGTGTGTGTGTGTGTGTGTGTGTGCATAAAAACATAAAATACATTGACAGTTGCATATATTAGATAATAGCAAATTTACTTTTGTTTATTTCTTCTCTATTATTCTCAGCTTCAGGTGGGCAAAATGAATTTAATTTAATTATTAGTAATTTTATTGTTTATTTCCCCGTCTCTGGAACTTTTCGGAGAAAAAAAAAAGAAACAAACCAGTAATAATTCCAAAATATCTTTCAGCTGAATTGATTCTTTGAATTTATGCAAAGAGTGTCTATGACAGGTATCCAGTTCTCAGCTGAGAAAGGTATACAACAAAAATGGGAAGTCTTTAAGAAATTCCCCTGGTCTGGCAAATATTCAGTAAACTTTCTTGATTCTCTCAGAGTTATATTCCAACAACACCTGCTGAGTAAAATATTTGAATAAAGAATAACAAAACACACTGTCATCAACTTATCCCACATGCTCCAAGCTGGATTTTTTGTCAGAGGTCTCATTTACAAACAAAATCATAGATGAATTAATTTAACTCAAACTATTATCATTAATATAAAACAAAAGTCAGTTGATTTACAATTTTTATATATTCTTAAGTGTCTTATTATTATGTTAGATGTTATCTTACTGCAGAAAGTTTAGTCAGTATTATTAACCTTAAATTCATGTCTACTTAGCAGATAAAGTTAGGTTTTTATAATTTTCACTGATGATTTTTGCCAAATTGAATCTGCATATTATATGATTAATTTGATACTTACCCAATTGTTGCAGAATTGATTATTCTTTATTTTATAACATATAAACATTAATTGTTTATTTTACAACTTGTTAGAGTGTGGTAAAAAAATTGCAATTAGAGCCATTTTATTGCTGTGGGAAAAAGGACTGAGTGCAAAGGTGGAAAGCCAAATAAATTAATGATGTGGAAGGCCCAGGAACTTTTTTTTTATAAGCGTTCACCCCAAACAAGGCATTTCACTGCCACTACTGCGCAGGGGGCTACATAGAGTGGAGGAAAGATGATTAAATATAGGAAATGTCAGAGGGTGGGTAAGGATACCGAGAATGGTTAAATATAGGAAATGTCAGAGGGTGGGTGATAAGTGGGTAAGGATACCGAGAATGAGGGTTGGGTAGATGAGAGTGTTCTGAGAATAATTGGAAGTTAGTGTGATAGAAGGTGTCTATTGACCCTACATTTAAACACCTGGAGATTGTAGGTGTCAGGAAAGCAGACATGTGGAAGGGAATTCCACAGGCAGGAAGTGTGAGAAAAGAAGCTGTTGGAGTAGAAATTACGGTTACATCTTATCTGTTTAACTGTTAAAAAACCTGTGGCACTAAACTGGTTCAGGAGCTACAAGGAAAGTGACACCAGCATTGGAAACAAACCAAAGTCAAAGAGATTTTCTGTTGTGGAAGATGAGGCCTTGTTTGAAATAGTTGAACAACAGGCAAGCACAATCCCTCATATATTTTCAGCAGAACTTGGTCCTTCATAAAGCACCATCAATTAAAACCTGTATCTTGTGAACAGACACTATCAAAAGTTCCTCATGAACTTACCAATGACCAGGCTCAATAACATGTGGACATTTGCAAATAACTGCTAGCAAATCTTCAGAATGTTCATGTTTGGCATCAAATTGTAACTGGGGATGAAAAATTGATTTACTGAGTGGCTTGAGCCTTGAACTGGGTTAACAATAGTCCAAAAAGTATGAATACATAAACAGCTGAAGATGATTAAAAAAAGAGTCATGCAGATACAACATAAAAACAGCCATTTATTTTGTTTCAGTGTAATATTTATGACGTTTGGCATTAAGAAACATTTGTAATGTGAGTCACTCCAGGAGAAATAAGCTAGAAGTTTACGCTTCCATGGCAATGAAACATGTGTAAAAATGTGTCTTCTGGGTATAGGCTCTGCATATTAGTGTTGGAAAAAACACTTCAAATTATAAAAATCAATTATGATACCAATCAGGACTGTTCCTGCATGATCTATTCACAATCTATAAGAAAACAGTTCTAACTGGGACATGTCAAACAGGGAGGCACAACTTTTGAGTTTATAGGATACTAATTCTATATCATTCAACAGTTAACTAAAACACACAAAGTAAAATTGCACACCAGCAAAATCAGATTCAAACGACTAAAAACATTTTGGAAAAACCCAGACTAAGGCAAATTTCAGTGTGAAAAGTAACATTCTGGATCCTGATTGAATAGAAAATCGAAAATTGATATATGACATAAGTCCAAATTTTTTTCACACCTGAAGAAGAAAATACTTGCTGGATCCGGTCACATGACAAATCCACTACTTAAAGGACACCTCTTGACTGGTCAAAATAAGTTCAATATGGAAGCAGTTAGCTGATGGACTTTGTGGCAATGTAACAAAAGAAATTTCAAGAAGCCGACCCAAATGTAAGGGTGCGTCACAGATTCATTCAGCCTTTTCTTCCAATTTTTTTTCCTTATTTTTACTCCACACTACCAAAGAAAACAACAACAACAGAACACTCTATGTATAATTTCTTTATTTGTTTCACCTTTCTCACCCTGTCACCAACCTACCAAAAAGGAGAAGGAACATAGACTTTTCATTCTGCTACTATCAATCATGAACTCTTAACTTCTGTGGGACATTTTAAATACTTACATTTCTCATTGAACAGTTTTAACTACAAAACTGCATGCATTTTCTCTATGAACATTTTTATTCTCACAAATATGTCATAGTGTTCAGTTAACAAATTTCATTTATATTTTTCTTGTTACAATTTTGTTACGCAGTTAATAAATCTTTACTTTAATATACAAACAAAATATTTTATCCTTCCACATTTCAACATCCTGCCTTCAACCTTCTGATATTTAAATAATGGGGACTTCAAAAGTGTTTGGCACAAGGCCAATTTACCAAGCATCACCAAGGTCCCTACAAGTTCATTCACTCTGTTTCAACAAAGTCTATTTATGCTGTCTCACACTAATCAACAAAGAACTCTCTGTAACACAAAAAACTTATTTACACAAATGAACATTAGAAATTTCTTCACTAAGGCTAAACAGTTTATTCACATGTTCACTAAATTTTGTAACATGAAATATTCCTTTCACTGAACCTATGGTATCATATGGATATACCTTTATAAACCCTTAGCACTCTGCATTATTAATATTACTTCCCATTCTACACTATCCATTTTCCAGGCTTCTCAATTGCAGTAATCTTATAGAAAATTTCACTCAAAGGTGTTTTCTGTTGCCAAAGCAGAAATCGACAACACAACTATGAAATTAAAACAAATTAAAATTTATAGACCAGAGTTATCATTAGTGTCTGGATAAACTTTTTGCACAAGAAATAAACTCGTATACAGAATGATAAAGATTAACCACTCATGAAAAACAGTTGTAAACATCAAATAAACATTTTGGTTTTTAACTAAAAAAGAACATATAGTCCAGTGGATAAAGACATTGGATGGATAGCGTGACTTAATCCAAACAGTTGTGAGTTCAAACAAAATAATTTAGTGAAGCTAAATAGAAATAACTATGACATCCAGGACTCATCGAAAGAGAAAAATCTACCCCAGTGATTGAAAAAAAGGGTTTGCTTCAAAATTCAAGTTACCTGAAGAAAGTTGGAGCATATGACAGCTGAAGCATTGTGAATATGACAATAATGATGAGAACAACAGCCCAAACAAAGTAAATAACTAAAAACACCTGTCAACTTTTTCTAAGTTTATGCCTAAACATTCCTGGTAGAAGAGGTAGAAAAAAGTATACCTTTATCACCTGCCATTTCCTCTTGTTTCTTGTCCCAGTCATTTCCATCTCAACCATTGGGGTTATTGGAGGTCCTTAGATAACTTTTTGTGAAAACTGTTTTATTGAATTTACCTGTGATGATTAAGGAAGTGTTAATGAACACTTGAACAAACCAATCACATAATTAGATTACTGCTCTAACAGTAGTAACTGCAAAAGCAACTTACATTGTCAACTCTGACACAGTTGAATCACTTATTACATATATTCATGTAAAATGCAGAATTGCCATTTTTCTCTTTCAATTTAATGTGTAAAATTAATGAACTTTGATGAACCTTTGGTTAAGTTAAGTGATTTAAGAAACTTAACACTTGCTAGGTCATTCAAAGTTGCTTGTTCTTTAGTTTTTAGTTTTAAGAAAAAGTTTCAAATCAGATATTATGTGTATATATTTGGTTAGAAAAAATTTCATAAATTTTTAGAAAGAATTTCAAAGACATTATTTTGATATTTGCAAATAGATTTATTCAACTATATATGTACTATCTTGTCCCATTACCTCTTGATATCTTCATTATTCTATCTTTCCAGAATTTGGCATTGTTTTTTAGTGAAAAATTCATCTAATTAGTTTGTACAGACTTTCAGAGAAATTAAGTTTTTCACATTAAAAGAATATTTATAGGAATTGCAATAAGTGGTAATACAAAGGTGCTAAGTCAGCAGGTGTAATAGAACATTTCAGCCCATTGCTGATAGCAGGCACAAAAAGAAAAATACAAGACGTCCTACAGAAGGAAGCTAAAGGAAGTAAAAAAAAAGGACTAAACATAAACTACAAGAAAACTGAATGCATGGGCATCATTAAAAAGTGGATTCCAAAATACCAACTACGAGTTGGGGATACTAAAATCAAGCAGGTACAGAAATCTAAATACCTGGGAAGTGTTTTAACAGGGGACAGAGAGTGCAACACTGAGAAAGCATACTGGCATTGCCAAGGATGCATTCCAAAGGCTGAGTAAAGTATTGAGAGACAGAAAAATTTTGTTGGAAACAAAGAAGAGAGTACTGAATTGTTATGTCTGTCCTTCAATGTGGCAGCAAATGCTTGACAATCTCATCAAAAGATGAAGGAAAGACTCGTAGCAACCAAAATGTTGTTCTACAGAAGGATGCTGAGGATACCATGGACTGAACATGTTTTGGAGATTTGAAAGAAATAAGAAACATATACTTAACATCAAGAAAAGATAGCAGAAGTTTCTGAGACGTATAATGAGAAAGGAAGATTTGGAGAATCTGATACTCACGGGACAGTGGGGAAAAGAGACAGGGGAAAGCAATGCAAGATATAATTGATTGGACTGAGCAAATGGATGGCAGAGCATGGGTAGGGAGGCGTAACAAGAGAAAGGGTGTTGAGCTACAAGGAATAGGGAGGAGCGGAAGGCCATGATCACCTATGTCTTGAAGAGATACAGCACATAGAAGAATTTTATTTGCTCTGTCAATCTTTTGATACACAATAGCCTATAAAATATGTTCACCTCTATGTTTCAATATGAAAGTATTTTTATTTGCATAGTATTTTTATCTTCACCAGAGTTTCCTGATACCTACTAGTCTAATGCTATCTTCATAGTGAAGCATGATGGTGGGCACATTTTATAGGATCAATTTAAGTGATAATAACTCATAATAACCTAAAGTATCTCTGAGTAACACTATGAAATGATGTGTCCACAAAAAACTTCACTACTGGGATGGAAGGTTTTGCATCACCTTCTATGTTATTTCCAAAAGTAACATTTTTGGTTATATCATAAAAGTTCAATTTTTGTTTTGTCTGACCAAAATAACTGAATTCTAGTAATCATTTGACTGACCCAAAAATTTTACTGTGTGTGTACATCTGTTCCAGAATTCTTTAAATAAGTCTGGATATCCATTACAGTCAATTCTGGAGGTTGGCTGAAATATCTGTTGTGATATCAGTCATCAGTCACATTGAAATCTTTCTTGAATGACCCAATATTTCAAGCATTAATACAGTACCAATTGCTTTCCATGTAAAGTTGATGGATAAGACAGTGGAATAGAATATGTCAAGTTATTCAGAAATTTTTTTATAGACTTACTTGGATTGATAAGCCTCAATAATTTCTTTTTCTGACCCTACAAGTACTCTTAGGAATTTTTCATCATAATTTCAAAAATGGATGAATTTGTAAAATATTGCAACTGTGTACAGCCAAAGCTGTAACTTAATACCAAAGGTAGATATTGTCTTCTAGCTTTAAATCTATGAGATTCCCAATGCAATAAAAGATGCCTGTCATCATATAGCAGCTTTAGTCAGTTATCAGGCAAAGAATTCTCTTAAATGGATACTTCAGAGAGACTGTTGCATTGTGAGTCATAGTTATAAACTTCAGAAATGTGCCAATTTCCCAAAAGTACAGCAGCAGACTTTCTTTAGTATTCATATCACAGCCATAAAAGCAATTTTTCCCAAATCTGTGCAGTAACAGTTCTTTTCAATTACAACTTGGAAGATCTTATATACATGAATAAGCAGTTGTAACAAAAGTCTACATGAAACATACATTTCAAATTTGCATAACTGCCACTAATTTGCATCAATGGCTGAATAATAAAACTTCTGATTTCCACTGTCAGTTTATTGTATCAACTGAAAACACATGAACCATCAGTTCAATCTCTATACTAAATATTTTACAAAAAAATCATAGTGTTTTTCTAAGGAAGTAAGAATTATCAAGTAATACTGTATCAAGAGAAAAAGGATGGAATTTCAAAAAATACTGATTGTACCATCAGACATCTTGAAGTTGCCTGTGCATATTAATAAACTGTGAAAAATGTTTTTTATAACTGCATTTAATGTGAGAAATTAAGCATCATCTGGTTTATATGTTCTTTAATGGGGGACATTTATGGTTTGAGGTTTTTAGATCTTCAAAATTCAATATGTATAGTTTTTTATGTGGAATGAGTAGACATAGCCAAATGCAAAATAAGCAACAGAACTGTCCAGCAAACAGAATTGACAAAGTTTGCAATAAGCAATAACAAATAAAAGAAAAGAAAGAAACTGGGAAAAATTATATAAAGCAAGCAAACAGTATAGAAAAAACAAATCTGTTAGGACCAGGAAAAAAAAGTCACGCAGGTTAGTATTTATTGAAGGAGGAAGCATCCATTTCCTGTAGATAGAGCACCATATCACTTTATAAAACTGATCAGCCTTACTAATTAAGACAGGTGTAAATAGTTTTATCATCAGCATAGACATTGGCTTGAGGACTGATGTAATCAGGAAGGTCATAGATGAAAATTAAGAACAAAGTAGATTTAAGGATAGATCACTGGGGTCTCCTGCATTAATACAAAAAGGTAAGCTTCTCAAAGAGTTATCATATTTCATGCTTGGCTGTTTGGAAAGAATAGTGAGGCAATATAGGTGTTGCTGTTACCATGTTTTGCATAATGATTGTGGTACTGATTTGCATGGAAACTTGGTACATGTCATCATCACCAATTGGATACTAATGTAGCACCAGCCACGATTAATGGATGATCCTTCAGGAAAGCACCAGATCTTGAATGACTATTGGGTCTCAAACTCACACTTGACCACAAGTAAAACTCATATATGTGATCCATTGTTAAAGATACAGGTGAAACGATCGGCTCCCTGTACTGCTCCAGTAAGTACCTGATGCCAAGAGGATGTTTCCCAGATCTCTATAAACTTTACATAGTCAAGTCTAAAATTAAGCATTATCTTCTTCTCCTATCCAGACAAACTACCTCTTAACTCTCTATCTGAAATGGCCCCTAGACCTTGTATAGGACAAACTTTACTATAAAAAAAACAGTAATGTCATTGGACAATCAAAGCCCATCTCTGGTTAGAACTAAGCATACTTAAGATTGGCATTCTTTGACTAAAAGAGCATTTTCTTAGCTCTGCTCTTAATGTGAAAGACAGCATATTGTCTGTGGATTCATTTTCTATTGTTCTCTGCATCCAATAACATATTTTACATGTTAAAATATGTTTTCAGGAGCAATATTATTTCCATATAATAATTTATTAAATATCTTTTATTGGTTATATGATTTTAAAAATAAATAACAAATACAATGTCAACCTGAAAAGTATGAAGCTATTTTGGATGTTTTGGGAATCAGTTGTACACCCTTGATATAAATTGGTACTCAACCAGAGGAAACTTTATTGCACATGTGATCATCACATTCACCATGACAATGCATCTATAGTCAGTTTCTTCTGGCTTGTCATAAATGTCTGGAATCATTCTACAAACAGAATAGTGCTATGAACTTAGGTCCAACAATCCAACATCATGTGGCTCCTGTTCACTGTGGTACTCACAGTTCTGTCTGTCAAATATTTAAGGCTTTTTTATAGATTAAATAACAGTTAAAATTTGCATATTCTTAAGAGATTCTTGCAAAGGTCTATCTGAATCTGAAACCTATCTGTTTTAAATATACATCTTGTGAAGCTAACATTTTCTTTCTGGGAATATTTTACATGTGTGACACATGCAAATCTGTATTCATCTCAGAAGTAAGCCATTTTTTTCTAGTGTTGCAGCACCTCCCCATTCTTGTTATCTGATGCAGGGATTCTTGGAAAAAAATTTCATCATCTAAGAATTCCACATTCCTAATTTGCCTTTTTCCAAAAATATAATGACCATTAAAATAAAGGACACTTCAAACAATATACAAGATTAAGAAAAATACAGGGAGACAGCTGATGGCAATCCCAAAAAAGGACTTTACAGATTATTTTGAAATGTGAAAGGGGTAGGTTTGTGAGTAGTACTTTCAGGGAGTCTAAGATACCATTGCCATAGGGAGTATCATATTTTTTGTTAATATTAAATGGCTGGATGCTTTCCAGACAGATCACATTTATAGTCAATAGCTATTAAAAATAAGTGAACATTCAATTACATGTTTTGGCATATGTCCTATTTCTTTTGGAAATGCAAATCTTAGTAATAGAATAGTAATAGAACAATAAAAAATTGAGACTAGACAAGTATATCATCTGAATATGGTTAGAGAATGAACCAACTAAAACATGCAACAAAATCATTTGAGAATGTCTAGATATTTGTGAAATGTTTTAATGTTTTGTAGTTTTATCTTACAATCATTTCCTGTTTTTTTTTAATTTAAAAGTTTTTAAACTAAATGTAAATGTTTTTATACTCACAAACTTAAAAAACATTATATCTAATAGGAGTAAATAGATTCACCTGTCACTCAGTTGATACTCATTGCTAGTCTTTGGAACAAGAGTAGAGGTTCATCACTTGTTTTCTGTATAGGATTTGGTTTCTGGTCCTTTCTAATCTATACTTTTAATGTCTTTACCTAAACTCTGACATTTTATTTGCTAATTGAATCTTTCCCTCTTCAAATCTAGAATTCACTGTCTATCTTTTCTGTTATCTAGCCATTTCTTATGCTAATACAATTTACACAGTAACTCTCTACCTTGAGTGAACCTTGGGCCTTGTATTGAGCAAACAGTGGTAAGCAAAAAATGTATTATTTAGAAATTTTGGTTTAAATGAAGTAAGTGAGAAAAGATAGACATTTATTTTATTACTGCATATACACACACATATCAGCAGCTGTAAAAGCAGCTCACTAAAAGACAATTCTAGTATTTTTTCAATGTGTCTTTTGTAAATAGCACAATAACTGACCATTCAAGGTGTCTGTATGTGAATAACTTAATCAAAAATTTAAAACTGTCCCCAAATTTATCACTTTTTTCATTGTAAGTATCCTTTTTTTAAGTTAGTTCCTGTATTATGTTACCGTTAATGTTTATGAATCTTAGGCAAATATTGTCAGTATATCTTTCAACTGTGTCCAAACAAAACTGAGTATTGATGCAAGAATGAACCAAAAATTCTATCACCTTTATCTTGCCCAAACACCTGTTTCTGATTACAGTGCTAGCTTCTAAGTCTTTTTCAATTCTTTTTCTATACAACTAGAAAAGGAAAATCAACACAACAATCGCACCCATTTTCTTTCCATCTAAAATCATTGTAAATGTGTTTGTTATCTCTCAGGCTTCTAATTATCAATTCATTACCCACAATATTCTTTAGAGTATGTGACTTTAATCCCTCTAACAAATGACAATGAATTGTAGCATTAAAACTAATTGAAAGATGTTTACTTCAAAATTCTAGGCCTTAATCAGCACCCACCTTTACTAATAGTAATGGTGAAATTATCCATCTCCACGCAGGAAGTATTCAACATTCAATGACCAAAACCTTGGTTTTACTGTCGGTTGAAATTTATAAAATCTTTTCTCATATCAGTTTTTCAGGAAATTAGCCTTTTAAAGTCCACTAAGTGTTATTGTTATTTTAGTATCGATGATATTCTCTTTTCACATATTTTGTTTTTGGTAGTGTAGAAAGTCATCATCAGGATTATGCCATTATTTTCCATCCTAGTTACATGCACTTCACATTTTAGTTTTTAGTTTTGTTGAAAGTCTTCAAGTAATGTCATCTTTGTTATCTGATAAAGCTCTTTATGAATTTATAGCACCAGTCTGTTGGGTCCGATATAGGATTGAGTTTTTAAACACTTTGTTGTTAATTATCAAATTTAGGTTTGACTTATACTAAGTTAAAACTTAATTAACTTCAGTCACACGTTTATTCTTTTTTTTTTAATTGGAGTAGATAGTACCTTCTATCGCCCGGTCTCACACTCCACCCCCTTCTTTTGGACAGGAGTAGAGGTGATCGCCTTGTTTCTTGTTTAGGAAGGGGTTCCCGGTTCATCTCTCTTTTCTTCGGTCTTTATGTCGGTTCGGCTGGAAGCTTTTTGCAGTTGGTGAGTATGGTGGCAAAGTCTCTTCATTCTGAGGGTACCGGGTTGGCAGTTTCCTGGTTGCTGCTTCCGACTGGTAGTTAGGAGCCCGAACTCTTGCGTAGCGTCTCGAGAGGCTGCTCTGATCAACAGTTGAATAATATCGGGGTTCCTGTAGTGCCATTTCGCACATGGACGGGCGTCCCTGCATGAATTTCCGATGGGCAACCCCGAGGCCACATTATGCTGCAGGCAGCGCCATTCTCCATCCTTCACCTGCTGCAACAATTAACGACCATCTGACCCTACTCTAGACCTCTCTATCCACAACTACAACCAACATGAAATTTAACAAACAAAATAGCAAGCCTAAACCAGCTAGTCGTAAATCGCCCAAACCTATCTGCGTTACCTTTACAAATATACGAGGTATTCGCAGTAACTTTAATAGTGTAGAGTCTTTCCTTCTAACTAACTCACCCGATATCTTAGCTATATGTGAGACTAACCTTGACCCTTCTATCCCCTCTTCAGAGCTGTTCGTTCCTGGTTACCTTCCTCCTCTTCAGGAAGGACTCCAATGTCCATATGCATGGGCTTGGTGTATATGTCAGCGAACAACTCCCCCTAGCCAGGGTCACATCTCTTGAATCCCTTGATCATTCCTTCATGTGCTTCCGTCTCTCACTTCTAAGCTCGGTTAGCTATCTCTTCTTCCTCTACCGCTCCCCCTCCTCCTCTGACTGTACGTTACTTGATTGCATCTCGACTAACATCGACAGGGCCATTTCTTCTCACCCATCTGCCCATATATTTGTGTTTGGCGATTTTAACGCCCACCACACCAAGTGGCTTGAAAACTCAGCCACCGACCTTGCTGGGATCCGCACCATGCACTTTTCAATAGCCCAAGCTCTAACGCAAGTGGTGGACTTCCCCACGCGTTTCTCTAAAAACCCTAACGGAAGGGACTCTTTACTCGACCTTTGTTTTACTTCCATCCCAGACTCCTGCACTACCAGGCAACTCTGCCCCCTTGGAAATTCTGACCACGCCGTAGTCTCCGTAAACATATCAATCCGCACTAACTCTTCCCAAGAAAACCAGACCAGCAGAATATCATACTGCTACCAAAGAGCCGACTGGGACTCGTTCAGGGACTTCCTCTGCGACGTCCCCTGGAACAACGTCTTTGATCTTCCTGTCGAAGACTGTGCCTCCGAAGTCTCCTCTTGGGTTAAGGCTGGCATCAATGCTTTTATCCCTGCCAGAAAATTCCAACTAAAACCTAATTCGTCCCCCTGGTTCTCACCCGCTTGCTCGGCCGCTATTGCCCACCGGAACCATTTCTTCCGGCTCTATCGAAGCTGCTTGTCGAACCAAAACAGGCGCCTTTTCACCTCAGCACGGAACAAGTGTAAAAAAGTACTGAACGAAGCCAAGAGGGCGTTTGCTACCAGAATTAGGCAACGCATAGCATCCTCTAAGTTTGGCTCCAAAGATTACTGGCGTCTCTGCAAAAGCGTGCTCAGCAGGAACAAGACTTCAATACCCCCACTAATCAATGAATTTGAAGTTCTCAACTCCCCAGCCGACAAGGCTGAGTGCTTTGCCCGTAAATTCTCAACCAATTCTGACACTGGACTCGTTAGGAATACCTACACCAGACTTCCCACCCAGAACTAAGGCTCAACTAAATAACGTCCTCATCTCGCCCTCGCTGGTCGCCAAGATAATTGCGCAACTTGACCCACACAAAGCGAGCGGCGGTGACAGAATCCCCAGTCATAGTACTGAAGAAATGTGCCCCAGAACTCTCCTCTGTCCTCTCTAAACTCTATAACCTCTGCCTATCTGCTTCCTGCTTTCCTGCCTGTTGGAAGTCCTCCTGCGTAGTACCTATATTTAAGAATTCTGGCGAACCCTCGGACCCCGCCAATTACCGTCCTATTAGTCTCCTTTCAATCTTTGGCAAAGTTTTCGAAGCCATTATCAACGCCGAGGTGATTCAGCACCTTATGACCAACGGGCTTCTCTCTGACAAACAGTATGGGTTTCGCTTCACCAGGTCTACTGCTGATATGCTAACGACCATTACCGAGTACATATACCAGGCACTCGACAAGAATGGTGAAGCCCGAACCGTTGCCTTGGATATCTCCAAAGCATTCGATAGGGTCTGGCATGCTGGCCTCTTGTGCAAACTGCGGAGCTATGGGATAACTGGACATCTGTTTGACCTCATCCAGTCCTTCCTCTCTAACCGCACATTAAAGGTGGTATTAAATGGGCATGCCTCCCAAAACTACCAGACGAACGCGGGCGTTCCTCAAGGTTCTATCCTAGGTCCCACGCTATTTCTGATCTACATTAATGATCTCCCCGACACCATTAGATCCCAAGTTGGCATGTATGCCGACGACACAACAATCTACTCCCGCATCGATCAGAAACCAGGTCTGGACGACAAAGTGAACCTCGCTGCCGCACTGGAAAGGGACCTCCAATCCGTAGTGACCTGGGGTAGGAAATGGTTGGTAAATTTCAATGCCTTCAAAACAAAGCTGTTATCAACTAACCACCATAGACTATCGCACCTACCTCCCATTAGCATGGGACAGGCTAGCCTCCCAGAGAGTAAAATACTACGCCTCCTTGGCCTTACACTCTCGGCGGACCTCAAATGGAATGACTATATTGAATCCATTGCCAAATCTGCTGCTATGAAAGTCGGCTCTCTGTGCAGGGCCCGGAAATTTTTCCCACCTGAAACTATTCTGCACATATACAAATCTACCATCCGCCCGTGTATTGAATATTGCTGCCATATCTGGTCGGGTGCCTCTGCTGCTCTCCTTGGGCTTCTTGACAAAATACAAAGGAGGATCTGTAACGTGGTTGATACTAACTTGGCAGACCGGCTGCAGCCGCTCTCACACCGGCGTGATGTAGCTTCCCTGTGCCTCTTCTACTAGTACTTTCATGGCTTCTGCTCCGATGAGCTTAGATCACTGGTGCCGCCCAAGCACGAATTTACACGAGATACTAGATTAGCAACTAGGTCCCACCCTTTTACAGTTAAACAAATAAGATGTAACCGTAAATTCTACTCCAACAGCTTCTTTTCTCGCGCTCCCACCTGTGGAACTCCCTTCCACAAGTCTGCTTTCCTGACAGTTACAATCTCCAGGTGTTTAAATGTAGGGTCAATAGACACCTCCTATCACACTAACTCCCAACTATTCTCACAACACTCTCATCTACCCAACCCTCATTCTCGGTATCCTCACCTGCCTATCACCCACCCTCTGTTATGTCCTATATTTAACCAGCCTTTCTCCTCTACGTAGCCCCCTGCACAGTAGTGGCAGTGACATGCCTTGCTCGGGGTGAAACGCTTATAAAAAAAAAAAAAAAAAAAATTAATTTGCTAAAAGCCATTTTTAATTATTGATCTGATAAAACAGTTGAGTATAAATGATTTACAGTGGATGAGTTGGAGACTATGCATGACATCCCTGTGAGAGTCTGGATCTGATAAGGCTGTTTTAATCCTGATTCAAGTTCTTCAGTTAACATTTTAGATTTGTAGCATCTTGCAAATCTACCACTGATGCAATCTATTATGTGTTCAACTTTCTTATCTCCTATACTAAATTTGTCATAATTGTTCCATACATCAACTGACTCACCTTTGAACACAAAAAAATGTTGGTCTTACATTTGTAGTGATCTCATGATCACAAGAAATAAAAAAGGAGAGCATGTGGAATTGAGCAGCTCCAGAAATGAAGACCACAGATAAGTCAACTTATATTCAAGTGGAAAACAATTAAAAAAAATGAATATTATTAAACATTAAGATAATTCAGTTACTCACCAGAATAAACTTGAAAACTCTGAAAAAAGAAATAATGATTATTAGGGATTTTCAGATCAGTTGCAAAAAGACTAAAATATATTGAGCAAAAGAAAAAACTTGAACTAGAAAAATGCAAAGCTGCATTGATTTCAAAATGGTTCTATAAAGCCCAACCTGCTGTCAAAGTAACTAGTATTTTCTATTATTTTGTCTCATTAAAGAATCAAAAAAGAAAAATGACAACAGAAGTACATTGAAAGAATGTTGTAGGTTGTTAAAGAGATAAAAGAGTGAAGACATTTTCATTTCAATAATTGGATTGGTAAAACTTAAAAGAAATATAAAAGAAGTTAATTTTAAATCAGAACAAAAGCATTTTCTTTACAAGTTGATATCACTTTTGTTATGCTATCAAAAACTTCTATTTAGTAATGACTTATGTCAAAAGAATAAAACTTAGAAGCACCAAAATGTGTAATTGTTTAAAAAAAAAAGAAAAAGAAAATAAATAAAGCTATTTATGTTTACTGTACATTGGGAAAGGAGGGATGGTTAGAAAAATAAAAAGATAAGATAAAATATAAAATAAACCCCTTTTCCATTGTAAACAGGAACTGAAAATGCCATCTAACCTCCAACCTGAGTATTATAACATGAGATACTCCCTCTTTTAACCATGTACCATGAAATGAAAAATCAGATAGCCGAGTTTGAATTCAAGTTGAATTTGTTGCCTTCCCTTATGTAAAAATATCTAAGGAAAGGTATGAATCCATCACTTCTCCCTCCAGCTACTCTGGGAAAATCTTCTGCCCAGTCAGTCATGTCTCTTTCAAGGAGTGAATTAAAAATAATTAACAAGGTACTACTGTTAAGTTTTATTACATTTTTCTTTTTTTTTTTTTTTACATTGTGTATGTAGAAATTGCCAAATCCATTCTAAGTGTTGTTGGATTATGAATATGTTATTGCTCATGGTATATAAGTAGCTGAAATGTAGACATTTTAATTCCTTATCAACCATTTTTAATGAAACATGTATTACAGAATGATTGTTGTCCAACTATACAAATTCATTGTAGTGCATTGGATATCAGCTTTGAATGAGAAATTGGAGAGCAAAGTTTGAATTTCAGTTGAATTTGTTGCATTCACTAGGAAAGGTATTAATTCATCTCTTACTACCAGCTATGGGTCAAATAACAGAATAGACTGGATTCTATAGCCTTAGTTGGTAACCAGTCTACCTCAGAAAGTAATGGCAATCTATTGTAGAAAAATCTTCTGCCCAGTCAGTCATGTCTCTTTCGAGATATGAGCGCACATATGTATATCATGTATGGCATTTAGCTGACTGATATAAAGACAAAAGGAAAACTAATCTTAGCTGATACATTTATCTACTGACAGACTCTATCAAGGTAAATTTGAGGATTTTATTTTACAACAAGTATTTATAAACAAAATTAAAGTTTAATAGATATTTATAAATGTTCATCAGGTTAACTAAAAGTTTTGATAAATTATGGGGGATGCTAATTTACATAATTTAATGTCTAATAAATGAAAGTGAATGAATGATATTTTTGAATATTTTTATGCCTTAGTATTTTAATTATTTTCATATGGGATGAATTTATGTATTTCTTTTGCTCTCTTAAATAACAGGAGGTTATGAATTTAACTGTTTCCTTTTAATTTTTTAATATTTTTTATTTATACATGTTGGTTTTTGATGAGACTAATTCTTTCAGGAATGGAGATATTTGAAAAAAAAATCTAGAGTGCAGATTTATATTTTGATAAGATTCAATATTGGCTGTTTCGAGAACTTTCCATCTTAGTGTATATATATATATATATATGAAAATATGATTAGTGGTACAAAACTTAATTATCTCTATAAAAAGACAAAAACAGGCTGACCAACCTGTTTCACACCTAGCTCAACAGAGCCAAATTGAAATGAATAAATAATTATCATTTTTAGAAAAAAATGGAGATGTAGAGGGAGGTAAACTACTAAATGGAAATGAGATGGAGGCTAAATATATGCTCTCTCTGTTTACACAGAGAGGACTTTAAAGATTGTATATGTACAGGGTGGCCATAAAGTTTGTGTGCACTTTAAAAAATGTATAACTTTATTTGTATTTGTGATAGAAATAATTTGTAAAAAGGATCAGAAAGAAGTAAATCTATCTTTTTGAAGGTTTTATTGAAATTTTATTTAAGTTTCCTCTATCATTAGCAATACAAAGGGTAATACGATTTTGCAGTTCACAGAAAACATTTGCCAACCGATTTACAGTAATGCCTGAAATCACATAAGTTATTTTAGTTTTCAAATCTTCTAATGAACTAGGTTTAGTTGCATACACAATTGTTTTTAAATGTCCTCATAAAATAATCTAATGGAGTCAAATTTGGTGAACATGGATGCCAATAAAATGTTCCACCCCTTCTAATCCATCTGTTAGGAAATTCCTGATTTAGAAACTGTCTAACATGCAGAGCAAATTGACAAGGAGCTCCATTTTGTTGAAATATTAAACTTTATAACACTTTTAGAGATTATTTCTATCACAAATATAAATAAAGTTATAAATTTTTAAAATGTACACAGACTTTATTGACACCCTGTATATATATATATATATATATATATATATATATATATATATATATATTTATGTTTATTTTTTATTTATTATTTATTTATTTATTATTTATTTTTTATTTATTTATATATTATTTATTTTTTATTTTTTATTGTTTATTTTTTATTTTTTAATTTCTTTGCAATCTATTTAAAAAGAAAAAGTAGACTAATTTTCCTCCAGTTTCTGAAAGGATTTTTCTGTTGCTGAGGTGATGTGTTGTCCCCCGTGGGGATCTTCATATCGAAATGGCCATTCAACATCTTTGAATTAATCCTTTTTTAATATATATATATATATATATATATAGTTATTATTATTGTTACAATAAAAGCATGATGCAGCTCAAAAGCTATTAAGTTTTGATGTTCAATACACCATCATTAGGAAGTGAAATGTTCATTTACTTGTCATATATATATTAGTGAGAAAATTTAAAATAAAATCAAACTTGAAAATAAAAAATGCCACTATATTAGATTGTAGTGAGGTGGTAGGTTATTACATTTTAAAAGAATTGTGGGTGTAGACCAATGAATTTTCCCTCAACAGGAAGTGTCATTTGTTTAGATAAGAATGGAACAATAGCTAATGTATTATTTTTAAAATCAACAAAAATTAAAAACAGGAAAATAAGAACAATAAAAATTATGAAATATTAGTTTTAAAGGGTTTTGTAAATATAAAAAATATATGTAAGGAAATAGATAGTAAATAGGTAGTTAAAGTAAGCATAAACTGTAATGTACCAGTTAATAAAGTTTAGCTTTAAGGTATGTATAATTAATTAAAAGGGGTAGGATATAGATTATAGCAAATAATAAACAGATTGGGATAATTTTAGATACATTTAAGAGTGTGAATTATTTTATGATGGCAGTAAAGTGGTAATTTCATAATGCTGGTTTCATAGGTTAGTTTTGGGGAATTTAATTATATGGATTTTTTCTTGTAAGCAAAGAAAACTTATTTCATCTAACAATTTACGTGTTCTAGCTTTTGTTAATATCTTCCATTTTACTGCAGTAGTTTTATTTACATCTTTCAATTGCCAATAGTATACTTGGAGAGAGAGTTTAAGTTACTATAGATTTTATTATAAAGAATAGTTTATGCTGATAAAATTAAGTCTTTTTAGTGTTCTTAGTACTCCCAATATAATGTTTGATAAGATTTGGATTTTCTATAGTACAGATGATAGCTTGGTATACTATGGAATTTGTAATGCATCTATTTTTCAGAGGACATTCATTTGGGTTACGACAATTTTAAGTATTAGTATTATTGTTGTTATTTATAATAGGGTGGTTATAGATTGTTAATTTTGTTATATAGTAGGATTTTACTGCTGTGTTTTTTTATAATCATTTCAAGGTTATCAATGCAGCTATAACTAAGTTTCAGAGTATTCTTATTAAAAATTTTGCTAAGGAGGTTATTAGTTGGGAAGTGTTTCTGAACTAAGTTAAGGAATTTATAGCCTAACTTAGTACTAAGCATTTGGTTAAATGGTGGAGTATACCAAATTATTGTTCTATTTCTATTATGTTTGATATTATTATTATTTTTCTTATAATATTTAATATCATTGCATTTATAGCCACGGTTTTATAAGGTAGTATTGTAGCATTGACTGTGTTTATAAAAAAATGTCTTCACTTGAGAAATAGTTGATTATTCTATGGTCAACAGAATATAGTATATGTCTAATAACAGGCAGTGGGTGATTTGATTTAGGATCTATGTAAATAGGATTAGCATTATATTTTACATAGGGTGAGTATGTGTTATTAACTAAATCTAGAGTAACATCTAAGGAGTCAACTTTTTTTTTTAGGTTAATTTGTACTATTACTTTAAGACTAAAGTTTTTCATTTAGTTTGTACAATTATGGACAATATATATATTCAGAAATTATAACATGAATATATTATAATATCACTACAAAAGTAGCTATTTTGTTTTGACACTTCTTGTGTCTTATCAAGTGATGAGGTTTATTTCAAGTTGAAGGGTTTTAAAAGGTTAAAAACAAGCAAAACACTCTTAATATGGGAAGCATTGTTGCATAGACAGTGTAGACCAATCAGAATAAAGTAACTTCTAATTTTAAAAATATGTGAACAGACTCAAAAATAATTTTGGGGGGCATTAATATTCATATTTGATTAAATTGAGATCAGCATTATTAATTGACTGTCAGATTCACTTTATTTTTATTGTGAATTTTAAATTCTAAGTTTAACAAATTATTAGATTTAGAAAGTCAGTCATATATTAAATGAGGAAAAGAATGAATGCACACATATAAACCTACAAACATCCACGCATGGACAAATAGATGAGTATACACACATACACTGGCAATCAGACACATATACAGATTAATATATGCACACATTTTTTTTTTTTTAATCATTTCACCCCGAGCAAGGCAGAAACGCCACTGATGTGCAGGGGGTTACATAAATGTAAAAAGATTAATTAGAAAAGAGTGAGGAGTACAAGCTAGTTAGAAAGGAACAATAGAAAGCTGAGAAAGCAGGTTCAATGACAGATACATGGGCGGAGAGAAAGGGAAGGTTATACAGGGGAGGGGAGAGAGCTAGAGGCCAGTGGTTAGTAGGTGAGTATTAACTTTGCTTTTAAATTTCTGGAGGTGGTAGCCGTCAGGAAAGCAAGAATACGGGAGTGAGTTCCACAGGCGGGAAGTGCGAGAGAGGAAGCTGCAGGAGTAGAATTGTCGTCTGCGTTTGGCTAACCTGACTGTGAATGGGTGGGACCCAGTTGCCAGTCTGGTTGAACGGGTAAACACCTGTTGAGGAGGCATCAGTGACTTAAGCTCATCGAGCAGAAGCCATGAAAGTATTTATAGAAGAGACAGAGGGAGGCCACATTTCGACGATGGGAAAGTGGCTGCAGACGAGTCGCCAGATCAGTACCTATCACATTACAGACTCTCCTTTGGAGCTTGTCAAGAACACTGAGGAGAACGGCAGGGGCACCTGACCATAAATGGCAGCAGTACTCCATGCACGGACGGATGGTTGACTTGTATATATGCAGGATGGATTCAGGTGGAAAAAACATCCTGGATCGACATAGTGACCCAATCTTCTTAGCAGTAGATTTTGCTATGGATTCAATATAGTGGTTCCATTTGAGGTCTGAGGACAGGGTAAGTCTAAGGAGGCGTAGTGTATTACTCTCCGGGAGAATCATCTGGTCCATGCTTATGGGAGGCAGAAGAGGTTGCCTGTAATGGTTGACAGACAACAGCTTGGTCTTAGATGAATTGAAGTTGACAAGCCACTTCTTGCCCCAGTTCACCACAGAGTGTAGATCCCGCTCAAGGTCAGCAGCGAGATTATGTCTGTCCGCCACGACAGGTTTCTTACTGGAGCGGGAGTATATTGTAGTGTCATCTGCATAGATGCCTACTTGGCACTTGATCTCATCTGGGAGGTCGTTGACACAAATTTCAAACTTTTGTTTCTATCGACTTGTCAATTTGTCTGTTAAATTTTAAAGCTAGATTTGAAAACTGACTGTAACCGCTACAATATTGGATACATGTAAGAGCAAATTCATAGGATGACAATAACCTTGAATGAATGAATGATTGTGTCTGCTATATTATTAGCTCTACTTTGTATTGAGCACTTTTTACAAGAACAGTGTTTCTTCAGATACAGAATATTATTCCATCCATACCTACCCTATACTTGTATATATATATATACATACACACACACATGTACACATTGTGGCAGAAACACCTACCACAGTGGTAAGACATGTCATACCATTATATGTGAAGTATTTCTGCCATGCGCTATATATATATATATATATATATATATACATATAAATTTGTTTCTTAACATGTGCTCATTAAATACATTCTTATAAAACATACAAAAGTATCAATCCCAAGCAAACAAATGGACTGTTTTGAATATACACAAACAAATATATTTTATCATTATCATTTTCTTAGACTTCAAAAAGATAGTTCTTGTATTTTCTTTTATATTTCAAAGAAGAAGTTCTTTGAGATAAATATAAACAAAAATAATTAACTAATTATAAAAAATAAAACTTTTCTTTCAGAAACATTGTCTTGTAACAAGAACAGTTTTTCTGATGCTTTCTTTTTTAAAGTGATTCACTTTTTTATTTTTAAGATCAGCATTTTTTAAAGAACAATAACATGAACTGATTCTTTTTAATAGGGAACAGCAACACTAATAACCAGAATTTTTTTTAGTCTACAAAGCTTTTCATTTTGTTAGGAAGAAGTACTATATTAAAGATTGGGTAAATTTTGTTCAAGTTTTGTTTTCTTTTATTTCTTCCAAAATAAATTGCTTTACTTTCCTATTTCTTTAGGTTAATCCTCAGTTTGCCTTAGCATTTATTTTGCAAAATTGTTTTAAATTTTCAAATAATTTTCTTTTTCCTTATGTTTTTCTCATTCTCTCTCTCTCTCACTCTGATGATTTCTTTTCTTTCAATCACTCTCTTTTTCCTTACAGTCATTTTAACAGCTTCCTTTCATTTTTGCTTCTTTTACTCCTTACCGGTTTTTGCAATTCTCTTACCTTTTTTTCTTTTCCCATTAGAGTCATTCTATGTCAAATCAACTAGGGTCTGACTGTCACCAACACAGATTTTTTTCAAATTTTGTACATTTATAGAGCTTCATAATATTAATTGAATAGTACCTATTTTACATCTCTAGGTTAAAAGGGTTCCCTAGATATGACACTGACTTTTGCCAAAAAAATGAATTTTGAAAAATAGTCACAAAGTTTAAATATCAATATTCCACTTATTTTTTCACATACAAAGCTAAATTATATTCCATTTTAAAGTATGTTGATAGATCTAAAAGGTGATGTATTTATTTATTTATTTTGCTTGTTTAAAGGTCAAATAACACAATTTGACCATGACTTTAATGATTGACCTTTAATTTCTAAAAGTGTATCTTTAATCTTTTTTGAATTTTGTCAACAAATTTAGTTGCCTTATGGCAAGATATGTACAAATTTTAGTAATGTACTTTTGACTGTGGCCTGAATTACAAGGGTTTTACTGAGTTGTGCCAAATTAAAAATGGTAGATTTTGCTATTTGTCACTACATGCTAAGATTTTTATATTCCCCAATATGGCCAAGTTATATATCTTTAGAAAGCTCTTTGAATGTTGATTAATATTTATATAAGAACTATGTTCATAAAATCAACAGAATTTGTATTATTTGTGGTTAAATGTTGACCAATTCAGTGAAAACTAAACAACCAAATTTTTGGTTTCGTTTACATTTTTATTATGCAACAAATAGATTCACATGATGAAAATAATTGTTTAAAAAGTGTCATGAACTAATGTTAAGATAGCATAAAATAATGTGAAAATATACAACAAACAATGATAATGGTTAACAAATTTTTGTTGACATTTGGCATACTAAATGCACAAAACAATAAATTTTCATTTTTTTCAATTCAAAATTTAAATTTTGATCTTAAGAAGTAATGCATTGAAATGAATATTTAAAATAGGTCCTTAACATTTGCAAAGAGATTAACAAGCAAACTTATTTTTCTGCTTGTTGGTATACATGTTTAAATAGAAAATAAAAATTGAAATATACACACCGATTACTTTTTCACAAAAGTTTTTGTGATGAACAACATGGATGACATCTTTATTTAAGTTTATTTCAAGAAATTCTCTTTCCTAAGATATTTTTAGCTTTATCTATCTTAATTTTCAAAAGTTTTAAATTCTTCCAATGTCAGTTATTGGATCAACTAAACTAAGAAAATCAGAATAACTTCAGCTGATGTTCAAGTACTCTCAGAAAACTCAGGTAATGCTGTTAATTTTATTTGACAACAGGTGAAATTTTTTTGCCAGGGGTTAGTTTAACTTGTTTTTATTTTAACAGCAATTTTTAAATATTTCTCTTCATCTTTTTTAATTTTTTTAGTGCATTTTAAAAGTTTTGCAACATGTTTTATCCAATAAAATCTTGTTGAAATATCTATTTTGATTCAACAAGTTAAAGATTGTTAATATCTCAAAAAAAATATTTTAGTCTGAAACTTTTGTCTAAAAATAAATATTTTACATCTAATAAAAAGTATTTCATAATAATTTTATGACAAGACAGTAAATATTTCTACAACTAACAAGCTCTTTCTCTGAAATTAAATGATCTATGAGCACACACGAGACTGTTCTGAAAATATTGTAAAAATTATGTTTTTCTTTCTTGTAAAAGAAATGAGGATCCCCTGTCACTATGCATGTAAGCAGGCATGCCAAATATGGAGAAGAGATTAGACAGACCAATCCATTTACAGATTTAGCTCCCATATTTAGGCATGGGTAGGCAAAAATGGACCTGGAAAATTCACCTATGATGGTTAGCAGGTACTTGTTGCAACATGAGTTAGGAGTCAATGCTCAGGTGGTCAAAAGTTTGAGTGGCTATGATTAAGTGTAGATTAGATGGTTTGTGGATATTTGGTTTAATTATGTTGCATATTTGGCAGTTGCCTATCATCATGTGGATTTCTTCAAAAGAGTATGGTAAGTTTTTACTTCAAACAAAATGTATCCTTCTGATTACACCTGGATGATGCAAAGATAAAATATAATCTTAAGTCTGTTATCTGGGAAGGTAACACAATTGGTTCAGGTGAGAGTGTCTGCTGTTACATTCTCTTTTCATTCACAGAACTAAATGTCAAAACTAAATCAAGCAAGATTGATTCTCCAGGGTAGAGTTTATTAATTTTTTTATTTTTCCATGATTTTTTGCATTGAACATAAATTGCACAGATTTTTTATCTGTTTTTAGAATGAAGTGTCTACCAATTATAAGATACCTCCATTTCTCAACAGCATCAACTATCGCAAGAGTGTCTTTCTCTACTGGAGCATAGTTTAACTCACTACCTTGCAGTAATCTTGAATAAAAGCAACTGGTTGATTATCCTAACTGAGTACTGCTGATACAGAGTTGTGTGATGCATTAGTTTCTATGACAAATATCAGATTATCACCATTCATAGTCAGGCTGATATTTCTTAGATTAGTTTTCAGTGCCTGGAAGGCTAACAAAGCCACCTCTGATAATGGAAAGGTTTGGGTTAATTTTAACTTTTGGATTTTGTCATAAAATTTCTTGATCCACCTTGCATAATATGCAAGCATTCTAACAATTCTAATGACTTTGGGTTCTGGGGAGCAGGTAGTTCTGTTAATGTCTGCAGATGTTCTGGGTCAGGCTTGATAATCCCTTCAGATATGTGATATCCCAAAAGATCAGTTGTCTTATTTTATAATCATTTCACCCCAAGCAAGGAAGTACTGCCACTGGTGCACAAGGGGTTACATAAGATGTGAGTGATGACAAAGAGGAACAAGTTACAGGCAGTATCAGAGAATGGATAAGAGAATGAAGAGAATACTGGTGTGAAGAAAGCTGCATGAGAGTAGAATGGAAAAGAGTGGGTACCAGGGAGCTAAACTTATTAGAAGTGGTGCAGTAGATATCGGCTCAGAATGAGAAATTGAGGGAGATGAGTTTGAATTCCAGCTGAATGCTCTGCATTCACTTACGCACTAATACCCTTGGGAAAGATATTAATCTATCCCTTTCTTCTAGTTATGGGTTAAATAACAAGACAGATTGGGTTCTATAGCCTTGGCTGACAACCAGTCTACCGCAGCAGGTAGTGGGAACCTTGTTGTGGGATAAATGAATGCCTGAGGTGTATTGTCTACTTTATCTGTGGCATTTATATGCACCAACTGAGTCTATCAATACGTCCAAAAGCTGTAGATGGTCCTGCACAAGCCTTCACCACTTTAATGAAATCATTTGTGTGGGTCTTCTGGGGGTTTACCTTGGTTTCATAATTGAAGCATTTAGGCTGTCAGATCCTCATACGTTGAATCCGACAGGAGAGTCTATTACATATACGGACATTGTATATATATATATTGATTGTTTAATACTTAGTTGTTGATCATAATATTCAATACAATTATATTGTAGAATTTTTTAATATTTTCCATTTGTAAATGAGTTATTACATGACCTAGGTTTCTACTATGAGTGGTGTCTTCAGGCAATTTTTATATATATATATATATATATATATATATATATCCAGACACTAACCTTTCCTTTAAACATGTTTCAATTTTTGATATAATGGCCAAGGAAAATTTTATTATTCTTTTATTTAGCATTCTTACTTTTTTTGTTTGGTGGAAACTATCCATATCATTGATTGGTTTCAAGTGTTTTCAACCACTTCTTTAGCTATTATCAAGGGGGTTGTTTTTTATGTTGTTAATTTATTTTCATATTTGGATTGTGTGGGATGTATTATTTGTGAATTCTAGCAGGTGCAATAATTTCAAGCCTTCATGTGTTGGGCATGACTGGAATTCAAATGAGCAACTTTCTATTTTTAAATGACTTTCAGCATGCTGTTACTATTGTTAAACAGGGTCAATGATATGGACAGTTTTTGAACTCCCTCACTCCACCAAATAAAAAAATTTTAAACACTGGAAAAACATTTCTCTCCTACCATCAACTTTATATTATTTAATAGTGGAAATAGAGTATTGAAAGTTTTTTTTAAAATAGAAAGACACTTGGAATGAATGCTCCTTTTTCAAGCACAAAACAAAAATAAATTACTACATAACAGTTAAAACATGAGGGAAAATAACAATATCAGAGATAAAAGCATACTTGAAAATGGCTATTGTAGTAGCCAAAGATGCTTGGGACAATAAAAATTATGAACAAATTCATATCACTTAACTACAACAAAATGGAAAAATGTTAGGATGCTGGAAAAACTTAATAAAAATTAATTAAATCTTCCTTGCCACCATATTTAATGAAAGACATTTAAAAGAAAGGTTGGTTTACAAATATACATTATTTTATATATATATATAGGTAAAGAAGTCAAATTTATAGATGGAGAGGATAATCCAAAAAATCTTTTTAGTATGAGATATTAACAAGATAGATCCATACAGCAGGCTTTATCAGAGATATTTATCAAGGAAAAACTCAAGGCATCATCAAAACCGGTTATAAACTATAATTTATTTTGACAGGTAAGTTATTGATACCTATCTCATGAAACTGCTAATTACAAAACGTTTGTAATTTGTGGGCAAAATAAATTAAAATTTATAACCAGTTTCAATGATGTTTTGAGTATTTTCTTATAGATCTATTTACATCGAACATATATGTGCATAATGCATAAAGTTATTAGCTTAATTTTAATCTGAAATATTCAATGTATAATATTCCTTCTATTATAAATATTTAACATTAAATTAAGCACACTGACAAAGAAAGAGAATATGTTGAAAATGTTTTTCTTATCATTAGGCTATGAACTACTTGATATATATATATATATATATATATATATATATATATATATTATTATTATTATTATTATTATTCTATGTGACATGTCACTTCAGGATGTTAGTGACAATGGCTCTTCACAATTTCTTTTCCTTTGTAGCTCTTAATAAATTTTACCTTTTTCTTATCTCTCCTTTTTGTAGAAGGAGAGAAGGAAGTCACATCATGTTAGTGTAAAAGTGAATGAAGTCGAGATGCCCAGTTAAAATCATTTACATTACAGATTCTTTTTTAATTTTGTTAATTTAGTTTTTCCAGCATTTTTCAATTTTTCCATTTGGTAGGAGTGAGTGAGGATATGGATATTTTTTATACTCACTCACTCTCATCAAACAGAAAAAGAAAAAAGTGCTGAAAAAACTAAATAAAAAAATTATTAAAATGTTCTTTGTTCATCATATTTAATCATATATATATATATATATATATATATATATATATTCCATGCGCTTATGGCTTAGGGAGTAGCAACTCCGACTGACACCAAATTGGTCGAATTTCAATCCCGGCCAGAAGCAAATGGATGTGTCTAGCCACACTGATGAGCTGTGATACAGCAAAACAGGCTTGTATGTGGATGACTAATATATATATATATATATATATATATATGAATAGAATAAAAACAAATAAAAAATTAATAAAATTTTCCTCGTTCATCATATTTAATGAAATATATATATATATATATATATATATATATATATATATATATATATGAATACAATAAGTAAAGAACAGGTAGAAAAAGTGTCTTTAATCTAAATTTTTTTTTTTAAATTTTGAAAAAATCTTTTAAAAAATCCACAGAGACAGTAAAGATTTTAAAAATTTATTTTTAATTCATTCATCTTCAAAAAAATCTCTTAAAACTATTAATTTGTAAATTTGAAAAAGTTAATAAAAATTTTGAGAGACAGAACTTGTCAATATAATTCAATCAAACATGCTTTAAAGAATTCTTGTTGCTTAATTATAAATTGTGTGTGTGTGCGTATCTATGTATATACGTATTCATATATAAGCATACACATCCACAAATGTATTCTGCTTTTAGTTGCATACAAAGCTATAATAATAACACAACCATCATGAACTGAACTAATAATGGTTTGCTAAAAAAAGTTTATTAATCATCACTATACGAAAGACATATATATGCACATTCATGTGTATTTGTTGATATGCAAAAGTTTTCAGCTTGAATATAATACCTTTTATACAAATTATTTTATTTGATTCCCTTCGTATAATACATTGTTAATATATATTGCTTTCACAAAATTTGAAAATTGTCATTGTTCTTAACATTTTCTTATGATTCACATTTTAGAAGCAATAACAAAAACCGAAGAAGCTGATGATGAAAGTCAGGAATTCAGTTAGAGATGTTATTGCATTTCTGACTCTGAAAAATATTTTACAATAGTAATTTTATGATTACTTGCAAAAAAGTTAGATATTAGGGTAGGAGATCTTTTGAAAACATACTACAGTTAGTACAGTTTTATCAAAATAACCCTATCTGTAAAATAAAACTTTTTTAAAATACAATAAAACTAAAACAAAAATATCCATTTTCTGCAGTTATACAAATAATAATGTTTAATGTTACAGAACATATTGTATTTATGGAATGTTTATTTATTAGTATGATGTCAGATCTAAAAACTAAAAAAAATAAGTGAATATAAATCAAGATTTTTTATGGTTGTAAATATCAACTATTAATGTCATATAGAAATTCCTTTAAAAAAATAATACCGACATTTGCTTTGCATGTATTTAGTTAAGAGGAAATATTTAAGTGTTAAATCCAGACATAAGGCCCTAAAGAAAAAAAAAAGGAGAGGAAAAAAAATAAGAATTAAGAGGAAGGAATAAGAGGCAGAGAAAAGAAAAAAAATAACTAATTTAGCAGAGAAAAATAAACAGACCTTTACACTTTAAAATATACTGAAAACTATTTGAAATAATTCACAAGATGAGACCAAAAGAGAAAAAACTTTGATAACAGTTTAGAGTTGATGTCTTCTTCTTTTTCTATCTGTCATGTCCTGTGGTCATGGCCTTCCACACCTCCCTAGGCCTTGTAGCTCTTAACACCCTTTCTCTTGTTATACCTCCCAAATCCTGCACTGCCATCCATTTGCTCAAGCCCATCAAGTATGTCATGCATTGCTTTCCCCTGCCTCTCTTTCCCTATATTTGACTTCTGAGTATCAGATTCTTCAAGCCTTCATTTCTATTTAAATGCCTCAGAACCTTCAGCTGTCTCTTCCTAATTTTAAATATCAGTTTCCTTTTCATTTCCATCCTCTTCAAAACCTCATTGTTGCTCACATGTTTAGTCTGTGGTATCTTCAGCATCCTTCTGTAGAACCATATTTTGGTTTCTTCAAGTCTTTCCTTCATCTCTGATGAGATTGTCCAGCATTAGCTGCCAGATTGAAGGACAGATATCACATAATAATCCAGTACTTTCTTCTTTGTTTCCAATGAAATTTTCCTGTTTCTAATCAGCTGCTCTACTCAGCTTTTAGAATGCATCTTTGGCCATGAAATACACCTGTGAATCTCAGTGTCCTACTTTCTGTCTTCTATTAGAACACTTTTTGATATTTAAATTTATATACCTGCTTGATTTTGTAGTTTTCATTTTGGGCTCATCTTTTTACTGCTGATCATACATTCAGTTTTCTTGTAACTTAAGTTTAGTTCTTTCTTTTGGCTTTCTTTAGCTGCCTTCTGTAGGAGGTCTTGTAGTTTCCTTTCCATGTCTGCTATCAGCACTGTATTGTCTGCATATCTTATATTGTTCAGATTGTAGCTAATGACGAATCCTGACAGGACATCTATTTTTCTCAGAATTACTTTGCTGTATAGGTTGAATAGATCTGGTGAGCAGACATATCTTTGTCTTACTCCCCTTTCTATTTTTGTATATCTGCTAAACTCGTTTTCTATTTGCTGTCAGTACAGTTTTTTTTTATTATTCTGATGTCTTTCCTCAATATGTCTAAGTTGCCAAATATCTCTATCAATCTCTAAAATTTTTCTTTACTTTGTCAAAACCATAAAATATAGAATTTAATTTTTTTTATAATCATTATTACAAAACAATATATCAAGGAGAGACTAGCAAATCTATAAACTGAGTTTTTGACTCAATTTAGATCTGAAATTTTGACAATATAACTTTAGATATATATAATTAATGAAAAAAAATTAGATTAAGTGCATTAAAAATAAAGGATATTTTGTCGAAAAATGAAATGCTTTTTTTCATCATTAAGTTATAATGA
The DNA here is from genome assembly GCA_037127315.1 of Ascarosepion bandense. Taxonomy (NCBI): domain Eukaryota; kingdom Metazoa; phylum Mollusca; class Cephalopoda; order Sepiida; family Sepiidae; genus Ascarosepion; species Ascarosepion bandense. Next base: position 9,322,286 of record JBBBDQ010000154.1, read on the forward strand.
ATTTGTAAATAAATCCACATAATTATGTTAAAATATAGACAGTCCTAAGACTGCATACAATAGACACATGAATGACCTGAACCTGCAGGAAATGTATATGGAGAGTATGAAACAATATATGGAGGACAAATTGGTAAAGAAAGCTAAAAACAGGATGCCCTCAGAGCAGCTTGAGTGACATCAGTGAACAACATTATTCTTAAGGAAAAAACATGCCAGAAGAAAAACAAGTAGATCACCAAAAAGATTCTTGGCCTGATACAAAAGAGACAGAAAACAATGCCAAGATATGGATTGGAATATAAGAGACTACACAAGGAAATACGAAGCAAATGTAGGCAGGCTAAAGAAAGATGGCTCAACAACAAATGCGCGAAAGTAGAGAGACTGAGCAGAACAAATAATGGAGAAATGCACAAAAAATTACAGGAAATAACAGGGCAAAGGACATGCTCAGCAACAGGATGTATAAAAGCAAAAGATGGCACACAAATACAAAAAACAGAAAAAATACTTCAGAGATGGGATGAGTATATTGGAGATCTCATCCACAACAAGAGAGAGCAACCAACAATGCACAAAACTACGGATAGACCAGAAATATTAAAAAACAAAGTGGATCAGGCATGTGAGCAATGATGAGTTTTGGCAAGGATGGAAACGAAAAGGAAATTATTACTTAGCATCAGGAAAAGATAGCTGAAGTTCCTGGGATATGTAATGAGGAAAGAAGGCTTGGAGAATCTGATACTCACAGATCAGATAGAGGGAAAGAGAGACAGGGGACAGCAGCAGATAACATATTTGAAGAGCCTGAGCAGGTAGATGGTAGAGTGGGGTTTGGGTGGTGTAACAGGAGAAAGTATGCTAAGAGCCACCAGTGATAGGGAGACATGGAAGGTCATGATCGCCTACATCCTGAAGGGACATAGTACATAGAAGAAGAAGAAGAAGAAGAAGAAGAAGAAGAATTACAGATTTGTGAACTGATGACATCTGGAAGGTTATTGATAACAAAAAGAAGCAATGGAGGTCCAAGGATAGAGTCTTGGCAAAATTTTGCATTAATGTGAAATGATAAAAAAAAGTGGTCATTCAACATAAAGACCTGCATATCAAACCTTGCTAAACATCTTTCAGAAAGCTAAAGCTACAGCTTGAGCCTTACCTTTCTTGTCTCACACTTGATAGACAAATTCAATAATAACTGTTAACACATTGGCAGTTGACCTAAAGATATAAAAACCATATTGCTTACCTGAAAGAAGGCCATGCAAATGGAGATACTTAACCAATTAAAAGTTTATCAGAGCTTTTAATACTTTGCCAAAAAGTGGTAAAAGATTAATAGGATGATAATTCAAGGAATCAGAGGTTCACCAGTTCTTAAAGACAGGAACTACAGAAAAGGATTACCAGTTAACAAGAAAGTAAGAAGCAACAAGGCATTTACTGTAAAGCTTGGAGAGAACAGGAGCCATTTCAGGAGCACATTTCCTTAGTAAAGGGTAGAGTTAAAAGAGAATTTACAAGTAAAGCATTCTACTTTGTCAGCAACAGATAACTGAATGAAGAGAGGAGGGATTGAGGATTTACCCTAGTCTAACACACTCTTAAAGAGCTTCCAGTAATCATGAAAACTAAACAGGTCAGAGACTATAGAGTGTCTATTCCTGAATATCAACCTAATCTCATTGAAAACATGCATACACTTATTACAAGCAGATACAAAGAGGTGTCTATTATGATCTGAACTATCATGTTGGTATAGATGGAAAAAGTAATGCATGTGGGCTATAGTCAGTCACAGAGAAGATTGCAGTTTTACTTGATATTTTCATGATGACACAAAACTTTAATGCCAGCTTTCACCCAGGTAGAAAACTCAGTGGCATAATTTTAAACTGGAAGATTGAAAATTTCACTCCAAGGGATGCCATGAAAAAATCATTAAATGAATGCTAATGAGTACATTGGTAACAAAATGATATCCTGTGAATAGGGCGTTCTTGCCTAATGAATGAGTAAAAAGAAATATTTACACATACTAGTACATATTGAGTTGCCAAGAAGACAGTGTTCTAAAATCTAACAAGAGTTTAGAGAGGCGGAAAGGAACAGATCAAGTAAAGACGTACATCCGTCAGAATTACTAGAAAACTGAGAAGGGAAATATACTATTTGAGTAAGAGATTGAGAAATTAATAAATTGAAAGTCTGAATGCCAGGAAGATCAATGGTATTAGAATGAAGAAGCCACTTGACATTAAAGTTACCAAACACAAAAATATTTGCAGACAAATGTAGGTAGTCATTTCTATATGCTGTCAGATATTCTACCTAACAAGCAACAGTCCTTAGAAGCAGGAAGATAAAAAAAAAAGGTGATAACTAATAGACTTTAATAGTGAAAGTCAAAAGAATGGATAAGAAAGATTAGGAGTCATTTCCCTTGCCATAGGGAGATTTTCACAAACATAGATTCTGAGGCAATGCATGTGATCCCTAAAATCCTTTTGATAGCAAAGAAGAAAACCAGAAAGAAAAATTTCAATAGTAGAGATTGTAGAGTTTAAGTTTAGTTTCACAGAGTACTAAGATGTCTAAAAAGTATTCCAAAGGAAAAAATCCTACATTGCAGAAATTGGTATGAATATCATGAATGTTGGAGAAAGAGAAGTTGAGGGTCTTAGGCGGTGTTTTTTGTTTATTGTTTTTCTTATTTAGTAAACTGATTTATTTTAATTTTTACTAATCATTGTAGTCAAAGGATAACTATTTAAGGTGGCAAAAATCAATCCTAACAATTACTGTCCATCATCTAAGAATATACAAGTTAGCCAGAATGTAGCAAAGATGGCAACTTCAGGGTTTTTTACCAGAAGTGCTTGCAGGAAACCTACCAATTCATGACAATAGACTGCAAGAACCTTGATATTAACCAACTTTTGATCAGAGCAGCCTCTCCAAGAGCTACCAAAGATTTTGAACTCTTTAATACTATTCAGGACACAGTAACCAGGAAACTGCCAACCTGATACCCTGAATATGAACAGTTATGGCCAGCATCCAGTTCTACTGCTAAAAACTTGGAAAATCTACTCTTATTGAGGCCATAGAAGAGGGAATCAGAAATGCCATCCTAAACAGGAACAAAAGAAGTGCAAACTGGGTAATAGCCAAACCTACCAACTTCTATTAAAAAAAGATTATAAATGAAATCACAAAGTGAATGTAGAAGTAGATGTTTTCAAAGTATAGTGTTAAAGTAAAAGCTTGTGTTATTCAAGTGCATTAATTTTGGTAGGGCTAGTTAGGAAAGGGTCAATATGTGATTCTTATTAAGTTTTAACTTATGCTAAGTTGAGTTATCTCATATTGAAGAAAAGAAAAAAAGAACAAAGGAAAACCAAGCTACCCTTATTATTGGCAAATTACTTTATTTCTTAAACACTAAGGAGAGGGAAAATTTAAATCAAATAAATAGAAACAGACAGCAAATGCAGCCATGCACAGAGAAATATTTTAGTCAAATGGCACATCTTTTTGGTAAGTTGACATCATTTAAGAAAGGAATTATAATGTAATATTTTATTATAATATTTATACCCAAGACACCTCAGCTCTAGGGCAAGTGAGTTGTAAGGGGAGAGGTCAAACAGAAAAAGAAAGTATATATTTGTTTGTTTGCATAAAGGACAATGGAAAAACAAAATTTTAAATTTTTCTATAGTTAGATATTTAACAAAATACCTATAAAGAATTCATCTCTCTAAAAGACTTGGCACAATACCAAAATGACCAACTAGGAAATCATTGCATTAAGATATGTGTTAAGGCTGGTAACTGAAATAAAAGTCAATAAGAGTAATGGTTTATTTAAAAAAAAACAGAAAAATATTTATATATACAACTTATGTTTATACTAATATTAAAAGATGGTATAAACTGGTTTAGGGAGGTATAGAGAATAAGACTATTTTAAGGTATGAAGTAGACTTGTTTCAGTCTAAATGGAGTTTTTGGGACTAGGCTGAATTTTCCTGGTATATTCTGGGCTTCTGCACCAGATTTAACCATTATTTTCCTTCACTTTAAGTTCTTTTAATAGATCCATTTTATATCCCTAATTTGTAATGGGGGGGGCACAATTTAAACAACCTAAGGTACACAGATGATACAGTGCTGATAGCAGACACAGAAAGGAAAATACAAGACCTCCTATAGAAGGTAGCAGAAGAAAGTAACAAGAAAGGACTAGAAATAAACTGCACGAAAACTGAATGCATGGTCATCAGTAAAAAGGGCAGCCCAAAATGCCAAATACAGGTCGAGGATACCAGAATCAAGCAGGTACAAAAATTTAAATACCTGGGAAGTGTTATAACAGAAGATAGAAAGTGCAACACAGAGATCTGAAGGTGAATTGACATGGTGAAGGAAGCATTCCAGAAGTTAAGTAAGGTATTAAGAAACAGGACAATTTCGCTAGAAACATAGAAAAAAGTGCTGGATTGCTATGTGATGTCCATCCTTCAATATGGCAGTGAATGCTGGACAATACCATCAAAGATGAAGGAAAAACTTGAAGCAACTGAAATGTGGTTCTACAGAAGGATGCTGCGAATATCATGGATTGAGCATGTGAGCAATGATGGAGGTCTTGAAAATGATGGAAACAAAAAGGAAATTAATACTGAGCATCAGGAAAAGACAACTGAAGTTCCTGGGATACGCAATGAGGAAGGAGGCCTTGGAGAATCTGATACTAACAGGCCAGATAGAGGGAAAAAGAGACAGGGGAAAGCAATGGATAACATATTTGAAAGATCTAATCAGGTGGATGACGGAACAAGGATTGCACGGTGTAACAGGAGAAGGCGTGCTCAGAGCCACCAGGGATAGGGAAATGTGGAAGGCCATGATCGCCTACATGCTGAAGGGACAAGGCACATAGAAGAAGAGAAGAATGACACTCTTGTCTACTCTTGTTCTAAAGATGAAGAAGCAGTGTGGACAAGATGATGGGCAAAGCTATTTATTCATATTTTTAAAAAATTAAAAATGTGTGAATAAAGTCTCAAAATGAAGGCAGAAAGGTTCTAAATATAGGAAAACAAAGAGTATGTGGGATTCAAGTACATGAATTTTTACAGGCTTAGGAAATGGCTTATACATAACTGACTATTAAGTTTTAACATATTCTAAGTTGGGTTACAATGAGATCCAAAGGCATATTGGCATGACCAAGGATGTATTTCAAAAGCTAAGCAGTGTATTGAGAGACAGGAAGATTTTATTGGAAACAAAAAAATGAGTACTGGACTGTTATGCGATAACTGTCCTTCTATATGACATTAAATGCTGAAGAATTTCATCAAAGATAAAGGAAAGACTTGAAGCAACAAAAATGTGGGTCTACAGAAGGATGTTGAGGATACCATGGACCAAATATGTGAGCAATGACAAGGTTTTTGGAGAGGAGTAGAACAAAAAGAAAACTTATACTTAGCATCAGGAAGAGAGCTGATGTTTCTGGGGCTACAATGAGGAAGAATGGCTTGGAGAATGTGATACTCATAAGAGAGATGAATGGAAAAAGAGAGAGAGAGAAAGGAAAGAAATGTGTGAGATACTTGCTGAGCTTGAGCAAGTGGATTGCAGAGTAAGGTTTGGAAGAAATAACAAAAGAAAAGGTGATAAGAGTTACAAGGGATGGGGGTGTGGAAGGCCATGATCGCCCACATCCTGAAGGCATACAGCACATAGAAGAAGAAGTTGAGTTATCTAATATTAAAGTAAAAGAAAAAGAGAATGGGAAGAAACTAAATTACCCTTATTACTGGTAATTTAGTTTATTTCTTAAACACTAGAACGGAGGGGAAAAAAAGTTAAATACATTAAATTAAATAGGAGTAGTACAGATACTCATGTGTAGAAAAACATTCTAATTGGTTAAACATCTCATCTTTTAGTATTTTGGCATTGCTTAAGAGAAGAATTAACTTTCAGATTTTACAGTCAAGACTCCTCTGCTCAAGAGCAGGTGGGTTGAGAGGAGTCAGGTCAAAAAGAAAAAGAAAGAAAGAAATTATATATTTGCATATTCACATACCAGCCAACAAAGAAACAGTTTCAAATTTTCCTAATTTAGTTAGATACTTAAGAAAATATACATAAAAATTCTCTTTAAAAGTTCTGAAACAGTACCAAAATGACCATTTAGGAAGTCATTGTATTCAGATATGGGCGTAAAGGCAGTTAATTGAAATAAAATACAATAAGAGTAATGAATTATTTAAAAATTAAAAATATATATATATATATATATATATATATAATAACTACAATTATAAATATATAAATAATTATAATTATATCAAATAATTTAAAACAGAAAAAAGAAAAAGAAATAGTTGCAAGTGACACACATGTATATATTCATAGAGAAATATTCTAGTTGATCAACTTGTCTTTTAATGAGTTAATCTCACTTAAGAAAAGAATTATCTTCAAGTTTTATAACCAAGTCTCCTCTAACTGAAGGTAGGTGGGCTGTGTGGGATGATAAAGCCTTTTTTTTTCAAGATAGAATGATTACAACAACTAAATATAACACTTTCAAATAAATACCATTAGGAAAAATGTGAATCCATCACTTGTCACCATATCTATGTCTTAAAAAGCAGCATAGGCTGAGGTCTCTATTGTCTGGGTGGCAGTAAGTGTGGAAGAAAAGCTATTTTGATTTGCACACTATAGAGAAGGAAACCACTTCATTATTTTTACTAAGAAATAATGGCAGTTCACAGAGATTAAAGAAAAAGCTGTGTGGAACCATAATCTCTTATATCCTGAAAAAATATTAAAAAATTACATGTAACTAGTATTGGCTTCTTAGTCTTAATTTATTGTTGTTTTTATTACAATTTTCTGGGTTAAATAATTTCCAACCATTAGTGTGAAGAAGATTTATCTGGTTGAAAGGTTTTGTCATTTGTAAAACATTAAATGTGTTTAGAAACTGTAAGAACTTTCCTAACAACTAGATAAAAAGTAACTTTCATTGGGACTTAAATTTGTATTCCAAGCATTGAAGTTGTTCTCAAGTAAAAGTCATGCTCCAAATACTGAGAACATAAATTAGGTTTTGTGATCTTATTTTTTATGAAGTGCCAAATAGCATGACTTATACAAGCATAAATACAATAAAATCATTCAATATCAAAAAGGTAACACTAAAAAGATTTATGCAAATAGGATTTTCTAGTTTAGTAATGCTTTGGTTATCATTTTCAGTGCACTTTCCAAATATCAAAAAATCCTATTGTTGTTTCTTATGAGCTTTTTCTTTCTTCTTCTTCTAGGATGGACACAGTAACCATAGATCAATTGCTAGCTTAAAGCAAAGCAATAATCAAGTATAAGATATGCAGTAGATAAACCAGTTATAACAATTGTGCAACCACTACAAGATAATATAGAGACTCCCTTCTTTGGATATATCATCATTTCTTTTTTTTTTTTTTTGATTTACAAATGTTCCTATCTCTTAATACATTTGGTTAATTTCCAAAAGGCATATTTTGCTATTTATCATATCTATAATGAAAATTTTGGTGTTGCATTTTCTATCATCTATTACTACACTACACAATCTCTGTACTTGCTTGATTTTAATGTCACCCAATATGTAGCTTACATCTTGGGTTGTCTCTTTTGCTGATGACTATTCATTCTGTCTTCTTACAGCTAATAATTAATTCTTTCTAATCCAAATAAACTATGAATTAGCTTTATATTTTTAAGAAACCAAGTGTTTAGAAAGAATCAGAAACTGCAAAGAGTCAATAGAATGAACACAATATCTATTATAGTTTCCCCATTTGCCTTCAGAATATTTTGATACCCAAGCAATGGCCTGAGAAAAATCCATCAGGAGAAAAAATCTGCAATTAATCATTTAAAAATTTTATGTGCGATCAAAAAGACCTTGGTCATCAGAGCATGAATGATGGTCCAGCCAGGGATTGGAGGAGTAGCTTTTGCAGATTATGCAAAAGAGAAGTGACAACAATTAGAGACTGGTTCCTGATTGGTTCTAACGCACTTAAAAGCCACATGTGTTCAAAGCAGATGAGATATTTTTAGTTTCTTGTACACAGCTGAAAATACTTTTAACTAATTCCTGATCATAAACTAATTTCCCATACTAATAACAGCTGTTGTTATTCTTGTGGGAATAGTTTAGTGGCAATAATTGAACAAAAGTTGTTTTTTTTTTTTCAGAAAGTATTTTGTCATTTTGAACATCTTTAGAACTGGTTGTGTGGCCTTGATGTAACTTGGCAACCAATTAGAGATCTTATTGTCTTGAGTGGCAAATAATCTAACAGAGGGAAAACTCTGAATTCCAAACAATAGAAATCACTGTTATCTTCACAAAGAATACATAGCAGTTCATAGATAAAGATAAGAAAAAAGTGATATGTGGATATTCATGATTTGATACACTCTGAAGAATTATAGTCAGTGCTTGTTTTACATATGGTCGAGTATGGGCTGTAGTCCTATGACTAGAGGAGCCCTATTCTTAAGCCCCTGATAAAGCTAAAAATAATAGAGATATAAGAACGAAGAAGATTTGTTTATTTTCAGATTTAATGAAGCTCTTCTGATCTAATTTGATACACTATTTACTTTGCTGTCATATTTATGAACCCTTTATTACATTAACTGGGGTATATCATTCTCATTCCATGTGCAAAGCTACTTCTGGTAGCCATGATTTATCTCCTCAAAAACACATGGCCCAGTGGATAAAGACATTGGTTAGTTCCAGTGACTTAGTCCAAAAAGTTGTGAGTTCAATACCACCCTACAACAGTGGTGAACAAATAACTTAGAATGATAAAGGGAGATAACTCATGACTACTAGAAGTGGCTTCACACACAGAATGAAAATGATATATACCAGTGATCATAATAAAGGGTTCAGTTTGAAATTCCTATCACCTGAAGTAGTCTAGAGCGTACAACAGTCAAAACATTGTAAACATGGCAGCAATGATGAGGACAATAGTTCAAATAATGTAAATTGTGTAAATACTATCTCATCTCAGAAGTATAGACACATACTAATTTGATACCATTTAGAGGATTTGTGCTCCTCTAGTCGAAATGGGTCTTTTAAATTCTTCCTCATGAAGATTCTGATCCATTTTTTATATACATATAGATTTTTGATGTAGCTTTTTAGTTAAAGTGGTTCATGTGTAACACCAAAAAAGCAAATCTTTTTTTCATAGATATAGTGGAGTAAACATATATAATGAAAAGTTCCCCAAATTCTATTAGCTCAGAGGCCTCTTAAGGTCTAAACGAGGCCTGATATGTCATATATATATATATATATATATATATATATATATATATATATATATATAGATAGATATAGGGTGGCAGTAAATTATGTGGGAGGATCCTAGTAATATTGTTTAAATATTAAAACTCATCCATCAGAGAGCTCAATGTATATTAATTTACAGAGCAGATATTTATTTATTTATCTGTAAATTCAAATAATATTTAGAGGGGGGAATAGCTATTCTCCCCTCTAAATATTATCTGAATTTACAGATATAAATAAATATATATATATATATATATATATATATATATATATATATATATATATTATGAGGAAGTGAAAGAACAGATAGATTAAATCCCACTGTTCAAGCAATTACTTTTATAAAGAGTGCTCAATACAAAGTAGAACTTGTATTTTCTAAATAAATCATTTTCACTATTTATTTTAAAGATTACCTGAAGAAGAACAGTATTGTTCTGAAACATAAAATCTTTTATGTTGAGATATAATGCTTTTATAAACCATTGTAATAACAATATATGTGTGGGGGGGGGGGCACTTCGATGTGGTGTAATGGTTAACTTGCTTGTCTCACTTGCATCTATTACAATTGAATAGTGAGTTCAATCCTCACTGGGTACCCTCATACTTTCAGCCACATCTAAGTGTTACTTAAAAAATCAATATGTGTGTGTGTGTGTGTGTGTGTGTGTGTGTGTGTGTGATAATAAACATCAAATTATTTTATTCCCTGTTATAGATATTATCCTTCTGAAAGAATTGAAAGTAATACTGTAAAGACCACTAACAATAAGTGGACTAGATTAGCTATTTCCCTTAAAAACTGTTTCAGAGAAAGATTTTACAAATTGATCGTAGCACTGGCTGCTCAGTCAATGAATGCCAAATGTTTACACATAAGCAAATGGATAATATTACCCTTACCAATATATCATATTTCTTTTCACAACCTGCTTTTTCTTTTAATCCTAAGATTGAATATATTTTTATCTTCCAATATAATGCAACTGTCAACTCTAAAGTAAAATTCCCTTTGAGAAAAAAATTATTACAGGAAATTTATAGAAAAATCCTACATCTTTTCCTCATTTCATTATTTTATACTTCATCTTTTATGAGGCATAAATGAGAAGGCAATAAACTCTTGTCTTTAGCAAAGAGAGGTAAAAAAGTAAATTTCTGACATGAAAATCTATCAATTTGTCATAAATACAAGATAGACATTCTCAAGAAATAAACTCACATTGTAAGTAATTCCAGTCAAACAAAATCTGCTAGATATATGAGTTGGGTCTTTAACGCAATGACTGCATAATAGTAGGACCACTGCACAAAATTGTTTCTTAATTGATATAGTAAATAAAATAAATACACTCATGAATAATGATCCTCCTTTTCAAAATTTTAGCCTTTGATGTTGATCCAAAATTTCTTGCAATATGCACAATTGATTTAACATCTATTTCTTTACAATATGGTTATATTTCAGATAAAATACTAATATCTAATATACATATAATATTGCTATTTCTTCATCAAAAATAAATCTACCAAATTTTATTTGCATTATATATATATATATATATATATATATATATATAGTAAGGCATTGAAAGAAATTCAAGAGATAAAAATCAACAAAACTAATAATACTGATAATAAAACTAATAATACTGATTGTATATTAATAGGCCTTTTGACCAAATAGATGCAGAATGAGAAAAGATGTTGAAAATTGGAATGCCTGTATACCTTTCTCAACTAGAAACAAAATATGAAGTCGGAGTCTTCATATATCTTACATTACTGGTAAAATGTAGAGGTTTGGGCTGCTAGTTCTTTGCCATAATTAGTGTTGTAGAGGGTCATAATCTACTAATATACTATCAATAGTATTACATTTGTCATATTTTATCTCTCAAATGTTTTTTATCAGCCAACTAAATCCATATATTATGAGAAGCATACATGGGCAATATTTCTTTATTATTATTTATATAAATATATATTTTTTTATAATCATTTCACCCCAAGCAAAGAAGTACTGCCACTGGTGCACAGAGGGTTACATAAGAGGAGAAAGGTGAGAGAAACAAGTTACAGTGGGTGTCAGAGAATGAATAAGAGAAGGATGAGAACACTGGTGTGAAGAGAGCTGCATGAGAGGAGAGTGGAAAGGGAGAAGAACATGATACAAGGGTTGTCAGGGAAAGGATGCAAATCAAGGAGATAAGAGATAGCAATTGGCATTGCATTTAAATTCTTGGAGATTGTAGCTGTCGGGGAAGCAAGTATACAGAAGGGAATTTCCCAGGCAGGAAGTGTAAGAAAAGAAACTGATAGAGAGAAGTTGAGGTTACATGTGATCGGTTTCACTGTAAAAGGGTGAAACCTAGTTTCTAGTCTAGTAACTCAAGTAAATTCAAGCAGAGTGGGCACCAGAGAGCTAAGCTTATCAAAGCAGAAATCATGAAAGTATTTGTAGAAGAGACAGAGGGAAGCCACATTATGTCAGGAAAAAAGTGATAGAAGTTGAGCTCCCAGGTCAGGATTTTGTCAAGAACACAGAGATGAATAGAAAGGACACCTAACCAGATGTTACAGTAGTATTTAATGCATGAGTGGATGGTAGATTTATATATGTGCAAGATCAATTCAGGTGAGAAAAACTCCCTGGCTCTACTCAGTGAACCACTTAAGATTGGCTGAGAGAGTTAGGCCTAGGAAGTGCAGTGTTTTGCTTTCAGAGAGACTAGCCTGATCCATGCTGATAGAGGTGGATAGGAGTGATTGTCTATGAGGCTAAAGAATAGCAGCTTCATTTTGGAAGCATTAAAATTTACAAGACATTTCTTAGATTGGAGGTCCTTTTCATGATCAGCAGCAAGTTTTGCTTTGTCAGCCTCAGCAGATTTCTTATCAAGGTAGGAGTAAATAGTGGTGTTGTCAGTGTAAATGCCTACTTGGGATCTGATTAGATCATGGAGATCATAGATAAAGTTCTGAAAAATCATAGGACCAAGAATAGAGCCTTGAGAGACATCTGCATTTGTATGATAGTATCTGGAAGCATGCCCGTTTAATACTACATTCATTATTCAATTTGGATTAGATCAAACAAATATCCAGTTATACTATAGTCCTATAGCTTGCATAGAAGGCCAGCATGTTAGGTTCTATCAAATGCTCTGGATATATTTAGGGCAACATCTATCTATCTCTCTCTCTCTCTCTCTATCTCTCTCTCTCTCTCTTTTATATATATATATATATATATATATATATATATATATCACTCATTCACTAATAAATTAGAGCACTCTGGCTATTGGGCATGTATAATGCTAAAAAGTCTGCCTTCTTCTACCGTTCGCCCATGGCCCAGAGGTAGAACCACCGACTGACGCCACTTTGGTCGGGTTTCAATCCTGGGTTAAAAGCAATCAGTCTAACCATACTGATGAACTATGATACAGTGAAACAGATCTGTCTGTGGACGACTATTTACACTCTCACACCCTGATTGAGCACTCTGGAAGAATGGGAGACTTTGAAAAACAGTAGCTACTCTGGCATGTACACATCGCTCATTCACTAATGAATTAGAGCACTCTGGCTATTGGGCATGTATAATGACAATATACATGCTAAAAGTTTGACTTCTTCTACCATGCGCCCATGGCCCAGAGGTAGAACCGCCGACTGATGCCACTTCGGTCGGGTTTCAATCCTGGGTTAAAAGCAATCGGAGTCTAACTGTACTGATGAGCTGTGATACAGTGAAACAGATCTGTCTGCAGATGACTATATATATATATATATTTATATACACAAAATAGGTAACTATTCAACATACAGCAAAGCAATTATGAAAGAAATAAAAACCTTGTCATGATTCGTCATTAGTGACCACAAAGTCAATAATATAAGATACACAGATGACACGGTGCTGATAGCAGACACAGAAAGGAAAATGCACAACCTTCTACAGAAGGTAGCAAAAGAAAGTGAGAAAAAAGGACTGAACATAAACTTAAAGAAAACTGAATGTATGGTCATCAGCAAAAAGAAGACCTCAAAATGCCAACTACAAGTTGGAGAAACTAAAATAAAACAAGTCAAGAAATTTAAATAACTGGGAAGTGTTCTGACAGAGGATGGAAAGTGCAACATGGAAATCCAAATACTCAAGGACATATTTCAGAAACTAACCAGAGAGACAGGAAAATCTCATTAGAAACAAAGAAAAGAATACTGGATTGCTATGTAATATCTGTCCTTCTGTATGGAAGTGAATGTTGGATGAAAGAATGGAGGAGAGGCTTGAGGCAGCAGAAGGATGCTGAAGATACCATGGACAGAGCATGTGAGCAATGATAAGGTGTTGGAGAGAATGCAAACGAGAAGAAAACTCATACAACATCAGAAAGAGACTGATGGTTCCTGGGACATGTAATGAGTAAGGAGGGCCTAGAGAATTTAATACTCACAGGATGAATAGAAAGAAAGTGAAACAGGAGAAAACAGCTCAAGACCTACTTGATAGATCTTAGCAAATTGATGGCAGAACCGGGTTTGGGAAAGATACCAAGAGAAAATATATTGTGAGAAACAAGAGACAGAGCCAAGTGCAAGTCCATAATTGCCTGTGTCCTGAAAGGACATGGCACATGAAGAAGAAAAATAAAATAAAACCATCCTTGATAATGGCTATAAAAATAATTGAAAGTGCTTGGACATACAGAACATTTCTCCATAATTTATACCCAGAAAAGAAAAAAATTAGAAAACACAAGAAAAATTAAATAAAAAGTTTAACTGCAGTACCTTGTCGGTTATTTTTAATGAAATTACTACAAAAGAGGAATTACTGCACAATTACACAATTTTATATATGACTTTAAAAACAGTAGCTACTCCCACATTTACAAATTGTTCATTCAGTAATGAATTTGAACACTCTCGGCTACTGGCGTGTGTTTACATTGTGTATATAACATGCTAAAATCCACCTTTCTCCACCTTTCTTAATAGTACTCTGATCAGAGTACTATTAAACAACATTTCTCTGAAAAACATAAATATGTAGGTAATATCAGACAGATTTTAGTCAACACTACGGTGATCCTTACTCATATACACAGTAAGAGGAACCTGCAGATATTGGAGGCCATGTACATCAAATCAAAACAACCAACACTCAATAAAATCAACTTTAAAACAGGAAATAACATATTACATTGCATTTGACTACATGGTTTTGTTGTCATTTCGTGCTATCCCACGGTGTCACGTCATAAAACCGCATTGAAAACTAAAGAACTGCGTTTATTATTTTTGGTAACTATTGCCGTTGCCAAGCGGAGTTTTATGTCAACACAAAATAATATCGTCGGTGATGGTGGATTTTATAATATTTCAGTTTAAACAACCTCTCTGAAGATGGCTCATGTGAGCCGAAAGCTTAGAAGAAAACCAATAAATAATTATCCAAATGTTGGAGAATTTTTGTCTTTATTTTCAACTGAAATTAAAGCAAAAATACGACGTTTAGAACAGCTCATGATTAAACATAATAGACATTCATTGTCTCTTATATTTAACAGCGTATGTTTAGAAAATTACTTGCTGCCTCGATATACTATATATATATATATATATATATATATATAAATGACATCTACGCATCGCTCATTCAGTAATGAATTAGAGCACTCTGGCCAATGGTGCATGATACATGATATGCTAAAAGTCTGCCTCCTTCTACCAAGCGCCCATAGCTTGAGGTAGAATCGCCGACTGATGCCAATTCAGTCGGGTTTCAATCCTTGGGTTAAAAGCAATCAGATGTCTAACTGTACTGATGAGCTGTGATACACCATATAGTCATCCGCAGACAGATCTGTCTGCAGAAGACTATATGTGTGTGTGTGTGTGTGTGTATATATATATATATATATATATATATTGTTAAACATAACAGACAATGAATGTCTATTATGTTTAATAGATGAGCTGTTCTAAACATCATATTGTGACTTTAATTTCAGGTTAAAATAAAGACAAAAATTGTCCAACATTTAGATATTTTTTATTATGCTAGTTCTAAGCTTTCATCTCACATAAGCCAACTTCAAAGAGGTTACAGGGACATTAACAAAGATCTCCACCATCAAATATGATATTATCTTGTGTTGACATAAAACATTGTTATGTGACAATAACAGTCACTGAATAGCAGGCAAAGGTTGTAAATCTTTGTCTTTATTTTCACCTGAAATTAAAGCCATAATATGATGTTTGGAATGGCTCATGATTAAACATTAGACATTCATTGTCTGTTATCTTGAACAATATTTGTTTAGAAAATTATCTGCTACCTTCATACACTAAATATATATGTATATATTTATTTATTATAAATTATACTTTAGAACATGTTCAAACTACAATCTACTACTAAAGTGTACATTTTATTTCAACATGGAAAGAACACTGTCTCATCAAGTTTTTGTAGTAGATTGTAGTTTAGACATGTTCTAAGTATAATTTTTAATAAATATTTATCATTCTATTTCTATCGTGAGCATTGTTTTAAATTAATGTTTTGAGTGTTGTAAATATTTTCTTTGTTCCTTATTCATTTGTGTGTATATATATATATATATATATATATATATATATATATATATATATATATATCCAGATTTTTATTTATTTATTTTGAGTATTGAAAGTTGCTAATGAAATGTGAAATCTCTCTTAGGGATTTCATGTAGAAATAATCATGCAACAGTTTTGAACTTCAAAACTTATTTTATTTTATATATATATATATATATATATATATAGTTAAGTTTTGGTCATAATTAAATTTGACTCATACACAGTTGTATTAAAAAGTGTTTAATACAAAGGAAAGTGAAGTTTAAAATTTTAGACCAGGGTTGGAAAAGTAGTGTTTATGGGAGTGGTAATGTTGTTTAAATTCTTTTGCTGAAAATCCAATGCAAACTTGATAATTATTTTTGTCATTTTGGGGGGAGATGTTGGCTTTGTAGATCACTTGGGTAGGCTTACATTTACCTTCTACTGGACAACATTGATGGATCTGCAATTACATGAAGATATAATACCTGTTTGAATATTAGTTCTATCTAAATTTTTTAAAATCTGTCTATTTTGAGAATTAATGAGATTCTCTATATTAAGTGCACAAGAATAACTAATTTTAATAGAAATTCTATTAAAGATTCTATATAGGGGTTACTAGTATGAAAATGTTTACTTACCAATTTAAGAAAATATTTACCAATATTAATGTTAGATAGTCTACAGAATGGGGGCAGGTAAACCATATAACTTTCGTATTTCTACATCTATCCCTGCTATAGATGACTCAGATTTAACAACAGATTTTACATATAGCAATTTGTCCTTAAAGTCACTTTCCTGGACGACTTTATTATATAGCTTTTTATTTTCATTGAAGATTTTAAGGTTGGAAGACACTGGTTTAGTTTTGGCATTAGCAGTGTTAGGTATTTGTTTTATAATAATATTGGGGTAATTGAAATTGAACTTAATATAGCTGGGGATATCATTTTCTTTAAGGTCAAGTTTGTAGGAATTGTCATTTAGATTAAAGGAGATGTCCAAATAATTGGCAATTTTTAGGTTAGAGGAAACTTCAAATTTAAATCTTAGTAATTTAAAGGCTCTAATAATTTTCTTATGGATCATAGTAGTGAAGGACCCATCACTATTAAGGATGAACACAAGATTGTCCTCACAGTATAAACCAATTGTTTGGAGTGTACAATTCTTCTTAAGATATATAAGATGTAAATACCTACTAGATTAGTAACTGGGGCTGAATCATATGCCCCTATAGGGACAGTGAATTTGTCATATAGATCTTTGGTCCAGGTAGAATGGTCAAAAGTTTGAAGTGATTTTCTAGCTGCTAGAATAATCTTAATTTCCCCTCCAGTGATCTTTACATCATTTTAGTTTTATTTATAAGGAGCTCAGTGTGATTTGATATTTTGTATGATTGGTCTTGTTTTTGACTGGTTGGTTTTCTATTTCTTTTTATTTCTCTTCATTTTTATTTTTGCATTTGTTTTTATTTTTATTGTGCAGGTGTTTGATTTATTTCTAATATTTTTTATTGCTTTCTTAATGTACACATAAGTGACTGCCTGCTTAATTGCTTTATATTGAATAGGCTTTCACTTTTTGATTTGGATTGTTCTTGTCATTTAGGTTGACCTGTTTTTGTTGTAGTGACCTCATTTATTGACTTGACCTTTTTCTTATCATGTGGTGTGCTTGCCTGCTTAAGGGTTTCTTTTTAGGTCATGGTTGGGTGTTTATATTCTTGAGTGTATTTGTGTTTGTGGACTGTATGTGTGTGTTTTTTTCATTTGGTGGTTATATTATTTTCTGTTCTTGTTGCAATTGAGTGTTTGAATATTTTTATTTTCATATTTTTGTTTATTTATTTTAATTTGTGTAGCAAAGTGGATATTTCTTTGTGTGTCTATATTTTCTTTTTATCTTGTTTCTTTTATTCAATATTTTACTTTGGTTTTTAAAGCTGATTATTGCTAGCTTCTCTTCTAGGCATCTAGGTTTACAGTTTTTCTATTGCTGCTGTGTAGTGGTGCTCTTTTTACTATTTCCCATTTAATTTTGGTGGTAATATTATTTTCCTTCTGGTTCCATATGTATTTGGTAGCATTGAATTGTTTTTATATTTTTCTGTGTTGAGTGATGTTTTGTGATTATTGAATCTTTCTTTGAAGGATGTTTCTGTTGCTCCAATATAAATCTTTTTATATGTGCTGGCATTGTCATGGTAGCTTTGTATATTATGTTGTTGGTTAGACATTTATTGTTAAGTGTACAGTTGTCTTTCTTTTGACAGTTACATTTGTTTGTATTGTGTGGTTGGTTTGTGTTGTTGTTATTGGTTTTATTGAGTATTGAAATACTCAATAAAAATTATTATAACTATGATTATAACAATGAACTATGAAAATTCTGAAAATGTTGGAATACTGAAATTTTAAACTTTAAATCTAAAATTCTTTTTCTCTTTTTAGATATTCCTGCACATGTAGTGTATCCGATTGAATTCAGTTTCTTTATGCTTTTGTTTTTATCACTTTTATTATTAACTTTATAGTAATGGCGATAATAGAAAATCTGCCAAGAATAATGAAATGTTGTAAGAACATGAATGCAATATTACTGGGATAGTCTAGCAATCAAAACACTTTCTATACACATATACCTTAGCAAATTGCTTTCTCTTTTAATTAAAGTAGCATTTTTTAATCAAAATTATGGTCAGAATCATTACAGATAGTAACTAATGTATTGACTGTTTTGTAAAAGATCTGTTTTGTGTTTATATAATCTTTTATTTAAATTACTTGAGGTTTTTTCTGTATATTCCTTCTGGCAATTATTACAGATGATAGAGTAAATTCTTCCCTCAACTTTTATTAATATTATGTTTTGTATTAATTAAAGTAAGGAAGTAGTTGTAACAAAATTCAAGTTAAGCTAATTCTTTTTCAATTGTAGTTATGATAGATTTGGTAGGTAAAATAATATATCTTAATTCTGAAGATTTGCTGAAATAGTTCATTCTTTTATTTTGAAACATTTGATGAATCTTCAGCTTTGCATTGAATATAAAATAATTAGGATAGTGAGGGAATGCTTAACATTATAGATTTCTTTATAGGCATAGACAGTGTAGACATACTGACCATGCACTGTAAATCCTTGTCATTTTCACATTTCACATTGTGAAAACACAAATACACATACATATATATATATATATACATACATATGCACATATATATATACATATACACACATATATATTTATACATGCATATACATAAATTTATACCTAGGCATATATATACACACACAAATTATCTCTGTATTACCACCAGCACTCACTGTGAACTACTATATATTTATATATGTGTTTGTTTGCATGTTTATTTAACATTTGAACATTTTATTTATTCATTTACTAGTACACACACACACACACACACACACACACACACACACATGGGTATTGAAAAGTTCTCAGTAAAACTAAATTCCCAAAAGTTGATTAAATGAACAAACATCAAAATATATTTTGTAATCCCTTCCCTCGCTGGTCTGGCAGAGGACTATTCAGTACCTGTTTTCCGCATACACACATATACTATGATTACTTTTGTTGATGCCATGTAGTTATTTTTACAGGCAAATTACATTTGCTTTTACATACACAATAAGACTGTTTTTTGCTGAGCTATTGATGTTCGGTGAGGAAGTAGAAACTCATTTCTACTGAAAAGAATTTCAAGTTCACAGACTAAAATTGTCTCCAAGTTGCCTGAAACTGGAGAGTTCCTCTGGGAGCAACTGGAATTGTAATTAGGAATAGCAGCATGTATTTTTCTATCAGACAAGCATGAAATAGTATGCAGCAAAATATACAAGATTTAAGGATTAAAAAAAAGATGTGTGCCCTTAGAAATGTTCAGGCAAAAGCAGGATTCATATTGAAAAAATGTTGACAAAAAATAGATAAAAAATACAGAAACAATTATGGAATATAATAGTGCCTGTGTTTCTGAAAAGAAAAAAATTTGGAAGATTGTTTCGTGCATAAGAAAATATATTTATTTTGTTCAACTCTTTTATCCTTTTGGAAGCATGAATGGGTTTTTTTTTAAATATGAAAATGAAGGAACTGATTGAGGATATGCCTAAAAGCAAGAGAAGTAGAAAAATAATTCTATGAGAATGACAATTGTCAGGTATTCCCTGACTGCTGTCTTGTGCTGAATTGGTTTTTAAAAAGGTTTCTGATATTGTTATTATTTAGCATAATGACTGCTGCATCAATGCCCAACATCCCTTCCAGGGATCGAAGAGAAAGATATCGCAGAAATGTTATTAGAACAACACAAATGGAATAGACTCCATGACATAAATAACTAAGAATGTAAACAGTTTCTAACAAATAAGGTTTATTAGCTTTTGAAGGTAAGATCATCACAGGTATTGTTCATATATTTGTCATTAGGGTGTGGCAAAGTTTTTTACAGTCATTTACTTTTTTTACAGATATGTTTATTCCATGTATACATCTAAAGACTATCATGCTATGACATTATAATTATTATTGTAATTTTAGGTGTATATATTATGTTTAAAATTTGCTATATTTATGGGCAAAGAGAGCTCAATATCAGAGACAGATCATTTATATGTTTAGACAATTTTAATTTTTACAGACCATCCTGTATGTATAACAAATTATACCTCAACTTTAACGGTGTTATGTTTATATATCTGCATATATGAAAACTATTTTCAATTTTATAGACCACTACACCAAATCTTTTTTACACTATTTACATTGTTTAAACTACTGTTCTCATCTTTATTATCATATTTATAACATTTTTGCCATTGTATGCTCTGACCATTTTCAGGTGTATATGTTGGAATTTTGAACTGAATTCTTTATTTAGTCCATCAGGGAAGATTGTTCTAGTTCCATATGCCATGCTTTTTCTGGATATCTCAGTTTTCAGTTAATAACTTTTAGTAATTCAACTATCCAAGTTTTTTGTTCCCCCTCTGCTGTGACTAGGTATTGAATTCACAACTCTTTTGGTCAAGTCATTTTTGGGCCATGTGTCCTTGAAAAATGACAATAAAAAGAAGGACAACAGTTCAAACAATATAAATAGTGTAGTTACATTACCTCATTTCAGAATATGTCTAAATCTTACATGATGTAAATATCTAAAGACTATTTATTAGTCAAGTTAATGAGATTTTGAGAGTTGGTTTCAAATTCCAGTTGAATTTATTATATTCACTTACATGTAAATACCCTTGTGAAATCTATCTCTTCCCTTCAGCTATTGGTTGAATAGCAGAACAGTGTGTGTTCTATAGCCTTGGTTGGCAACCAGTCTACTGCAGAAAGTAATGGCAACCTACTGTGGGAAAATTTTCTGTCCAGTCAATCATGTCTATTTTGCGACATAATCGCTTTAGTGTGCATCACATATGGCATTTAATTAACTGATAATAATAACTAGCTGGAACCGTATTGAAAATTAGTAAAAATATACAATTTACTATACAATTTTTACAGAAGGTAGTGAAGGAAAGCAAGAAGAAAGGACTAAACATCAACTGCAAAATGACTGAATGCATGGTTTTTCATCATGGAAGTGCCCAACATGCAAATGAATCAGACAAGTACCACAATTTATATATCTGGGAAGTGTTTTAGCAGAGAACAGAAAGTGTGACACTAATATAAAGGCACATTAGGACAGCAAAAAATGCATTTCATAAGCTAAGCAAAATATTAAGAAACATAAATATTTTGTTAGAAACAAAGAAAAGACTTAAGTGTTTTGTAATATCGCTCCTCTTATATGACAGGGAATGCTGAACTATCATCACACTGATAAAGAAAAGTTTTGAAACAACAGAAATGTAATCCTACTGAAAGATGCTGTGAGGACCATGGATCGAACAAAGTTTTAAAGAAAATGGAAATGAAAAGGAAGCATACTCATCAGGGAGAGATAATTGAAATTTATGGTACACATAATGAGGAAAGAGGGCTTAGAAAATTTGATAGTCACGAATCACATTGAAGGCAAGAGAGAAAGAGTAAAACAACAGAGGTAGCTTATCTATTTGGTTGAGTCAAAAGACAGAATTTATTAATTGTTACAAAGGAGAGAGAGTTGTGTAGAACTATGGTTACCAACATCCTGAAGGGACACAGCACGTAAAAGAAAATACCATTTCACTGAAGCAAACATTACTGCTTTCTCTATCTTTCTTTTCTTTCTAAGAACTCATATATACAGCTTTGATGCACCCCAGAATAAGGCTTGACAGATGTTAAAAGATAGTGAGAAATTTACTGTGACAGAGTTGGTAGAGTAATATATTTCCATTTTTGAGATTTGCTGAAATAGTTCATTCTTTTATTTTGCAATAGAGCCTAGAAGTTTTGCCAGGATTTGTCATTAGTGGCCACAATCTGAACAATATAAGGTACGCAGAGGATATAGTGTTGATAGCAGACATATAAAAGAAACTACAAGACCTCCTACAGAAGGTTGCTTAAGAAAGTGAAAAGAAAGGGCTAAACATAAACTACAAGAAAACTAAATGCATGATCATCAGTAAAGAGAGGATCACAAAATACCAACTACAGGTCAGGGATACTATAATAGGGAAACAGAGGGTGGAAAGTGTGACACTGAGATTCAAAAGTGTATTGCCATGGCCATGGCCAAGGATGCATTCTAAAAGATGAGTAGACTATTGAGAGACAGGAAAATTTTATTAGAAACAAAGAAAAGAATACTGGTTTGTTATCCAATGTCTGTCTTTCAATATCATAGTGAATGCTGCATAATCTCTTTAAAAATGTGTTGTATACTCACTGTAACAATAGAAAATATTAAGCTGCAACCAAAATTTTGATCATATTTTTCTTATTGATAAATGAAGAAACATAAACTTAACCCAAAGTGACTTGCTTTTTCACTGTAAAAATGATGATCTTTTTCTCAGTTAATAAAATGACGAAAAGCAACACTTATATATAAATCAAAATATGCAACATTTTCTTATTCACTTCTTGGAGATGTTGGCTCTCAAGTAGGAAAAGGTTGGAGGGTCAGCACACATGCATCAAGGCAGCAGGCTGTGTCCGTCTTCTCTCTTCTCTGTGTTCTGCAAACTCTTATATAGGCCAAAATCAGGTCAATTATGTCATCAGTTTTTCCAGGCACATTGTTTATAATAAACAATTTCAAGGTTTACATTTTCTGATTTTGGCTATGCTGTTTATAAAAACACAATCACATTCTTATTTTACTATACATACATTTCTGTTTCCATTTATCCTGACCAAGGAAACAGCTGTCTGAACACTATTTTCCCTGTCATCTGGTATCCAAATTCTTTGACTTTTCAAAACACTATCCATTTCTTTTGTTAGCCAGCTCGCATTTTTACTGTTTAATAATACTTGCTCAATGTAAATACACTTCTGCATGACATTACACACAAGGTAAGATAATATATAACAGATGAAAGAAAGGCTTGAAGCAACCAAAATGTATTTCTAGAGAAGGATGCTATATTATCACACTATCATCATTATTATTCAACAGTTTCAAGTGTTTGTTTTATTTGTTTAATGGCATATCTATTCAGTATGGGTCATTTAATACCAAAATTGAATTTTCTTGGGAGAATTAGCAATCTCTTTAAAAATGTATTGTTAGCACTTTTTCTTTTACAAAAATGTCTTGCTGATAATATTTCTTTAAATTTTTTACAAAAATATATTGCTGGTAATTTTTTACTATGAAAATGTATTGATGGCACCTTCAGTATAAAAATGTATTTTTACACTTTCATGGTGTTTTGACCCCAGTTTCAAGGCTAACTAGTAGCCAATAGATAGAACCCTAACAGATGTTACCACCCCAAGTCAGAGTGGATCTGGAAACAACAGCAATTAAGAATTAGTTCCATGCTCCTCAAAACCTCCTAAACAGAGGCCTTGCTGCGGGATGCAACTTATTGTTATAGTCAGGAGGGTTTCAAGTACTTTAAAGATAAATAAAGGTATTGAGATTTTAGAAAGTTTGAAACATTATTTTATATTTGAATTCAATGTCACTGAATCTTCAAAGATAATTCAATAAATGGAAAGAGCCTGTCTCTTGGAATAAAATTGTACCGCCATCTGCTGTGAATTATGATGTTCCAATAAATAAGGTAAAGGAGAACCTAACCACCAGCAATTGGAAACATTCAAAAGAACAAGAATTTTTTTTTCTTAACCATTTCACCCCAAGCAAGGCAATAATATCACTAAAATGCAAGGATTTAATGAGCATGAAAGAAAATGAGAAAACATTAGAGACGAAACAGGACAATAAAAGCACAGGTTTCAGGAAGACAGAAAATGGCAACTGACATTGCACTTAAATTTTTTAAAGAAACCTGATGAGTGTTCCACAAGCAAGTAGAGCAAAAAATATATTAGAATAGAACTTACAGTTACATCTATATATTTCAACAGTAAAACAAGACATAGTTACTAATCTAGTATTACACTTAAATTCATATGATCAATATACTAAAGAAAAAACTCATTAGAACAATTACAATAAAAGTATTTATAGAAATGGCACAGAGAAGCCACAACATGGCAATGGGAGAGTGACTGAAGTCAAGATGCCAGGACTGATAACATTGCAGAATTTACTTTGGATTTTGTTGAAAAACTTAAGATAGCAGGAACACCAAACTAAATATGGCAGCAAAATTCAATACACAAATTGTAGATCTATAAACATGTAAGATGAATTCTGGTGAGAAAAAATTGTCTACAACAACACAGTGAACCAACTTTCTTAGCAATAAACTTAGCCATTGATTCCATGTAATCATTCTATTTCATGTCAGTGGAAAACATGTGACCAATAATGTACAATGAACTGCTCTCTTGGAGATTAGCATCAGCCATGCTGATGGAAGGCAAAAATAGTTCTTTATGATAACTATATGATAATAATTTCATTTTAGAACATTAAGATTTAAAAGTCATCTCTTACTTCAGTTAACAATTGATTCAAGATCATTTTCAAGATCAGCTTCCAGTTTTACTTTATCTGAGTTATCAGACTTACTATTAAAACAGAAGTAAATAATAGCATCATCAGCATCCTCTATCCTAGGTCCTACGCTCTTTCTCTCTATCCTAGGTCCTACGCTCTTTCTAATCTATATCAATGATCTTCCTGATACCATAAGATCACAAGTAGGTATGTACGCCAATGATACCACAGTTTACTCTCGCCTCGATCAAAAATCTGGTGTTGGTGACAAGGCAAACCTCACTGCCAAGCTTGAGAAGGACCACCAATCAGTGGTGGATTGGGGTAAAAAATGGCTCGTAAAATTCAATTCTTCCAAAATGAAGCTGCTGTCAATTAACCACCACAGACAACCACACCTCCCTCCCATTAGCATGGAACAGGCTTGCCTCCCAGAGAGTAAATCACTATGCCTGCTTGGCCTGACACTCTCAGCGGACCTCAAGTGGAATGACTATGTTGAACCCATTGCTAAATTCGCTGCTATGAAAGTCGGCTCTCTGTGCAGGGTCCGGAAATTCTTTCCGTCTGAATCTATCCTGCAATTATATAAATCCACCATCCGCCTGTGTATTGAGTACTGCTGCCACATCTGGTCGGGTGCCCCTTCTATTCTCCTCGGGGTTCTTGACAAAATACAGTGAAGAATCTGTAATGTGATTGATACCGACTTGGCTGACCACCTGCAGTATCTCTCTCACCGGCATGACGTGGCATCCCTGTGCCTCTTCTATAAATACTTTCATGGCTTCTGCTCTGACGAACTTAAATCACTGGTGCCCCCTAGATGTGAATTTGCATGAGATACTAGATTGGCAACTAGGTCCCACCCTTTTACAGTGAAACTGATGAAATGTAACCGCAATTTCTACTCCAACAGCTTCTTTCCTCGCACTTCCCACCTGTGGAATTCCCTACTGCATACTTGCTTCCCCGACGGCGACAACCTCCAGGAGTTTAAATGTAAAGTCTATAGACACCTCCTAACACACTAACTCACACCCACTCTCTCCAATTCTCTCCCTATGTACATCCTAAGTCGTCTATCACCCTCCTTCTGACATTTCCTATACCCAATCGCTCTATGTAACCCCCTGCACTATAGTGGCAGTGGAATGCCTTGCTTGGGGTGACACGATTAAAAAAAAAAAAAAAAATACTCAGTTGGGAATTGATGACATTGAAAAAGTCATTAATGAAGATAAAAAACCATGTAGATCTAAGAATAGAGACCTGGGAACCCTCACATTAATGCAAAAGGATCTGCAAGACTGGTCATTTAACATGACTCTCATTATATGACTTCTTAAGAAAGAATAGATCAATCAAATATTTGGTCAAGAACAGCATAGCCCTTCAGCTTGTGAAGAAGGCTAGCTTGTCAAACACTATCAAACACCTTTGAGATATCTAAGTATCTTTAGCTTGTGAAGTAGTTAATCAAATATTCAGCCAAAGGCATCGCAGATCTTCAGCTTATGAAGAAATTACATAAGCTTCAAAAAAATGAAACTACTTTTGATACATTCCAATATCTATTCTTTCCTCTTCTAAGTTCATGCCTATCTGTTAAGGAAAATATTAGGCATTAAGTGCAATATTTTTTCATATCTCAATTTCAAATTCTTTTTACCTGCTTTTTTGTTATTAGCTTTTCTATTTGTAAGCAGTTTTTATACTAATCAATTACAAAAGATGTAATTCATATTTAATTAATTTTCTAATATATAAAAGAAACATGTTACCAGAAAGACTTGAACCATAAACATATGAGAAACAAAATTTTGGTTTCACCATCATGATATATTATACTACGGAAAATTAGTATAAGCTTTTGTCTTAACTGCATTTTTCAAATCTTGTGAATGTTATATATATATATATATATATATATATATATATGAGTTTAGAGTAATGTGAAATTCCTGAATTTACCATAAATACACTTTTTACTTCTATATATTTTTGTTTGTTGTTAATCCCAATTTCCTGTTTTAGGCAGGATAAAAAATGTTATAATGCTCTTAAGAACAGGAAAATATTATTATATTTTTTAACTGTATTACATTTAAAATGTATCATTGTACATACAGAACAGGTCTCTTAAGAAAATAAAATGAGTTGTTTACATAGAAAAGATCAGCACTGAAATGTTTTTGACTTATTATATGACAAAGTTTGTAAACTTCTAACACTGACAGAAAACAACTTATTCAAAATGAAATATCATCTTTTCCAGCCAATAAAATGCACTCCACCTATTCTCAAACAAGAGAAAATAGTATATAGATACAACACTGTTTCCAATATACTGGTATTACAAATGTGAATCTTAAGCTGCACTACTAGGGGTCAGGATGAGTTGCAGTGATTAGCAAACATAGTAAAAAAATCTTTGCACAATGTATATATACCAGCAGATATATGATATTCATATATAATGCACATAACCCAGTACTTCTCCATTAAATATCTATGTTGAAATAATAATTATGTTAGGCTAAGAATTTATCGATCTACCTTATATATATATGAACACGCTCGCAAAATACGTTTCTAATTTAAATTTTAAAATCATTTGTTTCTGATGAAGGGCCAAGGACGGTCTGAAATATCAAATATAATAATAGAAATAAACAAATATTGTCAAAAAAATACTTTTTTAAAACTTACAACTTTTTAGTAGTTTTTCTTATATATATATATATATTAACTAAACAACTGCTGTTGGGATCATAGAGACATTGTATAATCCATAACCCTTCTGCTGGCTGCATAGTATGACAGGGCATCATACAGTAGGTTTGAATTCAGAGTTCTCTTTCTCCTAGACTGATTGCCAAACAAGGCTGAAATGTACAGTTTCCTTTACTATTTAATGCACAGATCCAAGACTATTTGTATAAACATGAATGCAACAAAACTCAACTGCAAGTTGAATACGTTACCTATTACAACATCTGCACATTATATATATTTAGTGTATCGAGGCAGCAAATAATTTTCTAAACATATACTGTTAAATATAAGAGACAATGAATGTCTATTATGTTTAATCATGAGCCATTCTAATCGTCGTATTTTGGCTTAAATTTCAGTTGAAAATAAAGACAAAAATTCTCCAACATTTGGATATTTTATTAATTTGCTTCTAAGCTTTCAGCTCACATGAGCCATCTTCAGAGAGGTTATTTAGATGGTAATACAATAACATCCACCATCACCGACGATTTTATTTTGTGTTGACATAAAACTCTGCTAGGCAACAGCAATAGTTACCAAAAATAACAAACACAGTTCTCAAATTTGCAATGCCGTTCTATGACGTCACACCGTGTGATAGCATGAAATGACAACAAAACTATGTATTCAAATGCAATGCAATGTGTTATGTATATATAATGTACAGGTATTACTATTCAGCAATGAATTGAGTTTCAGTGACTGGTGTCTATATATACTGCTTGTATATAACATGCTAAAATTTCCCTTTTCTGATTCCATGCTCCTATGGCTTAGGGGTTAGCAATTCCAACTGACACTAAATCGGTTGAGTTTCGATCTTGGCCGGAAACAAGTGGATGTCTAACCACACTGAAGAGCTGTGATACAGCAAAACAGGCTTGTATGTAGATGACTAATATATATATATATATATATATATATATATATATATATATGTATGTATATGTATGTATATATATAATTAATATAATTAAAATTTGCCACTTAGCTGATTGATGTTACTTTCAGCATCCCAAATCCAGAGTTTCATATGCAGAACTATCCATCTACTTCTCAGGGATTTTGGCATATATATTAGACTATTACTTTATCTACCAGTCAGTATGTTGCACTTACACAAGTTCCCATATTTGCAAGCATATGAAATTCACATTAAACTAAACAGACAATACTCTATACAAATAACTTGTATATCATCTGTCTCTAAAAAACTGATACAAATGCTAGAGAGCCATGTACTCAGACTCCAAACAGAAAACTCAAAGACTTAGTTTTTTAATGATTCATTTTTTTTGTAATTTAGCAATGTTTGGAAAGTTATTTAAAGCCAGAAAGTATTCTTTAGATTCACAAAATGTTTTTGAAGTAATAATAATTTACTGATAAAAGTATTACTAATTAACCCATATCTGAGGACAGTAGAAGCAAATTCATATCTTTCCCAAAATATATTTGCATGTAACAAACTGGAAATGAAGCTCAATTCTATTTCTGTCATTTCTATCATTGAGTTTATTGATTAATATTGAAAATGCAAGAAAATAAACAACATTTTTTAGCATATTATTTCTTTTATTTCGTTGAAAATTAATTTGACTTATCAGAGAGAGCCAGGTTGCAAAAGAAAATGTCCTTCCTTTGTGACTCTCTCAGCTTGGGTCAGGTACCAAATAAAATGAAGGCTCCACTACCAATGAGGGGAAGGTCTTTTATCATGTAACTTCCACCATCCCCTCATTCTGCCACTCCTGAAATGTAGCTATAAATGTGGAGATAAATGGGGAATTTGCATCTTAAAACCTCCATATTACAGACAGGGTTGCCTCAGCCTGGTAAGTCCTCATTACTTCCAACAGTTTTAAGAAAGGTAAAAATACATTCATAGACAAAGTAATGCAAGTGATCAGTGGTTGGTGAAGTTTTATGGTGGACATTGAAAGATGATAGTGGTTAAATCAAGATATTATTTTATAATGCTCAACATTATATAATGCAAAAGATAATGAATAATCTCAAAGTATCTAAATCATAAAGAGAAAATCATTTGCATCAATTATGCTAGCTGCTTTGAAGAGTGAATTAAGCAAAAAATAATATTTTCTGAATTGTATTTAAATGAATGTTTAATTTCTGCAACAAATTGTGACAATCAATGAATAGTGGGTACTCAACGACAATGTAGAATGCAAGAGTTTGTGAAGAACCAAAAGTGAACCATCAACTAAAATGTCTGATCTTTATCCAAACATGTTATAGTCAGACTAAAAGGTAATCCTCTGTTTCATAGAGTCTTATGTGCTCCTTATAGAGAACTAAACAAATGAATTGAAAAGTACTGATCAAAATTAGACCAACCAAAGGAGCATTATGAGCACACTATTTCATGTTTTAGTTGGAAAAAGATCTGATACAGTTTGGTTTTAAATTTTTACTCATCTCTGTTGTCACCACATATTGAACTTTTGGATTACCACTTATCCTGTTCTTTAATTGAAAAACATTTAAATTCCATGGAAGACTGCTGAAGGTGCCTCAAGCAATTCTTTGCTAAGAAAGATAAAAAAAAATCTCCAGGAGGATGTAATAATGAAATTTCTCAAAAAGATGGCAGAAGATGGAATGAAATGGAAAATATATTCAATGAAGTTAATGTCAAAAAATAAAAAAAGATGTTATATTTTTTATTAATGATTTCAGAAAATTTTTTCAATGGTAATAGTCTGCAAGCTTTTTAACCATTTTTATACAGAGAGAGACAGAGAGACAGAGACATAACACCAGCAAGGCATGAAAAAATAAAAGGAATATATACAGAAGAGAGTAAATCAAAAAGAAATAAAGACAAATAAAATGTGAAAAGCTAAAGATTTAGAAAGAGAAAAGAGAAAGTGAATCTGGGAGAGGAAGAGGAAGGATTTAATTTTCAAGAGAGACATATACACAAAGGAGGAAAATAATATTCAATAGAGAAAGATAGAGAGACGAAGGTGAGAAATAATTTTAAAGAGAGTAAAACAAAGTGAGAAAATAATATGAAAGAGACAAAGTGAGACATGGGAGGAAAATAATTTTTGTGAAAGAAACAGAGAAACAAATAGAGAAGATAATCTGAAAAAGGAAGAGCAAGTGAGAAAAAGGAAGAAGATAATTTAAAAGACAGAGAGAGAGAGAGAGATAAGGTAGATAATTTAAGAGAGAGAGAGACAAAGAAGGAGGATAATTTCAATGAGATATAATAGTAAAAGATAATTACCAAGTCTGACACGAGGCCAAATGACAGTAAATGGTACACAGGAAGATTGTATGACATCAGTCTTCCAAGTGATGAGAGCTTGACAACCTAGTGAATCAGCATTCAAAAATTATCTTTTTACCTAGGTTTTAACCACTGGTACAAATTGAAAATATAAAAATACCTTAGCCATAAGACAAGTAAAGAGAGGAGCTAAGCCAAAAGCTGGATGAGGACAGAAAAGAGGCTTGATAAATGACACATAGTGAGAAAGAAAGAAAACCACAATAAGATTTGGAAAGTAGAAAAAAGTAGTGAAGTAACAACTGCAGAAAGACCAAGAAGTGAAAAGGGGCTATCATCAGAAAGAAAAATGATATGGCAAATGTTGAAAAGGAAAATTGCAACACAAGGAGATAAGAGAAAGACAAAGAATAAAAGTAACAGAAGATAAAAGAAATAAAATGATCAAAATTTACAAAGTTCATTTATATCAGTCATCCTATTTATCAGTAGCTTCTTACTTTACTAATAAACAAAACTTAAAACAGGTTTTCAGTTGAGGTAATTAAACATTTTATATCATATAAATGATTGAATACAGAATTAGTTTGGAACAAGTCCACAGAAATTGAAAGAATGATTGATTTGATTTTATTTGTATAGATTATTAAAAAATTAAAGAAAGTAATCACTCATAAATTTACTAACTTAAGTTGATTTAACTCCCTTCCCACTACAGATGAGACAGGAAATATATAAATAAATGTATCAGAACAATATAAATAAATATACAGTGATAATTATTATATGGTTTGTTGTTTTGCTTAGCAGCATATTAACCTCTATGGATTACTATATCTAAATATTTTGTCCACTTTTTTTTTTAGATAATAATAACTTTAGTGATACAAGTCTTACTAATTAACCCATAGCTGAAGAGAGAAGCAGTGGATTCATATCTTTCTCAAGGGTATTTGTCCATTAGTGAATAAAATGAACCCAACTGGAACTCTAATTAATAATTCATAGCCATTGTTCATTGCACCACGTACACATCTAAGCTTACAGAACCTGGTATTCCCAAATGATCACCCATCTAAGTATTGACCAGGTTTAATGATGCTTAACATTGCTGATTATACAAGAAATAATGTTTCAATATGATGTGGCTGTAATGTGTATGTGGATTGATGATTATCAAAACTTTGAATAGTGTCACATGCATTTTTTTTGTAAACAAAACAATGCTAATATTTTTGTTATTTTTACCATTGTTTCTACTAGTCTTTTTATTCTTTTAAAAAAACAATTTAATAGTTGGAAAATAACTGAAAAAGAATAGAGCAATTCTGTTTTTCTAAGCACAAATTTCTTGTCCTCCTGGGCCAAGAATGAGAAGGGTTTTAAATAACACAGCACAATACATAGACTAAATAAATAACACTTCCTGGCTATTATTAAATCTACACTGCCACACTAAAAATGGTACTGCAATAGAATAAGTCATAGACAATTGTTCTATTTGCAAAAAAGAATCAATTACTTGACATTATTTAGAGAATACAATGTATAGGTTTCAAAGGAAACAAGTCAAATTATCTTTGCTGCAGAGAAATTAAATGCACCATCAGTCATTATGGTTAAATGGTTGTTTCCTCATCTAACCAGATAACATCAGAAAATAAATAAATAAAGCAGGTTTAAATAGAATCCACAAATTCATCAATTTGAATAAGTCTAATCTGCAATTATTGATCTCTTTATGTACTTCTAAAGCTTTGAATGCATGGATAGATTGAATATCGACAACTTTATGTCAGAGTAAAAAGGAAAAATAAAGGTATTATTCTGTCTAAAAATAATTAAATAAATTACAAACTATAAGAAAAGAATGTACTTAAATCTTGCACTGTTGCCAACAAAATATGTTTTAAAGTCAAAATCAAATCCAGCAAAACAAATTTGACAAACCTAAAATGAAAACTTAAAAGAAAAGACTTGTAAACCTCAACTCTACAATGCTTTGTGTTTATGATTTATGTACATTATGCAAAAGCATGGCTGAGTGGTTGAAGCTTTAGCATTCTGGCCATGTGACCTGGGTTTAAATCTAAACCATGGTTGATTTGTCAGAGGTGGCTTATTGATAATGTTGGCTTAAGAGGATGCTACCAATATATGGTACTGTTAGAAAGTGTCTGAAGAGTACACCATGAGTTGGTCTAAGCCATGTGAGTGAAGTTAGAGAAGAGGCAACTATTCAGAAACCATCAATGGTTGTACTAGCACAACCTTATAAGTCATTGTGACCAAAGCTGTGTTCAAACTGGTGACCACAACAAGTGCTTTCTCCTAGGAACTATAACTGAGGATCATTCAGCATTGTTGAAGTATAAATCACAGGTGAGTTTTGAACAAATATAAACGTGCCTGCAAAAAAAATTAGCTAGCCTTCCTAGCAGATAGATATACTGTGATATGAACAGATGGCTGTCAAATGAAAACAGAAAAATCATATAGTATTTTATTAATTTTTTTATAAATACAAAAAATCTAGGCTATTCAGTCCTACTAGTTAAATAATTAAAATATCAGTGAAGAAAAAAGATGCCATCAAAACAGACTAATGATAAGATTAAATGTGCTGACATCCATATAAATAAGACTGAAGAAGTGTGTCAGTGAGTGTGTGTATCTGTGTGCATCCTCACTGATTTCTATTAACATACACTTCCAAATTTTTCATCCAATTTGTTTCAAAACTTATACACCCTCTTGAAAATTTATTATGCTACACAACAAAGTAAAATAAATTGTACATGGCTCTTCAGTTTAATTTCTTATTTTCAAGTATTTTTGTTAAAGATAAGTTCAACACAATAACTTTACATGGAGAATAACTCTTTCAAAAATTCCAAGAGTTATCTCCTGTATTTAATGTCTGCAGATGTGAGTTGTATAAAAACAAAATACACTTAAGTATATTTTTAGCTAATTGTAGTCAAGCTGTTTAATGTGTTAACGAGTAAAAGAACACAAGCCTGAAGGTTTAAAGCCTAAAATTTCTAGTGAGTATCCTGATTTGTTGGTGATTAAAACTTTAAGCAAAAAGTCTGAGAAGGTTTTGACCAGAAAGAAATGACTACAATTGTCTGAAATGTTTAGAACACATTTTGAGGTTTTATATAAACTTCTTCAGAACAAAAACAGAAGGGACTCACATTGGTGGTTAAAATAGAGTTTATATATATATATATATATATATATATATATATATATATATATAATATGCAATAAATATTGGCTCTGTAAATAGATAAATTTAATTACATTGCCCCCCCCCCGGCTGGATTAGTTTTAATATTGAATTTTTAATAATTAATATTAATAGGATCCATCTAGAGTTTTCCTTCAAACCACTACTTTTTGTATATATATATATATATATATATATATATATATATATATAAAACTGAAGATGTATGTGAGTGTATGTGTAACCTCACTGATTTCTGTTAACATACATTTTCACATTTTTTATTCAATTTTTTTCAAAAGTTACACATCACTTAAAAATTTATTCATGTGCACATTCATTTTGTGCAACCAACCCAGGAGCAATCCTCCAACATTTACCAAGTCTCATTTTATACTACTACACCTTTCAGTACTACAAAAAGGCACTGGTAACTATCCCCCTTTTGCATAGTGATACATTTTCTCTTACAAAGACCAGCACTTAAACTGTTCAAAAGAGACATCATTGCCCAAGCATGTATCATGTATGGCAATTAACTAACTGATATATATATATATATATATATATATATGTGTGTGTGTGTGTGTGTGTGTGTGTGTGTGTGTGTGTGTAACTGAATTATTTTAATGTTTAATAACATCCATTATGTTGATTGTTTTCCTCCAGAAATATTTAACACAAAAATGAATAAATTAAAGTATTATATTTTTACATCAGTATCTCAAAAAATATATGGTTGTAAGTAATTAAAAAAAAGGTCAGTGTATTGGTGAAGGAGTAAATACATGAAAGTATGTTTCAATTTAAGATAAAAAATATTATCTTTAGAGTGTAGCATAAAAGTTAACTCAAATATTCCATTCAAAGTTTGACCTAAGTACTGAATTAAATATATATATATATATATATATATATATAATAGTGGTGGCCACTCATATTTGAGGACACATGTCTACCAGGGTGGTTAGCTTATCACCATAGCAGACACTTGCTCAGACTTTCTTGAATTTGTTCAACACCAACAGGGTCAACCTGTAGTTTATAATGCAACTATGCTAAGCATACCTTAGTTACAGTTTCTGGGAGAGAGTGTATTATTCGGTTTGAACAACAGCCTGAACAAGGCCAGGACACTCAAATTGTGAGTAATGATGACTTCCCACGTCAAACTAGACACAACTATCAATGATTTCTCAAAGGAAACCATCTACCCAAATTCATTCACAATGGTATGGCTTTCAGGCACTTTCCAAAGGTGCTGCACACTGGATCACCTCCAGGATATATATATATATATATATATATACATAAAAAAAAGAAAGACACTCATC
The DNA here is from genome assembly GCA_037127315.1 of Ascarosepion bandense. Classification (NCBI taxonomy): domain Eukaryota; kingdom Metazoa; phylum Mollusca; class Cephalopoda; order Sepiida; family Sepiidae; genus Ascarosepion; species Ascarosepion bandense. The sequence goes on from JBBBDQ010000154.1 coordinate 9,358,002, forward strand.
TGAGTTTACTCCATCCAAATGACATATATATAAGGCAGAGTTCTAAAATATTCTCATCCAACCAACAAGATATTAAAGAAAATATTCTGATGCTTGGTCAGCTGGTTAGATTTTTGGAAGTGGGTCAGCTTGTGATTCTTTAGCACATGTCTAGATACAAATGCACTCCATCAAAATGTATAATTTATATATGCAAATATTCATATTACATATAAACATTTTATATTTGAATAAATGCATATACATGCACATTTAAGATTGAATAGCAGGATTTATATAAACCTAAATATATAAGTCAGATGTGTGTGTGTGTATGTGTGTATATAAATCTATTCTTACAGACATTTAATCATGAATGAACATATATGTATTTAGAACAATGATAAATAATGGTGGGTAACATTGAAAATAAAAGGTTTGTTTAGCTCCCAGATATATGTCTGGTTGACTAGAATTTATTTACATAAGTCACAAGCCAGAAACAATAAAAGTTCTACAGGAAGAAAAGTTTATGCAAATATAAACATGTGCATGCACCTTTACACATATACAGCCAAATATAATTGCACAGAGGATTAATAAAAAAAAAAGCAATGCTACAAATTTAGATGTCAAGACAACAACAACAACAATTTGAACAAGTCTATCAAATTGCAAGATTTTATTACTTGAATAGAAATAAAGTTGGTGGGCGAGAAGGGAGAATAAAAAAATACTGATTCAAATGAAATCTTTTCCTGAAAAGAAGTCATCTGTCACAAAGAGAGAATAAAAAAAACTGTATTTAATTAAAAACAAATACCTAAAATAATTTGAAAATGATAATTTATGTTTTGATCATGATAATGACAACAAGAATGATGATGCTATTGATGGAATAGAGGTGAAAAAGTATCACAGTAAGAGTAAATTTTTATAAACATTCCACCCCAAGCAAGGCATTACTGCCACAGGTGTACAGGAGATTATATAAGAGAAGAGTGAAGAAAAAGTGGAACAGGTTACACGGGGGCATTGTAGAATGGGTAAGAGAAGGATGGAAACCCTGGTGTGACGAAAGCTGCATGAGAGTAGAGTGAAAAGGGAGAAGAACAAGATACAGGGGATGTTGGGGAAAGGATGGGAGTCAAGGAGATAAGAGATGGCAATTGACATTGCATTTAAACTCTTGGAGATTGTAGCTAACAGGGAAGCAAGTATACAGGAGTGAGTTCCACAGGCAGGAAGTGCAAGAAAAGAAGCTGATGGAATAGAAGTTGCAGTTACATTTGTTTTCACTGTAAAGTGGAACCTAATTGCCAGTCTAGTAGCTCGTGTAAATTCATGCTGAAGGGGCATCAGGGAGCTAAGCTTGTCAGAGCAGAAGCCATGAAAATAATTGTAGAAGAGACAGAGGGAAGCCACATCTCATTAATGAGAAAGTAACTGGAGTTTGAGCTCTATCAGTGTGATAATAGTGTCTGTTGAAGTAATTAATTGTTTACACTATTTACTTTTTCAAATTGTTGTCCTCATCTTTATTAGCATATTCACAATGTTTCGGCCACTGTATGCTCTGGCCTTCTTCAGGTGATATGTGTGTGTGTGTGTGTGTGTGTGTGTGTGTGTGTGTGTGTGTATGTCTGAATATGACAATAAAAATGAGGACAATAGTCTGAATAGTGTAAATAGTTAAGTGAGTTAAATTTTCGTCTTTATTGTCATATTCACAACATTTAGGTCGTTGTACACTCTGGCTTTCCTCAGGTGATCTACACTGGAATTTCAAACTGAACCCACATGGCCCAGTGGATAAAAGCATTAGCTGAAACAATCCATTGAACAATCTAACTAATCTAGAACAATGTATATCACTTGAAGGAGGCCAAAGAGTATAATGGCCAAATCATCATGAATATGACAGTAAAGAGGAGGACAACTGTCTTAATAGTGTAAATATTTACAATTCCTCATCTCTGAAATATAGATAGATGTTGAAGAAACTAAAATTTTAAAGGAAACAGAAACCTAACACTGATGATGCCAATGGCTTTTGTATGGTATAAGTTGAAACAGATAAATACATGATGATTGGTACTGGTATCATATATACCAAAGAAAAAATATCAATATGAAATAGTTTTCAAAAAACTGTTGAATATTTGAAAACAGCCTGAAAATTATTCAGGTGTTTAATATTAGCAAAAAACATAGTCTATCTAGTGCAATTGCATTTTAATCCCCTTAATGAAATGTTGCACCAATAACAAATTTCTCATTAAACATGCCATGTGCAATTTTCAAGGTTCTTTTGAATATAGATTTTCCATTTGCTTTCCATAATAATCTTCATTGACTATTGCAGTATCACTACCAGTGTCTAGTAGCATTTTTACATCCACAATGAAAAATTCTCTTTGTTTTTTTTAATTAATTTTTTCTGTCTCCCTGCTGTGTACAAAATGTTTTCCGTGAGAACTTTTCCTTGCTTTAGTTTTGCACTGTCATTTTTATGTCAATTTTTCCACACTTGTAGCATTTTGAATTTTTAAAGGGACATGCATCTCCAAGATGTAACCTTTCACATCTGAAACATGGATTGGTTTTTCTTTTTGCACACTTTTTTTGCTTGTATGCATACATATTGCTTTTTTTTTCTGAGATGTAACCTTCTACATCTGAAACATGAATTATTTTTCCTTTTCCCACATTTCTCTTTAACTTGTACATATGAGCATTCTTTTTCATCAACTTTCTATGTATCACATCTCAGATTTAGGATTTTCTGACAAGTGTCCCACTAATTTTGTAGTGTTAATTTCTTATTCTGTTCCAGTTTTATTAGGATTCTAGCATGTATATCTGCATCATTTTTGTCATTAAGTCTTGAATATAAATTAATCCTTTAAACATATCCAGAGTCAGCTTGTCTAATTTGAATCTTTCACATTCTTTGTTAATGATTCCATCATATTTTTTATCAGTTTCATACACAGCCAATAAATAATAAACTTTTCTTGCTAAAAGTTTTAGTCAGAATATTTACCTTTTCTTAAAAACAATTTAATTACTCCTGGTTTTTCATGGTAGTACAAAATTATGGTATTTTTCATGTTCCACTAGTACAGACTTTCTCAGCAAAAGCCTTGTTTCTTGGTTGTCTTCCCAGTTGCTGCATTCTTCTCTGGAAATTTGTTTGCAGCTTCTAAAATAAGTGAAAAATGGAATTTCATCATCTGAATTATATGTGAATTCAGCTATAGCATTTGCCACCATCTCTGGAGCAAAAGAAATTGGAGAATTTTCTGTTTTCTTCTGATTTATTTCAATTAACTTTTATTGCTGTTTCTGGAATTCCAGCAAGTGCTGTTGTTGCTGTTATTGTATTTTTATCACTTGGGCTAATAATTCTTCCATGATCAGACTATCTAGTAGTTATGACTTTCTACTGTGAAGGTGCTTGGTTAGCAGCTTAATGGTTGATGCTTCTAGCTGGTGATTAGGAGCCCAAACTCTTCAGTAGTGCTTAGAGAGGCTGCTCTGATCAACAGTTGCATAGTATTGGGATATTTGTAGTGCCATGTCGCACATGTGTAGGTGTCCCTGCATGTATTTCAAGTGGGCAACCCTCAGGCCACACTATGCTCTGTTCTCAGCCATGCTCTGGAGGGTTTGCATTACCATTGACAACAGATAGTGACAATTACATTGGTCTTTTCTCTCTCTCCTCAAAATGAACATAAGAAAAAGAAGTTCAACTAAACCAGTAAAGAAAACCAACTTTTGACTAAACCAGTAAACAAAACTATCTTTCCTTACTAAATTCTGTTAGCTATTTCTTTATTCTTTATTGCTCCCCTTCTCCCCAGGACTGCAGTATATTAGCCATAATAGCTGACAGCATAAAAAAGGCACTTTCTCTCCATCCATCTGTAAGCATCTTTGTCTCTGGTGACTTTAATGTTTACCATGGCACATTGCTTAAGCATTCTAAAGATACTGATGTTGCCAGTGTTCAGACATTAAATGTTTTTATTGCCCAATCTCTTACTCAAATTGTGGATTTCCCTACTTGTTTCCCTAGCAAAACCAAGCAAAATGCTTCTTTACAGGATTTATTTCTTACTTCCTTGCTCTTACAGAGCTTTGCAATACTGTCTCTTTGGTACATTTGACAACTCTGTGGTAGCTATTCATATTTTGTTCTAGTCATCTATTAAACAGAAAAATCTTATTGACAAGACATCTTTCCATCATCAGCATACTGACTGAGACTCACTTTGTCCTTTTATTTGTGACGCACCTTGGACAAGTATCTTTAGCCTCTCAATTAAAACTTGTACCACTGAAGTTTCTTTTTTGGGTAAAAGACAGCATGGACACTTTCATCCCTTCTTGGAAATACCAGGTAAAACCTCAATCTTCTTCATGGTATACATCAGCATGCTCAGCTGCTATACAGCTATTTTGGGCTATACCAGTGTGACAACTTTAATCATAACAGGTGCATATTTGTTGCTGCCCACAATAAATGTAAGTAAGTTGCCAAAGAAACAAAGTTCTTGCTTGCCATATGAATGAGGCACTGCATAGCCTCTAACAACTTTGGCTCTTATGATTACCGGCAGCTCTGTAATACAGTATTAAATAGCTACAATGTCTCTATTCCTCTCCTCTTCAATCAGTTGGAGGTGTTAACATCATATGCTAATAAAGCTGAAAATGCTACTAATAAAGCTGAAAGCTTTACCCATAAATTCTCTACAAACTCTAATCTTTACTCATCTGGAGTATCTCTGCCTAACTTCTCACTTAGAAGTGAGTTTATGCTGAGTAATATGCATATAACTGACGGAATATGCATATAACCCCTTCCATGGTTTCTACTATAATCTCTAACCTAGATCGCCACAAAGCATGTGAAATTAATGGCATCCCTTTAATAGTCATTAAGAAGTATTCTCTCAAACTGGCTCCTATTTTCTAAACTGTATAATAATTGCCTCGCTGCCTCCTGCTTTCCTACCTGCTGAAAGTTATCATCTGTTGTTCCTGTACTTAAGAACTCTTGGGAACCATCTAACCATTCCAACTATTAGCCTTGTACCTTTTTTTGGTAAACTCCTATAAGCTCTAATTAATGCTGAATTGGTTCATCATCTCTCATCACAGGGACTTTTCTCAGTCATGTAATATGACTTTTGTTTCACCAGGTCAAATTTTGATGTACTGACAATAATTGTGGACAGAGTCTATCATGCTCTAGATAAAAATGGTGAAGCCGAGGCTGTAGCATTAGATATCTCAAAAGCTTTTAACAGGGTCTGGTATGCAAGTCTTCTCCATGAGCTGAAAAGTACAGTGTCTCCAGACACTGATCCAGTCTTTCCTATCAAATAGAGAAATAAAATTTATCCTGAACAGCCACTCATCTTGATCCTTTCATACTAATGTAGGTATCCCCAAGGGCTTCATCCTTGATCCAACCATGTCTTTAATTTTCATTAATGACCTTCCTCATGACATCAGCTCTCAACTTATCATCTACGCTGATGACACAATCATTTACTTTTGCCACGATAGCCTGACAAGGTCAAAATGGCAGCTTATGTCCAAAACGACCTCAAGATCATCATTAATTGAGGCAAAATGTGGCTTGTTAATTTGAATGGCTCCAAAACTAAACTTCTCTCCATTATTCATCTGAGGAACCCCTCTCTGCTTCCATAAGCATAGATAATGCTAACCTTTAGGAAAGTTACTCATTATACCTTTTCAGGCTAACATTGAGATGAAGTGGAAAGACTATATTGAATCCATTGTTAGTCAGCAGCTAAGATTTTCTTGTCATGTGATACAATCTTTCTCTCTGGAATCTATCTTGCATATCTATATGTCTACCATTCATCCATGCTTAGAATATTGCTGCTACACATGGTCCAGTGCTCCTGCTATTTACCTTGAGTTCCTTGATAAGATCCAAAAAAGAATCAGCAATATTATTGGTTCTAATCTGGAGGCTCAGCTTCAGTGGCTTACACACCACAATAAGATTACCTCTCTGTACCTTTTTTTTATAAATACTTTCATGATAATTAATCAGATGAACTCTTCACTTTGATACCTAGACATAATGAATTTAAATTCTATGCTAGCAGTTTCTTTTCACATACTTCTCACTTAAGGAATTCCCTTCTAGATCCATGCTTTCAAGACAACTTTGATCTACAAAAATTTAAATGCAATGTCAATTACTATCTACTGTCCTCCTGATTACTCTTTTGTCTTTCTGCTCACTATTAATGTTTCTGTTCCTAATTCTTCCACACCCTGTAACCCCTTGCATTTTAGTAGATTTATTGCCTTGCTTGCAATGATACCAATTTTTAAAAAATATCTGGGTTTTTTGCTTTATCCACAGCAAAGAAAATTTACATCAACATGGTTCTAATTTTTTCTCATCACTGTTCACCAAAGCAAAAAGGTATTTTTCCTACTACACTTGAGTTTCAATTTTTCATCACCACTGATCAAATTTACTACTGACAGTTATAATATTATGCCTCAACTGACTCTAATAATACTCTCATGAACCCTATTTCAGAACTCTGTCTTTTAATTCATTATTTAAGTCTATTCTTGTCTAGTTTATTTGTGTTACTGGGGATGTGTTATTTACTTCACACCATGTTTTAAGTATGTTTTTCATCTGTGAGAAAATTTACCAAATATGCTGCACAAATCATGGAAAATAAACAGTTAAGATGTTCAAAATGGCTGGACACTTTCTACACATCTGTGAAAAAATTTGCCAGATTGCCACACAATCCATGAAATCCCCAGATCTTTACCTTGTTCATCAGTCTTTATGTGTTTAACATTTTTGAAAATTCTGAATGTGAATCAGATGTAAAGTATATCCAGCCAAGATTAAAACATTGGTACCAGTTTTTATCTCAGCTTCACTTGTTGAATGATCCTTGAAAGTCTCTCTAATGATTTGAATAGATTTGTGGAAGAATACCACAATTTCAAGCAAAACTTGATGTATACTTGCTATGAGTACAATGGTTAGACAATGCACAGACTTATTCAATGGCAGTTCCCTCCCTGACAAGTAACCGAACAAGATAGTCTATTCACACACATATGCAGTAAAGTTTTCCCTGATTGCTTGATAAATTATATCAAGGAGACATAACTATTTCTTAAGATATTGAAAACTGTTAGATACTTTTGGTAAGAGGTCCAACATTATACGAGTCAAAACAAACATACTAAATGTTAATATTGTCTTTTCTTGTATGTCATTCTGAAAACCTAAGGTGAAATCTGCTTCATCATATGAGAGCATCATATTTGTATTCAGTTTTCATTGCTTTGTAATGAATAGTATTTTACATCTTCCTCTTTGGTCAGACCTCTGATATGAGCCCAATCATTATTATGACCAGTAAATGTGAAGCTGAAGATTGTAAACAAAACAACTATTATAAGTGTCTTAACCATAAATATTTATACTCTAGAGTTATTATAAATTTTACAAGCTCCTTACGATGTTTGAATATTATGTTGCACCATGCATATAGGAAGAGCCTTCTTATGGATGTGCATCGTGGTGCAATGGATATCAACTCAGAACGACAAATCGAAGCACAGAGTTCAAATTCCATTTGAATTGTTTGCATTCACCCACACATAAATGTTTTTACTCTCCCTTCCCTCCAGTTATGGGTTAAATAATAGAACATATTGAGTTTTATAGCCTTGGCTGGCAACCAGTCTACCGCAGAAAGTAATGGCAACCTAGTGTGGGATAATCTTCTGCCCAGTCAGTCATGTCTTTTTCAAGACATGATCGCCCAAAGCGTGTATCACATATGGCACTTAACTGACTTCTTATATTAAAAAAGTAACATCCAAAATCTGAGCTTTATTCAGGTTTAATTTAAAATCTTTGAATGAACTTCAGCACAATTATGAAACTGCATTAATAATATTTTTACTTAGAGATTCAGTTTTAGAAAAAAAAAACTTCAGTGAAAAGTTTAAATTTTGCATGTATGAGTTTTGATGAAATTCAAATGATCATAACTTAAAGTTGGGACCAACTTGAAGCATTTCTGAAATCCAGAGACTGTCTACCTTCAGATTAGATATATCACTTGGGAAAAGTTGCAAAAATGCCAAATGTCTGCTTGCGAGCCCATTGTGTTTACTAAAGAAACACAATTAATCTTTAATTGCCAAGTAGGCCTAATGGAATTGTTAAAGCAAGCTAGAGTGATTGCTATATAGAGTATTGATTATGATGATGATAGAAGTTCTGTTGATAGTTAAGTTGAACATAGTAATGATAAAATATAATGTAGATTTGGTGTGTCAGTAGGAGATATAATGATGGAAGTGAAAGTTGTGGCAGTGAGCAAGGGAGTGTTATATATTTTGATTATATGTTTTAAATTTGGAAACTCTTTCTAAATTACTAAATATAAAGAAAAATGTGTTTTAAATTAAATCAAAAATTCACACATTTCATTTTTTCTTCAAAATGAAGAGAACAAAACAAACAAATCTGTGTATTCCACATGAAAGAAATTCTTTATTTCTTTTCAGAGAATTTGTTCACTTGGAAGGAAGATGATTCAATGTCACAGATTTGAATGGCATCACCATTTAAATTTTCCAATGAAATGTGCATGCAAAAATTCTTGATACTGCCCTGACTCCATCAATGTTTCAACAGTTTTACCCATTTGTTTCCACAAAAGTTGAAAGAAAAAAAAGAATGTCTGATAATGTGGCACAAATCAAGCTGTCATGTACACCTGGCAGCCAAATTTTATATACTTGAATTTTAAATATATTTCTTAAAGAAGTTTTTTTTTTTATAATCTATTGCTCCAAGCAAGGCAGTTTACTGCCACTGGTGCTCAAGGGGTTACATAGGAAGAAAGTTATTTGGATGTGTGACAGGTTATAGGGGATGTCAGGAAGTGGATAAGAGAAGGATGAGAATACAGATGAGAGTGGAGTGGATGGAGAAAGAAGCATGAGAAGGAGGATGCAAATTAGTGAGATAGGGGGTTACTATTAACTTTACATTTAAATTCTTGGAGATTGTAGCTGTCAAAGAAGCAAATAAAGGAAGGGAATTCCACAGGCAGAAAGTGTGAGAAAAGAAGTTGTTGGAATAGAATTTGCATTTACATTTTATTGATTTCAATAATAAAAAAGAATAATAATACCAAAAATTAAAAGATGATGTTTGGATTTGATAGAAGAAAATATAATATTTGAATAGTTAACACAAAGGTTAAATACACTGTAGGAAAGAAAACTATTATTGTCATTAATTGGGCCTTTCTTTTAATTTTCTATATGACATATATCAAAGGTTAATGAAATAAAGTTAATAATTTAGGAAAAACAATCTTAGTATATATTACAACTAGCAGTATAACCCGGTGTTGCTCGGGTGTAATGAAAGCTTTAAAACTAATCCATGGTCCTGGAGCTCAGAATCAGCCTAAAGAATATTTGTGTGAAGTTTGGTGAGAATCGGATAAAATTGTGGATTTAGTATAAAGGACATATAGACTGATAAACAGACACACACACACACACACAAACATTTTGCCTTTTATATATATAATCGATTTTCTGCACTATTGTAAGAACTGCAACTTTGAAACTTCTGAATATTGTTTCTTATGTCTTTGTCTATGAGTGTATCAAATTTGATTAAAATCAGACCGCTCCTTCTAAAACCTGATTTTTTTGATTATTGATTTTCAATATTTACTGGGGGTAACTCAACACAAAACCTAGCTAAGAACACTCACAGACGCTTATAGTACAACTGTATCAATTTTCAAGAAAATCGGTTCAGCCGTTTCGGAGTCTATAGGTAACGAACACACACACACACACAAAATTCCATTTATAAATAAGTTTAAATTAGATATACTTAGTAGGGTATAATTAATACATGGCTTGCAAATAATAGTTGAGTGATTATTGCGAATATCCATCTTTTTAAATTTATATTTTTGTATATGTGTATTACACACATAGCATAATGAATAGTAATATAATAGCACAAATGAAGCACACCCTTTTTATATTCTTTACCAAGTCTTGTGACTTGACATAAATCTAATTTCAGACATTTTTATTTGCAAATACAAGGAAACAAGAAATCATTGGCCTTTCTTGGCTATAGTAATAATAATAGAAATGTTCAACTTTTTAATGAACAATACCAATCTTAGCTCTTTAATAGACCCGCTGTGTGTGTGTGTTCATGTAATGTATTTGGGCAGCAATCTCTCTTTTATGTAGGCTTCATTAAAAATATTAGACAAGGTATTATGGTTAAGTTTTTTATACACTTTTTATGTGATATTGGAATGTTTTTAGAACATAAATTATATAAAAATTGTCCATGTTTTGTTTTTTCAAGTGCTTTCAGTGATATTTTTAGCCATTATAAAGGATGAATTTTATTTTACATGTAACTGAATAGGCTTAGTGTTTATGTATGTGTGTAGAGTCATGCATGTGTTTTATATTCTAAACCCAATAAGCATATTGTTGCCACATTCATAGTTGATATTATTAAGTGTTGAATTTTCTTTATATATTAATAATGCTTCCACTATTTTCAGTGTTATTTTTTGTATGTGGATTGTGCTATGATATTTGTATTATCAATGAATATATTACAGATAGAGTTTGGCAGATCTCAGGGTGTGTTTAAATGAGATCAAATTGAGCTATGGTCTATGTGTGTGTGTGTGTGTGTGTGTGTGTGTGTGTGTGTGTGTGTATAGATATATATATATATATATACAAGTATTGTTAGAATAATATTCCTTGTCCAAAGAAACACTGTTTTTAAAAAAGTGCCCAATACAAAAGTAGAGCTAATAATATTTATTCATAAATTATAACACTGTTTTTTATAACTAAAACTTCTAGTTTGTTTTTGCAAGGGAAGCTGCAATTTGTTTTTTACATAAATAATTCATATTAATGCTTAAATATATTTTTTCATGAGATTATTATTTCATTTTCTTATTTGGTTTGTTGATATTATAAGTATTAATTGTAGAAAGTTAGATTTATACTTAAATTTTAATTATTATTGTTTGAATTAATGTGCATACGTATGTATTTATATGCTCATGCATATGTATATGTGCACATTCGTGCATGCATGTATATAGGTATATATGGTAAAATTGCTTTTTCTATTTTTAAATTAATAATTATGTTTAGTTGTGTTTAAAGAATGCTTTATTTGTTGTTTTGGTATATATGATCCAACATGTATACTACAGACACACACACACATACACATATATATAATTGTTACATAGTGTATATGCATTAAAGTATTTGCTTATATCATATGTTACCATTTATGTAATGTTTCATTTTTATTTAATATTAGTTTATTTGTTTTTACTTTGGTGTTATATATTGGGGTATTGATTATGGGGGGGATAGACTTGTGTTTCTTTGTATGTATGTATGTATGTATGTATGTGTGTGTATATATTCATATGTACATACAAACACATATATGAAGGTGTGTATGTTTAATAATTGATTATTTATGTAATAATAATTAACTCAAGTTTATATTATATTTATTTGTTTATTTTTATTTAGTGCTTAAGTAGCAAAGTATTTATTTAAATGCCTACATTTATACAGTATTTCAATTTCCTTGTTTAAGAGTTTATTTTGATCTTTAAAGCTAATTTTTCCTCTAAAAATAATTAAAAATTTTTCCTGGTAATACTCTATAGGCCTACTCTTTTTACCATCTGATTTTGGTGGGGTACTTGTTTTCTTTTCTGCTCTATTTGAATTTTAATAGGGTAGTATTGTTTGTATATTTTTTCCTTTTGGTTGACATTTTGTGGCTATAATATCTTTAAAAGTTTTTTTTTCTGTGGCACCTATGTAAATTTTTTTATGTGTTAACGTTGTTGGTTATAATAGCTTTGTATATTATGTTATTGGTTAAACATTTCTTGTTAAGTGGGCAATTTTCTTTGTTTTGGTAGTTACATTTAATGGTGTTATTTTGCTGGGTTTTATTATTGCTAAAATTGTTATTGGTTTCGTTAAGTATTTTTATTGTGCATTGTTATTATTTTATCCATGTTATCCATGCAGCTGTAACTAATTTTGATTGCATTTTTATAGATGTTTTTAGGGAAGTGTTTGTTGATTATTTTGAAGAATATTTCCCTATTTTTGATTTTAATGTATTGCTGTAGTGGGTGGTGAACTGAATTATATTTGTTTTTCTGTTGTTTTTGTTTGAACTGTATCATTTTTGTATTCAAGTTTCTTTGAATATCTAGTGTTTCTTAGGGATGATTCATATGTTTTTTTTGTTTTCATTGAATATTTTTAAGCTATAAGAATTTGTTGAGATTCTTTTATTTATAGATATGGGTATTTACTGAATACATTAGGTAGGTAGTTGGTATTTTTGTTAATGTACAATGGGTTGTTGCATGGTTTTCTGTATGGTTTTTTGGTTCCATTGTTTAGGATGAATGTTATATGTAAGAAATTTACTATTTTTTGATTGGATTTTATATTTATTTTAAATCCTACATTTTTGAAGTTTTTTATTAGTTCTTTTTATTTTTTCTGTATGTCTCCTATTGCATCAGTTTAGAATTAATAAACTATTGTCCCTGTATAGAACTATATTTTTTGTTCATATTATTTGTTAGTTTAATGATTATATAGATACGCATAAGTTCATATACTATTACAGCATCATAAATACCCATTGTTACATCAAATGTATTATTACTAATATTATGACCTTTTTTATCTATATCTTTTATTGAGGTAAAATATTAATTTTTGGCAGTGTTTCATTGTATTTATCTCTTCATTGGAGATAGTCATACATTGTTTTGCTATATTTACTGTATTGTTTAGAGCATGTATTAGAAATATTTTATATATAATTGTATGAAGGAGAAGTTTTCCTTATTACTAATGTTATTAATCCAATTGGTTGTTGCATCTGTATTTTTCCAATATAGTATGTTTTTTTAGTTTTGAGCATATTTTTTCTAATATTTGTTTCCTTATTTTCCAATGTTACTTTTTGTAGGGTTTAGTAATCTGCATGTTGGTTTGCTCATAAAATTGTCCTTATGGTCCTTAATTTAATAAATGGTTATACTTCTACTATTTTATTTTATTGTTTAATATTAATTTAGTTTTAGCTTCTTTGCTGATATCACTTTCTGTTTAGCTATTAATGGTTTTGTAAAATTTAGTGACTTCTTTGTCAACTAGTTTATCATAATTGTTGGTTTCCATTTTATAGATTATACAGAATTTGTCTGCTTTTATAGATAGTTTTCTTTAGTTGCATATTATTGTTTTATGAATTTTAAATTTGAAAATTATTGTTGAATTTTCATATTTCTAGATTATTGATTATATTTGTTAAGTCATTTTCAAAACAATGAGGTCTTTTTTATGATGATATTATTGTTATTATTGATGTTGTTGTGGTTGCCAACACATTGTCAAGGAAATAGAATACCTTCTATTTTAGGTGTTTTATAAAATGTTTTGTTTTTTCAGTGAGTTTTATTTTGTAATCATGAAGGTTTGATGTGGGTATATTTTTAAGGAATAGTTAAATTGTTGATCTAAGATAGTGTTTTTTTTTTTTGAGAAAATATGATAGCAGAATTGAATGCTATGAAAAAGTGATCAAATAAAAACAAAAAACTGCAAATGTGCTCAACTGAGAATCATTTTTTCAAGAGCTAAGAATATATATATATATATATAGAGAGAGAGAGAGAGAGAGAGAGAGAGAAGGAGAGAGGCAGATACATGAGAAGAGTCTGTAAAGTTCTTGGTCTAACCTAATACACAAAAAACAACAGATTTTTTAAAAGGGCTTTTTGTTTGGACAAATAACTTTTCCACACTCTTTGTACATACATATCTGATGTATAAAATTCAAAATGAGTGTGTCTGCTTATGTCTATAGCTGCACAAATCATAAAAATTCAATCTAAATAAAACTGATTGATTATATATGTGCTTGTGAGTGAATGCATGAGTGTGTAATAATTGGATCAAATTGTGACATCAATTTAATGTGTTTCTGTTATTAATTTCCACTAAAATATGTTTGACTAACTTGGCTGTTCTGACTTAGTGGAGATAGCTAATTTGCACATTTAGTTTTAAAAATCAAATTATAAAAATAGTTCTTATTTCCAATCTGTTTTTTTTATTTTCTCTATGAATAAGCAATTGATTTGTTAACTGCTTTTATGATTATTTAGTTATCCAAATGAAGCCATTTTCTATCTTGAAAGTGGTAACCACATTAACATTTAGATCACAGGCTGAGATCAAAGCAAAATAAACTATACTGACATGTAGAATATTTTGAAAGCTTGACAAATATAACTTTTTATTACTTAAATATATTTTGTTAATTCATTAAAATAGTTTGCTAGCTTTTTTGTTTAATAATGGATTTGTAATTGTTATTGAGAGGATTACTCATTTTTCTATAAGAATGCAAAGCAAAGACCAGACAATAATTTGATAATTATTCATAATTCCAAGATACAGAAATTGTTAGGCTTAAATGATGGAGATGCATTATTTACAAATCTGAAGGTGAAATCAGCTAGTGTCAAACAGCATCAAAGCTAAAAATTTCATTTTTAACTAATGCATTATGCTTCATAATTCAGATTATGCTGAGTTTTTTTAAGTGCCTTTATATGATGAAACACTATTCTTTAAAATACATTTCTATTGCTAGGAAATTATTTAAAAATCAGTTCAAGAATGGGTGCAGAGTATCTTTGTCAAATTAGTTATTATCACAGAACAATTAGCAATAGAATGCAATTTCTTAAATCAGCATTTCAACAAGGAAAGTAATGGCCAAGTTTTGGTTGACTGTCATCTTTATAAACAAATTCTTATTTATTCCATTTTCCAAAAGCAAAGGAGTATATGTCTAGATATTGCCTGCAGCCCACAATCAATCATGGTGGATTTTTGGATATGATGTAAAGGACATTTTGTAACCCTGGTCAGTTAAGCTTCTGAGTGTGGAAGAGAATATCAATTCAGAAAAATATCTCTCCATTCCACATGAAAGATTTATACCAATATTCACTGACAGTTATTTGGTAAAAATAATAACTTTTCACAGAGATTGGAACTTCATGTTATAGCTAAAAAAAAAAAAAAAAAAAAGATTGAAATAGCAGTTCTAAAAAAGTTTTAAGTTATTCATGATCAAGTCTTCTGACATTAATTCTGTTTAGCATGTTTGAGTCACTCTGGCTTGTCGAATAAGGAAAAAGTTAAAAAATAACTTTTACAAAGATTTGTTTCCAGTTTTGAATGGATTATGGTTCAATATCCACTAAGAATGGAATATTGTTAAATGTGCACAAAGAGTATCCATAACAGATTGATTTGTTTCTTTACTGATTATAAACCCATTGTTATAGATTCTTTACTATAATATCTTGGTTGGTGTGGAATTTTGCCATGATATATGTTTTGTACTGTGTGATGGAGATATTGTTGTAAGGTTTTAAAAAAAATGGGTACTGTTTTAAATTGTCAAATAAGTGCAAAAATTCATGTGTGGATCTAGAGTTTGCTTGTGGAGCTCAAAATGGTCAGTGCCTGAGGCATAATGCACCGGAAGTCACAGCTGTCACTAGAGCAGAAGTGATGTCAAGCTGGCAGTTTGAGTTTTTAGCTAAATTTTAACTGACAGGAAAAAAATCTGCTCTTCAACAGGATGTATAAAATCCAAGGATGAAATAATCATATTGGAGAAAGACAAAATACTGCAACGATGGGAAGAATATATAAAAGATCTTTTCCATGACAAGAGAGAGCAACTGATAATACACAGACTGGAAATATTAAAGCCTGAAGTGGAATCTGCAATAGCCAAACTGAACAGAAACAAATCAGCTGAACCAGACGATATACTCATAGAGCTGCTAATAGCCCTGGAAGAATTTAGCATTAAGAAAATTACAGAAATAATAAATGAAATTTATAATAGTGGTATAATACCAGATGACCTCAGCAAGTCGATCTTCATAGCACTGTCTAAGCCAGGAGCAAACCAGTTTGAACTTCACAGAACCATCAGTTTAATGAGCCATGTAACCAAACTGATTATCTGAATCCTGATGAATAGAGCAAGTAGCAGAATCAGGCCAGATATAGGATGAGAATAGTGCTGTTTCGTCAAAGATACTAAAACAAGGAACGCCATATTTATGATTAGGATGCTCTCTGAAAGGGCAATATAAATGAAGAAGGACTTGTACATATGTTTTATTGATTATGCAAAGGTGTTTGACAAAATACACCAAGAATTGATGGAAATACTTGGCAGCCTTGACATATTTGAGAAAGACCTAAGAGTAATCAAGAATTTCTACTGGCAGCAAACTGCCTGCATACGGACAGTTAACAAATTCAGCAGTTATACAAAGATTGAAAAGGGTGTAAGTCAAGGATGTGTCTTTTCACCAGATCTATTCAACTTGTACAGCGAGACTATTCTGAGAACCCGAGAGGTTATGACAGGACTCATCACTGGAGGCCACAATTTGAACAATATAAGGTATGCTGATGATACAGTGCTGATAGCAGACACAGAAAGAAAACTACATGACCTCCTACAGAAGGTAGCTGAAGAGAGTGACAAGAAAGGACTACAAATAAACAGCAAGAAAACCGAATGCATGGTCATCAGCAAAAAAGCCAGCCCAAAATGCCAAATACAGGTGAGGGACTCTAAAATCAAGCAGGTACAAAAATTTAAATACCTAGGAAGTGTTCTAACAGAAGATGGAAAGTGTGACACTGAGACTCAAAGGCAAATTGGCATAGTGAAGGAAGCATTCCATAAGTTGAGCAAAGTATGAAGAAACAGGACAATTTTGGTAGAAACAAAGAGGAGAGTACTGGATTGCTATGTGATGTCAGTTCTTCAGTATGGCAGTTGGACAATATCTTTGAAGAGGAAGGAAAAACTTGAAGTAGCTGAAATGTGGTTCTACAGAAGGATGCTGCAAATATCATGGACTCAGCATGTGAGCAATGACAAGGTTTTGGAAAGGAAAGAAATGAAAAGGAAATAATACTGAACATCAGAAAGAGACAACTAAAGTTCCTGGGACATGCAAGGAGGACTTCGAGAACCTGGTACTAACAGGCCAGATAGAGGGAAAAAGAGACAGGGGAAAGCTGTGGATAACATATTTGAAGGACCTGATCAGGTGGATGACGGAACGAGGGTTGCATGGTGCAACAGGAAAAAGCGTGCTAAGAGCTACCAGAGATAGGGAGATGTGGAAAACCATGATCGCCTACATCTTGAAAGGACATGGCACATAAAAGAAGAAGAAGAATTGTCAGTTGGATGTTGGAGTTGCTGAAAGCATTTGAAGAGGAGAGACCAGCCTTCTGGCTGGTCCAGTTTGTATGCATATGTGTTGCAATCAGACCAAATTACTCACTCCACAATACAGTCAAGTCACTGCTTTGCTAAAAAGAAGATAAAGAACAAATAAAATATTATGGTATATTTTATTTACATTTTGAAGTCATCATGTTGGAAAAGTTTAATTCATCATTTACCTTGTGAATTGTTAAAAGGTATATTTTCATTGACATTTATGAGAGATTAAGCCATTTGATATAACATTATTTCCATCATTGTTGATCTGTATTATAATTATTATAGGTGAAATAGAAGCAGTTTATTCCTAACATTTTGCTACAAGCAAATATATACTCAGAAAGAGTATATAACACCATTTCTGGTTATTTAAAGCTAAAGCACATTGTAGAAATTTGCTTACAGTACCAGGTGTTCCCAAGAGGTCCCCCATCCAAGTATTGACCAGGCTCATGTGATGCTTTAATTTCTTGATCAAATGAAATCATGTGTTTTCAGGAATGTCCATGAAGGGAAGATAGTAGATTTGATAAATCTCATGCCTGGATGAGTAAAATCTTTAAAAGTTACCATAGCCAAATCTATCAAATTTTATCTGTTTCGATTTCTGAGATGCGAAGTTATTATTTAGATGATTTACATTCAGACTAATCTTTGTTGTCATTGCCACGATGTTTCAGCTATTGTGGTCTCCAGTCTTTTTCAGATGTCTCTTTATCCAGGTAACCTTCACAAAGTTTCAAACTGACCCATCATTTAATAGACACAGATAGGTTTTACTTGTCTTCTGTTCAACTCATATCTCAAATTTTATTCTTGAATTATTTAGATGGTTGAATAAAGTCTCTTGTTTGAAAACAGGTGCATATATACTTTTGTCATATCTCACTATAAGTCCCTATTACTATCGGTATCACATGTCAGTAAATATATTTATTTCTGTGTCTTTATCAGAGTATTCATATGTTTGTCAGTATATTTATGGTGATGTGAGCATGCAATTCCATAAAGACTTTCAACAAGTGTTTGACAAATATATACTGCAATATGCATTATTGATTTTTTTTTTTTTTTATGGAGTGAGTTTGCATTTATCCTGAGCCCAACTTTGATTTGAGTTTTTAGGTCTATTATGCATAAGAATTTGTTTACAAAAAATATGCCTGTAAATCAAAGCAAAAATGCGAACAAAAAAAAGCCCAATCTTTTATATTAAGTCTGACAAAAGTGGAGATAAAAGAGCTGCAACCTTATAAATATTTTCCCCAGAATTCCAAAATCTCCATTCAAAAATTTCCATCTGACATCCCTGCAAATAAAGGCAAAATAGGGAAAATAAAAGCAGACAGTGGAAGAAAAATATATAACTCAATAAATGAAAATTTATGTACCCCAAATCAAGAGAATATAAAATAACCAACATTATAACTACAACCAAACACACTGTTGAATACTCACTTTTTGTTTGAATAAAAATGTAGTTCCTTCACACTTAAGGATATAAACAGATTATGAGAATAGATAATGAAGTCAAATTCCACTGGGTCATGGTTGTTCCTGGCTTTTACAATATTTACAGATGAGGGGGACAAATCGTATCTCCCAGCAGAGACAACAAAATTTCCTCAATGTTTACAATGTAAACACCAAGCAATCTTTAATTTGTAGCTAAGTAAGCAAAGTACAGCCACAAATCTTCTTTTTTCTCTAATTATTTTCACATTTAAATGCAAAGCAGTCAGATTTCCTCATAATGCCCAGAGATACAAACATTGATTGATAAATAAAGATAGACTGACAGTTAACCAGGCAAATGGATTGGTTTTAATTTAGATATACCTATACATACTTTGTGTATATGGGTCTATATACACACACACACACACAATATATATATATATATATATATATATATATATGCAATAGAACAGAAACACATATATATATAAGTCTGGCACAACCACAGCAGTGCACCTTTCCATAATTACCTCCAATAGTCTAATGAGATGAGTTTGTCATTACTCTATATCAGTTGCAACATATTAGTTGTGTATTTGGGAAACAATCACTCTTTAATAAATGCTTGATTGAACAAGATTGATAAGAATTTTTGTTTAGTTTTTGTTGATCAACTTTTTCTTGTATACAAAAAAATACATACAAGTTTCTTCTTTTCTGGACTTGAGGAATGTAAATATTGTCAAAAGATTTGCTAGTCCCAAGCACTTTCATTTAAACTGTAAGCCTTTTATTAAGATTATTTTTTGTTATACTACTATAAAAATGGTACATAAGTGCTGATGTAGACAGTAAAATGTTGCTTAATGTAGTTAATTTCCAAATGCGAACAGTGCTTCTGCTATATGTTTATAGATTCTTGATAAAATTCAACAAAGAATCTGCAACATTATTACTTCTGACCTGGCATCACTGTTTTAGTAAGTTTCCCACGACCATGATATAGCTTCCCTGTGCCTTTTCTATAAATAATGGCAATTGTTTGGATGAATTTCCTCTATGGTACTTAGAATATATGTTTATTTAAGTGCAGTACTAGACTAGCAGTGAGGTCTCATCATTTTACATTTGAAATGGTTAGATGTAAGAATGAGTTTTATGCTAACAGTTTCACACTCCTCACTTGTCTAACTCTCTTCTGGCTTCTTGAATTCCAGTCAACTTTGATCTTAAAAAATTTAAATGTTAATCGTTAGTCTTCTTAATTCCTGTTCTTTTATTGTTCTCTTTCCTTAATAATTTGATCATATTCTCTAACACTCAGTAATCCTTTTCATCTTAGAGGCTTTATTTCCTTATTTGGAGGGAAATGATTAAAAGACATACATTGTTCCCGTGTTTATAATGCTATTAATAGTTAGTTTCTTGTTTTTATAAAGGCTTGCATCACTTTTAAACACTTTTGCATGCTTACAAGAAAAATATAATAAATAAAAGTATCTTGTCAGTCTTGTTTAATGAAAAATATGAGGTAGTGTTGAAAAGTTCTTATATATATATATATATATATATATATATATATATATATATATTATAAATTATATTTTAGAACATGTACATAATTTTTCTATATATATCCACGACAAAGGTACGTTTGTTTCGACATTGAAACTTCAATGTCTCATCAGACAATGCCTGATGAGACATTGAAGTTTCAATGTCGAAACAAACGTACCTTTGTCGTGGATATATATAGAAAAATTATGTACATGTTCTAAAATATAATTTATAATAAATATTCACAGCTCTATATATTATATATTGAGCACTGTTTTAAATTAATGTTTTGGACATTGTAAGAATTCTTTCTTCGTTCTGTATTCACTTGTACGTATATATATATATATATATATGAGATATAGAACAACTCACTGTTTTTCAAATCAAGTAGTAGCTCATATTTTTGGAGTTCCCTACTCTCAGTATCAACAAGGATAAATGCCCTACAAAGAATGCAATCATATTTCTTTTTATTTAGAAATGGTAAAAAACTTGTAAATTGGGTTCCATATGAAATTACAGAAATGAACATTGATACCATTTTCTCTGTCATTTTTTAGACTAGAAAATCATTACGGATGTAAAATGGATGCATTATAAGAATCTATAAGAAAATAATGGTTAAATCTGATGCAGAAGCACAGATTAACCTCCACCCAAAATATACCCAGGAAAATTTAGTCTAGTCCAAAATAACTCCATTGATTTCATACCTTAGAGTATAAAATACACTAGTCTAAATTATTATATCTAACTAGGCCAGTTTGTAGCACGTTTTACTATTAGTATCAACTGCTATATATATGTTTTTCATTTTTGTTTTTTTAAATACACCATTACTCTTATTGTCTTTTATTTCCATTACCTGCTCTCACACCCATATCTGATAGCAATGACTTCCTAGCTGGCCATTTTGGTATTGTGCCAAATCTTTTAAAGAGAGCAATTCTTCATGTCTATTTTGTTAATTAACTACCTAAAGAAAAATTTTTAGTCTTTTGATCAGCTTGTAGGGGAACATGCAAATATGTAATTTCTTTTTTTTCTGCCTGTTTAATGGCAGAGGAGTCTTGGCTATAAAACCTAAAAGTTAATTCCTCTCTTAAGATACACCAACATATCAAAAGATGAGACATTTTACCAACTAGAATGTTTCTCTATACATGGGTACATGTGTGGAGCTTCTGTTTAACATAAATTATTTAACTTTTTTTCTCTCTATAGTGTTTAAGAAATGAAATAAATCGTTGGTAATAGGGGTAGTTTAGTTTCCCTTGATTCTCTTTTTCCTTTCTTTGTTATTAGATAACTCAACTTATACTAAGTCAAAACTTAAGTCAATTATGCATTGGCCATTCCCTAACTAAACCTACCAAAAATTAATGTGCTTGAATCCCACATGTTTTTAGTTTCTCATATTTTGAACTCTTTTTCCTTCACTTTGAGATTTTATTCATTTTTAAAGCTTTTTTTGTTTTTAAATAGGAGTAGATTCACCTATTGCTCAGTTCACACTCCTTTTTCTACTTGTAAACAAGAGTACAGGTTAATTCTTTGTTTCCTGTTAAGGACCAATTCTCTCTTCTGAGTAACTCAATGCATCAAAGTAGTATTTATCACCTTTCTTGAGTCAAAATGACTAAAAAAAAAAAGAATATTATGTGATGATTATGTTGAAAAAGCAGTGGTCACTAAAAAAATGATCGCTTGTGAATCATTTTAACCCAAATCAATAGGTATCCAGAATTTAGTCTTACTAATGTGCAAACCAAGGAATAAATTTGAATGATGTTTTGTTATGTGTCTCATTAAGCTGATTGTTTGGTGAAGTTCACATTCGTTTATGCCTGGTTTCTTAGGTAGTGCTATAAAAATGGATCTACTTAGATCTTCCAGTATATCACCACTGTTATAGATTTCATTTATTATTTCTGTAATCTTGCCTATGCCAAAATCGTCAGCATTCTATTACAATTTTATTTAGCCCTGCCACTTTGTTTCTGTTCAATTTGGCCAGTGCAGCTTCCACCTAGGTTTTTAATATTTCCAACCCATTAGCATTTCTGTGTATTTCCGGTAGTTCCCTTACAATCTGGAAGAGATCACCAATATATTTGTCCCTGAAGTATTGCTTAAGTATTTTTTTGCTGAAGTATTTTTTCTTTCTCTAATATGAGTATTCCATCATGTTGTTGAGTGTGTTTTTGTCCTGCTGGATTTTTTGTGCATATATCCTTTATTTGTAATATTCAGTCTCTCTATTTCTGCACATTTTTTATTGAACCTGTTTGCATTTGCTTCTTATTTTCTTGTGCAGTTTTCTGTATTTTATTCCATGTCTTAGTATTGTTTTCTGTCTTTTTGCATAATGACAAGAGTCTCATTTGTTAACCACTTGTTCTTCTATCTACATCCATTTTTCTTTGGGATGATGTTATTTGCAGATGTCATTAAATTGTCACTTAGTGCATCCCAATTTGGTTTTCCATTTCCATTTTCTCTCTCGTATCTTCTTTTCATTTGGTCCATATATTTTTCTTTCAGGAGTCTGCTGTATTGCAATTTGGGTACTGTATTAGGCTTCTTTTGTTTCTGTCATTTAATTATTAATTTACATGTAACAGGGGGTGGTCAATTCCACAGTTGGCGCTTGAATGGATCCAATCTTACAATTCAGTTTATTTACTAAATTCAATTATTCCTTCAAGTTTTAAATGTCATCATTCAAAAAAAAAAAAAAAAAAATATATATATATATATAGTCATCCTCAGATAGATCTGTTTTGCTGTATCACAGCTCATCAGTACGGTTAGACATCCGATTGCTTTTTACCCAGGATTGAAACACGACCAAATTGGCGTCAGTCGGCAATTCTACCTCTGAGCTGTGGGTGCTCGGTAGAAGGAGACAGACTTTTAGCATGTGATATATCATGTATACACATGCCAATAGCTGAGAGTGTTCTAATTCATTACTGAATGGACAATGCATAGATGCTAGAGTAGCTACTGTTTTTTCAAAGTTTACCATTCTTCCAGAGTGCTCAATCAGGGTGTGAGAATTTTCCATTGGAGGTTATTATGTCAGTTTAAAATTTTAAAGTTATTATTTCATTCAACACTTTGTTCATTTTGTCAATTTAACACTCTGTCTGCACATGTTCTGGCTTTAGGTATATAATCTAGCCTGACCCATTTTATATCTGGGGACATGAATTGGCCTAACCCAACTTATATTCAGGGTATAAAATAGCCTAGCCTAAAATAACCTCTGGCTGTTACACAGGGAGAGTCTCCAACATCTTTACCAAAATGGAATTTAAATTGGGTGCTTAGTGCAATTCAAAGTGAGCTCTTTATTACAAATTTATGGAAGCTGGATAATTGATTACTGATCGAACAGCTAGTTTAAACTCAGCATTGAACAAGAAAATACCTTTTTTCTGGACAAAGAAATTTTGCTGCATGTCAACATCTATCTTTATGTTGCAAATATAATGCAGTGAATTACCACAGAGCCAGACATGTAGCATATTTCATTAAAGTGTGGGACCTAGTTGCCAGTCTACTCAAACCCTGTTTCTTTTTGGCCTCTCCTCAGTCCCACCCCCATTCTCAGTCTTCTCATTCTCTTTAACTCTCTGTAACCCATTGCATTCTAGTGGTATTATCACCTTGCTTGAGAGAAAATTATTAAAAAACAAAAGAAGAATTAAGATAATGAGACACAATTTTATCTAAATTGAAAGTTTTCTCTTTTTCTATGTACTATGTCTATTCAGGATGCTGACAATCATGGCTTGCCACAATTTCATATCCTTTGTAACTCTTAATAAACTTTGTCTTTTTGTTATCTCTCTTCAACCTTGCTCCACAATCCATTTGCTCAAGCTTTCTAGGTAGGTTATGCCTTGTTTTCTTCTGTTCCCCTTGCCTTCAATTTGTCCTGTTAGCACTCATTCTTCATTATGTGCCCTAGAAATTTCAACAACCTCTTCTTGATTACAAATATAAGTTTCCTTTTTATTTCCATTTCCTCTAAAACTTTGTTGTTGCTCACATGTTCAGTCCATGATATTCGCAGTATTCATCTGTAGAAGCACCTTTCTGTTGCTTCAAGTCTTCTTCATCAATGAGAAAATTGTCCAGCACTCACTGCCATTTAGGAGGATTCATATTACAAATCAATTCAGTACTCTTTTATTTATTTAGTTAGTAAAAGAAAGCTATGAAAAAGTGAGAATTGAACAAATACAGTAATAATTTAGATATATTTATTTTTTATTAACATTTGAAGGCCATTATCAGCATTTATAAAGACATCTTTCTGGTTTTATATTATTTTTTTTGATATTACAAATGATTGAGGTAAGTTCAGCATTGCTTGCAATACAACAATTTCCCTTAATACTCCACCACTAAAAAAATAATCTTATTTTCCATCAAAAATTTAATTGCCATTTCAATTCAAGGTCATAAGAATTATTAATTTTTTTTTTTTTTTGTGGGAGATACTATGTGTGCATGTGTTTGTGTATAAGATTGTATCTGCCAACAAAAAGAAGGGTCACGCTGTATTTTAGAAAATTATCAAAAATAAGTTAATTTGATGATACAGTGGAAGATTCAACAAGAGCTTTGGAGTTTTTGTTCATTTTTTTTTAATTAAAACAATTTACTTTCGCCTTACCCCACCTCCAAAAAGTTTTTTCTCTAAAAAAAAATTTCTACACCAACAATATTATTTTTCAGATTTTTTTCAACATGGAGAATTCTTGGTAGCATTAATTTCTGAAAATTAAAAATGTAAAAAAATAATCAATAATAGGAAGCTAAGCAAAGAATATGTTCCAAAGAAGGCTTGAACTTCCATTCCTGACAGCCCATATTTCATGTATGACATTTTAATCACTACAACTAATAAAATTTTTCTTTTATGTGCCATGTTGCTTCAAGTTGTAGGCGATTATGGCTCTCCACATCTCTCTGTCCTTTGTTGCACTTAATATATTTTATCCTGTTATTTTTCCCAATCTCTGCTCTGTCGTTCATTTATTTTAGTAGTCTGACCTATGAAATTTATTTCATTTGACTATCACAATAAAAATTTATGTATTTAATTGAAAGAATGTATTATAATGACTACCAGTAAAAAGTCATTGCTTTAGTTCATAGTGTCATATTAAGCATTTTGTTGTGAGAAGAAAGTAATTTATTTTAATTTACTTACATACACAAATATCTTAAAATGTTGATTTTGTCAGTTTTTTGCTGTTTGTCAGGATGGCCATGGGTTGCAAGGGTAGCACCTGGTAGTTCACTGATTTCTTGTGTTGGGTTGACCAAGGCCACAGGATATGGTTGTTGGCATGAGTTTTCAAGGTCACGGTGGTGAGTCAATTTGGAGTGCATAGGTTGTCAAGGTGACAAGAGACTGGCATGATCAGTAGGCCTGAAACAGTGTAATAGTGATGACTACAAAGGGAATACCTGTAGCAAGTTGGATATGCTGAGGTGATGGCAATGGGTTGTTGACATGATGAGGGATTGACGTACTTGGTTGGTTTGTGTTTCTATAAAAATGTAGTAGCATGCTTGTGGAGTAGGATTTGTTGCATGTAGAGTCGGAGAAGCTTGTTTGCGGAATCTGAGTTGCTTGCAGACAGTAGTAGCATTTTGCTGGGTAGTGTCATGGAGAAAGATAATATTCTGCTGGATTTGCTGAGGTTATAGCATTGGCTTGTAACTGGGTGGTGCTGATGTTGAGATGATTTAGTCAGGCTTAAAAATGGTAGCAGTCGTGTTGATAGAAGCAGTCATTTTGGTGAAGGGGGCAGTGCCCTGGATGTTGCCAGGTGGCTTGATGACTCACACATGCTTGCAACTGCTTGTAACTACCCTTGGTCATCATGAGGAGCCTGCTTTTATCTAGATCTGGCAGTCTCCAAGGACGCCTCCTTTTTTGGTGACAATATAAGGCAGTGTCACTTTCACTGCAGAGGCTTGTTTGTGATTGGATATATTGCTCTGAGCCTATGAGCAGAAAATAACTTTTTATTTTGTTCTCTGCTTTCAAGGCATTCATATCAAGCCGGCTTGCAGAATGAATCATAAAGAAATCTATTTGTAATGGAGTATAACAATAAAATAGTAAACTACCATTATATCAAATTAAAGATATTTTAATGTATTTATTTCAGAAATTATTGGCAAGAATTTTATTTTTCACTAAATAAGCTATGAATATATTCTTTTTCTAAGTTGGTATAACAATTCAATTGCTGTCTTTGAGAATGAAGTTCATTTGAATACAAAACTGTTACACTGCTTCAGTAAACCATAAGTTGCATTCTGAGGTACAGGAAAACAGCTAAATTATGGCTCAACCATTCTATTTGAATTAAAGCCCACTCTGTGTTAAAAGCTAATGTATAGCATTTGATTTAAACATAGAGCCTCAAACTAAAGAATTTAAATGAAGTTGTTTCCTGAAAGTTTTTTAAAAAATCATAATTATTTATTTTGTTTTTTAGATGCCAGTTCATTTTGATTACATCTTTTTATAAGCCATTGTTTCCTTAAAGTTTAAAAAAATGATATCTCATTAAGCAAAGATTCACTGAAACTCATATCAACTTCAAAGAGAATAAGAAAATGTTACAAAACAAGCGAAAGATTCAATTAATAAAAAAGTTTATCAGTATCAGTCTAAAAATGTTTTTAATCAATATAAAATGAAAATCTTTAATATAAAATATCTAAGTCAAAATTTATTCCAAAAATATAGTTTCAAAGAGATTATTATTTAAAAATTTTATTTATTTTTTATAAATTTATAAATTTTTAATTATGGAATGATTTTAAGAAAAAATAAATTATATTTTCAGAGATTATTTGTGCCATTTAAAATAAATACTTATTTATCAAATGGCTTCAGCACACTTTGGCTTATACTGTAGTGAACAGGAAGTTATCTCCTCAACAACTTAAAACAGAATGATATATTTAAGTATCTGCACATAGCTTCATGCAGATCTTCTGGTTAAAAATTGCTTAAAAAAATGTACATATAATAACTAATCAGAGAAAAGAAAAATATATTTGAAAGTGATCCACTTTTATCTTCCAAAA
Organism: Ascarosepion bandense; assembly: GCA_037127315.1. Taxonomy (NCBI): domain Eukaryota; kingdom Metazoa; phylum Mollusca; class Cephalopoda; order Sepiida; family Sepiidae; genus Ascarosepion; species Ascarosepion bandense. The sequence goes on from JBBBDQ010000154.1 coordinate 9,385,663, forward strand.
ATGTATAAATATGCATTATTTTGCCTTCTTCTTCAGAGGGCCTCTAGTCATCCCCTGGACCCAAGTTCAGATGACTTGCATTTGTTATTCTCCCACCCTCTCTTTCATGTTGCATTCTGTACCCCTCCTTCTTGATTGTTCTTAATTTCACACATTTCTTATGATGGGCCAAACTTAACAAGGCCAAATCAAATCACACACACACCACCACCACCACCACCACCACCACCACCACCACCATAATACAAATGTTTCCAGATAAAATTGGAAAAAATGTTGTGATCAAATGAAAGGTTTAAGATATAATAAAATATGTGTTATAGAAATATTGTATGTTTAACAGTAAATACAACAGAAGGGTATTGTGTGACTAACACATGTGTCGGTTGTCCAGCGTTCAATCAATTCAAATGTTCCCCTAAGGCCTCCTCTCCTACTAATCTTATAGTAGGTGAAAGAGTCCAACATAGACTCTTTAGAGGGAGGACACTACAACAGAAACAAAAACAAAGTCTGTTTGAGAGTGGTCAAAGTATCTCCGAACAGAATGTAGAGGTAAAATCAAAAAATAAATACAGTAGAACCTTGTAGCACAAGTGCACTCTTGTGTAAACACCATTTGTAAGAATTTTTGTATCAACAATTGGTGATTGAAGTAAAGGGAGGCAATCGATAGTATTGTTAGCTGATATCATCGATTTCTAGGAAATAGCACAGTCAAAATCAACCTGAAGCATGTAGGCAAAAGCCATTCTGGATATTTGCTCACTTTATTAGAGAAAATTATTCAAAGTACCCATCACAGATTCATCAGCAACCAATGCTACTGACTGCCTTTTATGTTGGTTATTGATAGCCACCTCACTCAAATCACGTCCTCAATTTATCACCATTCAACCACCAAACACAGCATGTGCTTACTCAATTTAAGATTTCATCTTATAGCAGTAAGATCCTGAGTGTTTTGTGCTTAAAAATTTTCTATGTTCATGAAATTTTGGGATTTATTTTGTGTTAATTCTTTGTTAGCTATTGGTCTGAAGAAAGTAAGTGTTAAAGATAGTTGTGATATGAAGAAAAAGCATACAGACACTAACCTCTTCTCCACTTCACCATCTTCCTTTTGTTTTTTCTTTTAAACTCTAAAAGCACTTGGACAACAAATACTTATATTTATAAGTACTATTATTGAGAGATAGTACATGCTGATACCAGTGGGTTTTAAATGAATTTTTATTACTCCACATATAAAAATTTTTAATACTAGGAATTTCAAGTGTAGAAATATGGCGTAGTAGACAATCATTAAAATTCCTACAATTGCATCTGCTGGTATTAGTTTTATTATATTTAGTATTATTTACCACATCATTGCAATATATCAAGTTTTTTAATTTTTATACTTGTTGAGGACATTGTTATAATGTTTTTTAATTATTCATTTATTTAATTATTTATTGTACCACAACACCTTAATTTATGAGTATTATTATTAAATATTTCACTAAGGGGATTAGTTTTAGGAAAGTGTTTATTGATAAGGTTTTAGAATTTTTGCCCTAATTTAGTTTTAATAATTATATATATATATATAATATTTTTATTATAAGTGTTTATAATAAAAACATTTTACATCACTACACAAAATATATGGTACTAGTTTTATTATATTTGATATTATTTACCACACATTTTTTAAACTGTTAAAGGAGAAGGGGTCATAAAGACAAAACTAAAATATTTTTATTGGTAAGTCTCAATTAACCAATAGAAAGTCAAGTCTATGCTGAATGAGGAAATAAAGTTGATGGCTGATTCATTACAACAGGTCAAGTCAAGCAGTGCTAGATGTTATCATCATTAGGAACTGTTGATAGTAATATGGGCACAATAGATGTGTCATGCATGTATCTGACTATGGCATTGTCTTTGTAGAAGTCCTTGATATAATTGGATCTGTGAAATATCTGTATAGAATGCTTGTACTACTAAATAGATGGAAAAACACAGCATTATTTAAGTTAAGTAAAATAAATAAAGTAATTATCAGTGAATGGGAGCCAATTATATATTAATGAAATAATGGTTACCAAATTGAGTTACGTAATTATTTTTTTGTGTCAAAAGCCCCTCCTAACCAGACCCTAAGACAAAAAATAGACTGTGTTCGTGTGTCACTGTCAAATTGCCTCTTTGGTCTAACAGAGCCTCCCTGCCAACAAACTTGATTATTTTAGATTTTTCCTGTAAACATAGCTCATTTGCAAGTCCTATTTCTTTTGTAACATTTTCCATTTTACTATAAGGGTTTTGTTAAGTGTCAAAAGTATTTTAAAGGGATGCTCTAATTTTTAAAAATTCTTAGTGCTATCGATAAAAAAATTTTAACTGTTGGGTTTTCTATAGTAGAAATAGTGCACAGACAAATAAAATCAGTTAGATACCTAGTTAGTTTATAGAATTTCATTGATAATTTCTATTTTTTTTCAGGGTGACAAATGTAGCTCAGTAGGGTAAAGTCCCTTGAAACAGCATGAGCATACTCAGCTAGCATCCTATTATGAAATGTGGCATTTTGTAGTACAAGTGCAGATATTGTAGTACAGTGTTCATGGAACAGTATTTCCACCTACCCTGTGAGAAAAAGAGCACCATAATGCAATTCAGTCTGCCAAAAATTTGGAAATGGCATGCTGTACTGCTTGGTCTTTTACCCCAAAAGCTCCAATATGAACATTTCAGAATGTTTGTGTGTCAATCTGATGGCAGTGCAGAGTATTCAGAAAAAGTTGGATGATATATCCAGTCATGATCTTGGTGTTTTAAGTAATCACTAGTGATGGCAAGTTCCTATATCTGACAACAGGACTCTGCACCATGCCACACTAGCAGAAGAACCCAGTCATGCCTATCAGACAATGTCTGAGACCACATTACCATGTATGTGGCAAAGTTGAATGAAAGATGAACAAAACTCTTTGTAACACCAAAGATGAACTCAAGTTAAAGATATTGGCAGTATTCACAAACTTAAACAAGGAGATCATTCAAAAGAGTTGCAAGAGATTTGGAAGTCGTTTGGATGCCATAGTTAAAGCCAATGGCAATTTTATTGAATAAATTTGATCTTTAGCATTTCAAGATATTGTTGTGTAATTTTGATAAATATATCTGATAAAATGAGATGTCAATTCATTTTTGCACAGTATAAACAACTCATCTGTCACACTTTGTTTGTGTGTATTATTTATTTCTGAAAACTTCCTTCTGAAGTACATGGCTACAATTTCACAGTATTGTTGCTTTGGTGAATATATTGGTTTGAATATAATGGCTTATAATATTTTCAATAATTCCAACATTTCAAACATCTTAGATGAAGTATTGTTATTATAACTATTCATTATTATTAAGTAAGCAGCATAAAAGTTTTTTTCTTCCTGATTTATGCTGCATACTTAAACATCATTGAATAATGATCCTAAAAAAGAAAAGAAATAAAACAGGCTATTCAAAATCTAAAATATTAATGAAATATCTTGAAGAAAAATAATATTCTTCATAAAATTTATCATTATTATTATTATTATTATCAAAGATTATTTATGATAATAATAAAAGTAACATGCGTGTCTATCAATTTGTTCAACATAAAACTGTCAGTTCAACAAAGTAAAAGGAAAACATTATTCAGAAACTGATTGAAATAAAAAATCCCCCGAGCTTTTATATTTTTATTCAAATCATCAGCTCCCTTCCTAGAAAATAGCTTCAATCAATAAACTGATCAATTCATTGATATCTTTTTCAATGTGATCATGATTGATGAAATTCATGCTTGTAAAAATTATCCAGATGCCTCAAAAGAAAAAAACCTTAGAAACAGCTAGTAATCCGTAAAAAAAGTCAGGTGAATAGGTGCAATTATGTCTCTATTTTTGAAGTTATTCATCTTTCATACTCTAATTTTTACAATCTGAAAATGAGGAAGATTATGCACTAAAATGACACTCCTTTCTATTCACAAAACCAGAATTTGTTTCAGTTTTCAATCACATATTTTGTGACAGTTGAAGTTTTAATGTTTCGTTTAATCTTGACCAAATTATGAGTGGGATCTATTTTAGTATGCCTACAGAAATTTTGTTCCTATTCTACAGAACTATTCAGTACATTATATAATAAAACTACTGTATAAGAATAATGTATATACAGTATATTTACCAGCTAAATTGTACATCCCTTACACAATCTCAAGATCAATGTCAGAAATGTTTTTCACAATTCTTATTATATGGCTTCTATTAGTTTGGTATTATTCTGAAAGCAAAGGTTCTGGAAAACTGATGCTTTTCAATCTGATCTATACATCTATGTGTTGTCTTTTTCTTTAATTGTTTCTCCCCAAGCAAGCCAATCTTGCCTCTAAGACTGAAGGGTTCACCAAGAGTGAAAGAGATTGAGAAGATACTAATGAAAAGAAAGAACAGTAAAAAAATGGGATTTAGGAAGATAAAAATTGGCAACTGATATTGTATTTAAATTTTTCTAAATTGAAGGTGGCAGAAGAGCAAGAGAAAGTTACACAGGCAAGAAGTTTAAGAGAAGAAATTATTACAATAGAACTTACATTTCCATCTAGCTATTTCAATAGTAAAGCGATGTGGCCTTTTTACCAATCTAGTAGTACACTTAAATTCATACAGTCAAAATAACAGGAATGAAAGCCAATTACAACAATTACCAAGAAAATACTTATAGAAATGTTACAAGGAAGCCTCATCACAGTGATGGTAAAGTGATTGAAGTGAGGACATAAAGTCAGGTCTGATAATATTGAAGACACTTCTTTTGAATTTTGTTGAGGATCTAGAGACATATAGCAGCAGCATCAAACTAAATATAGTTGTAATATTCAATACAGGGATGAGTGGTAGATCTATAAATGTGCAAAACGGATTCTGATGAGAACAACTTTTCTAGCAGTAGTTATAGCAATTAATTCAATATAATAACTCCACCACATATCAGTGGAAATGTGTCTTTTCTATAAATATTTTCACAGTAATTATTCTTTACTACCAAAACTTTATGAATTTAAGTGTACTATGAGATTGGTGACAAAGTTTCATTCTTTTACAGATCAAATTACTATATTTAACCATAATTTCTATTCTAACAGTTCTATGGCACTCCTCACTTGCGGAAGTTTCTTTCAGCTTATTGCTTTCCATTCAAGTTTGATTTTCAAAAATTTAAATGCAATGGCAACCATTAACTTCAGTGTTCTTAATTCCTCTCCTTTTATTTTTCTCCCTCCTTAATGTTTTCTTTTTCTCATATTCTCTCATAGTCTGTAATACCTTGAATTGTAGTGGCTTTATTGCCTTACTTGAGGTGAAGTGATTAAAAAATGTATTAAATTACTAAACAATGAAAGCATGTTTTTGGTTGATGCCTCAATTTCTCACATACATTCTACCTGTCTTTGAATAAAATTTCTCATTATCTGTGATGCTCTAAAACAAAAACAAAATTATTTCATAAACTTTGATGAACATGGTCTTATGTGAAGAGATGAGAGCATCTCAAAACTTTACAGATTTGACCATGTTCCAAATTGTCTATTGCTTTTTGGCTGACATCTTTCTGAAAGCAGAGAATTAACCAATTAAGGAAGGGTTTTCTTTACTTCATTAGTGAATAGTACAAGTTAAAGAATCCATTTTCCCTAGGTATTTTTCCATAGATATCATAAAAATACACATATTCATGCTATTCCCTTTGCATGAATGTAAAATGGATACAATAGCCTGTTATATCACTTGCATATATATACAGATATAAGTATATAACAGCTGACTGTTTATATCTAAAAAATATTGTCTGTGAGAGTAGCTTGCAGCTCCCTGTTGCAAACGCTTTCTCAAGCACATGTGTGCTTTTTTTCAACAACCACAGAGCCCATCTGTGGTTTCTCCTGCAACTATGCAGAGTAGACTACACCTTAGTTAAAGTTTCTGGGGGAAAACACATCATTCAGCATGATCAACAGTTTGAAAAAGGCTAGTACACTCAAATGCTCAGTCATGATGACTGCATGCTGGCACAACCATTAACAAACAATTCCATCTACCCAATTTCACTCCTAAAGTTTGGGTCAACAACTGGTATAGTTTTGAAGCAATTTCTAATGGTACCATACAGACCTTCCCCAAATTGATAATATCAAGGTCATTCATCTTGATAAATCAATCCTGGTGAGATCTTAAACCATAATTATAAAAATGAACATTCAAACGCTCCACCAAGTGTTCAATATATGATGTATAAGGTAGTTAAGAACATGTGATTATGCACCTGCAGTTATGGAAAAATACATTTACTGTACTTTTATCTTTTCAGAGTATCAATGGCAAACTAATGTAGGAGACAAAATGACATGCTGTAGTTGTTGTGGTACACACAAAGCACAGCAATATTGATCTTACATATTTTTGGAAGTTGTTTGTGTGCTAGGTTTGAAAGGAGTTGAAAGCCTCCAAGCAGTAACGTTTTACCTCCAGCAAAGCACCAAAAGCATTCACAATGTTCAGACAAACTTATATGTATCATATATATACACATATATTGGAAGAAAGGGGAAGAAGAAGAGATGAACTATTGCCTTTCCAAGGTTATTAGTGTGAATGTGAATGCAACAAGCTGAAATTTAAAAAAAAATTATCAAGTCTTACTTCTTGAAACATTTGCTAGAAAATGTTGATTTTTGGTTCAATATACTGATCCCATTATTCACACCAATAATTGGAATGCTATGCCTAAAGAACACCACAATTTATTCAACTAGTACAGAACATTATCAATACAAATCCCAGAATATCTATTAAGATCATTGCTAGAGATCTCCAGGTGTCTATAGGCACAATGTGGTTCACAAGGACCTTCAGCACAATTCATACGTAGTGAAGAAAAGTCAGTTCATATCAGCACACACATAAATGACAGTTGCTCTGAGCAAAATGATTACCAAACAAGTTGAAACATTTTTTCAGATTAAATTACCTGAGTAATGTCCAATATCAGTGCAGAACATATACATGCATATTAAAGATTCTTGTACTGCATTGAAGACATTGCAGCTGAAGGTGATTATATTCAATAAATATATAATGCAAACATTACTGCATATGTGTACCAAGTTATGTATGAATAAATTTAGTTGTTTTTCTTACAATCTTCAGTGTGTCCTCAAATATCTTGAACACACTGTATTATTTACTAATATAATTTCCATTCTCTCTAAAAACTGGAACAATCTACTGTTAACAGTATAAGTTAAGCAGTCTACCATCAACAAAAGTTATTTTGACAACTTTGTCAGTGGTAAAAGGTCATTGGAGATGTGTTGCCTTTAGTGCAATAAGCATTCACTGATCTCCAGACTTCTGAGGGCACAATCAATGATGTGGTGCATGAGGACCTTCGACACAAGTCAAATTTGATAAGAAAAAGGCAGTTCATATAAGCACACACGCAACAGTTGCTCTGAGTAAAATAATTACTAAGCAAGTTTAAAACATCTAGAAAAACCTGCCATGTTCTTTCTTTAATTTTTTTTTTCTAGACGAAAAAGATTTCAACCTGGGTCAAAAAGTTAACTGAAGAAATGACAGGTGGTCATGTGCAGATCTTTTGATGTTCCCCCTGTTATGCACACCAAGTTTCCTCTCTTCTGAATTGATTTTAAATATCTTGGAAGCATTCTGACAGAAGATAGAAGGAGAGGCACTGAGATCCAAAGGTGTATTGGCATGGCCAAGGACATATTTTAAAAGCTAAGCATAGTACTGAGAGACAGAATGATCTGTATGGCAGCAAATGCTGAACAATCTCCTCAAAGATGAAGGAGAGACTTGACACAACAGAAAAGAAGCTGCAGATACCATGGATCAAACATGTGAGCAATGAAAATGTTTTGGAGAGGATGCAAATGAAAAGGAAACTGATATTTAGCATCAAGAAATGATAGCTAAAGTTTCTGGTATACATAATGAGGAAAAAGGGCTTGGGGAATCTAATACTCACAGAATAGATAAAGGGAAAGAGAGACAGGGGAAAGCAATGTGTGATATACTTGATGGGCTTGAGCAAGTAGATGGTGGAGCAGGGTTTAGGGGAAATACCAAGAGAAAAATTGTTAAGAGCAACAAGGGATAAGGGTAAGTGGAGGTTCATGATTGCCTCTGTTCTGATGGGATATGGTGCATAAAAGAAGAAGTGTTGCAGTGAAAGAGATCATGCTATCCCATTTATTTCAACAAGGTCTTCAGTTGAATGCTGCTGGCTCCACTAAGTTGCTGGAAATAGTTGTGAACATCTGGGTAGACTTTGTATGCAGTAGATGGCAACAAGTATTTCAGCAGGACCCTGTACTTGCTCACAAGGCTGTGGTCACTCAAGATTGGATGGTAGTCATCTGCAGAACCACATCAAATATGTGGCCACCTCACTCACCAGACCTAAATCCCCTTGATTATTATATATGGAGTATTTATAAACATTTAAGAAGCACAAATATTTACATTTTTGTAAAAAATATAAAAATTTAATTCCCTGCAAAAACAAAACCATTTTTGTGCAAAAAGTAAAATCTAAACTGACAGAAAAACATAGGTTTTTGTAATAATATAAAAATTTAGCAAGGATAGAATGGAAAAAGAGAACACATGCCTCTCTTATACTTAAAGTTGAATAAGGTACAAACAAGTAAAACTCAACCACTAAACTTAAAAGAACAAACATTTATTATGGCACAAAAAAAGAAACTAAATACAAAATTTACAAATAAAAGCTTGTACAAAGAGTTTCTTTTGTGTGCTTTACAGAAAACTATGGCTGCATAAAAATTTAAATATATATGACAAAAAAGATAACACTTTTTTAAAAAAATCAAAAATCTTTGAGGAAACAAAAAATTAGGCAAGGCAGAAAATATGAAAGGAACACCCACATCATAAGAAAATTAAAAAACCTACTTGACTTATCCCATGAGTATCTTTGGGACCTTTAACAATATTTTGCAATGTCTTTTAGTTTTCCTTCTACTTAGTTACTTACAAGCTTCATTGGGGCTTTAACAATACTTCAGAAATATTTTTCATAGTAACAGCACAGTAGGATTTTGATTTTTTCTTTGTTCTTCCTTTTTGTTGTTAGCAATGTCCTTGCAAATGTCATAGTCTTTTGCTCTCCTAGCAACAGGTAGTGACTTTGACATGGGAATGCCAAAAATCCTTCCAGTCCCTGTAAATGATGCTTAACTGTCTTCTGCCTTTCTGATTATACCTGCAGTTCAGTTTCATTTTATAAGAAAACTAGACTCCTAGAGACCTCAGTTCCATGCTTTACAAGGGCATGGGACCACATCTCTGATTGGTCAGTAAATACAATAATTTTTTTCCCCAAATTCAAAAAAATGAATCCACAACAATTCACAAAGAAATACTATTGGTGGTTCTTTAACTGCTAATTTGAAAAATAGGTTTTTACATAACTGTACCAATTGCTTTTTAAAAAACAGTCTGGGTTTCTTTAAAATATACTTTTCTCAAAAGAATGTAAAAAAACAACCAAGACTGTTAAAACTTTTATTACATGTTTAACTGAAAACTATCCTAACTAATGTCCAGTGTCAATAGGGAACATGTGATGCATGCATGTCAATGATTCTGGTTTAGACATTGCAGATGAAGGTAATTATATCAAATAAACATGTAATCAAACCATTATTGCATGTGTGTACCAAGATTTGTGTCAATAAATTTACCTGCTTGTAAGATGTGTCTGTCTTTCTTCCTGTATTATACACTATATATATATATATAAAATCAAAACAAAAGATAGTTCACAAGTGCTTCTTATAAGTAGATTTAATAGTTTGATTAACCTTTAACACACTGCATTATTCACTACTTTCTTTCCACTGCCTCATTTCAAGGCTGTACTTAATTTCAGTCATGGTCATTTTTTTGTTGCCATAAGCAGCTATTACAACACAACTGCACAATTCAAACAAGCTATCACTCATTCATCTGAGTCATTTGCAGTAGAAACATAAAATGTTTACTTTGCAAACAAGATAACCTCCATAATGTTAAAGGTTAATAAAATTCAAGGAATAAAAAGATAACAAAATGATAACTATGTTGGAAATAGATTGATAATATCTATTATATATGAATTAGTCTTTTGACTAAATTGAAACACAAAGAGAAAGATTTTAAAGTCAGAACTTATTTTGTTTGTTTTTTTATTTCTCAAATTTCAATAACCAGCCTATTATTTATACATATACATACAAACAAATATTTTTTTCAAAATTCTGTCAGTTTAATAAAAGAAGATATATTAATTTGTAACTAGAATATATATTACTGAAAACTGATCATAGTGAAATATAATGGTCAAAAACAGGTATGAGTCCTATGAATATTCTTTTAACATTTCTGATTCTAATGTGCGTTGTGGTACAGTGGATATTGGCTTGGAACAAGAAACTGGGGAGCCGAGTTTGAATTCCAGTTGAATCCATTGTATTCACTTATGCACAAATACCCTTGGGAAAGGTATTAATCTGTCTCTTCCTTCCAGTTATGGGTTAAATAGCAGGACAGATTGGGTTCTATAGCCTTGGTTGGCAACCAGTCTACCGCAGAAAGCATTGGCAACCTACTGCGGGATAATCTTCTGCCCAGTCAGTCATGTCTCTTTCGAGACATGATTGCCCAAGCGTGTAGCACGTATGGCACTTAACTGAACCAGTTTTGCACTTCACTCAATAGAGCTAAATCTCTCTCTCTCTCTTTATATATATATATATATATATATATATATATATATATATATAAGAATAAATCTAAGTAAGAGCCAACAGACCTACCTAGGTTTCACAGACAAGCCGTTAGGTGAAACCTAGGTAGGTCTGTTGGCTCTTACTTAGATTTATTCTTATTTGTTGCTCTACTATTGTATTGAGCACTTTAGTGTTAGGGTTCTCATCTCGGGTTTTTTTTCTTTTCTACAAGTATTTTGACGTATGTTCCAAGTACTTAGTTTGTTCCTTTTTTTACTTCCTTTTTTTACCCTCCACATTTGTTCTTTCGAGACATGATTGCCCAAGCATGTATCATGGATGGCACTTAACTGACTGACTGATTCTAATGTTTTAATATGTATATATATGAGAAGAAATCGGAGAGAAGAGATGAACTATTGCTTTTCCAAGGTTATTAGTACCAATGTTAATGCAACATTTTCAGCTTAAATTTAAAAAGATTTAACAAGTCCTATTTCTTGAAACATTTGATAGAGGATGTTGATTTTTTGTTCAACACATTCATCCTATTATCCACATCAATGACTGAAATGCCATACATACATCTACATATATACATACAAACATGTGCATATATACAAAGATTTAAAATTATAAATTCTTTTATTCTTGTCACAGAACAAAACATCAAAAGTAACTTCGTTCTTTATTTTTATCACTTTGACAACATCCACAAAAATATTCCCTCTTGTCTTCCTCATGCATTTTGAGAAAGATTTAACACCTTGAAGTACCACAAAAGATTCCAGCCATTTGATTTTATTCATTAATATTATGTAGTTCTTATTTGTCTAAAAACTGTAATTATCTCACATAAAATATTTTCTTATTTCACTGAAAAGAACCTTCCCCCTTTCAACAAACACTTAATTTTCATAAAATGCAAATCTAGATGAATTCAGACCAGTTTAAAAATGTATATTTGTTATTGATTGACTAAAAAAAAAATGAAATGAATAGAAGGAATGAAACTTGAAGTGAGACTGGAGAAAGGTGTCAGAAAAATATTCTTCAGCAATTAATTACATCATTTAAAAACTAAAAAACTTTTAATTGATCTCACTGGGTTACCTGCAAAACTAAATAGATTTTTAAAAATTATTCTCTTTATAAATAAGAGATAATGATATTTTAAAAATGAAATTTTCTACAAAGGTGTTAAGTTACAAGCATTTTGTGCCAGTAAATAATATATATTCAGTTGTAACTCAATATTCAAATTACAGAATCACCTTTTTTTAATTTTTTTATAATTGTTTCACCCCATGAAAGGCATTACTGCTACTGGTGTGCAGAGGGTTACATGAGAGAACAGTGAAAAAAAGGAAGAACAAGGTACAGGGCCATCAGAGAAAGTTGGCTATTGACATTGCACTTAAACTCTTGGAGATTGTGGCTATCAGGAAAGCAAATATACAGAAAGGAGTTCCACAAGCAGGAAGGACAAGAAAAGAAACTGTTTGAGTATAAGTGGCAGTTACATTTGACTGCTTTGACGGTAAAAGGGTGAAACCTAGTTGCCAATCTAATAGATAGAGTAAATTCCTGTAGATGAGGCACCAGGAAGATAAGCTAATTAGAAAAGAAGCCGTGGAAATATTTGTAGAAAAGACAGAGGGAAGCCACATCCTATTGGTGAGAATGAAGTCAACCTGCCAAATCGAGATTAATTACATTGCAGATCCTCCTTTGGATTTTGTTAATAACCTTGAAATGAATAGCAGGAGCACCTCACCATATATGGCAACAATGTTCAATCTAAGAAACAAAAACCCTTGAAACCATTTACAAAAAATATCTTTACAAAATCAAATTTTATATAAAGCACCCATTCTAATGAAATTACTGGAAATTAATTTTACTTTTCAGGTGAATAAAGTAAGTCCTGATGAGATTCAAAATGATTTGGTATTTGGGTCTTCACTAAATATGTATGATTTTGTGAATCAATATTGTTCCTCTATCAGATCTATACATTCAGTGGCATCAGAAATGAGAAGAGGAAGTTTCTATTGATGTTGTCAGATGCTACTGTGAGGTCAACATAGCAGGTATACAATTTTCTAATTGAGAGGCATGCAATTTCATGTATCAAATAAAGAATTCTGTTTGAAGTTCCTGGAAGGTTATAAAATATGGCAGAGAGCTGGAAGAAGGTTGAAGTGCATAAAAACTGAAATATAATAAAAGGTTGATGAGAAAGAATCATTGTACAGAGTGCAATGGGGTAAATTGTCACCATTTTATATTTTTAATTTCATGCATGTATGTTATTTTATATTTTATTGACTGCACAGTATGATAGGGTCTGTTGGGTACTGACTTGGAGAAAAAGAGTATCATGATGAAATTCATTCCACCATAAATTTGGAAACAGAATGTTTTACTGCTTGGAATTCACACTGGAAGCTCCAACACAACATTTCAGAATGTTTGGGTGTCATTCTGAGGACAGTGTAGAGGATTTGAAAAGAGATGGATGAGTTTAATAGTGATTATGAAGGTGTTTGGAGTAATCCATGGTGATGATGAAGAAACATTTTTAGCTGAAATTTAAAAAGATTTAACAAGCTTTACTTCTTGAAACATTTGGTACAGGATGTTGATTTTTGTTCAACACATTCATCCTATTATCCACATCAATGACTGAAATGCCATACATACATCTACATATATACATACAAACATGTGCATATATACAATTGATTTAAAATTATAAACTCTTTTATTCTTGTCACAGAACAAAACATCAAAAGTAACTTCATTCTTTATTTCTATCTCTTTGTTTGGAATGATCCCTAGTGATTATGATGCTATGCCGCTATCTTTCCACAAAGCCTCAGACTCAACATGGAGGCCAACATCAAGTGCTTTGAGAAGGTATTGCTGCCCTGGGTTAAAAGGGTGACTGCTGGAAGATCCTATGTCTGGCAACAGGACTCTATACCATGTCTCATAAACAGGAGAACATAGTCATGATTGTCAGACAATATCTACAGCCACATCCCCATTTACATCTGGCCACCTAACTCCCTCGACTGCAACACTCTTGATTAATATGTGTGAGACAGTTGAGTGAAAGACCAACAAAACTTCTTGTAACACCAAAGATGAACTGAAGGCAAAGATTATGACAGCATTCACCAACTTAAACAAAGAGATTGTCCAGAAGAAATAAAGGAGATTTGAAAGTCAACTAGAAGCCATAGTCGATGTCAGTTGCGATTTAATTAAATAAATTTACTCTAAAGTATCTCAAGATATTTTTGTGTAATTTTGGTAAATAGATCTGTTAAAATTATATATCAGTGTTGTTTTCATTTTTGCATAATTTAATTTATAATTTATTGGTCGCACCCTGTATTTCAGTTTAAAGCCTTAAAGACAATACAAATACTTTTTAATGAATAAATACATATTTAAAATAATTCTTCTGTTCTGCCTCTTCTTATGTTGACTTCTGTTACAGGTAAGTTATTTCATGATTGCTACAACTAAATTCACAATAAAAAGATTTCCTACTGCTTACAACATGTATTCGTTCCTATGTCAGTTTTAATAGGCAGTAATTTTGTGTTGACAGTAACAATACTTGTAATGAACAAAATGGACTTGGAAAGATCATTGGCAAAGATATCTGTAGAAATTGTTTACTATGCAACACATGAAAAAATACTTGATTGATGCAATCTGACAGCCATGATTGCAGAGCAATTGCTTAAAATAATTGAGTATGTTTTTGACAGCATAACATTAATGTTAAAAATACAATATTTGTCACAAGTGCAGATCATAAAACTAAGAACTATATAGATATATAATACTTCTGACAAGGATGCTGAAAAAGTCTCAGCCGAACCTACTTGCCTAAATATGATGATGTTTAATTTGAATGTGCTTCTTGGTTGGGCTGAAAACTTTTCAGTACCTGTTCATATCTCAAAATCTAGCCAAGGCTGATGCATTCACTTTTTCAGAAATACTCATAGAAAAAGTTTAGATTCAGTTCTTCTATCAACTATGGGTTAAATAACAAGTAGGATTGAGCTCTTTAGACTTTATTTGCAACCAGTCTTGGAGAATTGAAATCCCTGAATTAAAATTCATTTGGGTATAAGGCTGACAACTTCACCCTGTTAAATTTTTTTTCTAAACTATATATAGGTTGAGACTCTATACTCTACATGGAGGGAAAAGGATTCCTATCTCTCTCATACTTTTTTTCTTTTTTAATCATATCACCCCGAGCAAGGCGGTAACGCCACTGATGTGCAGGGGGCTAAATATAACTAAAAAGATTAGAGGAGAGTGAAGAGAAGGACAAACTAGTTAGAAAGGAGCAAGAGAAGGATGGGAATACAGGTGTGATGACAGTTGCAAAGGTGGAGAGAAAGGAAAGGATCTACAGGGTGGTGTGGAAAGGACTAGAGTCAAGTAGTTAAGAGATGTGTATTGACCTTGCATTTAAATTCCTGGAGGTTGTAGCTGTCAGGAAAGTAAGAATAAGAAAGTGAGTTCCACAGGCAGGAAGTGTGAGAAAAGAAGCTGCAGGAGTAGAATTGCCATCTGCATTTGGTTGATCTAACTGTGAATGGGTGAGACCCAGTTGCCAGTCTGGTTGCACGAGTAAGCACCTGTTGCAGAGGCACCAGTGACTTAAGTTTGTTGGAGCAGAAGCCATTGAAGTATTTATAGAACAGACAAAGGAAAGTCACTTCTTGTCGGTGGGAAAGTGACTGTAGTCGAGCCATCAAGTATCCAATAAGAAGAATTGCCATAGACTAATGGGTAGCAAGCTAATCTTACAGATCAATTATTGTAGAGTAATTGATCATGGTTGAGTATAATTGTCAAAAATGCCCCCCCAAAAATGGAACTGACAAAGTTTCCAATAAACAATAAAAAAAGGGAAAAAGTATTACTAAACAAACAATATATATATCTATATATATATATATATATATATATATAATCATTTCACCCCAAGCAAGGCAGGAGTGCCACTGGTATGTAGGGGGTTACAGTAAAAAAAGTACAGGGGATGTCAAAGAAAAGATAAGAGATGGATGGGAAACAAGTAGATAAAAGATGATAATTAACACAGCATTTAAACTTTTGATGATTGTAACTATTGGGGAAGCAAGCAAATGAAACTGAGTTCCACAAACGGAAGGTGTGAAAAATTAAACTGTCAGAGAAGAAAGAGCAGTTTAATTTAATTATTTCAACAGTAAAACAGTGGAACATTGATGCCCAATCTAGTAGCATGAGTAAATACATATGGTTGGGGTACCAAGGATAAAAGCTCGTCAGAGCAGTTGCCATGAACATACATGTATTTTACATGTAAAATACAGAGGGAAGCCACATGGAATTGGTGAGAAAGTGACTGAAGGTGGGCTGCCAAGTCAGGATTGGTTATACTGCAGATCCTCCTTTGGATTTTGTAGCAAGTCATGCCATAGACATAGTAAAATATGTATATTTATTAAAATATATATATATATATATATATATATATAATACAGCTCTGTTCATACATTGACCACTGTTTTATTAACACATGAATACTATACATATGTGCACCATCGTATATATATATATATATATATATATATATATATTAATTTATATCATAATATATATATATATATATATATGTGTGTGTGTGTGTGTGTGTATGTGTGTTAATGAATATTTAGGCAGCAACATTTCTTTTAAGCATGTTTCATTGAAAGGATGATTTTATTAATTTTTTTATTTAATTTTTCCAGTATTCTAACATGTTTCCTTGGTGGTACAAAACTTAATTACCACTATAAATAGACAAAAATATTTTCTATTACCACCCAAGATGATAATATTTAAAAAAAAAAAACAGAAAAATAGACAAGCTTGTGGTACAGTGGATATCGGCTCGGAACGAGAAACCAGGGAGCCGAGTTCGAATTCCAGCTAAATCCATTGTATTCACTTACGCACAAATACCCTTGGGAAAGGTATTAATCCGTCTCTTCCTTCCAGCTATGGGTTAAATAGCAGGACAGATTGGGTTCTATAGCCTTGGTCGGCAACCAGTCTACCGCAGAAAGCAATGGCAACCTACTGCGGGATAATCTTCTGCCCAGTCAGTCTTGACTCTTTTGAGACATGATCGCCCAAGCGTGTATCACGTATGGCACTTAACTGAACCCGTTTTGCACTTCACTCAATAGAGCTAAATCTCTATCTCTCTCTCTTTATATATATATATATATATATATATATATAAGAATAAATCTAAGTAAGAGCCAACAGACCTACCTAGGTTTCACAGACGAGCCGTTAGGTGAAACCTAGGTAGGTCTGTTGGCTCTTACTTAGATTTATTCTTATTTGTTGCTCTACTATTGTATTGAGCACTTTCATGTTAGGGTTCTCATCTCGGGGTTTTTTTTTCTTTTCTACGAGTATTTTGACGTATGTTCCAAGTACTTAGTTTGTTCCTTTTTTTACTTCCCTTTTTTCCCCTCCGCATTTGTTCTTGATGGGTTTTTCGAGATGAACTGAAATATATTATAACAATTATTAGTACTAGCATTATTATTGTTATTATTATTATTGTTATTATTATTATTATATATATATATTAGAAAGGAAAGGATTTTATTAATCTGACTGATTTGCATCACTCTAAACATTATTTTAGTAGATACCAGTATTTTAGTAGGCATTTTATTCATTAATTCAACAGTATATTTATTTATTTATTTTTCCTTATCAGCCTGAATATTTAAAAAAATTTATTTAAGAAAAATGTGCATCCATCAGCAGAAATGAAAACTGTCCCTCAGGAAAAGGGAGCCACAATTTGGCCTGGTGTTTGGCTTTAAAAGAACAGACAGTCAATTTCATGATTTTCTAGTAAAATCTCTCCTGTCAGATTTCTCAAAATTTTTCACATCTGTATATAATTTCTTATTCAAATGTAAACAAAGAGAATTATTTTTTTAGAATAGAATTTTATTAATCCAACAGAAATGTATTACCATAGGTGTACCATTTATTTATTTTCACCTACCAGCATAAATATTTGCAGAAGGGATCAAATTTTTCTTTAATAAGATTTCTCAAATATTCAGGTTGGTAGGTGAAAATCAATTAATATACTGTTTAATTAATAAACAAAGCACCTACTAAAACATGATTATTCACTTAAACTAACATCTAAAGAGATACATATATATATATATATATATATATAATTTTCTGCCATACATATAGTCAATTTTTTTAGATAGAAAATTCAAGAAAAAGGTGTTGCCTCCTTGTCACTTTATCACAACAAACAAATGGAAATCATGCCTGATCTAAGAAAGTAGGATAAAACAAAAAGATCCATAAATCTTGTTGACAAGAAGCTATCTAAACAAACTAAGAATCTAAACAACTGAAATTGGAAAGAAGAAAGAAAAGAATATGTCAGCACTATGAAGAGGAAAGCATTTAAGATTTGGAGTTACTTATCAGTTCTCAACTTCCTCCAATTACCATGCCTTGTTTAAGTGGTTCACATCAGTGATTTCATCTGCTTGAAAAGATTTAAGTTGGCAACACCTACAAACAAATAATAAGATAATTTTTTTTTCTCTCTTGTACCTACTAGTTACAGGGCTGTGGTATTTAACTTGATATCAAAAGGTATATAGTTGAATACCTTATTCACGAAAGAAATATTAACCATAACTTATATAAAAGAACCAACATTTGTGATTACTTCTCATTTAGTTATTTTTATTTAACTGGTATACAACTGATTTTCCAGCACCATTGGTTCCAGTACCATGTCAGATTATGTTTTGCCAGACTGAGAGAAATTATATAATAACAATTTTAATGATACACCTTGACCCACTAATTATGCATCTCTTGTATTGCTATAGCATCATTGACTCTTACATTAAAAATTAAATATATATGACATCACTTGTGTCTGCTAAGTGAATTAGTCTGTATACCCCATGAAATTTAAATAGTTTTTTTCTTTTTTTATTGAATTCCCCCATACAAGTCAGTAAAGCTATTAAAACACAAGGGGTTACTGGTTTTGAAAGAATTAGAAAACAGAAACATTATTGAGGAGTGAGAAAAATAGAAAAGTAATTAGGAAGACAATTGAAATTTCATTTTAATTTTTGAAGATCACAGTTACATCTCAACTATAAATGGATGAGACCTTGTTGCTAATCTAGTCAGTCAGTTAGTTAAGTGCCATATATGAAGCATTCTTTGATGATCATGTCTCAAAAGAGTCATGACTGACTGGGCAGAAGATTATCCCACAATAGGTTGCTATTACTTTCTGTGGTAGACTGGTTGCCAGCAAAGGCTATAGAGCCCAATCTGTCCTATTATTTAACATGTGCATTGTGGTGCAATGGATATCGGCTCAAAACGACAAATCTGGATGCTGAGTGCGAATTCCAGTTGAATTCCTTCCATTCACTTATGCACAAATACCCTTGAGAAAGGTATTAATCCATCTCTTCCCTCTAGTTATGGGTTAAATAATAGGACAGATTGGGTTCTTTAGCCTTGTCTGGCAACCAGTTTATCACAGAAATCAATGGCAACCTATTGCAGGATAATCTTCTACCCAGTCACTCATGTCTCTTCCAAGACATGATCGCCCAAAGCGTGCATCATGTATGACACTTAACTGACTGGCTAATCTAGTACTATGCTTAAATTCATAGTGCCTAGGTACCATAGAGGAAAGTAATATCTATTTTGAGAATACAAAAATTTGACCAAGTGGGGATAGAGGAAGGCTGCTCTTTAGCCTGTTTTATCATAAATTTAGCTAGCCACAATTACTAACCCAAAGTCTTGGTATCATAGCAAAGAGTTTATAGAAAAAGTATTTATAAAAAAAGCATAAAAGCATAGAAAAGAAACTTTACAGCAGTTAGAAAGTGAATGAAACCTGGATTGGGCATTAAATTATGTCATCCTGCATAGCTTACCTTCACTTTCACAGTTAGCCAGAAATAACTTAAGTGCTATTAAATTTAAACATTCTGAAAAAACTAATATTTTTACTTCTATTTATAAATACTTGCTGCAAATTAAAATCTTTATATTTGTCTTGATAAAGTCTATCAAAGAACAAAATGCATTGGTAAAGAAAAGTTTTCCTTCCTGCATTTATTCATATATATATATATATATATAATTAAAAAATACCAAGTTATACTAATATATTGTGACTAAAAGTTTCACACATTGAAGTTATCTTCAGATAGTTCAAAGAGCTAATACAGTAAAATCAAATCACAGACTTTTTATATCTACGATGCAGGAACAAGATTTAAAGGATCCACAGAAAAACAGATTATATATATATATATATACACACACACACACACACACGTATATTGTATGATAACTCTGTAGACTAGGTGTTGCTGCAGTAATTCTCATAATAAGCAGATACACACATAATTTTTACACACATATGCATACCCAAATACATAAAATCATATGACAATTTATAACAGGCATGTTATATATATATATATATAGAGAGAGAGAGAGAGAAAGAGAAATACTTGCAAAAAATATCCTCTAAAAATATATAATATTTAGCGTGTATGTAAAATGCTTGAAGAAATGTCATGCCCACTCTGTATGTGTTCATATATCATATGAAGTATGTAAGTTTGACTTATTTGAATATTATAAGATAGACATCAAAGGCAAGTAATCATTTTACTCATAAAGGTTAATCCTCCCATCATCTTAGATATCAATTTGTCTACATATGTCTTGTGTGCTTTGATCATGAGAATGATGATAATAATATGGAGAAAAAGTATGAGAGAAAAGAACCATAGAACTTTATATCATAAGAGTCTACCAACTCCAGACTTCATGCCTCAAATCTAAAAAAAATAATAATAATAATATACATTAAATAGAAAAAAGAAATGATATCTCCATCAGATAATGGGATAAAACATTAAAAGATAAAGTGGAACTAATACACCATATTGATAAGTGACAAGGGTATCCCAGCTGCCATCATCTAAGGAGATTTTTTTATCTGTCATTTATCTTAAGACTAGGAGTGGCTTTTATACACATCATTTCATTATCATTAATAGTTGCCAGGCCACAGGCAAGAAGTTATAATCTTCCTCCTTGCCAATATTCTTACCCTGCTTTACAGACTACAATCAAGTAGTAGTCTCTTGACCAAGTAAAGGAAACAATTGTTTGACCTTCCAGCATAAATTTTTCCAGTATTGTACATTTTTTTAAATCAAAATCTGACTTTGAATGTATTTTTACAAACATGGTTTTTCATTTTTTTTTCTTGAGAAATTGAAGAATTTATAAATATTTAAATTTGGTAAAACTTTTTAAATGAGATTTTGATTTTAATTTTCTCTTTGCACCCAATTTGCTTCAAAATGGCTACCAATGGTTTACTTTTCTGATTGGTATGGAAATGAGAGCCAAACTTAGCCCAACTCAATTATAACAGAATTAAATCTATAAAAAGTACTTTTATTCAGTCAGGTGTTGAGTAGTACAGTATAGATTATTAAAATTTCAAATTACTCATTACTACATAAAACATCAATGATAATCACCAATTAACAACTCATTAAAAATGTTAGCCACTTACAATAACAAATTAATATCGTTATATAAAGAAAAAAGACAAATTTTATACAGGTTTCTTCAATTTTAAAAATATAACTGAGAAAAATATTCTTATAAAATTAAAATAGGAACAAAAAAACACATTTCAAACTCATGATTATGACAAATGTTACTAACTGCTTTTTGATATCTTCATCAAAAGCCTATGTTATTAAATACATGAATATTAATAAAGACTTGTACAGAGAAAAACTGAAGCCAAACAATGCTTTCTTTGGGTTTTAATTTTTTTTTTTAATCATTTCACCCCAAGAAAGTCGGTACTGCCACTGATGTACAGGGGGCTACATAAGAAAGTTAAAGTTTTAGGCAGGAGGAGAGTGAAGACAAAGATGAACCAGCTACAGGAAGTGAAAGAGAAAGAGCAGGAGAAGGATGTGAACACAGAAGTGAAGACAGTTGCAAAGGTAGAGAGAAAGGAAAAGAACAAGATACACAGAGTGATGTAGAAAGGGCTGGAGTTAAGTAGATAAGAGATGGAAATTGACTTTGCATTTAAATTCCTGGAGGTTGTAGCCATCAGGAAAGCAAGTATATGGAAGGAAGTTCCACAGGCAGGAAGCACGAAAAAAGAAGCTGCTGGAGTAGAACTGTCACTTGCATTTGGTTGATCTAACTGTAAAAGGGGGGACCTTGTTGCCAGTCTGGTTGCCCGAGTAAATTCTTGTGGAGGGGGCACCAGTGACTAAGTTCATCTGAGGAGAAACCATGAAAATATTTATAGAACAGACAGTGAGAAGCCACATCCCGCCACTGAGAAAGTGGTTGGAGTCGTGCTGCCAGGTTCAAACAGATCACATTACAGATTCTCCTTTGAAGCCAGTCAAGAACACTGAGATGAACAGTAGGGGCACCTGACCACATATAACAACAGTATTCCATGCACGGTTAGATGGTTGATTTGCATATGTGCAAAATGGATTCAAGCAACATAAAATTATTGGCCCGACACAGTGACCCAACCTTCCTAGCAGTGGATTTAGATATTGATTCAATGTAGTGTCCACTTGAGGTTGGAAGATAGGGTAAGGTTGAGAAGGCACAGTCTATTGTTTTCAGGGAGACTTGCTTGATCCATGCTTATGGGTGGCAGGAGAGATTGCCTGTGATGGTTGACGTATAACATATGAAGGTTAATTCTTATAAAATCTTTGTATTTACGATATATGATAACTAAATAAAAAATTTTTTTTAGTTTTTTTAACAGTAACATTACACAAGCATTTTTGTAAACCAAAGTTCACAATTTGTAAGAATAAACACTTAACTGCAGGAACAGTATTTTCACATGTTTTTTCTGGACAGGAAAGCTTTTAAAAGCTGCTTAGTTTCTTTGTTTGTACATTATTCAGGGCCTCTGATTTTTGTTTTACTCAATTAATATTAATTTTAGTGTATTTTATGACCAACTTAATACCAATGTGATACTTTTATTCTTACATAATTCTCATACAAAAAACTAGTTGAATTTCTAGGATGTGGAGTTAGCATCATTTACATTATTTACATGTGAACTGTTTTCCTCATCTTTGTTATTGTTATCACAATGCTTCAGCCATTTTGCCCTGTGGTCTTTATCAGTTGTATGCTAATAAAAGAAAGACAAACAAATTGGAGAAGAGTAGCAAAAGCTTCAATGAGTGCAGTTAAGCCTGACAAGCCACAACTACAGCAATAGTACTCATCAGGAGGCAAGTCAGGCTTAAATTTTCCGCACAGAATTGTCCTACAGATTGAAGGGTTGGTTCAGGAATTTAGTGAAATAGTAATTGTGAGTTCACTCTCTGTATTGTTAGACTCAGTGGAATGTTGTCCCATTCCATTAACTGAATCATAACTAAATGAATCAATAACTGAATCATACTAAAATGAATACTAAATGAAATATCCCTCAACAGAGGTAGTTGAACAAATACAATCTACCCCTACAGATCAAATAAAGTTAAAGAATCCCTGTAGGTTACCTGGAGTGATATATATCAGAATGTAAAATGACCAAAATGTTAGGATAAGAAAGATGAGGACTCGTGTAAATAATGTAAATAAAAAATACTGGTTATTCAAAATAGTTATCAGGCATTAAAACTTGATTTGTTGCATTTGTCTGTAAGATTTTGTCTTGATTTTATAATTTATTTCATTGACTTTAAAAATAAATCTGTAACCAGAGTAACTCCCAACATGACGTCAAAAACACTTCAGCATTATTATTAGAATATTAGAAGTAAATAAAAATGTTAGCCAAGAATGGCGTCTATGGATGTGAAAGCTATATGGTATTTTAGTGCAAATAAATTTGATACAAGAGTCAGCATTAATGAGAAAGCTTTTATTTATTTATTTATTTTTACATTAATCAATCACACTTGGACTCTTTCTTGTGTTAATTAAAAAGGAGAATACTTTTAGTACCGTAGTCCCAGATCGATTACAATAACTTTTAAATAAGATGAAAGGAAGATAAAGCATTAAGAGTCTGTTAAAATTACTCACCTAGAATGCAGCCTGAAAATTATTTTGCTTAATTTGTGCTCAGAGGTGTTTTTTAGGTTAATTGAACTCAGTTGCACTTTTGAAAAACTACAACAAAATTATTTATAAGGTTATGCACAATCTGCTTCAGAGCCTTGAAAGCAGCTATAGTCTTAACAATAAAACACTCATTTTTAGTAGTCATGCTAGGATCCGGCCAAGTTTATTCAATGCTGAGCTAAACCACAAAGGTTTATGTCTGGCATAGCACTCAAGGTTTATTCTGTCCTCTGGGTAAACCAAAAGCCATAGACAATGTAGATGTTTCATCATCAAAAAGAACAATGAAATAATGTAATTATTATAAATTTTATTTTTGCAAAAGTAGATGACTAAAAGAGGAATACTATATAGATATATTTTAAATGATAAATTTGGTAAGAAATACTGATTAAATTAGGAGGAATATACAGTAAGAAAATTTATGTTGTACTAATCTTCTAAATAGGGAGGACCATCCTGCCTGTATATTTTGAAAATAAATATTTGAAATCTTAGTTTTTGATGTTATTTCTGAGATGAAGTATTATAACTATTTACACTATTTCTTTGAGAACATGGCCCAATGGATAACAGTGGTTGAGGTAAATTCAGTGACTTGACCCAAAGAGTTGTGAGTTCAACACCTGGCCACAGTAGAGATGAACAACAATTTAGAGAGTTGATTTACTAAAGGGAAAAAAAATGAAAACAATGAAATATCTAGAAGAGGTATAGCACAAGAAACTAGAACAATCTACCCAAATAGACAAAATAAAGGCTTCAGTGTGAAATTCCAATGTATATCACCTGAAGAAGGCTAGAGCATATAACACCCAAAACAATGTAAACATGACAAAGATGAAGACAATAGTCTGAACATAATAAAAGTATCTTAGTTTTTTTAACTGTACTTCCAAATTGACCATTGTTACCAATGATAAATCTGCAATAATTTTAGCCAATTTGCAAACCTTCTTCTTCAATGTACTGTGTCTATTTACGTGATAGGCAATCATGGCCCTCCACATCTCCCTATCCATATTAGCTGTTAACTCACTTTCTCTTGTTACCCTCCCAAACCCCACTCTGCCATCCATTTGCTTAAGCCCATTTAGCATGTTACACATTGTTTTCCTCTATCTCTCTTTCCCTCTATCTGACCTGTGAGTATCAGATTCTCCAAGCTCTCCTTCTTTCCTTCCTTCTACTTGAATATAAAAGAAAGAGGAAACAAGATTTTTAATATACAAATCACATCTTGATTTAATATCAAATCTTATTTCTTTCCCTCCCCCCCAAATCAATTCAATAATGCCACTGTGACACAAAGGGGTACTGAAAGTGAAAGAGAAAGAAAAGTAAAGAGTTTAGAAAGAACTGGAAGAAACTCAAATTGAAACAGGCTAAAGATTTATTAGAAAAAAGTCCAGATTTATGAAATGGCTAACATATAATATAAGGCCATATATTTTCAATTTTTATAATGGAATATATTAGTGGCATTTTCTTTTCTCATTCATGTCACTTCTTAACAATAATATGAAATGTTTAAAAGATGGAAAGAAATTTTGAAAATAATTGTAATTTCCTGCTTCAGTCACTGAAAACTTTTGGTCAAAGCAAGGAATTTTTTTACATTTCTATTCAAATGTTCTCCAAAATACCTTCTGTCAAGTTATGAATAACAATCAGGTTTGGGCTTAAGATGAATATGTAACTCATTATTCTAAAATGAATTTCAATATTAGTTTCCAGCATTAATTTGCATTTATGTTGTAATAGGGGGGATGGTGGAGTAATGGATAACAGCTTGGATTGAGGAATCAGAGAGCCAAGTTCAAATACCATTTGGATCCATTACATTTACTTACATGCTTATATCCCTGGAAAAGGTATGAATCCAGCTCTTCTCCCTGAAGCAATGGGTAAAATAGCAGAAAAGACTTGGGTGGTAACTGGTCTAGGAGAAGGAAAACTCTGAATTCAAACCAACCTGGAAAGAGTTGTGCTCCATCAGTCTATCATGCCCAAAGAAGCACCACTTCTGTTGTGGCTGCAGTACATGTAGTGCCCCTATGACTCTGGTATGTCACAGAATATCTGGATCTGGATATTGCAATATAGGACTAAATTAATTTATATAGCAAACAGCTTTATTTTTAAGCTCCAGTAAATATAAAATTCACTCTCAGTTTTTATCCAAAATGTTTCTTCTCTATCCACATATTGACAAATGTCTAATTCATCCTTTGGCAATGCACCGCATAGACTTTCTATGATTGTGGAAAAAAAATTTAACATTCATCTCATAAGAATTGAAATAACAATTTCTAAAATAAATTCATATTGATTTCTTTGATCCCCCAATTTATGACATAAAGGAAATATTTAATTGGTCACTTTTCTACAGTCTGTTCATCTTTTGATTGTCATTCAGTTGATGGATATTTACTGTTGACTTATAAGCTTCATTGAAGGCAAGAGGGACAACAGAAATCAGTAAAAACTCTACCTGACAAGCTTGTGTGAATGTTTGGCAGAAGAGCTGCATTGAGAGATAACAAGAAGATGGATGCTGCTAAGAGCTACAAAAGATGGGAATTTGCAGAATGGCATGATCACACATCACCTGATGGGACATGGCACATTGAAGAAAATTAAACATTTCATTTTTATAGTTATCTATGTTATGCGTCCCTGATATAACTTAATATACTGTGTGCTGACACATTGTTTCTTTCACCTTGATTAATATTATCCCAATTTGAACCATTATATCATGTACTTGATAAGAAATCCTTCACTCATTTCTTGCTTCAATATGTCTTGCTCACACAATGTTTTCATTTTCTCTTCTTACACCATACCTGATACATACACAACTGAACCTGAGCATCTCATAATCCATTTTTTGGAAATGTTCTGACCAAGTTGTCTGGCCATAATAATTTGATCTTTGTCATTCCAGTATTTTCTTTTTACCCATTCAAACATCAAAATGAAGCTTACCTACTTATACTCTTCTAACAGTGACATGTGTTTTTATTCTGAAACAGTAGCTTTGGATAGCAAAAGATACATTCCAAAAGCTAAGTAAACTATTAAGAAAAAGGAAAATTTCATTACAAACAAAAAAATGATTACTCAATAGTTACATAATAGAAGTCTTCCTATATGGTTAGGAATGCTGGACACTCTCTTCACAGATGAAGAAGAGACTTGAAGCAACAGGAAAGTTGTTCTACAGATGGATGCTGACAGTAACATGAACTGAACATGTGAGCAACAACAAAGTTTTAGACAAAATAGATACCAAAAAGGTATGTATACTTATCAGAAAGAGATAACTGAAATTGAAATGTTTTCGGCATATAATGAGGAAAGAGTGTTTGAAAAATTTGATACTCAAAAGATATATTAAAGGCAAAAAGCATAGAGGAAAACAAGGCATAACCTACTTATTGAATTTGAGTAAATGCATAGCACATGTTTTAGGAGATAATAGAAATATAAAAAAAAATAAGTTTTATTTTTTTGTTATCTCTCCTAAAACCTGCACTGCCAAAAAACTGTACATTGAGCCACAAAGGACCAGGAAGTGTGAAGAGCCATGATTGCCAACATCCTAAAGGGACATGACACACAGAAAAAGAAGCTGTCATTCTTGTCCCATGTCTCTGGTGATAAGATTTTTGCTCATGTGTGTATTATTCCTTCATTAATTTAAGAATTATGATTCAACAGCAAATTCCAATAGCAAAACCATTAAATTTTCATTTTTAAATTTTGGCTCTCAACAACATCCTGTCTTCCTTAGCCATCAATAAAGCTTGTCTCCCAATCTCCATTCTGCTTACCAGTTACACCAACTCATTATATAGGTTATATGTTGCTCTCAATATGTCCTCTAATGTCAAATTATCTAAGCCCTTTTTAGGCAAAATATAGAATGTGAGGTTTCTGGTATCAAGTAATGTTAAATTGCATTTTATCTATATTTAAAGGCATACAAATGCATTCATAATATATTCAGTTGAAGCCATAAAATTGGGTTCAAACTATTTAGATTTTGGCATTAAAAAGTGGTTGATATGCTGCTAAACAAAATCAACCAAACCAATCAAACTTTCATATAGATGCTATGCATGCCACAAAAATTATTCAGAAATATCTAAACTGTCAGCTGTATGCAGCCATTTTCTAAAACCAAAGGTTAAAAATGACTTAAAGTGAATGAAGCCTGTAGGACTTAGCAAGGACCAGACATCTTCAAATCTTGTGAAATGATGCTACAGAATCATAAGCAAAAACTGTGCCAAAAAACAGAAGCCTCATCACTTGAAGACTTTCATCAGCAGCAACAATTAAAATGAATATCACATGTAACTTAAAGAGGAAATAATAAAACATAATCAATATTTTAACATTCTACACTACTTCAAACAAAAAGTTAACAAAGAAAGTCTCCTCAATGCTGGAAAAAGCAATAATGGTTACTACACTTGAGAGACCTATTTCTTGAAAAATTGTTTTAATACAAAGATTTTATAAATCTCAACTGATGGTAACATTCACTGCTATGTCAATGAAGGTCAAATGTTTCCTTAAAAGGAAGTGGATAATACTATCATTATCATTGTGATTCATATATTTTGATACAAGGCTAATAATGCTGCAAGATATGAAAAGACAGAAATAAACAAGCAAAATAGACAGAAAAGCAGATTGAATTTAAGAGCAAGAAAAAGAAAAAAAAATGAATTGCATTGGAAAGTTAGAAATGCTGAGTTCAAATCAGAAAAGTGAAAAATAAATTAATTCAAAAAGATTTTCATGGTTCTTGAATTGACTTTCATAAACAAAGATAGGAAGTATTCTGATTGGACAGAAATCTTAATATATTCAACTGAACATGATGTAGAACATTTTAATTTAAAGGAAATGTAAATAGAAAAATTTAAATTTAAAATGTAAAATGCCTTGCAGCCATGATTGAATAAGTTACAGCAATAGAAATATTTTTTCCTCTAGTTTTTAATGTTGTCTATAATCATCATAAATTGTGTCATTAATTTAACAATCAAACAACAAAATCAGCTGCAAAGAACTTTAGTTTTAAACAATGTTTTAATTTTTTTTAATAAGGGATTATAATTACTGTTCTTGCATAAGGCAGATGCAAAAATTTCTAGCATATTTTTCATATGTGCTTTTATTCATATCAGTTGATAAAATTATTATTCAGTTTTCAAATTATTTACTCTGGTTTACTATGACCTTTGTAAATTTTCAGATAATTGTGTATTTCATTATAAAAGCATGATTACAGTTTTGATTCAATTAAATCTTCATTGTTCAATGTTCTAAGATTATTGGAACCACTGACCAGGCAAACAAAATTTGCCAGAAAAAAATGTGACAGTCTGAAGTAACAGGTCAAGAGAACATGATGGATTTGGAAGAACTTCCTATTCCAGCCCAATGGTTGGTTATTGTATTGCATTGAATTTTTAAGATGTGTAATAGATGTTGCCATATAAAAAAATTGTTGCTTAAATACCTTAATCAGAAAATATTTTCTTTTCTAGTGTGATATTCAAATGAACCAACTATTCATTATAGCACTGCACAGTCCATGGTTTGGAATTGCACAAAAGGAGAGCAATCTTTTCTCTGAAGTAGATTCAAGTTAAGTGCAAAATGAGCACACTTTGCACCTAGAGTTAGATATTTTTGCTTGAAATGCCCTGTGTGTCACTGATAACAAATCAAAGAAAATCTATAACAAATCTTATTAATGTTTGCTTTCCAGTTATGAAATTTAGATTCAAATGTCACCATGTTTGGTTTATCAGAGAGATGGCTTGATATCATTGAACTAGAGAAGAAACGACATTATGTGGCACAATTAGAAAGTGCTTGAAGACCATACCATGTGTTGATTCAAGCCTCATGAATAAAATTAGGTAAATGGAATTATTAAAATGTCATCAATATTTGTGCTAGCATGAAGTCCTTGTGACAAAGGGTTTGAGCATACTTTCCTTGTTCAAACTGTTAATCATGCCAAAAATTGTAACTAAGGTCTACTCAGCATAGTTGTAGTATAAACAATAGGTAGGCTCTGTGGGTGTTGAATAAATGCAAACAGGAATTGGTTAACCACTCTAGCAGAGAAATGGGATTTGAAGTGAATAGCCAGCCATTTTAATGATTTCATACCTTTCGACACAGCAAATATGAAAAGCATACAGAGGAAATAGCAGGTGTCAAAATCTTCATCATAAATTTAGTGTGTTAATAGATGTGGCAATTATAGTGCCTATGACCACTTCACACTGAAACACCAGTTTCTGTACAATCACCAAAGTTAAACAATATTGAGCCTAGTCTATACTTCTTGGGAAGCTTGGATGTGCAGGTGGTGTAAAAGGATGATGGTAAATGGAGAGTCAAATTCCAGTTCCAATTTGGCTCATTATATTCACTTATGTGCAAATACCCTTGGGAAAGGTAAGAATCTTCCTCTTCTCCCCCAAGTTATGGGTTAACTATTAAAACTTGTATCACTAAAACATTCTCAAAAAATTTTGTTACTATCTAAAAATATTTTCTGGTTTTAAAAAGCAAATGAATCAATAAAGCAATTATAGTATTAACGTTTCCACTGCTGTGGACAAACATATGTATCTCTATGAAACTTACATTGGCTGCTGTTGACTTAGATATACATTTTCAATATACCACATAATGTCTGCATCTATCATTTGTACTATAAATTAACTAGCAGTTAGTGCTATTTTCAAACCAACATCAGCATATAGAATATAACACAAACTTTTTTCTGATGCTGAGAATACCATGGACCAAACATGTGAGCAGCAATGAAGTTTTTAGAGAAAATGGGAAAAAAATGGATACTTGTTGGGATTTTCTTCTTATTGGTTGGGTATCTACCACTGAAAAGGGATAGCAGCATTGATATCAAACTGGATCACAATGAACAGGGCACTGACATAACTTTCACACAGGCATACCATACATAAGGGATGAATGACATCAAGACACTGGAAACACAAACAAGGACAAACAAATTTGAAATAATGCTAGGTAACACAAACATAAATCCTTTGTAACACACAGAAATTCTAGTATGTATGTACCTCTACTATTTTATAAAAATGTAAATTTCTAAATAAAATGTTTGGAATGTAGCTTTTTGTTTCCATAACCTTTTAGATTGTAGTATTGGGAGTTTAAAATCTATCTGTAAAAAAAAATTTCTTTTTAAAGATTTTTAAGTGGTCTTAAATTTTTGATCAGGAGTGTATAAAAGTTTTTTGAAAATTTTTATTTTAGCTTAAATTGAAAGTGAAGTGACTGAATATTCTATTTCCTCAAAACAAAATACTCTGGTGCATTTCAAACAAAAATTCTATTAATTGGAATGTAAAATTTTGAGATTTTTACTAAATTTTCAATTATTTGGTCATTTTTTAGCAATCAACACATTTGTAAACAAAAGTTAATTCTTGGTTTTAAAAATCTTGTAAAAATAAAATATACATATGTGACATGTTATTTTTAGAAAATTAGCAAATTTAAAGTTTATCTGATTTACACAAGTATTACTTATTTATAGCATGAAATTTAGAATAAAAATATTTCTTAATCAAGGAGTGTTGATGTTTCTGATCTTTGCCATAAGTGATTCATGTGGGATCACAGCCAGATATTGAGATTAGCTAAGTATGGTTGACCAGAACTGACATGATTGTCCAAATTTTTTTCCTGTAAGGGTAAGAAACTGTGCAACACATAATCTTTTAATGTAACACAGAAAATACCATACTAAAAAATATTTCAAATGCACACAAAAAATAAAAATTATTTTAAAAATACGATGGCTTGACAACTTGCATTAAACTTTTTAATTTTCAATTAATAAATATAGTCTTAACTTAATAACCTAACCACCACAAGGTTTGGTAGATCTTTTTAGATTTTGAAATTTATAAATTATTCTAATTAAAAAAGAAAAACTTTTTAAAATTTCATTATTCAGGGAAAAGATTTTTTTTTAAATTGATAATGTCCTCAATATATATTATTTATAAAAGCAATTAAAAGCTTATCTAATTAAATAATATAACAGTTTTATTACATTTTTTATTTTACTATTTGGGGCAAAGTTTTGGAAAATGGCCAACTGTTTGAAAAAATAACAGATGATATACATTCCTCAAGGAATCCTGCATTTAACTAATAAAAAAATTTCACTACAAATTTAATTTCTTAAAACTTCATGAATTTACATGAAGGAGGGATAAAAGACGTAAAATAACTATTATTACCAAGATTTTCTAAAAATAATAATTTAACAAATGATTCAATTCATTTGTGAAGAAGTCCTGAAAGTTTCATTAAAATCCTACACTTATTTGATTTTGCCATAATTTCCAAATTAATGTGTTCATCATTAGAAAAAAAAAACTGTTATACATAACATTACATTATCTATTGTAAATTCTGGTAATGATTTGGTTACCCGCTGACAAAACTCAAAACAAGATGTTTTACCAAAATTTTGAACATATTAGAAAGGATTAAAAATTTTGAAAAAATAATTAAAAATTACTTTAATCTTTCCTCTTAATGACAACAAACATTTTGATGGGAAAATTTTGTTTTTATAAAGTGTGGGGGGGGGGGGTCTTTTTTCTTCATACTATGCTAGTGGAGGTATCTACTATTGTGTAGTCAGCCCAGTACACTACATACTAAACTTTATAAAGAGATGGTTGAAATTTTTTGGTCACTTAATGAGAAAAAAAACTTGGAAAATTTGACACTAGCAGGACATATAGAAGGCAAGAGAGATAGAGGAGAGTAGTGTCTGACCTACCTAGCAAGGTTGTCTAATTAAATGGCAGAACAAGGTTTAGGAGAGAAGACAAAAAGAAAAAAATATTAAAAGCAACAAAGGACAGGAAGTTGTAGAGAGCCATAGTCACCAATGTTCTAAAGGTAAATGGTACATAAAAAAAGAAGATTGACTCTAAATGACTAAAAATGGTAACTTTAAAAAAGTGATTATAATTCTTTTATTACTCTTGCACTCTAACTATCAGAGTCACTTTGCTCTAATTGCTCTTGTAATCATACTTCCTCTGTTATTTTTGCTATCACTATTGCTATAAGCTATAAATTTGATAGCATTTTGGGAGGAGTAGAGATGTTAAGATAAGCCCCTATTAAAAGGGGTTATCAAGGAGAGTTGTTCTGTCCCCTATGTTTCAATTTATCTTTATTGCCTTTTGGACTTTTACTTGTAAATGTCATTAGTTCTTAATTTTAAGAGCCCACTTAAACTTTAAGTTTCCGGGCAATCAACTAATTAGACTTTCTTTGATCTGCTCGGTGTTGGGGAATTCCAAAACAAGGGTGAGGGTTAGAATATAGAAGAGTTACAGGTACAAAGGAAGAGAGGTAAAAAATATACAGATAAACATCAAAAGGAAATAGGAATAAAAGTTACAACTTTATCAGCTGTAACTTTGAATTAAGACATCAGAAATGCCAGTTGAGGTCACAACACAACAAATATGTATTTATGTTTACAATTTTTATAAGACCAAAAACATAAGTTTTCTTATAGTATAAGCAGTAAAACAAAAGCTAGCCTAGTTCACAAGGTACAAAATGGCTACATTTGGTTTCACTTAAGGTGGAGAAAGAAGTATATCCTTTAAAACTAAGTCATGTACAGACAGCTGCATGAATTGAAATAAATCTGCAAAAAGTATGATTACATCATAATAAATGCTATCACAAGAATAAAAACAAAAAAATACAATTGAATCTTCAAAGGTTCACTGAATATTATGTTTTTAATAAAATATTCTAAATTAGACTGAAAATGAGTTCAGTAAATTACAAAAATAGAAAGGGGGATTAAACCAAGTATATGCATTCTCACCAGATTTATTGCCTCATTTTATAAAAATGCAAATTACTAAATAAAAGTTTGGAATGTAGCTTTTTGTTTCCATAACCTTTTAGATTGTAGTATTGGTAACCTTAAGTGATAGGAGTTCAAAATCTATCTGTAAAAAAATTTCTTTTTAAAGATTTTTAAGTGGTCTTAAATTTTTGATCAGGAGTGTATAAATTGAACAAAAGTACAATAAAAAACACACATATCACCACCTCTAGTAATTGTGTCTACACAAACATGTACATGCACAAAAGCTGAGTATCATCTACCATGTATTTAATTGTGGAGGCAGAATAATATTGTATTTTTATTATTTCAAGCTTCCAAGAAAATTAAATGTCAGCATTAAATGACACATATGCTGTTAAGCAAACACATCAATCAAATTAAACCTAGATGCTGCTCTTGAATTAAACCTCCAATCAGTGGTTAACTGGGACAGGAAATGGCTTGTAAGTTTTAACACCTCCAAAACAAAACTGCTCTCATTTAACCACCATAAAAAAATGTCCTACCAGTCATCAGCATAGCTGTTGCAAGTCTCTTTGAGACCAACACATTGTACCTTCTTTGACTCACTTTTTCAACCAACCTATAGCTGCATTTACTGCTAGGAAGGTTGAGCTTCTGTGTTGTCAGAATCCATCTTGCACATTTATAAATTTACCATTCATCCATGCATTGAATACTGTTGCCATATTTGATCAGGTGCTCCTGCTATTCATCTTGAGATTTTTGATGCAACCCAAAGAAGGATCTGCAATGTAATTGGTAGCTCGACTTCAGTTATTTTTTCACTGATGCAATATGACTTCCCTCTGTCTTTTCTACAAATATTTTCATGGCAACTGCTTTGATGAGCTTTTTTCCTCCAGGTACTACATCCACATGAACTTAATCATGATAATAGATTGGCATCAAGTTCCCACCCTTTTACCATTGAAATAGTTAAATGTAACCATCACTTGTACTCTAACAGTTTCTTTTCTTGCACTTCTTGTCTATGGAACTCCTTTCCATTTACTTGCTTCCCTGATAGCTAAAATCTCAAAAAATTTAAATGCAACATCAATTACCATCTTCTATTTTCTTTACCTGTTCATCTTCTCTCTTCAATACTCCCTGTACCCAAACTTTTCTCTCACTGTAACCCTCTACACATGAGTAGCAGTCCTGCTTTGATTGGGGGGGGATAATTTAAAATATCATATTCAACCTATACAGTGAGGCAATTCTAAGAGAATTAAAAATGTTACCAATTGTGGCCACAATTTTAACAATATAAGATATGCAGGGGACACAGTGTTAATAGCAGATACAAAAAGGAAACTACAAGAACTTGTATAGAAAGTAGTGAAGGAAAACCAGAAGAAAGAACTAAACAACAACTGGAAGAAGACAGAATGCAAGGTTGTTAAAAAAAAAGAAAAAACCCAATGTGAAAATTATAAATTGGAGATACCAAAATCAAACAAGTACAAAAATCTAAGTATCTGTGGAGTGTTTTAACAGAGGACAGACACTGAAATCCAAAAGGGCATTGGGATAGTCAAGAATACATTAGAAACAAAGCATAATATCAGTCCTCCAGTATGGCAGTGAATGCTGGACACTCTCATCACAGATGAAGAGGAGACTCGAGGCAGCAGAAATATAGTTCCACATAAGGAGGACTAGGATACCATGGGATGAACATGTGAGCAACAACAAAGTTTTAGAGGAAATGGAAACAAAAAGGAAACTTATACTTAACATCAGGAAGAGACAATTGAAATTTCTAAGACAGATCATGAAGAAAGTGGGCTTAAAAAATCTGATACTCATAGGACAGATTGAAGGTAAGAGGAAGAGAGAAAAACAATGTATAACTTACTTAAATGGCTAGTGGATCAAGGTTTAAGAGAAATAACATTTTTATGAGCTACAAAAGACAGGAAATTTTGGAGAACCATGATTGCCTACGTTCTGAAAAAAAAGATTCTAAACTTTATTGTTGCTTACTTGCTCCATCTATGACATTTTCAGTTTTTTTCATTATCCATGGAGAGATTGTCAAGCAGTCACTGCTCTATAAAAGGATGAATAAGATATAACAGTCAAGTACTGTTTTTTTTTTGTTTTTAAAGAAATTTTCTGTTTTTTCTGTAGCTTGCATAACTTTACGAATTCTTCTTATGTTAGTCCAATGACTAACCAATATCTTGGTGTTACATTTTACGTTCTTTGTTAAAACAATTCCCAGATATTTGAACTTTTGCACCTGCTTCATGTTTATATTGCTAATTTGTAACACATCTTGAGATTTTTCTCTTGCTGACAACCATACGTTCTGTCTTCTTACAGTTGATGTTTATTCTTCTTTTTCTCATTTTCTTCTACAACTTTGTCTAGGAAGTCCTGTAGTTTTCTTTCAGAGTTGCCCATCAATATTATGTCATCTACATATCTTATATTCTTAAGATTATACCAACCAATAATAAATCCAGGTTAGGTATCCAGTTTTCTTAGTATATCTTTGTTATAGAGGCTGAATAAAAAATTATAATTACTTATCTGACTAAAGCCACAATCCTGCAAATTTTAAAATGCCATGGTCACCAGTTCTGGCAGTACCTGCTACCTGAGCTGACTGGTATGATACATGTGTTCTGTCCAGACCAAGTCACCAGAATGTGAACAA
The DNA here is from genome assembly GCA_037127315.1 of Ascarosepion bandense. Classification (NCBI taxonomy): domain Eukaryota; kingdom Metazoa; phylum Mollusca; class Cephalopoda; order Sepiida; family Sepiidae; genus Ascarosepion; species Ascarosepion bandense. The sequence goes on from JBBBDQ010000154.1 coordinate 9,422,461, forward strand.
ATGTTCAGACATTATGCTTTTATACACAACACATATATTTAATCTTTGTAAAGCAGACATGTTATTCAACCCATTAACTTCAGGAGAAATATCCATCATTCACAGTTGCAATGACAGAAATTCCTGTCATCCACTGGTAATAAGTTAAGTGTTCTTGGCTTAAATTTTATTATGTAGATTTTTTGTGAAAAAAGCCTCCTTATTCCTTACAATGCACTTAAATTTTACAACACCAACAAAAGGGGAGGGTACCATCCACTTTGGGGATGACTAGTCTTGTAGTATTAATATTTAAAATTTAATAATTTACATAGCTAGAATGTAAAGATTTCAGAAGTGTGTGTAACTATATATATATATATATATATATATATGCCAGCCTCCAAGAAAAGGCTGCTAAAAATAATATATAAATAACTTTGTACACTGTGACATGCTAGGTAATTTTTCTCTCCAAAATCTATCTTAAATATTTATAAAGCTACCATTCACCCATGTTTTGTATATTGCTGCCACACAGTGCTTCTGGTATATATTTAAAGATCCTTAATAAATTCCAAAGAAGAATCTGAAATGATATTAGTTCTAACCTGATATCTCAGCTTGAGTCACTTTCCCACTCTCTTATTGTACTTTCTCTGTTCTTTTTCCATAAATATTTTCGTGGCAATTGCCGTGATAAACTTTTCTCCATTGTACATATGAAGACTTCATAGAGACTCTGAAGCATTATAGCAGCTGTAGTAAGAATGGTAAAAAGTGTTGTTTTGAAATAAAGAATAGTGTGGTATATCTGGGTCACTAATTGTGGCTAGCTAAGTTTAAGATAAGACAGACTGAAGACAAACCTTTTCCCCCAGTTTTGTATTCTCAAAATAGATATTATTTTTCTCTGTGGTACTTAGACACCATGAATTTAAGTGCAGTACTAGATTGGCAGCAGGGTCTTATCATTTTACAGTTGAAATAGCTGAATGTAAGATTTATGCTAACATTTTCTTTTCTCGCATTTCTTGCTTGTGGAAATCTCTTTCAGTTACTTCTTTTCCAGTCTCATTTGATCATCAAACATTTCAATTCAATGTCAATCACTATTTTCTGTTTTCCTGATTCATGTTCTTTTATTGTTCGTTCTCCTTAAATATGTTTCTTTTTTCTTATATTCTATAACACTGAGAAAACTCCAGCATCTTAGTGGTTTTGTTGCTTTACTTTGGATGAAATGTTTAAAAAATAGAAAAAAGATTTAGTGAAAAACACATCACAAGTTATAAAAAAAAAAATTTTCAAGCAATCACTGTTGGTTTGAGTAAATTCAAAAACCTTTTGTGTTGATATCCTCTAAAAAGAGTTAAATGTGCCCTTGTGCAAAAGGTCATGGCCAGTCAAATGAAAAACGCTAATTCAGTTATACAAATCTATGCCAAGTGACTTTCTTTCCTCAAAGAGATTAGTGGCTAGACAAAATGACAACTTTTCAAATGAATTATGCTTATGCTTCCTTTTCTCCTGTAAACTTTTATTAATGACATTTACTTAAATGTATAAAAAGGAAGATTTGCCAACAATTAAATCTAAAATAAGAATATTTGCAGCTGCAACAGAAAAAAAAAACAGAAGGTATAAAAATATATTTTTTAACCAGTCACTGTTGGTTTTAGTAAATTCTAAAAACCTTCGGTTAGTCAATTATAAAATACTTATCTACACAAATCTATGCCAAGTAACTTCTTTAACCCAAAATTATAAACAAAGCAAGCTAGAGATCAAAAGACTCACCATTAACTTAAACTATATGCCAAGTAGTCAATATGATTGTACGTTCTTTTCTTCTAAGAAATTTGAGTAATGACATTTTCTAAAATATATGTGCATTCTTTATATCATACACATGTCCATTTTTATGATTGTAAACATTTCAAGTAATAAGTCTGTTTACTTTAAAAAGATACAGCTGCTAAAATCATTTTAAATCCCCCTTCATATAAAAAAGCATTGTCATAAAAAGTAAAAAAATTGCAATTTTAAATTTAACCACAATAATTGAAAGCTTATTTACAATATTATTTGTAATTCTGACTAAATATTAGCACCACTATAACCTAAATAACCAATATAAACAGGCCTTTCTTTTTTTATTTATTTGTGAGAGTGGCCATGATATAAAAGAAAAACATTATGATAGAAAAGCATTTACTTGACAAACAGCAATGGAAGTTATTTTTGAATTTTATCAAAATGTGCAGATAAATTTGAGATGAGATAATTACTTACAAAACATATTCAATTATGTTTGAGTTCAATTATTTTTAATGAGCTGAGACATGGAATTTTGTAAAATTAACTTTCAGCTGAGGGAAAACATTCATTGATAGATGGATTAATTTGCAAAAATTTCTTCTGTGTAACTGGAGCAAACTATCTAAATGAGTTTTTGCCATTCTTTCAGAATAAATTTTAGAAATAATTCCTTCTCTCTCATATTTCCAAAAGTATAAATGTGAAACCTCAAGAGGATTCAGGAATGGCTTCAATCATTTCTAATAAGCTATTTCAGCACATGTTATTGCACAATTGATATTTTTTAGTACATCTTTTAGAGTTTAACTTAAAAATCTTCTACTTTTTTTTATGAAATATACTGTATTTTCTTAAAGACAGTATCACATCACTTTTTCATTAAAGAAAATTTATAATTCTATATGACATCAAATTTTCTTTTGTACTTAAATAGAAAAAATTCTCTATAAAATTATAGAAGGATAACAAAAGAATCCAAAGGTTCTTAAAGTTGGTTCAGGCATTATAATCATGCGTCTTGTTAGTCATGAGTTATCTCCCTCGAACTATGTAAGTTACTTGTTTGCCACTGCTGGTATTGAACTGGTGAACAAGTAACTTACAGTGTTAGAGGGAGACTACCAGAAGAGGCTCTACTATGCAAGGAATAAAGAGCATATACCCCAGTGATTGTAGTAAAGGGTTCAGTTCAAAATTCCTAGCACCTGAAGAAGGCCTGAGCATACAATGGCTGAAATGTTGTACAAATGGCAATAAAGATTAGGACAATAGTCCAAATAATGTAAACACTGCAAAGATTTTATTATTATAGATTTTGCTATTTAGAAGCACATACACATATTTTGATTGTTATTCTGACAATGTTTCAGTTATTAAACACTCTCCCTAATCCTTGTTCAGATATTTGTCTTAATGCTCAATAACATTCTAGAAAATTTTGAAATGAACCCTTTATTCAATTCATGGGGGTTAATTGTGCTTATTATACCTTTCATGCTAAAAGAAGATAACTTGTATTAGTTGATGTTCTTCTTTACCTCTTTTTGCATCTTCATTTTTCCCACTAAACCTGAGTAAGACTTTTCAGCACTACCAAACCCCAGGAATTGAATTCACAATGGCCAGGGAACCAGTTATGTTTTAACTAATGTTTATATTCTTAGCATTTGAAATTTGGTAAATGTCAAATTTTATACTCCTGCAATAAATTTATTTTATGAAACAATTTTTTTTTTTTGCATATAACATATATTTTTTGACCCACTGTAGATTTTCATGCAAAAAATAATTTTATTTAAAATCTACTTTAAAACTATTTGCTGGATGCCACAGGTACTGAAGAACAAATCAATCAAAATATGTTCAAAACAAAGTAAAAAAAATAAAGATATTAGTCTAAGCAGAATCTATTTTTTTACAGTATGGTTCAGCATGTAAAAGACAAGGGGTTGCCACTTAAGGTAGAAGGCTATGTTAAGGGGTAATTTATATGGATAGGGAGAGAAGATAACAATTGACTCTAGACTTGAATAAGTCAAGATTGTAGTGATTAAGGAAACATCCTCTTGCAGTCTATTCCATAAGACAGTGATTCATGGAAAGAAACTACTCAAGTGAAACTTACTTCTTGCTGATGAAATACAGAAGAGTGTCTGTGTAATTTGTTACAATGTAAGTGGCATAGAGTGTCCTCACCTTGAAGATTTGAACTGTTGGAGCCAAAAGATGTAGTTTATTTGAGCACTTTCTGTGGAAAGCGAGAGATCAATGAGTGGCTTGCCAAATCCCACCTCTAGGAGAGAGGTTGGAGGGTAGAAAATAATTTCTCACCCACAAGGGCTCAGAGATGCTTTTGAACTTTTTCAAGACTGGAAAGTGAGTTCCTGCTCAAATATGGCAACAGTTTTCCATTTTCAGCTTGGCACTTATAGAAATAGAGGATAGCATGAGGAGTCAAGTACTTACTATAGTGGTACAAGAATATGCTTAAAGTTGACCACTGAAATTTTATATGGGCCAGTGGCATTTTGGGGGTTGAGGCTTTTAACAAATCTGGTGACTTCTCTTACTGAAATGAAGATATTGCTGAGATTGTGCTCTGGGAAGTTGGGGAGGTGATGTTCTTTTTCATCTAACATTGAGTTTAAGCAAATATCAAGGCAAAGAGTTTCACCTTGTCTGTCAAGAAGGATATAACCTCAGGGTCATTTATAATATTGGGCACAGCCACTTTGCCTCTGTTCATAATTTGTTTAGTGATCTTCTGGAATTCGTGAGAACCAATTTGTTTCTTTTCAACCTTAGGCTGAACAGTTTGAGTGTAGCTGCACTTTGTGTTTTCCAAAACTTTCTTATGGTGGTAGTGAGCAGTTTTGAAAGAATTAAGGACCAAACTACACTGCTTCTTGTGATAGATTTTGAAGTAGTGATTCTAGTGAGCTCTGGCATCAGGGAATTCAGAGGTAAGCCAGGGCTGACTGTTTGCTATATGCTGAAATTTTTTGCTCCATTTTATCGAGGATCCATTATGAGTAGAAGACAGCTGTTTTAGAGGCAGCATGTTTGAAAAAGTTTTGGAACAGAGTTTCCATCATGTAGGACCAAAATCTGTCCCAGTCAGCCTAAACATAGCAAAAAAGTTCTATGTATCAGTAAATCAGAGATGTCATTGTTTGGAGTCAATTTGGACATTGACTAAGAAATGATCTAATGTTTCAGTGGGGAGTAAAGCTTTTGCTGAGTATTTATCAGGGAAGAATGTTAGCAAAAGCTCTAGGAGGTTCACCTGTTGTCCTGTTGCATTATGGATTTAGGTGGGTTCATCAATGATTTGTGTCAGATCATAAGCAATGGAGAAGACTCTGCAGTATCTGCCTTCCTCATAGGTTTTGTGGTGAAGTCATTACATATGTGAAAGTTGATCAAGGGAAATTTGGTTATTATCTCAAATATGATTTTTAGTGCTATACCCATATTTTGAATATGTTATACCCATATTTTGATATTTTGAATATGTTATATCCATATGTTGATATTTTAAATATGTTATATTTATATGATGATATTTTGAAATGTTATACCTATATTTTGAATATGTTATACCCATGTGTTGATATTTTCAATATGTTATACCTATGTTTTGAATAGATGCCATATTTTGAATTTAAACAGTGTATATTACATATATATAATATTGTATAATATATTACTATCAACCTGTACAATAAGAAATCTTACAAAAATTTACACTCTTCAGCTGGGTTTAAACCTTCATATTCTTTATAGGAGAAACCACCGTCTGTTAAGGCATACCTTTTCTTCATTATGAATCCTAAATAGGGCAGTCTGAAAGATGGTATATGCTATTTAAAATAAAAACAGGATGTCTATTTCAAATATGAGTATCCAGTAAAAATAAGGTTTCAAGTGACAAAAATGCAAGATTAAAAATAAATTCATTAATTCTTTATGCGTGTAATGTGTGTGTACATATATATATATACACACACAACTTACGTACACACATCCTCCAATCACCCACCTTCAATCATCAAACAAATAGCCATATCAATCAGCCAAAAACTATCTGAAAACTCATCTAACATACACATTTTCAATAACAAAAGAACACCATACAACGAAGCAGTAAAAGAATGTGGATACAAACAATAACTACAATATACACCTCCACAACGAAAAAGCAAAAACAGAAAAAGAAATATTATCTGGTTTAATCTACCATACAACAAAGCCGTCAGGACAAACATAGGTAAGACATTCTTGAACTTAATAGGAAAACACTCATGGTGACACTGATTAGCAAAAATATTCAACAAAAACAATGTCAAAATCAGTTACAGCTGCACAAAAAATACTACACAAATAATAAAAAGCCACAACAAAAAATTAACAACCTACAATAATGCAACCAAAGAATCTCAATGCAACTGCAGAAACGGAACTACATGTCCACTCCAGAGTAATTGCCAACAAACAAACATAGTACATAAAGCCAAGGTAAGTGCAAACAACAACACAATGTACTACATTGGTGCCACTGAGGGACCATTTAAGAAAAGAAAAAACAACCACAATCTTTCATTCTCAAATAGAAAATACTTTAACAGCACTACACTATTCACATATATATGGCATCTGAATCTTTCATTCTCAAATAGAAAATACTTGAACAGCACTACACTATCCATATACATATGGCATCTGAAAGACAAAAATATTTCACCAACAATAAGCTGGAAAATACTGAAAAAAGCACCTGCCTACAACAACATTACAAAAAAATTCCTATTTTGCCTACATGAAAAAGTAGCAATTATATCTCATACCCCACAAAAGAACTTACTAAACATAAGATCAGAACTAATTTCCAAATGCAGACATGAAAATAAATACCTATTATCACAATTTATATCAAACGGAAAAAAAAAAGGAACTGCTGATATCATAATCCTATCAATTATTCTCTAGTTCAAACTACCATCATAATAATTGCATTTATTGTTATTATCATTACACCACCATTACTAATCACTGCTACCGCTTAACAATGACTATTTGCTACCACAACTGTTATTATCATCAAATATGACTATCACTGTATTAGTACAAAATCATCATTAACGTAAATTACTCCTCTCTGCCACAGTAAAATTTATACCACCACACAAAAACTAACAAGCATTACAAATTAGAATTTCAACCATTTAGATATGCGCAAAAACAAAAAACAAGCTAACAACCAACTTTAAAATAAATAACAATACAGCCTTAAATAACATAATGGCAATTTTTACCTATCATAGTTTCACACAGTCCCCATCATATGTACATATGTACATTCGAGAAATCAACAACTGTTCGCATGTTGACACCACTACACTATTCGAATACACCAACCGAATACATATGTATGTGTGCCGTTGCACACATATACATATATATGCCAAGCCCCATACGGTTTGCACATATGTTTGTGTGAGCCCCAGTGGGTGGACGCATGTGTGTGTGTGGGTCTTTGCACACATCAATGGGTGTACAAATGTGTATATATGTCTGCATCAGTCACAACAACAAATTTTCCTCCAACTTCCACAAAAATACACCAATATATGCAGCCCTATATATAGCGAATTTTTAAAAAAAATTAATCAGTTTGTCCTATATATCTATATCTATATATATATATATATATATATGGGATATTTCTGGGACAAATATGTGGGAGATATTTCTGCCTCACCATGTATATACACAGGGAGATTCAAAAGTAAATATATATTAATGAAAAACATAATATACATCCCTTATACATCCCCAGAAAAAGAAATCTATGGCCCCATATATAGCTTTATATCTATATGCATATACAGAGATATATTTGTATACATGATAAAATTTCAAGGATAATTATAAAAAATCATTTGTACAATCAATAGAATCAATTAGATCTTCATAAATAAAATATTTGCTTTGCAAAATACTTAGGGAGTTTTCTTAATTTTTTGCTATAATTATTATCCCATTGATATTAATTTATATATTTTTAATTATGGATGCTGGTATGTGTATATAGTAGTACTTTGAACCAAACTTATTGGCCTAAAAATCATTGAACTTCTTAATAAACATGATTTGATATATTTTCCTGTATATTTGACAAGTATATGACTGATGCTTTGATTCGAGAACACTTTTCAAAACGTTACTAAAGAACCCACCCCATTAATACTGGAAAAAGTGATAACTGGATTTAAGAAGCCTATATTTCTGAAAAACTATTTTGAGAGAAAGATTTTAAATTTCAACTGACAATAATGCTAGCTGCTATCATGAATAACAGTTGGAACTGGTAGGTAACCTTGACATATTTGGAAAGGATATCAGAATAACCCAGAACCTATATTGGCAGCAAACCACCTGCATATATGTAGCAGAAACAAAATGCAGATGGAGCTGCTTACCATTATTGATAATGATACTTGACCCTTCTGCCAAAGAGACAATGTTTAGTGTTTTGTCTCTGCAGAAATAAAGCAAATAGCAGCCTTGCTAGAGCATAGGTAGTGTGAACCATGGAACATCTGGTTATAAAGAAGATGTCTTTTCCATGAAATAGAAGGGAAGGTGAGCTGAGTGGTGTTAGCTATGCAAATTACTCCATAGTGGGATGAAAACAAACATTTGGTTAATAGTAAATAATACCATTAAATTATCTGTGTCTGTCAATTGCTAAATGCTTGAGAGTAAAAACATGGATTGTAGGAATGTCTAGAAACTCCCAAATTTCCCAAAAATTCAATATTTTTTAGTAAAAGGTGGTAAATATGCATGCAGCAGGATTATGGCCAAAACTTAAAAATTGTGATTTTTGGTAGATTTTCACCACATTTCTATTGAGTATGACAGTATTTGAGAGAATGGTTTTAACTAAAATATGGAGGAAATCAAAAGAGTTGAAAGTAACAAACATGGGTTAAGGGATTCTATGGAATTTCATATTTCTTTTAAGGTCATTCTAAAATCTTTCAAATCTATTATATGAATGTATACAAAAGGACTAACAATCATATCAGTTGCCAGAAGTACAAAAGTCATCTAGGGGCTTTTTCTTAATCTCAGGTAAAAATTTCACAGTTGGACCGAAATTAGGGACTAAAACAACATAAAAATAACATTTTTTTCTATATGTAATGATAGATGTTGCTTCAAAATACAGATGTGAATGTGCCGAGTGAACACATTTTTTTCATTTTACTTGTACAGCTCTTTGGTACCATTCAAACCACATGATTTGTGTTTTAGTTAATTTTTACTGTTTATGCAAGGAAAATGTAGTTGGGTCCATTTCTAGAATTATTAAAACACAAAATTTAACACAGCTACAAAAATCTGAAACTTTCCATAATTATAAACTTGCATAACTCAATAAATATTTGGAGTTAAAGTACAAGTGAGCCCCTTCTGGAAAGCTGAGAAAAAGTACTTTAAGGATTTTAGAGTCTCATGAAAAAAAGTTACCAAAATTCCAAATTTCTGCTTGCCAGCCTACTGTGAGCCAACTGCTAATGTTCTAGGCTCCATAAAAGCAGGCACATTTTCCAGGAAAAGGCAGTGCGGCAACATGGTGCTAAATGTGCATTACTGAGGATTTCTGCTCAAGTTTACTCACTATCACTTGAAATTCACTCTTCATTGTTTGTGCTTCAGGTGTTTAAGTTATGTTTATCCCTTATATGTGATGTTCCTGTTTGAAAGCTTTGTTTTTGCCTCACACATCTTCATTCAGTGTTCGACTCTTTTACTGTTTGATTCCAGTGCTGTTGATTTTCCATCCATCCTGAGCTGAGACATACCTCTTCGTTGGCAGATACCCAACTAATAAAAAAAAAAAATCTTCAATATGGATAGAAAATGAGTTCCATAAATATGCAAAAATTGAAAAAGATATAAGACAAGGGTATGTTTTCTCACTGGACATATTCAACCTATACAGTGAGGCAATTATGAGAGAATTAGAAGACTTACAAGGATTCATTATTGGCAGTTGCAATCTTAATGACATAAGATATGCAGATGACACAGTGTTGGTAGTAGACATAGAAAGGAAATTGCAAGAACTCCTACAGAAAGTTGTGAAAGAAAGTGAGCACAAAAGACAAAATATCAACTGTAGGAAAACAAAATGCATGGTTGTTAGCAAAACAGCCCAACATGCAAATTACAAATTAGAGATACCAAAAGCAAACAAGTACAACAATCCAAATATTAGTAGGAAGTGAGTGTGTTAACAGAAGACAGAAATTCTGACACTGAAATGTGACAGCTCATTGAGAAAGCAAAAGACCTTCCAAAAGCTAAGTAAAGTATTATAAAACAAAAATTTCATTAGAAACAAAGAAAAATGTACTGAACTATTATTTAATATCAATTCTCCTATATCACAACAAATGCTGTAAAATCTCCTCACAGAAGAAACTTGAAAGAACAGAAATGTGATTCTACAGAAGCATACTGACAATACCATAGACCAAACATGGGAGCAATGATAAGGTTTTGTAAATAAGGTAAACAAAAAGACACTTATACTTAACATCAGAAAGAGATAGTTAAAATTTTTGGAAACAAACAGAAAACAAAAAAGATAACTCTTGGGATGTGGAATGTTAGAACCATGGACAGCTGGAAAACATGAAGCAAGAAATGACTAGATTACACATAAGCATTTTAGGCATATATAAAACGAGATGGCCAAACAATGGAGATTTTATCAGTGACGACCACAGAATTTTATATGCAGGAGGTGAAAATAATAAAAAAGGAGCTGGATAATGTCACAAGGAAATGCATTATGGGATACTGCCAGATAGCTGAAAGAATTTTAGTTGATAAATTGAAAAGAAGACTCTCAATATATTCGCAACTTGGTATATGCACCTACAGTACAAAGTATCAAAGAAATTGAGTCCTTCTACACCATGCTTGATTATGCCAAGGTGCAGTGCAAATCACAAGACATTAGAATCATCATGGAAGACCTCAATGCCAAAATTGGCCAAAGGAGAGAAGGTGAAATGGTTGGCAACTTCGGACTAGACAGCACAATGGCCATGGTGAGAAATGGGTCCAGTGGTGCACAGAAAATGAGGAGATGATAATTAACACCTACTTCCAAGAGCACCCAAGAAGACTATGGACATAGAGAAGTCCAGGAGGAGAAATTCAAAATCAAATTGATTATGTTACTATCAACAAGAGATTCATAACTGCAGTCTTTCACTGCAAGGCCTGCCCAGGTGCTGACTTCAGAAGTAGTCACATACCCGTTTTATGAAAACTAAGGATAACAAAATAAAGAGGCAAAAGAAACCTAACACAGCCCTAAAACTGCAGTACAAGAGACTTGTGAATGACCTGAACCTGCAGGAAATGTATGTTGACAGTGTGAAAATGAAATATAAAAGACAAATTGAAAACAGAAGCTCAAAATGGAACATACTAAGAATGGCTCTAGTGATATTGGCAAACGACATCATTCTAAAGGAAAAATCATGTCAGAAGAAACATGAGTGGTTCACTGAAGAGATTCTTGACCTGATGCAAGAGAGACAAAAAACAATACCAAGATATGAAACGGAATGCAAGAAACTACACAAGGAAATAAGGAGCAAATGCAGACAGACTAAAGAAAGATGGCTCAACAACAAATGTACTGAAGTAGAGAGACTGAGCATGACAAATAATGGTTTCATGCATAAACAAATAAAGGAACTAACAGGATAAAAGACCTGCTCAGCAACAGGATGTATTAAAGCAAAGGATGGTATGCTCATACTAGAAAAAGGAAAAAATACTGATGAGATGAGTACATTGCTGATCTCTTCTACAACAAGAGAGATCAACCAACAATACACAAAAATACAGATGGACCAGAAATATTAAAAACTAAAGTGGAATTGGCAATGGCCAAAGTGAATAGAAATGAAGCAGCAGGACCTGATGGGATTGTAATAGAGATGTTGATACCCTTAGAAATCTTTGGCATAGACAGGCTCACAGAAATAATAAACAAAATCTATAACAGTGGCAATATACTGGAGAACCTAAGCAGATCAATTTTCATAGCACTACCTAAGAAGCCAGATGCAAAGGAATGGGAACTCCACCAAACAATCAGCTTAATGAATCACATAACAAAACTCATCATTCGGATTCTGATGAACAGAGAGTGCAGCAGAATTGACCCAGAAATAGGATGAGAACAGTGTGGCTTTGTTAATGATACAAGAACAAGGAATGTGATATTCATGCTCAGAATGCTATCTGAAAGAGCAATAGAAATGCAGAAGGAACTATACAGGTGCTTTATAAACTATGCAAAGGTGTTTGACAAAGTACAGCACAAAGAATTCATAGAAATGCTTGACAGCCTCAACATTTTCAGAAAAGATGTTAGGATAATCAAAGATATATATTGGCAGCAAACTACTTGCCTATTAATAGGAAGTGAATTCAGCAGATATACAAAAATAGAAAGAGGTGTAAGACGAGGATGTGATTTTTCACCAAATCTATCCAACCATACAGCGAAACAATTCTGAGCGAAATAAAACTATTGCCAGGATTCGTCATTATTGGCCATAATCTCAACAATGTAAGATATATAGATGACACAGCAAGGAAAATGCAGGACATCCTACAGAAGGTAGCAAAAGAAAATGAGAAGAAAGGACTAAATATAAACTTCAAGAATACTGAATGTATGGTCATCAGCAAAAAGAAGACCCCAAAATGTCAACTACAGATCAGAGAAACTAAAATAAAACAAGTAAAGTTTTTTAAGTACCTGGGAAGTGTACTGACAGAAGATGGAATGTGCGATGTTGAGATCCAAAAATGCATAGGCATGGCCAAAGATGCATTTCAAAAGCTAACCAAAGTACTGAACGACAGGAAAATCTCATTGGAAACAAAGAAGGGAGTGAGACTGGATTGCTATGTGATGTCTGTCCTTCTGTATGACAGTAAATGTAATGTTGGATGATCTCCTGAAGAATGAAGGAGAGGCTTGAGGCAGCAGTAATGTGGTTTTACAGAAGGATGCTGAAAATATTATGGACTGAGCATGTAAATAACAATGAGGTGCTGGAGATGATGGAAATGAGGAGAAAACTCATATTTAATATAAAGAAGAGACAGGTGAGGTTTCTGGGACATCTAATGAGGAAGGAGGGCCTGGAGAATTTAATACTCACAGGACAGATAGAAGAAAAGAATGACAGGAGAAAGCAGCGCAAGACCTACTTGATAGACTTGAGCAAATAGATGGCAGAGTGGTGTTTGGGAGAGATACCAAGAGCAAAAATTTGAGAGCGACAAGAAACAAAGCCTAGTGGAAGTCCATGATTGCCTACATCCTGAAGAGACATGGCACATAAAGAAGAAGAATGATTAAAGATACTCGCAAAAAATATTGAAGGTAAATGTGACAGATAAAAGCAACGCAACCTACATAGCAAGTTTGGGTAAATGGATGGCAGAACAGGGTTTAGAAGAGATAATAAAAAGACTAAATTTATAAAGAACTATAAAGGACAGGAAATTTGTACAGAGCCATGACTGCCAACATCTTGAAAGGACATAGCACACAGAAGAAGTTGGTTAAAGAATTCTGAATGCTTCCTTATAAGGGATTGGTTTATCAGATACATACAGGGTGCAATAGATCATTTGTTGTTTAAATTATGCAAAAATGAAAATAACACTGGCATCTTGTTTTACAAGATATACTGTTTAGGATGTGGTTTCCGATTTTCTCTTTTCCAATCTTTTCACTCTTTTTTATTTTTATTTTTATTTTTTTTTCAATTGGAGTAAATAGACTAAACTATCGCCCGGTTCACACTCCACCCATGTCTATTGAACAGGTGAAGAGGGTCATCCCTTGTTTCCTGTTTAGGATGTAGTTTCCGGTTTTTCTCTTTTCCAATCTTTTCACTCTTTTTTTTTTATTTTATTTTTTTTTTCAATTGGAGTAGATAGACTAAACTATTGCCCGGTTCACACTCCACCCACATCTATTGAACAGGTGAAGAGGCTCATCTCTTGTTTCCTGTTTAGGATATGGTTTCCAGTTTTTCCCTTTTCCAGTCTTTTCACTCTTACATAGCTCCCTGCGCATCAGTGGCATTTTCGCCTTGCTTGGGGTGATATGATTAAAAAAAAAATAAAATAAAATATTTCCCAAAATTACACAAAAATATCTTGAAATACCAAAGAGTATATTTATTCAATAAAATAGCATTTGGCTATTTTATTAAATAAAATAGCTGCCAGACAACTTCAGAATCTTCTGTATCTCTTCTGGATGACCATGTTTAAGTTGGTGAATGCTTTCATAATCCTTGCCTTTAGTTCATCCTTGGTATTACAAAGAATTTTGTTGGTCTCACTGCCCCACATGTAATAATCAAGGAGGTTGAAGTTTGGAGAGTTAGGTAGCCAGATGTAAGGTTATAGAAATTGACTGACAGCTATAACTAGGTTCTTCTGCTTGTGTGGCATGGTGCAGAGTCCTATTACCAGATAAAAGATCTTCCAGCAGCCACCCTCTTAACCCAGGGCAGCATTACCTTCTCAAAGCACTTAGAGACCCACACCAACAAATTTGGGAGTTCTTTTCTGATAAGAAAAGATCAGAGTGAGTTTTTCAAGTTGTATCTTTGTAATCACCATTAGACTCATCAAACTCTTTCCAAATTCTCTGCACTCTCCTAAAATTGACACCCAAACATTCTGAAAGGTTTGTATTGGAACTACCCATCATGAATGTCAAGCAGTACAGCATGCTGTTTCCTAATTTATAATGGAGTGAAATGCATCATAGTTCTCTTTTCCCTACAGATGCTGCCCAACTGACCCTATTATACTGTGCAGTTGACAAAATCAAAAAAAAATAAACAATGCACATGCGTGAAATAAAAAATATAAAATAGTAGCAATAAACACATTGTACTTGATATATATGTATATACATTTGCATGTATATTTATCTTTGTGTGTGTATTATGTATGTATATATATATATATATATATATATATATATATATATATATATATATTTGTATAAATGATTTTTGTGCACGTATTATATATATAAAAAATACATTAACAAAAATAAATATATATATAAATATTATGATAATATTTTTTAAGTGATTATGAAATTATAATTACTTATAATAAAAATAATATAATAATAATATATTGCTCTACTTTGTATTGAGCACTTTTAAAAAGTAAATGCTACAAACTGGATTTTTACTCCATTTGTTCCAGCTTTTATATATAAGTGATTTAAACTAATGGATATACATTCAACAGTTTAATACTTGCTTTTTATAAAGTGATCAATACAGATGCAGAGCATTTATAGATATATATGAACAGTGGACAAAACCAAATTCCATGGACATGTTTGACATAACTATGGGATCATTAGATTCTGAATAATCATTGAATCTCATAGGTCTATTTATTTTGTACAATCTAACTGTGCATAACGATGTTGATATAGCTGACATTGGGTTATATAATGATGATGGTCTTATAGTTGTTCATAATTCTATAAACTCTAAAGTTGATAGAATTTGTGAATTAATACATAACCTAATGAAAAACATTAGTCTTAAAGTAATTGTTCAAACTAACATAAAAATGTTGACTTCCTAGACGTTACTCTAGATTTAGTTAATAATGCATACTCACCCTACATAAAATATAATGATAATCCTATTTACATTCATCCTAAATCAAATCACCCACCATCTATAATTAAATATATACCCTACTCTGTTAATCACAGAATAAGCAACAATTCCTTAACTGAAGATGTTTTTTATAAACACAGTCAATATTACAATAGTGCCCTAAAAACAGCAGCTATGAATGCAATGATAATAACAAACATAATAGAAATAGAAAAATAACTTGGTACACACCACCATTTAACCAAATGGTTAGAATTAAGTTACGCAATAAATTTCTTATAACAAATAAACTACTTAAAATTTTTAATGAGAATTTAATGAAACTTAGTTATAGCTCCACTGATAATGTTGAAACGATAATAAAAATCATAGATGCCTTACAGATTCTATAGTTTACCAAGCTACCACTTTCACTACAAAAAATTCAACTTTTATCAAACATTATAGCCTTTTTCTTCTGTGTACCATGTCCCTTCAGGGCATAGGCAATCATGGCCCTCTACATCTCCCTATCCCTTGTTGTTCTTAATACCCTTTTGTCTTTTATCTACTAAACCCCTACTCCACCATTCATCTGCTCAAATCCATCAGGTATGATGTGCATTGATTTCCCTTGTCACTCTTCCCTTCTATCTGTCTCATGAACATCAGTTTCTCCACATGCCTCAAAAACTTCAGCTGTTCCTTCCTGATGGTAAAAATCAGTTTCCGTTTTGTGTTCATCCTCTCCAAAATCTTGTCTTTGCTTCTATGTTCCATCCATGGTATCCTTAGCAACATTCTTTAGAATCAAATTTTGGTTATTTCAAGTTTTTTCTTTCATATTTGATTAGATTGTCCAGCATCCACTGTCATATTGAAGGACAGACATCATATAACAATTCAGTACTCTCTTCTTTGTTTCTAGTAAAATTTTCCTGTCTCTTAACACTATACTCAGCTTTTAGAATGTGTCCTTGGCCATGCTAATACACCATCAGGCCTCTGTATTGCACGTTCCATCTTCTGATAGAACTTCTTCCCAGGTATTTAAATTTCTGTACCTGTTTGAATTTGGTATCATCCACTTGTTGTTTGATTTCCAGTTGAATGCATTGCATTCACTTATGCACAAATACCCTTGGGAAAGGTATTAATCCGTCTCTTCCTTCCAGTTATGGGTTAAATAACAGGACAGATTGGGTTCTATAGCCTTGGCTGGCAACCAGTCTACTGCAGAAAGCAATGACAACCTACTGCGGGATAATCTTCTGCCCAGTCAGTCATGCCTCTTTCAAGACATAATCGCCCAAACGTGTTTCATGTATGGCACTTAACTGACTGAATGTTTGTCCTGAATATGTCAAGGATTTTTATATTAACAACACACTTTAAGATAAATATTTTATTGTTTTAATTTAAATCTCGTTGCATCTCAAATAATATCTTAGCTACATATTTGTTCCATATTTATTTAAACTGACAGAATCGACACTTCCTTTCCCCCTGCCAATAGAATTACATAGCAACAATTTAATGTCTTAATATTCTTTGTTCTACACCCACAAATCTTTTAAGTCAAAAATACCTCTTACTCCACTACATCCACCTAATAAGGTGGCATTTTTTATTTTGAATTTCTTTATCAATATATATATATATATGACCCTATAAGTGAATTATATTTCACTACCTAATGATGGTGCATAGAGCACCAAAACTTATTAACTTTTGAGTTGCAGTATGCTACCATTATAACAAAAATAATAAGTATATATATATATATATATCTATTAGGACCTTGAATAAGTTCTTGCTGCTTTTTCATGAAAAGTAATGTTTTTTAAAAAGAACTTGCAAGAAACATGTCATTAATCATTACTTTTTTCTATCTTTCTGGCAGCATTTGAATTCCACATTGAGGCATCTTTATCAGAATGAAAGTGCTGTCCAGCCAGGCTTTGTACCATGAATTTGAACATAACCAGACAGGCTAATATCCGGCAGACACAGCAAGTGGAGTAGGACTTACCTTTTAAGTGTTTCAAGTAGGTTTTCACCCATTTTGCAACATGTGGCCTTGCATTGTTATGTTACAAAATCATATTGTTGTGTCTCTGTTCATATAGTAGCTGTTTTTTCTTCACTGCTTAGCTCAAATTCATCAATTTTAGTTGATAGCAATCTTTCACCATGGTTTCAGTTGGTTTGAGCAGCTCATAATAAATTACACTCTGGTGATCCAATCAAACATAGAGCAGAAGCTTCAAACCATGGATATTCAAATTTGATGCTGATTTTGATGCATGGCCAGGCTTACCCCATGATCTTCTATGCTTAGAGTTAGCATAGTGTATCCACTTTTCCTTGATATTCATGATAAAATGCAAAAAACCTTTTCCATTCTGTCATTGAAGCAGCTGTTCACATGTGACAAGACACCATTTGACATCTCCCAACTTCTTATGGCACCCAAACTCTTTGCCTTTGAGGCATTCCTAATGATTTCAAACATCTTAAACCTATTGTGTGATCAATTCCTAATGTTTTTGCAGGTTCAGCTTGCACCTGACATGAGTCTTCATAAAGTAATGCTTCCAATTCTTTGTCTTCAATCTTTTTTAGTGTGCCAGAGTGTTCTTTATCTTCAACATGAATATCAGTATATTTTAAGCATCTAAACCAATCTCTGCATGTTGTTTTTGACAGAGCATCAACAAGAATTCTGTGTGATTTAGCAGTGGGAATCTTTTGAATAAACTAATGCAGTAAGATTTCCCACAAATACACTTTCTTTGGGATGAAATATGACATGTTTAACACTATGAAAAACAAAGTTGTTTACTCTTTAGCAAAATGACATAAAAGCTTGCCTATAGAACTTCCAGCTTGCCTATAGAACTTCCAGCTTGCCTATAGTACTTCCTTATAGATGCATTACCATCGGAAACAACATGCACGTAGTTCTAGGAACACCATCTTTTGGAAAACAGTGAGAACTTATTCAAGATCTTAATATATGTATATATATATATATATATTTATATTTTTATGAATGTTTATTTTTGTGCATGTATTATATATATATATATATATATATATAGTGCGACCTGGATATAAGAGAGTTGTCATGACTGGATAAGAGTTATCTCATATCTGGGTCTAATTTATATACATGAACACAGGCTCTAATTTGGAGCCAGATAAGATCTCTCTTATATCAGGGTTTCCTTTATATCGTGGTTTCTTATATCCGGGTTATACTATATATATATATATATACGCAAAATGAAAAATATAAAATGGTGACATTTTAGCCATTTCACACTGTATATTATCATTTCTGTTTGCAAGAGTCAGTCATAAGGTGAATTATGTCTTATTCTGAAAGAAAATCCTAAATTTCACATGTCAAATTTAAAAGATTTTGGTCATTACTTTGTGTAGCAATATTGTCAACGAAATAAATATGCAGAAAACAGTGATAACATATAGCTGAATACTTTGAGTTGGGCATTACTAAGAAAGCAATAACCAGTCAGACATCTTGATCAAATTTTTGCATCAAAATCCTTTTGACACAATCAAATTTGCCTGACAAAAATGTCTGCATATATTGACAGTATGTGCAAATACAAAATTTTGGAAGGTTGTCAACATTTTTGTTCCAGTTGAAATATCTTAATTATTTAAAAAAAAAGAAAAGAAAAAGAAATGTGACCAAAAATTTAATCATTTTGAGAAATTATTCCCATCTCATTAAGAATAAAAGACTTTTGAAGATTAAAAAAATGTACAGAGAAGAAATCTAAATAAAATCAACAAAGAACCTAACAAATGATGACAAAAACAAACTTACCGAATGTGCTTACTTAATTCAATTGCTGTAATTACTTGCATAGAATTTTAATCGGACATATCGGATGGGAATGAGGAGAATAGGTATGATTGTACACAGCCAAACATGTGCCTTGGAGGTAAAATATTTTTCATGGAGATTGGAAGATGGAATAAAAGAGAAAGTGAGAGAAAAAGACGGACAGAAATGCCATTACAGATTCAGAAATCAATGTTCTATAATGACACAATGGTGCATCATCATTTAAGCAGAAGACAACAGCAATCATTATAGAAAGGGAGACTTCATTTCTTGCTTACATCTTTCTCTTCCTTCTTTTCCTTTTGATATCCAAAGATATTTGCAGTCTGAACAGGAAAGTATGAAGACTGTTTTCCTGGAAATGGTCCAACATTCTTGACACAAATCTAAACCAAATTTTTCAATTCTGCCATGCTATTATTTTATTCATTCAGTTTTATTTCATTTCCTTGAGTCTATTGAAAAACATTTAGGAGTTTTAGAGACAGAAATTCCAATTTATGAAAAGAAATATATTATTTTTTAATAGAAAAATCAAAGAATTTAATATCAAACCAAAGAATTCAAAATAAAAGCTTGAGAATTAATAAAATAAAATCCAAAGAAGTTGTACTATAATGACAATATTTAATATCTAGGCAATTTTAATGAAGAAAACTTTGAGAGCTGAAGAGTTATTTACAATATGTATAAAACCTCCTTTGGTAAGATGTTATATCTCTCTGACACTTATCATTATGTATTGTCTTATAATGTCCATTGTCATCTGGATTGATTCTTTTTGTTTATCAGGAAATAATAAATTCTTTCTTTTTTTTCATATTTTACACAAAGTTATTCCAAATTTCAATTTATTTATTTTCTTCGAAACAAAGCATTTCACTTTATCAAGTTACAACTTGCAAAACATCTTAAGTATTTTTTGTTATTTCCTACTTAAAATACTGAACAAAACATGCAAGAGGTTACATGTATATATATATATATATATAAACAAATATATAAATTTGTATCACACATACACATGTGTGCATATATAAAAAGAAATATGCAAACATGCATGAATATATACATTTGTATCATATATATATATATATATATATATATAAATAAATATATAAACATGCAGAAATATATGCAGTTGTGTACATGTACTCACAAAATTAAAATATAACCATATGTATATACACATGTAATTATATACACATAAACACATAAAAACAAATATATTCATATATACATAAATAAGAGGAAAACAATATATATATAAACACACAAATATATCCATATGTATATATACACATGTATGTATATATACATAAATGTAATTTGTTCTGAGTATTACTAGTATATTAAAATTCTTTTCAAAAAATGGTGCATTGATTATTATATTGTCAGGCTAGTTTAAAATAACAGTGAAATAGTTTAATATATTAATTACAGAAAATTTACTCATTGCTTATTTTATTGATTGACATTTTCCAAATCAGGATTTATATAAGATATGAATGCATTTTGTTTTAAGCAACATACATTTTCATTCAATAATAAAATATTCCCACTAAACTGGAAGTATTTTTTTAATTATCTTCTTCTTGTATGTGTCACATCTCTTTCTAGATTCTGATTTGAATGCTTCTCTAACAATTTTTTGTAGAATGATTTCTCTTTGGCCTCAAAATACACTCCAGTTTCCAATATCACTTCTTCATTGGAGCCAAATCTCTTTCCCTGGAGCATTCTTTTGAGGTCTACAAACAGCCAGTAGTCACTGGGGGCCAGATCTAGAGAATAGAATGGATGTGGAAGCAATTCAAAGGGCAATTCATGTAGTTTTGCTATCATTGCGATTGATTTGTGACAGTGCATTGTCTTGGTGAGAGATCACTTTTTCTTCTTTATTTGTGGCCGTTTTTTGTGATTTCTTCCTTCAAACACACCAGTAATGCTATATAATATTTACTATTAATGGTTCTTCCTTTCTCAAGGTAATCAATGAACAAAATACCTTTCCAAATAACACTCTGAATCGTCAATTGTTGTTGTTTTTGATAAACTGTGAGCAAATGCAGCACCCACTTTGAATACAGGTTTCTCATTGACAAATGTTCATGCAAAATGGTGAATACCCTGCTTTCTGATATGTTCAACTCCTCTGCTATATCATGTAACTTCAGTTTACGATTAACCAAAACAAGTTTTTGGATTTTGTTTTTTTTTGGTGTTTTTCTGGGACAATTGGTAACCTGAGCACTCAGCATCACTTGTGTCTGTACAACTGTGTTTAAAATCAGCATATCACTTATTAACCATTGTCTCCAACAGAGCAGAATCCAAATAAAACTATAAAGCTATTGCCTCATTTGAACATTATATTTTCCCATCAGAAAGCAATACTTTATCAACACACAAAATTTAGATTTTTCCATTGTTTTGAAAATTTGCAACAGTAGCTTCACTTAAATAATTGTAATTTGTAAACTTATAATCCTATTGGACCCAATTTTTGTCACATGCCATTTAAAGGTTAGTACTTCATAAAAATTATATGAAATTTTTATTAGTGGTGCCATCTATATGTCAGGTCCATGACTTATTGAATAATGTGTTATGTAATGTTCAATCTATATGATTAATATTCACCACCTGTGAGAAACAGTTATCTCAATGACATAGTGTATTTGATCATTTGTCTATGGTGAGATTACAAATGGTCATTTCTCTACAAAAGATTACTAATGGTTATTTCTCTATGGAAAAATTTCAAATGCTTATTTCTCTATGGTAAGTAATTTTTCCATGGAAAAATTATCAATAATTACTTCTCTATGGTAGTTCCTTGTGCAAATTAATTGAAAGAAAATAATGTCTTCCTAGGATTCTTTACACTTTCCCTGATCATGTACCTGTCATTTCTTGGCATTGTTTTTTTTTTTTCGACCACATTTTCCTTAAAGGTTTGAACTGATGGATATAATTTGTTTCTTTGCCCAGATGACATGACTGATAGTTGAAAGGCTGATACCAACAATATCTGTGATCTCTCTGTAAGGTTTGCTAGTGTGTTCATCTAACATTACAATTTTTGTATGCTTCCTTGTAGTAATGTTTGTCGGAGACAATAACTGTAAGACAATTACTTAATAGTTAAGACAATAATGTCTGACAATGATGCAATGTTTTTCAGTGCCAAACAAATTTCATCATACACTCCAAAAACAGATTCATATTACTATACACCACTGCAAATGACCTAATCTGAAGAAAAAATTAAAATTGATCATACACTGTCACTCCAGTGAGTTTAAAACTGACCATATCGTAAAAGAAAGGATATACTAAAGCAGTTATTTATCTATATTTCTGAGATGAGGTATTATTTACATTATTTCGACTTTTGTCCTCATCTTTATTGCCATTTGTACAAATGGCAACAAAGATGAGGACAATAGTTTGAATAATGTAAATAGTGTAAAGCAGTTATTTTAATAAATCTGCACAATGGCGTAAGTCAAATCATTTTTCTATGATAAGATTACCAATGGCCATTTTTCTGTGGTAACTCATTTTTCTATAACATTACCAATAGTCCTTTTCTGTGGTAAGTGCTCACATAAATGATTACTCTGCTTAAGATACAGTATTCATAGAGATTGAATTCCCAAGTTTTGGCCACTGACACAAGCTTGCAAAACATCACTTTTTGGCAGGTATTCTAGCATGAGCTGATCAATTTCTTCTTTTGCATGAAATAGAATAATCAAGTTGATCTTAGAAATATTGTTCACTAATACTAAAAAATATATGAATGTGCATTGAGATCATGATATGAGTGAATCATAAAATATATTTATATATATATATATTCACAAATATAAATGTAGACTCAGAAGAATCAAAACAGTTGCAAACAAAGTGACATCCTTAAATATAGATAACGGAATAGTTGCAGTGATTATTAATGTGAAAAACATGAAAAATGAAAAGTGACACTTCAACAGGCTTCAGCTGTCAGATCTTGTGAGATGGAAACAAAATCAGTAGGTTTCAGTAGAAAAAATATTCATTTATTTCCTACATTTTGAGAGTATTAATATCAAACAGGTTAGTTATGTAGTTACAAACATGTAGTTTTTGAATACATGACAGGCTGCTCAAGCACAGTGCTGAATACAAATATCTCCCCCAAGGTAAGTGTTTTACTCTATTACTAGTACCATGTAACACATTATTGCATGTTTCATATAATAGAGAGAAGGGACAGGCGTCATCTATGAAAATGGATTGATAAGTTCATAGCCTAACACAGTTATTAACTGAATTCTGAACTGAAAATTTAATTGTAGAATGTTAATTCTATATGACTGATATTCAGCACTGAATTAAACATATAGATATGGAAGAAGATTATGTTGAAAATATATGTTTGTTATATAAAGTAAATGGTTCTCATCATTAGCCTACTGAGACACTGATCTATCAATAAAAAATGCCCTTATCCTTGAAATGCCATAAAAGAATAATTATCCCAGCACCTTCTAGGCCTTGTACCAAACTAAGTAAATAATGTGTTGGTGGCAGAGGAGTACATGTATAGTGAGATGTAGTCTATATATATATATATATGGCCAGCAATTATTTTTTTTTACACATTTTTTGCTAAAAACAAACCAACAAAAAATATTTTATTAATTTTTGGTTTAATTGCTTAATTTTTCATTATTCTTATATGTTTCCTTTTTGCAAATTGTAAAGATATACCATAATTATTAATTTTCCAAAAGCTTTCAGCCACTTCACTGGCCATTCTCAAGGATGTAATGTATCTAATGTTGTTATTTTATCCTCATGTTTTGACTAATATAATCTATTTTGTGTTTTTGAGAAGGAGCATACTTTAAAAGCTATCATGTGATGCACATAACTGGAAATCACGTGAGTGTCTTTCTATTTTTAAAAAACTTTCAAACCTCTATTTTCACTGTTAAGCAATACCAGGTTAATAGTAGAAGAGAGTTGTTTGATATATAGTGCCTCTCTTATAGTGATATACTTTTGACATTGCGATTTAAATAGTATTTTTGACCAAAATTTTCCTTAAGGGTACTTGTAAATTATGGGTTAATATACAGTAGTGGCCATAATCTAGGAAACAGAAACAACAAAGACATATATATGTGTATTACTTAAAAATGAAATTTTTACTGAATAAAGATTAGGGTGTAATGCATAAATATTATACAAAGTTACAAAAATATTTTTTAAATAAATATTAAATGGAACAAAGGAAATAAGCTACTGGATAAAAGTTAAGGAATGATCTTAATACTTGATTGTGAACAAAATATCAACAAAATTTAATATTTGGTAAATATCCCCTTATTTTCAATGACTTCCCTGCATCATTGACCACATGATCTGATTAATTTCTTGCAAAAATCAGCAGTAATTCCCTTCCATTTGTTTTTCATTAACTCCCATAGATGATCCTGGTTTTTCAGGCTTCTTTTCTGAGCTCTTTCTCTAATTATCTTCCAAACATTTTCTATTGGATTCAGGTCAAAGCTCTGGGCTGGCCACTTCATTAAGGTGATTTCTTCTTCAAATAAAGCCATAACCTTCTGAGCCTTATGGCAAGGTGCATTGTCCTGCATGAAAATAGGAGATTCATAAAGATTATGGTGTAATCTTGGTACCACATGCTGCTGAAGAAGCTTTTGTAAATCTCAGCATTGATATTGCCATGTACACGGATGATAGGGCTAATTTCTGTAGATTAAGTCATTCCTAACACCATCATACTGTCGACATCAAACTTAACTGTTTTCTTGACACATTGAGAAGACAGTCTTTCACCTATTCTATGGTGTATTTTGCCTTCAGAACCAAATATAATAAACTTGGTCTCATCACTGAAATGAACTGTATCCCATTGTGCATCAGTCCAAACATCATGTTCTCTTGCATACTTCAGGCATGCACTTTGGTTTTGCTTTGAAATGAGAGGCTTCAAAACTAGAATACAGGCATGCAATCCTGCATTTTTTAAACTGCGAGCAACCATTTTACTTGAGATCATATTATCTGTCTCTTCATTAAATTTACGGGCAATTGATGTAGCAGTTTCAAAATGTTTTTTTGTAGATATTCTAACAATTCTTTGATCTTCTCTTTGCAATGGTTTTTGGAGGTCTGCCAGTTTTTGGTTTTGCATCTAATGTTTTATTGGTTTTATACCTGCTAATTACATGATGAACAACACTTTTAGACCTATGAACAATATCAGAAATTTCTGAAATTGACTTTTTTCTTGATAGCTAATGATAATGAGTTTTTTCTTCAAAAGAGAGCATTTTGCATGTAGAATTTGCCATATTGCTTAAAAATAAAGTCCTCATGATAAATGCACTTTTACTTACTGTTGAAAAGCTTCATCAAGTTTTTTAACAATGTAAATTAAAAGTTTATGCAAATTATTAACATCATTCCTTAACTTTTGTCCAGTAGCTTATTTCTTTTGGTCTATTTAATCTTTATTTAAAAAAAAACTATTATGTAAATTTTTGTAACTTTGTATAATATTTATGCATTACACCCTAATCTTTATTTTGCAAAAACCTTAATTGCTAATCATGCATTACTTTTTAAGTAATACACATATTTATGTCTTTATTGTTTCCATTCCTTATATTATGGCCACTACTGTATATATAAATTGTTCAATAGAAAGTAGAGTGAATAATATTTATTAAAAATTTATAACATACTTATGTTATAATATCACTACAAAAGTAGTTATTTTGTATTGACACTTCTTGTGGGTTATCAAGCAATGGTGATGATATATATATATATATATATATATATATATATATATATATATTTTCATTTATTTGTTCTTTATAAATATATATATATATATATATATATATATATATATTCATTTATTTATTCTTTTCAGTTTTCATTTTTTAAGTAATGCAGTAAAAATTTGTTTTCATGTCTGCATTTTGAAATAAGTTCAGACCATTTAAAATGCAGATATGAAAACAAATTTTTACTATGTTACTTAAAAATAAAAAATGAAAAGAATAAATAAATAATAATAATAAAGAACATGTAATTTAATCAAAGCAAATAAACAAATTAACAAACCACTGCTGCCATAACAATCATTAGAATAAATAAAATAAAATACAAATAAAATAAAAATAAGGAAATAGCAAATACAAACAAAAAAGCCATTGAAAACCAAAAAGAATAAATAAATATAAAAATAAAAAAACATGTTAGTGTTCTGGATATGAGTACTGGGTCTGAATCCCACCATAGTCACTTTGTCAGAAAGATGACTTCTTGATAGTATCAGCCTGGAGAGATCATCACAGAATGTGATACTGTTACAAAGTCCCAGAAAACTACATCATAGGTTGACCCAGACCTTGTGAGTTTAACTGGGTAAATGAAATTGCTCAGAAGCTATTGAAGGTTGTCTTAGAATGAAGGCTCAAGTGCACTGGCCTTGTTAAACTACTGATCATGCCAGATTATGCTCTCCCTCCCAGAAATTTTCATAGTATTGTTGAAATGTATGAGCTCAATTAAGAAAGAAATGCAAATGTGCCTGAGTAGATATTCGCAATAGGAATTATCTAGCAACTTTAGCAAATAGATGAACTTACATATGAATATTATAATTATTAATATGTATGACTAAAATTTTTTTAACTAAATAGAATAAGCAGCAGCTTTTTCTATTACTGTTTTCCAAACTTTAAAGAATTCTGTTATGAACAAAAACACAAACATTTTTATACCCACTTCTAGGTTTTTAGCATGTGTTAAGAAGACAAAGTATCTTAACTTCTAGTTTTGATGTGGACAATACTTAGAATTCTGTCTTGTAAAGAGTTAATTACACGACAAGATGCAATGATGATGGATATAGGTTATGCCTAAGGAGGCTTCTTAAATTCAATATCATTAATAAAAATATTGAAATACTCTTGCAATGACTCATTTATGATTGCAGCCATACAGCAGGTCAGATTTCTTTCCAACCATCTTTACAACCACACACAATATATTGATTGCATCTATATGGCTGCTAGCTTCTAATAAAAAAGACTCCATGTGCAAGATCTCACTAAGGTTTCTCCATTGAGATTCAAAAAACCGATAACACAACCAATATTCAATAGAGTCATCGAAGGAATCAGCAAAGTGAGGTTACTTTGCAAAGTGCATCAACTCACAAATGATGTTTTATTCAAGAAAAGAGTTCCAGGCTTGTTTAAAAGCCTTTTCCATGAAAGCTAACTTTTATTCTGTTGACAAAACAATGTGAACACATAGAACAGCTGCATGTAAAGTGAATTAAAATGAAATGAAAGGAAGCAAAATGCATACAAACTCAGGAAATATTCTCAAACTGTAACAAAAATCCCTCTAAGTTGAATTTTGAAAAAACTTGTGGGGGGACAGATTTGGAAAAGCATCCTTAGTTTAGCTTTACTTTAAATAAAACTGATTTTGAAAAATTGCAATATTTTTTTTTGTTAAAAAATTTTGAGAAATGGGAGCTTTGATTGAAAAGCTTTTGTTAGTATAGCCCTCTGGTTGTATGTTGGGCAGAAAGCCACAAGGTCAGTTGTTCAAACTGTTTTCTGTTCATTAAGACTATTTCTACTTTTTTTATTTGTATAGAAACATACAGCTGTTACTGTTTCTACTTTTTCTCAACTCTGTATTTTAGCTGTTCTTCCCAAATAAACAAGGTGTTTATAACAGCATCTGGTATTTTAACTTCATATATATTTAATCAATTAAAGACTTGCAGGATTATTAAAAGATGATAAAAATGAAAGCAGAAAAATGACTATTCTTTAAATTATCATTATTACACTTTTAACTAAAAGACTATCAGTACAAAGTAACTTTTCATTTGTCAATAAGGTATATTTCAAATTCATATCATGTAATTGTTAAGAAAAACAGGTACATCCTACTGTCTATCTTATATTAAAACATTTTTACTGAAAATATAGTATATAACTTTAAGATTATTATTTTTAGATGGCATAAAAGAATACTTGGCTGAGGTGACATGAAAAGTATTCTTTTTGTTTTGGTCTTTCAAGAAACAAATTCAGTAGATATACAAAAATAGAAAGGAGTGTAAGACAAGTATGTGACTTCTCAATAGATCTATTCAACATGTAAAGCAAGGCAATTCTGAGAGCTCTAGAAGTCTTGCCAGGATTTTTCATTGGTGGCAACAATCTGAACAACATAAAATACGCAGATGATACAGTGCTGATAGCAGACATGAAAAGGAAACTACAAGACCTCCTAAAAAAGGTAGATGAAAAAGAAAGAAAGAAAGAACTACAAATAAACTACAAGAAAACTGAATGTATGGTCATCAGCAAACAGAGAAGCCCGAAATGCCAATTACAGGTTAGGGATACTAAAATCAAGCAAGTACAAACATTTAAGTACTTGGGAAGATGGAAAGTGCAACATTGAGATCCAAAAGTGAATTGGCATGGCCAAGGATACATTCCAGAAGCTGAGCAGAGTATTAAGAGACAGGAAAATTTTGCTAGAAACAAAGAAGAAAATACTGGAGAATATCTTTAAAGATGAAGAAAAAACTTGAAGTAACTGAAATGTGGGTCTACAGAAGGATGCTGTGGATATCATAGATCAAGCATGTGAGTAACAATGCACTTTTAGAAAGGATGGAAATGAAAAGGAAATTAATACTTAGCATCATAAAAAGACAGCTGTAGTTCTTGGGACATGCAATGAGGAAGAGTCTGATACTCACAGGTCAGATAGAGGGAAAGAGTGATAGAGGAAAGCAACAGATAACATATCTGAAGGGCCTGAGCAGGTGGATGGCAGAGCAAGGTTTGGGTGGGGTAACAGAAGAAATCATGCTAAGAGCTACCAAGAATAGGCAGACGTGGAACGCTGTGATTGCCTATGTCCTGAAGGGACATAGAGCATAGAAGAAGTAGAAAGTGTAAACACTATTTTATGGCATATAAGACCCTTTTCCCTCTTTTCTCACCAATCACCAAAAATATATCTCTCAGATCTTATACTTGAGTATTTTTATGTAAAAAAATAAACAATAACACTATACAGAGAAAAGTTTTTTTGAAGAGTTTAGAATTCATGCATTTTCATTGACTGGTTACACTATACACAGGCAAAAAATTCAGGCATTAAACTATACATGAAGTCAGCTTAAATACAAGTATATATAATGTGTAAAATTGAAATATCTGGTAGGTTTATTTTTATCTAAATACTATAGAGTACCATTACTTGTACCTGGTGCAACTAAAAGTGTTTTATATAGAGATAGAAAGAGAGAATGGGGAAAATGTGGTAGCAAGTCATATTTATTGAATAACTAGCATGGTACTAGCATTAAGCTTATTTATGTCTGTTAGTGTTCTACAGTAAATCTTCATGAAATTATCCAGATATTAGGTTTACTACTACTATTGTTTCTATGTAATCATCCTTATTATGATTATTCTATTTTTTCTAATTCCTACAAATATTTTTTCATGCAAACATGCAGTCAGTCAATTATGTGCATTAGTCATAGATGGTTTCAATTTATGACTGATTAGGCAGAAGATTTTTCTGCAGTAGGCTGCCATTTCTTTCTGTAGTAGACTGGTTGCCAACCAAGACTATAAGACTTAGTCTGTCCTGCTAATCAACCCACAGTTAGGGAAGGCGGAGAAGAGATACATTCATACTTTTTCCCAGGAGTATTTGATCATTGAAAATGAGGACAAAACTGGAAGCGGCTGAAATGTGGTTCTACAGAAGGATGCTACAGATATCATGGACTGAGCATTCAAGCAATGATGAGGTGTTGGAAAGAATGGCAACAAAAAAGAAATTGATACTGAGCATCAGGAAGAGACAACTGAAGTTCCTGGGACACGCACTGAGGAAGGAGAGCCTGGAGAACCTGATACTGACTGGTCAGATAGAAGGAAAGAGAGACAGAGGAAGGCAGTGGATTACATATTTGCAGGGTCTGATCAGGTGGATAACGGAACGGAGGTTGCCAGGAGCAACAGGAGCAAACATACTAAGAGCCACAAGGGATAGGGAGACATGGAGAACCATGATCGCCTACGTCCTGAAGGGACAGGGCACATAGAAGAAGAAGAATGTGCATAAGTGAACAAACCTGACTGGAATCCAAATTCAGTTCTCTGATTTCTCATTCCAAGCTGTTATCCATTATACCACAATGCACATTGACGCAAACATTAATGAATTTAAAACAAAATTACTGAGAGTTCTGCATAACAGGATTCTGGTATTACAGTGTATTACTCTTTATATATATATATATATATATATATAAACTTTTTTTTAATTATAAATCATAAAAAAAAAATTAAAAAACTGTTCATTTTTTTTTTTAGTTGGTGGGCCACGCCAAAGAATTTTTATTAAATTTTTTATTTAAAAGTAGAAATTATTCACTATTGAATTTTGAGTTTGTTTTTCAGTGCATTTATTATGAATATTTTTAGACAAACATGTAACAATAAATATTCAGAGAATATTCACACAGAAAAAAAATCAGGTTGTTTTCAATCCTCATCTAATTATTTTATAAAAATTGGAAAAATATTTACACAATTTCCATGTAAAAATATGAAGATTATCTTGAATCTTAATTTGATATTTTGTACATAAATTTACATATGTTTTTTTAGAAAAATTCACAGTAAATCTTCTATGCAGGTTTACAGAGAGAAAAACTAAACAAATTATAATTGCAAATAATCTTTGTATCTTGCATGAAAAATTTAATGAGAACTCTTCAAGAAATTATCCATTTTTTTCTCAGTATTAATTTTTTAATTTACTGAAATTAATTTTACTGAAAATTGTTAAAAATTATTTTTTTATAAACTTGCAGATCTTTTCAATTCAAACAGAAAATGAGAAAATATTTTAATTATAGTTTTTAAAATTCTATACATCTTCACTCTTTCTTTCTATAATGTTTTTCATTAAATCTAAAAAATCACACAACCTTGCTGTAAACTTTATATGTACTAACCTTACTATTTGTTGGAGAATTTTTTTTATCAATTTTACTATTTCTGTATGAATTTGTGGTTCTAAATTTAGATTAAGAAATAATTAAAATACTAGAAATTTCTTTGCTTTCAAAGTTTCAGCTGTCCTCTCTTCTACTTGAACCAAATCTATTTTACTAGCATTAGCTTAGGAATATTCAATATCAGAAGTGAAACCCATAATCTCTTTGCATAGATCCAGAAAGGGACATTATACTTAACCCTTTCTGAAATATTAAACACCTGGAAGAAATCCAAAGAAGAAAAAAAAATCTTTAATATTGTAGTAAAAAGTTCTTAAAGAAATATTTTGCAACTATTAAGTAGCAAGTAATGTCACCTGTGCATTATGGATGTGCATTGTGTTGCAGTGAATATCTGCTTCAAATGAGAGATCAGAGAGCCGAGTTCAAATTCCAGTTGAATCCGTTGTATTCACTTACAAGCAAATAACCTTGGAAAAGTATTAATTCATCTCTTTCCTCCAGCTATAGGTCAAATAACAGAATGGATTGGATTTTATAGCTTTGGTTGGCAACCAGTCTATTACAGAAAATAATGGCAACCTACTGCGGGAAAATCTTCTGCCCAGTCAGTCATGTCTCTTTTGAGGCATGATCGCCCAAGCTTATATCACACATGGCACTTAACTGACTGACTGTCACCTGTAACATTATAGATAAGACATAAAAAAATATGTTAAAATTTTTCAGCTATGCTCATGTAGTGAACCCCCTAAAAATAAAATATATGCAAAAACAAAAGAAAAAAACTCAAATCAAAATAAGGCATTTGTGCTTTCCTTTAAAATCTTTCTTTCTTTCTCTCTCAATATATATATATATATATATATATATATATATATATTTGTTGTGAAGTAAATAAAACACCCCAGTGACACAAATGAACTTGTCTAGACACTTAAATAAAAACTCCAAGTGAGTCTAAGAAAGATCTTTGGAGTCAGGCAGTCTGCTGTCTTGTACACAACTGTCAAGTTCTCTGACTTTGAGCAGAGAACAACTCAGTCAGGCATCAAACTGGAACTCCGCTGAGAAAGACAGACAAGGTCACTGACTTTGAGCAGAGTTTGATTCACTTGAGACTTCTCTATGGACAGAGACTTGGCTGAAAAAATAAACAGGCTTAGTGCCCAATCCTGTATATGTGGGAACTGGGTAAATTTGAGCCTTGGCT
Source organism: Ascarosepion bandense (assembly GCA_037127315.1). Taxonomy (NCBI): domain Eukaryota; kingdom Metazoa; phylum Mollusca; class Cephalopoda; order Sepiida; family Sepiidae; genus Ascarosepion; species Ascarosepion bandense. The sequence goes on from JBBBDQ010000154.1 coordinate 9,455,238, forward strand.
CCAGTGTCCACACTTGGGTTTCCTACATAAAGCCTGACTTTTTTATATCAGATCCTGTCTCTGAAACTCTTGATAAATACCAAGCAGTACTGATGAAAATTTTCAACCACATTGGTTTATTTTTTTTTCTCTTTGGTGTGTGAAAAAAAAAAAAAAAAAAAAAAAACACAAAAAAATCAGGTATTTTAAAATATGAAAGAAATATTGCTTTCTTTGGTAAAAATTTAGTAATAGCAGCAACATCAGCAGTTGTTGAAACTCCAAAAACAACAAGAAAATTTGATGGAAATAATTCAGAAGGAAACATAAATTTTTCCAATTTCTTTCACTCCTGACATGGTGGCAAATGTCATATCTAAAATCAGATACAATCCAGATAATGGAATTGCCTTTTCTGCTTATTTTCAAAAATACAAGCAAATTTTCAAAGAAGAATGCTGTAGCTGGGAAGACAAGAAAAAATAATAAGACTTTTGTTAAGAAAGTTCATACCAGTAGAACATGAAAAATACTGTAATTTTGTACTACCAAAAAAAAAAGCCAGAAGAAATGCGCTTTGAAGAAACAGTAAATATGCTGAAAAAAAATTTTAGCAAGGAAAGCTGTTATTTAATACTCATTGAAAATGTATGATTCTGACAAAAAAAAGATTTCATTAAATATGACAGAATCATTAACAAAGAGTGTGAACAATCTAAATCAAATAAACTGACTCTGAATATGTTTAAAGGGTTAATTTCTGTTCAAGGGTTAACAGCAAGAAAAGATACAGAAATATGGATGAGAATTCTAATGAAACTTAAACAGAAAAGAAACTTACACTATAGGAAATGTCAGACAATCCTAAATCTGTGACACAAACCAGAAGAATTGAGGAAAAACAATTTGCATAGATTCAAGTGAAAAAGTGTGCAAAAAGGAAATAATCCATGTTTCAAATGTGGGAGATTACATCTCAAAAATGGCTGTTCTCTTAAAAGTTTGAAAGGCAACAAGTGTAGAAAAGTAGGACAAAAAGTTACACTGTAAGACCAAAGCCAGGAAAAGTTCACCAAGGAAAAAAAATTGCAACATGGTTAAACAAATGTTTAAAACCTCATAATTAGCCATTACCAAGTCTAGAGGAAATTTTTGTCAAGTTAGATGGTGGAAAATTCTTTTTTTCAAAGCTGGATCTTTCTGAAGGGTATTTACAAACACGAACTGAAGAAGAATATTCAGAGCTAATGACTACAGATACACATAAAGGATTGTATAAATGAAGAAGAAATGAATGAAAAAGCAAAAAAAGACATGTTTATTGTGAAAATAAAAAAAGACTAAAAGAAAGTAAAAAAGAATGCAATTCAGACTTGAACACTTACTATTACAAAGAGTAATAATACCTAGTATATTACAAAAGTGAATACTAAATGAATTTCATAGTGGACATTTGAGAATTTTTTAAGGATAAAATCTTATATGAAAAGCTATGTATACTGAACCAAAATGGATCAAGACATTGAAAAAGTAGTAAAAACCTGCAGAGGTTGTGCACTGGCAGCAAAATCACTTACCATGAAATGAAAATCTTGAGCAAAAACAAACATTCCATGGTCAAGACTGCACATAAGTGGCCTGCAATTTTTCAGTGCAAAAATCCAACTTATACACTTACAGTGAATTTTACACAAATTGTTTGCAAGATATGGCATTCTAGATACCATAGTTTTGAATAATGGCACACAGTTTTCTGCTTATGAATTTGAAGATTTTTTAATCATGTTCTCAACTGAACCTATTACTACCCTGCCACATCACCCAAGGTCAAATAGACAAACTGAATGGTTTGTGGATACTTTTAAGAGAGCTTTGATAAAAAGAAAGTAATGAAAAACTGAGCAAAGAAGCACTATAAAATTTCTTGAGAGTATGACTAATAATGTCAAATCCCAATACACCATCAAGCATCTCACTAGAAAAATTGATGTTCACAAGAAAATTGAAATCAATATTTGACAAGTTGTTATCAGATCAAAAAAGAATAAAAATGAATACAAAAAAAACAACTTTTCCAAAATTTGAGAAAAAGTATTTTTTGGAGTGTATAAAGATGAAAATATAGAAAGATTGCATAATAATGTCAGGAATTGGAAAGATGACATATATACTAAAAAGAAAAAACATTGAAAGATACTGCAATTAACTAAAGAAAAGGTTTACTGAAGAAAAGATTGCAAGAAAAGAAGAACCTATACAAGTACTGTATGATGCTTTTGATGTACCAACATCCCAAGAATTTGTTGAACATATATGTATGATTACCAGAAAAAAGAGATGTACTGAAAAACTAGAAGGTTGAGTGTAAACATAAAACATACAAAGTTCTGTATGTCTGCAAATTCAGCATAAAGAGAAGTGGGGAATAAATAGATAAGAATGAAATATTTACTGATAAAAAGAAATCTCAAAAAGTGAGGGTGTTGTGAATTAAATAATAAATCCATAATGAACTAGTCTAGATGCTTAAATAAAGAACTCAAAATGAGTCTAAAATCCCACTGGAGTCAGTCAAGTCTATTTTTAATAATTTTAAGTTTCCCATCAATACTAGAAAGAAAAACAACAGTGAACTGGAGAATCCTATTTTCCTGAAAAAAGATTTTATAAATTTCAACCAGTAGTAACATAAACAGTTTGATCAATTAATTCCTTGTAATGAAACTGTTAATCTCATTATTGCCAATGTCCTTGTCTTGGTTGTTATAGCACACATCCTAGGCTCAAATAACATTCTCAGTAGACCTAGCATAGAGTTGACTACCATGTAATTATTCCACAACTTAGATTTACGACTACAAACTCTCATGACTACTGGCAGCTCTGTAGAAGGGTATTGAATAAAGATAAATCCCCAATCTCTCCTTTTTCACTCAAGATTTTCCACTTTTATAAATGTGTATTTTGCTATAAGTAGAGTTCATACATTATCATGATAAAATGTCACACTTTTGTGAGTGATCAAATTGGACCTTTTTACACTCAAAGCAGTTTTTAAATGCTCTAATTGCTGAAAACTGATATCTGCTTTAATTATAACATTGACTGATAGCAACTGAAAGGGAACCATACCAACAACATTTCACCAAACATTTACCAAAATGGAAGTCTATAATAATAACCTGATAATTTCTAATAACCCAAGGCCTGCATCACTTAATATTCTTGTAAAATATCCATTTTTCATTACAAGTCCTGAAATGGTGAGATGCATTCAAGAGAATGCAAACAAGCTGGCTTCTGTCAACTCATCAGGAACCCATTTTTCAAGTTTTGGCACCTTTCCAATTTGTTACGGGTGATGACTAGTTGAATGTATTCAGTTTAGTTTTTAAGCTAATTCTTCAACTGTTAGTATTTCTATCATCAAGTTCAGATGATAATTAATCTGAATAGGATGATCTAGTTATGATATATCATATCTCTTAAGTTGAATCCTATTTTCTTAGCCATTCATTTAAATATTTCAGGCTATTTCTAAAATATTCTTGATTTTTCTACACTTAGAGAAATACTGATGTAAATTGAAGATATATCCATCTTTAGGATAATCAAGTTAGTAACTTAGTTGAATGCATTATAATGTAAATTACTTGTCTAAACTAACATGCAATAGAAAATATTGTTAACATTTAGACATTTCCAAGTAGAAAAATACCATTTGATCTAGTGTTATCAGATTTCAGATGAAACTTATAGGGCATCAGGATTTTCATTCACATTAATGATTTTTATATCATGACACAACATTCAGTATATAAATAGATACAGCAAATATATGTTATGACTCAAAAAGTTGAATATTTTCATCTTGATTATAATGATTCAAAATTCTGTGACTTCCAGTCGTCCATCTATCTCACCCTCTAAAATAGTCATACACTGACCGATTAAAACAAAATTTTGGGTAGAAGTGCAAACAGGTAATCAGGTACCAAAGTACTTCTTCTTTTATGTGTCATGTCCTTTCAGGACATAGGTGATCATGGCTTTCCACATCTACCTATCCCTGGTGGGACTTAGCATGCTTTCTCCTGTTGCACCATGCAACCCTCGTTCCATCATCCACCTGATCAGGTCCTTCAAATATGTTATTCACTGCTTTCCCCTGTCTCTTTTTCCCTCTATCTGTCCTGTTAGTATCAGGTTCTCCAAGCCCTCCTTCCTCATTGCATGTCCAAGGAACTTTAGCTGTCTCTTCCTGATGCTCAGTATGAATTTCATTTTCATTTTCATCCTTTCCGAAATCTCATCATTGCTCACATGCTAAATCCATGATATCCGCAGCATCCTTCTATAGAACCACATTTCAGCTGCTTCGAGTTTTTCCTTCATTTTTGAGGATATTGTCAAACATTCACTGCCATATTGAAGAACCGACATCACATAGCAATCCAGTACTCTCCTCTTTGTTTCTAGCAAAATTGTCCTCTCTTAATACTTTACTCAACTTCTGGAATGCTTTCTTCACCATGCCAATTTGCCTTCAGATCTCTGTGTCACACTTTCTGTCTTCTGTTAGAACACTTCCCAGATATTTAAATTTGTGTACCTGCTTGATTTTAGTGTCCCTCATCTATGTTTGGCATTTTGGGCTGCCCTTTTTTTGGTTTTCTTGCAGTTTATTTGTAGTCCTTTCTTGTCACTCTCTTCAGCTACCTTCTGTAGGAGGTCTTCTAGTTTCCTTTCCATGTCTGCTATCAGCACTGCATCATCTGTGTACCTTATATTGTTTAAAATGTGGCCTCTGATGATGAATCCTGGCATAACTTCTAGGGTTCTCAGAATAGTCTCGCTGTATAAGTTGAATAGATCCGATAAAAAGCCACATTCCTTGTCTTACATCCCTTTCATTTTCTGTATAACTGCTGAATTCATTACTTGTCTGTATGCAGGCAGTTTGCTGCCAGTAGAGATTCTTGATTACTTTTAGATCTTTCCCAAATATATCGAGGCTGCCAAGTATCTCCATCAATTCTTTGTGGCATATTTTGTCAAACGCCTTTGCATAATCAATAAAACATAGGCACAAATCCTTCTTCATTTGTATTGCCCTTTCAGAGAGCATCCTGATCATCCATATGGTGTTCCTTGTTCCAGTGTCTTTGATGAAACCACACTCTTCTTGTCCTATCTCTGGCTCGATTCTGCTTCTTGCTCTAGTCATCAGGATTCGAATGATCAGTTTTGTTATATGGCTCATTAAACTGATGGTTCTGTGGAGTTCGCACTCTTTTTCTCCTGGCTTCTTAAGCATTGCTATGAAGATCAACTTGCTGAGGTCATCTGGTATTGTTATATATTTAACTGTCTGGTACAAGGCCACAAACAAACACGCATATATATAAAAATATGGATTATATTTTTATTAGTGACGATGGACCGTGTAGCACAGGGACAGAGAATTGAGAGCGCGCTTCCAAGGGTTGACGGGGGGTGTCGTATCTGTTGCTCCTCTGTCTAGACTCGTCTCTCTGACTCTACTCGTCTGTCGTGAAATCCGTGCCCGAGGTCTTTTTATCTCCAAACCGGTACTTCCGATTTTTTGCCTCGCCTACGCATGCCCACGTAATTCTCAGAGACACCTGTTCTGTTTGCCTCTTGTAGCCATTTCCGCTACTGCCAGAAATAAGGTCAAACAACCATCCGTTCCTTTCAACGGCCGGAAAACGCCCCCGCTTCCTCACTTCCTCGGGTGGGCCTAGATTGTTATATTACATTCCTCGCCCACCCATTTTCCAAAATGTTCACCTAAGAACATTTTAAGTGCAACATCCTCACTCTCCTCCCCATGCCACACAAGCCCTACAATTGTATAAAACATGTGTCGAAACAAACAAAACAACAACAAAAAAAAAAATAGGGGAGCCTACATCGGCAACCCAACAATGTTCGTGTCCATCTTGAAAATTGTTCTACCAGCTCGATGCTTCATTGTTCTTTTTTTTTTTTCTTTTTTTTTTTTTTTTTTTTTTAATATCCATTTTCACAGAATTGGGCAAAGTTCTTAAAAATGTTCATTTTCATTCCCGACTCTGTCCATAAGCGTAGACTCCTCGATGCATAACCACATGATTATAGGCGGTAACCGCGCCCAAGTTTCTAAACTAACATCGAGTAAATGACCTTTGACCAACACCATGCGTGTCTCTGCCTGAGTTTATTGTTACCACGTAACCTCATTTAATTTAATTTAATTTCAAACATACTATGTTTGAACACAGAAAAAAATGGCCATTATCTGCCGTACATAACATTCATAGTCTGACCGAGAAATGTTCAATAGAAAATGAAGAAAATTACCCTGATTTCAACGTTAATCCGCATGCAATTTACTTGTGGAGGATATTAATTTAGTCTAAAAAAATGGACCCGTGACTCGTAGTTCCTTAGTTTGTACAATGCTTTCCATTCCCTGAACTACTTCCTCTGGATTCGAAACCAAGCATATCTGATTTGTTGACATCTCTCTGTTTAACGCAGAGTGTTGAACGCCCGTTGACCCCGGAGTACTATTCACAGCGGATAACTCAATTTCCTTTTCCGAAGCACTGTTGCTTCTTTTACACTTAAAAATCCGCTTCCTGGCTATTATTCCCAGGATTATTATTACACCGACCACGCCAGCAATGACTCCTATCGTCAACTTCTTCGGGAGTTGTTCATATCCTTCACTAAATCTTTCCATATCTACCTGTTCCAAGGTATTTACTAGTTTTCAGAAATTAATATATCTTCAAAAGATATTTCCCAAGTCACATAAATGAAAATTCACAGAGGATGTTGAATTGATGGGAACCTGCACAAAAGCATAAAAGTGAAGTACTTTTACGTAAATAAAAATAAGTTTTAGATTTTAATTTAATTTTCCCAAATCTCCCCAAATAATCCGATTCCACCATATTGATAACAAAATATCTTTTCAATATCTGACTCATATCGCGAAACACTGAGACGCGGGTGAATGTTTTAAGAATATATATAATCGGTGTATTCGCAAAGAAATAACCAAACAATGCAGTTGTTTTCAAGCAACGATGTTGAGATATATTTATAATTGGCGATTTTGTTGGCTGTTGTTAACTGCATAATTAAAAATACACTTTAAAACTCTCGATAACATTTAAGTCATTTCTATGCTGTAGAAATGTCACGCAAAACACAAACATTTTTAAATTTTGACAATATCTGTGTAAAGATTACAAATTGACGTTTACGAACAAATTCTGTTGACGAGATCAAAATTAAAGAACCCTTTCGTTTCTCTGATTTTCCTATTGTGGTAGCATTCAGCTACATTTATAATTTGTTAATGTTTACCAATTTTGATTTAGTTCATGCAATACAAGGCCAAATGGAGAAAATGAAGAGGGTCATTTTACACTAATACTCCAATTGGGGAAAGTTTATGTACATAGAACATCGATTGTTTTTTTTTTTGTTTTTTTTAATTCGGCTCGAGTACTGGTCAGAAAAACTCAACTATTTCAACCATACAACTGACCTTCATAATCACATTGAGAATAGTTGTTCGTCAATATTTCTATCGGGTTGTCTGGAAAGTTCATGCAGCTTTTTAAGTAAAATTAAGACACAAACCAAAATTATTTCATTAAATATTTATTCTACGAAATATTAACTATTTTCTTGCACAAACCAAAGAAAACATTGTTATCAACAAGTTAATCCAATTATCCACTTAAACTCACTTCACATATATGATAAAATTTTAACAAAAAAAAAAATCATTAACTCAGATGTTTTGTACTTACAGATAGGTAAATATTTCAACTTTCTTCCTCCCCGTCAACTTTAACACCCCACTCCTCCAACTTTAACACCCCCGTCAACCCCAAACCTACGCGCTAGGCATAATACTCTCTCTACTTCACCGGCGTTCCCTACATATATTCCTGACCCCCTATCTCTCTACCAAACAATCCATTTTTCTCAATGGCAAAAGTATGCATTTTTTTTTTTTCTAACTGGACTTATTATAAACACGAGCAGAGAACACACACACTATTAAATCAATGAGTCACCCACCTTTCGTTGATGTCTATAGTCGCGGCTGCTAGATATTTTCGTCTTCTTTTTTTCTGGTGGCAGTAATTCTGTTGCCGTGGTAAACCCAATAATGTTCGTATCAATCTGTTTTGTTGTTTCAAAACCAAGTCACTTAGGCACCAAATGATGTTTTGTTATATATTTAACTGTCTGGTACAAGGCCACAAACAAACACGCATATATATAAAAATATGGATTATATTTTTATTAGTGACGATGGACCGTGTAGCACAGGGACAGAGAATTGAGAGCGCGCTTCCAAGGGTTGACGGGGGGGTGTCGTATCTGTTGCTCCTCTGTCTAGACTCGTCTCTCTGACTCTACTCGTCTGTCGTGAAATCCGTGCCCGAGGTCTTTTTATCTCCAAACCGGTACTTCCGATTTTTTGCCTCGCCTACGCACGCCCACGTAATTCTCAGAGACACCTGTTCTGTTTGCCTCTTGTAGCCATTTCCGCTACTGCCGGAAATAAGGTCAAACAACCATCCATTCCTTTCAACGGCCGGAAAACACCCCCGCTTCCTCACTTCCTCGGGTGGGCCTAGATTGTTATATTACAGTATTACAAGTTAGCTTTAATAATGTACAATAAGTTTTCATTAATTTTTTTTTGGAAAAATTAAGTTTTATTATTTAATGTACAAAATACTTCCACTATTTTAAAAACAATTTAATGATTAGAATGACAAACATTTATTTAAGAAAAATGCAATATTGTTTTGTATATCTTTTCTTTGGGCTTTTATATATACAAGAATCAAGTTTCCAGTTAACCCTGCAATATCAAGAACTGTAAACTAATCACAAGGCTAAAATGCTTCAAAAAGTTGGAATTTGTCTTCAGAAAGAAATACTTATGCATGACCAGTTGTATATTTCATGCTCAAGATTAAAAAATCCTAAGAATTTATTCTTTGCTGTTAAAAAGGATAAACAAAAAAAGGAATTTTCTTAAAATATACTTTTTACCATAAAGTACTATAAGATTAAATTAAATAAATTATTAAACCATGAAGTATGTTTTCTATATTTCCAAACAAATCAGCTTATTTAAATTTTATCAATTGGTTTGCAAAATTGAATGAAACATAGAGTTTTTAAATCTCAACAAAATTGTTAACAATAACTTCAACAATACTAAATACTGTGATGATTTTATCAATTGTCAGCAAAAAAAATTCTAGTGATTCAAAATGTTTTCATTTGATCTCCAAATTACTTTTAAGTTTCCACTATGAAAATCTTTTACTTCATCATGAATATGTGCATATTGCTGATTAACTTGTTATTAAAAGAAATATAAAAATTATTCTAAGGTAAATAATTCTAATGCCAAGCAAAGAACAACCTCTTTTGCCAACCTAATATAACACTGAAATGTCATATAATTACTTCTCATTATGTCAATATCTATACAAAAATAATAAAAATATTAGTTATAAATGTATTTATTTACTTAGACTTTTTTATCCTTAATTTTTTATTTTGTTTCTTGTTGACATTACAATTGCCAAAGTTGAAAACAATTTTTTCTAGGTTTGTAACATCCAAGGTAAATATATTTATTGTTTGTTCTTGCCATTCCTACTTTCATTTGTTCCTATGTGTACAATGATTTTGTTATCTCTTTCAAAATCTCATAATTTAAGTTTCAAACAGGATATAATAAAATGATAAGCCACATAAATAAAAACTAAACCCCATTTTCCTTTTCTTGAACCAAAATAGCTGTTTACTATATGATTATTTTTTCTTACTTTCTTTCTGGATACACACTTAGAAGAAAATAACAATATGTGTAAAAGTAAATTTAAATTGATTAATTCAAAAGTGGGAAAAATGTTTTATCAAAATAAGTTGAATATGAAACAAAATATTATTTTGTGGTCCAGAAGTTATGCTATGACTGAAAAAGTATAACTTCTATATTTATTTCCTAAATAAAATAATATTTCTATGTATGAAAATATATCATTTGGAAAGTTTATTATTCTAAATAAAGCTGATGTCATGCAAATTTCCTCCAGTTTATTTTTTGCATTCTTTCTAAATTGCAGAATAACTTGTGGGCTGCCCTGTAAATCACTTTTTGAAATGTTATTGAAAAACAAAATATTTTTTTTCAGTAATATAAAAAAATATCTTTAGGTAACTAAATACTAAATGATGGACAGGGTATGAGAATATTCAGGACATTATGTCCGAACAATTAAATCTTTATGTTTAATCCTTTTTATAAAAGTCACAAAATTCTTCTCTTATTCTTCCCAATATTTTTCTTTCTATTCCATACTTTGTTTATTCCTGCACATCTATGTCACACTTTTATTTTATTGCATTTTCTGATAACTATATGGCCTACTGGATAAATGGCAACATAGAATGTTAAAGGGTTCAATCCTTCCAAATATAATTTCTAAGATTCACAGTATGATAAATCTTTATTATAAAATATTTTATGTTTCTTTTATCTAAATGTCTTTTCTACTTTTGAAAACACTTTGCAGAGTCCCTTTATTTTCACATTGTTTTCTACTTTTGAAAACACTCTGCAGAGTCATTTTTGGGATTAGCATCAGCTGTTTCATCATTTTCACTTTAATCTCATCCTCATTTTCTTGCTGATTTTAACTTTGAGAAAAATTAGAATTCATGAAAAGCCAAACCTTAACTGTGGTGAAGATGACAGTCTTGAGTGATGCAATATTTTGTCAAAAATCCCTAGACAAAATGTAAAGAATCTACTATTGCAAACAGCATGGTCACACAGTACACATGCTCACTCAGAGCAATCTAATTTCCAATTAACTAAACCTATGGATAAGTGTCTGTCCATGCACATGTAATAAAGTATCCTTTATTTGATTGCCAAGTTACATCAAGGTTGCACAACTGGTTCATTCTAAATTGTTCATGTTTCAGACAAGCTTTATGCATAAGCTTTTATCTAAAATTGATGTACTTTTACTCTGACACATGACATTACTCCAAGTGGACATGAAATTATGCATTTCAAAATCATTAATATACAAATAAAACACATGAAAATTTTCATACATCTCTATATTTATATACCAAAGAGTTCTTAGAAGCATTTAATCAAATGTTGTTTTATATTTTCTTTTCTTTGAAACAAAATACCCATTTACACAAATTGTATGATTTCCATCGTTTGTTACTTTATTTGTTTTTGCACATATTGTTTACACTTTTGTTATATCTTCTGATGTCTAATCTACTAAATGTTAGACATCATGACTACCACATAAGAATGGTTACTAGCTTCAGTCGGGCAAGTAAAGCATGAACAGATATACAAAAGATGAGAGAAATAGACCATCAAGTGCAGTTTGTGAGAAATATTTGTGCAAGTCCCAAACAAAGTGTTGATTCAGATTTTAGTCAATCTTATTAAGAATATGGCTTACATCAAAAATCAAAATCTGTATTTGTTTCCAAGATTTGTAGGGGCAAAGATTTTGAAGTGATTGGGAAGACTATACAAGAAAAGAAAAAAAAAACAGATCAAAGTTGAGCTTAAATGTCTGGAGATTGACTTTAAAATGAAAAGTTAACTTTTCAAGTCATATTTATTTGGTAGTTTTTAACATAAGAAAACTGTACTGAATCCATTTTCCCAAGATTAGATGATGAAACAAGGAAAAGAAAAATACACATAAAATAAATATTAAGAAGACTATGTAGAAGTAATCTACCTTTTCCTTTTTTATATTTTGCAGCTAATCATTTCCCAGTGGGCATTTTTCAAGTTTTACTGCTTATAGCTAATTTAATGAAGGACTTTATTTTGGGGTTGTGTGATTAATATAGTAGTTATTATCACAGTAAATGGGATCCACATAATGATTTTGTTACATTCACTTTCACACAAATACTCTTGATGCAGAAACTGGCATATTAGAATACTGTGGTATATTAAATAATGATTGTAAGCAAGGTGAAATTTTTGAAAGTAGATGATTATAGATGCTGAGGCAGCAAAAGAATTTGGGTCACTGAGAATTAGGTTTAGATCACCAAAAAGGTAACTGAATTAATTACATTTATTTAAGAATTAGTTATTTTAAAGTTTTCTGGGGTTTTTTTTATCACAAGCAAAGCAATATAGCTAAGATGCAAGGGGGTTACTGAGTGCAAGAGAATATGAGAAGAAGAAAAGCATTAAGGAGAAATAAAAGCAATAAAAGAACAGGAAATAAAAAGATAGAAGGTAGCAATTGACAATTCATTTAAAATTTTGAAGATCAAAGTTAAGTGGAAAGCAAAAATCTGGAAGAGAGTTACACAACTGAGAAGTGTGAGAAAAGAACATTGCTAGCATAGAATTTCAACTATAAAATAATGAGACTTTGTCATTAAGCTAGTACTGTAATTTAATTCATAAAGTGTAGTAACCATAGAAGAAAGTTTATTACATCAATTACTATAAAAATGTTTATGGAAAATGCATAAAGAAGCTACATTACATCAGTGGGAAAATGACTGAAGCCAGATACCAGGTCAGGACTAACAACATTGCAAATTTTTCTTTGTATTCAACCAAGAATTTCTAAATGTATAGCAGAAGCACCAAACCAGAATCTCATACTGGGAAATATGGCCAAATTATAAATATTTTATGTCTGAAAAAAATTGCTATTTGTAATACAGATAATAATAATGTAACTTTTAAGAAATTGTTGATATTATCAATATTTCACGAATGTGACTGTTATTCTTGTCATTTTTTATTTGTTCTTATATCTGTATTTCATCAACCCCTTTTTGCTCATTATCACTATTGCTACCTCTAGAGCAATTACCTGATCCCAGTTCCAATATTTGATCATACATCTACAACTAATATTTTTTTGAAAATGTCAGAAGTTAAATGGCTTTTATTTATTTGTTTATCTGGGTTTTTCTTTTTATTATTATTTCACCTCATGCAAGGTGATAAAATTATTAAGGGTTACTGAGTGTGAAAGAATATGAGAAAAAATCTATTAAGGAGAAAGAACAATAAAAAAAGCAATTAAGAAGACAAAAGCTAATAATTGATAATGCATTTAAGTTTTAATTAAAAGATTAAAGTTGACTGGAAAGTAAGAAGCTGGAAGAAAGTTCTACAAGTGAGAAGCATGAGAGAAGACACTGTTAGCATAGAACTTATGGCTACGTATAGCAATTTTGTTTTTAATCATTTCACTCCAAACAAGGCAATAATGCCACAAGAACACAGGAAGTTACAGGTATTGAAAGAGAATGGGAAGTCTTTAGTGATTAGAAATGAATTAAAAGGGAAATAAAAGAACAGGAATCAGAATGACAGAAGATGATGATTTGTGTTGCATTTAAATTTTTGAAGATTGTAGGTGACAAGAAAGCAAGAAATTGAAATGAAGTTCTACAAGTGAGATTTTTGTTTTTAATCATTTCACCCCGAGCAAGGCGGAAATGCCACTGATGTGCAAGGGGTTACATAAATGTAAAAAGATTAATTAGAAAAGAGTGAGGAGTACAACCTAGTTAGAAAGGAACAATAGAAAGCTGAGAAAGCAGGTGCGGTGACAGATACATAGGTGGAGAGAAAGGGAAGGTTATACAGGGGTGGGGAGAGTGCTAGAGTCCAGTGAGTATTGACTTTGCATTTAAATTTCTGGAGGTTGTAGCCGTCAGGAAAGCAAGAATACGGGAGCGAGTTCCACAGGTGGGAAGTGCGAGAGAAGAAGCTGCAGGAGTAGAATTGTCGTCTGCATTTGGCTAACCCGACTGTGAATGGGTGGGACCCAGTTGCCAGTCTGGTTGCACGAGTAAACACCTGTTGAGGAGGCATCAGAAGCCATGAAAGTATTTATAGAACAGACAAAGGGAGGCCACATTTCAACGATGGGGAAGTGGCTGCAGTCGAGTCGCCAGATCAGTACCTATCACATTATAGACTCTCCTTTGGAGCTTGTCAAGAACACTGAGGAGAACGGCAGGGGCACCTGACCATAAATGGCAGCAGTACTCCATGCACAGACGGATGGTTGACTTGTATATATGCAGGATGGATTCAGGTGGAAAAAAACATCCTGGATCGACATAGTGACCCAACCTTCTTAGCAGTAGATTTTGCTATGAATTCAATATAGTGGTTCCATGTATGAGAAAAGAAACTATTAGAATCAAACATTAACTTGCTTTCTGCTAGTACAACAGTAAAACAGTGAGACCTAGTTGCCAATCTAGTAACATGCTTAAATTCATGCTATTGATGCACTAAGGAGGAAAACTCATGCCAAGAAAATATTTGTTGTAAAGACAGGAAAAAAGCTATGTTGTCAGTAAGAAAGTGGCTGAAGTCAAGATGCCAGGTTAGGATCAATTATATTACAGACCCTTCTTTGAATTTCACCTGTAAAATGATACAACCTAGCTGCCAATCTACTACTACACTTCTTAAAGTCAAGTTACTAAAGAGGAAAGCTCATCAGAAAAATTACCATGAAAATATTTAAATTATTTTAAAAATGATGGCAAGAGTTATAAAAAGTATAAAATGCAAACTGAATTAAAGAATTCTTATCAGAGATTATTTGAGGAAGGCTGGAGAATACATTGACCAAAACATCATGATTAGTGCAATGAATTTGAGAATACTTGTATTAATAATTTAGAAGGCAATGAAAATGCTTCATATCAGAACTTTATGCAACACTGAAATGATAGATTGATACCCTAAAGGGTATTACTGAGTATGTTTAGTTCGTACCTTTTCCTGAAAAATTGAAAATAATTTTGAAACAGAAATTAGAAGAACCCTAGAAAAGCTAGACATATTCTATTCTCTAATATCATGAAAATTAAATATTTTAATGAAATATATGTACAACATTAAAATAAATGGATAATGTAAATTTTTTTCAAAAATTGTACATAGGGATAGCTATACTATTATACTCATGGATGTAATTTATTCCTTGTTTTTAACTTCAGAAACATGCAGTTATATTATACTCAAGTAGTATTATACACATATATAATATCATAGGATGTGCATTCTTGTGCAGTTGATATCAGCTCAGAATGAGAAACTGAAGAGCCAAGTTTGAATTCCAGTTGAATTTGCTGCATTCATTTATGCACAAATGCACTTGAGAAAGACATGAATCCATCTCTTCCCTCTCCAGCTATGGGTTGAATAGCAGGACAGATTGGGTTCTGTAGCCTTGGTTGGCAACTAGTCTACCACAGAAAGAAATGTCAACCTACTGTGAGAACATTTTCTGCCTAGTCAATCATATCTTCAAAGCCCAAATGTGTACTGCATATGGCACTTAATTGACTGAGTATTATACACAAAAAAATAATAATTGTAATGAAATGAAACTGACATTAAAATAAAAGAAATAATAAATTAATAAAAATTAATGTAATAAAGTAAACAATGACTATTATTCGCATATTTAGTTTGAATTTCTGAGACAAGGTGTTGTTTTTATAATACAAGGATTTTTTCAAACCAGTTTCCTCATCTATATCACATTGTTTTAGCTGCAATATTAGCAATACCTAAATTTTAGTTCCTTCCATTAATAATGTAACAAAAAGAAATACTATGTTGCCTTCAGTAAAGAGAAAAAGAAATATGAATGATGATCAGAAGATCACAAAGAGGAGATGATCAGTAAAAAGGACATTGACCAGAGAAATAATCTTCAAGCAAAATGGGAATGCAGCAGCATACAGTGGCCATTATGTTTTCATAAAGATAACAAAGATGAAAGAATCATTATGCATAAAAGAATTCAATTCTTCAATAATATTTGCATTAATTCCTGACCACTGATGATCCCTCTATTCCTGATTTGTAATACAGAGTATACAGATTGATTATTGAAATTTGCTGCAAAAAAAATAATTAGCAAAATTCTTTGGTTAAATAAGCAAATTCTACTTTTTAGTACAAATATTACAATGCTAATTTTTATTCATTTATTGCCCTGTGATGACCTTCATAGCTTTCTTTGATTGGATAATGCAGTATAAGTTGATAATATTGTGGCTGTTGACCTATGTACCTTTAGATTAAAAGAATTGTCTCAAATAGCATATTTATTGTCTATTGATTATAATATTGCATATTAAATAAAAAAGCACTGTTTTCAACATATTATCCTTTATTTTAAGAAAGGTAAAAATACATAGTGTGATGGGTAAATTATCGCCATATCATATTTTTCATTTTGTGCATACACATTTGTTTTGATTTTATTTACTGCACAGTATAGTAAGGTCAATTAGACACCATAAGTGGAGCAAAAGATCATCATGACAAAATTGATTCCACTAGAAATTTGGAAACAGCCTGCTTCACTGCTTGGAATTTACACCAAAAGCTCAAACACGAACATTTCAGAATGTTTGGGTGTCAATCTGAAGACAGCGCAGAGGATTCTAAAAGAGTTGGAGGAGTTTAATGGTGATTACAGAGTTGTTTGGAGGCTGCTGGTTGTTGTTTCTTCTATATGTGTGCATGCAGGTAGGTGCATGTGTGTGCATTCAAATGTAGATCCAACAGTGATTTGAAATTGTTTTGAACTCTGAGAAGCAGGATGCTTTGATTTTTATATCTATAAGAGAGCTCCAAATTCTAATTCCATATAAAGGTGTGAACTTTTTGAATACAAGGTTTTCATTAATTATAAAATAATTTGATGCTGGCACACAAAAAATGTTTTTAGAGAATTTGCAGAAGTAATGAAGGTAATTATTATTGTTATTTTATAAATGGTCCGAAAATAACACATGGTAGGTCTGCAAGTATTTTGGTTGTATTTGTATTTGCTCTATTATTGTTTATCAAATGAACCTTCTGATGGGATTTTATTGGTTGAAAAATATATATAACATTTAATTCTTACATTTTTTTATACATGAAAAACAATGTAAACAATGTATTAAGTAACAAGAAAATTTAATTAAAAACAAAGAAAAGAGTGAGAAACTGCTGTGCAATATTAATCCTTCTATACAATAGTTAATGTTGGAAAATTTCCTCAAAGATGAGAAAGAGACTTGAGCCAACAAAGATGTCCCTTCATAGAAGGATGCTGATAATACTATGGATGGAGAATGGGAGCAATGATGAAAAAGAAAATATGAACAAAAAGATCATTTATACTCGTAATTTCTAGGACACATAATAAAGAAAGAGGGTTTGGAGAATTTGACACTCACAGGACATACTGAAGACAAAAGGAGCAGAGGAAAACAGCAAGCAATTTAATGAGCTTGTGCAAATGGATGACAAAATATGACTGAATGAAACAAACATTTCTTAGAGCTACAAAAACATTATGAAGCATCATAAAGCAAAAGGGCACATAAAAGTTTTAATAGCAAGGCTAAAGACAACTTTATAAACAGGTTTGGCTATTCAAGTTTGTTGACTACCTGAGGACAAATATTCCAGAACTTTCTCTATCATTTGATATTTTTGTTTCAACAGTTTCCATTCAGTTATATACTATGGGGTGCTGAAAAATTCACAACCCAATAAACAAGAACTATGATGATTTGTCAAGATTTTCAGTAATGAAATGCATATAACCCTATATATATATATATATATATATATAAAGGGTGTAAATGATAAATTGACAGTTTGAGATCTCAGACTTTAAACCTTGATAAAGAAGGGACATTTAAAGACATTTTAAGATTTGTGTATGTTTATTTAACTGTTTTATTGAATACAAACATTTTATTCTATGTGTCCACCTTCTGTGTCCACAACTTGCTGAATGCAAACCCTAAAAGCATGACGGGCCTTGACAGCTGACTCTTTCTTGATAGTGCAGAATGCTCGCCTTATGGAGGTCTTCAGGGAGGCCACACTGTTATGGGGGTGAGCATTAGAGACTTTTTCAACATCACCCCATAACCAATAGTCCCAGGGGTACAAATCTGGCAAACTAGAGGGCCAGATATTTGAGGGCACAAAAAGCCGCAAGTCTTTCTTCAAGAAGGTCCGCACTGTTTTTGACCCATGAGCAGGTGCAGAGTCCTGGATGAACATCACTTTGTTGGGATCATAGTTCTTCTTAATCCAGGGTAAGAGAACTTCCTCCAGAATCTTCAGATATTCCGCCATATTGATCTTCAGGCCCACTTCAATGAAGTGAGGGGGCATGACTTTCCCATCGCTGGCAACAACTCCAAACACCATGACAGAGGCAGGGTGCTTACTCTGCACGACTGGAGGAACACAAGAAGGGTCAATGGCAATAACTCTTGAGTTTCTGCGATTGCCAACTTTTAATCATCCACAAAAATGTGAACGGTTTCAGGTGATTGAGTGGCAAGGGGCTTCTCTCTTTACGAATGGTCTTAGATTTCACTGTAAGAATGTTACGACGTTGTCTGCAATATGACTTCGTCCCAAGATCTTTCCATACTGCATTAGAAATGGTCATTTTGGTCACATTTCACTTTTTTGGTAGGTCAGCCATTGACTGTGATGGATTTGTTGCAATGGATTGTTTCAAGCCACTGAGAAACCTTCTGGTATGGATTTTATCACTTCTCAGACTGTGAGCCTTCCTTTACATGTCTTTACCTTTCCTTAAGTTTGCTACAACACGATAAACAGTCTAGGAGCATAGCAAATGTCTCTGATAATGTCAGATGTCTTATGCCCGGTGTGGAACGATTCAGCAATAACAATTCTATGGTTAAATTCTACACTGGCACTCATTTTGTTAGTATTTTTAGATGGCTAATCTGGACTTCAGACTCTAAAGAATACAGCAAGTAACATTTCAGATTGATAATACCACTTTAAAACACCTAAATATATTGTTTACACCCTGTAATGTGTAATTTTGATGATGCTTAGTGCCAAGACTGACATTTTATATTGGTTTACTGATAAAACAATATTTTGGCAAGGAGGTTTTCTCATAAAGTATTCAATGTTGAGATAGAAATAGAACATTGATAAGATTAGAGAAGTTTGTCACTTAATTGAGCAGAATCATGCCGACTTCGAAGTTTAGTGAAGGCCTCATTGGGAAGTCTTCTCTCTTCAGGTCTTTTTTCAGTCAACTATATATAGTATAGTATATCAGATTAAAAAGAAAAGTCCTGGTGAATTAGGGTATCATTTTTTTAATGTGATAAATGTAGGACTCTATGGGGACAATGGTCTCATAATCTTAAGAAACTATAACAACAAATCCTATGCAAAACTAGAAAATTAATTATAAAGATTTTCAAAAATATGAGATTCAATGGAGACATAAAAATTAACCTAAATGAAGTAGATTTTCTAGATGTCAAGGTATATATATATATCATACAGAAAACCCAATAATGA
The DNA here is from genome assembly GCA_037127315.1 of Ascarosepion bandense. NCBI lineage: Eukaryota > Metazoa > Mollusca > Cephalopoda > Sepiida > Sepiidae > Ascarosepion > Ascarosepion bandense. The sequence continues at coordinate 9,474,709 of JBBBDQ010000154.1, forward strand.
ACCACTATGTATCCACACATCTTCCAGCCACCCGTCATTAATAATCAAACAGATACCATAATAAATTAACTGCAGGATTTCTACCAATTTTTCCAGTGAAACCATATTCAACTAATCTAAGAAAGACATCATAATAGTCAATTCAAGGCAGCACTCACATTTACACCATGCAGCACAAAAATGTCAGCAGGAAAATAAAAATTATATGGTTCAACCCACCAAAATGAAAAAAAACACAAAAAATATATTTATTAAATTCATACACAAACACTTTCCTGAATCAAGCACTTCCCACAAAATATTCCACAAAACACAGTAAAAATCAACTACAGTTGCACTGAGAACATGACTCAAATAATAAAAATGCACAACAGGAAAACAATCAACAAATCACCTTAACAAATTAAACGCACATGTAACTGCAAAATAAAGAATGAATGTCCCTTAAACAGCAATTTCTTGGAGAACAATGTAATATACCAAGTTACTGTAAAATCAAAAGATAACAAAAAAATATAGATAGGAGTAACTAAAGGACTCTGGAAACAAAGAAAGTATACACACAAAACATCCTTTACATAAAGAGAACAGTACTTTCTAAACATAATCACACCAAAAATATCATGGAAATAAGGGAAAGAACATCAACCTACAACAATCAATCGAAAAAGTGTAAACACTGCCTGAAGGAAAAGGTAACTATAAGTTCCTTCTCAGACCAAAAAAAATTACGAAATAAATGATCAGAACTTATCTCAAAATGCAGACATGAACACAAATTTTTATTAGGCTACTTAAAAATTGAAAACTAAAAATGAACAAGAATAAATGAAAATAAATAAATAAAATGAAATAAACAGAAGCTAGTAAAATTAATTAATCCAAGCAAATAAGTAAATAAACTAAGTAAATAATAAACAAACTAAATAACACTCTCATCAAAATAATCATTAGAATACAATAGAATACACACAACACAATCAGCTACCAACAATGCATCACTGACCTGTATATATAAAAAATCAAGCAAAAATACATTGCATATAGCCTGATGATTTGATTTAAAATTAAACAGACTATCACCTCTGAGTGTCAATTTTAATGTCCACATATTTTCATATCCCTGATATTGAGCACTTTAACCCATAAATATAACATATCTTAAAACTATATTTTATTCTATATATATATGCACACTTGATGACTTTCAGCAGTAGCAACAACCGAAATGGGTAGCACATGTAACTTGAAGAGAGAATAATAATAACATAGTCATGATATTGATTATCGCCACTACCCAAGATAAAATTCAAGTAATGAAGTCCCCATCAGTACTAAAATAGGCATCAACAGCCATTCAACTTCAGAAACATCTTTTCCTGAAAAATTGGAAAAGATTTTATGAATTTCAAACAGCAGCAGCACTAAAAGTTTGATCAACAAATGCCAAATGTTTCTTCATAAAGAAATATGTAATATTACCATTGCCATAAATATGTACAAATACATGATTATATATATGCACATACACAATTAGTTCACAATCCTTTAAGCAAAATGTAAACACAAAAGAACACTGAGATATAAAAACAGAGAGAAAATAGAAAAATAATAGATAATTTCTAAACAGAAAGTAATACACTTCAAATAGCAGGTAATAAATCTAAAAGGCATATGACTGATAATCCAAGGTGTAATTTGCTAACTGAAGCCAAAATAAATCAACTCAGGATTTATTCACTGGTTGTCCATGGGAATTAGTAAGCTACAAAACTATCTCATAAATATAGAAACTTATCTGAGAAGAGTTTTGTTGCTACATTTGAGGGTTAAACACCTGGAGATGATCAAAGAGCACATTAGTTGTAATGTTGTTATAAAAATTGATGCCATTGTTTGTCCTGGGGAATCAAGAAGTAGAAATGATATTCTTCCCAAATCACAAAATGGAATAATGTAGGCTAAAAGTATTAACCAATATAAACAAACCAGTGATCATATAGGAACTGGTATTTCAATGTAATTTGGCCATAACTAGGTAGATTTTCCTGGAGGAGGTTGCCTCTTTTTTTCTATGGTAAACTGGTTGCCACCCAAGGCTAGAGGATCCAGTCTATCCTATTATTCAACCCATAGATGGAAGAAGAACAGATGGATCCATACCTTTCCCAAAGATATTTGCACATAAGTAAATCTAACAAACCTCACTGGAGAAACAATATTTCTGCCAATTCTGAAAGTTTTACATAAAATTTGTTTCAATGGGTTTTATTTTTCAGTTTGTTGTGTACTGAAAATGAAAGATTGTCAATGGTCATGAATTAAGGTGAGAGTTAATGAAAGAATAAGCCTATTATATAAATAAAAGCTATGAATTCTAGTTCACAGTGCAGTTAAAAAACACCATTTTCTATAAGACTGTATCAAGTGTAGTTTTTTTCAAAAATGACTCAAGAGCTTTTATATTTTTAAGATTATATAATGCACTTAATATAGTTTTTTTCTTAAAGAGTTGGAGATATGATCTATAAATCTATATATCAGATTAATAGTGGATAACTAAAATGACAAAATACTCCTATATTGCATGTTTCGAAATGTTTTCTTCAGAATAATAATAGTTTTATCAATGGAATCTCATATATGTAGGTGCAAGATGAAGTACAAGAAACATCTATTACAATTTTACATCAAGAAACACTAAAGATACAAGAAACTTAGATTTAAATGTATCTAGATGCATAAACTAGCTGACCTCATTCAGTTTTCTAATGATTTTTTAAAAATATCTGTTATATCCTTGAGAAGTGTTACAATATACAAGGTTGTTACTTGAGGGTGAAAGAACAACAAATACGATAGTAGATGGAAAGAAGAAAGGGATATTGCAACAGAGAGTACAATAAGTGGATACATAGGGATTAGCAAGATGCCAGTTAATGCAGTGCTCACAATATATTGTTCTCTATATTAGTAAGTCCACATAGGGAAAAGTGGGTGTAGGATATTTTATTTCAACACCACAGAACTAATTTCCCATGAAATTCTGCTCAATAACATTTCTTTTTTGAGTCGAGGCACAATCATTTTTTCTTCTTTCTAATATTTTCATGTTTGACTCATTTTTGTGCTGGTGGTAGTTGTGGTGCTAGTAGGTTTTGAGGAGTTGGTACTTTTTTCATTGGTGGGGTTAGTGAAACTGGTACTTCTGGCATTAGTGGGGCTAGAGGAACTGGTATGTCAAAAACATCATACAACTCTTTCATCAGAATTTCTTCATTCCTTGTATGACATCTTTAGTATATCTGGACCTTAATTGTTTTAAATGTCTCTTATGTTCAAATTTTTAAACTTTCATTATATAGGTTACTCTGCCAAGTCTTCTAGGGATTGTTCCATCTTCCCAGTAATTCTTTCTACCTCTATAGTCTTTGAAAAAATCTTTGATTCCTGGCTTGAAAGAATTTTTCACAAAATTTTCTTTTTTCACACTTTTCTTTGTTGGACTCAGCTACAACATGTCAAATACCAAGTAAATTCTCCTCACAAACATCAGTTCAGCTGTTGACATGCCTGAATTTGTGTTTGGGCTAGGAGCGATTCTGTACACTGATAAAAAATTCCTGAGTGCTCCTCTCATCTGTATCCAAGCCATTGATTGCACTTTTTATTGCACTTTTGAAATTGTCCACAAATTTTTCTGCTTGGCAGTTGGATCTGGGATGGTAAGGAGAGGTTGCATTGTGGACAGAAATAAATTTTTCTGGTTTTTTATTTTTTATTTTTTTTCATTAGCTGGGACATGTACTTTATTGCAAAACAAGTTCTCGATTAGTTCCCACAAATCAAATAGCAATTTTCAATTCCCTTCCGGTAAACTATGTTCCATTGATGATTACTATATTTTTAGGCACCGAAACAAGTAAATAGACTGTTCAGCACATTTATAGTAATTGAGGATGTCAGGTTGTTACATTTGAAAATTTCTGGTTACTTAGAGTAGCTGTCCACAACTATTAGGTAGTAGTGATCGTTTAGGGGTCAAGCATAATCTTGTACAGTCTCGTTCATGGGACATCTGTTGTGGGTTATGCCTGAAATTTTACTGGTGGTGCCTTTACCATTAGTTGGCAAATTCTACATGCTTTCACAATTTTTTTGATATCCTGGTTCATCCTAGATCAATATGTATGGCTACACATTAAGATTTTCATCTTTAAAATACCAGGATGACCAATATGAAATTAATTCAGAATTTTCTTTTGTAGTAAAGAAGGCATTACTACTCTATCTGCATATAAGATCACATATTGAAAAAGGTGATATTTTAGATCCCTTTTTATATCTTTCATTCAGCCGTACTTGTTTTTTTTTTTCATTTTCCTAATAAATTTGTCTTTTTCTGCTTCTTTCTTGATATCTTCCAAAGTCACTGGCAATTCACAGATAGTATTATTTAGTAACATTGATAGTTCTTTTTCTTCTCTCAGGGAAGCTATTACCATGTTCTCTAAAGGCTCTGCAAATTTTGGGATTAGTCTAGACAAACCATCGGCATGTTCAAGCTTCTTTGAGGGTAGAAATTTCTTTTTAAAATCATAATTCAATAAAATTATTCCCACCACTGTAGCACATTAGCTGTGTGGGTAGGGACATCCTTCTTAGAGGCTTTGTGGTCCCATTTTTAAATTTATGGAGAATCACTGCTCCACTCTGGTAATTACTAGCATCAAGTGCCATGATTATTTCGCATTTAACATCAAAATGAACTAATGATAAATCTAACAACAAACAAAATTTTGTCTTCTTCGCACTTTTTTGACCAATTCCATTTTGCTCCCTTTTTTAGTAAGTTGTTCAAAAGGGCTCTAAGGTCACACAATGTTTGAGATGTAGATTCTGTAGTAGTTGGTCAAGCCTTAAAAATCCTGAAGATTAGTAATGTTGTTAGGTGCTGGCATGTTCTTAATGGCTTCAGCTCTTTCAGGGTCAAGCCTTCTGCCATTTTTGTTTGTTAATTGCCTCAAATACTTGATTTGTTTCATAAAAAATTTACATTTCTCTGAGTCAAGTTTGAAACCATACTCATCTATTTTCTGGAAAACTACCTTTATATGCTCTTTATGTTGATTGTTATTCTCGCACATAAGTAGGATGTCATCAAGTGCAGCTACTGCAAACTCTAACCCTGCCAATATGGTATCCATTATTTGTTGGAATAAACTTGGAGCAACTTTCAACCAAAATAGAAGTCTATTTAGTTTATAGAGGCCTTTATGGATATTTAATGTTAGTAATTATGTGCTTGTTATTCTTGCTCTTTAGTAGGATGTCATCTAGATAAGCAATGGTAAACTCTAACCCTGCCAATATGGTATCCATTATTTGTTGGAATAAATTTGGAGTGACTTTCAACTCAAATGGAAGTCTATTTAGTTTATAGAGGTCTTTCTGGGTATTTATTATTAATACTTTTAAGCATTTTTTGTTCACCTTTACCTGGAGGTAAGCTTCTGATACATCTAATTTTGAAAAAATTTTGACCCCATTTAGTCTTGAAAAAATGCCCTTCCGTGAAGATAAAGAGTATGCGTGGTCTTTCAGGCAATCGTTCAATCCAGTCATAAACATCGGCACATCCTCTAATTTTCTAGTTCTTTTATTTTTTTACATACATGGTCAGTGATGCCTAATCTGAGTATTCTACTTTAGAAATCACACCCATTTCTTCTAAACATTCTAGTTCATGGTTCACTAGTTCTAAAATTGAGAGAGATACATTTCTTTTTGGTTTAAACACTGGGTTTGTGTTGTCTTTTAATTCAAACTTTTCAATGGTTTTCATGCATTCTTCAGAGAATATGTGTAGAAATTGTTTTTTTAAATCAAAAATAAATTTTTCTGTTTCTTAATTTTTTCCATTAGCCAACACATCTACTTTATTGCAAAATAAATTCACGGGTATTTTCCACAAATCAAATGGCACAATCCAGTCTGTACAAACAGATTTGTTGTACCAGGTAGCACATAAGCACTGAATATGAATGTCTTTTCAAAAAGCGATATATTGCAGCTAAACTTACCTCTGATACACTTCCTGATACACCATGCACTACTTTTTCAGTATTTTTTAATGAAGGGTTACATATTTTTTTCTACATTTGTTCATTTATAATCGAAATATGACTACCAGTGTCCAAAAGTAGTTTCACAGTTTGACTATTTATCTTCATTTTTACATACTTTTGTTTCTCCCCATCTTTAATTACATTTTCAGACAGGACAACATTTACTTTAGTTATAAATATTGTCTTTTTTGGTTTTTTAGTTTATTTCTGCAGTGAGTGCTTTTGTGCCCAATATAGCCGTATACAAAACAAGCCTTATCTTTGAAAAAAACAGTCTTTTTTCAAATGTGACCGCCCACAGCCATCACACGGAGGTTGTTTTGCTTTACTTTTTGTAAATTTCTGTGCTTTAATAACCTGAACATGAACAATGTTTTTTTTCTCTCAATCCTCATGTTGTCTCATTTCATGTTTATCAATCTTTAGCACTCATCAGTTACTTTCTGCAGTGTTATTTCTGGATCTTGCTCCATTTTGGTCAATATACTGGATCAGATATCTTTATCCGCTGTTAGTCCATGCACAAGAATTAAGCACTTGGACATGTCACCTGACAAATTAACTAATTTACATAATTCATATTGTGAATTTACATTATCCATGTACACTCCCGATCAAAAATTTAAGACCACTTAAAAATCTTTAAAAAGAAATTTTTTTTTACAGATAGATTTTAAACTCCTCCCACTTAAGGTTACCAATACTACAATCTAAAAGGTTATGGAAACAAAAAGCTACATTCCAAACATTTTATTTAGAAATTTACATTTTTATAAAATGAGGCAATTTATACATGATCAAAATTATAAGACCAGAGACAAAAATTCTACAAAATTGTACAAAAAGTGTATGAAAACATTCAACAACCAAATTTAATAATGAAATCTATCTCCACTGCTTTTAATGACTTCAAAAATTCTGTCGAGCATGCTAGAAATAAGCGTTTTTATTAAGGTGCGGTGGATGTTGCTCCAGCGTCTGAAGATGGCTTCACGAAGTTCATTTTTTGTTGAATATTGTTTGCCATTTCGATAAACATCTCTTGTCATCCATCCCCAAACATTTTCAATTGGGTTCAAGTCCAGTGAGCATGCAGGATGTCCCAAGAGATGGACCCCATTTTCTTGTAGAAAGGTCAAGGTCCATCTTGCAGTATGGATTGCAGCATTATCCTATTGGAATATCCATCCATCCCCACACAAATGATGGCCCTCCATCATCAAAGATGGTTTTTGTAGCTTGTTAACACAACCAGCCACTCTCTGACGACCCTGCATCACCTGGAGCTCCATCGTCCCTCTGTAAGAAAAGACACCCCATACCATTAGGGACCCTTCACCACTATGATGTGAGAAAATTTTAGGAGACATGTTTTTGCTATACCAATATCGTTGAAAGCCATCAGGACCATCGAGATTTAATTTTTTCTCATCAGAAAACAGGACTTTCTTCCACTTCTCAACACCCCATGTTTGGTATTCACAACCAAACTTTAAGCGGTCCACCTTGTGATGTGGAAGCAGCTGAGGAATTTGTTTACGCTTTTTATTTACCATGCCTTTTTGTCTTAAGTTTTGTCTGATGGTTACGGGACTGCAATCAGCATCTGTGACTGCCTTAATTTGACTAGAAGAAAGTCCCCCGTCTTTCATAACAACCAGTCTTATTCTCCTACTCAATGCAGGAGAAATTTTTTTGGGCCTACCAGAGGATTTTGTTTTTCCATAATTCTCACTGTTCTTTAGAAAGTCACAGTTTTACTGCGATTTACCTTAGCTGCGATTGCCTGCTGTGACAAACCTTGCTTATGGAATTTTAGAATTCGAGAATGCTCAACTTCAGTAAGTTTGCTTGCTTTAGGCATGGTAACACCTTTACGCAGTGATTGCTAATCTCTAACTGAACTAAAAACATTGGAATTACCATAGATCTAACAATTTATACCCCTGGTCTTATAATTTTGATCATGTGTAAATTGCCTCATTTTATAAAAATGTAAATTACTAAATAAAATGTTTGGAATGTAGCTTTTTGTTTCCATACCCTTTTAGATTGTAGTATTGGTAACCTTAAGTGGTCGAAGTTTAAAATCTATCCGTAAAAAAAAATTTATTTTTAAAGATTTTTAAGTGGTCTTAAATTTTTTATCAGTAGTGTATACGAGGAAATCTTCATTTTCTTGTTTCATGATATACAAGCATTTGTATCTTGTATGAAACAAACTGTCTCATCCATCAAAGATTCCCAATAAAATCTTTATTGTCTCTTCAAAAGAGATTTCTTCCATTTTTTTTTTTTTGGTATTATAAGATCTGCATATTTGTATTTTCTTCTGTAACTAGTTTTTGTAACAACAAGGTGATTTTCTCTTCATCAAACCATTGCACACATCTTTTTGGGAAAAATCATTTAATATCTATTAAAATAAGCTGGGAAAGTGACACCATTTCCTGGGTCATATTTAAGTTCTGATAAAGAATTAGATATACCTTTGGCTGAAAAAAGTCTTGGACCTTGTTCTTTAATAGTACTTTAAGATAACACAGCTTCACAGAACAATTTTGGGTCTTTAGTTTGTTGTTTGCATAATTGCATCAATTCATCCTGAAAAATCTTTTGTAACTTTTTGAATTTTTCTTCTTGTTGTTGTAGTTGCTGCTGCTGCTGCTGCATGCCAGCATGTAAAGCCCTATAAAGTCATTTTGTAACAAATTTTAAACAAGTCAAATCTAACCTTATTCCTTTTCAAAAAAAATATACTTCTTGCCATTTAAAAAAATAGATCCTTAGAAATTCCAGATTTGTTATAGTTATGGTGTAAAACAGTCTGGTCAAATGCTTTTTGTAAGTATTTTCGACATAAATCCTTTGAATCCTCATTTGTCGCAGTTGCATCCTTGAGAAAAGTTACATTACAAATCTCCAAAGCAAGACACTGGGGAATGCTGTACTCACAATATATAGTTCTCTACATTAGTAATCCACATAGGGAAAAGAGGGTGTAGGATATTTTATTACAACAATATCCCACACTAAATAGTAGTCATTGTGTTAGGAAAAGAAATATATTGTATGGACACAAATTTATCATGGATGACTCCAAAATCAGTGTACTTTCAATACATTTTCACTTTGATAATTGCTCTTTTAATAAAAACTGCCTGTTAAGTCAAGTTTTAGATATATCAGAAGTGATGGAATTTGATAATGTAAACAGAATCTTAAAGTGAAAGTGCAAGTAGAAAAAAAGAAAGTAATGAATAGATATGCATGTGGTGTGACTGTTAATGGCTCAGAGTGGAATAAGCAAAATGAATTCAAATTTGGATCTAGTTTGCAGTGATTACTTTCATAGTAATGCCCTTGAAAAAAGGTATAAATCCATATTTTCTCTCTGAGATTAAATAGCAGGATAGACTGAAATCTCAAACTTTTTTATGGCAGTCATATGCTTTCCAGAAGTTAAATCAAATGTTAAGAAATAAGAAAATTCAATCATAAAAATAAAGTAAAACAGTGCTAAATGTTATGTAATATCACCACTTTTATATGAAAATGAATGAACAATTTCCTCATAAAGAGAAGATTTGAAGTAACAGATGTGGTTCTACAGAAAAATACTATGTGTGAAATGGGTAAGTTTTAAGAAAGATGGAAACAAAAAGTATAATTGTGCTTAGTATCAGATACCATGGATCAAACAGGTGAGCAACTGCAAGGTTTTGGAGAGGATGCAAAAAAAAAAATTATACTTAGCATCAGAAAGAAACAGTTGAGGTTTCTGAGATGCGTAATGAGGCAAGAGAACTTGAAGAATTGGATACTCACAGAACAGATTGAGAGAAAAAGAGTTGGGGAAAGCAGTGCGAGACATAGTTGATGGGCTTGAACAAGTGGATGGCAGAGCAGGATTTGAGAAAAATACCATGAGGAAAAGTGTTAAGAGCAATGAGGGACAAGGGCAAGTGGAAGTCCGTGATCACCTATGTCCTAAAAGAACACAGCAGATAAAGAAGAAAATCAATATTGCGTCTTTATTCTAATGTTTATTCTCACAAATATGGATGCTTTGTCAACCAAAATTATGTTATTAAGAATCTGCTTCTTTTTCTTAAAGACTTCTTGTAAGTTTTCATTTCTTTTTTGTTTCTTTTTAACTGTTATTTCATCATCTTTGGTGATAATAACAACAAAGTTGGGGACAATAGTCTGAATATAAGTAGTGTAAACAATGCAAACAAAAAGAAAACTTATAATTAACATCAGATAGAGACAGATGAAGTTTCTGGAATACATAATGAGGAAGGAGGGCTTGAGGAATTTAATACTGATGGGATGGATAGAGGGAAAGAGAGACAGGGGAAAAGCAACAAAAGACATACTTGATGGGCTTCAGCAAGTAGATGGTGTAATGGGGTTTGGGAGAGATACCATGAGAAAAAGTGTTAAGAGCAACAAGGGATAGCAAATGGAAGTCCATGACTGTCTATGTCCTGAAGGGACAAGGCACATAAAAGAATCAGAATCAGAAAAAGCATGTAATGGAACACATAATGAGGAAAAAGGGCTTGGAGAAACGGATTCTCACAGGACATACTGAAAGGGAAAAGGGAAGGAGTGAGTAAACTAGCTAACAAGCTTGTATAGATGGACAACAGAACAGGGATAGTAAGGGGTCAAATATTTCTTAGAGCTACTAAGGAGAGCAAGTTTAGAAATGCTATGATTGCCCTCATTCTGAAGAAGAATTATTAGAAAGACTGATAATGATGGAACCACTGCTAATGAATTAATTCTAATAAAACATGAATTTTTTCTAACCTAAGTTCAAACATTTCTTATGAGATAAATTGATGTATTTATTGTTAATGGACAACAATGATACTTCTTTAAATATAGAAACTTAATATCAACCAGGCTTTGTTTGGAATTTAAATTCTTTAAATGTTTAATCTAATTAGAACTACTGCAGCTATTTCCATGTTAAGTGAGAAATGCAATAAATTGTTGTTAAATTCAGTTGTAATTTGTTTCTTCTGGTTAAAAAATTCAGTAACCAAAGGACAAATTTGCAGCACCAGCAGTTTGTTCTCATTTGAAGAAATCTCCTTGAACTATGTTCATTATCTAATCTACTTTAAAAGACTTGTCACTCATGAGAGACAATAACTTGAAATTAAAAATTTCTCCTTCACATCTTCCACTTGTGTTATTTAAAGGATGATTAAGAAATCTCGAACATTATAAAGATTTAAACAAAAAAAAATTAAAAAAATGTTTCATGAAAAATAATTAAAATCAAATATAAATAAATTAATGAATAAATACAAGTCACAGCCAAAAAGAGAGAAGAGAAAGAGAAACTGTAGTGAACTGTGTAATGTCATAATGAACAGAACGATTTTAATTTAGAAATGCATCAATCAAGAATTTCAATGTTAGGACACTATTTGACAAGAATCCATAGATTAAAAACAGGTATAAAAAAAGTCAAGAGGATAACAACTAAAGAGAAAATATCAGGGACCTAAAAATAAGATCAACAACTACAAAGTAATCTTCATAAATCTTACTAAAAATCAAATAAAATCTTTTAAAAGAATTTCCAAAATGATCTTTCATCAGTCGATTAAAATCAAATTCAGCCTTGGGGATCTAAGAGAGAAAGAAAGTTAAAATCTTTTAATCATGCATATAAGAAAATGATAAAAGTTGGAAATAAAAATATTAACAAAAGGTGACAACCTTAAAAAAAAAAATATCAACTATGTGTCCCCCACTTTAATGTCATTCAGCTTGAATTCTCAGAACTTTTTTTTCCCCCTCTTTAGAATTTTCAGCTTTGGGAATTAAAAACAACTGGAAAACAGAACTTTGATTTCATTGGTTCTCTTAAGTAATTTTTCATATTTTTGATTAGGATTATTTTTCATACTTTAAAGTCTTCTTTCTTTTAAGAATTTTTAACATTTCCATCAAAGTTACTGTCCTATATTCCAAATTATATAATTTATTCACTATTTTCTTTTTTACACCCACTCATTAAGAAACAGTTTAACATTGGTGTTACAGTTCATCTGCAAAAGATGTTCTTTTTTCATTCATTTTCAAAACCTGAAATGAGCAACCAGATTAATAAAAATACTTTTTGCAAATGATGGTTGCTTGCAAAAAAGATAAATCATACAAACAAATTTATAAAATATAATAATATATTTTTTTTTATTACTACTACATCAGATCTGAGGATTTGTTGCACAAGGAAAGATGGACACATCTCTTCAACAATTTTAACCAATATTAAATAACTTGGTATAATATCCAATAAGAATAAAACAGAATGTCTGGAGAAAGATACTCTTCAGAACACATATATTTTCTGGAGACCAAGTTTTGAAATTAAAGAATTTTTTGCATAATGTTTAATTTAGGTGACTTTATTAGCCATTTGTAGATACATTTAGTAGGATCCAATATTAAAATTATCTTAAGTTGCTTAAATCTCACAGATAAATACTTTCACTGTTATTTATTGTGTGAATTTGCATTTATGGGATTATCTCACCTTGTCTGCCAAGAGACTTTTCTTAACCTACCCCATCACTACTTGTATAAAGTAGTATAAAAAGAATGCTTGCAAACTTTCTCTTTTTTTCTTGTGCTCTTCAGCTACAGGATGCCATAGTGACAAGTCATATCTCATTTCCCTCTGGAAAACTTCTTAGACCCTAGGTATACTATGTGTCACACAATACAATCTTTTTTCTTAAAAACATAGCCTTGTGCAACCACAATAACGTTTCCACGATAACCTATCACATAAATATATAACTCTCTCTAACACAAGAAAATATAATAGTTTAACAAACAAGACAGCACCACTACAAACTGATAACTCCTATAATTAACTGGCAAACTTAATGCAATTACAATTTTGAAAAATGCATTTTTCTCTTCTTTTTAATGTTACACATAGTTCTGTATGTAAGTATGTATAAAAATTTTTAGGGGTACAAAATTTTATTAAAGCGATTAGAACAGGCATATTAAACATGAGAAAACTAATAACAAAAAAGAAGGGTAACAAAATTATAATACTGAAATACAATATGATTAACAAAGAGACAGTGGACCTGGTTTATCAAAGTTAAATTGGACAAAAAATGTGCAGTGATTAAAAATGAACACCAAAGACCAAATGATTTATAAAAAAAATATAACACAGGATATTTACCTTTAAGCCTACCTTTGCTTACAGAGCTGGTTGGTAGGACTTAATGTAAACATATTCCAACACCTTCAAATAAATTTAGAATTAGCCTTCCTTAGTACTGAGAACAATGGTGATATTACTTTTTTGTTACCCCCCTTTTTTCTTATTAATTTTTCTTCTTGTTTTAACATTTTTATTTATTTATTTATTTATTTGCTTCAGAATATAAAATTTCTACATGTATTGAACTCATTTTTGAGATTGTTAATATTTTCTACTAAATGCCATAACACATTACTGGAATGTCTCATCAGATGTGCGATGTGGCGTAGTGGATATCGGCTCGGAACGAGAAATCGGGAAACCGAGTTCGAATTCCAGTTGAATTCCTTGCATTCACTTACACGCAAATACCCTTGGGAAAGGTATTAATCTGTCTATTCCTTCCAGTTATGGGTTAAATAGCAGGACAGATTGGGTTCTATAGCCTTGGTCGGCAACCAATCTACCGCAGAAAGCAATGGCAACCTACTGCGGGATAATCTTCTGACCAGTCAGTCATGTCTCTTTCGAGACATGATCGCCCAAAGCGTGTATCGCGCATGGCACTTAACTGACTGACTCATCAGATGCTACTTCTTGATTCCAACTTCATGTGACTTACTTTGACAGATTGACCCAAAGATTGATAATAAATATACTTCACCTCAGAATCTAAGGAATAATTAATGTCTGAATGAGTTCATTGGCTGTTTTTGTTTAATGGCATATCAACCTCTATGGGTTATTTAATGCCAAAATCTAAATATTTTGTAAAAGTTTTTTTTTTTTTAGATATAAATGATTTTGTGATACAAGTGTTAGTAATTAACCCACAGCTAGGGAAGAAGTGGATTCATACATTTCCTAAAGGTATTCGAATATTAGTTAATATGATGAACTCAACAGAGATTGGAACTTGGCTATCTAATTAACAATTTCAAGCCATTATCCAGTATACCACCTGCCCATCTAAGCTTACAGCATCTGGTATTCTTAAGTGTTACCCATCTAGGTATTGACCAGGCTCGACATTGCTTAACTTCAGTGATTATATGGGAACTGGTGTTTTAATATGATGTGGGCGTAAGCCCTAAATACCTGAAAGTCTGATATATACTCAGATATAAATGTCAGTAGATAATTCTCCAGAGAGCACTCAATAGGGTTCATTCTTTCAACCAATTTTATTTTATTTTGATGTAGGGTTTTGTAGGCAGATTTTTAAGAAAACATTAAATAACAGAAGAAAATAACATCTACATTCTGTATACAACTGCACTTCAATCAATATCTGAAAAACATTACAAATTATTTTTGCTTAAATATATATGATCAAAAATAAATATCAAGAGATACTTTAATTTTTATTCCTCTATTTAGTCATTTGTGTTGAAAGTATCATCAAAGATGAAAAACAAAATTTAAACCCATTTACAGATAAGTAAATGTAAGCTTCTTAACAGATTTTATGTATGAGGTCTCTTTCTGTTTGAAACTTTTTAAAAGGAACACCTCTCTTAAAACGCTGAAGAAGATGGTGAGATAAAGTGTGTAGATCTTACATAGTTGTAGGTTTGTGTGTATGTTTTAGGTGAAGATGCATGTCTAATATGTAAACAAAGAAGATAGAAGAAGCATACAAAATATTTTATGGTAATTGTAGTGAAACAAAGTTAAATATCTCTTGAGTATATCCATTTTCATTTTTGGTTCAGAAATAATTTATGGGAAGTAAGGATAAGAATGCGTAAAGATGATCAAGCTTAAAAGAGCCTCATGCTGAGTTGGGATAGCCAAATCTCTACTTTGTAAGTAGGCTGCTAGAACACATCTGAATGACATCATTTGAAAGTGGAAATCCGAAAGTGGGGTCATAAAATCACATATATGTGCAAAAAAACTCTTTCATAAAAGTTTAAAAGAATGGCCAAATTATAGAATTGCCATGAAATCTGATATAGTTTTATAAATAAATCATGATTGTTACAAACAAGAATTTTCTTTTATAATCTATATAAATGATTTTTTTCTGGCCCATCAACTTAACACCTGGACACAAATTATTTAATTAGCACAGATACAGTTGTTCACTTTAAGTTTAGGCAATCCTTGACAAAGTTACTTTGTATCCTCCTGAGCTTATTCTAGTTTATTGTCTGGTGGTAAAACAACTTTGTATTTGGTTATAATTAATGTTCATTTAATTTTTTATGATAAATAGTGTTAAGTATTATTACAATTAGGGCAAAATTGGTTTTAAAAAAAACAAATGGAAACCCTGATCTAATGACATGATCTGATGACATAATCATAGTATGATCATAGTTTATTAACAATTATCATATTATTTTATCATATTTACACCTGTTTTCATTGTTTCTTATTTGTCCCTACTGATTACCATACTCTTTTCTTCTTTCCTTTCTAGCAGTCTTTTTTATCTGAACAAAAAAAAAAGAGAATTTTGTGTTCCAAAATTTTGATGAAGATTGGACATTTAGCTATTTCAAAATAAAGCACTTTTGAAAATGCATTTACTTAATTTGTTAAAAGACCATTTCAGCAAAGAATGTTTAAAATATTAAACATCAGTAAAATAAGGAACCTGGTTTAAATAAGATAATTTCTCTATTGTTTCTTCTTTAAACATCCAGACTAGGACAGCCTTCTGAACAGAGTACTCTGATGTCAAGACAATTTATTATAGTACATTTCAAATCGTGGCCTTCTTCCAAGATATTGCATAACTGTCTCGCCCACTTTCTCCAAAAGGTTGCCAACCCCTGATCTATAACTTCACAGTTTATCAACATGTTGTGTCCTGGTTAGGGGCCAGAAATAATGACACAAAATGGAAAAAGAGTTAAATGAATATATTACAAAGAACAGTAGTACAATCAGATAAAACATGAGAAAAACACCAGCATGACTGTTTTGGTACAGCTGTCAGAGGCGTGTGTGAATAGACGTCTCTCTGCATCACTCTCTGCAAAGCACAACTGCTGCTTATATATAGTTTGAAAGGGTCCATGTGCCAATATGAGTAATTCACCATAACAAAACTAAAATGTAAGTTTTAAAATAACTGATTTATTGAGATAATGAAAATTTGCAAACAAGCTTTGGTAAAAAACCTTAAAAGTTTACAATTTGGTAAAAAAACTTATCAACTTCCTATGATATGGGTGCTGAAACATCCTTAGCCCAACTAAGAACTCCTTCAAAAATATAATAAATTAAATATATAAGTAAAATAAAATTCTGATGTTTAATCATTTGATCAGATTCTTGGACGTGCACTGAGCCACAAACTTGTCAGCATCCCTCACACAAATGCCTGCAGTCATGAATACAATATTTAACAGGATATTTGACTCCATAAATCAACCAATTGGAAACAAAACAAATGACTCATAAAGAGAGATTTCCTTTTGAGGATTGTACACGTGGACTGGCTGTTTTCTTTTTAAAACTGAAAAATACATATAAAACAATCATAATTGTTCAGTGAAACCATTTTTGGCTTGAGTGTAAATACATGTAAAATAATCATGTCTGCTCAGTGAAACCATTTTTGGCTTGATTGTAAACACTAGTTTCTGACTGGCTGATTAGTAATATGAACTCAACATATTACTTCAACCACGCCTCTGTATTCAGTCATCAGTGAATCATGGCTACCTGTCTAGAGAAGAGAGAAGAGGCACAAAAGTGGGGAATGAATTGTAATCAGTTCTAATGCCATGATCAGTGAATGGATACTAATGATTAATTTCCTCAAGATTTCAATATTATTCTGGGGTGTTTTATCAGTAATTTGTAAAAACTTTTCAAGCAAGTTGGAACAAGATTATCCCATGTAAATATTATTCTATAAATATAATTATTTATTGTTCTATAATGAAAATTTGATAAGTAGAAATATAAATTGTTATTATGACATTAATTCTATAATTCAATAAATTTATATAAAGTAATTCACTGTAGAGTTCTCCTTAAAGTATGATGCACTTAAAACAATTATGAAATGACTGACTCACTAGTTTAACAAATTAATGTACCTACGTTCAATTCTTTCAAATGTTTTGAGTATTATGATAATATACAAATTTTCTATCTATCTATCTATCTACCTATATATATATATATATATATATATATATATATATATCTCACAGCTTGACATTTCTACAGAAATGCACCTCTGCATGAAATAATCATTTTTTCAAAGATTATTTTTTTTCTTCTTACTATAAAATAAGAACTCCAGATCATGATTATAAAAAAAAGTATTCTAATTTTCTAAATTCTAAAAGCAGTCCGTTTATTTCTTATAAAAGTGCATTTCTATAGAAACAGCAAAAAATTAACTACAGTTTAGAAAAATGGAGACAGAAAGGAAACAGAATAGCTATAGATATTTGTTTCTTAACATTTCCATGACTAAAATGAATTAGGTGCCATTCAACATTTGAAACTTTGTAAGTAAGAATATAATTAGTCATGTGGTATGAGCATATTTTTTGCCAGATTAGGAGAATTTAGTTTAGTGCTTGTTGAGTTATTATTAAATTCTCTACAAAAAACCAATGTAGTGTACCAATTTACATGCCTATTCACAGATTGCATCTCTGATACTAATCAAAAACCTAGTACATATATTGTTTTAATACAACCACGCTCTCCCATAGACTTACATGTCATCTTTCTGATCAGAGTACGATTAAACAACATTTCTCTGAAAAACATAAACATGTAGGTAATATCAGACAGATTTTGGTCAACAATACGGTGATCCTTACTCATACACACAGTAAGAGGAACCTGCAGATATTGGAGGCCATGTACATCAAATCAAAACAACCAACACTCAATAAAATCAACTTTAAAACAGGAAATAACATATTACATTGCATTTGACTAGATGGTTTTGTTGTCATTTTGTGCTATCCCGTGGTGTGACATCATAAAACTGCATCACAAACTTAAGAACTGTGTTTATTATTTTTAGTAACTATTGCCATTGCCAAGCGGAGTTTTATGTCAACACAAAATAAAATCGTTGGTGATGGTGGATTTTATAATATTTCAGTTTAAACAACCTCTCTGAATATGGCTCATGTGAGACAGAAGCTTAGAAGAAAACCAATAAATAATTATCCAAATGTTGGAGAATTTTTGTCTTTATTTTCAACTGAAATTAAAGCAAAAATATGATGTTTAGAACGGCTCATGATTAAACATAATAGACATTCATTGTCTCTTATATTTAACAATATATATATATTATCTAGTATCCTTATTTGATAGTAATCTATATATAAAATTCTGTAACTTCTGTTAGTCTGTCAATTCATCCATCACACCCTGTAAAATAGCTTTTCATTGACCAATTGATACCAAATTTTGGGGAGAAGTACAAACAGGTAAGAGTGTACAAAATACAGCTGGTTTTACTAGGATGTTTGGCTTAGTACAATAAATTTTCATTCATTTTTTGGAAAACTTAAGTTTTATCATTTAACATACAAAATAAAATTTTAAAAACAATTTAATGATTAAAATAACAAATACTTGTTTAATAAAATGCAATATTGATCTTCATCTTTGTTGCCATTTGTACAACATTTCAGACATTGTATGCTCCGGTGTTCTTCAGGTGGTAGGAATTTCAAACCGAACCCTTTATTACAAGGGCCAAAATGTTGTACAAATGGCAACAAAAATAATGGCAATAGTCCACATAATGTAAATAATGTAAATACTATCTCATCTCAAAAATATAGACAAATACTCGTGCAATATTGATTTTACATATATTTTATTCAAATTTCTATATATTTCCTTCTAGTAAAATATAAGTAGCATGCATCAGCATGTTGTAAAAAATTTCTATTATAAAAAATTTAAAAAAAATGTTTACGTCTTGGAGAGGTACATTTCTTCATATTATTCTTCTCTCTCTCTCTCTCTCTCTCTCTCTCTCTCTCTCTCTCTGTATTTCTGGACTGCCATAATATGCACCAAGTTTTTATTCTTTTCACATTCAAGTGAACATCATCAAAAGTAGCCGATTATAAAGGCTTTATGTATCCAACTGAATAAAGTTTAATTCTCTGTCAGTGAAGCACTATTAATGGTATACTTACTTCCTACACGTGTGTGTATATATATATTTACACTAGCAGTATAACCAAGCATTGCTCGGGTGTAATGAAAGCTTTAAAACTAATCCATAGTCCAGCCTAAAGAATATTTGTGTGAAGTTTGGTGAGAATCGGATAAAAATTGTGGATTTGTATAAAGAATATGCAGATAGATAAACAGACACACACACAAACATCTTGCCTTTGATATATATATATATATATATATATATATATATATATATATATTATCAATTTTCTGCACTATTGTAAGAAATGCAACCTTGAAACTTCTGAAAATTGTTTCTTATGTCTTTGTCTATGAGGGTATCAAATTTGATTAAAATTGGACCACTCCTTCTATAACCTGATTTTTTCAATTATCGATTTTTGATATTTATTGGAGGTACCTTGACACAAAACCTAGCTAAGAGCACTCGCAGACGCTTATAGTACACCTGTGTAAATTTTCAAGAAAATCGGTTCAACCATTTTGGAGTCTATAGGTAACGGACACACACACACACACACACACACACACACAGACAAAGTTCCATTTATAAATAAGTTTATATTTAGATATATATATAGACAGAATGTATGAGGTCTCATCACAGTTGCACAGTATTCAACAATATCAACTGAATATGAGATAAATGTAGACAATTTAAAATTGATATTTGTTTATTATTTCCGAAATTAATCACATAAAAATTAGATGACACAGACTAAAACTTACTCTGAAACCCCCTTTTCTAAGTCAACAATAACTTTCAGGTTTTACTGAAATAAAAATTACAACAACACTAACTGAATTTAAAAAAGTGACTGAGAAAGGAAAATATGATTATTAGTGATATACTATAACTTTCTTACGCTATTTGCATTATTCAGACTATTGTCCTCATCTTGGTTGCCATTTGTACAATGTTTTGGCCTTTGTATGCTCTGGCCTTCTTCAGGTGCAAGAAATTTTTAAACGAACCCTTTATTATGATCACTGGGTTATATCATTCTCATTTTGTGAAGCTTCTTTTGGTAGTCATAAGTTATCTCTCTCTAACCCAATTCTCTAAGTTACTTGATCACCACCTCTGTAGCCTGGTATTGAACTCAAGTCACTGGAACTAACCAATGTCTATATCCATTAGGTCACACAAGATGTTACTGGGAGTGGAAGTGAATAAGGTGACTTTAGTGAGAAATCAGAACAACAAAAAACAGGTTTCAAAAAGACAGATGGCAATTGACATTACGTTTAAACTTTTTTAGATCAAAGGTAACAGGGAAGAAAGAAGCCAAAAAACAGTTCCACAGATGAGAAATACAAGAAAAGAAATTATTAGGACTTATGGTTACATCTAAGCTTCAGGCAAAATGTTTGGGCTACCCTAATTTCTTAAAATGAGTTATTTTTGTATTTTTTAAAGTAAAAAATAACATTTAGGCAACTAAAGTGTATTTGCTTTATTTTCACAAACAAATATGCTCTTAACTATAAAAAATACAGCAACATGAAATTTTTTTATCAACAAAATTACCTGCTTTTTAAATTTTTGGCATTTTTCCAACAGTATTTTGAAAAGAAAGATAGCAGACCTTTCCTAGCAGTTTTCAAGCCCTGAAAAAGTTTACTTATTCTCTGAATATTCTCTTTGAGCTCTTCTTTGTTTCTTATTTTTTTAATTTTGACATACTTTAGAAGAAAGTTCAGGATTATTATTTTGTTGAAAGGTGACATTTTCAAATTATGCATAAACCAGATGGTATAGCATGTCTTTGCAAAATCAGATGATATTGTTCTTTTTCCATGGTTCCCTTAACCTGAATCAATTCTCCAGCCCTCTCTTCCTTAAGACTCCCCACATCATAAAAGACTCAACACCATGTTCAAATGTTGGAGCCACATATTCATCATTCTTTTCCCTAGTTTTCTCCTTTTACTGACAAAAGATCAAATTTGAACTCATTTGTCTACAATACATTTTGCCATTTTTGCAATGTCCACTCCTTATGCTCAAAACAATCTTCACTGCTTGTTCCCCTTCAGTAATGGGGGTTTCTGAATGGTTATGAACCCCATGAGACCTGCGGATCTAAGTTAATTCTTCACAGTTGAGAGCAATAATTCTGCCAAGAGAAATTAAGTTCTGGAGCATTTTTCGTTTGTGGTAAAAAATGACAAAAAACCAGGCCAGAGTTGTTTCTTTTGATTTTTCTTCTTTTTCTTCTTCTTTGGGTTCTTCCGGTGTTTTGGATGCTCTCACAGCTGCCGCAACCTGTTCCATGTCTTTTAAGATGTTTTTGGCTCTGACTAGAAATTCATCAATTCTCAGTGTGTCCAATCTTGAAGACACTCGTAGGAGCTGACTGGTGTGGTTGGGAAGTCCTGCCAGGAAGGCGCATCCCAGTATGCAGTCCATTGCTCTACCAAACAACACCACCAGCCTTTGAAAATTGACCAGGTAGACATCCACCATCTCACCCTGAAAACACATTCAGCATTCTCAAACCATTTGACGACAGTTAGGCCCGTGGGGGAGCCGTCAAATTCTGGGATCAATTTTAGATTCAACTTATCCATGGCTGAAATAGCTTATGGCAAAAAATGACAAAAAAAACATGTGAGAGTTGTCTCTTTTGTTTCTTCTTCTTCTTCTCTCTAAGAACCCGAGCACGGTTTGCAAGAAAAAACTTTCTTCCCCCCAGTTTAAAAATAGAAACAGCTTGCTTTATACAGTCGAGGATGACCATAATATGCATACGAATGACGAGACAACAAGATTTCATATTAGCTGTCCAAGACCGCATGGCATAAAACATGGGTGCCACCATTTTGGTTCTTTTTTTAGCAGCTGGATTTTACACGACAGCCGTTTTCACAATTTTCCCCATATCCTTCTATTTCTTTTGCTGTCAATAATCAAATGTAGGTACCTCCACTCATTTTTCTATACCTACATTTAAATTGAAATTTCAATAATAAATAAGTTATCTTCAAGCTTTAAAATTAGCTTTAATTGAAAGCCAAGGGATTAAATTTACTAATTCTAGTAAGCAAAATGCCCTGGTTTATTTTAAACCAAAATTATACTGATTGAAATCAAAACTTCTAAATATAAAAAAAATTTTTTAAATTTCAAATTTTCCGTCATTTTTCACCGATTGTAAACAGAAGCCAATTCTTGGTTTTAAAAAATCTTACAAAAATAAAATACACCTTGCTGACACATTTTCTTCAAAGTGCCGAATTTAAATTTATTTTATGTTGACTTCAAACAAGAATTACTTGCTTACTGCTTGAAAAATGTTTAAAAAAGCATTCCTTAATTACGGTAGCCCTGTTATAACAGCTGTCTACACTTTATCAGCATCTTAAGAGCAGCCCACAACTAATGATTTCGTATCCAGCCAAAAGTATGGAAGATGAATTTAGTATAAATCTTATTCATGCAAATCATTTTTTTAAATTTTTAACTATGTTAAAATTAAAAATGTAACACAGTTTTCAGCAATTATCCAATATTTGATGAAATTTTAGTCAATTTAGCTTTGTAGGCTTACATTTGAAGATGTTTTATAAAGAATAAAAATTAAAATAATATAAAACTTTCTTTTAAAAAAATTTACAATTTAATAACAATGAAAATTATGGGAGAGGTAACTCAATAATTTATAAAATATTATGGCATTTATTAATATTTATTTTTAATATCTATTTTTCATATTATTTTTAGGTACCTCTACAAATTATGACTTTCACAATTATTATTTTTTTTTTAATAAAATTAGAAAATTGGGAATTAAAATGTAAAAGTTGCTTTAAATGTTTAAGAAATGACTTGCAAAAGAGGCTGTTGAATTTTATAAACATCTTGAAGAGACTTGAATCAGAATCAAAGTGGGGTTTCTGTAGTTTTCCAGGTAAGAGGAATAATCCAAAACACTTGTTAACTTCTTAAATAAATACAACCCCTATAGAAACTTGCTATGACCCCTATGGAACATTGTACTTAAATGAACATATTTATTTATACATAAAAAAAAAAATTTTTTTAATTATTTTAAAAATACAAGAGGTGAAAATTTTTTATTAATTTTTTTATTTTTTGATTAGCAATATAATCATCAATTCTTAACTAAAAAAAAAGGACAACAGGTCTTTAAAAGATTTTTAAAATATTTTTAAAACTTTATGAATAATTATAATAATAAAAAAAAAATGAAAACAATTCTTTTAAAATTTTATTAGTAATCAAAAAAAATTTTTCTTCAGACTATAATGTCCTTAATTATTAATATTATTTATTCCAGCAGTTAAAAGCTTATCCAATTAAATTATACCTGAGTTTTATTGCATTTTTATTTTACTATTTGGAGCAGATTTTCGGATAGTGCTGAATAATTTAAATAAAAAAAATAGATGATTTATATTCCCCGATGAGTTCTGCATTTAACTAATAAAAAAATAATTTGCAGAAATTAAAATTTGTTAAAATTTCATGAATTTACATGGAAGGGGGCGATAACAGAGTTTTAAAAAATTTTCATCAATATTTCAAAAAAATAATAATTTCAAAAATAATTTTATTCATTTGCGAATAAGTACTGAAAGGTTCATTAAATCCGACAATTATTTGGTTTTTGTGAGAATTTCCAAATTAATGTGTTTGTCACCGAAAAAGTGAGTTACATAAAATTTACGTAATTGATTGTAAACAGTCGTAAGATGTTCTGCCACGCTAACTCAAATTAAAACGAAATTTTCTGCCAAAGTTTCGAACATGTTAAAAGGGATTAGAAAATTTTATAAAATAAATAAAAATTACTTTGATCTTTCCTCTTAATGATATTATAAACATTTTGATAGAAAAAGTTTGTTTTATTAAGTGTTGAACCTTTTTAATTCATAATGAGCTGGATTTTTTGTGACGTAATGGAGGTACCTAGTCAAGTGTTTATCTTACTCAAGTCATCACTTTTGATACTCTAGCTCCTTTTCTGTCAACATTTGCATGAGTGCATTTATGTTCTGTTTCTGGTCTGTTAGATATGTCACTTTGCTTCTCCATAGCAGCTTGTGTCAGCTGCTCCTTACCTGATTTGAGTTGTTTGGCCAGGGTTCCTTTCCATGTGGACCAGTTGACTGCCACACTCTCTCATGACTTTGTGTTGATGCCCTTCATGTCACATTTTACAATGTCATGATACTGCAGCTGCAGCCGCCCAGTGAGTTTTCTTCCATAGGCCAGCTCTCCATACAGGAGGTATTTTGCGACCATCTGATATGCCGTGTACATGGTCTAGCCAGTGGAATCTATGCTGTTTAAGGAGTGTGAACATGGTGAGCAGACCCATGATAGACAGAACCTCAGTGTTGGGCACCTTGTTTTGCCATGAGATACCCAATATGTGGTGGATACTTCTCACATGGAAGTTGTTTAGACACTTGTCTTCCTTGGCGTATATGGTCTGTGTCTTGCTGCTGAAGACACAGGCTTTGTACACTGCCATCTTTTTCTTCACTATCAGATTGGAGTTATTCCAAACACATGTTGTGAGGCACACAAGGTTTGTTGCTGCCTTCTCAATTACCTTGCCAAGCTCTACATCCAGGGAGAGGTTGTCAGTAATAGTAGAGCCAAGGTAGGCAAACTGATGGACTGCATCTAGTTCATAATCATTGATAGTGATGACCAGTGGTGCAGCAGTACCTTGACACAGGACACTTTTCAAGCTAATGGTCAGCCTATAGCATCTGTAGGCTTGAGAGAAAGGATCTATCAGTGATTGAAGTTCACGCTGGGTGTGGAATGCTAATGCTGTATCATCAGCAAACAATATGTCTGACAAAGACTTTTCATAATTTGATCTTGACTCTGAAATGAGCAAGATTTAAAAGCCTGCCATCTAATCTCATATGCAGGTAAATCCCTTCTCATAATGTGCCAAATACATGCTTCAGAAGTAGCGCAAAAAAGATTCCAAAGAGAGTGGGAGTGAGAACACAATCCTGTTTGACCCCACTGCAGATGTTGAAGGGCTCCAAGGTGCTGCTGTTGAACTTCACAGTCCTTCTCATGTTGTTATGAAAGGACTCAGTCAAGCTCTGCAGCTTGTGTGGGCAGCCAATATTGGACAAGATTCTGAAGAAGACCTCCCTGCTAACAAGAGCTAATGCTATGGTCAGATTGATGAAAGCAATGTACAGGGGCATCTATTGTTCTCTGCACTTCTTCTGAAGCTGACAGAACAAGAAAATCATGTCTACTGTTGATCGTTCTGATCAAAAGCCACACTATGACTCTGGGTAAACACTTTTGGAAAGTTTCTGCAGACAGAACAAGATGACCCGAGCAAAGACTTTGTCCACAATACAGAGTAGAGAGATGTCTCTGTAATTGCTATAGTCACTTTGCTCACCTTTGTTTTTGTAGAGGGTGATGATCATAGCGATAGCGTCCCTCATGTTCTGTGGTACAGCTCTTTCTTTTCAGCACTGGCAGAGAATTTTGTGCAGAGAAAGCAGTAGGATAGTTTTGCAGTGGTTGATAAGGTCGGAGGAATTCCATCACTGCCTGGAGCTTTTCCTGTGGGCAAGCTCTTGATGGTTTTCCTTCCTCTAAGTGAACTGTATATATATATATATATATATATATATATATATACAGGATGTATCAAAAAATACTTTTACAAACTTTCAGAGTGCTTTCATGATACCAAAACATAGTAAAGTTTCTATATAAACATATGTCAACAGGCTATTGTTATATGACAGCACAGCAACTCATGAAAAATGCTCAAAATGTTCTTTACATGCTACTACACACACATCACATTTACATGCACATGTCATATCATTGACTGGCAAAAGTACTCCTGTGGTGAATGATTAGAGAGCAAAAGACCCTGAACATATTACAAATATTACACATACAGGAGCAGTTCTTGAATTCCCTCCATGTGCTACTATAAGGAGAACAACATGCTAGAGCCACTTGGTGTGTACTGATATCTGGATTGTCTTCATGGTCAGGTATATGAGCAAATCTTGTTTTTCTCGGTCCATAGTTTGTAGTGCCAAACATACTGTATGAGCAACGCAACAATAGACAGCAATAAAGGTTAGATGACTTGGCTGCTTTTGACTTGGAAACATGATTAGTTATACAGCCTTATGATTTGATCAGCTTTATGTAAAATCATGTCTGCCTGTTCATAATATGAATATCCTGCCACTGTTAAATGGAACACTTCTCAGTCAAATCACTACTACAAAAATAAAACACTGAAGATAGACTAACCACAAAAGTATATGAATAACAAATGTAACCTAGTCTATATTGCAACACAGCACCATCTATAATAAACTTTCTTTAAATTTAAGAACTCAAAAATGTAAAATTTGCAGACAGGCTTATATGGAACTTTGTCCTTGTTTTGGTGTAAGGAAGCCATCACCAAAGATTGTAAAAGTATTTTATATATATATATATATATATCACCCAGGTTCATATTACACAATATCATATGGTGCATGTGGGTAACTAATGAGTGGCTAAAGTCACCTGTATGCAAAAACAGATTTCCTCACTTTCTTATATTTGACTAGCTGTACATTTGTTTGTTTTTAACCCTGTATGTTTTTTACAGTAAGAAACTTGTATACATACACACAAGCTTCCTCCCTTCCTTAACAGCAGAATATACTGTAAATTTTTGGATCAATTATAGATATTTTAAAACTTTTAATGATCATAAATAACCAGAAATTCCCCACTGATTTTCATCAACAATTATTTTTTCCAAATTTCTTAAAAACTAAGACAAAAATTTCTTTCATTTTCTTTTTGGTTATTTGATACAATCTTTTTTATTGCCTCAAAAGACTGCACCCTCTAATAATAATAAGAATTAATCATAATAAAAGAGTTAAAACACAAAATAGTTACTTTAAGTATAGAAAACCAATACATATAATTAATTTGGGTGTACTTGCATTTTTGGCTTAATTTGTTTTGAAAGGATTCATGAGAGTTAATGTTTAACAAAATCATTTATTATTCAAATAATTTGCATTTTCTCCTTTTATTATATTTCCTCATTAATGTGTTATGTTTCAGTGGAATTCTTAATAAAAGTTTATTGACTCTTATACTTCACTTTCAATGTTAATAACTTTCTAACCAACTGTTTTTTCAGAATGTTTTTCAGATTAAATTTAGCTGGTAGCATTTTCTATTTCATTATTTTATTTCTCTTTTTTTCTTCAATATTGGATACAAGTTCCTTTTGACTAAATAATCTGAAATTAAAAAATCAGCATCTTTTTTTTTAATGTTGTTGAAAATCTTATTTAGAGCTCATAGAAAAGCAAGGTAAAACTATATAAATGAGGAGGGATAAGTATTTCTGAGCATATTTATACACTGGCTTCTCTAAACACAGGAGTATCTTCATATTATATGTAAAGCATTTAACTTAATATATTTTTAAAACCATTTAAAAATCTCTATTACAATACTAAACATTTAAAATATTGAATTATTACACTATAAAAAGAACTGAAATCTGAAAATTTACTTGATTTTTATAGTTAGCTAAATTATCTCATTAGATTTTTCTGTTTATAGATACTCAACATCATTTTCATCTTACAGCTAATTTTGTTACAGTATAATGCAGTAAGCTTGTCTAAGTGGGCCAAGCACACATTTGTAGTTTTGGAGCTCATTCTTGATTTTCAGCTCAAAAATACACCTTTGTAGACTCACATTTTCCTCAGTAGTGCAACTATATCAAATCAATTGCAACTGCTAGAAGAGTTGGTTAACTTTGTTGTACCAGAAAGTTTTTTTCAGCAGTATTCATCTTGCACATTTATAAATCTACCATTCATCCATGCATTGAATATATATGAGTAACAAATGTAGTTTAATCTACATGGCAATACAGTGTCATCTATCATAAACTGTCTTTAAATTTTAAACTGCCATATTTGGTCTGATGCTCTTGCTGTATATCTCAAGATTCTTGACAAAATTCAAAGGTCTGTAATATAATTGGTCCTGACCTGACACCTTGCCCTCAGTCACTTTCTTACCAAGATGAAATGGCTTACCCCTGTCTAAATATTTTAATGACAACTGTTCTGGGAAGCTCTTTTCCCTGATACCTCAACTATATAAACTTAAGCATGCTAATAGATTGTCAACTAGGTTTTTACCATTTTACTGTTGAAATAACTAGAAGAAATCATTATTTCTAGTCTAACAGTTTTTTCTTGCACTTGACACTTGTGGAACTCACTTTAATTTCTTGCTTCCCTGGCAACTACAATCTTCAAAGATTTAAATTCAATGTCAATTGCTATCTTCTGTTTAACTGAACCCTGTTCCTTTACTGTCTTTCCTCACTTCTCATTACTAAACTCTTCTCAATCACTTTCACTCCCTGTAACTTATCCCCACTATATTTGTTCTTGTGTAGTAAATACACTATTTAACTGGTAAATGTTAGGAAATATTCCTTTGATTCAGCTTATTGTTGAAACTCAGCACCAGCAAAATGATAAACATGAAAGACAAACTCAAGTTCAATTTGTAAAAGAAGCCACTAATCCCTGAAGTGTTTGTCTATTCAAATTCTGTCCTCAATTATGGAATCTCTTATATAGCAGATTCTGTCACATAAAAAAGAAAGTCAGCAAAATAGGCATTGAACTTAGTCTGGAAAAGTTTCTTGTAGTCATTACAAAATTCTTCATAGATGCCTTTTTTTGTAGTCAAATGTGACACTGATGATTTGTCACAAGTCTAGGTTCTTTGATATATATGAGTTAACATGGCAAATGTCTTCCCCAGTTTATACATTTAGGGTTTTTTTTTTTAAGAAGTTGATCAAACTTTGAGCTCTCTATGGAGGAGCTTGAATGTTTTTTGATGTTTTTGATAATGTTATTTGTAGAGGAGAGGGAGATTGTGTAACTGCAATAGGTAAATCTCGTGATATTAGTTCTGTTTGTACTGTTTTTCTTTTTTTGCTTACTTTTATTAATGTCATTTTTTGAGGGGAATGGTAGTAGAGAAGATAGTCATTTGAGTATGAGCTTAAATTCATAAAGAAGCAAAACTAGACTTGGCAAGTGGGAAACAATAGACCTGGGTGATGTGATGTTTTCTGAAAAAATAACTCATGCAGGAATACAGAAGGGAATTATCTCTCTTTGATGGATGTAAGTCACACGATTCATGTGACGGTCACTTAGTTACATCACTTCATACAGTGACAAAAGTGGTAGTCAGTTTCAAACTAAGAGAAATTGTCTTATTTAGTCTGGGTCCCCATGGCCAGGGCAAAAGCTAAATCTGCCTCCCCAGCAGCATACAAATCCATGGTGCCATTTCCCTTTGGGAATATATCTTTCACTGATATAGAAAGAAACTACAACACACAGTCTTCAGTTTGGGAAAACTGTTTCCCTGTTCATGAAATATGTTCCCAACTGGGATGGGACATAGTAAATGAATCCGGCCTGTTTGAATCTGGAATCTAATCTAAATCTAATTTTAATCTAAACTTGGCTTCTCTAAACACAGGAGTATCTTCATATTATATGTAAAATCCTTTCTTATTGTTTTTCCTTACATTCTACTCAGTGTGTAGATATATGTGATAAATTATTTTTGTGTAGGACACTTGTATAAATGTATAAATTGTTTTATGTATGTCTTAGTGGTATACAAATCTCTCTGAGAACAAAAAAATGTTTGTTGTTCCTTTTCTTTCAGCCATTCCATTCAGTGTTATTATATCATGGCTATAAAAATGCTTATAGCAGGCAAATGGGAGAATAAATCTTTCTTCCATAGCAACCTCCTGTTACACTCATGAGATGAATAGGCAGTGAAGATATTCAATATTCAAAGTGAACAGATACTCTTTCTGATCAGTCTGATGAATCATCAGATTTTATAATTCTTCATACTGTCAATCACCAATTACCTTTGATTGCAGCCTGCATTTATTCAACATTTTTGGTATTATTCTTGTAGAAATTCTCTCCAGAATGTGATTCACTTTCAATTGATTTCAAATCCATTTTAAAGTATTGACTCCAAAGATTTATATCTGAGCTTCATTCATTGGATTATTCCTGAAAGATTTCTTAATCAGTCAAAGTGTTTCTATATAGAAGTGTCAATATTTTAAACAAAATTTTATGCACATTTGCTTAAATGTAATTATCATACAATACACATCCTCACTGCTGAATGAGTATCCTATTAGCCCATGTGTAGAAAGATTGCCAAGTTATATCAAGATCCCACAACCAGTCCTGGAAATATTCAAAATTCCTGGGTAGTTTCTGTAGACACTATTTATACTTTCTGAAAGTAGCTGATTCAATATTTTTTATCTTCCACTTTTTAAGCTAAATAACTTGTTTTAAATCATATATATATATATATATATATATATATATATGTAACAAGCATTTATTGTGAATTAATTTAAAATTCATCAGCTGGAAATAATTAGACATTCATTTTATTATCACAATGTACTTGACTCTGGAAATAAAATGATTTTAATGACCCAATTTTAATTACAATGCACACAAAGGTTAATTTAATTAGAATTAGTCCAAAACTTGAACAATAATTCAATCAAATTCTGACATTCCACTTCTAAAGTGTGTGCAAATTAGCAGACTTTCCACTTGCATAAAGACTTGGAATGTGGAACGTAAAAGAAATGCCATTAGATCCAGAAAGTTGGTACCATTTTGATAGCAAACAGTTGAGGGCAACTTTTAAAACAATAAAAAAATAATAATACATTAAACTAATTAACTGTTATTTATTTGAATCTAATTAAATATTATTTAACAGACATGTAGTTAAATACTTTAGTATGAATACACCAAACTTGTGGTTGCATAATTCTGTTCTGAAACTAATCATTGCTTGATAGGTGAGGCTTGTTATTTGATCTTGCTAGAGGAAAACAGCCAGAGTTCATTAATGGCTTTGTATGAATCAAATATAGAGCAGATGACTGGTTGCCAGGAAGTGAGATTCTATCACATCAATCTGCAAGTGAATATATTAATGTTAGAATCCTAAATAGAATACAAACTGTACTGAGTAAAGAAATCTTTAAAGAATATTCAGCTGGAGGCAAGAAGATAGTTCATTTTAATAACTTTTGAAAGTTATCAGATTTCCTCCTGTAGAAATAGACCAAGTGAAAGACTGAATGGTTAAACCAAACTGGGCAGCTTAGAATTTACATATTTCTTTTAACTTGTAATCTACTTCGCATTTTGCCAGAGGAAAAAAAAAACAGTTGAACAAGAGGATTTTTTATTAGAAATCCAAAAGAAAAGTCTAAAAAGGAAAGATGGAAATTAAAACAATAAAAGAAGGTAAATGAAAAGTAAAATGAAAAACAGTTCGCATAATACATATTCAACACCTATTCAACATTTCAAATTTTAAAACATAAAATATATTACTTTTTCAAGATACACAATATATTATCTCAAAACTTTGTATCCAGACACTTTTTAAAATTCAGAACTTTTCATATTTTGGAATGGCAGTCCAGGTACCATATGTAATGTGTGTGTACCTTATCCTAGATTCTGCCAGAATATAATTGTGCTCAATATCACACCAGACCATCAAAGGAGTCAAGTACAGAGTTAGACTGAGATTACTTTTGACAGTGGAGTGTAGAATCATATAATCTCACAGTTGTACACTGGTTTTGGAAACATAGAAACAAGACACATGGGAGCGATAGTTATATAAACAACCATGCCGGAGAGGATTTGGATTGTATCTCAGACATTGCAAATGAGAATGTAAGGTCCATGTTGAAAAAGCAGGCATGGTCAAGTGAAATGGACAAAATTCTCAACAACAATAACAAAAGGCTGTTATGGCAGCTGTTTATATAATAATTAGGTCAAAGAACAAGAAAAACTGATAACAACTGATAAATTACTGGAGTAAAATAAATATATTATTAAATATGAGAGATTAATTCTCATGGTCCATCCTGGGTTGATAATAAACTATATCTGGAAGCAAGGCCTCTGATTGGGATGTTTTGAGGAGCATAGAACCACCTCTAAATCACTGCTGTTCCAAGGTTCACCCTGACTTAGGATGGTAACACCTGTTAGGGTACCAGTTATGGGCAAATAGTTACCCCCTCCCAAACTGAGATCAAAACACTATGAAAGTACAAATACATTTTCATAGCTAAAAAATACCAGCATCATGTTTTCATGGAAGAAATTACTAATGCTGTCAAGAAAATGATATTTCAGCATTAGATGATCCATAAGGTGTTGATCTGCCACTAAACAAAAATAAACAAAATAATTCTCATGTTATTCAGTAATCCATGTTATCATTGGCCTGCACCTTTATTTTATTACACATTTAAAAAGTAAACAATTAAGTCAGTTGCTATCCATAGGAGAACCCAAAGCACTTTTTAACATTTAGCATTAATGCCTACTTTGTTTTCCCTTCCATTTTTTATATAACATTCATTTCCTTTTTCTCACTAAAACCAAACAACATCTATCCTTTTCTTCTGTCTTTCCTTA
The DNA here is from genome assembly GCA_037127315.1 of Ascarosepion bandense. NCBI lineage: Eukaryota > Metazoa > Mollusca > Cephalopoda > Sepiida > Sepiidae > Ascarosepion > Ascarosepion bandense. Next base: position 9,507,865 of record JBBBDQ010000154.1, read on the forward strand.
AAATCAAAACTGAATGGTCCATTAGTTATCTAAGGTAATGGCTGGGCATAGTGCACGTACTAACTTACAAACAAGGTAACAATCATAGTTATAATATGAAAATAATTTTCAAAAATCAGGTCATATTTGGCATAAAATGCATGTATTGGTCTGCTGACAGTAAACATGGTAAAGACATTTGATTTACAGAACATTTTGTACTTGTCAACACCTTAACTATTATCTCTATCTTTGTTGTTTTTAGCACATTTCAGCCTGTACATTGTTTGATGCACCATAGATATGTGCTGTTTTGCTCTATAAAATTTATTTCATACTTTATTTTCTCATTTCCTCTTCAAATAGAACATATTTGTTTAACAAAACCATATGACTGTGTGTTAAGGCCTTTGTAATGTTATCATTGTAAAGACCATGCAACTAATTCTTTCATACATAAAATTGTATATTCACCTCCAGACTTCATTAATAAAATATCAGTACCAGGGTGTGTGGTTTTGGGGGTTTTTTGAATGTGAATCTTCTTGCAAGGATGTGAGAGACTGTCTTTTTTCTTTTGGGTTGGGCACTTATATATTCCTGTCATTCAGTTTGTCTTATGTGATCACTTCCTAAACATAGCTGAGTTAATCACTTGTTTATATGTTGGGTGCAGCCAATGACATACTGTGAGGTGGGATTGTGTACTTGGTGGCAATGAAGTCATCTTCCAGCTCAACACTGATATACCTGGTTCCTCTAATACTCTGGAGCAAAATTTAGATTGTTATCTCTCAGAACAGAAAAATGTTTTTTTTCTTTCATCTTATTTTTACAATTTATCATTATAACAAACTGATCTAACATTTTATGACTGTTGAATAGGCAGTATAAGAGGAAAAGTACTCTCTCCTTAAAAGCTACTTCTTTATTCATAAAATATAAAAATTACTTTTTTAACTAATGTTCACTTAAAACAAGACTCAAGAGTCACTCACGGTAGACTGTCAATGAATTAAGTATGTGATATGAATGTGGAAGTAGGAAGTGAAGATTACAAGAATATGGAAGAAAGGTAACAATTGACTCATGACTTGAAGTTAAGATTTTAGAATTCAGGGAAGGACCCATGAAGTAGTTTGTTCCACAAAACAGTGGTTTTTGAGAAAAAATATTCCTTCTTGCAACTGGAATACAGAGGGATTTTTTTTACAGTAAGGTTTACCCTGTACAAGGTAGAGGGTTAAGGGGTAGTTTTAATGGATAGGAGGGAAAGATAATGATAAATTGTAGACCTTGAACATGTTAAGATTGTAGTGATCAGGGAAACACCCTTTTGGTAGTTCCCACAGAGTAGTGGTTTGCAGAAAGTGGAACTTACTTCTTGTTGATGTGATATGGAGAAAATGTTGGTGGTTTGCTGCTATTTAGTTACTCCTGTCCAAAAATGGCAACAGTACTCTATTGAGGAAGCATTGTAATGAAATCTTTTTTGATATGTAATAAAACTGAGATTGAAGATTTAAATTTAATAAGAAAATATAACTATAATAAAAAGATGATGACAATCTAAATAATATAAACCTGGGTTAACAACAATAAAAATGAATGTCTGTTAATTTAAATAATATTTTGATAACAAAAACATTTTAAAACCAAGTCTGCAAAAAAACATATAACTCAACTATATAAATTGTTTTAAAAAACCTGAATCTCCATTTTGTGTGTATCATAAAATATGGCTCATAGAAAAACATAACTTTGGTTATAAATTCAGATCCTAATAAAAGAATCTTTGGGCTGTAATATCTAGTTTAAAAAATTAATGAATTTGTAAGAAAACAATTACAAACACCTAAAAGGGCTGTAAAAAAGGCTTTCACAATTATATAAATATATTTACTACCACAAACAACAATACTGTAAAATGGGATGGGTTTATTGGTTTGGTTAGTCAAAATACCAGACCATCCCATTCTGTTTTTGTTTTTTTGAGTCATTTCCAAGTAAAATATACTCTATAATATCTGAAAGTTGATTCATCCTGTCCTGAGTTACCCCAAAACAAAGTAATGCCAGGAAAAAGAAAATCTTTAAGAATTTAAAAGGAGATAAAAACTGACCATGTTATGTTTTTCTCTTTTCAAATTAACAAAAAGGAGTTAATTTCTCTTGGATCAAAACATGAAAATATTCTGCTTGGTTGAACATCTGATCTTAGTTTAAACATGCCTATCATCATCATCATCATCTGCATAATGAAAATTATATATATTCTTAGAAGTTATAAGAAAACGTCATTATTAGTGCATGTCAAAAGTGTCATGTTACTTACATGTACTATATTTAAGATCTTGAACCATTTTAAAAAAGGACACATATAAAACGTTGTGGCACAAGGTCAACAAATTGAGATACCAAGTAAAGAGGGAACACACTGCACTTGCAAATGATCCTGTTATATTAAATACCAAATAAATAAAGTGTGTGTATATTTATTTATTTGCTTGTCAATAAAATGAATATTTAAAAGGGAAATTATCCAAAAATACATTTAATAATTTATGGAGGGACACTGAAAGTTTGAGGAGAATAGGGAAATGGTGAAAGAAAGTTAGCAGAAATTCCCCCACTAAAAGCAGTATCAGCAACAGCCCTAAGAAAGAAAAACTAAAAAATGGTCAGTTTTTTATATTTCCACTCAACCAACACACACAACCCACTTTATATACAGGTTGTTAAGAAGTAATATCACTTGGTCTGAAGATCTCATTGAAGCCTGGAACTGACAGTCACCATGCAATGTTGATACCTGTGTCTGTATCTATATATAAATATTTGGGGGTGCACCAGTTTTGGTAAACATCCTTCTAAAGAAAATGTTCTGCCCATGTACTCATAAAATATATTTATAGTAATATATAAGAATATCATCAAAAATCTATTTGGTGTTGTTAATAAGATATTGTTTAATGTCAATAAAAGGCCTAAAATTTATACTAATTATGAATATTCATTTGTTCTTCACTGTTTGGTACACAGTTTAAGGTAATGTTATTGTGTGGGGGGGGGGTGTCAGTGTGTGTGTCACATTTCATCCTTATGGACATCATCAGGCCTAGTTTATGCATAACAAATTTCATCAAATGAAACCCTGAAGAACAAAACACATCACAAGTAAACTTTCTACACTTTTTCCATGCAATTCCCCCAATACTGTTCTTGATATATAAAATATGTTTTGTAATCTCATATATATATATATATATATATATAAAGAGGGGAAGAGATGCAATATCCTGTTCACAATACATGGCTAGACCCTTTGTTTACAAAACTAAAATTTGGTATGTATGCTTATTGCACCCAGGGGAAGGTTTTAACATTAAAAATTCTATACATTATGGAGAAAGGGTAACCTTATCACTTTTCTATTATGCAGAAATATTTTTGTAGTTACTGTGCATAACTGTTCAATATCAGACTATAATTTCTCCTCTATTGTTAATATCCAGACAAGAAACATATTTGTGTTATTTCAAAAAGCACTTTCACAAAATAATGTTGCCCCTAAAATATTTTATTTACCTTTCATATTTCTTCATTAGAACCTTACAAGAAACAAACAAAATCTATTTTGTTTTTCCTTTATGTTACTAATTACTATTATAACATTACTCATTACTGTACATGACATGATATTTGAATATTGCTTTCATCTTTTTTAATATTTAATCCTTTATAATATTTTGCACCAAATGAAAGTTACAAGAAAATAGTTATAACAAAATAAAATTATTTCCTAAAAGGTAAATAACTGTGTTAAATGTCCTTTTGATTGAGGCAGGAAAACATGAAAGCAGTCAATGAATTAAATTATTTTTGTCAGTAAAATACTGTGAGGAATCCATTTTGAACCTAATGAAATAAAATACATTCTGATATTGGCACTAACATGAGTGTACTTTCCAAAATCATTTCTGGAAAGATATTAACTAAAAACAAATACAAATAAAAAAAAACAACTAAATATAAAACCCCTACCAATTCAAGAGATTTAATGACTTTAAAATAAAAATCTGACAAGGCTTTTTTTTTCTACACTAGACATGAAATAAGAAATGCACTTATTCTAAAGATATTCATAGAAATAATAAACTTCTCTCATTTCGACTCAGATTGCAAAATGACTAAAGAGAAGGATATAATTTTAAGAAAGATTTCTTTAATTGTTTAAGTCAGTATAAAATGGCTGGGTAAAATCTCTAAACATAATTTGACTAATCAGAAAACAGATGTCTTTTTGTTTAAAGTACTTGTGAATACTGTTTTTCATTCTCTCTCTCTCTCTCTCTTATATATATATATATATATATATATATATTTTTTTAATCATCTCACCCCAAGCGAGGCATTCCACTGCCACTATTGCGCATGGGGCTACATAGGGGAAGGTAAAGAGAAGGAGTGGATAGACATAGGGAATGTCAGGAGAAAGGTGACAGATGAGTAAGGATAGCGAGGATGAGGGTCGGGCAGATGGGAAGAGTGCTTGATAGAATGGGAGCAGGTTAGTGTGTTAGGAGGTGTGTATTGACCTTACATTTAAACTCCTGGAGATTGTAGCCATCGGGGAAGCAATCGTTTGGAAGAGAATTCCACAGTCGGGAAGTGCGAGGAAAGAAACTGTTGGAGTAGAAGTTACGGCTGCATTTTATCGGTTTCACTGTAAAAGGGTGGGATCTAGTTGCTAATCTAGTATCTTGTGCAAATTCGTATTTAGGGGGCACCAGTGATCTAAGTTCATCGGAGCAGAAGCCGTGAAAGTATTTATAGAAGAGACACAGGGAAGCCGCGTCTCGCCGGTGGGAGAGAGACTGCAGGCAGTCTGCCAAATCGGTATATATATATATATATATATATATATATTATATTGTTTATTAGACAATTCTAATAAAAATAAAAAAGCATTAAAAAATTCAAGCAATAAAAATAAATATGAATGATAAAATTAAGAAATGTATTACAATGATTTTTTAAAAGTTCTATTAAGAAACTAAACCAAATTTACAAAAAGGTTAGTGCATATAAGTTTGAGAATGGTTATTAGAATTCCAAGATTTATTCAGTCAAATGAACATTTTGTTTGTGTGTTACTAAAAGCAGATATGAGGAATATAAAAATGTCATATTCAAAATGAAGATAAAGCAAACCACATATCTATAGAGATAAAGGTACACATTACCTTCTCTATGGTTAGGTTAAGATAACTGAAACAGAGTACTACTGAAGAATGAGAGAATTCAAGGAGGCAGCATATGTAAATTAAAACAGTATGGATTTCAGTACAACGAGAAAAGAATTGAAGCACATTTCCATGTATAAATTATTCTCAGTTGTGTTGTATAAGTGGTGGTAAATGGCAATATCTGTAGGTTTATTGTTGTTATAATTTACTAAGACATTTTCTGTTGCTATCTTTAAAAAGTAAGTCTCTTTCTTTACAGATAATACACCTCAAGAAGGCTGGAGAATGGATTAGCTAAAAAATCAGCATAAAGAATGAGTTCAGTTGTCTGAAGGCATAAAATTTGTATTTGCAAGAATTCAGTCTCAGATTTAAAGAACTTTGCCACATCTTAATTTTTGTTAGCTTTATTTCTCAATATATTCTCTAAGGATCACAGATTTGGAGAAAAATACTTTATTGCTATTGCAGTTGACCTTAATTCTATTATTCAATGTCAAATGACCAAAAATAGAAAATTCAAGTAACTGAAATTTTTCACTAAAAACATGACATTTTTTTCAAAGTATAGTAACATTGACACAATGTTAAGAAATCTAAAATGATCCCTCAATTATGGACTATTTTTTTTTTTTTTGCAGGTGAACAAATGTAGAAACTCATTTCCTTATGACAGCGTTTTTCTTTTCTTCTTTAATGCAAAGAATCTAGTTAAATGATCTGCTTACTGTCACTAAGCCACTTTTTTTTCTTAAGTTAGTTTTCATAAAAAAGGATTTACCTGGTTTTAGGAAGACATCTTCCTTTAAGGCTGCAAAAAACAGAAAAAGAATTAAGCACATGAATCTTGCTTATCATTTCAATAATAAAAGACTAAAAAACTTTTTTATATTTATACATAAAAATTATGTCAAAGATTGAATTATGTGCAAAGATTCTTTTGATAATTTTGCAAAGTTATTCACTGAAATGTAAGAAGGAATTTATTTGACTTAGTAAAACTTTTAATTCACTTTGTAAACATTGATGCTGCAAATGATCTATAAATTATGCACATATGTTATGCAAATCATCAACAAAAGGTTTTTTATAGTAAAACATTTTAAAGTTTCCATTAAAATTCATGCACATAAAAAGTAATTTAAATTTACAAAATAGCATAATATTCACAAAAATATGTAAACAGAAAACTTTAGAGTAAAATGAAATCCACCAAAATAATTTAAATAATTTTTCTTAAGCAAAGCATCTTGAAGGATTTTTAAAAGCAGATGTCAACTGTACAGAAAATAAATGGATATCATCCACTTAACAATAACTGAACATTTAAAACTTTCTTCAGTAATATTTCTGAATTGACATAGCAATTTGAAACTTGCACACAACAAAAAAATAGAACATTTACATAAACATGCTTTGCATACAAGCCACAATTTATAATTAAACTTTTCACATACAGTGTCAGATTTTATTATGCAAGCCAATGTTTTCACAATGAAATTTGTATTAACCAACAAATTTTCTTTTTTTTTATAATCGCATGGCCCCATGCAAGACATTTTACTGCCACTGTTGTACAGGGGGTTACATAGGAGGAATGTTATGTGAAAGAGTGACAGATTACAGTGGGTGTCAGGAAAAGAGTATGAGAAGGAAGAGAATACTGATGAGAGTGAGGTGGATGGAAAAAAAGCATGAGAGGGAAGATGTAAGTTAGTGAGACAGGAGATGACTATTAACTTTATATTTGAATTCTTGAAGATTGTAGTTGTCAGGAAAGCAAGTTAGTGGAAGGGAATTCCACAGGCAGGAAATGCGAGAAAAGAAGCTGATAGAGTAGATTTGCATTTACAATTTATTGGTTTCACAATAAAAGGGTGGGACCTAGTTGCTAATCTTGTGGCTCGAGGAAATTCATATATAGTGGATACCAGAGAGTTAAGTTCATCAGAGCAGAAGCCATGAAAGTATTTATAGAAGAGACACAGGGAAGCCACACTGCGTTAGTGAGAAAGCGACTGTATCCTAGTTGCCAAGTCGAGATCGATCACATTACAGATAGCAGAAGCACCCAACCAGATATGGCAGCAAAACTTTTAGCATATATTTATATGTGCAATTCATCTTATCAGTTTCAGCTCATAATGTCCATTCTTCTTAAAAACATTGATAATATCTTGTTCTGGAGATGTCAGGTTTTATTATGCCAAGCAAATAAGCTTAGTATAATATAAATTTCAATGTATAAATAAATTCAGTGGTTACAATTCACAGAAATATATCTTTATATAATAATTTTCCATATACCAGAATATATTTTTTTATTATTTTACAATTTAGTGTAGGCTCTTTGACATTCTATAACACAGGTGGCCAAATTTACCTAATGTAAGAGCCACGTAAAATAAATTTCAGATGTTTGTGTGTCACAATACATGAACAAAATTTACTCATACATTTTTGTTACATACACCTTTTCTTACAGAATTTTTATATAAATGTTAAGAAATGTATGTATGCAATAATATTTATTCCTGCATGCAGTTTTTTAAACTGTTAATTAGTACTGGTTTCAGTAATCATAAAGTATATATATATATATATATATATATATATATATATATATATTCCATTTGTAAATGAGTTATTACGCGACCTAGGTTTCTACCATGAGTGGAACATGAAAGAACAGAAATTATGACTAAATGTAACCATAATAAAAAATACCTATTAGGTTCATACAACCATGGATGAAAACGTTATAATTTCTTGGAATTTTAAAAATTGCACATTCATAAAATTCCCTGCTACATGAGAGTTTGTAAAAAAAAAAGGTAAACGGTAAAATCAGTTATTGCAAATTGCCTGAAGACACCACTCATGTAGAAACCTAGGTCATGTAATAACTTGTTTACAAATAGAAAATATTCAAATGTTCTACAATATAATTGTATTGAACACTTTTTAATACAAATGTGCCCTGGTCTAATTTTATTATGACCAAAAACTAAGTAAATAAACAATCAATATATATATATATATATATATGTGTGTGTGTGTGTGTGTGTGTATATATATATGCAGGTTTCATTAAAAAAGACAGACATGGTGTGATGATTAAGTTTTTATGTAATTTTTTATGTGATCTTATGATTTCTTTCTTTTGAGATCATAAATTATATAAAAATTGTCCAAATGTTTTGTTTATCCAAGCGCTTTCTCTCAACAGAGCTCAATTTAATCTCATTTAAACACACATAGAGACCTACCAAACCCTATCCAGAACATACTTGCTTGTTGACAACACAAATATCATAGCATCATCTACATGCAAAAAAATACTAAAAATAATAGAGGCCTTGTTGATAAAAACAAAAATCCAACAGTCAGTAACATCAACTATGAACAAGCTAACAACATGGTTACCGTGTTTGGTATATAACCAATACCATTACTTAACATTATGCATAACACCCCTTACATTCTGCTACATGTAAAATAACATTCAGCCACAAAAATGTCTAAAAGTATAGCCAAAAGCACCCAGATAAACAAACCATTTGGAAATTTTATATAATCTATGTCCTCAAAATGAAGAAATCATAAGATGACATGAAAAATTACATAAAAATCACACCTTTTCTGTCATTTTTAATGAAACCTGCATAAAAGAGAGATTGCTGCCCATATATATATATATATATATATATATATATATATATATAATACCAAATGTTTCCAAAATCTTGACTGTTTGTTGTCTTAATTATATAGAGTTTATTTAATATGGTAATAAAGTATGGGAATTTAACTTATATTAATTATGATGAAAAAGGAGTTCAGCCAACATATTTCTGTATGCATATTAAAAGTCAAAGTGCTGCATGTGGCTTAAAGCCACAGTTTGGTCAACCCTGTTCTATAATCTTCATCAGTCATTTTACTATAGTTTCTCCTATTTACACTTTCACCAGTTTTTATTGCATGAATACTGTTTTCCATTTTCATATATATATATATATATACACACACACACACACACACACACACACACACACTCTAGAAAACATTTTAAATATCCTACAATTTCATGGGTAAGACAGACCCAAATAATACAACAGTTAATTAACTGTTTTATAATTTGGGTCTGTCGAGCAGCAAGTTTTTGGCTGTGAAATATGTATTACCCATGAAATTGTAGAATATCTAAAACATTTTCAAGATTATATTACGCTATTAAATTAAATAAATAAATTTAACATTGAATTTCTTTCAGTTCATCTCTATCGGAATTTACCCAATTTAAATATCAAATATTCTACGTTACATATGTTAATCTAGGAGAACAATTCATTGCATCTTCATGGTCTTATGTTTTTCACTGACATGAAGTGGAGCAATTATATTGATCACTAAGTATGCTGCTATGTAAATTGATTCATTGTGTCATGCCAGAAAATAACGCTACCATTTGTCTATTCATTAAATATTTCTGCCATGTCTGGTCTGGTACTCATGCTATATATACCTCAAGATTCTTGAAAAACTCCAAAGAAGAGTCTGTAATATTATTGGTTCTGGCTTGGCACCTTAACTTCAGTCACATTTCTTCCAAAATAAGGCAATTAGTTACAATCTTCTGTCTTCCTGAAACTTGTTCTTTTAATGTTTTTTTTCATTATTAATTTTCTCTTTCACTCCCAGTAACTTCCCATGTTTTAGTAGTATTATCACCTTATTTGCAGTAAAATGATTTTTTAAAAAAATGATAAAAATAAAACTTGAAATGAAATGTATTAAATGGATTAAAAGATAAAAACAAAAATTGCAAGTAAGTTACAAGTTCTCATTTAGTATCTACATTTTATAGTAGATCCAACACTTAAATCAAGTTTAAAGAGTGTCTTATATAAAACCAATTTCCAGATAAAAGCATCAACAAACTAATCAATACTTTTTAAACTTATTTCCCACCAGGATCCTTTAAAACATCCAATCTGATGGGTATTTCAATAAAACTAACTTTTTTAAAGATTCACCAAATATTATTAATATTTTTGTATTTATTTCCCAGAAGAATCCTTCACATGGTCTGGTTCTTCACCAATAATTCAGCCATCAAACTCCACAAAAAGAAACAAATATTTATGTTTATATATGATGAGAAGGGAAGAAAAATTTGAGAAGGCCACATGTCTGATTGTCAACATTGTTCAGTTCCATCAAGAGTCTCTTTTGGAAGAAAATATCAACCACTTTATTGAAAGAAAATTTAGAAGAGTCATTGTCAGAGATCTGAAATTCAAGTCACATCTAAACATTCAACTGATGTCAGATTTTATTTAGGAAGTACAATATTTTGCTTTTATGTGGAATGAAAAAAATCTATAATGCATTCCCAATTGAAGAGAGTTGAAGATATTCATAATGCATCTCAGAAACTCAGTGGTTATCAGACTTGTCTTTTGAGTTAGTTTGCTCAGATAGTAAATTCAGTGATCAATGGGGATGTGGTTTAATGGATAGCAGCTCTATATGAGAAATCAGAGAGACAATTTTGAATTACACTTACGTTTGTTACATTTACTTATAGAGAAATATCCCTGGAAATGATGTGAATCCATGTCCAGCTGTGTATTAAATAGTAGAACGTTTATTAGCTAAAATTGTTGTTATCCTCCAAATTATTCTAGTGCAATATTTATCCATATTTGCAATAGATGCTCCATTTTTTGAAAATTTAAACAATGTCTATTATGTCTTCCCTGTGCAGCCTTGGAAAAATTTAATAAAGAAAATGTATTCTCCAAACCCTGCTGGTGAGCATATTTCTTATTTCAAACACAATTATGCATTAAAATAACATGAACAAAAATAATAAAAATGTTGGATTAAAAATAAATTAATTCTTTAAAAATTGCTTTGTTTACATTTTTTAGATAAAAACTTGAGTATATAGAGGAAATATACTCAAAAGATATAAACAAGGGCATGAGCATTTCCAAAAGGGATAAATAATAGTATTCTGAGATGTGACACATTCTGTGACTAAAGGGTCAAAAGTACATCGGTTTCAAATGGGGTTTCTCTTACAGAGAAAAGCATACAGGTTTGAACCCTGACAGAGAGCTTACCTTCTTTATTTTACATGTGTGCGAAGGTTGTTTGTTATATATATGCAACCACACACAGACATGCATTTATATTTAACTAGAATCTAAAAGCAATGAATATTTTTATTGCCAGGATATCATACTGGTAAAATCAGTGACCTGGATACTAAAAGAACTATTATCCAGCTACAGTAAAAAGAATTCACTAATTTAGGTGAAGATAAACCTAGATTTAAAAAAAACAATTATCTTGTTTTTTTTTACATGCAACCATGATTTAGTCACAAAAAGTTTCAACAAGTTTCATCTGAAGTTCTATAATAGAATGTGATTGATATTATTTCATTAATTATTCAAACTGGTATCGTCATATTTGTTGCTTCAATTATAATAAAATAATTTGGATAATTCATAACATCACAGAATCAGCCTAAACCTTTTCATCATATTTGTAGAGCAATATGACACAGTTGCTGGTGTTTAGCAAGAAAAAAATTCTCATTATCATTCTGAACAGCACTTACACATTTTTGTCAATATTTTTAAATCCAAAACAAATTCTGTTCAGAGTAACAGATAAAAATCTCTTTACATTCAAAACAGAATTAAGCATTAGAATAAAATTAAATGAAAATTAGAAAACAAAGAATTGTAACATATTCAAGCCAAGTGTCATGCCAAAAGAGTTTTCACTGATATGATTAAAAGAGGAAATGACAATGCAAAAGTCACATGACCAAGTAAGGATGTATGACCAAATACTGATGTGGATTTGCCAAGTGATGCCAAATAAAAGTATCCAAATTCAGATCAACATTCATATATCCAGGTCAGCACTCATATATATGTTCTCTTTTCTTGCTTTCTTAGTGGCTAGCACTTTGACCTAAAGATGGGTACAATCCACAATGCTGAAAATGACTTGAAATAAAGCATTCTTATTTTTCAATTTTCTCTTTAGTTATCCTAAATAAAACAAGAGGTACTATCAACCAAAGAGCAGAGAGTTGTTTCTAATACTGTGACAATAGATCATTGACCAATGTAACAAATTTGTCAAGGTGGCCATATGTTGGTTGATACAAGAATAAAGGAAATTATTTTTATTGGAAATTGGTGCAGAAGGTTTCACTAAAATATCTGTTTATTATTCACACTATTTACATTGTTCAGACTGTTGTCCTCATCTTTGTTGCTTTCAGAATGTTAGTTTCATAACTAGAAAAAAAAACAAGAACTTTTAGTAACTTGCTCCTAGCAAGTTATAAAATTTTGGTATGTTTGCATAAAGTCAATGTACTAAACAAATCCTTCGAGTAATACACAATAATGCTCTCAGAATATTTCTCTTGAGTAATTCACACAGAAACAATCACTTCAATCACACACAACACCAGAATGATGGCCCTTCTGTCTGAGTGCTTTATATACAAAATAATTATGGTCATGTGATCCCAATAGCACAATTCCTTCAATGATTACATTTGTTGCCTAGATATCTGTGTTCGACCACACATGTCATTATCAACACTTTCTTCCTCCATAACATGTGCAATATTGATGATATTTTGGTCGTTGTATGCTTTGACCTTCTTCAGGAGATCAGAATTTTGAACTGAACCCTTCATTTCATCTACCAGGGTAGATTATTCTAATTCCACAATTCATGGCTTTTCTAGATGTCTCATGTACAAAAAAAAACTGAATGACTTCTTTAGAAATTGTAGCTATAATAAAGTAAAGAAAAATCCAACATTGAAAAGAGAATGATACCTGTTGCAGACACTAATCAAGTACAAGGACCACTTCCCATCTAAGACATACAGGCAGTTGTCTAAATGTTGCAGTAAGCTACCGCATATATACAGTCCCCCCCCCCTCCCCAAAATTCCACAAAACAGTCTTCTGCTCAGACCAATTTTTCCCTCCATATGTGGGCAGCTATGCCTGATTTTTCTATTTCCCCTCGTTTTATGGCTTTATGGTGTTCCTGCAGTCTTATCTTAAGGGAGATGTCTGTTTCTTTTTTATATTTCTTGCTACAGCTGCATGGGATTGCATACACACGGTCCTTAATCATTTTCTACTCTATGGGAGCTCTTACTTGGAAGAGGTGTTTGTGAAGTGTTAAACCAGAGCTGCCAAGGCTCAGTGTGCTACCCTCTGAAATCCAAATCCAACCAGATAGTGAGCCTGGTTGTGGTGAGTTTGTTCTTCAAGGTACCCACAGAGGAGGCACTATCAGTAGTCAGAGACAGACTGGCCTTATCCTCATCCTAAGGAGAATTTACCAGTATACCAATAGATAACCTGATGGAGATGGTGACTTTTTGTACACAAACAACACACTTTGAAATGGGATCAAATATATATTGGCAGGATGAAAGCTTAGCAATGGGCTAGTCATTATCACCAGCAATGGCTAACATATACACAGAATCTTTCAAAGAGATGGCATTAGAATCCATATCACTAAAGCCAACTCTATGGGTGAGATATGTTGATGACACCTTCATACTCTGGCCACACCAGGAACAGGTCCAGCTAGTACTGGACCAAGTGAACTCAATAAGATCATTAGTACATTTCACAATGGTGAAAGAACAACAAACTAGCATTCCTGGATGCATGATATCATAGCATAAAGAGAGGAATTGTTCACTGCTTACATCAGGCAAAAGTCATAAGTAGCATGACAACTACCCTGGGTACATGTCAGCAGCTCAGCCAAACTGAGATAGAAGGGTGCAAGAGGATAACAATACTCAGAAAACAGCCTCAGTTTTTCTACCTTATGTGAAGACATTATTGGAAAAAATACAAAAGATCTGTAGTTCATATAATATCAGGACTTTCAAAAGTGGTTTAACACTTCACAAACACCTCTTCCAAGTAAGAGCTCCCATAGAGTAGAAAATGATTAAGGACCGTGTGTATGCAATCCCATGCAGCTGTAGCAAGAAATATAAAAAAGAAACAGACATCTCCCTTAAGATAAGACTGCAGGAACACCATAAAGCCATAAAACGAGGGGAAATAGAAAAATCAGGCATAGCTGCCCACATATGGAGGGAAAAAGTAGATCAATACCCCTTGTGGGATTACAATGAAATAATAGACAGAGAACATCACTGAAAATATGAAAACTTAAGGAATCAGCATATATGCTAGGTTACAAAAGTATCCTAAGTCAGCCAATCATAGAAATGAACACAATATGGGAACCAGTAATATGGAGTGCTTGAGAAAAACAATAACAACAATAAAATTAAAATGAGCTCTGGTCAAAAATGGTAACTGATACATTAGGTTTATAAGTCCCCAAAATTTATAGACTGATGTTCTCAAGGACACATGGATAAAAGCATTGGTTGAATCCAGTTACTTGACCCAAAGAATTATGAGTTCAGTACCTGGCTGCAGCAGTAGTGAGAGTTGAGTTAAAGGAAAATAACTGATACTGACCCATCTGAAAGAGAGATGACTCATAAAACTAGAACAATCTACCACAAGGGACAAAATAAACAGTTCAGTTCTAAATTCCAATCACCTGAAAAGAGCCGGAGCATACAATGGCCAAAATGTTATAAATATGGCAATGAATATAAGGACAACAGTCTGAACAATGTAAATATTGTAAATAATTATAAAACCTCATCTGAAAAATATAGACAAATCTGTTTATATAGAGCAATGTAATTTTTTTTTTGATTTATTAAGTAAAAAAAAATATTTTTATGCTTAACATGAATTTTATTGGAAAACATTTGGTGTTTTATTTTCTCTTACCAGTTTTCAAGCAATTTTATAAATTTTAGTTTTTTTTTCAGTTCAAAGAGTCTGAGTAAATATCCCTATTTTTTTGAACAGGGAAATTAATGTCTACCAGTCTAAAAATCAAAAGTTTTAAGGAAAGTGTTCTTTCTAACAGTAATTTAGGCTGTATTTTCTTTCTAATCAAAGAAAACAACTTTCAAGTCAAGTGTCTTTTATCACTGAGCCACAAGAAACCATCACATCACAGCAAAGTCTAATTCCTGTGTGGGTACATTTAATGTAAAAGAAAATTGTTTATTGTGTCATGAAGAAAATTTAGTAAAAACTTGACAAACCTCACAATGAAGACATTTTTCCATGTCTGACAAATATGAAAAGCAACTATTGAGACAATCTTTTGACAAAAACAAAACAAACTCTTTAGCTAAACCAATAGTATATATTGTTTTTCTTTAAAAATTAATTTCATGACAATAAGCCTCATCAGCCAAGCATATTTGCTAGAATATTAATCTTAATAAACTACATTTCTATGTTATATTATTTAAATCAAAAAATAAAATGACCTGAACTAAGCTACAAATATTAAGCTGCAAAGGAAAGTTGGATTGAAACTGTGACATTGTTGTATAAGTTTATAGGCATGTGTGTCTCATACTTGAATTTTAAATATCAAAACCAAATCTGGGATTAAGTTCAATTTTATTAAAATTAACAGAACTAGAGAAATTATAAAGTTTCCATTTTGTCTAATATTGAATAAATTAGATTTTGTAATTTGTACAAACACAGGAAACAGAGGAGGAATTTGTGAATAATTATATGGCTATTAATATTACAGCCACATCTAAGCTATTAAAACTGATATTTTTAATCATTTATCACATGTGCAGATAGCAAATAAATGTTTCAAAATGGTAAAGTTTAGCAACTTCTGCAATTTAGAGAAATAACAATAAGTGAAATGGAAAAAAAACTGAGTTTTTATTCAAACTGGAACTTCAAATAAAGTTTGAAAAATACAAGAAATGATTCTCAGTAGAGATTTGATAACCTCTCATCAGTGGTTCTGAAAACATTATATATTCAATAGGATGTTGAAATAAACCAAGATAATATCCCCCCACACACACGCAAATAACCAAAGCTTCAGATTGTTCCCTTGGTTAAATTTTGTGAATTGAATTGATATGAAAGCTTTTCAATCGCCCCTGATAATATATATATATATATTCCTCATAGAAATGGCTATCCAACGGTTTTAAAAAATATAAATATTTTTGTTTTATTTATATATATATATATATATATATATACATCCTCCACATTACTAACTATCTGATGAGACATGTTCTTTCAATGTCAAAACAAAATGTACAATTTTGTAGTAGATTGTAGTTTATACATGTTCTAAAGTATAATTTATAATAAATATTCATTGTTCTATTTCTATATTGAGCACCGTTTCTTAACTTTCTACTCAGTTTGTAGTGTTAGAAGCTGGAATACAAATTGACTTAAGCAGTTTTTTTACTGTTTGGCTAATGCCAAATGCTTTGAAGGTGCAAAATATATTTTATTATGACAAACAGTAACAATAATCATGTCAATAAAACTGTCACCTCCTAGACACATAAATATTCACCCATCTCTTCGTGGAACTATCTTTTTGCAACAATCCCAACTGCAAAACTTTTGGGACATGTCTTTACCTAGCACCTGAAATGTTTGCTCCTTTTTCTTTGCAAAATTGCCCAAGAACAGTCAGATTGGGTGGAGACCATCTGTGAAAATCAACTTTCAAGTCTCGTCACAGATTATCAGTAGGATTTAGGTTTGAGATTTGACTGAGCCATTCTAACACATTATTAAACTTTGACCTAAACCATTCTATTATAGCTTTGGGTATATGTTTATTGTTGTTCTGTTGGAAGTTTAACCTTTGCCCAAGTCTCAAGTCTCTTGCAAACTATAAATTGTTTTCTTTGAGGATTGCCATGTATTTGGCTCCATCTAACTTCTAATAAATTCTAACCAGCTTCCCTGTCTCTGCTGAAGAAAAGCATCCCTATTTCATGAAAATGTTACCATCAGGTTTCATGGTGGGAATGGTGGGCTCATGATGATATGCAGTATTAAGTTTCTGCCACATAGTGTTTTGTATCAATGCCTAAAATTCAATTTTTGTTTCATGTAACAAGAGCACCTTCAACCATATGTTTGCTGTATCTCTTAAATGGCTGTAAATAAAACTTCTTATGGCTTTCTTACAACAATGGCTTTTTTTCTTGCCACTCTTTCATAAAGGCCAGATTTGCAGAGTGCATGACTAATAGTTGTCCTGGGGTCAGATTTCCAAGCCTTAAACATAGATTTTTATAATTCTTCCATAGCTACCATGGGTCTCCTGGTTGCTTACCCAGCCTATCCTGAAATGTTCAAAACATGAGATATTTTTTCATAACCTAATCCCACTTTATACTTTTCCAAAACTTTATCCTTGACCCGTCTGATGATATTGGTTTACATAATACTGTTTGTTCAGTAATGTTTTCTAATGAATCTCTGAGGTCCTCACAGACCAGGTGTATTCAACTGGAGAGTGAAAAATTAAGAACTGTAACTCTTTTTTCATTCTTTCCATTACTCAAAAGAAATTGTCATCACGCAGGTGAAATCTATTTACTAATTATGTAACTTTTGAAGGTAATTGGTTCCAGTGAATTTTACTCAAGAATTTTTCAGTAAAAGATTAGTGATTATATACACACTCAACAATTTTCAGAATTTTATTTGTAAATAATTTTTTAACTATGTAATATTCCAACCCCCACCACTTCAAAATGATGCTCTGTTTTGTGTTGGTCCATTACATAAAACCTCAATAAAATTGTGGTTGTAAGATGACAAAATGTGGAAATGTTCAAGGGTATGAATACTTATACAAGTCACTGTATATATTTTTAAAAAGGCAACTACTAAAAAAGAAATATAACAGCAAGAAAGCTTGATTAAAAATAAATATCCATTGTCATTCTAATCATGATGGGTCAAAGATTGACATAGCTTTGATCTACATTGAAACTGAAATGTTCAATTCATATTTAATAGCAACTGAGATATGAAGAAATCTAGGAAGTGTTATAACAGACAATGGAAAATGTAACAGAAATCTGAAAGTTTATTGTAAAAAATGTCTTCCAAAACTAAACAAAGTACTAAGAATTGGAAAATTTTCATTGGAAACAAAGAAAAGATTGATGAACTATGTGCTATGAATATTCTTCTATAGATTAAATGCTGGACAATTTCCTCACAGATGAAGAGAAGGTTTAAGGTAACAGATATGGTTCTGTAGAAGAATGCTGAGAGTATATGAACAAAGAAGAAGCATTAAAGAAGAAGTAAAATGCAAACAAGATAGGTGAAATTTCTGGGGCACTTAATGAGGAAAGAGGGCCTTGAAATGTTGACCCTTCTAGGACAAGACAAGAGAGAAACAGCAATTAACCTAAGAGTTTCTGTAAATGGATAACAGAATAGGGACTGGGTAGGATATTAAGGAGAAATATTTTCTTAGAGATAGAAAGCTCGGAAATTGTAAAGTCATGATCGTCCATATTGTGAAGGGCTTGGTACAAAAAAGAAGGTATCAGTTTGAAAGTCCTTTCTCACACTTCTCACCTGTGAAATTCCCTTCTGATTTCCTGTTTCCCTGTTAAATATAATCTTCAAAAATTTAAATGCAATGTCAGTCGCCATCTTCTATCTTCTTGAACCCTGTTCCATTTTTGTCCTTTTGTCAATCCTTTCCATAATCAGTCTTCTTATTCCCTTGACTGAAATGGTCTATTTAAGTAAAGAATAGTAATATTTGAGCGTCATTCAAGTAATATTTGGACTGATTACTTTGGCAACTATTGCAATCTAAAACCCGCTCCTCTGTGTTGTAAGCTCTGTCTTATCTGTTATTGTAACTATTGTACTGTTCTGTGTATATATTCGTTTATCACCAGACATTGTGCTGAATAATACCACAGCACACTTACTCTGTATATCATTTTGACCTCATAGATACAACAATATAAGATAACAATATATATATTTTTATATATCAAGGATATATTTATATATCAAAAATATTTTTGAAAGAAAATATATATGACAGATTGGGAAAAGTTTATGTGACATGTTTCATCTGCTAGAATTTAATCAGACTGGGTTTGTTGATGCTGACTACACATGTGCATAAACAAGAGACACTGGTCATT
This sequence comes from Ascarosepion bandense, assembly GCA_037127315.1. Taxonomy (NCBI): domain Eukaryota; kingdom Metazoa; phylum Mollusca; class Cephalopoda; order Sepiida; family Sepiidae; genus Ascarosepion; species Ascarosepion bandense. The sequence goes on from JBBBDQ010000154.1 coordinate 9,527,254, forward strand.
TTAATTTTTTTTTAAATCTAGCAAAATTAATCTTTATTATTTTTATTCCTAATGAATATGTTCTTGATCAATCTAAATTCATAAATAATTACATTGTATATACTACTACATGTTTAACAGGAGACTCACTTATCTCTCTCTGACCATAGCTCTATTAGGTTTAATTTAAATGCACATGAAAACCTACCAAACTTTATCCATAACATACTCATTGATAATACCAATATAAAAGCATCATTCACATGTAAAAAAAGCTAAAAATAATGGAAGCCTTATTAATAAAAAAGAAATAGGCAACACTCATGAATATCAACTATGAACACGATCACAATGTGCTCACCATGTTTGGAAAATAAAGGATTTCTATTACTCTACTTACATACACAAAACACTATATATTCAGTTAAAATTAAAATAAAATTCATCCTTGATAATGACTAAAAGTATAGCCAAAAGCACTTGGATAAATAAAACATTTGGACAATTTTTATATAATTTATGTTCTGAAAAGAAAATATTTATAAGCACATGAAAAATTATATAAATAATTAACCATAGCACCTTTTCTATAATTTTTAATAAAACTTGCATAAAAGAGGGATGTCTGCCTAAATACACTATATATATATATATTTTTTTTTAATATAACAAACAATGAATGTCTATTATTTTTAATCATGAGCCTTTCCAAACATTGTATTTTGACTTTAATTTCAAGTGAAAATAAAGACAAAAATTGTCCAACATTTTGATATTTTTTTATTATGCTGGTGCTAAGCATAATGATCCCAACACCAAAAAATTTCAATTTGAGCCCAAATCTTAGAACCAGCATAATAAAAAAAATATCCAAATGTAGGACAATTTTTGTCTATTTTCACCTGAAATTAAATCCAAAATATGTTTAAAACATCTCATGATTAAACATAATAGACATTCATTGTCTGTTATATTTAACAATATATATTTAGAAAATTATCTGCTGCCTCAAAAAAGTATATATATATATATACACACACACTCTCTTACTTGTACACTCACACACATATTTAAAAGAGTTTCATGTTGAAATCATCTTACTGAAGAGACTAAATATTTTATATTGTTTTTTACTAGCATCATGAGTCTTTCTTTTGTTCTAAATCCTGTCAAGATTCTATGTTTGAAAAAAATTTAAAAGAAAGGATGAACAAGTTTTTGCACAGCAACAAGAAAAGATTATTTCAAGCAACTCTCTGACTTTCAAAATTATTTATCCATTTTATTAAATAAAGTATTAAACAATACACAAATATAATTACTTTACCACAACTCAGTTTTTATTATCAAAGTGCAGACAGACATTAAATATGTAAACAAATGCCAAATAAATTTTGCTGCCCGAAAGACTAATCTACAATACCAAATAATTTAAGCTTACCCCTCACTCACCTGAAACTCATGAGTAAAACTACTCAAATATTCTGTAATTATAAGCCTGGTATATTGGGTGGGGGTATGTTGGTATCTTGAAGCAAATTCAACGAGAGACTGATGTATTTAACACTTGTGCCTATTTAATACATGCTTTCACTGGAAATTAAAATAGAGGTTTTTTTTTCAAACTCATGTAGGTATTCAAAATTTAATCAAGTCTGACACAGACCAAAACAAAATAGAATGGCTTTGTTGTGCCAATCTTCCAAATGAGGAGCATCTGTCTGTCTAAATAAACAGCATCTGAAATTCTGGCTTTTGTTACTGCTGTTATATCAATCTTCTAAATAAGGAGCATTTATCTGTCGAAATACACTTCGAAATCCTAGCTTTTACTACTGATCATTGATGAGAGACTACTACTGGCCCATTGCTCAAGTGGTGCACAGGCCATCAACAAGGGGGTCATCAATACTTCTGCAACTTCTCTTTTTTTTTTTACAAATTGGGATGTTGACCCTGCACAAACCCCTTTATCCTCCAGGTGAGATAATAGTCAGTTAAGTGGGCAATCATGTCTCTTTCAATCAATAACTGACTGGGAAGAAGAAGGAGGCGCCTATCTGCTAATCTTGTGGCTTGAGGAAATTCATATATAGGGGGTACCAGTGAGCTAAGTTCATCAAAGCAGAAGCCATGAAAGTATTTGTAGAAGAGACATTAAATGTTTTTTCACAATCAGGCTATGAATTTATTGACATACACAAATATCTTAGCATGCTGACAGCAGAGCATTGTAGTCTTACAGACCATTACGAATGAGTTTCTTCATCATTAGATGCTCCATGATTATGGCCCTTAGTCAGACTGTTTAGTCAGTAGCTATGTAAATTTATATATTGCAAGTAATTTCATAACTCAAAACTTTACAAAGTTGGATCAGTAATTCCATAGCCTGATGCAGTTATTATATACATGATAATCTGAATTTTATACATATTGTTGAATCTACATTATTATGTTCTTTTTTAATTCGCTAGCATTTATTAAATCCAAGTTTTGCCCAAATGTGTTTCTATATACACTGAGAGAGATTAAATGGTTGTCTAAATGTAAATTTCTTTTAATGAATAAAAAATCTAATGTATGTTGATAGATAGATAGATATAACTGAAGAAGGTTATAAAATTATATTAGCATCTAGAATATTGGTATTATCCAATAATAATACTAATTGGGTAAAAAGTCACTGTGACAATTTAGATGTAATTATGGGGGCATTTAATTCTGCCCAAATTGCAGACTTAGTGGGCATTTATATTTTGCACACTCTTAGAATGAACCAGCTGGATTGTATAGTGATGATAGGCTTATTATCATACCTATAATAGTAATGGTCCTCTATCCTCTGAAATCCAAAAGAAAATTTTAAAAGCTTTTAAATTACTTGGCTTTAAAACAGATATTTCTTTAAATCTTAAAATAAATAATTTCCTGGATATTACCTTAAATCTCTCAAATAATACTTTCAAGCCATATCACAAAAATAATGAGTCTGCTGTTTATATTAATGTTAGTTCTAATCATCCCTACCAAGATATTAAATGAATTTCCACTACAGTTAACACTAAGATAAATAACTTATCCTCCAATTGCAAAGTATTTAATGATAATAAAATCATTTATAATAATGCCCTTCAAAAAGTGGGTTTAATCCAGAACTATTCCATAAAACACCCCACAATAAAACTGATATTATTAAAAATAGGAAAAGAAAAGTTTTATGGTTCAGCTCCTCTTTTTGCCAGTTATTTAACATTAATATCAGTCAATATTTACTGAAATTGATCAATAAACATTTTAATGTTAACAACCCACTAAGTAATATCTTTAATAGGACAACTTTAAAATTAGTTATTCTTGTACTAGCAATATCTGCAGCATCATTAATTCTCATTATAATAAAATACTTGATAATTTTTATAATAATCAGCAAATAAATATAAATCTCCCCTGTAATTGTAGAATTAAGCATAACTGCATTGTGGTGCAGTGGATATTGGCTCAAAACGAGAAATCAGTGAGCCGAGTTCAAATTCCAGTCGAATTCATTGCATTCACTTACACGCAAATACCCTTGGGAAAGGTATTAATCCGTCTCTTCCTTCCAGTTATGGGTTAAATAACAGGACAGATTGGGTTCTATAGCCTTGGCTGGCAACCAGTCTACTGCAGAAAGCAATGGCAACCTACTGCAGGAAAATCTTCTGCCCAATCAGTCATGTCTCTTTCGAGACATGATTGCCCAAGCATGTTTCACGTATGGCACTTAACTGACTGACTGTCCATCCAAAAAAGACATTTTCCAAGCTACTATTTTCCCTAAGGGATATGATAAAGAAAGAAAAGTATATTTTGTAATTTCTGCTGGACCTTAGAAAAATCAATTTTATAATCATAAATATTTTTTTCTAGGCCTCCACCTTAAATCCCAGGCAGCTTTATTGAAATATTTCTGGGAACTAAAAGATAGAGAACTTTCTTCACAGATTGAATGAAAGATAGTTGGTAAATCACAAACCCTTAGTAGCTTTAGAAGTAGATGTAACCTATGCTTCAATGAGAAAGTTAAAATAATTAAATTTTGTGGTAAATACCAGCTTTTAAATCAACAGAATGAGTGATTTTTAAATTTTGTCACAGAAATAAATTCAAATTATCTGATTTGTAGAATTAGTATAAGTTTATAGTTAATCCAACCACTATTTAACTCTCCATTGTGATTCTGCTACTTTTATTATATTGGTGAACATTTCTTTTTCATACCTATTATAGTTTTTATTATAAATAATATTGTAGTTAGTTAATTTTTTTATTTATTAGTATGTCTTATTAGTATTTTTATTATTTTTAGTATTCTATTTAATTATTATTATTGTTGTTGTTATTATTATTAGTGTTATTATACATTTTTGAATTGATTATTATTATTATTTTTAATATCATTATTGTTATTCTTTTTATCAAATTGATTCATTTCATTAATTCTTTAACATTAAAATTTTTTATATTTTTGTTAATTTATTTTAGTATTTTTAGTTTTTACTTTATTTATTTTATTTATTTATTTCTCTATATTTGAATTGGCTGAAAATTGACTTTGTTTTTGTAATGTTGAACACCTGGGTCTATATCATTTTTACCACATTAGCTCCTTCATAATTATACATTACTTTATGCATTTGTAATTTTTGTATAATATTTTCTCTTGTGGAAAATATTTTTAACGACTTTTTAAAAAAAAGAAATGTTTTAGGAAGATTTTTAAAAAAATTTTGAAGAGATTTTTAAAGAAAGTGAAATGTTTAAAGAGAATCTTTTGAAAAGGTCTCTGTAAAGATGGTTTTTATCTTTGAAATTTTTTTTGTGTAAATTATTTATGACTGTAGTGTATTTTTGTCTTCCACTTTTTCTTTTTTGCCTTCTACTCACCACTTTTTTGTCAGTTATGTCTGTGGATTTAAATGTCTATTCCTATTCTGTGTGAGTATATTTTTTACATTTTTATATAATTGTGTATATATTTCATGTCTTTTTTGCTTTTTTTGATCTAATTCAAAAATTTTTTGTGTATGTATATATTTTTTCATAGGATTTGTTTTTATGTGTGTGTGTAAAAATATATATGCTACTTTGTCTGTATTATGTGTGATCCAATGTATCTATTCCCAATTTATTTCCGGTTTAAATAATACAAGCTGCACTTTCTCAGTTAAAATTTTTCGAAAATATTCTGAGTAAATTTATTTATTTTTCAAGTCTGAATGAGACAATGTAAGTAAATTTACACTGTTGATATAAATCTTGATTCATAACCGTCTAAATATGCATTGAGTTTTCCTCTCAATATTATATATATATATATATATATGAAATTTTATGAAATCCATTACAAAATGGATTAACTCTGGCATAAATTTATTTGTTTAATAAATTGTTCAATAAAGGATGCACACTTTCCTAACAGGATTTCTTGATTATTCAGTCCAGTAGATGTAAATAAATATGCTGTTTAGTTATAAAAAAAAAAACAGACCATCTACTCAAATACAAGTATCCATTAAAAATAATGTTGAAACAAATTTATATATATATATATATATGTATATATATATATATATATATATATATATATATATATATATATATATATATTATCCTACATGTAAGGCATGACACAGAGTTTTATGTATATGCTTATATATATCTATATCTATATATATATATATATATATATATATACACACATGGAGGGGTTAGTGAAAAAGACTGACAAGTTACTTCTGATTAGATTTTTTAGTATATTTTCTTTCTAAATGCTGAGTGTTAATGTACACACTATACTGCTAACAATAGCACTTACATACCATTTATTAAAGTCAGTCAGTCAGTTAAGTGCCATACATGATACATGCTTGGGCGATCATGTCTCAAAAGAGACATGACTGACTGGGCAGAAGATTATGCCACAGTAGGTTGCCATTGCTTTCTGCAGTAGACTGGTTGCCGACCAAGGCTATAGAACCCAATCTGTCTTATTATTTAACCCATAACTGGAGGGAAGAGATGGATTAATACCTTTCCCAAAGGTATTTGCGCGTAAGTGAATGCAATGGATTCAACTGGAATTTGAACTCGGCTTCCCGATTTCTTGTTCTGAGCCGATATCCAATGCACCACAACACACATCATTATTACAGTAGTATAACAAAAAGTCCTTTGAAAAGGCTAATAATTTAGCTGGAAGTGCACAGACCCTACAGATATTTCAATAATTTTTACACTCATTAAATCTGTGAAAGAGAACAGTCAAAATCCAAGAGTAATAACAAAACTAAACAAAATTACCTTGTCAGTATTGTGCGATGAAAAATGTATTAGAGAGAGCTTGCTGCCCAAATTTACAAATATATATGACTTTGCTAGAAGTAAGTTAGTCTCTAAAATTTCTGTGGCTGGGAGTGTGCATGCTTGCCTTTAGAGCTTAGTAAGTGGTCTTCCAAAGAATACCAGCAGCAAACATAGCATTTAGTTGGTGGTTAACATGGAACACTAAGTTCAATCATTGTACTGGTTAAATGTTCAGCAGAGAAACATTGAAAGCCAAATTCAGTTTTCATTCTGTTTTTTTATTATTCAGTGTTTCAGTTTTTATTAATTATGCAAATTATTGCTTCAGTTTTGTTTCCCACTTTGTCTGATCATTGTTTTTGTCTGAGCTATATACTTAATACTGAATGAATCATTTTTTCCCTTTTTCTACTATGTCACGGAAAGGCTTAGAAATATTAGCTTTACAATGAATGCTTATCCTGTTGTAATCAAATGTCAGGGTGTCATTCCCACTTTAGCTTTGATATATCTGACTGATCTCTAGTTGATATCAAATGAGATAAACTTCAAGATTGGAGCAGAAACTTCATTTACTTACATCTGGTACTTCTAAAATATGACAGAGAACCAACAAGCCTGGTGGTGTCTTGAGGCACTGCTTGTCTCTCTGGGTTAGTGGTAATGATGCCATAGCCCTGAAACCATGATTGAATCTAGATTCAGATGATGGCTTTATTTAATGCACTCTTGTTGTTGTAGCAGTTGTTGCATTATACATATTAACAGTTTTGGTAGATTTTCATGAAAATGCAACTTTGAATGTATCAGATATTATAAAGCTCTTTTTTTATTCCCTTCAAATAAAAAACACGGTAGTATTGCCAACAATCTTTCTTTATTTTTCAATCTGTTTTGTTTGTATTTAGCATAAGTTTTGTAAAAGTAGATAGCCAATATATGCCTCACTTTGGGTAATAGTTAACAAGCAAATCTCAGAGGCCATTACAAATGGATTAAGTACATTTCTCCTTGGATGACTCACCTTGTGACCTTGTGTTTTATTTAACTTGGACACTTTGCTTAGAGCAATAGTGAGAAAGCTAGTCTCAGAGATAATTACTACTGTAATGAACTTGATCCTCACTGGATGTCTTGTACCAAGATAAACAAAAAAAGTACTAGTAATATCTATGTTTTTCCAGTTTAATTCTTGAGTTTTTGTTTGCTCTCATAGAAATACCTACATATCTCTTATTAAGGCAGCTATATATAAATACAAGTGTGAAGTGGCATAAAAACCAAGAGTGAATTTCAGCTATGGCCAATTATCTCACTTCTTAACACTTTAAAAAAATTACTTGGTAAAAGCATGAATCAAACTTCCTGCACTCTGACCTGTCACCCGTCATTTATATCATGGTATTATTCTAAGTATGTTCCAGTAGACGAAATGAGTGACTACATACAAAAATTACATTATTTTCAAAAGTTACTAAATCCATACACACACTAGCTGCTATATCTATTTTCAGCCTTGACAGATAAAGTAATTTATGTGTTATATCCCTTCTAGAGGTAAGTGGTTATGGCTCTCCACAACTTTCTATTCTTTATAGCTCTTAGTATTTTTTGACTATAATTCCTAACCTCTGTTCTGCCAACCATTTATACAAGCTTGTTAGGTAGGTTATTCACTGCATTCCTCTGTCCTTCTTGCATAAGCAAAATTTAATATATTTTTTATGCCAAAAAATGCTTAAGAGATGACTAAACTTAAAATATTCAATAAATCAACAAATCATCAATAAACTTATTGACCAACTCAAGAGTTCAAGTGAAACCACTAGTCAGGGTCAGTTTTATTGAACATTTGACCCTGATGAATGATTTCACATGAAACTCTGAATTCAGTCAGTGAGATAATTCCATTGAACATTTATCAATTTAATGAAAATTTTATATATATATATATATATATATATATATATATATATATATATATATATATAAAAAACATTTTGATATTTAACTCTGTTGAATAGCCATTTCTACAAAGAAATCCTTACTTCTTCAGCAACATCAAAACGAAAATATAAAAATATATATATGTTTGTGTGTGTGCATGTGTGTGTGATTATATACATATGTATGTGCATATATGTGTGTGTATGTGTGTGCGTGTGTATGCATGCGGATATATATGTATATGTGTGTGCTTATATATATATGTGGATATGTTTGTGCATATATATATATATATATATATATATGTGCATGTGTTTGTGTATGTGCATATATATACATATGTATGTGTTTGTGTATGCGCATATATATATATCCACATGTACGTGTGTATATATATATATCCACATGTATGTGTGTATATATGTGCTAAAAATAAATAAAGGTAAAAATAGGCCATTAAAAAAACCATTTTCAAGCCATACTGAACCAAATATACATTATATATATATATATATATGTGCGTGTGTGTGTGTGCGTGCGAGTGTATACACACACATATACATATATGCACACATCTGACAAGTCCTTGTTTGATCATCATCAATGCTTACACGTTGTCTTTTATATAAGCTTATTTCCAATTGAAAACGTTCTGAACAGTACAGCTAAATAATTGTAATCAGTTGCTGCTCCTGCTGCTTCTTTTTCTAAATTTGAATTTATATAGAAGACAATTTTTTCACTGACAATATGAATAAATTATTGTAAAGTCCATGGTTTGACCCATTTCCAGAAATATAACCAAGTTTTCAAACATCATTTTTTCTTGTTGGGAAGGGCTTTTTGGTCAGGCCCAGAACTTTGCAGCAGCTCCTCATAGATTGTCTTCCATATAAATTTATATTTGGAAAAAGAAGCAGCAGGAGCAGCAACTGATTACAATCATTTAGCTGTACTGTTCAGAAGGTTTTCAATTGGAAATAAGCTTATATAAAAGACAACTTGTAAGCACTGATGATGATCAAATAAGGACTTGTCAGATGTGTGCATTTAGATTCAACATAAATGATAAAACTATATTTATGCACTGGTACCATATTGTAGAATGATGCTTATTAGACAAGTAGGTATCTTACGTACTCAAGGAAAAACAAAAAAGATATACAAACATCTTTGGTAACATAATACACTACATGAATACTTTTCCAGTTATCTCACTTCAGGTAAGAATTTGGTATACCACTACTTGTGTAGTGACTGAGTGTCACTATGTACTTTACTGTCATGATTCAGTACCAGGCTAAAATATGATTGATAAATATCTAGATGATTATATATCAGGTACAATATTATGTACCATATTATTTGAATCAGCATCCTCATCTTTGAAGTTATACTCACAGAATTTCAACTGTTGGAGTTTGTCCTTCAGAGTTTTGGGCCACAAAGATAGACTGTTCTCATTTTGCTTTCTTTTCTTAGGAGATATTTTACTTCACCTAATACTAACCAATCTTATTGATCGATGTTTTGTGCCATTTCTTCTACGAGACCTAGAGATTGAATTAACAGCTCCCAGGAAACTAGATACAATTTAATGAATGTGTTAAATCCACAAGACCATGTGCTTCTTAAATGATTCAATGGCAAAATCTTTGAGCCTTAACTCTGTTATAACTCACTATTAATGATTATCATATCACATCTCACCTGACTCCAATGGTACTCTAATGAACACACTATCAGATCTTTCTCTGAACTATGAGTTCTTTATTTAAGGCATCTTGCCTAGTTCAATCATAGCTATAAAACCCAATCTGTTCTGCTATTTAACCCATAGCTGGAGGGAGAAGAGATGGATTAATACCTTTCCCAAGGTTATTTGCTCATAAGTAATACAACTTATTCAAATGGAATTAGAACTTATGGGTATAAAACTTAAGATAAGCATCTTGGTTTAAATAATGTCATATAATAATTTCTCAAAAATCCATCATATATTAAACAGGGGCAAATATAGAACTGTTATTTATTTTTTTTAATCAATTCAACCCAAGTAAAGTGATAATGCCCTAAGACAGAAAACAAGATAAAACTGTACTTCTATCCAAAATACTGGGGGAAGAGAGTGAACCGGATGATAAGCAAACCTATCTACTCCGATTGAGGAAAAAAATAAATAGTAAATAAAATTTCTGAGTTTAGGAAGAGATGTTGAAGTAAACTTTAGAAATAACTTGAAACCCAATCCCTAACAGGAAACTGGGGAAAAACCTCTAATCCTGTTCAAAAGACCAGGGGGTAATAACAATGGGATGTGTAAATATTTAATATTAAATCCACAGCTATTACCTGAGATTAAAGCAATTGGATCAAACCCAGAAATATAATTTGTGATCATAATTTTTTTAGCTTACTTGGCTTTCTGTCTTAAACTAAATGATTTTCTGACAATCTCCAGCCACAAATATCATATTGCCAATCCTTGCTTGGCTTTCTTGATTCAGAGATAGAGGTCATCAAGTTGAAGTTATCTTTCTTTCCTCTGTAAATTTCTCTTTTTCTATAAATCTTTCTTTCCTCACCTCCTCCTTCTGTTCTTTCACTCTTACTTTCTAAATTATTTTACCATTAGCTGTTTCATGAAAAATAAATAAATTGGCAAGATTCCCACCTGAGAACTTGTGTCTCTTTCCATTTGTCAACTTGATCTGTCTTTGAAATCAATGCAGAGATTTCATTCATTACAATCAACTCATTTAGACAACTGGCCTTGCATTTCATCTATTTCCAATATTTTCATATATCATTATGATCAAACACACACACACACATATATATGTTTGTTTGTTTGTTCATAAACAAAAAGAAATAACTTTACATCTATTAATGTCTTACAGCTAAAGAAATAACAGCATCCAATAAGAATGATGATTATCGTTTCATGTTCTGGGAAGAATTTTCTTTTAGCTATAAACAATTCTGAGTAGTATTCGTATCTTTATTTAGTCACTATATCATAATGGATGCATTTGCTGACCATAACATTTTCTGAATGTTTATGATGACATATTTTTATCTCCAAATAAATTTGACTAGTATCCTGATCATGTTATGATCACTACAATTTACCAGATGCAGATGTGGATACAACCCCACTAGACTTTATGGCCTTTTTCATAAGCTTTCTATTGAATTATTTACATTATGCTACAAATTAATTGAACTAGTATATTCACTATTTTTGTTTTGGATCACAAACTTTCAGTTTATATTTTGAAAGTTGCGATAAAGTTGGTCTAGGTTTGTTATGTAAACATTTCCCAGATATCAAGTCAAAAACAAGTGATGAATCCACAAATAATTTTTATTACTTTTAGAGGATTCTTCTACATTAATACTCTACCCAGACAAAATAAAACTCTGTGCATATGTTGCCTAAAGATTACATACTTTGGTGCATTATCACAACTCAACACTACATATATATATATTTATACTAGCAGTATAGCCCAGCGTTGCTCAGGTGTAATGAAAGCTTTAAAACTAATTCATGGTCCTAGAGCTCAGACTCTTTGGATGTTGGCATGAAAGACTAAAAAGCAATAGTTGTTTCCAGTTAAAGTAAACTGTAGACTGAAAGAAAAATGAATGGATGTAAGTCAAATTTAAATTTCCTGGTATCACTATCAAATAAGTTTTTTCGTCATAAACTGAATTTTGAAGGCTAAATAAGTCCTGTGAGTAAATGGTATCATGGCTGAGACTAAGAACTACAATTATACCTACTTACAGCCAAAACCAAAACAAAAACTAAAATAAAAGGGTTGAAAAAAATACAGACATACAGGCAGATAAACAGACACACACACAAACATCTTGCCTTTTATATATATATATTATCAATTTTCTGCACTATTGTAAGAACTGCAATGTTGAAACTTCTAAATATCATTTCTTATGTCTTTGTCTATGAGTGTATCAAATTTGATTAAAATCGGACCACTCCTTCTATAACCCGATTTTTTCGATTATTGATTTTCGATATTTGTCGGGGGTACCTTGACACAAAATCTAGCTAAGAACACTCGCAGACGCTTATAGTACAACTGTGTAAATTTTCAAGAAAATCTGTTCAGACATTTTGGAGTCTATAGGAGACACACACACACACAGAAACACACACACACAGACAAAGTTCCATTTATAAATAAGTTTATATATATATATATAGACGCACGCAGGATCTGATGGGTAAATTGTCGCCACTTATATTTTTAATTTCATGCATGCATACTGTTTCTTTTTGTTGACTGCACAGTATAGTAGGGTCAGTTTGGCACCAACTGAGAGACAATATCACTCTTCCAGAAATTTGGAAGCAGCATGCTGTACTACTTTGCATTCATGCAAGAAGCTTCAGTACAAACATTTGAGAGTGTTTGAGTGTCAATCTGAAGACAGTGCAGAGGATTTGGAAAGAGTTAGATGAGTCAATGATGATTATGAAGGAGTTTGGAATGATTACTAGTGATGGCAATGTTATGCCTGTATTCATCTTCCCACAGGGCCTCAGACTCAACACAGAGGCCTATATCAAGTGCCATGAAGAGGTTGTACTGCATGGGTCAAAAGAGTGGATGCTAGAAGACCCTATATCTGAATAGAGGACACTTCACCATGCCACACAAGCAAGAGAACCCAGTCATGCGAGTCCGACAATATCTATGACCACAATATCCCTTAAATCTGCAACCCTCATGATTATTATGTTTGGGGCACAGTTAAGCAAAAAACCAACAAAACTTCTTGTAATGCCAAAGATGAACTGAAGGCAAGGATTATGGCAGCATTCACCATTTTAAACAAGGATACCATCCAGAAGAGTTGCATGAGATTCTGAAGTCATCTGGAGGTAAATATAACTGTTAAAATAAGATGTCAGTGTTATTTTCATTTTTGTGTAATTTTGACAAGAACTTATCCATCACACCCTGTGTGTGTGTGTGTGTGTGTGTGTGTGTGTGTGTATAAAATCCATTTTATCTAATCTAATCTAATCTAATCTATCTAAACTTATTTATAAATGGAACTTTGTCTGTGTGTTTGTGCGTGTGTATCTGTGTGTGTCCATTACCGATAGACTCCAAAATGGCTGAACAGATTTTTTTGAAAATTTACACAGTTGTACTATAAGAATCTGTGAGTGTTCTGAGGAAGATTTTGTGTCAAGGTACCCTCGATAAATATCGAAAATCAATAATCGAAAAAATTGGGTTATAGAAGGAATGGTCCGATTTTAATCCAATTTGATACACTCATAGACAAAGACATAAGAAATGATATTCAGAAGTTTCAAGGTTGCAGTTCTTACAATAGTGCAGAAAATTGATAATATATATATATATAAAAGGCAAGATGTTTGTGTGTGTGTCTGCTTATCTGCCTGTTTGTCTGTATTTTTTCAGCCCTTTTATTTTAGTTTTTGCTTCGGGTTTGGCTCAAAGTAGGTATAATTGTAGTTCTTAGTTTCAGCCATGATATCATCTACTTAGAGGACTTATTTAGCCTTCAAAATTCAGTTTATGACAAAAAAACTTATTTGCTATTGATACCAGGAAATCAAAATTTGACTTACATCTATTCATTTTTCTTTCAGTCTACAGTTTCACTTTAACTAGAAACAACTATTGCTTTTTAGTCTTTTGTGCCAACATCCAAAAAGTCTGAGCTCCAGGACCATGGATTAGTTTTAAAGCTTTCATTACACCCAAGCAATGCCAGGCTATACTGCTAGTATATATATATATATATATATATATATATATATATATATATATATATAATGGATCTTTATTTATTAGCATGACACATTTTTTATTATTTTAAATGTTATTTAGTAAATGCCCTCATTTTTATTCTAAACAGTATTTTATTTCATCTATCAGTATGAACATTCAAGAAATCTTATTAAAGAAAATAGCACCCTCTGGCAGAATTTGAACCTGCATTTCATTTTGCAGGAGAAATGGTAATTTGAGTCAACATGCTTTTGATCACTGAAGAAGGCTGAATAATATATCAAGAAAAATGTATTATTAATAATAAAAGTGAAAACTATACCCCAAATAATATACAAATTAATGAAAACTTTTCATTATATAACATTACAGTATTACTTGTTTGTTGTAGTGTTTAAATGTTTATTTGGGCTATGATTATATACAAAATCTGCCGTTACTCATGTAAATTCAAATCATGAATTAATTATACTGGTATAAATGGTAAATATTTCAATCACCAATTCATGGTATCCACTGATCTCCAATGAAACCTCAGTCGATAATGACTGCCATTTAATAGTTAATGAACAATTTCTGTCATCAGGAGGTTACTAGAGATAAAAGTTTCCTTTTTCTTACAGATTACAACTGATAAGTGTTGAAGAATTGATCAACTGAAACACTTAACAACAAATATACAAAGAAGACTCTCAAAGTTTCTGTCTGAGAAGTACTAAATAAGAACAAGATTTGATATCACAATACAAGGACAGTAGAATAAGAACAATCTATTCCCATAAAAGATGTTCAGTTCAAAACTCCTTGTGGGACATCTGGATTGACAGATAGGGATCAACAGCCAAAACATTATGATAACAACAAAAATGTGAATATTAGTCAGAATGTAAATAACCTTATTAAAGCTACATATCAGTCAGTTAACTGCCATCTGTGAGACACACTTGGGCAATCATGTGTTTCTCAAGACATGACTGACTAGACAGAAGATTTTCCCACAGTAGGTTGCCATTACTTTCTAGCAGTAAACTGGTTGCCAACCAAAGTTATAGAACCCAATCTGTCTTGCTATTTGACACATAACCGGAGGGAGAAGAGATTGATTAATACCTTTCCCAAGCTTATTTGTACATAAGTGAATGAAACAAATTTTATGTGAATTCAAACTTGGCCTTCCATTTTCTCTGCCAATATCTATTATACCACAATTCACATCCAATGTTAAAGCTATAGATGATTTTTATTATTCACAAGGAATGAAGTTACAAAATTTAGATAAAGTTTTATAGTGACATTGTAAAATAGTCAAATTTTGTTTTTTTATACATAAAAGTCCAGTAAGTAGTGAAGTAGGGTCTTTTCACATAGATCTGTAAGTGTGCATATAAAATTGCAGTCAAGTTACTTTGTATATACATAGTAAAAAAATAATAGTAAAGTTTTAATCTGAATTCACACTAGTGTTCTAGTAAAAACTTTACTCAACATGATTTGCTTAAATGAACATTATGAAATTTGAGTAATCATATCCAAATAGATGTTATATTTCTGTTCTCTACTGACTGCTGAAGTGATTTTAAGAAATTCAGAATTTATATAGGCATAGGGTGGATTAAATCAACCATTCATCAATTGGGCATGTATAACAGTTACAATATCAAACTGACTTCTACAGAGTCAAAATTAGGAAAATACTTTTGAACTGCCAAAAAGATTAATCCAATTCTACACAAATTTCTTTCATCTCAATTGAAGAGCCAAGTTCAAATTTCAGTTAAGTTTGTTGCATTCACTTACATTCAAATACTGCTGAAAAGATGTTGATCCATCTCTTTTTCTTCCAGCTATGTGTTAAATAGCAGAACAGATTGGGTTCTACATCCTTGGTTGGTAACATCTACCACAGAAAGTAATGGCAACCTACTACAGTAAAATCTTTTGCCTAGTCAGTCATGTCTCTTTTGAGACTTGATCACAAGTGTGTATTATGTATGGCAGTTAATTGACTGAGTAATACTCTTTTCAATTTTCAAAGCCATAATAGTAAATGATGTATGCAAATTTACTGTAGTTAAAAATATTTATAGGCTGCTTATTTTTCTTTTTAAAGAGAATGTGAAAACAGGACAGTTTTGGTTATGGATTGCACTTTTTTTTTCTATATATAGTCAATTTTAAAGCTAAAATATAAAAGACCAGGTTTTTCAAGTAAATCTATGAGACCTAACCAAAAAGCCCTTCCCAACATGAAAAAATGGTGTTTGGCAACTTGGTTATATTTCTGGAAGTGGGTCAAACCCTGAACTTTTTGGCAATTCCTTCATATTGTCAGTGAAGAATTTGAGGCTGTCAATGTTACCTTCAAACAGAAGAGACATGATCACCCAATTGTGTATCGCGTATAGCACTTAACTGACTAAAGTATTAGTTTAATTATAAGTTAGATTTAATAGTTATAATTAATATCAAAACATTTTTCTTACCAATGAAAAGATCTTCTAATGTAATCAATGATCTGAAAGCTCCAAACAAAACAGGTTGGTCACTTATCTTTCAACAACAAAGAGCCACGATCTAAAAAATATTCCACACGTGAAATTACATAAAAATTATGCTTTTCTCTTTTTCAAGATATCCAAAGTGATAGTCTCCACTTTATAAAAAATGATACTTGAGACACTGATCTTGCTTTTGATATGAACAATTTATGCAGTAATCATGACAAAACTTACTTTATGCAAAATTTATAAAACTGATGATTTACATTTTTTTAATCATTTCACCCTAAGCAAAGCAGTAAAACTGCTAAGATACAAGGAGTTACTGAGTGTGAAAGAAAAAGAAAAATACTATCAAGCAGTGAGAACAATAAAAGAAGAGGAATGAAGAAAAGAATAAATAACAATTGACATTGCATTTAAATTTTTGATGATCAAAGTTGGTTGGAAAGTATGGAGCCAGAAGAGAGTTCCACAAGCAAGATGTGTAAAAAAAGATAACTGTTAGCAAAGAACTTCCAGTTACACCTAGCCAATTCAACAGTAAAGTTATGAGACCTTGTTGCCAATCTAGTACTGGACTTCAATTCATAAAGTCTAAGTACCATAGTGAAAAGTTCATCAGAACAATTACCATGAAATTATAGGGTGTTCCTTTCAGATGGATTGAAGTTAGTAGTAAATAAAACAGTGTTATTGGTGAAATTTTATTGATTTCTTTATTAGATCATGTTATTTGAGTCATGGCAACTATGGCCTGAATTGAATGCTATGGATGTCAAAAATTTGTAGTTCTAATAGGACAGTGCCACATGCCATGCATCCAATGCAACAATGACTTTATTGAATGAGAAGTTACCAGGTCACATCATCTATCAAAACTGTGAGGTCAATTGGCTGCCACAATTATGCAACTTGATGCTTTTAGATTTCTTCCTTTTGGGTCATCTCAAAATTAAGGTCTATGCCAACAAGCCAACAACAATTCAAAAGCTGAAGGATGAGATAATAAGATATATTGGTGAGATCAAGAAACAGCTATGCAGAGACATCATCAAAAATTTTGACTATCAAGCAGAGATGTGCAGCCAAAGCCTTGGTGAACATTTGGACAATATTATTTTTCATGCATAATTGCCATGACTCAAATAACATGATCCAATAGGGAAATCAATAGAATTTCACTAAAAACACCGTTTTATTTACTGTCTTAATGTAACACCCTATATTGATAGAAAAGGCACAGGGAAGCTATATTATGACAGTGGGAAATTGACTGAAGCTGGCATGCCAGATCAGGACCGATATCATTGCAGATTCTTTTTTATTTGAAATTAACAAAATGTTCATGAACAGAACTCAGCTCAATTTGAAACCAAAACAGCATTAGCTAAAATAAAAATAAACAAAATAAGATTCTCACTTCAGCAGACATAGACTTTGAAATGCTAATAAAAACAATAATAACTAAGTGACCCACTCTGAGAATTTCATTTCAAGAGACTAGCATTTTTTCATTCCTTTAAAATCACTTCCACATCTAATTGGCTATTCCCTCCACATGTCTCAGCTAATTGAAGAACCAGTATCCATTTAACAAACACCCTCTGGCATGACTCCAATCTAAAGCTCTAAACAAGCATTTTTCCAAATTTTACAAAAATTACAACATTCCTTCCAGCTTCTTACTAATCCTAATAACCTCATCACTTGAAAATGGAAACTTTTACACATGTTTTGTACAAGCAGGAAATCAAATTCTACGATCCCTGCTCACTGAAGCAACACAGTATAGACTTTGTTGTGTAGTCACTAAACTTTCAATTATGAAGCAATTTAACAAATGTCTCACAGTTTGTAATTCTTTTTCATCAAATTAGCATTCTTAAATTAAAGGAAGTCTGCTTATACACTCACTACATATTTATAAGATACTAACAGCTTTTTTCTAGACTAAATGTTTTTAGACAAAGAATTGTACTCATTATGTTGCTTTTTTCTTTCAGACTAATTCTCATCATTCATTGATTTCCTGTTATGATGTTTCAACCATTGTATACTCACTCCTTTTTCAGATGTGAGGGATACAACCCCATAATTCAATGAACTGTCCCAGTAAGTTATATGAGGTGGTTAGTTGGATAATATATTAAGAAATCTAAAATGGCAGTGAGCGAGATAGTACTTAGTTAGTTCTTAGGACAGTATGTTAATAAAGAGTAACCTACAACAGAAATAACAAAATTTACCAGAAAATGATATACAATATTTGTGATGAAAGACCTTAACTATTCAATGTGGGTAAAAGTCTTTACATTTCCAATAAAATAACAGTGGAATACAACAAAATATGATTTATTTCTTTAAAGTTGAAACCTTTTTCTATTGTAGTATATGTTTTAGTATGTTTTGGGAATGTTAAATCTAATATTTCTTTTCTGATCAATAGCTCTGATGTATTAATGATAACTATACTTGGTTTTCAAATTACATGATTTAACTATTGACAGGGAACAATTCTGGAGAAGTCAATTGAAGGTATCATCTCATATATGGTAGAGAAAGCATTTGATCAACTGGCCAAGCATTGATATTGATTTAGATTACAAAAATGTGTACACCTCAATAGAAAAAGGTTCAAATTCAAAAGAAAAAATAGCTCAAGTGAACATATGCTAATGTGTTGTCACAAAAAAAAAACAATGAAGCACATTAGAATAAATTAAAAAAATATGATAAAATGAAAATCTTTATCCAAAGAAATATTCTTTAATATACTTGGATTTGTTCTTGGTTAGAATTCTATTTCTCCAAGTACAAGGGCAAATCAGAAAATAATGGCAATGTTGAAATTATATGATAAAAACAACTGGAGGGTACTGATGCATGATTCAAACATGACAAGTAGCTAGCCATGTACAAAATACCATCTTTCAGTCAAGTGGTACGGGTGACTAGATCAGATGTATGGACACTCCTCCCAGCAATTGCACCATCAAAGTACAATGTACTTTCTGAGAGCAGAGGGGGTCAAACCTGTGGAAATCCATCACAGTTTGGAGGATGCACCATGAATCAGTATGAGTAAATTGCTTTAAATTGGGAAGAACAAGTGTAATGGTCAAAAGCCAATCTGGTCACTCATGACCATCACACATGGAAGAATACATCCAGAGAGTAGATGCCATGATCAAATACGGCACCATAGTAATATTTTCAATTGAGAACATTTTACAAAAATCTTCAAATTTATGAGCAGTGAACTGTGTACCATTATCCAAGACTGTGGCATCTGGAATGCTATAACTTATAAACAGTTCATGTAAAAAATTTCACTGTAACAACAGAAGTTGTTTTTTTTTTTTTTGCACTTAAAACTTTCAGGCCATTTAGTAAAGCTATCCACTACCACCAGATAATGTGATTCATTTACTGGACCTACAAAATTTATGTGCAGCCTTGATCATGAAGTGCTTGTCTTTGGCCAAGGTTGTAATTTTACCACCAGGGAACACCCTCTACAGGCTTTTATTACTTTTTCTTTGTTTCATTTTGGTCAAATTTGCATAACTTCTTATAAAAGATTTCATCCTTGAAATTTCTAGATGTCCACTATGAAATTCACTTAATGCTTTTTAAGTAAATTGTTCAGTGGACCTTTCAAATTCTGCATATTAGGTACATAAATTTGATAATACATTGCCATACCCAAAAATGCTTATGACATTGTAACATTTATTGGAAGAGGCATATTCTTAATTGTACTTGCCCTCAATGAATCTGGTTGATAACCATTTTTTATCAATGATTTGTCCAAGGTACTTGATTTTAGGTAAAAACAATTCACACTTTTTTTTACTGAGTTTAAACCTGTACGCTTGTATATTTTTAGAAACTGTTTTCACATACCCAATATGTTGTTCTTTAGATTGACTTTTAATTAATATATCATCCAGATAAACAACTGTGAAATCACAATTTGTAAGCATGGTACCCATACGTTGTTGAAATATAGCTGGAGCTACTTTTATACCAAAGGGAAGTCAGTCAGACTTATACAATTCCTTGCGCATATTTATAGTTGTTAACTCTGAACATTCATTTTCAACCTGTATTTGTAAATACATTTCAGAATGATCCAGCTTCAAAAAAAATTTGTATCATTTAACTTCACTAAAATTTCCTTTAAACTTGATAATGGGTAGTTATGCAGTTCTAAACACTTCTTTAAACATTTTGAATGATAAATATTTTCAATTACACTTATTTTTTCAAGTCTGTCTAATTCTTTATTGACTTGATCGAATGCTGCAAATGATACACTATTTTGTTTGTTTTTTTTTACTTAAAATTTTGCTTTGAACTTGGAATATTGACCTAACTCTGGAAAACATTTTTTTCAATTCTTTCTTTAAATGTTCACTCATTTTTTTTTAAATTGGTCACTTTTTCACTTACATTTTTTCAAAAAAATATTTATTTCCTATAGTGTAAGTTTATTGTTCTGTTCAATTTTTAGTTAGAATTCTAACCTGTATTTTTGCATCAGTTTTTGCTGTTAACCCTTCAACAAAAATTAACCATTTAAACATATCAGGTAAACATATTTTTCACACTCCTTGTTAAAGATTCCAGCATATGTGACAAAATCTTTGTCTTCTTTTTCATCAGAGTGTTGAATAAAGAGCTTTTGTTACTAAACATTTTTTTCAGAATATTTACAGCTTCTACAAAACAATCTTTCCTGGATTTTTTCAGTAGTATGAAATTATGGTAGTTTTCATCTTCTTCCAGTGCTAACTTTCTTAATAAAAATTTCATTTTCTCTCATCTTTTCAGTCAATGCATTCTTCTCTGATAATTTGTCCATATCTTTGAAAATAAGCAGAAAAGTTAATTCCATTATCTGGATTGTATATTAATTCAGATATGGCATTTGTGGCAGCATCAGAAGTAAAAGAAGTTTAGAGAGAATTTTATGCTTTTTTCCATATTATTTAAACTTTTGTAGTTGTTTCTGCAGTTCTAACAACTGCTGCTGTTGTTTTTTTACCAAAGATACCAATATTTCTTCCATATTTGAAGAAATCTTTTTGTATTTTCCTTTTATTTTTCTAGACACAAAGAAAAAACATTTAAACAAATGTGGTTCAAAATTCTCACTATCACTGGTATCCTGTGCACTGAAGCAAGAAGTGTTCTATTTTTTCACTTATTATACTCAGTATGTTTCACATATCTTTATAACTCATATGAGTTCTGATTATCATTGTCACTGTTAAAACTCAGTTTCAAATGGTTAAAATATAAAGTATTGCTTAGGTACTCACTGTGATGTCTGTGAGAAAAACTCTGAAAACTGACTACAATGGTATTTTTATATCCACTGAAGTTCTTTAAGAATCTAGACTAGTTCATCTGAGTCACCAGGGAGGGTGGGGAAAATATTTACTCCCAACACTTTGTGAGCAACTGAAAAGCTTCTTTTCAGAAGGGAGATGAAGAAACTTGTTGAATGATATCAGAAATGTATTGCCATTTTTGGAGGACTATGTTGAAAAGTGACATATGCATTTGTTCTTTATCAGTGAAATAAAGGTTTTGTATGAATGCTACTATTACTTTTTTGTATTTATCATTTTATTTGGAATATCCTACACTTTCTCCTTCAGCAAGCAACCATGAGAAGGCAAAAATATAATAGAGACAATTTGAAGGAGATCTTACTTTCCCAAGTGACTTTTGGGAAGAATTGTGAAGGTGCAATATTTACAATGGTTGGTGTGGATTTAGAAGATATTTTTAACAAAGGTGAAGAATCATTTTATTATGATACAAAGAATTAGCATGAAATGTACAGGATTCTCTTTGTGTTACAAGAAAATTCTATAGAATGTGTGATGGAGTGGATGTGTAGTATGGTTTAATGGAGGCATGGTGCATAGCAGCTCAGATTAAGGAATCAGAGAGCCAAGTTCAAATTCCAGTTGAATTCATTATGTTCACTTATGTGCTAATACCCCTGGGGAAGGTATGAATCTATCACTTCTCTTCCAGATATGACAGACTGGATTCTATAGCCTTGGTTGAAAACCAGTCTACTGCAGTAAAAACTGGCAACCTATTGCAGGAAAATCAGTTATTCACTGTATGGCTGGGAAGAAGCTTTGAGCCTGGGTTGGTAATCTTCTTTGAGATAGAATCTTGTAAATAAAAACACTCAGATGTAGGGAATGTGATCCACATCTGTATCAGCCATCAAAAGAGGTCCATGACGTTCACTCATGGTACCAAGATCTGAGTACAGCAGTGTTTGACCATGCGTTATGAGGTGGGACTATGGATTTCTAACTATTTAATCAAAGAATAATGGGTTGGAATTAGAAATCAGAGATTTAAGTTCAAATTCCAGTCTGATTTATTACATTCACTTACATGCAAATACTGTTGGAAATGGTATGAATCTATCTCTTCTTTCCCCAACCTACTGAGTAAATTTTATACCTAATCAGTCATGAATCAGAAAAGACACAATCGCTTAAACATGTATCACATATGGCACTTGACTAACTTATATGATTAAGTGCAACTTCAATTAGCAAACTTATATAAAAAAAATGAGAAAAAATTCCTTTGATATTTTAAATCAATTTATATACATTTCAGATATTACACATAGTGATAAAACATTTATTGAATATCTGATATTTTGAAATAATCTAATATGATACTAGTCAAAGTAATTAAGTATTGGTCAGAGAGCAAGATGTAAAATATTGGTAATTTTTTTTTGTTTTAATCTTTATCTTGTAACATCCAAAGCAAGTAAAACCAAATTATTAATGCCTCATTAAACTAAAAATATGCACAAGAAAGAGAGCTGGGTATTCTTTGTGAATTAAATATTTATTAATTTTTCAATGACAACAGATATACCAGTTTAAGCTCAGGTTAAAAGACAGGATATTAAATGAGGATTTATAGGACAGACCTCTTTTGGAAGAGTGATAAAATAATCTTTCCACAACTTGTTTAACCTTGTAGAAAACTTTGCTTAATAAATACATGCCAAAAGAATATTAAAATATGCCATTTGCAGTCTTGTGACATTATTATGCAGTTAATTATCTGAACACACATCCTCATCTTGGTTAGGTTTTTATCATTAGATTTCAGTTTTTAGCAGTAACTAGTCCTGGATCAGGCAATATTTGAGGACAGAAAAATAGAAACTACCAGATATCACCTCAAAAAGAACAGTAAACCTACCAGCTAAAATGTAGTGAACAAAACTACATAGCCAAAGGTATTTTTTTTTAATCATTTCACCCCAAGCAAGGCAGTTTTACTGCCACTGTTGCACAGGGGTTACATTAGGGGAAAGTGATGAGAAAGAAGGGGAGGTTATAGGGGGTGTCAGGAAGAGGATAGTAGAAGGATGAGAATACTGGTGTGTTGGGGGTGGAGTGGATGGAGAAAAGAGCTTGAGAGAAAGGATGCAAGTTAGTGAGATAGGAGATGACTATTGACCTTACATTTAAATTCTTGGAAATTGTAGCTGTTGGGGAAGCAAGTATACGGAAGGGAATTCCACAAGTGGGAAGTGTGAGAAAAGAAGCTGTTAAAGTAGAAATTGCAGTTACATTTTATTGGTTTCACTGTGAAAGGGTGGGACCAAGTTGCTAATCTAGTAGCTCAAGTAAATTCATACATGGGGGCACGAGTGAGCTAAGTTCATTGGAGCAGAAGCCATGAAAGTATTTCTAGAAGAGACACAGGGAAGCCACATCAAGCCGGTGAGAGAGCGACTGCAGCCGAGCTGTTGAGATCCTCTTGTAACCATAGAAGTTTTAGTTGCACACATATTAGGAGACTTCTTCTTTATGTGCTGTGTTCTTTCAGGGTGTAGGTGATCATGAATTGTCATTGTTCACATGTTCAGTCCATAGTATACACGTGTTTTTGTATTGCCAGATTTCTGTTGTTTTGAGTCTCTTCCTCATCTTTGAGGAGATTGTCCAGCATTTGCTGCCATATAGGAGAATAGATATCACATAAAATTCAAGTACTATTTTCTTTGTCTTCAACAAAATCTTCCTGTTTCTCAATACTCTGCTTAGCCTTTGAAATGCATCTTTGGGTATGCCAATCTGCCTTCAGATCTCAATTTCACACATTCCATCCTCTATCAGAATGCTTCCCAGGTATTTAAACTTCTGTACCTGTCTGATTTTAGTTTCCCTGACTTGTAATTGGCATTTTGGGGTCCTCTTTTTGCTAATCACCATGAATTCAGTTTTCTTGAAGTTTATGTTTAGCCCTTTCTCCTCAGTTCTCCTTATTGTCTTCTTTATTATTAGACATTAGGCACTATTTTTACATGTTTCAACAGTTTCCACACTCTTGGAAAAATTGGTCTCATATACTCTTCAGTATGAAGGATTTCTTTTGCAGGACACCATTGCAGTTCAATGCTACAAGTCTGGTCTGTTAGATTCTGTCATTAACCACACCCAACATCCTGCTACTGTCTTCATTGTAACCCTGACAGGTGTGGCTTCCAGGTGTTATACCTTGTCAAAGAGTAATTGATGATTTGGCCACATTCTTCTTTTATATGATGCACACACTCAAGATGCTGGTGAATATAAGTCTCCATAGCTTCCTATCCTTTCTAGCTCTTAGCAATGTTTGTTTGCTTTTTTGTGCTATTGCTTCTAATTCCTCTTCTGCCAAACATTTGCACAGGCTCTTTATAGAGGTTATTCACTGCTTTTGTCTGTCACTCTTGCCTTCAATATATCCCATGAGTGTCAAAGCAGTCTTTTCCCATTATGTGTCCTAGAAATTTCAACTATCTCTTTCTAATGCTAAGTATAAGTTTCCTTTTTGTTTCCATTTTCTCCAAAACCTCATCACTACTCACATGTTCAGTTCATGGAATTCTCAGCATCCTTCTGTAGAACCACATTATTATTGCCTCAGGTCTCTTTTTCATCTGTAAGGAGATTATACAGCATTCTCTACCTTATAGAATGACTAATATTACATAACAGTTCAGTACTCATTTCTTTTCTCATGAACTTTTCATATTTCTTAATACTTTGCTTAGCTTTTGGAATACAAATTTTGCTTTTCTAAAGTGCTCTTGGATTTTAATGTTGCATTTTCTATCCTTTATTAAAACACTTCCCAAATGTTTTAATTTTTATACTTGTTTCGATTTGGTGTTTCAAATTCATAGTATGTATCTTGGACTGTTCTTTTTGATAACAACCCTATATTCTGTCTTCTTACAGTTGATATTTATTGCTTTCTTCTCATTTCTCTTTACTAATTTCTCTAAGAGTTCCTGCATTTACATGTCAGTGAATGTAACAAATTCAACTGCACTTCCAACTCAGCTCTCCAATTTTTTCATCCCATGCTGGTATCCATTAGTCCATTCACACAAGGTAATCAGTCTGATTAATCTATTGCATAATTACACGATTCTCTCAGTTCTTAAAGAGTAATAGTTTTCTTATGTGTAGAATATGAAGAATTTACTAAATAAAATTTTTTAAAAATGAGTATAATACCGAGATATAAGCTGATAATTTGTCAGGAGATTCTCTTAATTTTATAAAGAATGACTCAAATATGTAGTATCAGTTCAAGAACAAATTTACCAAAATTGGTAAAAATACTAAATTTGGAATTCCTCTCATATCTCACCTATCTAATATTTTAGGGATCACAGATAAAACAGATTAGAAATGACATTGTGTTTTGCTCTCATTTGTGATGAGATTTTTCTTTGCATTGAGATTATGCTAATAAATCAGTCTGAATCATCTATCAAATGTTCTAACCATCAATCTCCTTCTCCAACCACACAACCAGAAGCATTAGTTCTTCAGTTAGAATAGTTAACTGAAAAAAAATATTATTATAAGTTTTCTGTGAAAAGGTTGGTTTAAAATCATGCTTTGACACAAACCTGTTAGACCTGAAATTGTAGGCAAGAATACCTTTACATAGATTTTCTGAAAAAATATGAAGCAAAAGCTATTTTTATAGTTTGGCTGATGAACTCTTCAGATATAAATTAGAGGTGAAAATAGCAGATAACTTTTGACTTATGTTACACACATATTTCTCTGGTCTAATCATAGTTGCAACATTGAAAAGTAAAAAAAAGATCTCTGAAAAGTTATGAAAATCTTTGACATGTTTATGATTTAATTCGTAGCATAAAATCATTTATTTTAATGCTTTTTCATTTAAAGATATAATTTGAAACAATTTACATGCAATCATAGAATTTGAGAGAAGAACAGTTTTGTGTATGTGCAGTAAAGTGATAAAGTCTGAGAGTAAAATGATTTTATTTTGATACTTACTGGAAAGGGGTACAGGCTGAAGTAAATATTTGCTATATTTTAATCCAGTTTGAAAAATAGGAAAAATAAATAAATATGGATTATCTGATAAATCAGAATTCAACTTCGATTTTTTTCCTTAGAATTTTTTTAAGAATTTTTCTTAAATCTCATGAATGAAGGCAAGTACTCAATGTTCTGCTCAATGAATGTAAATGTCAATTACATAAGAATATTGCAATCAAAGTACTATGGTTAAATTTTAACGACCATTTCCAATTTCTTCTAAATAATCTAAGTATTGTAGCTATTGCACTAAATATGGATCTTTTGAAGTAAACAAGTTAGAAAAGAAGACATCACATCTGTCCAACATAATATCATTCAGTAGTCATGATATTGAACTGGAAAATTCAAGAGCTCAGCTAGCTTTGAGATTAACTTAAATATTTCTGCTATGACTCTCAGTGAAAACAAAACAATGAAAGATAGCTCTTTGCTTAAAATATAAAAATCTTCAATATTTTTATCATGCAGAAATGATTCAATACTGAAGAGTTCATGTGACAAAATTTATGATATCAATTCATTTAGTAATATCTGCAGAGTTAGTACATAGAACTGAAATGCATTAAGTTTCACACTATTTACATTGCTCAAACTATTGTCCTCATCTTTATTGCCATTATTATGATGTTTCAGCCATTGTATGCTCCGACCTTCTTTAGGTGCTAGGAACTCTTTATTACAATCACTGGGGTATACCATTCTCATCCCATCACACAGATATAGCATTGCACATGGAGTGAGAATGATATACCCAAGAAAATGTGATAGTTTGAGTTGAAATTCCTAGCATCTGAAGCAGTCAGGAGCTTACAATGGCTGAAACATCGTAATACTGGCAATGAAGATGATGACAATAGTCCAAACAATGTAAATAGTGTAAATACTAACTCATCTCAGACAAACATTAAACATCATTGATTCATTCATTTTCTATGGTTTGTCAACCGACTGCAGGTTATTTAAAGCCAAATAATATTTTTAGATTGTAAGAATCTTTGGTGTGGGGGCTGACAATAATCATTTAGTGATAAAATTTTTACTACTTAACCCATAACTGGAGGGGAGAAGTGATGGATTCATACCTTTCTTTAAGTCATCATAATTAAAGGACTGAGCTTAAGGTGTTGTTCATCTGATCATCATGCCAGATTATGCACTCACTCTCTTTCTCTCTCTCTCTCTCTCTCTCCCAGAAACAGTAACTAATGTCTACTCAGTATAGCTACAGTATAAGTTACAGGGTGTCTATGTAGGTGATGATATAAGAAAATATATCTGAGCTGGTATCCGTGGGATTAATTAGAAGATGGATGTGGATTGATTGATTAATTTTCTATGACTTATCAACTATTTGCAGCTTATTTAAAACCAGAAAATATCTTTAGATTATAAGCATTTTGGGGGAGATAAGTTTAGTGATACATGTCTTACTAATCAATCCATTGCTGGAGGGTGGAGAGAGGTGGATTCATACCTTTTCCCCAAGAGTATTTTTGCATAAGTGAATATAACAAACTCAATGAGAATTGGAACATGGCTTTCCAATTAATAATTCTGAGCCATTGTCCATCACACCAACTGCACATTCAAGCTTACAGCACTTGGTATTCCAAAGCAGTCACTCATCTAAGTAATGATCAGTCTTAACTTCAGTGATTGTACAGAAACCAATGTTGCAACATGATGTGGCTATAAGACAAAATGTATAAAGTAATGACTTCAAAAAAAATTATTTCTGTCACCTGGACATAAACCTAAAGATTACCATAGATTTATGTAATACACATTCAATATCTACATCATAAAACCATTTTACCTACAATATGCTTAGCGCTAGTCTTCCAGGCAAACTTATTGTAAAGAAAATATTAAAGAATATTAAATGTATAACAAATTAATTTTGCCCAAATACTTTACTGCTTAATTATCATTTAATGATTTTATAGTCATAGCAAAACTATCAAACATATTTGAAGTATATCATCTATTGTTATTTATTTGATTTACCAGAAGGATTTAAGAACTACTCAAAATATTAAATATTTGTCTCTTAAAATATGTTAAAACTTGTTTAAAGTTTTTTTTATATAGTCCCTTTACATTACTTAGCATGCCAATACTACATTGGTAATCATAACCTTATGTGTTTAAGATCAACATGTAGAACTTTAATTGAACTCATTAAAATAATGACAAACCAATGATCTGCAATATAATTGATCCTGACTTGGAAGCTCATTTTCAGTCAGTGATATGATGTGATGTGGCTTCTCTCTGTCTTTTCTACAAATATTTTCATGGAAATTGCTCTGACAAGCTTCATTCCCTGGTACCCCGACCACATGAATTTGCACATGCTACTAAATTGGCATCAAGTTTCCACCCTTTTACCATTGATATCATTAAATATAACTATCTCTTCTACTTTAAAAGTTTCTTTTTTCACACTTACTGTTTACTTGCTTCCCTGATAGCTACAATCTCCAAAAATTTAAATGCAATGTTAATTGCCATCTTTTTTCTCCTTGAATCCCATCCATCTTTTATCTTTTCTTCAACACCCACTTTACCTTATTTTTTCTCTCATTGTAACCCCTTAAGCACCAGTTGTGGTCCGGTGTTACTTGGGATGAATTTTTTTTTTTTTAAAAAGCATCAAATACATTTATGCATATAATTAAATGAATAAGAATTTAAATTCTCATTCAGCTAAGAACATATTTATCAATTCATTCAGAATAATAAACTGAAAAATTGAAAAAGCTTAAAGGCAAAAATGTGTAAATCTTTTCCTTTAAATAACCGAATGACATTTAACATTCAGGGGTTAAACTATTGAAAATCATTTACTGTTAGACAGAAACAGACAAACATTGTAATTTATAATGCAAGGGAGAGAACTTTCTTTTATCTTGTGTGAATTCTGTATCAACTTAGAATAGTTATCAATAACAGCAGAGGCTAACAATTAATGTCAGATTATTTCTATTGCACATAAACTAGGATGCGATTTTTAATTTATTTCAAGCCTTTAATTCAGTCAGATTTAACAATTTTGGAAAATAATTTTAAATAGAAATAAGAAATTATGACAAATAATCTCATTTTTCATTTTATGAGATTGCAAAAATATTTTTACAAACAAAAACTTGATATGCAGTAAGTGTAAATCTTAATTTTAAATAAATTCAAAACCTGTTTTATAATTAAAGAAATATAAATAGAGTAATTTTTAATCTAAACCTTTTTTCTCTTTAGTAAACATTTTTAAATTCATGTCCACATTTATTGTAACTAAATTTACAGCACTTTGTGGTTAGTGCTGACATTTAAATATTAATAACGTGGTAATAATTTATTTTAGATAGTTGAGAAAAATTGTAATATTTTTTTTGTAGATACACATTTCTAAAACTTGCATTAATTATTGTTTCAAATTTATAAAAATTTAATATTAAAAAACTGTCACTATATTTTCATAAATACAAAGAAAAATATGAAAAAAAATAAAAACAATATAAAGTAGAATGCTGTAAAATAATAAGTTGATGCAGGTGGAAGTAAATCAGATATTAAAAGTGGGGGGGGGGCGTTCAAATTTTAAAGATTCCTGAATCTATATTTTTTTATCCAATTCTCTCATAAAATGAACATTTTTTTAGGTCTATTATTCTGACTGTAGACATGTTTTTTGTTTTTTTTAAGTGCACCTCAAAATAAAAGTGAGAGTTGTGGGGTGGGCTGAATCAGATGTTAAAAGTGTAGCAGGTATTTAAGTCAGATGCTAAATTTTAAAGATTCCTGATACTATATTTTTTATCTGAGACTCTCATAAAGAGAACATGTTTTTTAGATATATTATCCTACATAAATCTTTTTTTAATTCTAAATACATTTCTTTTTGTTTTCAATTGCACTTATTTTCTGCAATAAATCTTATATACTTATATATACTTATATACTTATATATACTTATACTTATATACTAAGCTGCATTTTAGACTTATAGAAAAGTTTCAGAAGCTAATGTTTTAAAAAATAAAAAAAAAATGATGTTTTCTGATTTATTTCATAAATTAATGGCAGAAATGATTTTAGATAAATGAAGTTCATCTCAGATTTAAACTCAGAGAGCAAATTTAGTTCAGTTCATTTCACAAAAAGTAAGAGGTTTCTTCATTGTTAATATTTTATTCACTACATCTTCCTTCTCTCCTAGTCCCATAGACTCCACCTAAGGATCACTGCTGTGGTTTCAATAGCAAATAAGGTTTTATGGGATGCATTTGTTAGCCCCATACCCAACCAGTTTTGTACCAGCTTTCACTTAAAATGCCTGGTATTCCCAAGTGGTCCCCTATCCGTGACTGACTGGGATCTATACTGCTTAATTTTGGTGATGAAACAAAAATTAGCATTTCAGCATAATTTGACCATAATTTAATCCCTATATCACATGTAAATAATTTTCTACATTTGAATACAGCACAAATTTTCACCACTCATTGGATGTATGAATTGTTCAAATCTGAATAAAAAAGTTAACAAAAATCACATAGCATCAAATTAACTTTAATATTTAAATGATAACTACTTGATGAGAAAATGGGAATATACCAAATAAAATGTATAGATCAAAAAAAGTAATAGCTGACTGTTCATTTTCTAGCACACCCGTTTGTTAAGATGACTTGCACATCTGAATCTCTTCAACACCCACAGAGCCAGCCTGAGGATTATACTTCATCACTGCTGAACAGACTATAGTTACAGTTTCTGGAAGGAGAGACACACTGTGGCATAATTAGTACTTAAAAAAGGCTTCTTCTTCTTCTATGTGCCCTGTCCTTTCAGGACGTAGGTGATCATGGTTCTCCACGTCTCCCTATCCATTGTGGCTCCGAGTATGTTTGATCCCGTTACTCCTGTCAACCCCCGTTCTGTCATCCACCTGATCAAGCCCTGCAAATATGTTATCCGCTGCCTTCCTCTGTCTCTCTTTCCTTCTATCTGGCCAGTCAGTATCATTGCGTGTCCAAGGAACTTCAGTTGTCTCTTCCTGATGCTCAGTATCAATTTCCTCTTTGTTGCCATTCTTTCCAACACCTCATCGTTGCTTGCAAGCTCAGTCCATGATATCCGCAGCATCCTTCTGTAGAACCACATTTCCGCTGCTTCCAGTTTTGTCCTCTTTTTCAATTATATTGTCCAGCATTCACTGCCGTATTGAAGAACTGACATCACATAGCAGTCCAGCACTCTTTTCTTTGTTTCCAGTGAGATTTTCCTGTGTGTTAGTATTTTGCTCAGCTTCTGGAATGCGTCCTTTGCCATGCCAATTTGCCTTCGGATCTCCATGTCGCACTTTCCATCTTCAGTTAGGACACTTCCTAGGTATTTAAATTTTTGTACTTGCTTGATTCTGGTATCTCCCACATTTATTTGGCATTTTGGGTTGTACCTTTTGCTGATGACCATGCACTCAGTATGCTCAAATCCTCCATCACAATGATGTGTGACTTCATGCTAGTATGCCAATTGATTGCCTTCACACAGTTTTTATCTATATAATGTTATTCAGAAAGCTTGCTTAAACCTGTGGTATAGTTTTCAGATACTTTTCATTTAGCCAAATGCTAGGATTGTCTCCCTATGTCAATATTATCACAAGGTCATTCCTTAACAAATCTGCCATAGATTAAAACCCAGATCTCTTGGTCAGAATGCTTATGTTCTAACCACTGGGTTACATGCCCACTAAAGATGACTATGATAGTCTGAATGACAGATAGAAAATTACACTATACACTAAGAGAGAACAAAAAACAAAAACAGGATACTGGTTTAGATAATTCATAAAGTAATAAATTATATCTTTAAAAAATGAAGAAATAAATAAGATGGGGTATTGTAAAATTGGGAAATTAGTAGAGCCAAGTTTGAATTCCAGTTGAATTTGTTACATTCACTTGCACACAAATACCCTTGCAAAAGATACCCTACAATTATGTGTTAAATTTGAGAACAGAATGGATTCTGTAGCCTTGGTTGGCAACCAGTCTACCACAAAAAGAAATGGCAACCTACTGTGGAAAAAATTTCTGCCTAGTCAATCATGTATCAAAAGAGACATGATCATGTAAGCATGTATCATGTATGGCGTTGTTTGGACTATTGTCCTCATCTTTATTGCCATATTTATGACATTTCAGCAGTTGTATGCTCTGGCGATATATGTTGGAATTTCAAACTGAAGCCTTTATTTTGCCCACCAGGGTAGGTATCCAGAAAAGCATGGCAAATAGAATTAGAACAATCTACCCCTGTTCAATTCACTACCCACTAAGCTTTTCCCTAAATCTGAAAAAAGAACTAAGAGGTGCAGAGGATGTTAAAAGCTGCTGTTCTCATTTTCCTTTAGATTTTTATTGAAAAATTGTAAACTTAATTCTAAAAGTTAACATTTTTATTTAATTTGACATGAAATTTTATGCTTTATTCATTTTCTTTTTATTTCAAAGAAAACTGTTTTAATGAACCTAACAGTAGTTGGTATCATTAGAAAAAAAAAAGGTCTTTGATGTTTCGTGACATTTTACTGATAGATAAGTATAGTAAGCTTAGTTAGGTCAGCTGGAAGTCTAAAAGACACCTCTTTGATATCCAATGGCCTTTGCTAAACTGGTATTAGTTTACAGTAAAATTTCAGTCAATCTGGACTGGTTCGTTACTTACTGAGCTCCCATGAGTTGATATTACGCACAAGGTCATCAAAGAGTGTTTAGTAACTTAGTAGGATTTTAACTGACATAACCTTTTTTCTCATAGCAAAAGAATTCAAAGAGAAAGAAATTATCCATTAACTAGCTTTTTTGCTCAAATTCAGTATGTCATTCCCATTGCTCTAAATTTCATCTTAAAATCTAAAACTATTCCTGAGTAAAAATAAAGCAAAAAAGAATTCTGGTAAATTTGTGTTGTATTAAGTATTGAAATATTTTTTTTCTTTTTTTTAATAAAAGCTCGCCCAATACAAGGCTCAAGAGTCACTCAAGGTAGTAGATTTCTGAAAGAGATTGTTGTATGGATGTAAGAGGAAGTAAGTGCAGATTATTAGAATATGTAGGACAGATAACAGTTAACACTAGATTCTAGGGATCAAGGCAGTATCCTCTCAGGAGTTTGTTTAGCGACATATCAATATTATAGATTATTCAATGCCAAAATTTAATTTTCTTAGGGACATTAGGAATTTCTTCTACATATGTGTATTGCTGGGGTTTTTTCATGTATTGCTTGTAATTTTTCTTTTTTATATAGGCATTGCTTGTAATTTTTACTATAAAAATGAATTTTTATACTTCCAAGTGTTTTGATCCCAGTTTTTGGGTTAACTATTTGCCTATAACTGGACCCCTAACAGGTGCTACCACCCTACATCGAGAACAAGGAACAACAGCAATTAAGGGGTGGTTCCATGCTCCTCAAAAGCTCTCAGTCAAAGGCCTTGTTGCCGGATGTAGTCTATTCCATAAAGTAGCTATTTTCAAGAACAAACTGTCTGAGTGGTACTTCCTTTTTACCAATGTAATACAAAGGGAATGAGGATGGTTCAATACTGTGTAAATGGCTTTTCATGTTCTAGCTCTAAATGTCTGAACTGGTGGAACTAGGTTACCTAAACATTTGCCATGCAAATAGCTATAGAGTAGCATTTGGTTTGCAATAATTTGTCAGTGGGGAAGAGGCTGTAGGTTTGAAAATAATTCATCACCCACAAGGCTGTGCAAATGCTTTTGAACTCTGTCAAGGGTGGAAAGAGAATATATTTAGAAATTATTTAAACTAGTATCCTTATCCCTGCTGCTTTGATCAGAATATCTTGATGACTGTCTGGAGTTCACTTATTAAGTATTATCAGTATTCAATGAATTATTCATTTTGTATTTTTATCTTAGTTACTGCAATCACCAGTGGGCTGATGAATTCTCCAACATGTTGGTAGTTCCAAGATAAAATATTATTATTCCATGAATAAGAACAAATCCCAAAGCAAAAAGACAAAGATTTATCCAGTATATCCTGAAATTTGCATAGGTTGAATCATTATTTATAGTTTAGCTTTAAGAGTTGTTTCAACTGGAGTGATTTTTTTTTTTACAATGATATACACTCTGTACAAAAAGATACACTTCTGTTTAAAAGACCAGCGAGGAGTGGGAATCCTATGTTGGAAAGATAATAATTAACCTTAGATTTGAACAGATCAAAATTGTAGCGATCAGGGAAGATTTATCATGGGAGTCAGTTTTAAAAAACAGTGATGCTGCTTGAGTGGAACTTACAACTCACCAATGCAATACAAAAAAAGTTTCACTCCAATGTGTGGCCATGGATGTTAGAACTGGGGAAATTAAAGGAATGTAGTTTGTCTGAAAACTTTCCATAGAAAGAGTGACAGAGCAGCAAGAGGCTTGTAATGTTTCATCTGTGGGAAAGCAGTTGTAGGTGGAAAACAATTCATCACCCACAAGAATGTAGAGGTGATTTTGAAATCTGTCAAGACTAAAGTGTGAAAACTGATCTGGCTTTTGTTATAACAAAAGTAAGAAAACAAAAAAAAATTAAATAAATAAAATGGTGAGAAGGATTTTTCTACAGACATCAAATGAAAACTAAAGAGTGCACCAAATGAAATATTTTGGTTAAAACAACAAAAGATGAAGAAAATAATCTAAATAATTCAGAAAGTAAACTTTCTAGTAATCATACAATTGAGCAGACAGGATTCATCTGAAGATGAAAATAAGCAAGAAACTTGAAACATCATTCAAAACAAATTCTGTATTAGTAATGAAATTCAGAATTTATGAAAACTAATTGGACATTTACATTTTTTTATTTCCTTTTCAATGTTTCACTTTATGAACATTTTCAAACAATTGAAATTTTTTTTTTAAATCATTACCATGACAACCCTACTGTATAAAAACAGTTAATAAAATATAAATATTCATAATTTTCTTTTAGTGGAACATAGCATTAAAATACTATGTAATTATGGTGAATTCGAATTCCAGTTGAATTCATTGCATTCACTTATGCGCAAATACCCTTGGGAAAGGTATTAATCCGTCTCTTCCTTCCAGTTATGGGTTAAATAACAGGACAGATTCGGTTTCTATAGCCTTGGCTGGCAACCAGTCTACTGCAGAAAGCAATGGCAACCTACTGCGGGATAATCTTCTGCCCAGTCAGTCATGTCTCTTTCGAGACATGATCGCCCAAGTGTGTTTCACATATGGCACTTAACTGACTGACTGAATTATGGTGAGAAGAATAAAAGCATAGAGCAAAAACAATAGTGAATGCTTATAAGTCAAAATATAATTTATAAAACTATTAAGGTGCTAAGGAAAGCATAGAACATATTTAAAATTTTACAATTAAATTTACTTTTATTTTCAAATTGTCTTATCATACCTTTCATAACCAAAAAAGAATATCATGTAGCAAGGTTAGCAATCTAATCTTAGGGATATTTACTAATATATTGTGTTCAGTCTTCAAAATGCACTCACAACATGAGGTCTATGTCAGAATAATCTTAGTAAATCTAATTAATTTAATGTAATTTAATGCTTTTCATATAATGGTTTTGGGTACTATGTAGCAGTGGATAAATAAATCTTTATTTTTATTAAGCCAATTTTCCTCATGAACTGCACTTCTTACCTCCTTTCTTATGCCAATCCACCAACCTCATTTAGTAACACCTTACCTTGAGTGGCTCTTGGGGTTTGTATTGAATGAACATTAGGATAAAAAAAAACTTTAATTAATGAAATCTATTTCAAACCTCTAGAAACACTTTTATTCATTCTACTCATAAAATAGTGAGGGAAAATCATAAAATTTGAAATATTGATTGAAAATTAATATTTATTAATGTCATCAAATAAAGATGTCAAGAAAATTTCAAAAAGTGGTTAATTCCTGGCTAATTCTAAAGGTTAATTCTGTTCGATCATAAAAATCAATTTTTTACGTTTGAGAAATTTATTATGCAGGTTCAGTTAAAATCTAAATGAAGTAGCCAGAGACATTAACAAGATCAAAGTTTTCATTTTATTTTATTTCTTTTTTAATCATTTTCTTCCTAATCAAGGCAGTAAAGTCACTATGACACAAGTTGTTACTGGGTGGGGAAGAATTAGAAAACAATAACTTTACTAAGAAGCAAAAACAGAAGAGTAATCAGAAGGAATAGCAGAAAGTGATTGACATTGTATGTAAATTCTTAAAGATAACACAATGACTTTTGACAACCACTGATGCAATTCCATCCATCCAATTTCATACACAAGCCTTAAGCCAATCTGTGGCATGGTGTTCAGGCACTTTCCATAGGTGCTGCACACTAATGTCAAAATTTGTCTTCCTGACAAATTAACTGTTGTGAGATTCAAACTTCGGTCTCACCACTGGTCATGGCACGCACATTCATATAGACTCTTGGATAAGTGTACATCAAAAATAATAATTTTTTTAGCTCTGCATCAGCATTTATGTCTTAATTTTTAATTTGAGAGCTAAAATGCTAAGTTGGATGATTCAAAATTGCTTTCAAACAAGTGGAAATGGATATTTTCTAGATAACTCATAAATATTGGCAGGTCTGATAGGAATTATCATTACTATCCTGTAAAGCGGATGTACATTGTGGTGCTGTGGATATTGGCTCAGAATGAGAAATCGGAGAGCCAAGTTCAAATTCTCATTGAATTTGTTGCATTCACTTACATGCAAATACCCTTGGAAAAAATATTAATCAACCACTTCTCCCTCAAGCTATAGGTTGAATAGCAGGACAGACTGGGTTCTATAGCCTTGGTTGGCAACCAGTCTACTCCCGCATCTTGTACAGGGTGAATCATATTGTAAAAAACTCAAAAAGTTCATATATGGACTCCTGTCAATATCTCATGAATTCCTCAAGCTATTATTTTAATCATTGATGTTTTTATCGTGTTTTAGTTAATATTTTCTTTCCGTTCTGATACTGACTTAAGATCTGAGATAGATTATTGTTATTTCAGGAATTACTCAAGCTATTATCTTCATCTTTGTTGTTTTTATCATGTTAAACCTATGTATTCTTTTTCCTTTCTAATACTGATTGAAGGTCTTAGATGGAATTTTGTAATGTTTCCAAAACAAAGCTGCTCTTCTTTAACCACCATAGAGAACCTCTTCTACCTTCTATTAATATGGGTCACATTAGTTTCCCTGAAAGAAATACACTTTACCTCCTTGACTTCACTCTCTCAGCCGACCTCAAGTAAAATGAATACATAAAAATCAATAGCCACATTCACTGCTAACAAGGTTGGGTCACTGTGCCAAGCTAGGAAGTTTTTCTTGTCAGAAATGGGCTTGCACATTTATAAATCTACCATTCCTCCATGCATTGAGTACTGTTGCCATATCTAGTCAGGTGTTGTTGCTGTTTATCCTGGGGTTCTTGACAACATCTAAAGGATGATCTGCAAAGTAGTTCGCCCCGAGTTGGCTTCTCACCTTCAGCCCCTTTCTCACCAATGAGATGCAGCTTTCCTGTCATTTCTACAAGTATTTTTATAAAAATAACCCTGGTGCCCCACCCTCATGAGTTTACCAGTACAATTAGCTTGGCAACTAGGTCTCACCCTTTTACTGTCAAAATAGGCAGATGTAACTACCTGTCCTACTCCATTAGTTTTTTTCCTCACACTTCCTACCTTTGGAATGCTTGCTTCCATTATAGCTACAATTTCTAAAAGTTTAAATGTAAAGTCAATTGCCATCTTCTATCTCCGTGACTCCCTCTTCTCTATTAGCCCCTCTATAATGTCACCTGTACTGTTTTATTCCCATCTTCTCTCTCCTCTCATTGTAACTCCCTGTGCACCAGTGGCAGTACTGCCTTGCTTGGAGTGAAACAATTATAAAAAGAATTTAAATAAATTCATGAATTGTTGAAGCTACGATCTTTATCTGTGTTATTCTTATCACTATATTTGAGTCAGTATTTGAGGATATATTTTTATATATATTTTATATATATATTTTGTATTTATTTTTTTATATGATATATTTGAGTCAGTATGTTCTCTAACTATGAGTATTGTTTGATGTTATTACTCAAGAAATCAATTACACTCATCAATGTTATTTTCAACATGTCTTATCTGATGTCTTTTCTAGATTCCTTCAAGTGTATGGTTGCATCTGGTAATCTTCAAATCTTGTTCAATTTTCCATTCTGTATGTCTTTTGTCAATTCCTGCTAATTAAAGAATAGCTAAGACTGGAATCTGATCGTCAACATTTTTCACAATAGGGGTCAACTATGTGATAAATTACAGTCTGACTTTCTCCCACATTGATATTATTAACGTGAGATTTTAACATGCCGTCTGTGATCCTGTGGGACTGAGATGTTGAAGGTGAAAGACAGGAAGAAAGAAAAAAGTGTATTTAGTGAGATTTCAAAACACAGACTGAAGAATGTATTAGTAAAAACATTGTGTTAAGAACAGCATAAATGAAGATAAAAATATCTAGATTAATAAAAAAAAACTTCATTTAAGATCTAAGATTAATCTGAGATCATAACTTCATCTAAGATTCTTCAGAATATAACCTTAACAAAGATGTACAAATGCAGGATTATCAAAATCTAGAGTTTATGACCATCAACAACAGCAAAACCTAAGCTGCAAGCTACAAACTGAAGAAAGCATGTACAGAAATCAAGCATGTACAGAAATGCAAATACCAAAGCAATTTGATGGAAAATATGACACAGGAATCCAAGACCCAGTGGAATGTCTTCCAGAAACTAAACAAAATATTAAAATGTAATTTTTGTTAGAAGCAAAGAGAAAGGTACTAAATTTCAAGGTCATACTTCTCCACCTATATGACAGTAAATGTTGGACAGTCCCTTCACAGATAAAAGTGACAATGATGTGGTTCTCATGGACATAATATATGAGCAGTGAGGAAATGTTAAGAAAAATGGCAACAAAAAGAACATGTCTGCTTAGAATTGGAAAGAACCAGTTAAAATTCCTGAGATACATAATGATGGCAGAGGGTTTGGAAAATTTAACACTCACAAGATATATTGAAAGCAATAGAGACAGATTAACATCAAGTAATCTACTTAATAAACTGTATGAATGGATAGTAGATTGTGAGAAGAAAGAGGGATGGTTGCTTACAGTTACAAAGAGGAAGTTGTGGAGGGTCATGTCCTGTAGAAACACGATACTTAAAAGAAAAAATTAAAATATATATGAAAAAAAGGTAATAAAGCTTATTATTTTAAATAACATGTCTCTTCAGAACATAAATGATTATGGCTCTCTACAGATTCCTTTACTATCTGTGAACTGCTATGCATTCATGTGAAAGATAGTGGAGTAGTTTCCCATTGCATTTTCCATAGTTTGAAATTCAAAGATGTTTTTTATCTCATAGACTGGTTTCCACACAAGGTTAGAGATCCCAGTCTACCCTGTTATTTCACCCATAGCTTGGCAATAAAGTTTTTATTTTAAATTAATCCATTTCCAGAAACCAACACATTTGTGCAAATTAATTGAAACAAAACAAATGTCTTCCTAAGATCTTTCACTCTTTCCTTGATTATGTATGTCATCTCTTGGCACTCGTTCGACTGCATTTTCCTTTATATTTTGGAATGATAGATTCAGTTTGTTTATTTACCTTGATGATATGACTGACAGTTAAAGGGCTAACACTAACAATATATGCGATCTCTCTGTAAGGCTTGCCAGTGTGTTCATGCAGTGTTAGAATTTTCATATGCTTTCTTGGAGTAACATTCATTGCAGACAATAGCTGTAGGACATCTAACTGACAGTCAAGTCAATCATGTCTGGGCGTGATTAAAATCTGATGCAATCAAGAATGAAACAATATATATATATATATATATATATATATGAATGAAAAATTAGACTGTAAAGAAAGACTAAAGATTACCCAACCAATTTTTTCCCACTTTTTACAGCTAAGATTTAGGAGAAAAAAGAAAATATTCTCCAACTTATAATACTTCTTTTGAAGATTTCAAATATTCATATTTATTCAACCTGTGATCTCACTTTGTTTTTGAGGCAAAAAAGCCTTTCATTCAGACACTCTCAAAACATTGGCAATAATCAGAAGTTGATCTTTTGCCAGATATCAATTTGTATAATGCCTGATCTGTGTGTTAGCATGTCTTGTCTCAAAAGTCTAAAAATGTTCATATACAGCCCAGCGGTTTTGCATAAGATTGAAGGGAATATGTTGGCTGCATGTCAATGTCTTACTTCCATCATTTGGCAAAAACAATCAATGCAGTCGAATGAGGAATGTTAGAGATGCTTCATCTATCTAGGATAAGTAAATAACATGCATATGTCTATGTCTGTGAATGTGCAGTTAAGTGCCACGACATTCAGCTGTTCATATATGTTTGTTTATTTAAGGGTGGAAAGATGGCTGCTATTCCAAATATTAAAAGTTAAGTGAACTTGATTCAGAGCCTTGACCCGTTTAGTTTTTAATGCACCAGAAGCTAAACAGCGATTTAGCTGAGAGTTGTTCAAGTAAAATTAGATTAAGAAGGAAGACTAAAATATCAGATGTTGCTACAAAAATTTATCTGCATTATGAGCTCATTAGGAAAGATATTTAGTAAATACCATTTGGCTAAAAGATAACAGTATGCTATCCCTTGAGGATCATACTCACTAGCAGTGATAATGGTAATAGGAGTATTAGCTGTTTCCTTATAAGGAAACATTCTAAAAATCCAGTGACATCTTCAATTGAAATTTATATTAGCAATTTTCTTAATTCATTGACCAAAAGAGCTAGTGATGTTTACCATTGAAATTTTAATTTTTTTTTTATTAGAACAGTTTTTTCCAGTCCAGTAGCTTTTATTGTTCTTTGCAGTACTGATGGGAGTTTCCTTCCTAACTTTTTGTTTGAAGTAGTATGGAATAACAGTATCTTGATCATGTCATCATTCTCTTCTTTTTTTTTTTATCAATTCACCCCAAGCAAGTTGATAATGTCCCTAAAACACAAGGGGCTACTGTAAGTGAAAGAGAATGAAAAGACTTTAGAAAGTACTGGAATCCTAATTCTAAGCAGAAATGTTGGTTCTAATCCTAGTAGGTGATTTTCTAAGTGCAACTTAGAATTGCACAAGGCTGAAAGTATGGGGTATCCAGTAAGGATCAAACTCACTATTCAATTGTAATGATACTAGTGAGACAAATTTGCTAAACATTACACCATGTCAAGGTGCCCAGTTCCTAGTAAAAATGACTGCAAACCACTTCCCCTCCCCAATCTATGAGCAGAAGCACACAAATACATGCTGGGATTTCTTCCTAGCCAATATAACAGGCTAGTCTTCTGACTCAATTTTGGTCTGACTTACCTTGAAGTTAGAATGCTATGGTCGTTTATCTAAACTTATTCTTGTGTGTCAACCATAATTCTTAGTTTGTGAACTCTGCCTTGTTACTGTTAATTTGTATTGCATATATTGTTTGCTTGTTTTATAATATTTTTGGCCCTGTTCTTTTCTTTTCTGTTACTGCTTATTGCAAACATTGTCAGATGTGTTTCATGGACAGTTCTGTCATATATTTTACATTTAACCATGTCTATTCACTCTACAAGGAAACAAGGGATAAACCTCTGCACCTGTTCAGAAGATCAGAGTGAAGTGTAAACCAGATAATAGGCAGACCTATCTATTCCACATATGCTACCCATTTTAATTCTTGCTGCTATTGAAAATCTTTAAGTGATTTGGTTTCTGTTATTTGGTACAGTTCTTTGCTTGTGATTCTGTAGTGCCAGTCCATGAAGTTTGAAAAAGAATTGTTCTCACTGAGATTTGCTTGCCTCACTTGCTCAAACCCATTTTTAATAAACCATTCAGAGAAAGCAGCTGTATACAGCTGACATTTTAAATATTTCTGAATGAGATTAGTGTCCATGCATTGCATTCACATGAAAGTCTTGATTTGACAAGGCTATTTAAGAACATATCTCAAATTTTTAAGTTATTGTTTTGGTTTTGCAGCAACTTGTGGTATTGCAGTAAACTATCCCAAACACAGCCTTTTTTACTTTCTGTCCCATGTTCCCTCAAGCTGTAAGTGATCATGATTCTTTGCAAGTTACCATCCTTATAATGCTTAAAACTCTTGGTATTTCTATGTTCGATTTCATTATCTCTTGTACTAAATTTGTGACCAGCAAGATCGCTTGCTGATTATCAGTCTCGCCA
Source organism: Ascarosepion bandense (assembly GCA_037127315.1). Classification (NCBI taxonomy): domain Eukaryota; kingdom Metazoa; phylum Mollusca; class Cephalopoda; order Sepiida; family Sepiidae; genus Ascarosepion; species Ascarosepion bandense. Next base: position 9,570,632 of record JBBBDQ010000154.1, read on the forward strand.
TCTTGTGCTATTTTTGTCTGTGTCATATTTTGAGCTCATGTAACATTTCTTTTTCAGAACTGCACTCATTGTGAGTTTCTCCATGACCATGAGGAGCTAGACTGTTAGGGGATGCATGTTTTTATTAAGACACAATCTCCAAATAGATTACTAATGAGAGTTAAAGAGCTTCTACCAGCACATTAGTTGAGAAGTTGTGAGTATATACTTACACAACTATTGATTGTTTCTGCATAACTTCATTGAACTAAATTTATTCACATAACTATATAGCAAGGAATGTATTCGGATGTATTAAAAACATTTTTTATAGAACTTTACTTCAAATCTTATCACTATTATATTATTATATAATACATTATCATATCAATACAATCCATAATATTCAACTGTTCCTTTTGTTTCATTATAAAAAAAAGATACAGTGTACAATGGATGAATTGTTGCCTAAGCTATGTGAAAATTAAAATAACACTGACACCTTATTTCAATAGATATATTTACCAAAATGAAACAAAAATATGTTGAAATAAAAAGAGAAAATTCATTCAATAAATTTGCAATTGGCTTCAACCACAGCCAACTTTAGAATGTTCTGCATCTCTTCTGGACTGTCTCCTTGTTTAAGTTGATGAATTCTGCCATATTCCTTGCCTTCAGTTCATCTTTGGTGCTACAAGAAGTTTTGTTGGTCTCTCACTCAACTGTCTCACACATATTAATCAAGAGTGTTGCAGTCTGGCGGGTTAAGGAGCCAGGTGTAAGGGGTGATGTGGTTGCAGAAATTGTTTGACAGTCATGACTGGGTTCTCCTACTTGTGTGGCATGTTTCAGAGTTCTGTTGCCAGACATAATGTCATCCAGCAGCCACCCTCTTGATTCAAGGTAGCACTAACTCCTCAAGGCACTTGATGCAGATTTCAGTGTTGAGTTTAAGACCTTGTGAGATGAATTGAGGTATAATGTTGCCATCACTAGTGATCACTCCAAATACCTTTGTAATCACCATTAGACTCTTTCTGAATCTTCTACACTGTCTTCAGATTGAAACCTAAACACTCTGAAATGTTTGAATTAGAGCTTCAAGTGTCAAGTAGTACAGCATGCCATTTCCAAATTTCTTGCTGAGTGAATTGTGTCATAGTCTTCTTTTTCTTCTAAATAATGCCCAAATGACCCTACTATACTGTGCAATTAACAAAATCAAAAACAAACAATGTGCAAAATTAAAAATATTAAATGGTGACAATTAAACCATTGGACTCTGTATTGACATTTAGACAATTTCCAGCCGTTATTTTAAATTCAGCCTCAGAACTACTAAAGCTACATGTAGAAATCCAAGCATTATACGCATATTAACAATATCTAATTTTACTGTTCAAAAAAGACTTCACTATTTTTAGGATTATGATGTATATTTTCAAATAAAGTTGAGAAGTAACTGACCATCAGTCACTGATTATGATACTTTGAAATTGAATGTTGATGAGAACATAACAACATAAACTTGATTGATTCATTAATTTTTTATGGCTTACCAAACATTTGCAGGTTATTTAAAGCCAAAAAATATTTTTAGATTGTAATAATTTTTTTGAAGATCATAACAATTTATTGAGACAAATCTTACTATACCTTGGAGGAGAAGAGGTAGATTCATACTTTTCCTAAGAGTATTTGCCCATAAAAGAATAATAGAAACTCAACTGAAATTGGAACTCAGCACTCCAATTAACAATTTTGAGCTATTATTCATTGTACTCATTCAAGCTTACAATATTGGGTATTGCCAAGCAGTCACCAATCAAGATAGTGACTGGGCTCAATGTTGCTTAACTTTAGTGAATGTATGGGAACCAGTGTTTCAATGTGATGTGGCTGTAAGATTTTCAAAAACTTAAGATTCCAGGTCATCTGAAGATGGTTTATGCAGAAAATTATATAAGTAATACAAATAATTTTTTTGTAATTGTATAATAAAGAGTTAATTTAGAAAATAATCTTGACATAGTCCAAAAAGTTATTCAACTTATTTTAGTCATGCCATGATTAATGAGCATTATTATTATTATTCTATATGTCATGTCTCTTCAGGAGGTGGACAGTCATGGCTCTCAACAACTTCCTTGTAGCTTTTAGCAATGTTTGTCTTTTTATTATGCCTCCAACTCCCTGATCTGCTATCCATTTACACAAGCTTGTTAGGTAGGTTACTTAATGAAAATTATGGTGATGACTAAAACTTATAAGGCAAGCTCCCCTCCCCTACTATATGCTGACCACTTTCTTTTTTTTTTATAGCAGGTGCTTATAGCTGATATTTACTGAATTTAGCCAAGCCTATAACAGTAACAAGTGGTTGGGGGAGAACAGTAAAGATGTAAATCATTATAGTTAGCCTGCAAGACAAGCTTGTTAAAACTACTGATTTTTAACAGGCATCCAGATGTTTATTGGAGTCCATGATGACTAATTGTCATAAAATTTAATTACTTCATACCATTTGGAGATAATTTTTTTGAATCACCTTTCTCCTAAAAAAACGAAAACAAAAAGAACATAATATAATTTTTAAACAGCATACAGCCAAAAATTTATACTGCTATTTTGTAAAATCAAGCTTAAATTCAAGTCAAGTAAAGTCAAGCTTAAAATTTTACATGTTTAATTAATAAAGAAAACTGGCTTTGTAATACATTATCTGTAAGGATTTTCATTTTTTTAAAATTCTATTCAAAATTGGAGAAAAATCAATGTAATTCTTAACTACTGCTTATACTTGAAATATTGTTAATTTTTATTCAATAATTATAAATCTAAACTTGCAAATAAATATGGATCATATTTTTAACAATTTGAAATTTATATTATTTACACTGTCCAAAATGTTGTCCTTATCTTTATTGTCATTTGTATGCTCTGGCCCTCTTCAAGTGTTAGGAGTTTTGAACTGAAAGCCTTTATTTTGATCACTGGAGTATATCATTCTCATTCCATGTGCAATGAAGACAGCCGGAGAATACAATGGCCAAAACATAATAAAAAATGGCAATAAAAATGAAGACAACAGTCTGAACAGTGTAAATAATGTAAATACTACCTCATCTCAGAAGTAAAGACAAAATCGAAATTTGTTTTTGTTTTTTATTTAAATCATTTCACCCAAAGCAATAATCCCACTTATCAGCCAGTAAAAGAAGTAGCATTATTGCTTGAGGTGAAATAATTTAAAAAGGCAGTGTTAATATATAGTGCCAATTAACTAAAACCTTGCAGTCTAAGTTTGTTGAAATTTACACTCAGATACTGAAAGTTATACTTAACATCACTTAAGAGACAGCATCCAACTAAATCACAGCTCTATGGACCCATCCCTAATATTTCTACAATCTTAAACTCTTGAGTCTAAGCTTGATAGAACCTACACTCAGGTGCTGAGAGTTATACTTAAAATCTCTTGGAGACAACATTCTGCTATATATATTCTTTTGGTCAGTGTGAAATTTTGCCCAGAAATGTATTTGTGTTACAAGATTTAGAGTAAAAATAAATGTTGTTTTGAGATGTCACTGAGTGTAGAATGCAGGGGGCAAGCTGAATTTTGTTTTGACAATCAAGGTCAAAGAAGTTAGTACCCAAAAAATAACAAAAAACATCTGGGGGTGCCAGGTGTCTGGGAGGTTTACCTATTTAAGTGAAAGAGAGAGAGACAGTAGAGAACAGCAAACAAAGCACACCTTCTGGCTGCTGCTTTGATGCATATATGCTGCCTTGATGCATTTATGCCAACCCTCTATGCTGACTACCTCCTACGACACAGACAAAATCACCAAAGAAGTGAATAAAGATATGTAGGATATTGTTATTTATATATACATGTTAATGTCCGTCAGTTCATCAGCGTGAAAAGATCATCAATTTCATCAGCAAAAACATTATTATTTTAGCAGTTGAGAAAATCATCAATTTTTGATTGCAGTTTAATCTTCATTGTCATCAAAATGGGTATACAACAAATCAACTAAATCACAGCTCTACGGTCCCTTCCATGATATCTCTACAATCTCATGTGAGCACAGAATTTGCCTTGTAGGACACTGCCAGTGAGCAAAACAAGAACTTGTGAGTTATCTACTGATCTGGACACATAGCTATGAAGCAAGGCATATTGGTTGGCCAGCAATCACATACATTGATCAGCTATGCTATGATGCAAAATGCCACCCTAATGACCTTCCGACCTTGATGCAGGATGTTGATGGTTAATATGATAGACTTATGAATGTCAAAGCTATCATATTAACCATCAACTGAATAAATTAAAAAATTAATGCCACAAAATTTCAAGGGTTTACCAAGAGAGAATGAGAAAACTTTAGTAAGGAGAAAGAACAATAGAAGAACAGGTTAAGGAATACAGAAAATGGCAATTGGTATTGCATTGTAAGTTTTGAAGATTGCAGGTGGTACACCACAAGCACCTGATAGAAATGCTCAGCTACATTGACATATTCAGGAAAGACCTTAAAGTAATAAAGAACCTGTACTGGTAGCAAACTGCCTGTATACAAACAGGAAATGAGTTCAACAGAAATACAAGGATAGAAATAGGTGTAAGACAGGGATGGGTATTCTCACCGTATCTGTTCAGCCTATAGAATGAGACAATTCTGAGAGCTCTGGATGCCCTGTCAGGATTCATCATTAGTGGCCCCAATCTGACTAATATAGTATATGCAGATGATACAGTGCTGAGAGCAGATAGAGGATATAAACTACAAGAGCTCCTATAGAATCTAGTTAAAGAAAGTGGAAAGAAAAAACTACATAGAAACTACAAAAAAAACTGAATGCATGGTAATCAGTTAAAGGAGAAGCCTAAAATGTTAACTACAATTTGAGGATACCAAAATCAAACAGGTGCAGAAATTTAAATATCTGGGAAGTGTTCTAACAGAGAATGTAAAGTATGATACAGAGATTCAAAGGTGTACTGGCATGGCCAACAATGTATTCCAGAAGCTGAGTAGAGTATTAAGAGACAGGAAATTTTTCTAGAAACAAAAAATAGAAAACTGGACTGTTGTGTGAGGTTTGTCCTTCAATATAGCAGCAAATGCAGGACAATCTCATCAAAGATGAAAGAAAGACAAAGTAACCAAAATGTGGTTCTAGAGAAAGATGCTGAAAATATCATAGATGGAACACGCAAACAATGACAAGGTTTTAGAGAGGATAAACGCAAGAAGGAAACTGATACTTAACATACGGAAAAAATTTTGGGAGATGTAGTAAGGAACGAAGGTTTGGAGAACCTGATGCCCACAGAACAGATAGAGGGGAAGAGAGACATAGGAAAGCAATGCATGATATACTTGATGGACTTGAGCATATGAATGAAGGAGTGGAGATTGAGTGGGATAACAGGAGAAGGGGTATTAAGAGCTAATAGGAATGCTGAAGGCCATGATTACCTACGTCCTGAAGGGACACAACCCATAGAAGAAGGTAGCAGGAAAACCAAGAAATTAGAAGTGAATTCCACAAGTGAGAAGTGCAAGAAAAGAAATTACTAGAACAGAACTGATGGTTGCATCTAACAAGTTTAACAGTAAAAGGATGTGACCTAGTTGCCAATCTAGTACACTGCTTAAATTCATGCAGTTGACGTACTAAGAAAGATCAAATGCTATGAAAATATTTGTATAAAAAACATAGAGAAGCCATGTCATATAGTTGAGAAAGTGAAGGAAGTCATAAAAAAAAATAATCAGACATGAAAAACTGATAACCTGTGTTTCATTTACTGATTAGGATTTTAAAATGATGATATAAAAATAGATGTGTGTTGTGGTGCAGTGGATATTGGCTTAGAACGGGAAATCAGAGAGCTGAGTTCGAATTCCAGTTGAATTTGCTACATTCACTTCTGCGCAAATACTCTTAGGAAAGGTATTAATCTATCTCTTCTCCCTGTAGCTATGGGTTAAATAGTCTTCCAAGTGTGGTGAGTATGGTACATCCCCTGAAAAGATGGACATGAAACAGTGGACATTATCCAGGGAGGGGTTCAGCAAATGAGAGTGAAAAAAAACCTGATCCACATCCAGATGTAAAAAAAAAAAGGATTCAACAGTAGTTAGGATCATTGAGTCAATGCAAACAATCCTTTTTTTTTAGCAGCATAGTACATGCTTCTCCAGGGCTATAGTTTTAAATTCAGAGTTTTCCTTCTCCTAGACCAATTGCTACCCAAGGCTATAGAATTTAGTCTGTCCTGCTACTTAACCATAGCTGGGGAGAGAAGAGATGAATTTATACTTTTTCCAAGGATGTTAGCATGTAAATGAATGTAATGAACTCAACTGGAATTTGAACTCAACTCTGATTTCTTAATCTGAGCCACTATACATTACTCTACCATACCTCTTACAATGATGTAAAGTGATGTAAACAATTCTAATAAAAGGGATTGATAGAACAATGTGAAATAAGGTACATTTTCAGTGTTATATGCAGAGTTCTGTGTAGTTGTAAGGAGTAGTAGAAATAAATAACTTGGACTTCCATCACTTTTGTTGACTGTTCTCAATTTGAAACTAGCAAGATATCCATCATTTTCTGGAAATCAACATATTTAGTTTAGCAACCCTTTGTTTAAGAGTAAAATTGATATAAAACATTTCATGATATTTAGAGTCTGAATTGTAATTCATTCTAACAAAATAATTATTTCCTATATAAGAGAAGAGAGATATGGAATTAAAAGAAATTTGAATATTGCTGAATACAGTTAGCCGAGGGCTTGATAAAATACAATCTTCACCAGTTTAGAGTTTATTTAATTTCTTCCTGGTAAAACTTTTTGTCTATTTTCCAAGATTGAAAACTTTGTATCTAAAAAGGCCAAGAATCATTGTTTTTATGATGGTCTTTAAGAGGCTTTGGTTTCCCCAAATAAAGCCTTCTTCCTGTTGAGGGAGGAGAGATGAATTTTATAAGTGCCAGAAATGCTTCCATTACAAAATTTAGCAAGTTTAATATAAAATGTAAAAGAAAAAACAGAGCTAAAACCTAACATTAATAAATTATTCAGCCACATACCTCTATACTTCCACAACTGGCAGATTCACGTTATTATGCAATCTCCAGACAGGGATGAGGAACAATATAAATGTGTGTGTGTATGTGCGCGTATGTGTATATTATACATCTATATATAGCCACAAAAATTCAATGTGTTGATACAATCAACAGAAAGACAGCCAGAGGATCAAAAGGAAACTCAATAAAAAGACAATACTAACAAAGAATATAGCAAAAAACAAAAAAACACTATACAGGGAAATATAAAAATGAAACAAAAAATAACAAAAGGCAGACACTTATGCAGTAACAAACAGTGCTCTATGCTTAGGTTATCAAAATGAAATTAAAATGCTTCTTAAGAAGAGACAAATTTCAGATTGCTATTTGTCTTATGCACTCATGATCATCAAGTGAGTAGATTACATGTCTGTGCATATATATATATATATATATATATATATATATATAAAAAGAATACCTACAGAGCCAGACAATCTACCTAGGTTTCACCTAAATAGATTGTCAGGGAAAGCTTTCCCTGACGATCCATTTAGGTGAAACCTAGGTAGGTTGTCTGGCTCTCTAGGTATTCTTTATTTATTCCGCTCTACCTAAATATTGAGCACTTTTTTGTCAGTCGATTGCTCGTGTAGGGTTTGTTTTCTTTGGGCTACATGCTGACTTGGTCTGAGCTCCTTTGACTGATGTTCATGTACTTAGCTCTTTCTTTTTTAAAACCATTTTTTCCCTTCTTCATAGATACGTGGAAGGTTTTTTGACACGAGTTTAGTTATTACCTCTTTTATATATATATATATATATATATATATATATATATATATATATACAATACACATATATATATATACATACACATACACATATATATATATATACATACACATACACATATATATATATATATATATATATATATACACATACACACATATATATATATATATATATACACATACACATATATATATATATATATATATATATACATACAATAAATATCTTAGATATATGTCTAATGCTTCTTCTATAAAGTGCTTAAGTCATAATAAAATTCTAATTCATCATAACTTATAAGTTGTGTGCATTAATTATCAAGTCACTTATTGTATAAATTTTGTAATAATGCTAATTTTACATAAATTTAATTAGTGCTAATTGATTGACAAAATTCATAAACTTTATTCCAGTGCCTTAACCAGTGGCTTTTCACAAAATTCTATTGATTAGCTCAGTTCTTATTTACTTATGTTATAAAATTGTTTGTCATATAGAGGCAATTTTAACAACACACATCAAAGTATAACAAAAAGATCACATATTATTTCTACATATAAAAACTGACCTAGTATACTAGCTGAAAATTCATATTGAATTCTGGATACAATTTCCAGATATTCTAAGTCAATCTTTGTCAAGTAGGTCTGAAAATTAGAGGCAGGCAGTCGAACATGACCCTTGGATCCAGCCTGCCTGACACAACATATTTCACTGTGGACAGAGATCACACAGTTCAATCTATCATATAAGGTTTTCTGATGAGAAGTATTGTTAGACAGTAGCACTTAGGTTTCTTCCCAGACAGAATCATTCCCATCTTTCTCATGTCATAGAAATAATTTTTAAGATGGCGCCAGTAATTCAAGCTTTCAGGCAAACCTTTTCACCGCACTGACAATGCAGTTTTATTGAGCTTTCAGTCTTAAAATCTGGTTGAGGTTGTGGCACAGACATTTCTGTTATGACTCACTTTTAAACATAAAATATGATTACCTTTTAAAAGGAAATAAAAATTAATTGTTAGCAATATTAAGCTTAGTTCAGTACAAAACCATAAATCTAAGACTAAATTCACAACATTAGCAATAGTATATGATAAAGCTAACTATCAAACCATTGCTCTGTATCAGTGTCTCTCAATCTTTTGAGATGAAAATATCACAGCACTTTTAAAGGGTATGTATTTAAATGTTATGAAATAAAACCATAGTTTAAAAAAAATAACACTCAAATAAGAAGTCACTTTATTTTAATGTTCCCCTCAACTATTTGGGCAGTTTATTTAGTGTGAAATCAGTGCCTAGTGATTTTTCATGATTTCTTCAATGTTCAGTCTAATGTGCAATAAGTGGACTCATTTCTTCTTCAGCTGAGTTTAGTTTTCTCACTTCCTATTTTTGATGTTATTTAGAGCCTAATTCACATATATATATAGAAAATTGCAAAAAATTGAAAAGCCATTTTAAATAATGTGGGATAAAAAGTTCAATACTTATTCATTTATTTAAATACCAACACTACTATTAATACTTCTACATGCACACACATATATATAGGTATGCTGTGACAATATTTCACACAGTAGTTGAGAATCACTGCTCTATATAAAAGCCTTTTAAAGTCATTACTTGTAGAAGGCTATGCTATAATGTTATCATCGCCACTGAATAATCAAAACATGAGAAAATTCTCATATATAACATAATTATTTACTCAAATTTGGACAGTGAGCAGACTTTGTTAGTTACTGTTAATGAGTGGGTGTGTGGCTTCAGACTTCTCTTGTAAGGGTGTTATATATCCTAGAGTCATCAGCTGTCTCATATGTATATATCACAAGCACAGCTGAATTGGCTACCTGTTTACATTTTGGGAAAAGTCACTCACTGATATCCTGTGAGGCACAAATCTGTATCTAGTGGCTAAGAGGTTGATTTTGTAGGTATCCCTCCCACTCCCTGTTCTGCTATCCATTTACAAAAGCTCATTAAGTAAGCTAGTCACTGTTTTCCTCTGTCCCTTTTGTCTTCCAAATGTCCTGTGAATGTCAAATTCTCCAAGCACTCTTTTCTACAGCTTATTACAAAGTCATTCCTCTGAGTTTTCTTCAGAAAAAAATAAGAGGAATAAGCGGGAAAGAATTCTTTAGTGATATACCATTGATGATATTTTGTCAATAATTATATTTAGTTATAATTAACATTTGTAAATAATTACGACAAATTCTATAAATAGAAAGTTATTAACTGAAGGCTGCAAAATAGTCTTAACAAAAAACAGTAATGCGATATAAGTTTTTTATACTTAACAGTCTTTCATTGTGATTTTATGTGTAAAACTGCCGACTGAAATTCAAGTTTATGAATAAACATTATCCTTGCACAAACCTTTTACATTCCATACCTGCTTTGGTTTTTATATTTATACACTTCTAACACTTACATTATTCAAGGTCCCTAACACTAATATCAATGCCTAAAATAATTCTTCTTTCAAACCATTTCATAATGATATGACAGAAAATGCTTCTGTAAAACTCAGTATAATACAATCTTTTAGTAAAGCATAACAAATGCTTTGCTTTAAAGATATTGTTTGTGAATCCTTAAAAATTTTCAATAAATAGGTTCAGTTATTTTTAAAAAAGACTGAATTGTAAACCTCCAAGTTTCATTCAATAACTGAAATGAAATACTTACTTACATTTGGAAACAAAATGATAAAATAAACTGAAAGTAAATAATAGTACAAAAAATAATAATGGGTGATAATGCTTCATTCTGATGTAAAATAAAAATATAAAAACATGAAGCTACCATTATTCATATTACTAATGTAAAAAACATCTATAGATTAAATAGCTGAGTAGACTGGGTTCTCTAGCCTTAGCTGATTACCAGGCAAAGAGAAAGAAAACACTGAATTTCTAATCATGGAGAAGGCAATGGAAAACCACTCCATTATATTTCCCAAGAAGGCATAGCAGTTCACACATATTTGAAGAAAAGGAAACTGTGAAGAGCTATGATCACCTACGTTCTGAAGGGACATGGTATTTTAGGAAAATTGTAAAAACAAAAGCAAATATAGTACTAATAAAGAATGAAAAATAAACTCATGACCTATAAAGGTTAGATTTTATATTCTGTAGACCACTAATTCTTACAGGCACTGGGTATTTATTTATTAGAATTCTCCTAAGCAAAAAGGGGGAAAGTTCAAATCTCACTAAAAGCTTATCCTTTATTGTTGATTTGCACTGTTTTGTCACTGTTGTAGACTTGATGGCCTGAGTGACATTTTTCATTTTTAGACGCTTCTTGAGATGTCAAGCATGTACAAAAGTTCCCAAAATTTCTTCTTTGAAACCTAGCAAACAAGTTGTGTATTAAAAAATAGAAAATAAATCAGTATAATTTAAAATGAAGAAAAAAGAAATCTGAAAGCTTTTGCTAATCTACTGAAATTAATGTATATATTTTAAATATACCAATTTAAACAGATACAAGTTATCTAATATACTGAGATAAATATCTTCTATTGTAGAAATATCAACATTTGAGCCATAAATTTATTGATTAATTATTCACTTAATTGATTCCCAGACTTTAATTTGACTCTACAGATATCAGCAAAATAATCATAATTTGTTTGATTTAATTACATGTAAATTTATTTAAATTGAAAAGACAGTCAAGAAAATGCATCAGGATATTTTCCATTTTGGCTTCATGAAATAGTAGGTTTGCCTGTCATCTAGTTTACACTACTCCATGGACTTTTGAAAAGAAGTAGAGGCTAATTCCTTGTTTCCTATTTAGGATTGAGTTTCCAGTTGCTTCTAAATTCTGCTTCAACTTTATATTCCTAATGTTTGTCCTATCCTACACTAATATAATTTCAACTCTCTACCTTGAGCAGCCCTTGCGTCTTGTATTGGATGAACATTATTAAAAAACATATATTTTAGGTTACTAGCAAGGAAACTGCATAATACCTGCAGTAAAATATTAGTATCATTTCTCATGTATGGCAGTGAACATTGGACAAATTTGTCACAGATAAAGAAGACTTAAAAGCAACAAAAATATGGTTCTATAGAAAGATGCTGAGAATACCACTGACCAAACATGTGAACATGTCTACTTAACATCAGAAAGAGATAGTTGAAATATCTGGAGCACATATTGAGAAAAAAAGACTTGAAAAATTTGATACTCACAGGCAGACTGAAGGCAAGAGAGACAGAAGAAAACAATGCATTATCTACCTGGTTAGCTTGAGTGAATGAATAGTAGAAGAGGATTTGGGACAGATGGCAAAAAGGTAAGAATTATTAGGATCTACAAAGGGCAGAAAATTGTGGGGAACCATGATCCACAACATCTGAAGAGACACAGTACATACAAGAATTGTCATGAGTTGAATTTTCAAACTGCTTTTATGTTTATCATCATCATTTTCATAAATAGTTGTGGCTGTAGGATCATTGTAAAGATGGCCAGCTCCTTCTACATGTCTCAGTTGCATGTAAATTTCTGAATTTCTGTGAATGATTTTTCAACTGACTCAGTGATGCTATCAGCCTATTTTTCCCCTCTGACTGTCTCTTATGCTTTTGAGAAATGTAAAAGAACTTCAAAAGTCATGATTGTTGTTTGTGTTGTCTTTGTGAATGCAGATGAATGCTTAAAAAAGTAAAGGATAAACTATGACAGTAAAAGAAATGAAAGTACACAGAATCAAATGAGTTAAAAAGTACTAAAAACATTTTATCAGCAAGGTTATTTGAATTTTACCTCATCCTTCTTCTCCTATGTGTCATGTCCCTTCAGGATGTAGGCGATCATGGCCTTTCACATATCCTTATTCTTCGTAGCACACTTTCTCCTGTTACTCCTCCAAAACCCCACTCTACCATCCATTTGCTCAAGCCCAACATGTATGTTACATGTTGCTTTTCTCTGTCTCTCATTCCCTCTGTTTGACCTGAGAGTATCAAATTTCCAATCCTTCTTTCCTCATTACATGTCCCAAAAACTTCATCTGTCCTTTTCTGATGTTAAGTATTAGTTTGCTTTTCATTTTTATTCTCTCCAAAACCTCAGAAATTGCTCACATGCTTGGTCCATGGTTCTACAGCATCCTTCTGTAGAACTACATTTTGGTTGCTTCAAGTCTTCCCTTCATCTTTGAGGAGATTATCCAGCATTTGCTGCCATATTGAAGAAAAAACATCACATAACAAATCCAGTGCTCTCTTCTTTGTTCCCAGTGAAATTTTCCTGTCTGTCAGGACTCTAATCAACTTCTGGAATGTATCATTGGCTATGCCAATTCCCTTTCCAATTTCAGTCTCATTTTCTGTTCTCTGTTAGAACACTTCCCATGTATTTAAATTTCTGTACCTGCTTGATTTTAGTATCTTCAGCCTGTAATTGATATTTGGGGTCCCTCTTTTTACTGATGACCATGCATTCAGTTTTGTTGTAGTTTCTGTTTTCTTCAACTACATTCTTTCACCCTTTTCTATACTTTGTATGTCTGTATATCTCATTCCCTGTTCATATGTCCATGGTTTGCTGGCAGTAGAGGTTCTTGATTACTCTAATGTCTTTCATGAATATGTCTAGATTGCTGAGCATCTCCATCATGTCTTTGTGATTGAACTCTGACCCACTTTCATTTATATATAAATTTGTGATATTTAGTAACAAAATATTTTTTTATAAATATTTAAAATAAAAATTAATTCATCATAATTAGTCTCATAACTGAGCGTGGTCATAGGATCAATGCACATTTTAAAAAAATGAAATATACAAGAACATTGGATTGAATTGAAGAACTTGGTGTTGTGAATGTAAACAGAGAGAAAAAAAAGCATAATATAAAGAATATTGGCTCAAAATATAAAGGCATCAAAATTGCCCCTTTTATAAAGACCACAAAGAGAAACATGTGTGTTGAGCAAAAAGTACATGAAAACTGATTTCTCAACAACAGTTTTTAATGAAAATATAGCTCTGCAGCTTGACATTGCTCAAAGTTTTAGTGGTTATGTTGAAATGGTAAGGTCAAGTGCTTATTCAAAAAGCTCCAGTATGAGGTTGCTATGTTGTGTAAGTTAAAAAAAAAGTGAAGTAAGTATTGGTTTTCATTGTACTTGTAAAACAGGATTCATCTTTTGTATATTTTGCCAATAAACGGAAATGATGTATGTACAATTGGAAGAACAGGGGCGGGTGTTACAAGAGCATGTAATGTGATGCAATGACATTATGATGCAGATTAAGTGGATGCATTATCCCAGCAATGTCAGAGGAGTTGGCAAATTGTAGAAAACCTAAAATTGTTATGGTATATGATAAAGTAGATGTTACAAAGAAGACTTGATTTTTGGAATACAGCTAAACATTTTGGAGAAATAAATGATTTCAAAAAGCAACATTTTCCATTAATTTTTGCTGCACTCTGTGTATCAATTGAAATTTTTGTTTGCATATCAAGGCATCAAACCTTGATCTACCAGTGGCATAATTTTGGTTGCATCATGGAGAAATGCATAAAGTGTGCAAAAGACAACCTGAAATTATGTTTGTCATTGATTTTTGACAAACCCTGTACATTGATTAGAAACTTTTTTGTGTACATCAAAGGTTAGGACCTTGATCTACAAGTTACTCAATTTTGGTTGAATTTGCTTAAGGCATCTTGGAGGAAAAGAGTTTGTAAATTCTAAGCATTTTGCTGATGTCTGCCGTTCCCTGTAAATCGATTCAAACCATTTTTGCTTACATCAAAGGTTCATGTCATGATTGACAAGTGACTCAATTTTGGTTGAAATCGAACCAAGTGTTTTGAAGAAGTAGGGTTTGTTAGAATATAGACACACAAACACACAGACCAACAGACATAGCCGTTTTTATATATATTGATGTGGAGCTACAGTGGATAGACCAGATATCTGGACAAGAAGTTCAGTCTGACAGAAATAGTCACCTGACATGATTCAGAACGTGGAAAATTATGTTTTATGTAACTATTGTAAACAGTAAAATTATAAGTCCCTTGAAAGATGATGATGATGGCAATAAGATAAATGCAGAAAAGTAATAGAAATCCTTGGTCAAGATATTTTTAATGATGTAAACCATAACCAAGAAAGTTAAAGTTAAAAAATATATACACTTACAGTGGGGAAAATAAGTGTTTCATCTCCTGCTGATTTTCTGAGTTTGCCACCTTGCAACAATAGAAATGGTTTATAATTTTCAAAGTAGTTTTGTCTTGAAAGTGAGAGATAGAATATAAAACAAATTCTAGAAAAGCACATTATATTAATTTTTGAACATTTATTTGTATTTAATTGAAAAAAATAAGTATTTCAACCCATAGCAAAACATAACTCAGTACTTGGTGAAGAAATACTTGCTGGGTTACCAATTTTTTACAGATCCCAGGGGGAATTTTGGCCCACTCGTCTTTTCAGATTCTATCCAAATCCTTAATGTTTATAGTTTGTCACTGGGCAACTTGAAGCTTCAGCTCCCTCCACAGATTCTCTAAAGGATTAAGGTCCAGAGACTGACTAGGCCATTCCATTACCATAATGTGCTTCTTCTTGAGCAACCCCATTGTTGCCATAGCCATATACTTTGGGTCATTGTCATGCTGGAACACCAATCCATGATCCATCTTCAGAGTCCTGACTAAGGCAAGGAGGTTTTCACTCAAGATTTCCCTGTATTTGGCCCTATCCATCTATCCCTCAATCCGGTGCAGTTGTCCTGTCTTCTGAGCAGAAAAACAACCCCTAAAGTATCATGTTTTCACCACCATGCTTGGGTTGGGATGGAGTTCTTGGGGTCCAAGTTAGCTTTGTTTTTCCAAACACAGAGATTTGAGCTGATGCCAATGTACATGTGTCTTCTTGAGTAGGAGGACCTTGTGGGCACTACATGATTTCAGTTCACTAAAAGTGTTACTAATGGTTATCTTGGTAACTGTGATCCAAGCTGCTTTGAGATGATCAACAAGCTCTTAGTTCTGGATTGTTCCCTCGCCTTTCTCATCTTCAGGTTCACTTCACATTGAAAGATCTTTCATTGAGCTCCAGACCAGGGGAGATTGATAGTCAATTGGTGTTTCTTTCATTTTCTTATTATTTCAACAACAGTTTACTTCTTTTTGCCCAGCTACTTACTAATTGTCTTGTAGCCCATTTCAGTCTTGTGCAGGTTTACAATTTTCTCCCAGATGTCCTTAGACAATTCTTTCATCTTGCCTATTGTGGAGAGATTAGATTCATTGAAGGATTCTGTGAAGTAGTGTCTTTTATACAGGTAATGAGTACTTGATAGGAGTAATAATTGAGTAGTAGGACTAGTCTATGTGCACTCCTGGTCACATAACCTGTCTGTGGAGTCTGAAATCATTGCTGGTTGATAGGGAGGGAAATATTTATTTTTTCAATAAAAACAAATAAATGTTCAAAAATTAATATAATGTGATTTTCTAAAAAAATCTCTTACTTTCAAGACAAACCTCTCCTGAAAATCATTTTTGTAAGGTGGCAAACTCAGAAAATCAGCATGGGATGAAATACTTATTTTCCCCACTGTAAGTTATTAAAAACATTTGAAACCTTTTTTGAATCTGAAACCTTTTTGAAAGAAAAAAAGATATAGCTGTATGAATCCCAGCCTCCTGATATATTAATCCAATAGAAAATTTGTTCTATTAGTAAAAAACATAGATATTAGAATGAAAAACAATATAAATACAAAAATCTTTTTGAGAAGCTGTTGGTATCAGTCTACCCAGGTTTTAGTGGTTGAGTGTTGGGAATCCAAACATTTAAAAACAATGCATCTTTTAAATGAAACATGAAAAAGTTTACATTTGGGAAAAAAAGTAGCAGCAAAATGACATTTATATATTAAAATGATATAAGTTAAAATGACATTTATATATTCTTTTCAGAATAAACAATGACAATAAAATTTTCAATTTTTCTTGCAGTGAAGTTCTTTTTATCAAGATGTTCATAGGGCAGTATGAAATGTGTGAACAGACATACTTTATGACACTCAGCCTAATGTGTTTGTAAGTTCCTAGACAAAAGGTTAGTAGACATTAGCTGGTTAATCCCTTCTGTTGTATACATGAACAAGGCCTTAGCTGGTGCTCTCCCTCTCTCTCTCTCTCTCTCTCTCTCTCTCTCTCTCTCTCTCTCTTACTGTGTGTGTGTGCATATCTGTAGATCAAACTGGCCTCCAAAACTGGTTTGAGCCCTAAGAAGAAGTATGCTTCTATTTTTATATATGTAAGTGGGATTCAAAGTCTAATTTCACATACAGGTGATGACTTTTTTTCATAAAAAGTTTTCATTGGTTAGAAGATAATTTCACACTTGCTCACAAAAATCTTTACCTCAAATTTGCAGAAGTGGTGAAGGGGGTTATTGTTATTTTCTAAATGATCCAAAGATAACACATAGTAAATCTACAACTATGTCCAAAAGTATTTTGGCAGTATTTGCCCTTGTAATGATTGTTTATCCATCAAACCTTCTGATGGGATTTTATTGATTGAAAAATGTATATATAGGGCAAATGTATATAAAACAAAAAACTGTTGAAAGTATTGCTAAGGTTAAAGAAGAAGAAATTTCTTTTTAAAAAATCAATGAATAAAAGCTTAATAGAGTTTATAGAATGTTAAAGAGATTATATTAACATGTAAAACAATACAGAAATAATATATTCAGGTAGATGGGATAAATATAAATTTTTGTGACCCTGTGTCTGGGATTTATTTATAAATCAAGCTCTGTTGCACTTTGTTTGCAAAATCAAACCTGATTTTCCCCAAACAAACAATCAATATTTTTTATGGGAATAGATATTATTTACTTAAAATCATATGATATGGTGTTCATATAAACATACCCCGGAAATATTACTAACATTGGTTGTTTATTATTAGCTTTATTATGAAAATATTTAGTAGCACAATATCTGACATAATAAACCCAGAAAACCCAGATTTAAAAAAAGTATCCAAATATAAGACTGTATTTTATGTGCTAGTATTCTAGGTGCATCATAACTAAAAAAAAATTAAGTTGTACAGTTAATGGGAGATGGGTCAAGATAAATTATTGAAAGTAGCATTTCAAAATGTGCATAGGAGGCAGGTAATTATTATATATATATATATATATAACAAAATGGAAAAAGTTTTCATGTAACACATTTCATCCTTTCGTACTTCATCAGACTGAAGTGATGTTAATGTTGTTGCACCTACACATACATGCAAAGAAAAGATGTTGAGAATTTTAAATTTAATTTTTTTAATTTAAAATATCCCTTTTTCTTTGTGCAGTTATGTTGTGATATCAACATAAATAAAATTGTTGAGATATAAAAATCTATATATATATATATATATATATATATAGAGAGAGAGAGAGAGAGAGATATACATTTAAATGAAAAATATATCTGTATGAATATATATGTTTAAGCAAACATACCTAACTTCTTTGAAACTTTTTATATCAAGTAACAAACAATAGGGATAAAAATGAATGAAGACTGCCTTGAACCAATTCTTTCTACCCCTCTTGAAACTTCATAAGAAGAATGCTACCAATATCTATCTCAACCAGCCATTATTTTCCTCCCACTAATATTCCAACCTTATCAGATCAACACAACCCTCCTTGCCTGAACTTATAGCAACCTATTATATCGTATTATATAATAAAAGCAATGACCAAGTCCTGCAGCTAAATAGCAGTGGAGCCAGGATCTGTCAAATCTCATGGATGACACCAAAGGCTTAAGAAGAAATAAGAAAATGAAAAAAAGGAAAATAAAAAACAGAGCTACAGGTCAGAATTGTCCAAGTAAATATGATCTACACTGCAAATATATCTGGGATAGCATGGCTGGAGATATATTACAACAATGGTAATCATAGAAGACACAAGAGTGCACAGAGCAAATGGCAACATTGGGGGAAGTTATGGGCTGATGGAAAGTCCAGAAGGCAAGCAGTTCTAAAGTCGAATTGAACATCATTGAACAAAAAGCTAAAAGACAAAAATGACTACCAATTCTGTTTTATTTGTTGGTCATTTCTGCAGAATCCAACTAAACACAATCTTCAGCATTGTTATTCTCTTTACACAAAAAGTAATGGTAGCATATCTTTTATTTGATAACCATCTTTCAAAAACTAAACATTTTAATCAAATAAATCATTGAATATGATGTTATAGTTTATATTACTTATCTTTTTCTATCTTCTTAACATGGTATAGTTATAGTTGACATGAATTTAAGCCAGTATCTTATATAATTACAAAACCCTACTTCATTATTAACTGGGTATATTTTATATGATTGTTTTATCTATGGCATCTGGATATATATATATATATATATGCTAAAGAACAGAGCACACACCACTTATTTGCTACCCAGGTTTGAACCACTCAGGTCTCATTATTAGGTCTGCATATTTGGTTAATTTGTGTTTGGTATACATTGAGCACTTTTTGAATGACTGTATGCTGGTCTGACCAGCTGCTATTTGGCTAGTGTGTGTATATATATATATATATATATATTTATATTAGGAGAGAGTGGCAGATCTGTAAAGAGATAGGATAATCCAAAAGATTTTATTCAAATAATATAAAGTATTAATTAGATAAAAATAGAAAGCTTGTTGGATATTATCCAGAGCATTATAAAATATTGAGAGGAAAACTCAACACATAGTAAATTGGTTATAAATCAAGATTTATTTCAACAATGTAATAGTACATTGTGAGTAAATTAATTTATTTTTCAATGATCCAAACGAGACAATGTAATATTACATTGTCAAAATAAAATTTGATTTTTAATCATTTAACTATGTGTTTAGTTTTCCTCTCAACATTTTATATATATATATATATATATACACAGTTTTTCAACATGGACTGAAATATTTAATTGTAAATTTTATTTTGTGAACTTTTTTTAAGATTTGGAGATCTAGATACTTCTTCTTCATGTGCCATATCACTTCAGGATATAGGTGATCATGGACTTCCACTTGGCTCTGTCTATTGTCACTCTCAATATATTTTCTCTTAGTATCTATCACAAAGCCTGATCCACCATCCATTTTCTTATCAGATATGTCTCATGCTGCTTTCTCCTGTCTCTTTTTCTTTCTACCCATCCTGTGAGTATTAAATCCTCCAGACCTTCCTTCCTCATTATGTGTCCCAGGAACTGCATCTGTCTCTTCCTGATATTAAGTTTAAGTTTTCTTCACATTTGCATCCTCTCCAACACCTCATCCATGGTGTTGTCAGCATCCTTCTGTAGAACCACATTACTGCTGCTATAGACCTCTACTTCATCCTTTAATAGATCATCTAACATTCACTGTCATACAGAAAGACATATCACATAGCCGTCCAGAACTCTTTTCTTTGTTTCCAATGAGATTTTCCTGTCTCTCAGTACTCTGGATAGCTTTTGAAATGCATTCTTTGCCATAAACATGAGCTTTTAAATCTCAATGTTGCATTTTCTATTCTCTGTCAGAATGCTTTCTAAGAATTTAAATTTCTTGTTTTATTTTAGTTTCTTTGACCTGTAGTTGGCATTTTGGAGTCTTCTTTTTGTTGATGACCATATATTCAGTTTTCTTAAAGTTTATGCTCAGTTCTTTTTTCTTAATTTATCTTGCTACCTTCTGTAGGTCCTGCATTTTCTTTTCTGTATCTGCCATCAGCACCATGTCTTCTACTTAGCTTACATTGTTGAAACTGTGGCTGCCAATGACAAATCCCAGCAAGGATTTTATTTCTTTGATGGCATAAAATTTACTTTGAATGATTTTCGAAATATTTTGCAAATACTATGCTGTTGAACAAAATCAATGCTTCCATATCATCTAAGATAAAATGGTCAGAGTGAATGAATTTTCTGTATGTTCAAAAGGTTATAAAAATTCAAATGGGGTGGAGACAGAATAAGTAATGCTCCAACAGTATAAGGAATTTATAAACTGATCCCTAACTATAATAATGTTCACCAGAAAATAATTTGATATTTGACAAACTACCACAAAGAAAAAGAAAAAGTTGCCATTATATGAAATTAACTATAAAATCTTTCAAAGCTGAATGTAAAGTTTTCTTCAAGATTTATAAGGCAGGAAAGGAAAGTTGAGAAGATGATGAAATAGTAAATCACATTGTGTCATATATATCAAACAGCCAAAGTGAAAACTGGCAACATGAATGGCATTTAAACCAATTAGAACCAAGATATGCTAAAGAAATAAAAACCAAACAAAGAGATTTACCTCTGGAAGTGCTGTACGATACTTTTGACTTACCAATTACAAGTATAACTACTTAAAAACACAATGTTAGTAAAAGAAAAAAATCCAAGAGAAGTGTTGGAAGAGAACCCAAAAGAAGAAAATACATATTGAAAAGAGAAATTGTGTCTTATAAAAGGTGTGTAGAAAGACAACCAATCATCACTACTCTAAATTCTTGAACATAGATTTTTTCATTCACAATGAGAGGAATGTCAGCTCATAAAACCAGGAGTTGCAAAGTGAGTTACAAAAGGAGTTGAACATATTACCACACTGACTACAGCATTTGCTATTATTATATTATGAATCTATTTGATTCCTAGTTTCTTCACTTTTGTTCCAGTATTTTCCATGAAATATCATTAACCAATACTATCGGCTTATACAAGGAGTATAACATTTTTATTTATACACATGAATACACATACTGTTGATTGAAATTATTGGCAGTGTTTATAAAGAATAATATTTTAAATAAGGCAGCAGATGAATCTGTGGTAAAATGAAAATAAAATCAATAACAATGAATAATAGAAAAAAGAAAAAGGAATACATTTTTCCATGATGCTAAGGGTAAAGGAATCAGAAATGATTACATCACTTGGCTTTGAAGAACCACATAATAATTACACCCCTCCTGGCAAATGTAAGTTTCCCCAGTATACTGAAAGCTGAATTCTCTTCCCACTTTCTAATGGATCATGTGTCTTCTAAAAACCCCCATCTATGAAGAAAGTTAAGTTTTTCTGTAGTTGTTCCTGCTCAACACGAGGCTGACTTTAACACAACTATTGTAATGATACATACACTTACCTACCCTAACTTCTGGACCAGGAAAAAGAAAACAGTCTCCATATAAGCATGTTTAAACCTTCCCATAATAAAGTAAGTGCAAACCTTCTGCACATGGCTGATTTAAACAAAACCCTTTCAAGCATTGTTATCCTAATTTCTGAACCAAAAAAGAGAATGGCCATACCCAAGAGACACTGAGAACTTTGTTTCTTTACAGTCACCATTAAATAAATAAAAAGTCCATAGTAAAATACAAGTTTTTGCATGTTCTTTTTTAGCATATTTGAAATAATTTACATTTGAATACACACAAACATAAATCTTCTTTTTATCTGGAGCAATTATCTTTTTTAATGTAATTTTATAAAGAATAATGAATTTTTTATTTATCAATCCAACAGATTTTTATGACTTTAAATGTTATTTTTATTATGTTATGTTACAACAGAGAATGGGAAGAGTTACACTGAAATTTGAAGATGCGTTAGGATAGCAAAAAGCTAAGCAAAGTATTAAAAAGAAGAAAAATGTTGTTACAAACAAATTATTACATAATAACTGACTTCCATTATGGCAATAAATGCTAGACAATCTATTCACAAATGAAGAAGAGACTTAAAGCAACAGAAATGTGGTCTAACATAAGGCTGCTAAGAATACTATGGACCAAACATATGAGCAACAATAAAGTTTTAGAGAAAACAGAAATAGAAAGCAAACTTGTGCTTAACATCAAGAAGGCAGGGTTGAAATTTCTTGGGAACATAATGGAAAAAGCTTGGAAAATTTGATAATCATAGAACAAGATGTAAACTACTTGGCCACAAAGAAGCTTTGCTAATCAACCAAGGTCTGAACAAAATGTTACTTAATGGTGCTGTTCAAACCTTGTTTGATTAGCAAAGCTTCTTTGTGGCTGAGTAAGTTAAGGCACATTGAATCTAAGGATGGTTTCTCTCTGCCCAGGATGATGCTGGTTAGAGTCCTGTTGGAGAGTGCATTTATTTTAAAGATTTCTTGAGTAGTTGGGCCTGTAGATGATTTCAATTATGTTTTAATTATTCTCATCACAACATATAGAATCCTTGAATGTCATGTTGGACTTGCATTTTGACTTGAAACACACTTTTTCTATGTAACATTTTCCTTGGGATATAGATTTTTACAAAATCTTGTCATTTGTAGCACTTACTAAATTTTGCTTTTTTGTCATCTTTCCTAAAGTTTGTTCCTCCATTCATTTCTCAAGCTTGTTAAGTAACATTATTTCCCTCTATACTTTTTGTCTTCAATTTGTCCTATGGATATCAGATTTTCTAAGCTTTCTTTCCTCATTATGTTCCCTAAAAATTTCAACTCTTTCTCTTTTTGATGTTAAGTATAAGTGTTCTTTTGTTTTGCACTTTCCATCATCTGTTAAGACACTTACTAGATAATTAAATTGTTGTACTTAAACATTCTTAAAACTGAATAATGGTGAAGATATCTAAATATAGTTTAGAAATTAGAACCAAAATTATTTGGGCCTATAAATCAAGTTGTAGATATCATTTCTAATTGATTTACTGTCTTTAAATCAACTGTTGAAAACAACATCCTACATTTCAAGAGAATAAATACTGTTTAAATTGAATATATGTGTGGTAAAAAGAAGAAACTATTAGCCAGAGCAGAATATAACCTAAAGACTGTTCAAAATAACCTAAACATTCCAACTAAAGATCTCAGGAATAATAAACCCAATAAAGTAAAAATGACAATACCATATAAAAAAATAACAATGCCATACCAAAAAAAATAACAATAGCATAAAAAAAATAACACTAGTAACTGGGTATTAACCAATGGGGTCAATAGAAATACACAATAAAAGCAACTTTAAATTCAATTTCAAATCTGTGGTGAACAGTCAAGCAGGCAACTTAATAATTTGAAATCTCATTTACAAATGAACATACTTATAAGTCTATCTCATTCTGGGAGAATATGCTGAGGTCAGATGAGACAAAACTATAAAGTTTTTTCTTCTTTTTTTTTAATCATTTTCACCCCAAGCAAAGCAGTAAAACCACTAGGACACAAGGTGTCACTGAGTGTGAAAGAATTAGAAAGTAGAGACATTGCTAAGAAGTGAGAACAATAGAAGATTAATCAGGAAGACAAATGATAACCTCAAGCAAGGCAGTAAAGCCACTAAGACACAAGGGGTTACTGGGTGTGAAAGAATTAGAAAGCAGAAAGATTAGTAAGGAGCAACAACAAAAGAAGAGTAATCGGAACGACAGTAGAAAGTGATTGACTTTGCATTTAAAATTTTTAAAAATTAAAGTTAGCTGGAAAGTTAGGAGCTGGAAGTGAGATCCACAATCAAGAAGTGCAAAAAAATAAACTTTTAGCATAGAACTTATGGTTACATCTAACTAAATCAAATGTATATTGCTGAGAGCTTATCACTAATCTAGTGCTGTATTTTAAATTTATAAAGTCTATATATCATGGTGACGAGCTAATGTGAACAGTTGCCATGGAAGTATCTATAGAAACGGCATAAGGAGACAACTTTACAGCAATGGGAAAGTGTCTGAAGCCAAGATGCTGGACAAAATATTCTAAGTATGGGTGAATGGTAGACATATACATATGCAAGATAGCTTCAGAAAAAATAAATGTCAAGCACAACACAATGAGCCGACTTCTTTAGCAACTGACCTAGCAACCAATTGGGGCAGAAATTTACATCGAGAGATCAAGGTGAGTTTCCAATCACCAAAACACCAGTATCATTCTTTGGGAGTGCTTATCTGCAGAAAAATGCTTAGTAAAAGTTAATGATTAATGAAAATAAAAGGATTATTATGAAAAGTTGGATGTTAACATAAAAGTGTCTGTTAAAAATGTGAAATTTCAGAATGGTTGAAACTTTATCCATTACAATGATCCAAAACAATTTTAAATTAGCCCTAAAATACTATTGTAATAAGAATAAGTTTATATAGGCTTTCCAAACCTAAATCCAATTGAAGACTTATGAGATGAACTGAAAAGATGTATAAGAGTAAGAAAACCAATTAATTTGCAACAATTTGAAGATTATATGCATGAAGTGTAGCCAAATATCCCTGCAGACATTTGTGCTAATTTAGCAAATAATTACAAAAAAGATTAGAAAAAATTATAACTCGAAAAGGATGTACAACTGACGATTAATTTTTTGTGTCATTAATTTTGGGCATGCAATTATTTTTTTCTGTTTATGATTATTCAAAATTAATAATTATTTTTTTTTAATATGATTACTAACTGCCCACTTACACCTTACCTCACAAATTCAGAAAATATTTTCTATGCAATTACCTTTGCAATCATTTCCACTATTAGATTGTACCCATAATCTTAATCCATGGTATACGTATATATATATATATATATATATATATATAAAGCATGTGTCATCTAGGTAGACAAGGTAGGCAGTGACTAACCCAAATAAAATAGATCCACAGATACATTTTCTTTCCGTGGCACAATATACACCAAATCCAACAAAATTATGAAGGTTACTATGATTATAATGCATAAAATGTAAAATATTTTATTTTTTTGTAGATTTATGACATAAAGGTCACAAGCTGTCTACCCTGTGTAATTACTAATTACTGATGGCATGTAACTTTTATATATATATACATATATGTATATGTATATATATATAAGATCTTCTGTCATATTTTATGCATGAGTATCCAGCAGCTTATAGGTTAGATGATTAAGAAACTTACAGATAAGAGCACATAGAGCACAAGATTATGGGTTACGAGACAAGGCTATTGGTATTAAAACAGATAGATCCTTCTAACATCTAAGGGAGGTAAGAGCTAAGTTAAAATGCTTTAATGTTATTGCTGAAACACAATATCAACTCTTTTTTATCTAGAGTCATCTGCTCGAAGGTCTTAAGTGGTACCCTGGCAACTTCAAGATTGCTCTTCAGCTTGTCTTTGTAACTGAGCCATAGTCTGTTTTCACTTCTGCCACTCTTTAGCTGGATGTATACAGCAGGAGACTTTTAGCATATATATATATATATATATATATATTATGAAAGAGATTTAATGCAAAGAATTTGTCACTTTAACTGAGCAGGTTCATGCCAACTTTGAAGTTTTGTGAGGACACCGTTATGATGTCTTCACTTGTTGAGGCTGGGTTTTTCAGAAAAACAAAACAAAAAAATCAAGCCCAGTCAGGTGAAGACATCATAACTGTCCTTTCATAAAACTTCAAAGTTGGCATGAACCTACTTAGTTAAAGTGACAAATTCTTTGCACAAAAACTATCAACACTAACTCCACCCTGATATTGAGCATTTTGCAATAAAACCTGCTTGCCAAATTACCTTTTATCAGTAAGTCAACTGAAAAAGCAACACTCTTGGTATCAAAACTATCACAACTCAACACTATATTATAAAATATGTAGTTTTAAGGTATTCTATATTTATAGGTGAAAGTGACAATATTAGTGACAGAGCAAGTGTAAATATAAGAGTGAAGACTGAGGTCATTACCAAGTGGAGACAGTTTGTTTCATGTTTCAAAGCAATTTTGTGTCTGAAGATTGTGTTCAAATGTGTAAAAGACTGTAACCCCTTGGTATTGACCTCAGTGACCAATATTATATATACATTCACTCATATATACAGAAAGACATGGTACTTGCAAAAATAATAACTGACATGACACCCTATCAACAAAAATTAATACTCTTTGATAATAACTTAATGCTGAAAGCACTTTATTTCTAAATTTTCCTTGGAAATCTATATAATCATTTGAACCATAGAAAATAAATAAAATAATAATTTAAACCATAGAAAAATAAAATTAAAATTTTTAAAATAATAATTTATATTAATTTTTAACCAAACCTGCATAAAAGTATATGCTTGCAGATTATCTGTAGAGTATAGAATTACAGTCTCCCTATAATAGTTTTGTTGCTGTGGTGTCCATATGAAGTAGGTTTTTGCATTGCAATTTCTTCTTCTCATATACTGGTTGCCAACCAACACTAAAGAGCTCAGACTACCTAGATATAAAACTTAACAAAAAGATGGATTTATATATTTTCAAAGACATATGTGTCAGATCAAAGACAAAAGCCTTGGCTGGAATTTGAACTCAACATGACAATTCCACTTTCTATATTAATAACAGCTACAATGAGCCACATTCCTGCTGCTTCAAGTCATCTTCAATGAAATTGTCCAGCATTCGTTGCCATATAAGAGGACAAATATCGGATAAAATTCTAGTACTCTCCCCTTTGTTTCCAATAAAATTTTCTTGTCTCAGTACTCTGCTTAGCTTATGAAACTTACTACTTATTAAAACTAGAGAGTGGCTTCTAACCTTTGGCCTATAATGTGCATCTCAGACTTAATTTATTGAGTGATAAATATTTGAAATGTTGGTTAGAAGTTTTTTTCTTCAAGAAACCTACATGACTAGTTCTAAGAGCAAAGAAAACTTGTAAGACTCAAGTAAAATCTTTTTTGACTCCTGCTGCTGCTCAAATTGGTCTTTCATGTAATCACACATATTCATAAGTCTGTGTCCTCATTTAACCATGTATATAAACATGACCTTTAGTGATCAAATCACAATGTTGATTATATTGCAATAATTAACATATTTTCTACATTATTAAAATATATAAATAATCTATTCTTAAATTGCAAAAATATACAACCAAATTTCAATAGGTACTACTTTGACATTTGAAGGTATTAAATATTTTTTGAATTAATTATATAAAAATGACGGCCAAAAATAATGCCTTGAAAAATTGATTAAAAATGTGTGAAAGAACTAATATCCTTGTGAACCCCAAGGCATAAAACAGATATTTTCACAAAGTTTCATTTACTTCTAGCTGATATTTGATCAACAGAGCTGGGTTCTTCAGTTACAACTCAAAATGAAATCAACACTTGTACAAAATGATAAAGAAAAATTTCTTTCAACTTGTG
Source organism: Ascarosepion bandense (assembly GCA_037127315.1). Taxonomy (NCBI): domain Eukaryota; kingdom Metazoa; phylum Mollusca; class Cephalopoda; order Sepiida; family Sepiidae; genus Ascarosepion; species Ascarosepion bandense. The sequence continues at coordinate 9,598,755 of JBBBDQ010000154.1, forward strand.
TATGAACTGCTAAATTGCTAAATCATATTACATTGCATATTGAATTTGTTACTGCATTTAAAGGCTATCAAATTTGTTTTTCAAGTTTTGTATAAAATTTCTACAGTATTTGAATTCCACCAATCAATTTGCTAATATTAATATATTTAAAATTAAAAAGAAGTAAAAAAACATTCAGATGCGCATGTAAATATATGATGGGGTCCTGAAACATTATTGTGGCTGAGAACTTTTCAGTACCAACTTGTTAATATATATATATATATATATATATATATATATGTGTGTGTGTGTGTGTGTGTGTGTGTGTGTGTGTGTGTGAGGGTCAGTTAAAAAGTTTATTGGCTGACCAAGATATAAATCTAAGTAGATATATCAGTTGGCAGACTAAAAAATTTGCATGTGTACTAGAAAACAATGTCTGATCTACCAGCCTGAATATTTTAGAAATCTTATTAAAGAAAAATATACACTCTACTGCAGAGAGTGCATAGCAAATGACCCTACTTACAGCATAATTAGATGCACACATACACACCATATTAAAAAAATGTCAAAACTTTATTTCCTGACCAATAACAGACAATATTACAAACATGCTAAAAAGATTCCATAATGAAACACACACTATTTAAATCAAAGTGTCTATTGGTTAGAAATTAATATAAGCATGTCAAATATTTAAAACACTTTCTCTTGAGCCTAGATTTGGGTAAAATTTCTTAAAAAACCCACAGATTTTGTCTTTCAAAGAGCAGAGTAGCAACTGTCTTTATGCTAAATAGCAGAGATACTATGGTCTCCAAGATATGTGGCTACATAGCCTTTTCTTTCTACACAGTATATGCTGAGAGAAACATGTCGGCAACTTCAAACAAATCAGTTACAACAACAACAGTGTGGTTGGTCAGTCAGTGACTTCAAATGAAACATCTTCAATACTAACAACAAAGACAGTTAATCTTTGCTTATGACAAAAATATCTTTTTGACCAAACCAACTATTCATTTTTTTCTAAATTATAGCTTTTTGATTTTATGGCATTTTCTAAGTGCTGCTTAAGTGTGGCACAAGGCCAAAAGTATGGAGTACCCAGTGAGAATAAAACTTACTACTCAGTCATAATTGATCTAACAAGTCAAAATTGGTAACTATTGCACCATTTTGAGGTGTTCCTGTTTGATTTTATATTTAAGACTTCAAATATTTGAAATCTTTTCTTTCAATAAATATCATATAATATATGCATATTTTTTTACAAATATTTCCCTTGTGTTGGCTATGCATTTACTGATGTGGCTGTACATTTACTTATGCAGACACAGATTGTGTTTTGATGCCACACTGGCCAACACCAAGTTTTAAAAATGTTAAAACATGAGTAACCCAGATCATGAAAATTTACAGCTGTAAGCACAAACATTCAGACTATCTAAACATGTTGGGCTCAAATATAAAGCTTTTTTCTTTATTTCAAAATAAAAAGTTAAGTCAAAAAGGTTAAAAAAACATGTCATTTTTAAGGAAGCACATATCAATAAAAATACATACTTACCTACCTGCTAGGTAGGGATCATCATCTCTCAGTTGCACCTCTGTCCTCAGGTAAATTGCAGCTCAATTGTGTCTATGTCCAAGGACAGAGAAAAATAAATTCTGAGAGGTTCCCAGTCACAGGAAACAGTGTCCTGAGGTTGAACCACCCATTGCACTAGAGGAGTGAATCAGTGGTCACCACTGAGGCCAGAACAACTGATGGTTGTGAAGGTTAGACAATCTTGGACCCTGACCCAAGTATATGCATTCTTCACAATAAACTCGACCTTGTGTCACATCACGCCTCAATGGAGAGACAAGGTAAATATCCATAGCAATTAAAATTTTATGAATAAAAACAAGCAAACACATATATTTGTGTGTGTGTGTGTATATATATATTGGCAAATCCTATGCAACTGATTTATAACAACTCTCAAAATATTTTGCTGCTTATAAAATAAGTAATCATTTTAAAATTCCTATTTGAGTAAAAGCAAACTTCTCTCTTATGGTCGGATCAGTTTCAGAAGATATCCTGCTGTTTGACTATTTCTTTTGTCAATCAATCAATATGACCAAAAATATAAATTTGTATGATTTTATTATTTATTACACTGATACATTATGATAGAAAATTACAAATTATTCCCCTTGGATCTTTCTAGAAGAATTATTAATTACTTTAATTGGATTGGCTCAAAGGAACCATAAGTCTTTTTTTCACAAGCATAAAAAAAACATCTTTAATACACACCAGCATTCAGTATCATCTAACAATGTACATTCAACACTTCACTACAACCCAATAAGGTTTTTATCATGCTGACAATCTTATAAAATGCAATTACGCCAGTAAATATAGGGAAGATTTGAGAATAATGCTGTCATCTTTTTTTTTCTTCCTTTTAGTATAAAAAAAAACCTTTATATGATGAGCCAGATGATTCCATCAGAAAAAAAAATGTTCAATATTCACATTCTTGGAAAATATGATTTTGTATCTGTTTATTACTGACATCTACAAAGTTTAGTTAAGTATGACTCAAGGTTAAATTTGTGGAAAATGAAGATGTGTCATTCTGTTTTAAAGCAACAAGGACCTGACCATCATCAACACAGAATTTTTTAAAAAATTTTTCAGGTTTTTTTTGGTACACTTATAAAGCTTCATGATAGAAATTATATGGTACTTATTTTCAATCTCTAGGTCAAAGAGTTCCCAAGATAGGATATACTGAAATTTGGCAAAAATGTGAATTTTGGAAAGTAGTCACAAAGTTTAAATAGCAATATCTCAGTTGTTTTTTTGTTTTGTTTTTTTTTTCAACTATAAAGCTAAGATAGATACCATTTTAAAATACTTGGATAGATCTAAAAATGGGTCTATTTTTTTGCTTGTTTAGAGGTCAAATAAGAAAATTTGAACATGACCATAATATTTGACCTTTAAGTTTTCAAAAAGTGTGTCTTTATTTTTTAAGTTTATCAACAAATTTGTCTGCCTTATGTCAAGACATGTACAAAATTTTCTGGCAGACATTTGATTGTTGTCTGAGTTATAAGAATTTTGGTGAGTTGGGCCAAATACTAAATGGCAGATTTTGGTATTTGTCACCACATACTAATATTTTCATATCTCCCCATGTAGTCTGGTTGTATAACTTTAGAAAGCTCTTTGAATGCTGATGCATATTCTCGTAAGAACTATAACCATGAAATCAATAGAATTTGTGTTATTTGTGGTTAAATGTTGAACCAATTCTATAGAAAATAAACAACCATATTTTTTTGTTTACAATTTTATTACACAACAATTTATATATATGTGTGTGTGTGTGTGTGTGTGTGTGTGTGTGTGTGTGTGTGTGTGTGTGTGTGACAGAAAAGATAATAAATACCTTTACAAAAGTTTTACATGCATTTCTAATGAAGCAAAAGCTAATCTGTTACAGAGAAATAACTATGAATGTGATACAAAAAGAGTAAGGGGTCTAATTCCAAAAGTTTCAATTTTATAATGCAAAAAGACTACAATACAGCCGTTATAACAAAAAATAAAAGCACTGAGAAGATTATGATGAGGAGAAGGATGGAAGTTTTACATAGGAACTAAAAGTTATGATTTTGCAGACCAAAAATGAGACATAGCCCAACAGGATGAAACAAAAGACAAACATGTTTCTGCATGATCAATACTGCCAAGAGGATTCCAAACTGTCTGATAAAGACATAAGGATGAAAGAAGAATACTCTCATTACAATATAGGATGAAAAAGACTGAAATCTCTAATAGACAGAAACATATCATGATCTCAGAAGAAGAAGACAGTAAAGGAAAGCAAAGATATCCCTAAAATGAAACAATGTATAAAAGAATCATAACATCTTCTTTTTAATTATTTCCCCCAAGAAAGGCAATAAAATCACTAAGATACAAGTGTTTACTTAACAATAGAGAATATAAGAAAAAGATCACTATTAAGGAGAGAGAACTATAAAAGAACAGGATTAAGAAAAAAGAACATGATGATTAAACTTGTATTTAAATTTTTGAAGACCGATGTTGACTGGGAAGCAAAAAGGTAGAAACAGGGTCCACGAGCTAGAAGTGTGAGAGAAAAAACTGTTAGCATAGAACTTATGGTTGCATCTAACCATTTTCAATTGTAAAATGATGAAATTTTGCTGCCAATCTTGTACTACACTTAAATTCATAAAGTTTAGATACCATATGAAAATATTTATAGAAGAGGTACAGGGAAGATAAATTACGGTGATGGGGAAAGTTACTGAAGTTGAGATGCCAGGTCAGGAACAATAACATTGTAAATTCTTCTTTGTATTTTATCAAGAATATATCTACAAAGAATATAACATCACTTAGTTTCTGATAGATCTAATGATATATTTACATGAGAGAGAATACCTGCTTCACATATATGAAGAAAGAGAATATAAAACATTATGAATCTTCATTATGTTAGAAAATGCACAAAGAGACTTGTGAATACCACATTAATAGTTTTTAAAATATCTTTGATGTGCTGTATCCCTTCAGGACATGGGCACTCATGGCTCTCCACAATTTCCTATCCTTTGTATCTTTTATCAATGCTTGTCTTTTCACTATCCCTCCCAGTCCCTCTTCCACCATCCATTTATGTAAGACGAGCAGTATAGCCTGGCATTGCCCGTGTGCAATGAAAGCTTTAAAACTAATCCATGGTCCTGGAGCTCAGACTCTTTGGACGTTGACACAAAAGACTAAAAATCAATAGTTGTTTCCAGTTAAAGCGAAACCATAAACTGAAAGAAAAATGAATGGATGTAAGTCAAATTTTGATTTCCTGGTATTGATATCAAATTTTCTGCACTATTGTAAGAACTGCAACCTTGAAACTTCTGAATATCATTTCTTATGTCTTTGTCTATAAGAGTATCAAATTTGATTAAAATCGGACCACTCTTTCTATAACCCGATTTTTTTGATTATCGATTTTTGATATTTATTGGGGGTACCTCGACACAAAACCTAGTTAAGAACACTCACAGACGCTTATAGTACAACTGCATAAATTTTCAAGAAAATTGGTTCAGCTGTTTCAGAGTCTATAGGTAATGGACACACACACAGATAAAGTTCCATTTATAAATAAGTTTAGATTAGGTAAATTATTCATCATTTTCCTTCGTCCCTCTTTCCTTCAATATATCTTATGAGTGTCAAATTTTCCAATCTTTCTTTTTTAATTATGTATCATTGAAATTTTAACTCTTGTTTTCTGATTCTAAGTATATGCTCTTTTTGTTTCATATTCCTTAAAATTTCCCCATCAAGCATTATTGTGGAGAACCACATCCCTTTTTGTCTCACATCTTCTCTCCATCTGAAAGAAATTGTTCAACAGTAACTATCATTTAGAAGGACTGATTTGTCTGTACTTCTGAGATGAGGTAGTATTTACACTAATTACATTGTTTAGATTATTGTCCTCATCTTTATTGCCATGTTTATGATGATACAGCTGTTGTATGGTCCAGTTTTCTTCAGATGCTAGGAATTTCAAACTGGACCCTTTATTATGATCACTAGGGTTCAGTGGTGAACAAATAACTTAGGAGTCAAGTTAAGCAAAGATAACTACAGTAGTGGCATTGCACATGGAATGAGAATGGTATGCCCATGTGGTTGTAATAAAGGGTTCGGTTCAAAAATCCTAGCACCTGAAGAATGCTGGAGCATAAAATGGCCGAAACATCATAAACATGGCAATAAAGATGAGGACAATAGTCTGAACAATGTAAATAGTGTAGAAGGACTGATATCACATAGCTGTTTATCATTCTTTCCTTTGTAATGATTTTTCCTGTTTCTTAATAACTTGTTTATAGCTTTGAGAAGCCATTTCTGTCATCTATTAAATTCCTTCTCAGATATCTAAACTTGCTTATTTCCAATTTAATGTTGGGCTACTCCTTTTGCTGAAAAGAACATAGTCTTCTTACAAATCATGGTTTGTTCTTCCTTCCCATTTTCTGTGACTACATTCTGTATGTTCCTGCAGTTTCTTTCCTTTGTCTGACTTCATATCATCTGCATATCTTAAGATTGTGCTAGCCAGTTAAAAATTCTGGTAGGACACCTAATTCTCTTAGGATTTCCACACTGTAATGGTTGAATAAATCCAGTGAAAAGACACATCCTTGTTTTATGCTCCTTTTTAATTTTGTGTATTTACTCAATTTTCATTTTGCATGCAGGTAGGTTGCTCCCAATATAAGTTCTGGAATTATAGTAATATCCTTCCCAAATAAAGTTCTCCTGTTAGTTCAAATAGATCTTTGCATCATGCCTTAACAGTTAAATCACTAGCAAATTTCAAACTCTGTAGTAGCAAATAATTTTCAAGATAAATTTGTTAACTATTACTCTATAGTAGATACCTAAAAAGTGATACAAACATATATTAAACATTTATCCATCCACAGATGTTATATAAAATGAATATATAAATGACTTTATATATATATATTTCTCTTAAAGCAGAGTCTTTCTTTGGATGTATTTATTTCCATATGTCTATTTTCATATATGTGAATTTATACATGTATTATTTTATTTGTAAGTTTATACACACCATAATCAGATGTTTGTGTTTTATTCAAAAAGATGTGGGATTTCTTTTATTGTTTATCTCTCTAAAATATCAAGATACAGCTGATAGTTTTCTCAGTGCAGCCAAATTTACAAGGCTACTTCCAATGAAAAAAGATTTCCAAATAAAAAAATGTTTGAGTGTGTTTGGTATTCAATTGATTTGTTTTTTAATTGAATCAAAAATGGAGGAATGGCATGAATAAATGGATATTTTCTGTGCCTATTTTCAAATGCAGCCAACAGTTTAGTTTGAGGGCTTTTTACAAGAAACATGTGTTTCTGAATTTGCTTTTCAGCTTTTCATTACTTATTCTTATTATAATCTCTTATTATGCTTTTTTTCACCCTATAATTAATCTGTTCTTGAGATGAAGCCAAATCCTTATCAGAAGATGTCTCTCTTGAATATACTTACCAATCTAAAAACTACATTCTGTATCAGAAGTATTTTCAAGAAAATATCTCCAAGCTGTTTGTAGTTTGTAGAGTATAAACTCAAAAGTGTTACTTATCTCCATTTTTAAAAAGGAAGAAATGAGAGAAACATAAAAAAGAAAGTTATTTTTATGGATTTTATGTGCTAGTTGTTGTTGTTGCTATCTCATTCACCAATGCCAACTTTCCCATATTTCTTGTGAATCTTTTCTTCAATGGTAACCAGTAAGCAAACAGATTTGCAGATGGATTTAGTTGAAAAAACACATTAGCACTGATATGATTATCAAGAAAGTATTTACTGCTATTATAGCAAAATGAAGACAGAAAGAAAGCACAAGAAAAGCAAGTGAATAGAAATAAGATGATGAAAGCAGAGAGAAATTTTGCTGCAGACAGAAAAAGATATAATGAGAGAAGGAAAGCATTAAAAAAAAGTGAAAAAAAAATTATTTCAAAGAAAGAATTAAAAAGGGAAAATAAATAAAACATGAAAGTAGTATAATAAGAAAAGCATATATATAAAAAAAACTGAAAAAGTAAATAGAAAAAGGAATTGCTTAAAAACTGATATTTAATTACTTTTCCGTTTATTTTTCATTTAAATTTCCTCTTTTAATTTCTTCCAATATGTTTTTTTATCTTTTTTCCTTCTATTCACTTATTCTTTTTTCATTTTCATTTTCTTCCTACAAAGCTTCATACAGCTAACCTTTTTTATCTTCTTTTATTTTTCCTCTTTTTCTTTATATTTACTAAGCTCATCTAGTATGGCAAAAGATCAAACAGATGTAGGAAGATTCTGTTAAGCCTGTCTTTCAAATAAAAAATGTTCTGCCTGCCTTAAAAATCATCATTTAAATTCCTAGCCTTTCCCATATTTATGATTTCATGGTCAAGATAGATATACTCTCATTCAAATTAGATCTCATTCTGATTCACTCTACACATTGGTTGCATGTGAATGCTAAGAAAGTAAAATTAAAAAGTCGCTCTCTGCACAGGGGCTCCTTGCATTAAATGCAGTTCACAAAATAAATCCCTTCAAAAAAAAAAACAAAAAAGATAATATAAAAAGAGCCAATGATGAACATTGACTCAAAACAAAAACATGAAAAAAAATGAACCATGATCCACCACATCTGCTTTTAAGAATGCCATTCACTCACAACACTGTAGGTAGTCATGGCAAACAGCCAAGTAATCAATATTCCTACCAGTGACTTTAGTCAACTAACCCAACATATTTATCATCTCCAGGCCCTACTGACTCCTTTTCCTTCAAATGGCTTTCCTTGCCCACAAAGAGTTACTCACCTTAATTCCCTATATTGGCAATACAAAGAATTTTATTTAAATAATTCATGTCTTCTTTTCTTTTCAACTTACTGACAGTACTTGTTGCTTTGTTTGTTCTCTTGTGCTACCATACATGTGTTTATGATATTAGTTCACCAAAAGACCAAAGAGGATGAAATTTGTGTTAGAAATTATGCTGATTTTTAAGGTAAGCTGGCATTATCAACTTAGAAGGTTAGATTAGGAGGATGAACATTGTGTTTTCATCTTACTAATATCATACTAAGCTAAGATTAAATGAAAAGAAAGAATTGAAAGAAACTAAGAAGAAAAAGGTGGGAGTTCAGATAATCATATAAATAAAGAAAAAAAGAAAAAGAAAATTAATAGAAAAGAAAAAATACAAAAATGAAAAATCAAGGTGTGTAAAGAATTATATGAACAAAATGAGAATGAAAAAAAGAGCCAATAGAAAAAGAAAGATAAAATGACTATTAATGAAAGTGAAAACTGCAAACAAAGAAATCAATGGAAATATCACACATTGTCAATTTTTAAAAGATTAAAATAAAAATTATTTTTCAGTTGATGAGCAATAGATGCCTTTTCATTCTCTTTTCATTCAGTTCATATTATTTCTTTTGGAATTTACTCTTGCTAATGAAAAGTGTAGACACAATAATGAATAGCATATCATGACATATGAGTTAATTTTTTATTCTCAAGCATGTCAAAAACTATCATCTTGAGACTATATCAAAGGTATCATGTGAATTCCAGAAAACCACATAGCTTTCAATTGGTTTTAGCTCATTACTTATATCACAGTAAACATTTATCATTTTTTCATCCTTATGAGAAATTTTAAGGTTTCTCGGGTTTGTTTGATCGAGGTCACAAGATATTGTTATTGTTGGATCTGACACATGTATAGATTGATTGAGGTCATGGTGATGTGTCGATTAGTGGTAGAGTGGATTAATTATCAAGATGATGAGAGATTGGTGTAGCTGGGAATTCTGTGTTTCTATGAATGAGATTGCAGTGCTGACTGCAAGGGAATGCCTGTAGCAAGTCAAGTATGCTGAGGTGATGGAAGTGGTGACAAGGAACTAGGTGTAGCTTGTAGATCTGTGGTGAAATGTTTCACTGTGAGAGAATGCTTATAGTGAATCAAGTTGGTGCTGAGGAGAAAGTCAGATGTTGTTTCAATAAGAGGAGGTCATGGAGACAACTGCAAGGGAATGTCTGTAGCAAGTTAGATATGCCAAGGTGACAGTGGTGGCAACAAGAAATTAAGTGTAGCTGGTAGGTTTGTGGTAAAATGTTTCACTGCAAGAGTATGCCTGAAGTGAGTTCGGTTACCAAGGTGATAGCATTGGCAACAAGTTAGGCTTGACAATGACATGTTATCAATTTTGATAGATTGGCTTTAGGAGCCAGGCAGTGTCAAAGTTAGATCGTCAGCCACGTTCCTCATGTGATATTATAAATCATGTTGTGAATACCATGAGCCTGGTAATGTCAAAACTGGTTTCTGTTGGCGAAGAGTTAGGTGGTTAGTAAAGATTGCAAGTGAAAATGGTTGAGTTGATAAAGTGGTCATGGCGGTGATGGCAGCAGTGCCCTGCATGTCAACAGGTGGCCTTCATGACTGGCAACTGCTGGTGGTCAATGCAAGGAGCCTGATTCTAAGCAGATCTGGTAGTCTCCAGAGACATCTCCTTTTTGGCAGGAACATTTATGATTGGCCAGTGTCACATTCATTGTGGGAGATATATATTATAAACACATGCACATACATACATACATATTAGGTTCACAGATAAGTGGACATAAAAAACTAAATATCTGAGATGGTTACTCTGGCTGTGACCATTACCAATATCACAATACCATTTAATTGAAAGTTATTAACTCACTGCAAATATATATATATATATATATATATATATATATATATATATATATATATATATATTTATATATATAATACACGTGTGCACACACACACACACACATATATATATATATATATATATATATATATATTTATACATACATACAAATATGAAGCAGCAGCATCTCTTTCCTATTTGACTGGCAAATGTTAACCATATCAAAATTCAACCAATAAATATACTTTAAGTTACACATAATTAATCCTCCTATATACTTAATATGTATGCATACATACATACATACATACATAAAAATGTGTGGGTAAGTATGTTTTAATGAGCCTAATGATATTTATGTTTGCATGTTATATAGTGAAGACAAATTTATAGAAAAATGTAAAAGTAAAAACAAACAAAAGCAAGTTCATCTTTGCCTTCTGTGGTGGGCACCTATCTCTTTGAGGTTTTCCAGCTGTTAAAAAGGCAATACAAACAGCAGATTCCTCTGAATTGCTATTGAAAGAGTAACATTTGCAAAACAGTAGAAAAACAACCAACAAGGCAGCAGAAGATTTTTTCAGCCAACACCCAAAAATGCACTCTAACAAGGTCATGCTGAACCACCCACACTGCTGCTCTGATCAATTTAATCGCAGGAATGGAAGGGCCCCACAGAATAAGACTGACAGGACCACCATCATTAAAACACAAAAAAAATCAGTATCATGATAATATGACCCCTGTTTTGTTGGTGAGGAGAGGGCTCCTATTCATCGCTTTATCCTCTAGGACTCTTCTCTTCTCTAAAAGTACACTAAACTTAGAGCCAGCTGCTACCTACAACTTACTCACTCTATTTTGGACATGTCTACTCAGATGTTAGCATTTACTAAACTTTAAAGTTTAACCAAAAGCAGTAAAACATTTGTTGGTCTGGTTTGGGTAAAATATTAGCATCAACTGCAACAATATATTATTAAAATATACAAAAATAGGTAGAATTAACAGAGGAATGATCACGACTTGGATTGCACTGAATTGAGATGATAGAAGAATAGATTCTGTGGAAAGCTTTTAAAAAGAAAAAATAAAGATTGTGAATAGGAGTGTCAAGAATTGCAAAAAACATGACAGCAAGTGAGAAACTGAAATCAGAGAGGAAGAGACTGAGAAAAAGACAGTAATGGTCAGTGAAGAGTAGAAGGAAACAGGCAGATATATGAGCAAAAAAGGACAAACATAGAATAAAGGAAAAAGGAACAGACAAATAAGAAAACCTGGAAACAAGAATGGATAGAAACAGATGGGGTAAATAAAAAATGAATAGAAGCAGACAGGGAGGCAAACATGGATGGAAACAGGCATAGAGATGAACATGGATAGAAACAGATTGGGAAACAAAGACACATGGAAACAGAGGAGACAAAGATGCATGGAAACAGACATGCAAGAATGGATGAACTGGACAGAGATACAAGAATAGAAAGAAATGGACAAGCATGCAAGAATGGACAGCAATATACAGACTTATTAGAATGGAAGGAAATGGATATACAAGAATGCATGAAAATGAACACTCAGACAAAGAAAAAGCAGAATAGTCTAGTAAGGTAGGCTATAAGTAGTGAGAAAAGTAGATATTACACTTTCCCTAAAATTTGTTTCTTTGTCTTTTTGTATCCATTTCACTGAATAAATAAAAAAAATAAGTTTTAAAATATTTATCATAGTTAATCATGGAAAAAGAGAATCAGGTGATACATATTTCATAGCAATTTAATTATGATAATTAATACTGTTTAATATGGTATCCCATGGATATACAGAGTATTGTGAAAGTTGCTAAAAACTTTTCCAATTATATATTTCAGATTTCACCAGAATTTTACTGTATTTTAAGAAGGTGACAGATACACAGATTTGGTACAATAGCATTTTACTAATAAATTTTCAGATACACCTGTTCCACATCCCAATGCAGATCATAAGCTTGTTGATAAATTTCAGAAAACAGAATGAGTAGACAATACCAAATATTGTGGAGGGCCAGTAAAGCTATCAAGGATAAACTGTTGAATATTTATGACAGTATGCAGCAAAGTCCAAAAAAATAATTACAAAAGTTAGCACAGCAGCAAGATATTGGTCTTGAAACTGCTCATAAGGCCGCCAGATAAAAATAAAAAAATTCCCATATAAAATAGTGGTATATAATGGACAACAACTGATCATGAAAAGTGAATGCGCTACTCTAGATGGTTTAACCAATTTATCAAAGTGAGAACTGCTAATATGTTGGAGGTAACATTTTTACAGATGACACATCATTTCATCTCTCAGGTGACATTAATTCACAAAAAGTTTTCCAATTATCCTCACAGTTTGCATGAAACATCCCTACATGATCTCAAAGTTGAATTGTGAGTTGCAATTTCCAAATGTTGAATTTTTACCCTTTTTTTTTTTTTCATGAACACAATAAACAGTATTGGTAGGAAGACAAATGAAAAAATCAATTACTGATGTTTCAACATTATGGTGCTACTGTCTACACATCATAGATCTATGGTGATTTACTAAGCATACCTTAGTTGAGGCATAAGATTAAAAGTATAGGCCACTCAGTGGCATAAGATTAAAAGTATAGGCCACTCACTATTCAGTCATAACTGATTTGGCAATACAAGCTTGCTAATCATTACACCACTTCAAAGTGCCCCATGTCACAGATCTATGAAGTTTTTTGATGATAAAATCTTTTCAAACCACATTATTTCCAAAAGCATGTGGCTCCCAAACTAGCCAGATCTAAATTTGCCAGACTTTTATCTATGGGAGCAGCAAAATCTGCAGTGTATTGAGATTGTCAAGCAAGCATTTGATAACAGCATTCAGAAACAAAATAAAAATATCTAAGCCTGTATTAATGTTAGCAGATGTCAATTTTAATATTGTTTATAATTTTCCTTCACAATCTCCTCCTGTATTCTATAATTGAAATATGCCTGTTAATAAAAATATAGTCACTACATTAACAAGTGTTTTATTTATTAGTCTAAACTAGCTATTGCTCAATTCCTAATTTTTTAAAATTATTTTTTAATATTAACACATTAAATAAATTTTATTTTATTGGCTTATTTTGAATGCATTTTCTGCATGTTATTATTGTATGTGTTGTTTAGACTAGTATCCACATCATTTTTGTTGTTTTTAGCACTATTTGGTTACTGTGTTCATCAGCTTTCTTCAAGCATATATTAATCCTTGAGTATTATCTAATATTTCTTAAAACCTCATCAGCCGGACTACTTAAATTATTTTAGGACAGACATCAACAGTTCCTAGTACCGGAACCAGAAAAGTTGGTGTAGTCCCTTTTCCCTTAATTTCTGACACTATACGTTCTAGGAAGGACTTTTATAACATCTGCTACTCAGACCATAGATAGGACAAGAATAAGACAGTTTTGTCAAGGAACACAATATCTATGCGTTGTATCGTAGAATGAAGAGATACACAGTGAAATATAAATAAACTACTTCATTAGCAGAGTGGTACAACCAAGAGGTATATACAATATTTACAGTCTCTCGTAGTAGTAGGTGTTACTTCATGAAGTCCATGATAATGATGACTCCCCATGCTAAACACACATTGTCTTTTACATATCCGAGCAACCAGATGTCATATGGTACAAGCTATGACACAGCATTATGCTTAGAATGTAATCAGAAAGTGGTAAGAAGGACATATACCTGTGTTTGATAGACTATGCTACAGCATTTGACAAAATACACCACAAAAACTTGATAGTGATGCTCAACAACCTTGACATATTTGGGAAAGCTATTAGAGTAATCAAGAACCTGTACTAGCAGAAAACCACCTGCATACAAACAGAAAATGTGTTCAGCAGATATGCAAAGATAGAAAGGAGTGTAAGACAAGTATGTCTCTTCTCAACAGATCTATTCAACCTATACAGCAAGGCAATTCTGACAGGTCTAGAAGTCCTGCCAGGATTTGTCATTGGTGGCAACAACCTGAACAGTATAAGATACGCAGATGATAAAGTTCTGATAGCAGACACAGAATGGAAACTACAAGACCTCTGACACAATGTCGCAAGAAAAAGTAGAAAGAACGGAGTACATATAAACGTCAAGAAAAATGAATGTATGGTCATCAGTAAAAAAAGGAGCCCAAAATGCCAACTAAAGGTCAGGGATACTAAATTCAAGCAGATACAGAAATTTAAATACCTGAAAAGTGTTCCAGCAGAAGAGGAAAAGTGCGGCATTGAGATCTGAAGGTGTATTGGCATGACCAAGGATACATTCCAGAAGCTGAGTAGAGTATTGTAAGATGGGAAAATTTTGCTGGAAACAAAGAAGAGAGTACTGGATTGTTATTTGATCTGTCCTCCAATATAGCAGTGAATGCTGGACAATCTAATCAAAGATGAAGGAAAGACTTGAAGCAACCAAAATGTAGTTCTACAGAAGGATGCTGAGGATACTATGGACCAAGCATGTGAGCAATGACAAGGTTTTGGAAAGGATAGAAATGAAAAAGAAACTGATACTTAACATCATTAAAAGATAGCTAAAGTTTCTGGGACATGTAATGAGAAAAGAGGGCTTGGAGAATCTGATATTCACAGGACATATAGAGGCAATGAGAGACAGAGAGAAAGCAACATGTGACATACTTCATAGGCTTGAGCAAATAGATGGAAGAGCAGGATTTCAAAGGGGTAAAAAAAAAAGTGTTTAAAGTGCTACAAGGGATAGGGAGATATATAGAAGACTACCATGTCCCACTTTTTTTAACATTTTTATCTACATAGCTCAATTTCTTCAGACACTCCCCACTAAACAGTTTATTCCAAACAAGGCATTAATGCCACTTAGACATAAAGAGGCTACTAAGAGTAAAAGAGAATGAGAAGATTTTAGAAGGAAATAGAAACTCAATCTTAAACAGGAAATAAGGGATAAACCTCTACTTCTTTTCACTACTGTAGCCTTCTGCCATGCTTTATTTGTTTAAATTTATATAAAGAATATTCATAAAATAATGTTGTTTCAGTTAAAAATGCTGAATGAAGACATCTTTGTATTATATTTTTAAAAGAAGCAAAAACTTTTGGTTTCAAATTCCACCATTAATTTCTTGAAAAACTTTACTAGTGGGGTGGGGGAAATAATGTTTAAGTGATGTTACTGCGTTTATTATCATACACTATTTTTAGGAGATTGATTCTTTCAGCCCAACATGTGTTTTGGAACAGTGAAGAGCTGATGTGTTGTTCATCTTGAAATTTATCAACAAGAAGAAATGGCCAACTGTATACATTGCATTATCTAAGCTGAGCAAAGTAATTAAATCCAGGAAGTTTATATTCATGGAACATGATAAATTGGTAAGGTTATTAAAATTTCTTGGTAGTCACTTTTATGAGTGTATGCTTAGGCAAAGATCAAACTCTAAGAAAATCTATAATTACAAAACAAAGTTTTGAAGAAGATAGCAAAAAAATCTAAAAAAACTAAAAGAAGCTAACACAAGACATTATCAATAATGGACAACAGACCATGCAATATAAAGATGAATATTCATTAAGGCTTACTCCATTATTTCATTGATTTACAAAACAAAAATATCAATAAAACATTTTGTCTGAAGTTTTGAAATGAGGTGTAAATCCTGTTGTTAAATACATTTTTTACTCGACCTCACTAAAACAACTTACACATCAAAGTTCCATGTTCCCAGAGGGAATTCTTAAGCTAGACTTCACAAGGTTCTGAGAAAATGGAAGTAATTCTAATTACTGGTAGAGGATTTAGAGCATTGGACTGTAACTTTCAAGGTCTATAGTTTAACCTTCAGTGTTGAGCAGATTTATCTCCTGGCAATTTCTCTGTTTTCTAAAGTTAAAATTGCCATTTAAATGTTTCCGACATGATTAAGGTGAATGCAATCAGAACTGTTTTGATAAGCGCAAGTAACACAGAAATAATTTTGTGAAGCTCCAATGAAAGTATTATAAAGAATAAAGGCGTTGTTGCCATGAGTAGAATATTTTGTTACTAATATTAAATAGCTGAATACTTTTTGGATACATACAAATGCAGAAAAATTTTTATGCAGAAAGGTTTTTTAATTTTTTGGTAAATCTTGTCAGGATTTTTGTTCATTCCAAACCAATAGTGAGAATGCTTGCAAAAAACTTTTCCCTCCTCAGGTTATAGTGTGTTGACAATCTCGATACACTGCACATTTTCCACTCCTCATAGATAAAACTCTGGTGGATTTAGATCTGGCAAGTGTGAGGGTCACATATCTTTGGAAACGTGGCCTGAGAAAAAAAAACTGCACAGATCTGTGAGATGGAGCACTTCAAAATGATGTAAAAATTTAGCAAGCTTGTCTTGCCAGATCTGTTATGAGTAGTGAGTTTGATGCTCACTGGGTGGCCCATACTTTCAACCTTGTGCCACAATCAAGCTATGCTTAGTAAATCACTTAGACCTGATATGTGTAGGCAGTAGCATCATCCTGTTGAAGCCCTCAGTAATTAGTTTCTTCATATACACAAATGCATGCTGGGATTTCTGTCAGTTTCATCTGACTCAGTCCGAGTCTGCCTTGCCTTGAAATCAGAATGCTTCTTTTGCTTGACTGAGCTTACCTTTTTTTGTGTGTTATCTCCAATTCTTAGCTTGTGATCTTTTTGCCATATTACTGTTGCTTTACACTATTATTATTGTTAAATTGCCTTGAATATATTGTTTGCTTTCTGTATATTATTTTTTGATCTATTCTCTTCTTGTTTATTGCAAATTTTGTTATTTCTGTCATTTATTTACATTTACATTTAATGACGGTCACTTACACAACAAGCTGTGAACCCAGCACACTTACATACTAGACACTTACATACTACACACTTAAATCTGTGAAACCTTTTCCATAATGAGTTTTAAAAAAAGCATAAAACTTGGACTCAAAATTCACATGTAAAAAGTTGAATAACAAAGAAGAAAATATAAGTATGAATGATAAATAAAATAATTTCAATAATTATGCTTATATTTTTTTAAAAATCTTTATTGTTAAAAAGCTAGAGGCACCAAGCATATGGCTTCCATGTCTAAGTCAAGTCATAATTTAAAATGGGTGAAAAATTTCAAATTTAATGACTAACATTGCTTTATTAAAACTTAAAATGTGCCCTAGAGTTTTAGTTCTACAATTGCATCCTTAAATAAAAATGATTGAGAAACACTTCCTTATAGTTATGTAGAAAAGTAATAAGAGTAGGGTATCTGCTATGGTATGATAGTTAAGAAACTTGCCTCACACATTGATTAATTAATCATCATCAACCTTGTGAATGAGTGCAGTCACTGAACACCTGACTAGTTCCTTCCACATTGAAACTTGGATAGGTATTCCTTCATACACAGCATGTCTGGAGCAATTAAATTTTGGTGGTGTCTATTCCTCTTCAGGTCAATCCACAATCACTGCCCTTCAGCAAGTAGAATCACCTTGGTTACAAACACGTCATCATTGATTCCATCAGGGAAACTTTCACCTATTCATTCATAAATAGCATGTCTAGGGCAAGTAAATCTTAGTGGTGTCCATCCCTCCTAAGTCCAATCCACAGCCAATGTCCTCTAGCTTGAAGAATCACCTTGGTTACAGACATGTCACCATTGATTCCATCAGGGAACATTCCACTTAAGCCAGACTTAAATCTAGAAAGCTCTCTCCCCAACAATGCCATGTCATTACTGCACTAGCTGCATCCATAGCTATGAAACTCATCTTATTTCATTGTGGCAGATAGCTGTTGGCACTACAAGAAAGTTCATCTACTCTTCTTTTAAATTCTGTTAGATGTCTAGCCACCCTACTCAACAGAAAGGTCAGATGACCTAACCATGCGGTAGGCAGCATTGGATTATATGGCATAAGTATTTCTTGAAGTATGACCTGATATAAAGTTATTAACTCGTTTCTGCAAATTTTTTAAATGCAGTATTATCATAATTATTCCCTGATTTATATGAAATGATATCCTCATCATCTTATAATTTTACACATTGTGTTGTGGTACAGTGGATATCGGCTCGGAACGAAAAACCAGGGAGCTGAGTTCAAATTCCAGTGGAATCCATTGTATTCACTTACGCGCAAATACCCTTGGGAAAGGTATTAATCTGTCTATTCCTTCCAGTTATGGGTTAAATAGCAGGACAGATTGGGTTCTATAGCCTTGGTCGGCAACCAGTATACCGCAGAAAGCAATGGCAACCTACTGCAGGATAATCTTCTGCCCAGTCAGTCATGTCTCTTTTGAGACATGATCGCCCAAGTGTGTATCACATATGGCACTTGACTGACTGACTATCCAGCCTTCATCAGACCATGTTTGTATTTGATAAAAAAAACATAAAATACAATAGCCGGAATGTCATGTCAATATAAAACAAGATGAGGATACCTTCTAAAATAAATCTGTGTATAATAATGGTTCACTTGTTCAAAGAATTTGATTATCATGAGTTTCTTTCTGTTGCAGCCTTGTATCAGACTAAACTAAAATAATACCATTAATTCTGACTTCCTCATAAAATTATAAATCATATAAAAATTAAAGGATAATGCAAGTGTCCTAACAGTTAAAATTATAGAAAATGAAATTGGAATACATTTCTTCTATCTAACCACAAGTAAAATAGCATGGCATATTTAGCCTGACTGGTCACTAAGCTAGGAGAAGGACAGCTATGAATTCAAACCAATTAGGAGTGGAACAAACAACTCCACCCGGAAAAACCAACATGCTTCTGAAACTACAACTGCATCATTTTGCAGGGTGCTGTTTTAGCCCTATTCTCTATGATGAGTTGATAGTTTTCAAGAAGAAAATATACATAGAAACTTGTTGTTATACTGATAGTGTGCTTCTACAGAAGGATGCTGTGTGGCAAATTGGTAGTTCAATGGTGTCAGCGACAAATGTCCAGATGACCCCAGAAAGAAACTTGAGTCTATTTATTGCAGAATAGGCCAGTCCATTGCCCAGAATGGGGTAATCCATTTGCTGGCCTGCCATTGGCTAAATTTGCTGGCCTGCCATTGGCTAGATGTTTGATAAAAGAGGTTCTCCTGGTCTAACTTTAACCAACATGAGGAGGCAATGACACCCACCATTGCGAGGAGGCCATGATAGTTTACAAAGCAGCCATGATGTTCCCGGTAAATTACTTTGACTTCTGCATCTCCCTCCCCTCCCCACCACATTGGGGTAGTGGCTGTTGAGGAGGGATCAGTTCCTTATGGCCTGGCAGGTGGCATTGGAGTAGCCTAGATAGAGCTCTAGATATTTTATTAATAAGCGTTGGTATTGATGATGGGGTGATAGGTGATACAGACTCACTTGGTGGGATAATTTGGGGGGCAGGAAAAAAGGCCCATTAAATTCCATCGGGTTTTGTATGGAGACCAGGTCACCCTCATGATGTGGCTGCAGGGTGTGTGTGGTGCGATTGTATTTTTCAACAATGTGCACATTGTACTTGGACAGAGCCATTTCATGTCTTTGAGCTGCAGCTGTCCACTCAGGATGTGGTTTGTATTAGTGGGGGTGTGATGGGACAAAATCTTGGAGTCGTTGGTGGAGCAAGAGTTGTGCAGGTGATAGGCCAATACCTTGGATTGGGGTATTGCAATACTGGAGAATTGCTCAAGCTGCCATATCATTGTCTAGGAATCCCTGGGGTTCTGTGCAATTATTTATCAGCTGCTTTGCAGTTTTGGCAGCTAATTCCGCTCATCCATTTGATTACAGGTATGCTACTGAAGACACTCTGTGCCTAACGGCCCAGGTTTTTAAGAACAGATCAAAAGAGTATGCTGTGAAGGGGGGTCCACTATCCATGATAAGCTCCTCTGGTGGTTTGGAAAATTTCCCTGCAGATAGATATTACTCTGGAGGTGACTGCTTGTCTTGGTTTAATATGGTATATAATGAGCCATCCAGTAAGCCAGTCTGCACAAGCCAGATATATTAAGGATCTAACATGCAAAAGGTCCATGACTATCTATTAAAAAGGCCATTTTGGTGAGGGTGTTAAGGAAATCGGCTCATGGGGTTGGGTTGGTGCCATTCTCAAGCATGTGAGGCAGTTAGCCCTGTAGTTGCGGATAGAAGCACTCATCCCAGGCCACTATACGAATTCATTGACACAGGCTTTCATGCCAACCACTCCCTGATGTGATGAGTGTAGGCATTGCAATATCTTCCATTGCTGGGATGTTGAGATGACAATCCTTTGGTCCATTAGCACAAGCCCATCGTCAGTGCTGAGACGATGATGCACCTTCCAGTACTCACAAATCTCAGGTGCAGTAAGGTTGTGTGTTCTAGAGAATCCTTTCTGCACTGTCTATGAGTCTCATATATTGTGAATCCCTGTCTAGCTGCGCTGATGGATTCTGGTGGTGTTACTGTTACTTTGTCATTGTTTCCTGACACTGATATCAGGTCAGTTGATTCAATCACATTACTCATGTGATCTGATTCTTGAATGTCTGATTGAGAGGGCTGGTCTGAGAATGTATCAAGGAGAATTTGTATCATGTTCACCGGGTTGTGGGAAATTGTGCCAGCACCCCTGTGCCATTTTACTGGGCAATGTTGAATTATGTAATGATACTGGAGTTTTTTTTTCTTTTAGTCTGAATAACCAAGGGTTTTGAATCTTGCTTAGATCTCGGTCACCAAAATCCCCTTTAATGGTTCATGATCTGTGACCACAATCACATTTGGGCAACCGAGGATGAACATGTGGCATTTACCCAATGCCCACGTGATTGCTGCTGCCTCACTCTCTATTGGATCGTACCAGTGCTCTGCATCAGTGCAGAATCTCTTACCAGCAAATATTAAGCGCCAGCCTTCCGGACAACAGACTGGGTCTTTTTCAAGGGTGCATGTACAATACTTTTGTAACAGCAGAAAGCCCATTTCTTCTTTACTTCAATCAGGTTCAAGACATGTTGTCCAGTTTTTGTCAAATGTTGCAACACCTTATCTGACAAAGTCAATGATGACTTGTTTGGATTGGTCGAAAGCATTCTCGAGACTTTGGTCCCATGTGAAATGGGAGTCCTTTTTAACAAGGTCACAGAAGGGTAGCATGATGGGGCCTAATGAGTAGACCTATGCGACTTGGTTCACTAGCCCAAACCATGATCTGGCATCAGTGATTGTCCATAGAATTGGGAAATTTGATATTGCGTCAGCATAGACAGGGAAGAGGTTGTTATCTGAAGCCCTCCAAACTGTACTGTATCGTAGCAGAACTGGAATTTCCCTTGTTGAGCACAATCCCATTTTTTGCACAGTGAGTAAGGAAATCAAATGTATGGTAGAAGGCATCCTTGATATTTGAATCATAAAGCAGGGTATTGTCTACAATTTTCACTTTGCGGGGGATATCCTTTATTATCTCATCAAATCTGCAGATGTAGGCATTTCCAGAAGCTAGATAGCTTTGGGGTGTTCTCAAGTACATAAACCTTCCCCACTCTGAAATGAATGTAATCAGTGGTTGTGATTCCTTGTCTAATAGCACTGAGTGGTAACCATCCACGGCATCTAGTACTGTCTTTTTTGGTTTTGGAGGTAGTTGTAGTGCTAACCAGAATGGTGAACTAGTATGATGTGTCTCACATTTGCACTGAGAGTTGTGGTATTGGTAATCAATAGTTCTCTGTGGTTTACCATCTTTTTTTGTAGTAATCACTATGGTGCTACACCAGTTGGTGGGTGTGCTGATAGGTACTGGAGCAATGATACCCCTATCGACATCTCTCCAAAGAGCCCCTTTCACTTGTTCTTTCAAGTGGTAGGGTACTGGAATGGTTTTAGGAACTGCATTGATGAATCAAGAATGTGAGCAATGATAAGGTTTTGGAAAGGATGGAAACAAAAAGGAAATTAATACTGAGCATCAGGAAGAGACAACTAAAGTTCTCGGGACATGCAATGAGGAAGGAGGGCTTGGAGAATCTAATAGTAACAGGCCAGATAGAAAGAAAAAGAGACAAGAGGAAAGCAGTGGATAACATATTTGAAGGGCCTGAGCAGGTGGATGACAGAACGGGGATTGCGTGGTGCAACAGGAGAAAGCGTGATAAGAGGTCCTGTCTACCAAGTTTCACTCACAAGGCTTGGGTTAAACCATGGTATGGTTTTCCGGCACTTTTTAAATGTGCTACATGCTGGTATTGCTTCCTCCAAACCAATAACTTTTAAAACCACTATGGTGACATTCGAACCCAAGTTTCATATTGAGAAAGTGAATGTTCTAACCACTCAGTTTTGAGTCCATATTGACCTTGTATAATTACTTGTCTAACACAAACACCTCTCCAGTATATTAGTGAATTGGGAACATGGGGAAGGGGATTTGGAAGGACTGATGAGGAAACAATATATGAGGGACTTATGAGACATAAGTTAAAAATTAAATAGTGAAAATTAATAATTAAATAAAAAACCATTTGATATGAAACCAAGACTAGAGATTCAATCTTCACTGATCAACTATGCTGTCAGAGTTTTCCTTCAGAGCAGTCCCACATGACTGTAACAGCCTTGAGTACCTATCCAAAAGGAGGAAACACTAATAAAAAGCCTATGACCACAAACCCTTACTACCAGTGTCTTACCCAGTTGGGCTACAGCATGTATAAGGTAGAATCATATTACTCTCCAACTTAAAATGTCACCAGTAGATGCTTAAAAGCCGTTTCACTTTCCTTGACATAGGAGCTCTTATATCAATTGTGGAAAATCCTCCTAAGTGTTTGTTTTTTATTTGTACTGATGTGAAGAGAGCTGCATGAGAGTAAAGTGAAAAAGGGAAAAGAACAAGATTCTGAGGGTGTTGGGGAAAGGATAAGAGAAGTATAAGTGTCAAAGGGATAAGAGTTTGAGTTTTGTTTAACCTCTGTGGGTTATTTAATACCAAAAAAGTAGGGTTTTGAGGTATTTTTTAATATTCAGTTATAGTGAGAAGGTTGATCTAGTCAGATTCTGATTTAATTCATTTTTTTTAAGAATAGAAAACTGAAGATGTCTTCCAGTTTTGTATTCAAAAATGTATTACTGGCAATATTTTTTTCTTTCAAAAATGTATATTTTTCTATAAAAGTCTATTTTTATGTATATATTTCTATAAAAGTCTATTTTTTATACATTCATAGTGTTTTGACCCCTTTTGGGGATTGACTGAGACCCTAACAGGTGCTACCACTCCAGGTCAGTGGAGACCTGCAAACAACAGCAATTAAGAGGTGGTTTTATGCTCTTCACTACCTTCCAATCAGAAGCCTTGCTGGCAGATGCAGCTTACCATCATACCCAGGACCAAGGAGATAAGAGATGGCAATTGACGTGGCATTTAAACTCTTGGAGATTGTAGCTATCATAGAAGCAAGTATATGGAAGAGAGTTCCACAGATGAGAAGTGCAAGAAAAGAAGCTGCTAGAGTAGGAATGGTGGCTGCATTTGGTTGTCTTGACTGTAAAAGGGTAAGGCCTTGTTGCCAGTCTAGTTGCTTGAGTAAATTCGTATAGAGGCGGCACCAGGGAGTTAAAGTCATCAGAGTAGAAACTGTGAAAATATATGTAAAAGAGACAGAGGAAAGCCACATTCCATCGGTAAGAAAGTGGCTGGAGTTGAGCAGCCAGGTTGATATCAGTTACATTGCAGATTCTCTTCTGGAGCCTGTCAAGAATGCCAAGAAGAATAGCAGGGGTGCCTGACCAGTTATGACAACAGTATTCAATGCCTGAGTGGATGGTTGATTTGTATATGTGCAAAATGAATTCAGGCAAGAAAAACTCTCTGGCTCAACAGAGTGACCCAACCTTCCTAGCAGTAGATTTAGCTATTGATTCAATGTAGTCATTCCACTTGAGATTAGCTGAGAGAGTGAGGCCGAGGAGGTACAGTATCTTGCTTTCTGGGAGACTTGCTAGATTCATGTTAATGGGAGGCATGAGGGACTGTCTATGGAGATTGACGTATAACAGCTTTGTTTTGTTTGGCATTAAAGTTTAAGAGCTATTTCTTACCCCAGTCCACCACAGAGGTCCTTCACACAATCAGAAGCAAGGTTATCTTTGTTCACCTTGGTAGATTTCTGACTGAGACGAGAGTAATTGTGGTATCATCAGCATAAATTCAAGCCATGATATAAAATCAAGGATACAGAAAGTACTTATTTTAGTGTGTATATACGTATACAATATATGTCTGATTTTCTGTATAGACTGGGATGTATATAATTAATATATATTCAAACAGGATAATCAAAATGTTTTGGGTTTATTTCTCATTACCAATGTAGCTACGACAAGGTCATCAAAATATGGATAAATATACAGAGCTTCAAATACCTTTACACTGTATCTTCATGAAGAGCTATTTATTAAAGAAATCCTAATACCAATGCCATATTGTTCAAATATGATTTCAATACAAAACCTGTTTTATCTTGAATCTAAGTGTCAGTTTACTGAAATATTTTAAGTAATTAAAAGCATGAAATTCATAACTTTATATAAGTAAAAATAAGGATCACCAAAAATCATCTAAAACAAAACCTACAAAATATTATATAAGGTTTGAAATGCAAATACTTGTTTGATGTTTTCTTTTCTTTGATAAGAAAAGAGTAACAATAAAAGTTCTATATTTCATTCTACTTTTTCAGGGATTCAAAAATGGAAAATAATGTTGTATGAGAAAAATAAAAATATAAAGATTGTGGGTAAGTAGATTTTTCCAAATTTACAGGCAGGGGTAGTAGTTTAAGACATTATTAATGTTTCATTAGTATTATCAAACATGAAATTAGATCTATATCATTTTTATTTGAAAATCAAATGATACATAGAGAAATGTTATAGTTTTATCTGTTTAGTACTTATGATTGGAAGAGAAATTGTCAGTCTCATTTTCTAAAATCTTCACAAATAATTAAAATCACTTCTTAAGCCTGCAAAATTTAGAGATTTATTCATTTTTTAAATATCTATGTAAAAAGATATTTTAAAACATATTTCATCTCTCAAATAGGAACCTTGGTTAAAACAACTCACTTTTACATATTTACTAGACCCTAAATCTTAAGAGAGGTTCTCTTTGACTCCTCCATTCTATGTTAATTGCTATCAATTAATTCATTTTAAGGCATATTTAATCTCCCAAATTATGAACCTTGGTCAAAACAACTCACTTTTACATATTTACTAGACCTTGGGGCTCAAGAGAGTATTTGTCTTCTCCATTCTGTGTTATTAATTTGAGCAGATTTGTGAGATGACTGAGTATGAAAATGTGTGACTTTATTTTTGATTTTAAATTATTTTCTAGAGATTCGCTTCTTTGTCTTTTTGCATCTGTCCCAAATTATGCAACATATGTATTTATCTCTTCTGTTGTAATAATCTTCTTTCTCATTGATAAACAGCTTTTCCTAAGCTACATTTTTTTTTGTTGTTGTTGTCGGTGTCATCCTCTTCTTCTATAATGAGTTTTTTGTGACCAAAAAAGCAGCAAAGATAAAATAAGAAACAAGCAAGCGAATAAATAAAGCCAGGGCTTGAAAACTTCTGTTTGAGTTTACTTTTTTTTT
Source organism: Ascarosepion bandense (assembly GCA_037127315.1). Classification (NCBI taxonomy): domain Eukaryota; kingdom Metazoa; phylum Mollusca; class Cephalopoda; order Sepiida; family Sepiidae; genus Ascarosepion; species Ascarosepion bandense. Next base: position 9,624,825 of record JBBBDQ010000154.1, read on the forward strand.
CTCCTCATGTAAAATCAACTTTTTATTCAACTCATACCTTCTATTATCCTTATAGTTACATCAAGCCTTTAACAAGATTGATTAAATGTTCAGATCTGACCAAGTCCTATTAAGATTTATTAGTGATTAAATCATATAGTTAGTATTGCTATGTAAAATTACAAGGAAAGATGTTTTGGTGATATCACAATATTAAATCTATTTTAATACTTTTGTTCTATCACAAAGACACTTTTATTTTCTACTCCTTCATCTACCATGTTCTCTGACAATGTAGGTGATCATGGCTCTCCACAATTTTCTGTCATTTGTAATTCTTCATACATTTTGTCTTTTTATTATTTCTCCCAAACTCTGTTCTGCTAACAATTTCTCAAGCTCACTAAGTATATTATACATTGTTTTCTTCTGTCTCTCTTGCCTTTAATACATCCTATAAGTATCAGATTGTCCAAGCCCACTCCCTTCATTATGAGTCCTAGAAATTTTTAGCTCTCTTCCTGATGTTAAGTATAATTTTCCTTTTTGTTTCCATTTTATCTAGAAAATATTTAGCCAACAGTATCCTCAGCATACTTCTGTAGAAGTACATTACTGTTGCTTCAAGATTTTTAATCTTTAAGGAGATTGCCCAGCATTAACTGCCATATAGGTGGATATATATCACATAACAGCTTGTTCTAGTGATTATATATATATATATATATATATATATATATATATATTTGTTAAATATAACAGACAATGAATGTCTATTATGTTTAATCATGAGCCATTCTAAACATCATATTTTGGCTTTAATTTTAGGTGAAATAAAGACAAAATTTGTCCAACATTTAGATATTTTTTATTATCCCTGTTTGTAGGTTTGAAAAGTGGAAAAATCAGTTATTATAAATCATCTGAGGATACTAAAAGGTTGAAACCTAGGTTGCAGAAATAACTTATTTCCAAATGAAATACACACACACACACACATATTTAATACAACTGTGTACTGGTCTAATTTAATTATGACCAAAAACTAAATAATTATATATATATATATATATAGTCATCCACAGACAGATCTGTTTCACTGTATCACAGCTCATCAGTACAGTTATATAAACAATAATAATTACCATATTTTATCACAAATTGATTGACAAGGATAATGCTGGATGATAACATTTTAGACAAACAGTCTTTTTATTAGAGTATTTCATATAAAGAGATGGATTATTAATATTAAAATTAAGAAGAAGAAATTATGTATAAATAAATAATTATGCAATGACAATAAATAAATATATTTATTATAAAATCTTATTATAATAGTGCTTGCCCCTCCCTTTGAATCTTTCCATGACCGTTACACCATGCAAATACCTCATAAATAATGGACTATTCCATTTTGATCACATGGGAAAAGGGGAAAGACACTACTTGATTTCAGAGAGAAAATGAATAAAAGAAAGAAAGAAGGGAAAATAGTATTGTTTAATGGTTGTTTCAATGAAATGGAAAAAGTTTTTAATTTCGAATCTTTTCATTTGTATCCACTTCTTAAAATAATGACCAGCATTTATATTTCTAATTGTTATTGCAATATTTTGTTGAAGTTGTTAAGCTCGAATATTTAATGATGCAATAGGAGAATTTCTACAGATATTTTATTGTTGTAGAACTCGTCATGAGCTGATTCAATTATTAATTTAAGAATTAAGATTCAGTAGAATATTTAACTAGGAAAACTAATATTTTTACATGTTAAAATTAGTAATAAATACATAATTAAACCCTCCCAATTGTATTTATAAAAAGTTAAATCTCTTGTAAACTTCCCATATCAGGAACAACATTCAAAAAATAAGTTCATCCCTGTGAAAGAGGTATTTTTATTCTATATGTAAGTATATTTTCAAAGCAAGCATGTTATTTTTTCTAGTAAAGAATTTAAGTAAATGTGAATATAAATAAAACACAAAATGTTAAAATGGTACTTATAAAATTATAGTTTTCAGTGTATAGACTTTTATTTCAAATTTGGTTCCATGTGGAAAGGCCTCTGTTTGTTATATGCAGAGATTTGCAGATAAAATCTCCCAATAATTTGTTGCAGATGTTACTAATGAAATAGAAAAAAGTATGTGCCATGAATGTTTTGATTACAACAGTCACATGAGCTAATAAGGCCAATGAGAAAGTGTAAGATATGTTTACTGAATTTGAAACACAAACAAGGCTCATTTAACCCCCTTGATATGACTGGTTATGAGATATAGTTTTGGAAATCTACAATTTTTACAAAGTTATAGATTTCTAAAAAAGTTCCAGTGTCTCTAGGTGATCATGTGATGTGTACTAACACTGTATAGAAATACAGTGCTACCATTAGCCATACAAATGGCCTTAAGTGCAATCCAACTACAATAACAGTTGGGTACTCCCAGACAGTAAGCATGCAAAATTTGTGGGTGCATTTGAGCACTTCTAGCTTTAAATAAAGCTAAAAATTAAAAGTTTTAAATAGTATATTTTCGTCAGATGAAACAGAAAGAATTTGGTGGTATCATAGTACGATATACAAAGAAATGTGTTTAGTCTCAACACATAAATATGATGATGGAAGCATTAGTCTGGAGTTGTGTGAGCTTTAATGATACTGGAGTGTTCCATTTCATTTGATGGAATTATGAATACGGAAGATTATATCAAAATATTGGAAGAAATGTTGCCTTCACTCAAATGCTTGAGAAGAAGAGCTATATTCTAGAATTAATCAAAAAATTTCTGTTAAGAGGACAACAGACTTTCTGAAGAAGCAAAAGTTAAAAATGCTCAATTGGTCTAGTATATCACTACGTTTAAATCCAATTGAGCACTTGTAGAATGTACTTAAATGAAAAAATAGAAAAATGACAACCATTCAACAAGACTGCAGACTGTGGAAATGGAAAAACATACCAGTGACTGTTTGTGTAAATCTGGTGAGTCCAATGTCATCAAGTTTACAAGCAGCAATAAAAGGAAAAAAAAGCAGACACACCAAATATTGATTTTAAATAACTTTTTTTCACAAGAGTGTACTTTTTTTGGACAGCTACTTATTTGTATTTTTTGTTACAGAGTTTCGATGCTGAAGATTCTGGTAAAAATATAATACTTAATAACAATTGTTCGGATTATATAATGTCTCAAGGGAGATGAAATCATGGGATGCTTGCTTTTGAAGAAAAATAACTTTTTATCAAAAGTTGGCACTTATTTATCAGTGATACTGTAAACACACACACACACACATACATATATACAATATGATATACTTTTAACAATGCTTGTATAAGTTTTATTTTACAAAATAGTTTTAACAAAACATTGTAAAATGAATAAGTAACCTATGAGAGTTTTGTAAACCTCAGATTTTTCTCTTTCCACTAATGTCTTTTTCTCCTTTTTCTAATGATCACAAACCTCCACCCATTCCCTCTATTCTGCTATGCTTTCATTTTCTGTTTCTTTGTTTAATTTTCATAATTTCTGGTGTGATATCATCCAACTCACAACAGGAACTAGAAGTACTGATTTACATACACGCAAGATAGATAAATAGGTATACATTTGTATAAAATCCAGATGAAATGTACATCTAAGTTTTTATTCATATAATATACATAATTATAAAACTCTACACACACACACTTCTACATAATACAGTACACATGTCATAAAATTATATATTTCAATGGCCGTACATAAAGAAAATGCTATCACCTTACTCTGGCAGATTCTTTTTTTATGGCAGGATTCAAAAGTTTTTATTAGTGTAAACAATTTTTATCCTGACACATGGGAAATTTCACTGGAACCAACTAGTAGCAAAATATTTTCTTATCTCAAAGAATAATGAAAAGATTTTCTGAATGATACTGTATTTGCTTATATTGACTACTTTATTTTGGTTTGTTTATATCCCCATGTTATCATGATTTCACCATTGTTGCTACTTATTTTTTAAATTATTAATTCACCTACATAGACTAACTGAAGTCCTGCCAGGATTTGTCATTGGCAGCCACAATCTAAACAATATAAGATATGCAGATGACACAGTGCTGATAGCACACATGAAAAAGAAAATACAGGACCTCCTACGGAAGGTAGCAAGTGAAAGCAAGAAGAAAGGACTAAACATGAGCTTCAAGAAAATTGAATGCATGGTCATCAGCAAAAAGAGGAGTTCAAAATGCCAACTACTGGTCAGGGATACTAAAGTCAAACAGGTGCAAAAATTTAAATATCTGGGAAGTGTTTTAACAGAGGATAGAAGGTGTGACACTGAGATCTGAAGATGTATTTGCATGGCCAAGGACACATTTCAAAAGCTAAGCAGAATACTGAGAGACAGGAAAATTTCATTGAAAACAAAGAAAAGAGTATTAGACTATTATGTTATAGCTGTCCCTTCAGTATGATAGTGAATGCTGGACAATCTCTGCGAGGATGAAGAAGAAACTCAAAGCAACAGAAATGTGGTTCTACAGAAAGAAGCTGAGAATACCATGGACTGAGAATATGAGCAATGACAAGATGTTGGAAGAGGATGCAAATGAAAAGGAAACTGATACATAGCATCAGCTGAGGTTTCTGAGACACATGAGGAAGGAGGGTTCGGAATCTGATACTCATTGGATGGAAAAAGGGAAAGAGAGACAGGAGAGGGCAGCATTAAACATGCTTGATGGGCTTGAGCAAGTAGATGGTGAAGTGGGGTCTGGCAAGGATACCAAGAGAACAAGTATTGAGAGCAACAAGGGATAGGGGCAAGTGGAATCTATGATCATCTACATCCTGAAGGGACACGGCACATAAAGAAGAAGCCTCTTGCTGCAAACAGTGCTGATAATAATCAAGAGATCTAACAACAAATTCTTGTCATTCTTTTAATAGCAACATCATAAATAATTATGATTGTTCTTATTTCCTTCATTGTCTTGATACTGTCATCTTTATTACTCATTCTTTTTTAACATTTGTTGTTTTTATCAATTACTTCAGCTGCTATTGTCTCAAATCTTCCTGAGATGTCTGTTGCATTCCAAGAATGTTGAAAAAAATCCTTTGATATCTGACAGGTGAGGTGGTTGTTCTAATTCTTTTATTTTGGAAGGATGCCAAATATAACAAGTAAACTTTTGAAAATATCCTCTTCTCTTAGACCTAAGAATTCTATTTAGCATTTGTTTTTCCTAACAGAACAGACACCCAAAAGAGACAAGAATACAATGCAGCAGAAACACTAAAATAAAGACAATAAATATAGAGATACGAGTTCAAAAGATGCATAATAATAATTATAACATCTTAGACTTCTATGTCCATGTTATTTCCTTACACCTTCATTGCTATTATCTTTATACCAAAGTTCTACAATAACAAATCAGTTACAGCAAAAGGTACAATTTCCTCACAGATGAAAGAAGAGAAAACTGGAAGAAACAGAAATGTTGGTTTGACAAAAGGATGCTGAAAATATCATAGACAGATTACATAAGAACTGAAGAAATCTTAAGGAAAATGAAAGCAAAAAGGACAGTTGAAATTTTTAGGACATAATAATGAGGAAAGACAGATTGGAGACTTTGTCACTCACAAAACATATTGAAAGCAAATGGGACAAATGAAGATTTTAGAACACTTACCTAACCAACTTATATGAATGGATTGCAGAAAGGCAGTGGTAGGAATGAAAGAAAAATATTTTAGTAAGGGATACAAAAGGATAGAAAGTTGTATAAGAGCCATGATCACCCACACCCTGACAGGACATGGTAAATAAAAGAATAACGGCTAGCAAGCCGACCATCATCACTCCTGTGTCAGAGTTTGATTTTTAGATATTTAATCTTTGTAGCTTTATGTTAAACAAGACCAAGCTTAGTAAATTCCATTACCATCAATATTTCCCCATTAAAACTTACTATAAGTTGCAATTTTGGAAAAATCCATGAAGAAGATTTTAAAATAAGAAAACAAAAGCTGAAGAAAGAATAAAAGTAATTTTATATCATAATTTAAAACTTTAATTTGTTTGAAGTTTGAACTTCAAACAAATTAAATTGAAATATGATTCTTATATGTGTGGTCCAACTTGAAGTTGGACCACACATATAAGAATCATATTTCAGTTTATATTTAAAATGCAACTAAACTGGCTGAAAGGACAACTGAATCAAAATCATAAGCATCAATTAAAATAATCCCCAAGAAAAGCATGTCTTCCAACTGAAAGCTCTTTATGTCCTTAATATAAAATAGAACCATCAAGTATTTTTAAGAATTCTTGCTTGATAATAAAATGATTTTAAATGTCTGAATTTCTCACTAGATAGTTGGCAGAAAGTCACATGGTTCCTACAGATTTATTTTTATTTATGAAACTCATGCTTTCAATTCAATAAGTGAGATTTGATCAGCTTCCCAAGTACTGTGCCTATGATAAGCATAACGATAATAATCTTGTTGCAGATCCGTATACAATTCAATAAAGAAAATCCTCTTTACAACACTTTATCACATACAGTATTCTACTGAATGGTAAATAAGTCTTCTGTCACAAGACTGTGTATACAATGTTGATCAGAGCTGTAAGAATTGAACAGCTCTAGCTCAGGTATTACAGCAATCAAGGCCAGTCCAAAGGTCTTGTGCCTCTCCCCATCTATGATATGGGGCCTACCACCCTATTACATCTCAATTTTCATAAGGTGGTATTTATATAAAATATAAATTTTATTATAACAATTATGTACAATCATAGATTATATGCAATTAGATGAACAATTCAAGTAGAAAAATGGAAAATAAATACAATATGTCTAAATAAAACTTAAAAAAGTGACATGTCATAATAGATCATTCCATCTTAAATAAATAAACAATGCTTTGTAGCCATTTTTAATATCAACTTGAGACTGTTCTTGCTAAATGTTGAATAATTGTAGCATATTCAACATTATGGATGAAAAAAATGGTGAATTTTATATAATGTTTTTATGAGATTTATCATGAGCAAAATAAATTCACAGATTTGGACAGAAAAAAAAGAATCCCTAGCTTGATGTAAAAATCCTCAAAATTTTTCATCCTTTAATAGTCAGTTGTAGTTAGTTTAATTTGTGATATATATAAAAGTAGGTAAAAAAAGCAAATGTTAAAAAGATAGCAAGGATCACAAAGCACTGCCCAGGGCCTCCAGTCAGGGATTTAAAGGTAGTACACACCAACAGTGACAGCAATACTCAATTTTTAGTCTTATCACAATAAAAAAATGGCAAGAGTCAGGTATTTTTTGAAGTGGTAGAATGAGCCAAAACTTTATTCGCATCATATGGAATTAATCCTGTAAACTTACTGTGGTACCTTACACCCTACTAGTTTTGGATTCAGGCTTGTTTTTCTCTTAGACTGGTTGCCAACCAAAGCCCAGCCTATCCTGCTGGTGAGATAAATAGATTCATATTTTTCCAAGAATAACTGTGTTGAAGTAAACACAATAGCCATGGCTGGAATTTGAACCTGATACACTAATCCTATGTATTGATAACTGCAATGTTACATGTACGTATTCAGTTTATACATTCTATAATTCTTCAATATTAAAAAAAATGTAAGCAGGTGTATATGTTCAGCATTTTTTTTTTGTATATTTTTATGTGTGTCGACTGACTGATAAAACATTAGCATTTCAACATTTTTTATTAATTTTTATTACATCGAGTTACATCAATTGTTTTCTATTCTTTCCTTTTCTTGTTTTCCTCCAGCAAAATGTGCCTGATGATGAGGTATCATTAAAGTAATAATCACTCGATAAAACTGTTCAAGTAATCCCCACCCCAATCTTTTGCAAAATTTCTGTTGGCTATTGTAGCGCAACTTTTCAGGAGACATTAAGCGGAGAGATATGAGGCAGATAGAGATCGAAGAGAAGTTATAACGACAACTTCATCAGCCATTTACCATTTTTTTTTCTTGTTCCTATCATTCTTTCTTTTTCTGACACTTTCCATCTCCCAAAGCAATTCCTAGGTACAAAACTTATCCAACAAACCCATCTACTGATGATAAGCTCTGGCTAATTTGCAATTGAGAAGTAGTGGAGAAATATATACAATTTGGTGATGGGAAGCCCAAAATACACTAGGAAAATTGCTTGTAAGAATGGAGAGGAAATAGATAAAAAAAAGATCAGAACTTTGTTGAGAGGAACAATAAAAGAATGCCAGTGATAGATATACAAAAAATAAATAAATAAACAAAATGTTCCAAATTATGTAAGTAAAAAGTAAAGCTAATCAAATTTGATTGTTCGGAAGTTATGGGATTCTCCATCATTTTGTATTATTTTGCCTTAAAGGGCTGGCTTTAATTAAATTCATAAATGCAATACATTATGGCAAGTAATAGTTGTGGTAGTAATGGCATCATTCTATCTTATTTCTTTACCTTTAATCATCATCATCTTTACTATTATCACTTAAATGGATGAGTAGTGGTGGCTAGAGAAGATAACCCATCAAAAATTCCTGGAAGATAAAAAAAAAATGGAGAAATGCAACAAATTTTTTTCTAAGAAAAAAATAAAGAACATAAAAAGAATGAAAATGAGTCACTTCATTTTAAAGTTGTGTTATCAAAAAATAAAAGTTAAGTGTTAAGATTTGGTAATTGAATGTTTACATGTTCCAAAAAGCATAATATATACCTAGTCTTAATTCAATACAGAAATTTAAAAAAGAAAACATCTCCGAAGATGATTCCCAATTTCCTAATTGTATTTGATTTATAAATGATCTTTCTGATATTTTCTGTGATAAGGTTTGAAATGAAGTTTGGTTACAATTCAGAAATTTTTCTGACTAGCATCCTTATATTCGTTGTTTTTATCAAAACAATTTGGTTCATATTATGAAAAAATTGAGATGGTAAACATTTGACCTTGTGAAAATAGAAGACAGCCAATGAAATGCATATCTAAAATTTACCTTCAAGAAATTGTTTGGGCAATTTTAATTTTTGTTTATAATCAAGTTTCTTCTTTTGCAAACAGTTTTTGTATGATTAAAAACAGACTAGACAAAATAATATTTGACACATTGTCTTTTGATGGACTTAGTATTAAATAATCCATCTTTTCTTCCATCAGCTATGTGTAATAGCAGGACTAACTGGGTTCTATAGCCTTGGGTAGCAACCAGTCTAAGAGAAGGAAAAATTTTGAATTCAAACCAGCCTGGAGAGGGTTAGGCTCTGTTAGGCTGTTGTGCTCAAAAGAAACCACCACTTCTACTATAGCTGCAGTACATGTGGTGCCCCTATAATTCTAATGGGTCACAAGATTAATAAAAAACAAAAAATATATAGTATTAAATTAGAATACACATGAATATTTAACATAAATTAACTAAAAGTGGGTTTAAGAGTATAAAATTACTAGTAGCTTAATAACTATAAAGACCTAAAAACTGAAACTTTGCAAATTAATATGCTTTAAATGCTCTTTCAATTTTTTCTCTCCTAATAGGAGTAGATAAGCTTGCCTATCATCTGGTTCACATATCTCCCCAGTCTTTTGAACATGAGTAGATGTTTATCCCTTGTTTCCTGTTGAGGATTGAGTTTCTGGTTCTTTCTAAAGTTTACTTCAACTCTATACTCTTAATGTCTCTGCTTGAACTCGAAAGTTTTATTTGATAATTAAATCTTTACCTTTCCAGGTTTAGAATTAGCTGTCTAACTTTCCTGTTATCTTGCACTTTCTTATGCTAGTACAGCTTCTCACAGCTTCTACCTTGAGTTTCTCTTGGGCTTTGTATTAGGTTAACATTTAAAAAAAAGTTACCTTCATCCATTAATCATGAGGTGATTAAATTTTATTTTAAGTTGGTATCATTAGTAAATATCTATGAAGATGATACCACAATTTACCAAAAATACCACCCAAAATTTAGGTAACCTCAGAATAAGAACTGATCATTTCTCTGAGCTAGCTCTATCATTACAAGAGCCAGATCAAGTTAAAAAAAAATTATTACTGCTATATATGGGCTGGAGCCACCCAATACTGTCTTCCCTAACATGACAGAGTACAAAAGCAACCTTGTCTGTTATTAATTATTTTCCACCCTACAACCACTTTCCCACTGACAAAATATTCCAAGCCTCTCTCTAATCTATCAATATTTCCATGGAAAATGTTCAGATGATCTACATTCATTAGTTCTACCAATTTAGATTCACAGTTACAAATTACTATACCAAACGGATGGCATAACAGGGTTTAGGAGAAATAAAGAAAAGACAAAATTTATTAAGAGCTACAAGCAACATGAAGTTTTAGAGAGCCATGGTTGCCCACATCCTGAGGATGTGGTACATAAAGAAGACTGCCACTTACAAAGGGTTGATTCTTCTTATTCCCTTCATATTGCATCGGTAGGAAGGAAGCTCCACTCAAACAGCTTCTTCCTAAGATCTGCTAATCTATAGAACAGAACTAAAAGGATGCTTCCCCAGTCACAACAATCTTAATCACTTCAAGTTCTAGATCAATTTTTATCTATCCTACATATCCTCATAATCTGCATTTCTCACCTCTTATAAAAAAGAACTTTATTCAATAACCCTATACTTTTAGTAACTCTTGGGTCTTGTATTAGGTTAAAAATATGTACTCAGTAAGGATATTATATCTTGTTAATAATCGAAATAAATAAACATCAAATTCTGTCTGTCCATCCATGTACCTAAAACTCCTCTAACATGGGCCACACTTGCTCTGCATAGACATCTCTGCATAGACAGCATATCTTTTTGGAATCAGGAGGGTTTTTGCCCTTCAGCTGGGGCTTGAACATTCAGCATTGAAATTTGTATACCGATGAGGAGGAAACAGTTAAAAATTCAAATTTTAAAATAACAGAAATTATAAGTGATTTTTAAAGTAACACAAAAACTTAATTTAAAAATTGTTATTTTAAATTTAGTTTAAAATATCTCTGAAACTTCTTCAAAATGCCAAGGAACCAGAGTTATAGTGAGAAGTTTTGTGACATGAGGTTTTGAAGTTTCTTACAGTTTGTGATTTGAAGAACTCAACTCAATTGAAGTTCCATCGAGTTTGTGATTAAAAGAGCTGAAATGGAATTTTGGCCCAAATCTGAATTTCTATCAAATCGGTCATTAAACCTGAATTGAACTTATAGCTCAAATCATAGAAAAGTGAGGTTTTGAAATTCCATGTAGTGAATTGAGGTATTCAAAATTATTTCTTTAAAATTATCATTGCTATTTTCTAAGCTGGACCAGATGTCCCTTTAATTTTGGGATGGTAGCCTAATTATACCTCCACAGGCCCTAGCTTAAAAGTCCACATGGAGTGCAGTTTTTTAGTTAGTTTTCAATAAAAAGAAGTTTTATTATTTTGTCTGAATTCTTAGAATATGTTCTAATAATGATTCCACCATAATTTGAATGTGTAATTTATTTTACCAAATCTTAATTTGTGAAGATTCTTAAAGTTTTTCTTCACAAACACCACAATGTTATTTCCATTGTTATCATATTTACAGTTATGTTGTTAAATGATATTCATGAATAAGAAAAAAACAGAGCAAAAATTTATATAAAAATATATCAAAATTTATCACAGTAATTCCTTATCGACTATTACTTCCACTTATCCTGTATATTATTAAAATGGAGCTCTATTTAAGCAACTTAGTATAGATCAGTTATAACAAATTTAGTATAAGAGATAAAAGATAATTTAGTATAGGATACAGAAAAGGTTGCTCTACAAGTACTTTTGTTCAATACTAAAAGATACTACAAAAATCAACTAATAATCTGAAAATTCAAATTATATATTTAAACTGTCATGTCAGATCAAAATTTTTATATGCCTGCCACCTAACTCACTCAGTAATCTCTAAAGAGAGAGAGAGAGAGAGAGAGAGAGAGAGAGAGAGAGAGATAGATATAAATATATATCAGTCAGTTAAGTGTCATACGTGATACTCGTTTGGGCGATCATGTCTCAAAAGAGACATGACTGACTGAGCAGAAGATTTTCCTGTTGCCATTACTGTATGTGGTAGACTGGTTACCAACCAAGGCTACAAAATCCAATCTGTCCTGCTATCTAACCCAAAGCTGGAGGCAGAAGAGATGGATTCATATCTTTCCCAAGGGTATTTTTGCATAATTGAATACAACTAATTCAACTGGAATTCAAACCTGGCTCCTTGACTTTTCATTTAAAGCCAATATCTACTTCACCACAACATATATACATATAAACAAGCATTTTTTGTTTTTGATTTTTTATTTAGATCAATGATTAAAGATGTCTTGAAACGAATTAATTCTTTATATCTTAAAATTGAGAGATTTGAGAAAAATTAAAATGGCAATAAACAATAAAAGTAGATTGACAAGCTGGGTTGAGAATGTAGAATATTAAGAACATTAACAAAAAGACATGATAAAAACCAAGTAAACATCACAAAGAGTAACTTCTATGTTTAGTAAAGAAGTACATGAAACACATTTCTCAATAATATTTCTTGGTAATGAATGTGGAATTAGATTGAATTGACTTGTTGGCTAAACTGTTTTCTCCATGGAAATAGTCAACCAATGTAATTTTGAAAATAACAAGATGAAGATGGAGTGTTATAACAGGCTGTTATTGTAAACAGTAAAACACAAACATTTTTTTCAATTATTTCATCTCAAGGAAAACAATACAGAAGCTATGATGCCAGAGATTACTGAATGTGAGAGAACTTTAGAAAGAAAAATACTAATGAGAGTGAACAATAAAATACAGGAATTAAAAAGACAGAAGATAACAATAGACATTTGAATATCAAAGTAAAGTGGAAAGCAATAAACTGGAATAGAGTTCCACAAGTGAGAAATGTGAAAGAAATTATAATTTATCAGTAGTAATTGTTAGTGAGTTACTTTTGATGGACCTAATGGCTGGACTAGTGAATGGGATCTTTATAAAACACATCTGTATAGACCAGATTGGAAGCTAGGGTGAAGTAGGGTTCTAAGTTTGTATTGTAGGCCGTAAAGTTATAGATTCAAAGTTGATGATGGTGTAAAGATAATATAAGTTCTTGGACAAGGCATTTTTTTTTGGGGGGGGGGAAGGTATTAATCTACCTCTTTTCCCAACAGCTATGGGTTAATTAGTAAAACTTGTATAACTAAACCTCAAAAAAAAAAATAAAAATTAAGACAAATAAAATTCTCTACAAAATATTTAGATTTTGGTATTAAATAATGTATAAAATTGATATGCCACTAAACAAAAATAAAAGAACCAATGCATTTTTTGAGCAATAAAAGTTTTAATTTAAAGATTATATTTCTACAATTCTGACTATCAATCACTTTACCAACATAATATTGAAGATGCAATATTATCAAAAAAAAAAACGTTCCCAAGCATCTCTAGGTACTAATTCAACAAGAAACATGTGGTTTTTGATGAAAAGATATGTATATGAGAATGGAAAAATATTTAAGTAAACATTTCTGGGAAGCAAGAATAACTTCTGCAAGTAATGTTAAAACAAAATTGTAGAAAGGTTAAGAAAATAAATGAATGAAAGACTGATGAATATTACAGAATGTAAAAATCTATATTAACATATAAAATAATGATTTAGTTACATGGGATATTGTGTTAATCAAATATGTTTCCATCTTTTGTATTTACATATAAATAAAGATTTATGATTCCTTTTACATAATAAAACTTGACATACCCAAAGCAAGTTATTAATATTTTTAAAAAGAATAGATATTGTAATATGAAACTCACAAAATATATTGCACATATAAATATATCCTGAACATGGGTCTTTTTAATATCAATTTTATTGTGAGAACATTCACTAGCATAATAAAATCCAACATAGGGAATATGCAATATATATATATATATATATATATATATTAAAATAGAAAGATGCTCATGCAATTTCTAGTCACATGCAGCACATGAAAGCTTGGAATGAATGCTCTTTTTCAAAAACAAAACAAAATAAATTACTACATAACAGTCAACCCGTGAGGAAAAAATAACAACAGCAGAGATATACACACCTTGAAAATGGCTATAGAAGTGGCCAAAAGTGCTTCAGATAATTAAAATTGTGGAAAATTTTTATATTCCTTATCCCCAACAAAACAGAAAAATGTTAGGATGCTTTTAAAAAAAAGAAAGATTGTTGTATATAATACTATAACTCTGTGTGTGTGTGTGTGTGTGTGTGTGTGTGTGTGTGTGCGCGTTAGGGGGAGAGGGCGTGCTTTTTTTTTCCCTGAAATGTACTGTTTAAATGACACATAATACCCCAACTTATGTAGATGAATAATGTACCTTGAAATTCTGCCAAGTGCAGTGCCAAATTTCATAAAAATTAGGCAAGGTGTTCTTAAGCTAGGGTTGTTTTTCTTTTTTATGACATTTTCAATAGGAAATTCAGTATTTATTTTCAACAGCCATTTTTGTAGGAATCTGTGTATATAAACAAACACTTGCATGTTACATTCCAGCTATTATATGTGAAAGATAATAATGTCTAATAAATTATAGTATCATTATTAAATAAATTTGAATATGCATAACTTATACAATTCACTACACTACATTACAACTTTTTCATAAACAAATATCTCAAATGTTTGGTGAGTACTTGACCCATGATGACACTATATGGGTGTGTCATTGTAAAAAATAATCTGTATGTCTGGAAAATTATTTCACATGATTTGATGGCATATAAATAGATGCACACTGGTTTGCCGCTATTCCATATTTTGAAATAAATGTGAGGAAGAAACAAGTATGTATATAAAAAAATAGTTATTATTAATTTCTTATTGTGCCTGAAATAACATTATACAATGTGAGTAATAATAATTATTACAATAATTTGTATTTCAAATACAAATTAAAATATGTTTAATAATAAAATTGATATAGACTAAACTATTGGAGTAGATAGACTAAACTATCGCCCGGTTCACACTCCACCCACGTCTATTGAACAGGTGAAGAGGCTCATCCCTTGTTTCCTGTTTAGGATGTGGTTTCTGGTTTTCTCTTTTTCCAATCTTCTCACTTTTTGTTTTTCAATTGGAGTAGATAGACTAAACTATCGCCCAGTTCACACTCCACCCACATTTATTGAACAGGTGAAGAGGCTCATCCCTTGTTCCCTGTTTAGGATGTGGTTTCCGGTTTTCTCTTTTCCAATTTTTTCACTCTTACGTAGCCCCCTGCACATCAGTGGCATTACCGCCTTGCTCGGGGTGATATGATTAAAAAAAAATATTGTTACCTCATCATTTTGCATCATGAACTTCTTTTAAAAGGATTCCAACTAGTTTATATGTAATCTTGTAGATATATATATATATATATATATATATATATATATATATATATATATATTCTCTTTATCTTGAATAAGATGTATTGAGAGTTTTACTTATACGCATCTACTCTGTCATATTATGGCCATCTATTTTTGTATGTAAACCAGTCATTAGTCTTCCATCAGAGAATCATCTTCCATCTGTGGGTTTATCTATTGATCACTATCAGTTTCATCTACCTTTCTATCACTGCCAATTTTTTCTCACCAATATCTATCTCAGCACCTAATTGTCTATCTTTGTTTCTAATTTGAAGAGCAGAGAAGAAAGTCCTTCATTCTGTCAGTTAATTGAGTTGCATCTTTTACAGGAAATTTGTTTGGATTGCAGCCATATTTGTTTTCTCAGTCTTCATCTATCCATTCTGCATCATTTCATGTGATGCCACTGTCTTTTACCATTTTTGGCACCTACTGGCTTTTTATTTTCTCTATTTTGCACAACACATTTTTGAAGAGTGAAGAGTGCACAATAAGAATCTAAAAAAATGAAAGAGTGGAAAAGATGAGGATAGAAAAAATTAAAAAGAAAAAAGTAAGAAAAGTCAAGGACATAAGATAAAGAGCAAGAAGGTGAGGGAGAGTGATAGAAATGATAGGTGGGAGAGTGATGGAAAGAGAGAAAAAAATGAAAAGGGGATAGAAAATGAGGAAGAAAAAAGAGAGACAGGCAACTGGCGACTCGTCTGCAGCCACTTTCCCATCGTCGAAATGTGGCCTCCCTCTGTCTCTTCTATAAATACTTTCATGGCTTCTGCTCGGATGAGCTTAAGTCACTGATGCCTCCTCAACAGGTGTTTACCCGTTCAACCAGACTGGCAACTGGGTCCCACCCATTCACAGTCAGGTTAGCCAAACGCAGACGACAATTCTACTCCTGCAGCTTCCTCTCTCGCACTTCCCGCCTGTGGAACTCACTCCCGTATTCTTGCTTTCCTGACGGCTACGACCTCCAGAAATTTAAAAGCAAAGTTAATACTCACTTACTAACCACTGGCCTCTAGCTCTCTCTCCCCTCCCCTGTATAACCTTCCCTTTCTCTCCGCCCATGTACCTGTCATTGCACCTGCTTTCTCAGTTTTCTATTGTTCCTTTCTAACTAGCTTGTACTCCTCACTCTTTTCTAATTAATCTTTCTACATTTATGTAACCCCCTGCACATCAGTGGCGTTTCTGCCTTGCTCGGGGTGAAATGATTAAAAAAAAAAAAAAAAAAAAAAAAAAAATAGAGAGTGTACAATGAAAAAAGAAAGCTAAGAAAAAAGGGATAACTGTTAGGGAGATATGTATTAAAAGAAATGAAGGAAAGAGAATGAAAGAAAGCACTACAGGGAATTCGTAAATAAAGCAATGCTATTTTTCAACCCTAAAGTATATGGACATTTTTCAGCTTCAAAATTGGTCATGTTAATATGCATATAAAATCAAAGAAATATTTGACTAATAAAATTAAAATATTTAAGAAATTGTGACACTTCTAAGCACTTATACATGTAATAAACCATCCACTTTAATAGGTACCAATTGCCTATTAAAAGAAAACTAAAAAAAGGACAGGTAATTTTATTGTAACACGTGCTGAGTGATTAATTTCTTGCTCTTCAGAACTATTTTTATCCCTTTTAACTTGTATTTTTTTAATTAGCTTCCTTTCCTGACAACCATCTTTTCTGGACTTGTGTAATTTGATTGTCAAATGTCCCCTGATTGCTTCAGTGCCAAAATGGCTACTTATTGATTCTTTCCTATCTTTAGCTTACCTACCACAATAAACACATCCATCATTGGTTTCATCACTTCATCATGGGCTGCATTCATTGTTAAGTGTGCTGACATGAATGGCTTCTTTCTTTCTGGTTTTCCAGTCACTAACACTTTTTATCTTACTGGCTACATTTAGTTAGGGAAGATATTAGCTCTTTTAATAACCATATTGGTAACAAAATAGGAATAACTAAGTCTTCAAAATACATCTCTTCAGCAAAACTTTCTTTTTCTTAGTCTACAAGGAATAACTGCTCACAATGTTTTCTTTTTATGTTACTATATTTTCTCTAGTAAACTAAGTGCATAAATCAATTTTGGATTGAATAGTATTTTAACATACAGATTTTTATTGTTATGTATTAAAATTAGTTAAGAAATTAACTTGAAAATGTAATTTTATCAGAAATTGGCTCACATTCTAGAAGCTGAAACAAGTCTAACTATAATTAAATTTATTTTCGTCCTTATTGTGGTGGAATAAATCCATTCAATGGAACATCAAAATCTTGTCGCCACCATTAAAATAATGTTCACTCTGTACAAGGAGCAAGAGCCACTTAAGGTAGGGGCCTACAGCGTATAGTATCAATTTTTCCAGATCATGTACTTTTTGTTAAAGAAAATAAAAATTATTATGCAATGTACTACAAATTGTCTTTTATAATACTTAAACATAACAAACCACATTTAAAATTTTATTCCATAAACAGCAAATATATATTTAAATATGAATTCGATGATCAAATGAGTTTTTAGTCCTCTTTCAGTGTTTGTCAAGATTTGATTACTTATGGATACCAAAATCTAAAGCTACTCACGTCATTTATATAAAAATGATACAGTATAATGTCAATTTAACCATACATTTTAAAACATCTATGGATTACTTATAATACTTAATACAATGTAAATACTATATAAATATTTTTTATACTGGGGATATGAACAAAAATACTTTCATAGAGAACAAACACCTGAGGAGAGAAGAAAAATAAATTGTATAAAAGTAAAATCATTATGAAAAACTTTGTTATTTGTAAGAAGAAAGATTGGATAAATTTTCTAATATAAAATGATTTGTGTACATAATAAAAACCAGTGACATTGTGAAAGAAACAAATAACTACTGAATTTTAATAACATTTCTGGTAGTTATTTAATAAAGTTAGAAAATTTATTTGAAAGAAGTTTCTTTTTCAGATTTCTAAGAAAACAAAGGGTGCATATATCACAAATCATAAACAAAAGAAAAGCTAGGTAAACCATTCTAAAATGTGTGCTGACAAGAGACTCACATTTTGTGAAATGGAAGGCTGCTAAAGTGGGGAATAGCTACACAACATTTCATTCATGAAGATTCAGTATAGTGCACATGTCAAAGTTAGAAATTTTCAAATATTGACACCTGTGGTTGGTTGAATCCACAGATGCACAACCAATGCAGATAAAGTATGATTTACCATTAACCTATTTCAAGCCATCACAGCAAAGCAAGGCTTTTTAAGAAATGCACATCTCTCATTGGGACATTTTAAGGTTTATATCTGCCAACTTTATTTATATACCAGCAATGTAGACAAGGTAGTGAATAAGGTTAAGCATTACTTAAATTTGGTTTTCATCTGATCACTGAAGTTAAGCAACACTGAGCCTGGTCAGTACCTAAATCAATGACCACTTGGGAATACCAGGTGCTGTAAACTTGAATGTGTAGGGTGTCTAATGGATAATGTCCAGGAATAAGAAATTGGAGAGTCTATTTTGACTTCCTACCACATTTATTGCATTTACTTATTTGCATATACACTTGGAAAATGTATGAATCTATCTCATCTCCCACATCTATGGGTTGAATAGCAAAACAGGCTGGTTCTACAACCTTGGTTGGTAACCAGTCTAATACAGAAAGTAATGGTAGTCTACTGATGGATTTATTCTATCAGTCATGAATAGAAAAGGAATAGGAACACTAAAGCATGTATCCCATTTGGTACATAAGGGGCATAAAGAAAATAATTTTCAAGGAATCATTTTTAAAACAAGTTTTCTTGATTTGCTGTGATTGCTTCTTGTTGCCTAATGGTAAGGCACACTTACTTAAACTGGTTTCACTGATTGAAAATGAGTAAACAGGTTTGAAAAAGAATTTCGGAAAATTAAATTTAAAAATATTAATATGTGGAGCTGCTAGTTTATTCAGTACAATGCTCTGAATTGAAATCGAATAAGTCTGTTAATATGAGCAAAAGTTTACTATCAATTAGTCGATTTTCTTTGTGATAATGATGATGATGTGTTATGTAAGCCATTTTGAAATGGTAAAATTTCTCCAAAATGTAAAGTATAGTGTACCTATGGTATCCTATGCAAATTAGCTGAGTTGTATTTAAGTGCTAAGCCGATAACTGTCAGCACATATATCTAGTAATGAAACAGAAGAATATACCAGATATAACACTACCATAATTTTTGGAAGTGCATCTTGGTCTGACTAAGAAGTTTTCAGCAATCTTCCTTATTTAGCAAACAGACTATTTAAAGAAAAAAAAAAGAAAAAATCAGCATTAAAAGAAAGAAACATTCATCTGCATTCATCACTTGTTTTGCAAATGCTTTTTTCTGACAATCTCCGAGTAGAGATCAAAACAAAGCTTCAATAAAAATACTCATTTCAAAGCTTTAAATGTTCCATTTTAAAAATAAACTGACTTATTTTTAATAAAATCATATCAATGAAGCAAACAATTTTTTGATCCTTTGGCATGACATTTAGCTAAAAGAGAAAATGCTCCTTTATATATCATTTTTCATGACATATTTCTAAGTATTTAAAATATATTTATTTCAGAAAGCAATATGTAAAAGAATACTTCACAGATATTCCCCTTTTTGGACAAAGAATGATATATTAACAACATCAGGAAAAACGAGAATCTTTATAAGCCATAAAAGACACTATATACTGAAAGATTATTTTCTCTTTCTTTTTCAATTATTCTGCCAATCATATTTATCAGTTTATAATGTTACCAGGTTTTCTCTTTCCCTCTCATTAAAGGTTTCCTTTCAAAAATAGGAAACAACACATTCACAACAACATTATATATATATACATTTACTCATGAATATATATATATATATATATATATATATATACAGAGGAATGAAAATACATATATATATATATATCTGTACACACAAAGAAATAAATATATACACACACATACAATTATGTTAATTATTTATATATATATATGTGTGTGTGTGTGTGTGTGTGTGTAAACATACACAAATAGATAGGTAGATAGATAGATATGAATATCAATAAATATACATATAGATATACATGCAAAATGCACACATTTAAATATTTTTCTGGTGTTAATAAAACATGGCTCAATGTAACATAGCAGAGCCATAAAGCATGTCTATGGGACAACCCAGAGTCTCATGCATGCATGAAACTAAGTTGTGCTATAGACATGGGATTATATATATATATATATATATATAAAACATTTACATTCTTTGAACCCTTGTCCTCATAATTACTGCCATGTTTACAATGTTTCAGCTGTTGTAGACACCAGCATTCTTCAGGGGCTAAGAATTTTGAACCAAACTCTTTATTACAATCACCGGAGCATATCATTATCATTCCATGTGTGATGCCACTTCTAGTAGCCATGTAGTTATCTCCCTTTTACTTAACACTCTGACTAAGCCATGTGCTTTCAAGAACACATTGCCAAGTAGATATATATTTTGGTTAGTTTCAGTGACTTGGCCCAAAGAATTGAGAGTGCAATACCTGGCTACAGCAGTAGTGAACAAATAACAAATAGTTAGGTAAAAGAGAGATAACGACATGGCTACCAGAAGTAGCATTGCACATAGAATGAGAAGGATATACTCCAGTGATCATAATAAAGGGTTCAGTTCAAAATTCCTAGCAGCTGAAGAAGGCCAGAGCATACAACAACCAAAACATTGTAAACATGGCAGTAAAGATGAGGACAATAGTCCGAACAATGTAAATAGTGGAAATACTATCTCATCTCAGAAGTATAGACAAATATATATATATATATTAATTTTTTTTATTATAATGGTTTATAAAAGCATATATATATATATATATATATATATATATATATATATATACTAATTGTTTTAGGTGGCCCCAAAGATAAAAATCAAAATAATTGAGCAGTTACAATTAATAAAAGTTCTTCCATGGTTAAGACAAAAAGACCCTACACACATAGCAAATGATATACATACATGAGCTGCTCTTGAAATATCCTATGATATGTTAGACATACTAGAGTCATATGAGATGTGCTGATACCTGAAACCTTTTCAACAGCCTATAGAATGTGTTCTTTGTGGTCAAGTGTACAAGTAGATCTCAGTCTTCTTTGATCCATAGTTTGTGGTGACAATGATTCTGTCTCAGCAACACAATGATTAACAGCCGCAAAAATTAGATAACTAAACTGCCCTCTCCCTGAAAGCACAATCTGATAAAGCCATTCAGCTTTGCATCCTTTATGATTCACACAGCTGTATATAACAATCATATCTACCCACTCATGATATGAGTATCCTGCAATTTTATATGTATATATATATATATATATATTTACACACAAGTATATATCCTCAATAACACATGGCTCAGTAAAAATAAAAATACAGTGACTTGACCCAAAGAGTTGTCAGTTCAATAACTGGCTACAGCAGAAGGTGAACAAAACACTTTTTAGTTTCAGTTATCTGCCTTTAACTCAATAATATATTTGTGTTTGTCTATATTTCTGAGATGCGGTATTTTAAATATATATATATATATATATATATATACAGGCATAAATATGCATGTAATTATTCTCATATATGCACATATACATAATTATATCTCAAAATTTGTGTTTGTCTATATTTCTGAGATGCGGTATTTTAAATATATATATATATATATATATATATATATATATATATATATATAGGCATAAATATGTGTGTAATTATTCTCATATATACACATATACATAATTATATCTCAAAAATATATATAAAATAGAAAAACATGTTAAATTGAGCAAGATTTTCTAACTAGTTCCTTATTACTGATTCTGTCAGATTTAATATAGATTTTCAACTCATATGTTTACATATATACCTACAGATCATCATATATTTATACATTTCATTAATGCTTCAGAATGTTTAATAATAAATATCTTCCAAATTTACTTTTCTTCAAAAACACAAACCACACTGACTCAATGCTATGATGATTTCTAATCTACAAGTTGTTTAAACTAGTACTTTATTTATTCTATCATGACAAACAAAGCAATTTCAATATCAGCAATTAACAACTTAGCACCAATGAAAAACTGGAACATAGAGATCTTAATTTTTCCATATTCTGACATAATAACCCCAACAGATAAATAGAACTACATGAAACACACAAAGCAAAATGGAGTGAAAGATAAGTATGATGAATAATCAAGCCTTCCAAACTGAACATCACAAAAACAGAATATTATTATATGCTTTATTAGTCAGACCAGTATCAGATATTCATCTTGGTTGCTATTAGTCAAACTTGCCTTTCTAAAGCTAAGCAAAATATTAAGAAGCAGGAAAATGTCATTAGAAACAAAGAAATGAGTGCTGAACTGTCATACAATACCAACCCCTAAATGAATGCCAAACAATTTCCTCACAGATAAAGAAGAAACATATACAAAGTTCAATGCTGAGAATACTATGGTCATATCTTAACATGTGAGCAATGAGGAAGTTTTAAGGAAAATAGAAATAAAAAGGATGCATATACCTAGAATTAGAAAGAGATATTTGACATTTGTAGGACACATAAGGAAAGAAGAGTTAGAAAGTTTGTTGCTCATGAGACATTTAAGGCAAGAGGGATAGAGGGAACAGCAAGTAACCTACCTAACGAGTTTGTATAAATGAATGACAAGACAGTTATTGAGAGTTATAGTGATAAAACAAGCCTTACTAAGAGCTACAAAAGATAGAAAGTTATGGAGAAAAATGCTTACAAGGAACATGGTACATAAAATAACCTCCAACTTTTTATCTCAAAATTTTAGACTTAATTCATTTAATCTATTGTATAAATTGTTTTTAGTCTGCATTTCATTCTTAGAGGATATTTTATAATGGTTCAGTCTTATTCACCACCTTATTCTTTCATTGAATCAGAGTATGTGACTTTTCAGCACTACCAGGCACAGAGATTGATCTCACAACCACCCAGGATTAGGAACATGGGTTTTAACCAATCTCTCTCTTTTCTACAAGTATTTTTATGGTAACTGCTTTGATAAACTTTTTCCATGGTGCCCCAACCGCATGTACTTACACATGCTACTAGGTTGGCATCAAAGTCCTACCCTTTTGCTTCCAAAATAGTTAAATGTTACCACTCTTCTACTTTAATAGTTTCTTTTCTCACACTTCCTATTTGGGGTTCCCTGATAGCTACAACCTCCAAAAGTTTAAATGCAATATCAATTGCCATCTTCTTTTTCCTTGATTCCCATCCAACTCATGTCCCTTCTTTGACATCCTCTGTACCTTGTTCTTTCTCTTACTGTAACCCCCTGTGCACCAGTGGTGGTCTTGCCTTGCTTGGGGTGAAATGGCTACAAAAAAAATCAACTTAAACCTTTTTAGTGTCATGTGGGGTAATCTTAAATTTTGCCTGTACTCCAATGGTGGAATTTTATAAATCCACTAGTTGAAGACAAACAGCTGAAGAGGTTACAGTCGTAAACTTTTGAACATCCTCTTGTATCTTTACCAATTCTTTCAGGTACAATACTTATCTATCTTCTGTATCAATGGTTCTCAACCTGGTTCCATGTAACATTATTAGGGGTCAACACAAAAAAATAGTAAATTGGGGATTCACAGTAATATTTTGCTGGTTCATAGAGCAATTTCATTTTGGAATGGTTGTTACAATTGAGAATTTAAATTTCTACAGTAATCTATACCATATTAATATACTGAAAAATAGAAAAACACCTCTAGAACTAGCAGAAAATGAGATCAAGTGTTTTAAGTTAGTATCCCTTTTATTCTAAATGTTTTGATAGTAAAGGTTCAATAAAAACTGAGAAATATGTATAAAGGAAAATTATATAAAGATTATAATTTATCATACAAATTAATTTAATATATTAATAATAAATATTATTCATTTTAAATATTAATCAAATAAAATATTAATATAAATTAATTAATATAGTAATAGAATTGACATTGTGAAAAGCAGTGATGTTCAACTGGAGCCTTAATTAAAAATACTCACAGAACACTATCAACCACAGGGACCTATCTGGACTTTAATTTATTAATTACTTATTTCAAAATGGTTTATTATGAGCTATTTTACTAGTGTACATAAATGTTCTATAGAATCTATATATGTTAAATACAATTTTTTTGTCTATATTTCTGAGATGAGATAGTATTTACGCTATTTACATTATTTGAACTATTGTCTTCATCTTTGTTGCCTTTTGTACAACATTTTAACCTTAAGAACGCATGAACCAGTGGATATAGACATTGGTTAGTTCCAGTGACTTGACCCAAGGAATTGCGAGTTCAATACCAGGCTACACCAGTGATGAACAAGTAACTTAGAGAGTCCAGTTATAGGGAGATAACTCATGACTACCAAAAGAAGTTTTGCACAAGGAATGAGAATGATATACCCTAGTGATCATAATAAAGGGTTCAAAATTCCTAGCACCTGAAGAAGGCCGAAGTATACAATGGCCAACAGCATAAAAATAGCAACATAGATGAGGACAATAGACTGAATAATGTAAATAGTGTACAATTTTTTTTCATTAAATTAGCTTTACTTCAAAATACATACATTTACTATTTCTATAATACAAATTTTAAACTTATCAATTAGTAAAAAATAATATAAGCTTTTTTTTCATCAAATGCTTGTTGGGGTCCACGAAAAATAAAATTGATAAAGGTTGTCTATGGGTAAAAAAAAGGTTGAGAACCACTGTTCCATATCCTTATTGTCTTCACTTTCTACTTCCTACTCTTACATTTATATCACACACCAAGTTCAGTAAGCCATTACCTTGTGCAGTTTGCTAGCCTTTTATTGGGTGAACATTAATAATGAAGAAAAATTTCAACAGTAAAAGAATTCTGTAATAAAAGAAATATTTCCACAAAACATACAAAAGAAGCTGTTTCCTTTACTCATATTTAATGTTACCAAATAAATATTATTTTTAAAATCAGCTGATTCCAAATATTCTATTTAAAATTAACTAAAAAATAATTTTCAACAAAATAAATTTCATAATTTTTTAATATGAACTTTCTACAACTACTTCTTTTTCATCTGTGTCATGTACTTTCAGGACATTGATGATCATGGTTTTCCATAATTTCCTTTTCTTTGAAGCGCTTATTAAAATTTTGATTTCATTTTATCTCTCCTAAATACTTTCCTGATATCCATTTACTCAAGCTCACTAGGTAGTTTATGCACAGCTTTCTTCTGTTCATCTTGTTTTCAATCAATCTTTCCTCATTTTGTGCCCTATAAATTTCAACTAACTTTTCTTGGTGCTAAACAATAATTCGTTTTTTTTTTCACTTTCTCTAGAATTTTATCATTACTCACATCTTCAGTCCATGGTATTCTCATCATCATTCTGTAGAACCACATTTCTCCTTTCAAGTTTCTTTATCTGTGAAATGTTTGTTCACTATTCACAACCATATAGAAGGACTAATATTACATAAAAAGACAAAATTTTTCTGTTTCTTAATACTTTGCTTAGCTTTTAGAAAGGAACTTTCACTATCCCAATGCATCTTTATATTTCAGTAACAATGCCTACAAACTGTTCCAATTTTTATTGTCCTAAAATGATTGTAATAAACAACTTCCTCTGAATTAAAGGGATTTTATAAACTTATGGTATATGTGTTATATGCCTCTAACACACACGTGCATATTATTAACCAGTTATTGATCAGAATTAAATTAGAAAAGTTGAATTAAAAAGTGCTCAATACATGTATAATGTAGAGCTTTTTGACTGGCTAACCACACGTGGAAATTGAAATAAACAAAACAACAAATATAACATGGGGTATATTAAAATAAGCCAAACCTTACAACAGTAGTGATATCAGCAGATTGTGTCAAAAAGAAAAATTAGTCATGATATTATTTCAAGAATGAAAAAAATTACTAACTGAAAGATCCAAAGTAATGTTTGGATGTAAACACACCAGAAAATATATTTTAGAATCATACAAATCCAGATGAAAGTGTTTACAATTCTTGAAGGACTCCTCTTATTTTGAAATTTCAGTTATTTTAAATTTCCAGTCATGCATTCTGAAAATCCCTGTTGTATGTTTGAAAAAAACGGAGAATCAGTTGATATAAAACACTTGAAGATACAAAAAGGTGTAAACCAAAGTTGTGTAATCAACTGACATCTAAATGAATATATATATATATATATATATATATATATATATATATATATATATTGTTTTTCTTTAATCCGAAGTGGAAGAGTAGGAAGGTAAATTCCAAGAACCTGATCCTAATCAATATTTAAAATTTTTAACATTAAAAAGTGATGCAGGCAGAGAGCTCAATGTATTAAGAATACAGAGCCAATATAAATTAGAGAAAACTTTCAAAATTCAAAGGTGTCGGATGTACATTTCAACATAGGATCTCTATTAGAGATTCTACGTCAAGTCAGCGACATTGTTTTTTTCCAAATGGCAAAGGCCCTGGGGTAGAGTGTGGAGGGGTTTTAGGTTAACAACAGTCACAAAGTAGAAAAGGACAGAGCTGGTAGTCGCAGGGTTACAGGGTGTTGAAATGGTATATTTAGGAAGGGGAGGAATAGGAGTTCATATTTTATAGACAACTAAATGAGTTAAATTACTTTTTAAAGTTAAGATTTTGGGCTGTTTGAAGAGGTGTATTTAGGTGAGAAGGAATGGGTTTCAATATAAGATTTTAAAAATTTTTATTTAAGTTTATTTGATTAAACCTTTTAGGTAGATGCGAGCTAAATGCCAATTTCAGGAAGTTATCAGTTTAAAAATTATTAGAGAAAAATATTAGAGAAAAAAATATTAGAGAAAAAAAAAATATATATATATATACATATATGTGTTAACCCAGGAAAAAGGGGTTTAGTAAAAGAATCCATAGTTTCTAAAGATAGGCAATTAAAGGAGCTTGGGATAGGAAGGTAGGGGGGTTAAAATACTTTTTAAGGTTAACGTTAGGGTAAAATTAAGATTAAAACTTAAATTGAATCCTTTTAATTTATATTCTAACATCTAGTCAATGGGGATTTAAATTCTGAATTTAAGTATTTGAAAAATCTGCCTTGTGGCAGCACTTACTGATTAATTTCCTCCTAAGATTCAGTAGCCGGTGTTGGTGGGGGTATTTTTATATATATATATAAGCATTTTAAACTAATGGATATTTAGTTTGATATTTACTTTTAAAAAGAAGTAGAGTTAGAGTCTGTGCTTTGTTTAGCAACATATTAACCTCTGTGGGTTATTTAACGCCAAAAAGGTGAGGTTTAAAGGTATTTTTTTAATGGTTGATTTAGTCAGATTCAAAGATGTCTTCCAGTTTTGTATTCAAAAATGTATTGCTGGTAATAAATTTTTCCTTCAAAAACATATTAAGGCAATATTTTTGTTCAAAAATGTGTTATGGCAATAATTTTTTTTCCTTCAAAAATGTATATTTTTTTCTATAAAAATCAATTTTTATGTATATATTTCTATAAAAGTCTACTTTTATACTTTTATAGTGTTTCAACCCCAGTTTTGTGGCTATTTGCCTATAGCTGGGACCCTAACAGGTTCTTCCATCCCGGGTCAGGGTGGACCTCAGAACAACAGCAATTGGGAGGGGGTTCCATGCTCCTCACAACCTCCTAATCAGAGGCCTTGCTGCTGGATGCAGTTTACCATCATACCCAGGACCACAGAAGTAGAGCATAGATAAATAATTATTATTATCATAAGAGCATGCTGCCTTATGATGATGTATTGAACACCAAAACTTGATAGCTTTTGAGTATGCTATTATTATAATAATAATAATAACTATATATATAATATATATATATATATATATGCTTAGGCAATACCAACCACAACCATACTCAGAATGATTAGAAAACTATATTTTACTCCTGTCAGAAGTTTGATACTCAATGACAGGTATATTACTAAGATGGCTCTTCAATAGGCTAGGCTAAGTTTAGAAAATAACTATATATATGTATCCACATATGGATATATTATGTATGCATACACACAAATATAGAATATTATAAACATTTTTTTCATTTTTCCTCTAGTCTTTATTATACTTTCTGCTTCTTTCTCTTCATCTGACTCACTGAAAACAAAGAACTTTGTCACATGACAACTCAATAGACACTTATTAAATAATTTAAAATTATTCCATCTTTTGAAGCCATTTGCCAATCCCCAGTCAAAAAGATACAAAATTAAGATGTCAGTTTCTTTTTTAAAATTCCAATTACTCAACATTTTTTAATCAAAGATACAAATTGTACCTTCATTACAAAGAATGTAATACCCAAGACAGCAGAGAAAAATATGAAATAGCTACATCAAAAATGCAATTTCTTTAATAAATATCAGACAATAATAAAATAATTATTTTATTAAATTAATATTCCAGGAATTTTTTATGATGTACATAGTTTACAGATAGTGTACATCTGTACATTTAGTACAAGACCAATTATAAACAGAAAATTTTATTTGAATTGCTATAAAATCAAATGTTATCTTTTCCCAAACAAGTCGTAATATATATTAAACAAATACTTGGTGTGAAATTTAAGGTTCTCTGCCCTTTAATCAGTATTTGAATCAAGCTGATTCATGTAGCCATTGGTAATGGTAATATTAGCTGTTTCCTGATAAGGAAATATTCAGGATTCATTGACTAAACAGCCAGTGCCACTGTTGGTTAAAGTTTATAAAACCTTTCTCTTCAAACAATTATTTAGGAGAATATGTTTCTTAAGTCTAATAGCTATTATTGCTCTTTCTAGTACTGATTGAGGCTTCTTTCTCAACCTTTCATATGAAATAGTATGTAACATCAACATCTTGATCAAGTCATTATTTTCAAGTTATATGTGATATCTACATTAGCTGTTGCAAATGTTCAAGTGAAGTAGTTTCTGCTATTTGATACTTTGTGATTCAGTAGCACCAGTCCACAATATTTGAAAAAGATTCAGATGCTTCACTTACTCAAATCCATTTTAATCATTTATCTTAAAAAGTGATTGTATGCAGCTGGCAGTTTAGATATTTCTGAATAGATTTCCTTCCAGACATGGAATCCATATAAAAGCTTCAATTCAACAAGACTATTTATGAACATAACTTAATTTTCAGGTTAATGTTTTAATTTTGTATCAATTTCTGACAATATCAAGGTTGGTTTTCTTGTATTCTTCTAAAAGGAAGTGTATCCTGAAATTTTCTTAGTCTGACTGAATGATGATTTGTCTTATTTTCTACTTGAAGAATTTTTTAGTTTTGACTTTTGTCATATGCCTGCTTTGACGATAACCATCAAGATGATTACACGTCAATTCGGGAATATTTACATTTACACATCTATGGACAGATACGGGTTATCTCTCCTAGATCATGACAAATGGACAATGATAAACAAAATAAGAAAATAAGATTACTTTTCGATTGATATAACCAAACTGCAATCTTCCTAGGTCTGCTTCAATATCAACACATGCGCTGTCCAACAATTCAAGGATGAACGACAAGGTGAGACAATTTTTAATATAAGATTTTAATAAGTAACAAAATATTAAAATTAAAAAAATCTAAGTATGAATAAGGATGTCCAATGACCTGAACCTCAAAACTTATGTTCGGATACCCAGATTAGTCAAAATAACAATTTACAACACATATCAACAAATATGAACGAATACAGGCAAATACAAATGCAGGAGATTAACACAAAATAAAAATGAGGAGAACCATATAATTTATAAGCACATGTGGTATGATGTATATGGTAACATAATATTCGTGGAAGCATATGCATGTTCTAACATGGGTCTAAGAATATAATTTATCTTTATGTCAGTTCCTTCTCTCTTATTTTACTGTCTTTTTCTTTCTTTCTCTCTCTTCCGCCTCTTTCTTTATACAATTTCGGACTCAAATGCAGTCCACTTGAAATGTATGTAGCTATGACTGTCTCTATTTTCTTTCAGTTGACTGTTGTAATTTCAGCATACAAATATTCTGAAATATCCACACTCTTCTTTATTCCTTTATTCAAACAAGCGTCCTATTTTCTGCACTGGAACAATTCTGTGGTTTATTCTCTTCAATATCTCTTCCTTCATATGTTAACTTCTCTGTGTAAACAACTTGGCTTTGCTTTCTTTCTCTTCTTTTAACAAACAGGAATTAGCATACAAATAAGATTACAGTTTTTTCTCTTCAATATCTCTTTGTCGCTATCTTTCTTCTCTTGATAAACAACTCGGCTTTGTCTTCTTCTTGTTTTAATGAATAAGAATTTATAAGTTCGTTTTTTCTTATTCGAAGTTGTTTAAGATGAACTGGTCAAATTACGCTATTATCTCAAATACGTTTTCCTTTTCATTCATCATTTATCAGTGCCCAGCAATCATGACTTGCTACTCTCTGTGCAGGGCCCGGAAATTTTTCCCACCTGAAACTATTCTGCACATATACAAATCTACCATCCGCCCGTGTATTGAATATTGCTGCCATATCTGGTCGGGTGCCCCTGCTGCTCTCCTTGGGCTTCTTGACAAAATACAAAGGAGGATCTGTAACGTGGTTGATACTGACTTGGCAGACCGGCTGCAGCCGCTCTCACACCGGCGTGATGTAACTTCCCTGTGCCTCTTCTACAAGTACTTCCATGGCTTCTGCTCCGATGAGCTTAGATCACTGGTGCCGCCTAAGCACGAATTTACACGAGATACTAGATTAGCAACTAGGTCCCACCCTTTTACAGTTAAACAAATAAGATGTAACCGTAAATTCTACTCCAACAGCTTCTTTTCTCGCACCTCCCGCCTGTGGAACTCCCTTCCACAAGTCTGCTTTCCTGACAGTTACAATCTCCAGGTGTTTAAATGTAGGGTCAATAGACACCTCCTATCACACTAACTCCCAACTATTCTCACAACACTCTCATCTACCCAACCCTCATTCTCGGTATCCTCACCCACCTATCACCCACCCTCTGTTATTTCCTATATTTAACCAGCCTTTCTCCACTCTACGTAGCCCCCTGCACAGTAGTGGCAGTGACATGCCTTGCTCGGGGTGAAACGCTTATAAAAAATAAAATAAAAAATTTAAAAAAAAGTCAAGATTTTATCTGCAGCTGATTTCCAAACTTTGCTTTCCATGTGATTTGTTTTTGGCACAAATTCTAGCTCCTGGTTTCATGACCTCATGTCTAGCTTCTGTCTATTTCCCATCTAGACATTTGTTACTAAGGGTATCTGAGTCAACCAACCTTGACCTGCTATCCCAAAACTGACTCTAGACTCCCACGTGATCATCTCCTTGTTACCACATGGAGACCAATCTCAATATATGTGTGTATGTGTGTGTGTGTGTGTGGCTATATCTGTAACACTTTTAATGACAATATAAAGATAGATTGTTTTGAAGTTTATTCAATAAAAAATATCTTTCAGTTCCATGTAGTGCGTAAATAACCCATCAACAGGATTATTTTATGGATATACAAAAACACTTGTTTGAATATCAAGAATACTGAATAAATATTAATATGTTTACAGTAATGCTTCTTTATCTATGAAGGATATGTCTAAAGAAACGCAGATAATACCTGAAACCACAGATTGCAACAATCTCTATATGAGGTCAGTTCAGAAAGCACCCAGTCATTTAATATAACAAAAACTACCTTGGCACTTTTTAGAGTACTTTCTTTGAGAAGTCACACTTATTCTAAAATCCATTCCACTTTCCAAAAGTCTACAAAATCCTCTTATGATCACTATTATGTTCTTCCTTATGCATGGCCAGAAATCTGTTTTTTAGCAACAAGGTGTCACATGGTCCCAAATCTCTCCTATATGGAATCTGACAGACCTATATGATGTAATGAATAAAACTCTTCATACAACAAAGAAATGTCAGATGCATTGTTATAACTACCATCTGACTAACCCACAGAAGAGTTTAGGCTCCTTCATGTACAGTACAAGATCCCTTCTAATTGACTGCCAAGTTAATTCTAGGTCACATTAATAGTTTTAAAGATATTCAAATAGTTGGATGTTTTTTCAAAACATCAAACATATTATATATATAACTTGGACCGATTTTAAACTTAAATTTATTTAAATTCAGTCCAAGTTATTGGAACACATTATAAAAGTATCAGGATTCAAAAAGATAGATGATGATTGACATTGCATTAAAATTTTTGAAGATTGTAGTATATCAGGGAAGCAAAATATTGAAAGGGAAGTGCACAGAAAAAAAATCTGTTATAGTAGAAATGATGGTTGCATCTAGCAAGTTCAACAGTAAAATGGTAAGAGTTACTTACCTATCTAATAGTACACCTAAATTCATATAGTTGGAAAAAAATATAAGTAGTAAGTATTAATTAGTAAATTAGGTACAGTAAGAAAGTAACAACATCAACTACTAATAATAATATAATATAGAACAATTATGATAATATTTTATAATAAAAGTTTTATGGCAGAACACATATTCTATTTTTAATTCTTATTTTTTCCTTATGAACCCAAGCATTTTCATCTTCTCATTTAGCTATCCAACATTGTTATAATACCATGGAGTGTTCATTTCAAATATATCATTTAGTTCATAACTTTCTTGTTATATGTGTTCTTTCTGGATTTTTTATACAACAA
Source organism: Ascarosepion bandense (assembly GCA_037127315.1). Classification (NCBI taxonomy): domain Eukaryota; kingdom Metazoa; phylum Mollusca; class Cephalopoda; order Sepiida; family Sepiidae; genus Ascarosepion; species Ascarosepion bandense. The sequence goes on from JBBBDQ010000154.1 coordinate 9,658,180, forward strand.
ATAATGAAAAAATGAAAAGTAAACAAACATTTTATTTTGAAACTTCCAAATACATTTTTTAATTTGTAAATAAGTAAATTAAAATATGTATTTGTAAGTTTCAAAAATTAAAATATACAATATCAGTTTTCATGATATTTTCAGTAAACAAATAAAACTGCTTGTAATTCTCACAAATATTACAACTAAAACCAGGAAAATTTTGTAGTTATTAAATATATTCAGACAGCTACTTGACTGATCATGCAAGCTTGACTTGTCACTTGCTAAATATTAAGAAAAAAACATTATATCTGAATTGTAAGTGTCCCTATTCTTGTGTTTTGGGACCATTATTAAGTAAAACTTGCAAATTGATTATTTTGGGAACTGATTACAGATAAATGTGGGAAGTGTAATCATGAAAAAAATGGAAGTACAACTGCATGTAGCAATTATTCATGCCTATAAAGTGATTTGTAAATATTTAAGTTATTTGAACAGGAGTTGAGGCTTTTTCCTTGTTTTCTGTTTAGAAATGGATTTCCAGTTCTTTCTAAAGCCTTTCCATCTCTTTCCCTCCTAATAACCCATTACATCTTAGTGGCATTTTCTCCTTGAGTAAATTGATTTTAAAAAAATGTCTTACAAACCACTGATAGCAAATTTGTCCCATATTCATAGCTGCCCAAGAAAGGTGGTTATCTGCCAAAGTTGGTGTCGTTAAAAAATATAAGCTTGAATAAGCAATCATAATTGTACAGTGGTTAGTGAACTTATTTCAAGTCTCTGAACAATCTTTATTAAATGCTCTAGAAATGTCAACTAACATTTACTCAATATCTGTCTATATTTCTGAGATGAGTTATTGTAACAATTTATACTATTTACATCATTCAAAATGTTGTCCTCATCTTTATTGCTATATTCATGACATTTTGGTTGTTGTACACTCCGGCCTTCTTCAGATGATATACATTGGAATTTTTAACTGAACTCCCATGGACTAAATAAAGTGTTTGGTTCAAAATTTCAACATATACTATCTGAAGATGTTAGAAGCATTCAATGGCTAAAATGTTGTAAATATAGCAATAAAGACGAGGAAAAAAGTCCAAACAGTGTAAATAGTAACATTTACTCAATTTAGTTTTGTGTTTCATTTTTTTTTTTTTTTTTTTTAATCGTATCACCCCTGAGCAAGGAGGTAACGTCACTGATGTGCAGGGGGCTATGTAATAGGGAAAAGATTGGAAAAAAGAAAGCCGGAAACCACATCCTAAACAGGGAACATAGGATGAGCCTCTTCACCTGTTCAATAAATGTGGGTGGAGTGTGAACCGGGCAATAGTTAGATCTATCTACTCCAATTAATTTCATGGTGGTAATGTGTTCAAGAAAGTACTGTACAAGAAACAAATAGAGATATAGAAATACTGTGTTAGAACAGTTTTCTAAACGAGTGTTGGCATGTTTGCCTGTCTTGAAAATCATAATTTAAATTTGTCACTTTAGCCTAATCTTGAACACCGACCTTTGGCACTGTATATAAATACCTCATTTAGCTACAAGGTAAACTTGTTCAACTGGCTCAAACTAAAAATATTTACATTGATCATCCATCATCATCATTTTGTTCCCTATAGAATATGTATAGTTTAAGTAACATACTCTTTGCATGAACAATGCTAAAAGATTGAATGAAACGTTTTTTGTTTTTTTTTGTTTCATATGATATGCATCCTTTAACTACAGATGGTTAGGTTTCCATGTTAGACTGGCTGTCAGGATCTTACATTTTGTTCTTCATTGTATTTCAATGTACTTATAGAGTTACTTAGTGTCCATCTCTTTACTAAGCATCATAAGACAAGTAATACTGGGTTACATAGTACTAAGAACAAGCAAGAATCCTCTGACCTGTGAACTGACTAAAAGAAACCATGCTGAACTGAGGTGTCAGAGACTGACAAGTTGTTAATGGTGGCATTTCACTGAGAAAGAAAAGCTGTGTTTACTTGACAGTGCCTATCTGTCAGGTAATATTGGGTTACATGTACCAGTAACAGAAAAAAAATCTCTCTCTTGGTTATGAAGGGTCTACCATCATGGTGTATCAGTGATAAAACTTATTTTTCTTATAAAACCAATGACTTTTAACTTAAATTTTAACTCTACCATACCAGTGCTTCATTACTAAACCATACCTGCTAAGGTGCCATTCAATTTCTAGTAATTATTTGTATTATTTGATCTTGTGCTTTTAGGTGATGAAATAACTTTAACTCTTTGAAGTTTCAGTGCCAAAAAACCGAGCACTTTTCACAAGCCCTTACTTGGAACACTTTAAAAAACAATGTAAAATCACAGAACACAGCAAACTATCATAGAAACTGCCACTGAAATGTCCATATGTGCAAAAATTGTAAGAAGCAATATGATTGGCTGTTACAAAGACCAGCAAGGCTTGTATTATAAGGCCAATGGATTGTCTGGACTGATGAATCAGCCAAGTCATGTTTTTTTGTCATTCAAATTTTTTGATTGATTGATCAGCCCTGTTGTCTCCTAAAGGTTAAATACTAACCCTCTACACAGTTTAAAAATCTTTCTATTTTAGAGTGAAGTAATGATGAACCTTACCAAAAAACCATAAGTCTTTTTAATATTGGCACCATGTTTATTTGTGTAAAATGCAAGACATTTACAAAAACAAAAATCAAAATGAATAAATACATTATTATGTAATATTTCAACTGCCTTGTAAACCTATTTCTACATGAAAAAAATATATACTTCTTGGTTTAATACAACGGAGTGAAGGAAATTATTATTAGTGGTATTGTTGATTTTGCAGTTTATTGTAATTCGTGATATGAGCGCTACTTAAAAAAATATTTGATACTATGTACTTGTAAAATTCGAAAGGTGGAGAAATTGGCTGGAAATTAGGAAAAAAGAAAAAATATATTTTTCCAATTGTATTCAGAAGTGAATTTTTGCCCAGTAAAAGTTGAAGACAAAGATAGTCAAAACAAGTTGTCAGAAACTTTTTGATGGGGTTAGAGTAAGGTCAGATCCTTAGTTCCCACATTTTGATGGGAAATGATTTAAAATTTTTTGAAAACCGAAAATGATGTAATTAAGAAGAAAAGGACAAAGAAGAAATTACATTATATGAGGTGTTGTTGCCTCATTGGTTGAACCAAGGGGATGATATAACTCCAGTTTGAAATGTGCAGGTCGAAAGAAATCTCACTTGTCAAAGATCTGAATTGCATAAAGATACTCCAGGTCATGCAACATCCCCTAAGAGAATTGGGAACATCTATAAAAATCGAGGCCCCAGTGAGAAAAATCAGTAAAAGTTGCTGCGTGAAAGAGGCCAGGTGAATTACTACCACTGTCACCAAAACATCCCATTCAGCCATTTCTGTAAAGCTTCGGTGAAGAGCTGTGAAAGGACTTTTTTATTTGGAAAATTGAAGGCTCTGATTGTTCTTAACATAAAGCTTCGGTGAAGAGCCCTGAAAAGACTTTTTATTTGGAAAATTGGAGGCTCTGATTATTCTTAACATAAAGCTTCGGTGAAGAGCTGTGAAAAGACTTTTTTTTATTTGGAAAATTAAAAGCTCTGATTATTCTTAATTAAAACTTTGCTCTGTTGTGAATATTGAATCCAACAATTGTATATTCTATTTTTTTAAATTTTTTTTATACATATAAAGATTTTTTTCCATGACTCATCCAGGAGTCTTCAAACTTATTCATTTATTTTTTTTGGTGCCATGTTTATTTTTTTCAACACAAGTGTACATGTGTGTCCGGTCTGGTTTGAGGTGGTAGAGAAACAGCTACCAGGTTTTCAACATGACTTTCCTGAGATCAAAGAACACAGCATAACCTGGGAAGTTCACCATTGTAATAGACATCTTGAGGACCAGCTGCTGTAACGAGGCCATCATCACAATTAGCAACCCAAGAGCGTCGTCATAACTGGTGCCGTTTTGACAGCATCAACCCACAGGTTCTGGTCATCACCACAACATATTCCAGACCAGGGGCAGTGAGCCAGTCGGGGGTAGAGTGTTACAGCCTATTCAAACACAGATATGGATTACATAGCTGAGTAGAGTGAAATCTCTAACCTTGAGAAGTCACCAGTTTAGAAGGAAGGCTACTATGAATTCATAACTGTGGTGAAAGCAATAGGTAACCACTTCTATATATTTTCCATGAAGACATGGCAATTTATAGATTATAAAAGAAATAGAATTTATTGTGAGCTACGAATACCTACATCCTGTATGGACATGGTATTAAAATATTTTGACAGTTTAGTATATTTAACTAACCACTAGTCTCTGCATAAAACTAGCAGATTTTTTTGAGGACAGAAACCCTCAACTACAGTTTCATTTTATGTAGTGAATAATATGCTTTGTTTAGGATTTACATTAGCATCTAAAATCTTAAATCTGAGACAATGAATTGCACAAAATGAAAACTGATCATTTCACATCTTTTGAGTGGGCAGGGGTTCTATTTTACATGATCATAATATATTCATGTTTTTTAGAAACAAAAACAAGGGTTGCATTATACACAAGATAGTACTGAATACAAATATAGTTGTTTTTTTACAGTCAATTCACAGATACTTATATCTAGCCATGAGGAACATTTCATAAATCTTTTAAAAAGCAAATTCCAATAATCTGAATTTAACCTTTAAAACAAATCAAAATCAATGTTTACTTTCCAAAGGACACAATGGACAAGCAATAAAAGGAAATTATCAAAGGTTTAGATATCGGAAGGCTTCAAAAACAACATAAATAAACATAAGCCCATTACCTTATCTATGACCAAGATGAGTCATGGTACCTATTTCTGCTAAGGAATAACAGAAGTAAACATCTATCAATAAGTATAGGAGGAAAAGCATGTGGTCAATCATACTTAAAAGAAAATCCACCTCTTTCACTGGCTGACACTGTTGTAATAGCAATAAAGAAAATTAATCTCCCAAAGACAGAACACGTCAAACAGCTGATCTCCAAGAGGTGCGATTGATCTTTGGCAGGCTAAATTTGGATGATGTACTCATTTCAAGTGTTGCTGGCAGTTTCTTTGCCCTTTTTGTGGCTAAAGTGAGATGGTTAATTTAATTGAAGTTTATCAGTACCAAGAAGGTCAAAATTGGCCAATGTTGAGATAGCATCATGCCCTTTTAGCAGAAGACTTCCAAATCAGTACTAGGTTCGAAGTGAATGATGGAACTTTAATTAAATACAACATGCCAGCATATATATTTATACTTACTTATTTGATAGGAAAAATACTATGGAAGTTTTACAAATGCATCACAGAAAATGATAAATAAAGTGTCTTTGCAAACTCTTTTATGAATTCTCTATAATTTAGGAATGAATGAGAAAACAAATACTTGTCTTAGTGAATATAAATAATTGTATATATTTCTTTAAGATAACTGTGGTTTATACTGGGATGTTTGGAAAGTAATTACATTTTACCAGAACTGAGAAAGCATAATAAAACAAACATAAGTTTTTTTTGTTTTTTTCTTAATACAAGGCACCAGGGCCACTCAAGGTAGAGGGTTACAGTCTGGATTGTTTTAGCATAAGAAAGAGAAAGATAACAGGAAAGATAAACAGCTAATTCTAGACTTGAAGAGGTTAAGATCTAATCAGCAAAACAAAATTTCAGAATTCACACAGAGACATTAGAAGTATAGAGTTGAAAGGACCAGAAACTAAGTCCTAAACAGGAAACAAGGGATGAAACTCTACTTCTATTCCAAAGACCTGTGAGGAATGCAAAACTGAATGATAGGCAAAATTATCTACTCCTATTGAGAGAGGAAAAATAATAATTACTGAATAAAACTTCAAATTTCTGGTAGAGATGTCAGAAGTACAAAGTTCAAGGAACTGGAACTCAATCCTAAACAAGAAACAAGAGCTAAACCTCTACTTCTGTTCAAAAAAGTTAGGGAGGAGTATAAACCACATGATAGGTAAACCTATCACCTATTAAAATTAAATTTATATCAGTGTTATTTATTAAAAATATTATCACCTTCATTTTCAATGATTGCAGCCTAACAAGAAAGAAAGTCTTTCATTTCACATTTAAAGAAATCCAGGTTTTTTAAGGTCAGTTTTCAACTTCTTTTCTGGATATTCTGCTAGTTACAAAATGTCCTAGTGACCAAATAAAAATATGTAAGTGTTAAATCACATAAATATGGAGGATGTGAAGGCACCTCCCACTGTAACAATCTTATTTTTGGAGTGTTGCTTTTGTAGAGTGTGCCCATGCAAGAATATATACATGTATACACATACATTGACAGATATATAAATTTATGTGAATTTATATTTTTGTGCTTTTACTTCAAATGTGTGAGCAGGTATATATATATATATATATATATATATATTCACACACTTGTGTATATCTTTTTTTTATCTGTGTATTTCTGTAAAAGTAGATGCCTGCATATATGCAAATGTACATTTTTAAATCTGTATAAATTTATTTTTACTTTTTGAATAAGTATATATAATGCAAAATTATATATATATATATATATATATATATATATATATATATAGCCCAAGAGAAGAAAAAAAGAAAATAACAAAGCAAATGATAAAGTATAGATAAATATATACTATTACATCTGCTGACACATTTATATAAGTGCCCTTATATATACTTTTATTCAAGTTATATATGCATATAAATGTATGTATATATAAAATTTAATAAAAGTATATATAAGGGCATGTATATGAATAGATCATCATATATAATAGTATGTATCTATCTATACTTTGTTATTTTCTTTTTCTCCTCTTAGGCTATTTACAAAATGCTTCTTGGAATGTCCAATAATCCTAAGACTTAATCATAAAATTTAAGCAGTAATTTTATCGGGGAAACTCATCTCATGTTTTATGCAACTGTTGCATTCTTGAAAAGCTGTGCATATCTAAAAAATGTCAACTCTGACTTAACACAATGCTGAAGATCTGGGAAAATTCATGTGACTGTTTTCTTGAAATGGTATCCTCAACTGAGGTTGAATGCTTATCAATCAGTATAAACTCTTTTCTTCACAGGAATGACTCTAAAACCATTACATTGTTAACAGGTTAACATGCCAATGTAAAATAAACACTCTTCTATACTGTAACGAATGACCTTAACATTCCTAATAATGACAAGAGATGATCAAAACTAGTCAAATGAAAACATCATGAACTGGGGACAGTTTCTTCATAAATATATGCAAAACTGGAAAAATGTAACAAAAATTAGACAGACTGTCAGTTAATTTCAATAAAACATGTTTGAATTAATTCTTACTGCTCAAGTGTGTGTATGGATGCACAGGGTGAGTGAATCAGAATGAGAAATGGATAAGACAAATTCAACTTCTAGTTCACTTTTCTATAAGTACTCTGAGGAAAGGTATGAATACATTTCTTCTCCACCCAGCTTTGAGTTTAATAATATAACAGACAGGGCTCTTCAGCCTTGGGTGGTAAACAGTCTAAAAGACAACTCTGAATTAAAAACCAGTGACTGAAGTTATCATCAATCATCTTAAGCATTATTGTCACTGGTTTATGGTAGTTGATGTTTCTTATTCTATGTGTCATGTCCCTTCAGGATGTGTGTGACCATGGCTGTCTACAACTTCCTGTCTTTGTAGTTTGGGGTGTGTTTATTTTAGCTACATGTGTTTTAAGGTTGCACATGATAAAAGGAAAAGGTCACATCATCTTATAATAAGCAATGCCCTGAAGAGAGGAGATGGCCATCATTATCTTCCAATAGCAGGTAGCGAAGAGAATGAGTTCAGCATTTTTTGGCACAAAGTCCGTTTTTAGGAAGGAAAAGTTTTTATTGAATTCTAAGAGAACTTTTATATATGTGTTGGTATTTGTGTGTGTATATGTATATACACACAAATGTATACATATGTATACATTTGTATATATAAATGTATGTATATATGTATACATTCACATGCCAAATTTCATATGCTAGCAGTAAGTAAAGGTACCACCATATCTTGATATCATGGATATAACCAAACATATATGTTTTACTCGGATGTATCAGTATGATTGCCATATAGACTGTTTAAGGCATGACTATATAACTTATTAGTTTGAATAGGATATGATTGTGGGAGCCAGGTGGATATGATATTCTATTTCTGAAATTCTGATGAGATTTAACATCCACTGATTTACAGTGTCCTCTTCGTCCAAGAAATATCTGATCAAAGCCATTATCTCTCATTGTGGACAGCACAGTGGCCATCCATAAAGGCTTAATGATTGTGAGCACAGGTATTTGGTTAGAACTTTTTGTGCTAACAGGTTAGCAAAAGTGGCTCAAATCACGCCACAACTGAATTCGCTAAGTACAAGATGTATCCTGAAAACCATTAAAAGGATTACAGGTTCAATCAGTATTGGGAGGTGTACTTTCTTTAATAAAACTTCCAATCTCTAAGCTGGTAGACATTAATTTCATCATTCTTTTTTTTTAAGCAGTAATGTCACTCAAAGAAATGCACCCACTAAATAAAACATTTATAGCAATAAGAAATAATAATTTATATCTGGGACGAGGAGTTATCATTATTTACACAGCTTCATCTTTATTGTCATTATCTCAATATTTTAGTCATTGTACCCTTTGACCTTCATCATGTGTAAGTCAAACTTGGTACCCTGGAGGGCATTTTAAACTGAACCCTTTATTTAATCTATAAAGGCAAATTGTTCTCTTTCCACCCCCCATGTCTAGGGTTATCTAATCTAGTTATTATTAATGCCAAGTTATTGTTTTCCCAATTTCCACTGTATCCAAGTACACACTGCCCAGCACAGTGATTGAACTCACAATTACTATGTCATCTAAGTCATGAAATACTTTCATCTACTGGATTATTCTCTTGTGGTATGTAACAATTTAAATAATAAGAAATAATGTTGGATTAAAAATCCATGAACTACTTATATATATATATATATATATATATATATATATATATATATATACGTATTCTGATTGCTTCCAGCCTGGATTGAAAACATATATAAGTAGATCATATATTGCCACACTGATGAGCAGTGATGCAGTGAAACAAGCTTGTATGTGGATGACCATATATATATATGTGTATGTGTATATATGTATGCATGTGTGTATACATACACACACACCACAAGTATGCAAACACATATACATACTAACATAAATATACTTTCACCTACTCATATATATATATATGTATGCATACATATACAAACTCCTCTATGCCAGTTTTAGGGTTTTAACAATTAATTGGCTGATAATTGCTAATGGATTATATCAGCATTTACTAATTAATCAGTCATCTTCATTTTTTCTGCAGTTAATCAGCTCTCATACTATGTCATCCTTCTTTAGTACATGATATAAATTTTATCCATGATTTCAGAATCAATAGTTATCTTAGACACTGAATAAATTTCAATAATATTCTGTTAAATTTTTATTAATTTTTGGAGTGGGGCTAAAGAGAGTAATCAAACTACAGATTACTGCTGATTGATTGGTGAAACCTATATGCGATAGATAAATTGTCGCCATTTATTTTTTTATTTCATGCATGTGCAATGTTTGTTCTTGATTTTGTGAATTGCACCGTATAGTATGGTCAGTTGGGCACCGTTTGAAAGTAAAAGATCATGCTGATGCAATTCACTTCACCAGAAATTTGGGATCGGCATGCTGTACTGCTTAGAATTGATGCCAGAAGTTGCAATACAAACATTTCAGAATGTTTGTGGGTTAATCTGAGGACTGTGCAGAGGATTCAGAAATAGTTGGATTATATATCCATTCAACATCATTATGTTTAGAGTGTCACTAGTGATGGTGATGTTATACCTCCATTTATCTTCCCACAGAGCATCAGACTCAACACAAAGGCCTACATCAAGTGCCTTGAGGATACAGTGCTGTCCCAGGTCAAGAGAGTGGCCACTAAAAGATCATATGTCTGGCAACAGGACTCTGCACAATGCCACGCATGCAGGCAAATCTAGTCATGACTGTCAGATAAATTCTGCAACCACATCACCACCTTACATGTGGCCACCTAACTCCCTACTGCAATGTCCTTGACTATTATGTGTGGGGTGCAATTGAGTGAGAAACCAGTAAAACTCCTTGTAACACCAAAGATGAACTGAAGACAAGGATTATGGTAGCATTCACTAATTTAAACAAGGAAATTGCAAAGAAAAGTTGCAGGAAATTGCAATGTCATCTGCTGGAAATTTTATTGGATGAGTTTACTGCTTACTATTTCAAGATATTTTTGTGTAATTTTTTGTCAGTATTATATTCATATTTGCCTAATCTAGATGACAATACTTTGTGTGTGTGTGTGTGTGTGTGTGGGTGTATATATATATATATATATATATATATATATATATATATACACACATACATTCAATGGGGTACAGAAAAATTGGAGCTGAGAACTTTTCAGCAACATCATTATAAATAGTATGCAGTTCCAATTTATAGTTAGAAGCATACATATTTGACTGCATTCCTGTTAATAAATTCAATATTGCACCTTGATATATTTTCGTGTCTTTTTATTGCATTTTGCTTTATTTATTGGTCCCACATCTTCTCTTTAAAGTTCTATCTATTTATTCATTTTTCATTCTGTTTCACCTTTTTAACCTTTCTTTTTCATTTTTCTTATCCTTCTTTCTTTTGCTATTTTCTTTCTTCCTTTATTTTAATTCTCTTTTCCTGGATTTTTCAATCATACTTCCTTTTTTTCTTTCTTTTTTGTAATATTTTTTCTTCTTGATTGTCTTTTATTCTTTTTCTTTTAAGGACTTTTTTATTTTATATTTTTCTTACTTTTTTATCTATTTTCTTTCACATTTTTCTCACTTTTCATAATTTTTTTTCATCCATTTTTCTTTTTACTTTCCTTTTCTTAATACTTTTCCATTAGAAGCTTTATCTTTTTATTTTGTTTATATTTCTCAATCTTTCTTTTTTCTATACCCCCCTCTGTTTTTATTCCTTTTTCTTCTTTCTATATACCCAGTTCCTTTATTGTCCTTTATCCTTTATATTTTAAAATTTCTTGTTTTTTCACTCTTCTTTTCACTTTTTGCTTTTCTGCTTACTTTTTGTTCTTTCTTTCATCTTTTTTTATTTTTCATTCCCTTTCTTTCATCTTCCTTTATTCATTCTCTTTCTTTCATCTTTCTTTAGTTTGTCTTTAATCATTCACTGATCTATTCAAGATTCTTCCTTTCTTCATTCCCTTTCAATTCATTATTTTGTCCAATTTCATTCACCTTCACATGTCTGTGAAATTATTGAAAACTTTCACCTCAGATCTATGGCTATAAACACAGCTGTTCCAGTTTCCAACATTGCAATAATTTGATGCTTCCAGAATATTCTTCCCATACTGGTTGGGGCCCAAGGAAGTAGGCCCAGGGGTAAATCAAAGCAGTGAAAGATGGGGACAGTGTTGAGGAGGAGAGGAATAGTAAAAGAAATGGTGAAAGAGAAATGGGTCTTTTAGATCTTGAGCAGTTCAACATAGTTCTGTCTGACATTTACAGCGTCAGTTAGCCGACAGTTCACGATTACATATCACATATACCAAATAAAATTAATTACAATCCATGAGATGATTTAAACATGTGTGAGGGCCAACAAATCTCTTCATGAATAAATATTAATATGTGAAAGGGAATGGAATGAGAAGTGTTGGGGTAAATTTGAGATGTTGGACAGCAGAATGAGGAGGTAAGGGATTAAAGAAAGAACTAAAGAGATTGAGTGGCAATGAAAATGAAGAGAAAGAATGAAAGGATAAAAAGCAAGACAGGAAATCAGAAAAGCTAAAGAGAGGAGAGAAAGAGCAAAAGACTAGAGAGGGGGAAAGAGCAAAAAAGCAGAAAGATGAGAGAGTGAAGAGAGAAAAGCAAAACAGTTAAAAAAACAGCTTTGGAGAGGAGAGAGAAAAGCAAAAAAGCCACAGAGAGGGCAGAGAGAAAAGCGAAAAGTGAGATGGGTGAGAGAAAAGGAAAAAGTGAGAGAGGGAAGAAAGAAAAACTAAAAGTGAAAGAGGGAAGAGAGAAAAGCAAAAACTGAGAGAAAGAAGAGAGAAAAGCAAAAAGTGAGAGAGGGGAAAGAGAAAGGATAAAAATTGGGAAAAGAGAGAAAAGCAAAAAATAGAAAAGGAAGAAAGAAAAGCAAAAAATTAGAGAGGGAAGAGAGAAAACTAAAATTGAGAGATTGGAAGAGAGAAAAGCAAAATAGTGAGAGAGAGAAAAGAGAAAAAAGAAATATTGAGAGAGGGTAGAGAGTAAAGCAAAAAGTGAGAGAAGAAAAAGAGAAAAGCAAATAAGTGAGAGAAGGAAGAAAGAAAAGCAAAAAATTAGATAAGGAAGAAGCAAAAGCAAAAAGAGAAAGAGAGAAGAGAGAAAAGCAAAAGTGAGAGAAGGAAGAGCAAAAGACAAAAAGTGAGAGAGGGGAGAGAGAAAGAAAAAACTAGAGAAAAGCAAAATATAGAAAGAAAAGAGAGAAAAGCAAAAAATAGTGAGAAAGGGAAGAGGGTAAAGCAAAATAGTGAGAGAAGGAAGAAAGAAAAGCAAAACAAATGAAACAGATTAAAAAGAAAAGCAAAATAGTGAGAGAGAGAGGGAGAGAGAGAGAGAGAGAGAGAAAAGCAAAATAGTCAAAATGAGAAAAGAGAAAAGCAAAATTGTGAAAGAGAGAAGAGAGATATAGGGGAGAGGTTAGAGAGTAAAGCAAAAAGTGAGAAAAGGAAAAGAAAAAAGCAAATAAGTGAGAGAGGAAAGAATGAAAAGCAAAAATAGGATAAAGAATACAAAAAATCTAGAGAGAGTATAGAAGAAAGTGAAAAAGCTAGAGGCAAGAGATATAGGGAAAAAATCTAGAAAGAAGTAAGAGTAAAAAGAGAATAGTAAGAGCTAAAAAGGAGGCAAGGAAGAAAGAATAGTATAAACTAGGATGGAGAGAAGAAAGAGAAAATAGTAAAAGCTAGGAAAGGGGAGAGAGAAAGAGAGGAAATAGAGAATGATAGTAAAAACTAGAAGGAAGTTAAAAGAAGAATGATAAAGGTGCAAAGTATAACAAATTGAATTTTATAAAAAGAAACATAAAATGAAGAAGTGTAGAAGAAATGAGAGAAAAGATGTATTAACAAAAACTGAGAATAAAATTTAAGAGGAAAAAAATTTAAAATAAATTAATATAAAACCTTAAATAGTGAAAGAACGGTTGAAGATCAACAAAGAAGAAATACTTATATAAGTGGAATGACGTTTGGAAAATTATGGATTACTCGGTACATATATAAATTTCAGCAGGGACATGTACTCTTTCACTGAGCTTCTAAAAACTTCTGAGAGGGGAAAAGGCTATATTTATATACACCAAAAGAGAATCTAGAAAAAAAAATGGGTGGGGAAAATGGCATTGCCTGAAGAAAATAGACAGACAAAGAAATAACAGGAAAAGATTTACTGAAAAAGTGAGAAAGAATGAAAGAAAAAGGGAAGTGGTATCAGAAAGAAAAAATGGATGTCGATAATCAAAATGGAGAAAGTTGAAGAGAAAAAATGTACAGTGTCGACTAAGAGAAAGAATAAAATCTTAAAGACAACAAAACGGATGAATGTGACAAGAAAGTAAAATTGAAAATGCAGGAGATGTGTTCAAAACTCAATTGATGCATCAACCAAAAACAAAATGAAACCAAAATTCTGTGAAATTTAAATCTCAGAAACAAAGCATTGTATTGAAAAAATATTATTTCTTAATGGATTCTACTGCACTAGGTAATAGAATAAAATGGCGGCTGAGATAGCTGTATATTTCTTACCATGCCAGTGTTCAAGCCTTATTTTCAGGATCAGCAAAGCATCCTCATTTATTTACTTGGCATTATACAATTTTACAAATTCTCTTTTCTCCCTCAATTTGGTCTTATGCCATATTTAACTAACCTCTGCAAGCACTTTCAATAGAAATGGTAATATCAGCCATTTCATTATAAGGAAACTTTTGGCATGCATTGACCCATTGTCAGTGATATTTTAAGTTAAAATTTATAAAATATTTTTATTAAAAATTTATTTTAGGAAAATGCATTTCTCAAGTCCATTAGCTCTTTCCAGTATTCATGGAAGTTTCCTTCCTCACCTTTTAATTGAAGTACTGTGGAAGATCAGTATTTTGATTATATCATTATTTCCCCTTTGAGTGACATGTGATATCAATTTTAGTTGTTGTGGCTGTTAATAGTCTTCAAGTGATGTTTCTCATAATCAGTAGAGTTCTTTCTTTGTGATTTTTCTAGCAACAGTCTACAAGGGTTGAAGAAATGAGATTTTCACCAAGACACACTGGCTTCACTTGCTCAAAGCCATTTACAACCACTGACATTAGAAAGCAGTTGTATATATCAACTCAAAACTGTTAAAACATGAATGCTGATTGAGCTATAAATACTTGTCACGACCTGGATTTTTTAGATAGTAAGAAACATTTTCCAAAATGTAAGAACTCAGAATACTTGTGTCTTATTCTATATACTAGAATAGTCTTCATATGTGCAGTGTCCCTTCAAGATGTAGATGATCATGGACTTCCATTTGCTCTGTCACTTCTCACTCTCAATATTTTCCTCTTAGTATCTCTCCCAAAACCCACTTCACCATCCATTTGCTCAGGCCTATCAAGTATGTCTCCTTCCTCATTAAGTGTCCCAGGAACTTCATCTGTCTCTTCCTGATGTTAAATATGAATTTTTCTCAGTTGCATCCTCTCCAACCTCCATCATTGATCACATGATCAGTCCATGGTATCTTTTTCATCCTTCTGTTAAAAAAACATTTTTGCTGCCTCAAGCCTCACCTTCATCCTTGATGTGATCATCCAACATTCACTTCTATACAGAAAGACAGATATCATATAGCAATATCAATCCAGCACTATTTTCTTTGTTTCCAATGAGATTTTCCTGTCTCTCCAGTACACTGGTTAGCTTTTGAAATGCATTGTTGGTCATGCCAATGTGTCTTTGGATCTGAATATTGCACTTTCCATCCTGTTAGAACGCTTCCCAGGTAATTAAATTTCTTTACTTGTTTTATTTTAATTTTTCTGACCTGTAGTTGGCATTTTGATGTCTTCTTTTTGTTGATGACCATACATTCCATTTTTTATTAAAGTTTATACTCAGTCCTTTCTTATCATTTTCTTTTGATACCTTCTGTAGGAGATCCTGCATTTTTTTTTTCCATGTCTGCTATCAGCACCATGTCATCCATATACCTTACATAATTGAGATTGTAGCCACCAATGACAAATCCTGGCAAGAATTTTATTTTATTTTACTAAAATAGTACCAATAATAAATGACAGGAGAATTTATGAGTGGGTTTAAAAAGTTCTTGGGCTGTTTCATTTCTCATAATCTGACCAAATGACCAAATTTGATTTTTTTTAAATTCCTTCATCAGGCCAAGAACTTTTCAGCACCCTATTGTAAATATAGATCAGCATTTCAACCAAGTATCAGAGTATCTGTGCCTTGAACTTGTAATCAAAGTTTTTCTATTCAACCTTCTATTTAAAATCTTATGTTGTATGTGTGTAATTCCACCATGCTGCTCAAGCAACATAATTTTTCTGTAGTGAACATGTTACTTGTTCACTTACCTACAGATTAGATATCTGAATTGGGATTTATACAATTGTGACCAACAAAGAAATTTTAAGGAAAATGGTAACAAAGAGGTCACTTGTACTTAGAATCTGAAAAAAGCAGTTGAAACTTCTGGTACATAATGAGAAAAAGGTTTAGAGAACTTGACACTCACAGGGCATTTTGAAGGCAAAAGAAGTAGATGGAAACAGTAAGAACCTATCAGGATTGTATAAATGGATACTAGAACAGGATCTTAGAGAGATAGTAAGAAGACAAACACTTTCTGAAAGGACACATCATGCAAGAAGAATCACAAAATTTATAGAGATAAAAGAAACATGAAAAATCACACTGTTCATCTATTGTTTTGTGTAAAAATTTCAGACACAACATACATATATAGTGGGCAATAGATAAATTGTCATCTAAATTATGCAAAAATGAAAATAACAGACCTCATTCTAACAGATATACTTACCAAAATTGCACAAAAACATCTTGAATACTAAAGAATAAATTTGTTCAATAAATTAGCCATTGGTTTCAACCACAGCCTTGAGACAATTTTGGAACCTCCTGCAACTCTTTTGGATAATCTCCCTGTTTAAGTTGGTGAATGGTACCATAATATTTGCCTTCAGTTCATCTTTGTTATTACAAGAATTTTTCTTGGTGTCTCACTCAACTGCACCCCACACATAATAATCAAGGGGTTGCAATTTGGGGAGTTAGCTGCCTGGATGTAAAGGGTGAGAGTTCTTTTGGCATACATAGAGTTTTCCAATAGCCACTCCCAGGGCAGTACTACCTTCTCAAGGCACTTGATGTAGGCCTCTGTGTTGAGTCTGAGGCCCTGTCGGAAGATGAATAGATGCATAACATCACCACCATTAGTGATCACTCCAAACACCTGTGTAATCACCATTAGACTCATCCAACTATTTCCGAACCCTATGCACTGTCCTCAGATTGATACTCACACACTCTGAAATGCTTGTATTGGAGCCTTTGGCATAAATGCAAAGCAGTACAGCATGCTGTTTCCAAATTTCTGATGGAATGAATTGTGTTATGATGTTTTTTTTTTCTCACAGACAGTATCCAACTGACCCTACTATACAGTGAAGTCAACAAGATCAAAAACGAACAAAATGCTTGTACAAAATTGAAATTATAAAATGGCAACAATTTACCCATCACTCCCTGAATCTGTAAAAGGACAATATGAATTAAGAACAAAAGGAAAACTTATCTTAGCTGACATGCTTCATCCTCTTACATTTACCTTGATATAGACACTCAGAGGATGAAGCACTTAATCTCAGATAAGTTTTCCTTTTGTCTTTATTGATATTATCATCCTGAAGTTTGTGTGTAAAGACAACACTGCAAAACCAAAAGTCTCAGGGCCCCAGTTTTTTCCATGAATAATCTCAAATCCTCAAGTCATAACATTGAATATATGATGCTGACTTCTGAGGTCATTCAAGATTAGCAGAGGTCATGATGTAAGTAGAAAGAAACGTTAGCAGTCAAAATAAAACAGTAGCAATTGAAGTATAAAAATACTTCTTGACCTTAACATTGGTGGGACAAATGATGGGAGATCAGACCTTCAAAGTCATTGGTGGTCATTTTTGCTTAAATCAATCACCAATGACCTCAGGGTACAGATGTGGCCTCTATTGCCCCACTATTTTCTGAGTCAAGAAAATGTTGAAATAAAAAGAAATTAGTCATACTTTTTGCCAAATGATACTGTCTATTGTAAATATATTTCTGCACACTGGTGCCATCTTTTGTGTATATCAGAAAATGGTGCATTAAAACCTTAAAGAAGAGTCAACAAATAGTGCTAATATAGAGATAGTGGCTTAATCAGATGTCTACTAGCTTATTTACTAAATAAAAAATTCATCGAATATTACTGTCACATCTGGTCTGGTGCAATGTTATCGGTCCTAACCTTACTGTTATATCTGGTCTGGTGCAATGTTATCAGTCCTGGCCTGGCATCTCAGCTTCAGTTACATTCCTGCCATTGTAGCTAAACTTCCCTGTGACTTTTGTAGAAATATTTTCATGGTATTTGTTCTAATGAGCTTTTCTCTTTGGTTCCTAGATTTTATGACTTCAAATGCTACACTAGATTGATGGCAAACTATCATCATTTTACAGCTGAAATGGTGAAATGTAACCATAATTTTTATGCTGTTTCTCCTCTTATACTTTTTATTTGCAGAACTCTTTTCTAGCCTTTTGCTTTCCAGCCAAATTTGATCTTCAAAAATTTAAATTCAAATGTCAATCATAATATATTTTCTTTTTAAGTCCTGTTCTTTTATTGTTCTCTTCTGTTGTAATGTAAGCAAAGAGTGTATTAAGAGTGGGGGAAACATATAACTGACTGCTCTTCCAACAAGCTACAGGGGCAAAAGATAGAGAGGGGAAAGAGATGGGAGGCAACAAAAATGACAACTACAATTTCTACTCCAACAGCTTCTTTTCACGCACTTCCCACCTCTGGAATTCCCTTCCATATACTTGCTTCCCTAACAGTTACAATCTCCAGGAATTTAAATGTAAGGTCAATAGACATCTGTTATACTAACTTGCATCCATTCACACAAGATCTTTTTCCATCTACTCCACCCACATCCTTGGTATCCTCATCCGTCTTTACCCTCCTCCTGACATTTGCTATAACTAACCCCTCTTTCTCATCACTTTCCCCTATGTAACCCCCTGAGCAACAGTGGCAGTAGAATGCTTTACTTGGGGTGAGATGATAAAAAAAAACCCAAAGAAACTCAGAAACCACAGGAACTTTAGGAACATCTCTTCTTAATATTTTTTTCTCATATTTTTTCACATTCAGTAATGCCTTGCATCTTAGTAACTTTATTACCTTGTTTGGGGTGAAATGATTAAGGAAAACAAAAAATGTATTTCTAGGAGTTCTCAATATTTAGTGAAAACATGTCAGAAATTTTTAAAATTATCTCATCATTTTTCCCATAAGTAATGCTGGGTACTTCTGTTAGTTATAAAGCATATGTTTACTATTGCTCACATTTTCATTCTTTTTACCATATTTTGTTTAACAATTTCTTCAACATTCCTGATATGTATATTGTATGAGGTCTCCAGAGTTTGTATAAACAAATTTTACATGCAACATCCAGCACCTGTAGAATAAAAAAGCTAAAAGAAATTATAAATAAAGAAGATAGAAATTCAGCAAAGAGAAATGTATAATAAAAGAAAGTAATTATTTTACCATTTTTTCTTTCTTTTTCTAAGTGAATGTGTGTTAATGAATACAACTAACCTATTATTTCAGACTAGTAATGAATGTTACTAACCTTGCATTACAGACTTTTTGACTTTAAGTCATCAGCTATAAAAAGTATAAACAGCAGAGGCATTCATTTAAAGTCTGTCTATCTTTCTGAGATGAGGTATTGTAATTATTTAGATTATTCTAACTGCTGTTCTTATCATGTTTGCCATATTCACAACATTTTAACCATCTTATGCTCTAGCCATTTTCAGGTGATTGGAACTTCAAACCGAACCATTTATTTTGTTCACTGGAGTAGATAGTTCTAGTTCTATGCCTCTTCCAGATATTTCAGTAACATTTAGTTCCCTTTAACTCAACTCTACAAGTTTTTGTCTATCTTTGCTGTAGCCAGACTTACTACTCTTTGGGTCAAGTCACTGGATTACTTCAACTAATGCTTTTATCCACTGGGCTATATGTCAGGACAAATACCTAAAGAAGGTCGTAGCATACAACATCTGAAACACGAATATGGCAACAAAGATGAGGGTACAATCTGAACAATGTAAATAGTGTAAATAATCCAATTAAACATTAACTTTAATCACTGTTTTGCTATAGTAATTGTTCCATTTGATTCTATTATTTTTTGTCTGTAACTTCCTATAATTAGGTAGAAAAATTCAATTTTCATTGATAATGCTGAGAATGATATAAAAAATATTGAAAAAAGTCAAAATCATCCATAATTTTTGCTTTTAATTACCATCAACCTTTTTTTTAATTATTCATGTTAAATTTGAATGAAGTTTTTGAAGAAAGAAAAAATCAGTAAACAAGGATGATTTTTAAGAGGGTATGGAAGAAGTGAAGGCTATTCAGTAGAAGGGAACGATAAACATAAATGAAAATCAGACTGGAGATATTCAATGAGTGCACACATTTTCTTAAAGAACTGTTATATTAACTAAAAGAGAATCCCATAATCTAGGAACTGACATTAGATTACAGTTGGAGCTTCATGCCACCAACAGGGTTTAACATTTAAATGCAACCCATTTTGACAGTCCATCTGCTAATGATGATTTTCCAAGGGTAGTGGAAAAGGAAAATAAATGGGGATAATTAGTGAGGGATGTTTTGAGAGATAAAGTAGACATAGGAGGTCTTCATATCTTGTCTACCTGTGAGACCAACAGACGCAGGCAAACTTTCTTAATGAAAATCTTGTCAAAAGTCTGCTTACTTAGACTAAACTAAGATGAAACTGGGTTGGATTAACTTCAAGTTAAACAGAATAGCTAGAGGGTAATTCATGGTATAAAGTTCAGCTGGTAGATGGTACCAAGTTCAATTCCCACTGGCTGAATAGAGCATAAGCATTCTGACCAAGAGACCCAGGTTCTAATCTCACCAAGTCAATTAGTTAAAAGAAATGACTTCTTGATAATATTGACATAAGGAAGCAATCTCAAGCATTGTGAGTGAAAATGGGTAGACAAATCTGTTTGGAAGCTGTTGATTTAGCCATTGTTGGCAATCTATCAGGTGATGGTGACTTCATAAAAAACATTCATCCTGCATTAACCTGGCCTTAAAACCAGACAGTGACTGAAATTCTTATATATATATATATATATATATATATATATATATATTGGCAGTATATCTTCATTCAAACCCATTTCATTGAATAATGTAGACATATTGTGTCTACTTATTTTTATACTAAACCTTTCCAGTTATCTAATCAGTTTCTTGATGTCAAGATAAAATTCATCAAGGAAAGTGCTGTAGTTTATTTTTAATTCAAATACTCTTGGTCTTTTCTAAGATCATCTTCAGGAGTAAATTACAAAGACAAACGTATTGTTACTGTAATAAAATCTTTATTCTCTTGTGATAGTGATTTTTAAAAGACATACATGAACCTGCTCTGTGATAGATAGATAGATAGATAGATAGATAGATAGATAGATAGATAGATAGATAGATAGATAGATAGATAGATAGATAGATAATTTACAGGAACCTTTAAGAAAAATTTTAGTTGAAAACATTAGAATTCTATATAAATCACATTATCAGAAATATCTTACTATCAGAGAGACCTTGTATATCAAACATTTCTCTTCTACTATCAACTTCACATGATTTAACAGTGGAAATTGAATGTCAATTCTTTTTTTTAAATACAAAGATGCTCACATGAATTTAAGCTGAACACAACATATGAAGGCTCAGAATGAACACTTCTATTCAAAACACAAAATAAATTACAACCGTCAAAACATGAGTAAAAAAACATCACCAGAATAAACACCATTAAAAATGGCTATAGAAGTGGCTGAAAGTGCTTAGGACAATAAAAATTATGAAACTTTTTGTACTCACTTACTCTAACAAAACAGAAAAACATAAGTACAGTGGAAAAGCAAAATAAAAAATTAATCAAATCTTCATTGTTGGCCATATTTACTGACAGATATTTGAAAGAAAGGTTGCTATCCAAATATAGAACATGGTTGAAGCCAAAAGCTATTTTATTGAATAAATTTACTTTTTAGCATTTCATTTACTCTTTGGTATTTCAAGAGTAAATCTATTCAATAAAATCACCATTGGATTTAACCATGGTCTCCAGACAACTTCAGAATCTCCTGCAACTCTTCTGGTCTCCTTTTTTAACTTGATGAATACTGCCATAACCCTAGCCTTCAGTTCATCTTTGGTGTCACAAAGAGTTTTGTTGGTCTCTCAAGGTGGGGAGGGTGTTGTCTGGGTAGTTAGGTGACCAGATGTACTTCCTCAAAGCACTTGATATAGGCCTCCTTGTTGAGGCCATCACCAACAAATTCGGGAAATCTTTTTTAATAAAAAAATTCAAAGTGAGTTTTTCAAGCTGCTGTATTGTCATAATCATCATTAGATTTGTCCAACTCTTTCCAAAACCTCTGGACTGTCCAAGTGTATGTGCAAAATATAAACTGGCGACAATTTATCCATCGCACCCTGTAAATATGCATAGAATCTGCTAGTAACTGAATTAATTGTAGATTTCTTACTGGTACCAGTAATCAATATTTAAATACAGTTAAAAAGCTAGGATATCAAATATAGTTAGTTTTGCTACCTTCCTATTGTCACTAAACTAAAATGTTAAAATTGTTCTTACAAAAAAATAACAATTAAAATACACCAAGGCAAAGTCAAACAACATGTGTGATAAGAAAACTAAAGTTATATTCTTCAAGGAACTTAAAAATCTGGTAATTTTGACTTTTTTATTATTCAAAAATAGTTTTATGCAGAAGAAAATTCAGACACAGGAAATATATTTCTATTTAATCATGAAAAGTTGTGGCATAAATATTCTCCATTTTTTAATTCATACAGCTGCAGTCTTTCCATAACTGAGGTGAATAACTATGTCTCTAGCTGTTGAATTTCTACACAAATGTAATCCTCGAGTTTCTGAATTATCTGAAGTTTATAGATATATACACCTACCTTAAAGTATCCCCCAAAAAATAATCAGGAGGTTTCAAACTAGGAGAATATGATGGCCATAAAATTGAAGAATTTTGCAAAACTATTTGGTGATGGTTAAATTCAAAATAAAAGTTCATAATTTTGTTTCTTTGTTCAATTGGGAATTTTTCTGTAGGTAATTTCCCTGTGTTAATCTAAGTTCTGAAAAAACTTGAAATATAAAGTATAAAAATTCTGTCATGTTATGACATTTTTAAATACATAAGTGACATTTTGGACAGCCTAAATGAGGCCCTGTTGACAAGACCCACTTTTTGACAGGTGTTCAGTATAAATATTTACTAAGTTTAGCTTAATCAACCAGTGAGAAGTGAACTTATGCTACACTTCAAGAATTTATAAAAAGTGGGATTTTCACAATTTAAATTTGCCAATCTCTCATAAAAGTCTTGCCCAGGTTTGTGCCCTGGAGAGGTTACTCCAGCATTGCCTCACCACAATGGGAAAACACTGGAAGCAACAGTCTACTGATTGAAGGAGTCTGAAAGGTTCTTTTGTATGGGAAAACTTTCCACTGACAAGAGAGTGACTTTAGCTTCATTTCATGACATCTTCAAAAGTAACATGAGGACAATGGACATAGATATCAAGAGATGGTAAGACATCAACAATCGATCACACTGGAGACGCAGTTTGCACTGGAGTGATGAAAGAAGAAATGGAGGCTTCCTGTGAAGCATGTTCAAAGGAAAGAAAACAACATAGTGATATCAAGGAAGAACATTTATACATGCATTCATTGCAATGAAGACAATCACTCTCGTGTAGGACTGCACAGCCATAACAGATGCCATGCTGCCATTAGCAAAGGCATAGCTTTTGGGATGCAGATCCATAGTATCCCAAGATTCCACATAAACTGCCTGAAGTCACATCCTTAATAGGTCTCACAAAAGTGTCAACTCAAATTCTGCCCTATTAATGAACAAAGAGATTCTCTAGAACTCTATTGTTGTCTTGCTGAGTAGTCTCAGATAAAAAACTGAAAGTTTGAAGCAAAACCATGAGCCAAACAAATTGCCAACCATGTCAAACAAGATCAATGTACTCTTACTCTCTCAAATAAAGTGAAATGTTACTCAATTCTCATCAGACTAGTTGTGTATATAATGAAATCAAAATATATGAAGGAGATCATTTTTATAAATATGAGAAAATCAAGAGAAACAAGCAGAAAATCAAATTGAATGACCTTACCTCTTGTATTAATGAAAATAATTCTTAAACAAAACAATGTTTCCCTACATAGAGGATTGAGGCTACACCATCTTCCTTCTTCCAATTGCATTTGATTTACTCTTGTCCTATGCTTAGTTATACATAATAAATTTTATCAATTTATTGAAAAATAATTTCTGTTAATGCAAGATCATTTTCATTTTTTTTATTCTGCAAATCTTTCAGATTAGATGTTTTAACAATATTTTTACTAATATGTCTTTCAGATATTTTTTCAGTACATCAAGCATTCTTTGGAAGTCATTTAATATTTTTTTTTGTCCATCTTTAAAAAAATAAAAGAGAATGCCAAGTCTCAGATGAGAAAAACAGTCTTACTAAGGAACTAATTTCACAATGACCCTTGATAATGGAAGACTTAATGACCCAAAGTAGTTTTCATGAGCCCTGGTACGTATATTGCTTTAAACTATACAGCTACTTTGTTTATACATTCATGTTTTTAGAACAAATTCCTATACCTGATGAGATGTATACTTGAAGCAGTCTAAAGAACACATCATGTGAATCTATTAAAGACAGTGCAAATATTTTGTGAAATAAGAAAAATGACCTTAAATTGTTTCTTAAAATAAACTACAGCCCTCTTAAGATGTATATCAACTGATTTCAAATAACAAATGTGAAATGCATATCTATTATAATCAAATGTCATGTAGTAGTGGGACACTTGGATGTCAAAGGTCAGGTTTGACTATCTTGATAAAAATTAAGAAAACAATTCGAGTATCTGACAAGTTTCAATAGAATTCTTACTGAAAGATACAAAGACAAATACTGCTATTTTCCACATGCACAATATATATATGTCAATAAATTAAATTCAATCAACTTATCTTTCAACAGAGTTCAAGATTTTGCAGATACACCACTCACTTTGGGGAGATAAATCTACTGAATTATTACTAGATATCACATTTATAATCACTCTCATATATATTTTATAGAATAATATGGACATATTGTGTCTACTTATTTTTATACTGATTCTTACCAGTCAGTTTTATAGTCAGTTTCTTGATGTTAAGATTAAATTCATCAAGAAAGATGCCATAGTTTTTGTTAACCCAAGTACTTTCAATCATTTCCAAAATCATCTTATTGGGGTAAATTACAAAGACAAACCTTATTGTAACTGTGATAAAATCTGCATTCTGTGATGGTGATTTTTTCAAATGTGCAAACAGTAATTATTTTAAAATTTTAAATTTATCCATTGTAGCCTTTTTTCTTTTTTGACAAAACAAGTGTTTCAATATTTTTCAGTTGTTACTGTAACACAACAGAAACATAGTAATATGATCTTTGTTAGGTCTTTTGTCCAGGAATATGCTGCATAGACATTTTTTAAGATGTATAAAACAGACAACAATATAAATATGTGAAAAGTTCAAACAAAGCACAAAAGCTTTCATATAAAAACACTAGTGTACATATATTTTATATTCTTAATACAAGGTTCACATATATCTATTTGCAAAAGACTGAGTACCAAAAACAATATAAACTTTGTATTCATCTGTCTATTACAAGCCTGAAATTGTGCATCTTGTTACCATAACTCCAAAGAGCTAAAAGAGGAAGATTGACTTTACAACCTAACAACGTCTTGTGTGGGTCTTGTCAGATCATGTGACTGTTTTCTATACTAGTGAATATTTACAATTAATATTTATTGCTATTTTCTGTTTTGGTCAAGGGTAGATAACTTTTTTGTCTCACACTACAGCTCAATACTGTAAATTTTTTTTAAATTTAAAGAATAAAGTGATTTCCAATCTAATCAAGCTAGTGTTTTCAAGGTAATTCTATATTAAGTTCATGTTAAATTAAAAACAAATATATCTGTCCAAGAGAGATGATCTTTAGATCTGTTAACTTTAATATAAATAGAAAATGATTTGACAACAAATGGAGACTAGTTAGGACAGTATTTAAGTAAATGGTCTATAAAATATTTGTACAATCTTTCATACATGTCTGTCTATATATCATATAATTGCAAGTATCTTTCTATACTCTTTGTGTGACTGAAATAACAAAAATAATAAGAAAGTCTAATAGTTTTATTGATTTCGACCAAATATCTTTGCATTGTGACTGCTTATTTTCTTAAATTATTTGCTATCAATCAAAAATGTGTTGCTCTTTTTAATCAACTGAATAATTTTATGTTTTTGTTTGTTTAGTTTGTTTGTTTGCAATACTTTTATTTGAAGGAAAAAAACTTTTGTAATTATTCCCAGTTTTCAAACAATCAAAATTCTTTTAATTTATAAGACTAGTTTGCTAAACAAACCAGTGTTGTGTACTGGTAACCAATAGGTGCAGCATTAGAGGCAATAATTATTTTGAACTAATCAACATGACAATTTGCTCCAGTGACAGAGAAGAAGATTCTGCACTCTGACATTTGGAACAACTAAGAAATTACTAATAGCCTAAATTTATTTATGTTGAACTGTTCATAGCTATTTTTCTGTCATTTTCTACCAAACACCTCTCTCTCACTCACTCAAATACTCACAGATTTCAAGCTGTACCAATTTTAACATCAAAACTGTTTACCTTATACATTAGAATAGAAGATTATATATTGATATATGACATTTCATGGTGAACAAAATTGTTGCATGATTCTCAAGTTCCAGTGCTTAAATTGTGAATTCAGCTTAAAACTATTATTTTAAACATTTCTTATTAATTTTAGCTTTACCCAACTTGGCAGCAAAATATTCCCTCCGGCCTTGTAACTGACTAAGCCTAACTCAACAAAATCTTTTGAATGTCTATGTTTTGCACCTATATAATATGATAAATAACAGTATTTGTTTATACTTCTGAGATGAGGTAGTATTTACACTATTTACATTATTCGGACTATTGTCCTTATCTTTGTTGCTATTTTTACAATGCTTCAATTGTTGTACGCTCCGGCCTTCTTCAGATTCTAGGAGTTTTGAACCAAACCCTTTATTACAATCACTAAGGCATATTTTCAGTGCTTGTGCAAAGCCACTTCTGGCAGTCATGAGTTATCCCCCTTTAACTTAACTCTAAGTTATTTATTCACTACTGCTGTAGCCTGGTATTGAGCTCACAATTCTTTGGATCAAGTCACTGGAACTAACCAATGTCTATACCCATTGGGCTATGTGTCCTTAATACATACAATGGCTGAAACATTGTAAAAATGGCAACAAAGATGAGGACAATAGTCGGAATAATGTAAATGATATCTTGTCCTACATTTGGTAACATCCCAGTTGCTATCTTTTCAGACAAACAATTGCTGTTTAAGTCTGTGAGTTGGAGATCAAGCATACTTCAAGATTATTATTCCTTTTTTTCTAGTCTTTCCAGGTTCATTTTCATTCTTGCATACTTTTGTTAATTAATCATACTTTTGTTAATTATTTTTTTAATTCTGCATTTTCAATCTTATCTCTTTTCATATGTAAGAACATATTTATCCTCTTTTTCATTAGTTGTAATGTTAACTTTGGTTGTTTCTCTTTGTTATTTTTATTTGTGTGTATGTATATATATATGCTTATTTATATATATATATATATATATATATATGGATGTAAATAAGCATACATTTGTGTATACATGGAAGTACACACTGATATATATATATTTATCAGGTGTTAATAGAACAATGCTGAATGTAATAGATTATCTTCTAACTCTAGCAATGAGGAAGTTTTTGATAACAATAAAATGAAACTAAAAGCAAACACAATGTAAGTTTAGAATACTCTGATAAAATCAAAGAAGGCAAACATATAACTAATCACACAAACATAACATCATGTGGTTTAACCAACTTTTTAACCTTAACATCAAAACAAACATCAAAAAAGTTTTCCTAAATTTTATCCAAAGATTTCAACCATTCTCCTGTACTAAGAAAAAATCAGCAAAAAACAATGTTAAGGTTAGTTATAGAACTCTGATAAATATATCTCACTATATAGCCGTATGATATTAAATAAAAACATATCCAACCTGGGAAATAATAATAACTCCATGACTCATAACAGTAACCCTACTAAAAATGATTGTAACTGCTGAAAAACACAATCTACCTACTCAAGGGTCAATTTATGATCGAATATATAATTTACAAAGCTAGCATTCATTCTGAAGGCACGGTTAAATCTTATTTTGGTTCAACAGAGAACAAATGAAAGAAATCAATTCCATAACCATGAATTGACTTTTAATAATACTAAATACAAGGAATAGCACTGCCCTCTCCAAATATTTTTGGCAATTAAAAAACAACAATAAAAGCTCAATTATTACCTGGGACATCATCACAAAAACCATATCTTATAATGGAATAGGAAATAAAGGTAACTTATGCCTTTTAGAAAATCTTGTCATCTTAAAACACCTAAATACCCTTAATTTATTAAACAATGCAAACATAGAAATAAATATATGCTTAAATACTTAGAACGTGACTGACTCTTCTTTTCACTTTTTTGTACTTTTTTAGTTATTTTTTTTATTTATTTTATTTATCTATCTTGTTCATTTTCTTTTATTGTTTAATGTGTGTGCATACATACATATGTATACAAATATGGCCCAAAAAATATTTAGCATTTATTTTTTTTAACTTCTACAATTTTACATTCATTCTTAGATTTCAATATAAACCAAATTAAAATTATACATTGAAATGAAAAAATTGACATCCTAGATTTATAATTCATAACAACCTTAAATAGCACTAGTAACAAAAAACAAATTTTAAATATAAACATGGTCAGTTCATAATATATACCTGATTGAGTAGATAATTGTGTAGTGCATTAAACTCCGAGTCATGCTTTCAAAACTTTAGATGTAGGATAATATATATATATATATATATATATATACACAAAAAATATAAGTATTGTTAAAAATTTCTTTTAAATATTTTTATGTATTTCAGATACTTTCTTGGTTGTTAGTGAAAATAAACTGTAAAAAATTAACTGTATATCTCAAATAGCAGCCGCATTATACATAGAAAAAATAACCCAACATAAATAAAATGTCAAATTTAGGAACAAACATACTAAATATATTTCATAAGTATAAAAAGAATGCTATCATATGAATTTTCATGTGAAGAGATTACTTTTTGTAGTTGTTTAGTTCACTCTTCAGAAGCAACTGACTGTGTGTGTGTATACATACACAGTGAAACAGGACTGCTTGTGGAGGACTATATATATATATATATATATGTTGCCACTTGTATCCGACAAAGCCCATTTACTAGGGTGGCTGACTAATCTCCGTTGCAGACACCTGCTCAGGCACACTTGTGTTTAGCATGCACAGAGCCCACCTGTGATTTCTATTACAACTATACTGAGCAAACCTTAGTTACAGTTTTTGGAAAAGGGTGCATTATCTGGTATGAGCAACAGTCTGAATAAAACCAGCACACTCAAACTCTCAGTCATGATGACTTGTACCCTTGCGCAAACACAACCATCAATGATTTCCAAAGAGTTTTTCTACCCAATTTTTACTCACAAAGCTTGGTTGACCTATGATATGGTTTCAGGCACTTTCCAAAGGTGCTACATGCTGAGATCTACTCCTCCAAATTTTAAACATTATGAAGATACCTTCCTAACAAATTGATGATGGTGAAATTTAAACCTGGATCTCATGGTCAAAAAGTGAATGTTATAACCCATATAAATATATATATATATATATATATATATATATAAAAATCTACAAAGAAAATTTATAAACATTTCAGGAAATGAAAAACTAGTAGACATTTGGACATTTACTTATGGGGGACCCTAAAGAATGTTGTGCATCACTGAAAAAAGACTACATTGGTGGCCCTTAGATAAGAAATTGAAAATGCATCCACAGAAATCCAACTGCACACTTTGGTCAAACAGCAGTTTGCCATACTAATAAATGTCTGGAAGCTGAAAGCCACCATTTTGAGCATCTCTCATGATTGTAAAATCCAAAGTTAACTTAATATTAAATTTATTCAGACATCTTGTGATGTCTGAATAAATTTAATATTACAATATCTATTCAAGATTTTCCTTTCCTGAAGTGCATATACATTTACTTGCCAGACTATCTCTCTCTCTCTTTCTCTCTCTCTATATATATATATATATATATATATATATATATATGCATATAG
Source organism: Ascarosepion bandense (assembly GCA_037127315.1). NCBI lineage: Eukaryota > Metazoa > Mollusca > Cephalopoda > Sepiida > Sepiidae > Ascarosepion > Ascarosepion bandense. The sequence goes on from JBBBDQ010000154.1 coordinate 9,688,258, forward strand.
TCATCTGCAGACAGTCCTGTTTCACAGCTCATCAGTAAGGTTAGACATCCAATTGCTTCCAGCCAGGATTGAAACCCGACCGATTTGACATCAGTCAAAGATTCTACCACTAAGCTATCAGTGTACAGTGGAGAAAGGCAGACTTTAGCATGTTATATGCACAATGAAAACATATATATATGTATATATATACACACACACACTCAGGTATTTATATGTACAGATATACATGCTACAAATGGACATACATAGAAATCTTCAATGAATTTATGATAATTATTTTTTTATCTAAGATACAAAGATTAAAAATATAAATTATGTTGATAAAATTATAGATGCAAATGATGTCAGTGACTTTTATTTTTAAACACAAAAACATAATTTGTATCATTATAAATATCATTGAATTTGCAGGCAGAGACAGAAAAATTGACTAAAAATTTCTCTAAGAAACAAAAACAGAAGCTGACATATGAAGACATTAAATACACAAATTCTCCCAAGCAAATGTAAATTGCTTTATTCAATAAACTTGTGAATTCCATAAAAATACAATGGAAAATTTTTGCAATTTAGAAATAGCTTTCATCTGATGAGAACATATTCAAATATTTATTAGAATTTAATGAACACTTTTCAGTAGAAATAAAAAGGTTAATAAGAACAATTCTTATGAAATTGCAATAAAAAGAAAATATTTTACAATAAAAAAATTGAATATGACCAAAACATGCTAATAAGAAGAAAATATATGTGAATACGAGACCTGATAATGTCTCAGTAGATGGAAGAAGAGAATGGAAGAAGAGAATGGAAATAAAATATATTAGAATCATCTAAGAGATCTCTTTTTGTTCTCAATCAACATAGCTGATAGTAACCTTCATTGCACTTTCTCAAACTAAAGTTTTCTGCTGTAATGAAGTGAAAAGATTATATTGAATTGATTGTTAGTCTGTTGTTACAAATTTTTCTTTCCAGAATCTATCTTGCATATTTACCATTCTACCATTCATCTATATGGTCTGGTGCTCCTGCTATACATTTAAAGATTCTTGATGAAATAAAAGGAAGAGTTTGCAATATTACTGGTATTGACCTGGAATCTCAGTTTCAGTCACTTTTTACTGACATAATATAACTGACTTGTGCCTTTCTATAAATACTTTCATTGGAAACTTTCTTTATGATACCTAGATTTTATGAATTTCAGCACAGTACTAGATTGGCAGCAAGATCTCATTTTTTAACAATTGAAGTGGCTAGATGTAACTGTAAGTCCAATACTAACAGATTTTTTCCTCACAGTTCTTGCTTGTAGGAACTCTCTTGCAAACTTCTTGCTTTCTAGCCAACTTTGATCTTGAGAAATTTAAATGCAATGCCAATCTTTATCTACCGTCTTAATTCCTGTTCTTTTTATTTTCTCATGCCCTAATAATGGTTTTCTTTTTCTTATATTCTTTCATACTCAGTAACCCCTTGTGCCTTAGTGGCTTTATTGCTTTGCTTTTAGAGAAATTATCAATATATATATATATATATATATATATATATATATAATAGAATAGAAATGTAGCATAAAATATACAAGAATTCTGATGAAGAATGTGATATTAGAATAGAATACATTTTAGAGTAAGAATGGAATGAAATAAAAGATATGTTGCATATATTTAAATATTTATTATTCTCCATACACTGTAATTGTAGGGCACCCAGTAAAATCAAAATCACTATCAATGACCTGTGAGACTAATTACAGCAGGTTTTCCTTGTAGATAATTATTCAATTTATCTAATTCAGGTTGAATGCCATAATCATAGATAATACAGTGAGGATCAAACACACCACACTGACAATAACCAGTAAGATGAGCTTGCTCACCATGACAAATGTCCTACATAATTTGTTAATAAAAAATATAGGAGTAATATAAATCAACTATGCTTTCAAAATAAAAAAAAATGTACTTTAATAAAAAAAAACAAAATAAACACAAAAATACCATTTATTTTTGTTATATTTACAAAAGACAACATTGTGAAAAATATTTTTTGTCTAAAATTTTGATTCATGAATGTTTTAATGTTATGATAGTGAAAAAATTCACATTAAATTAAATATAACGCAACACTGGATATTATAAATCTCCTCCAAATTGAAATTTTGGCTTAAAGAATTTTATTTTTATTGAATAATAGAGATTTCTTTGTTATCAGTAAGATGTGCTTGTTTTGTTGGTGCATACATCAGTATATACAAATCGTTGCAAGAGATTTCCATTTACTCTTTTTTTATATTTTTGAAAATATTTTTAAGAGGTTCAAATAGATAGAATTAAAATGAAACTGGTAAATTTAAACTAATTTACTTGAAGTCTCTTGAAGTTGCAATGTATTTACTATGAATGCTTGCTGATCAAGCAGAAACGAAAATGTATCTTTTCAACTAATGAAGACCCTCAACACCTTAAGAAACATCTCCACCTGTTACTACAATATCATTATTTTTTATGTATATTAGGCTTCTTTTTCTCAGATTATCAAGCCAAAAGCTTATAGTGGTATCTTATACGTGAAAAGTAATTATCAAATTCTTTTTAGTCATGCCTCATGATATATCTGACATTATAACTGAAAATAAGTCATATCTTTGGTCCAGACTAATAAATATAACAGTGATAAGGTAAAGCAACTATAATATGGCAAAAGTTTACAAACTAATAATTGGGGTTGACACACAAGAGCAAATTCAGATGAACGAACACAGCATTCTGACTTCAAAGCAAGACAGACCAAAACTGAGTCAGATGATACTTACAATTGGCCTATTTTATTGGCTAGGAAAAAATCCCAGCATGCATTTGTGCACCTCTGCCAATAAATTGGAGAGGAGGAAAGTATTTTGCAATCATACTAAATGGATTGAAATCAGCACAGTTTCTCCATACATTCAAAACAAAAATTAACAATTAAGCCTTTTCAGCACATACGTTTCCTAGCCTTAATTATTTGTTCCAGAACAAAGCTTTGATGTTTTGGTAAGCAGTCTGTTTCAATTGAAACAGTGAAGCTAGAATAAAGAAGAATCTGGAAAACATACAAAGATGAGTAAATGTTAAAATGCAGTAGTATGCAACACACCTTAGATCAGAGGTAAATAATAAATTTTTCAGTGCAAGAGCCATATTAAAAACTTTTCAATTTTATAGCGCAGCATAGTATATTAAGCAAAATAATTATTATCTTAAAGGGCTTTTAAAGAAAAAATGCAGTTAATTTTCATCAATTAATATTCTAAAGAACTGTAGATGATTCATGTAAAACACATTTAATTCAAAGACAAAGTAAATCTGTTTAACCTTTAAAGGAAACAAATTTATTTATAACTATTTTTAAGTAGGAGCTTCACATGAAACACATTTGAAAGACAAAATAATCTTGTTTTAAGAAAAAAAACGATTATTTTTATTAGTTAATATTATCAAGTAGAAAAATATTTATTTGAAAAATAAAGTAACTAATTAATAATTAATATGTTAAAGTAGAAATTTCAAATGAAACACTTATAAAAAACTCAATTTAAAAAAAAAGTTAATTTATATTTTAAAATATAACTTTATATGAAACACATTTATTTGAAAACCAAATCACTCAATTTGAAGAAGAAAAGGTCTTTTATCTTTCAAATTTACTAATATTTAGTGGGCCACATTAATTTTTTTGTCAGGCATGTGGCCTGTGGGCCATAGTTTGCTTACACCTGCCTTAGATGATGCTAAAATAGACCTTACACTCAATGCCCTTTAGTTAAATGCATAGGTGGGTTGACCTGAGAGATAACCTTCTAGCCACCAGGTTCAGATCTATACTTCACCTGATGTTAGAAGCAGCTCACAAAATATATATTGTTGACCCAACTGTGCACAGAATGTCTATATGTAGGAAAAGCTGTATGACAAGCATCTACTTAAAGAGAAAAAGAGAAGAGGGTTGCTTAAATCTCAGTGTGAATGTAGAATCCACATCTGAGAAAGCCCTAAGCCTATACACACAGTAAGTCAGGAGTTGAATAAATTGCAATGTTATGTTTAAGAGATTAAGTCTCACATTATCATTAATTTCTATGATAATAATGTTACAATAGATTTGAGGAAGGTGGATAAAAATCTCAACCAAAATTTTAAGATAACAATGATGAGGCTAATAGGCTCAATGAACACTTAAAATAATAATCAATACAATTAAGTTTAACTGTCTCCTTAGATCTCTGTTCTATCTATCAAAGTCTTCATAACTGTAATTTTTGAAATTGCAAAGAAAAGGATTGATCATCTGTGTATATATCCTCCCCATTATCTTTTATTATTTTGTTATTTATCCCATTTGGTAATCATTGCATAAAAAATATAAAAGGCTTTAAAGATGAGAAGGAAAACAGTGAGTATTACACAAGGGGGAATTTACTTTTCTGACAGGTGGTCCTAATTATTACTTGACATCACCCAGCAGCTCATAATACATAAACAAAGCTTCCTAACTGAAGTAAAATAACCTATTGAGCACTAATTAGTGAACTTCGCCATTTTAGTCTAAGAATGTTTATAAAGGCTGTTGAATTTTATCAGGTTGTAATTAGTCAAACTAATTTCTCAGGCTTCAGGTGTAATCTATTCCTTTACTAGTTACAATTACCTCAAATGTAGAGGAGTTATGAGGGTGTGCTGAAAAGTTCTCAACAAAACCAAGAATAGATTCCAAAACAGATTCTGATGCTTAGTCAGAATTTTAGAAGCAGGTTGAACCAAACATTTTCCAGCACCCACTCGTATGTTGCCAATTTTGGTATTTAGAAATGTAAGAACTTATATTATTGAAATATACTTTACTGAAAAGATTCCTTAAGTTATCTCTTTATTCGGAGTTGCAGCATCTGGAATTGCAAGTTACCATTTAGTAAAAGCAGTGAATTTACTTGAAAAGAGAATTCAGTTTTTCTCTTCCACAAGGATACATTATAAAATAACACTGATATGAAATTGGTTCTTGCTATGCAGAGAAGGTAAAACATTCTCAGCATGAAGCAAAAGCCAATGCAATGAAAAATACAAAGGAAGTGTCTACATAAGCAAAATGTATGCAACCCAACTGTAATGCTCTCTGTCAAATAAAATGACACTTTGTAAGGATTTGGCTGTTTGGTTTATCATTAATAGCAGAATATGTTCAGTACATTTCTATAAAAGCTTTCTCTTCTCGGCAAACAAAAAATTTTAACAGCTCGGATTTGTGTGTGTGTGTGTGTGTGGTTTAAAACCTGGTGTACATGCTACGGCAAAAGTAATGGCTTTTTTTCTATTTATTGACTATTATTGAATAAAGATAAATTATAGTAGTTTAAGAAAATTGTAAAAACTATTAACACATCAAAATAACCTGATTTGTCATAATTAGCAAACTATTTAATATTTCCAAAATGCCTCATTTCATGTTCAACACAATGCTGAACCATATCAGCAACACTTTTACAAAGCATAAGACATTTCTCTATTAATTTCAGTAACTTTATCAGAAATTACTTGTTTTAATTCAGGAATAGTTTTCGTATTGAGCCTGTAAACAAGATTTTTCAGTACACCCCACAAAAAAAAACCTGCTGTTGCTAATTTTGATTATCATGATGGCCAAATAATTGTTCTATATTATAGTATCTACTTTTTTTCTTCTATGTGCCATGTCTCTTCAGGATGTAGGCAATCATGGCCTTCCACATCTCCCTATCCGTTATGGCTCTTAACACCTTTTCTCCTTGTTACCCTTCCAAACTCCCTGCTCTGCCATCCATTTGCTCACCTGTCTGTCCTGTGAGTATCAGATTCTCCCATGATCTCCTTCCTCATTACATGTCCCAGAAAAGTAAAGATGTCTTTTCCTGATGTTAAGTATAAATTTCCTTTTCATTTCCATCCTCTCCAAAACCTTGTCATTGCTCACATGTCCAGTTCATGGTATTCTCAACATTCTTCGGTAGAATCACATTTCATTTGCTTCAAGTCTTTTCTTCATCTTTGATGAGATTGTCCAACATTTGCTGCAATATTGAAGAACAGACATCACATAACAATCTAGTACTCTTTTGTTTGTTACCAATGAAATTTCCGAGTCTCTCAATAGACTGCTTAGCTTTTGGAATGCATCCTTGGCCATGGCAATACACCTTCAGATCTCAGTGTCACACTTTCTGTCTTCTTTTAGGACACTTTCTATCTATTTAGATTTCTGTACCTGCTTGATTTTAGTACCACCAACATATAGTTGGCATTTTGGGCTTTAGCTTGATAATAAAAGAAAAGGGTGTCACTTTTGCCTGAGTATATTTGTGGGTGAAGAATAGTCAGTATCAGTAGAGATAGAGTGTTTGTAGATATAAGCAATGTGGACATAAGAATAAACACTTCATGATGACCGACAGCTTCACACACAAACATATGATTTGATGATTGCTGTAGGCACGAAAATGCCACTCACTATACAATGTTGATTTCTATGTCTGCATAGTTATATATATATATATATGTATGTATGTATAAACTGTGTTTCTTTTTCTCAGACCTCAAATGGAACCACTATATTAAATCCATAGCAAAATCTACTGCTAAGAAGATTGGGTCACTATGTTGATCCAGGATGTTTTTTCCACCTGAATCCATCCTGCATATATACAAGTCAACCATCCGTCTGTGCATGGAGTACTGCTGCCATTTATGGTCAGGTGCCCCTGCCGTTCTCCTCAGTGTTCTTGACAAGCTCCAAAGGAGAGTCTGTAATGTGATAGGTACTGATCTGGTGACTCGACTGCAGCCACTTTCCCATCGTCGAAATGTGGCCTCCCTCTGTCTCTTCTATAAATACTTTCATGGATTCTGCTCGGATGAGCTTAAGTCACTGATGCCTCCTCAACAGGTGTTTACCCGTGCAACCAGACTGGCAACTGGGTCCCACCCATTCACAGTCAGGTTAGCCAAATGCAGACGACAATTCTACTCCTGCAGCTTCCTCTCTCGCACTTCCCGCCTGTGGAACTCACTCCCGTATTCTTGCTTTCCTGACGGCTACAACCTCCAGAAATTTAAATGCAAAGTTAATACTCATCTACTAACCACTGGACTCTAGCTCTCTCCCCTCCCCTGTATAACCTTCCCTTTCTCTCCACCTATGTATCTGTCATCGCACCTGCTTTCTCAGCTTTCTATTGTTCCTTTCTAACTAGCTTGTACTCCTCACTCTTTTCTAATTAATCTTTTTACATTTATGTAACCCCCTGCACATCAGTGGCATTTCTGCCTTGCTCGAGGTGAAATGATTAAAAAAAAAGCATCCAAGAAAAGTACTGGTTTATATGGTGTTCAGTAAGAACTAATCCTTTAGCAAGATAATAAATAAAAAATTACCTCTTATTTTGAAAATTCAATAATTTTTGCAAAAAATTTAAGAACATCTTGTTTTTTAAAAAACTTCAGAATACTAGATTTAATATATTGAATTATAAACAGCAATTTTCTTTAAAATTTCAGATATCAAAGATTTAAAATCAAAAAGAAAGATATAATATAGAAATTTGGTAAAATCTGATACAGGGTGTAATGCCTAAATTGTTATCTAAATGACACAAAAATGAAAATAATACTGACATCTTATTTTAACAGATAACATTACCAAAGTTACACAACAATATTTTGAAATACTAAAGAGTAAATTTATTCAATAGAATTACCATTGGCTTCACCCACAGAGTAAATTTATTCAATAAAATTACCATTGGCTTCACCCACAGAGTAAATTTATTCAATAAAATTACCATTGGCTTCACCCACAGAGTAAATTTATTCAATAAAATTGCCATTGGCTTCACCCACAGCCTTAAGACAATTTTGGAATCTCCTGCAACTCTTTTGAACAGTCTCATTATATGTCCCATTCCTATGGGAATATGAATGGAGGCATAACATTGCCATCACTAGCAATCCCTCTGATATTGACTGGATATATCACCCCTTTCGAATTTTTTGGACTGTTCTCAGATTGACACCCAAACACTATGAACTGTTTGTATGCAAAACTAAAAATATATGATAGCGACAATTTACCCATCGCACTCTGTATACTGTACTAATTATTTTTAAATTGGCTTTGAAAGTAATGCTTTTATTTAATGATGTTGACTCAATATATCAAAGGCAGACGTTCTTGTGTTAGCAGCAGGGATTAAACCTATCCACTATTAATTATGTATGATTTTTTTTGTTTTTGTTCTCTTGTTACAAATGGCAACTGAGCAACTGCCTGTGTCTGGCATGAAAGTAATTTATCAGTATAGAAAAATTTGCCCCTGGACTTATTCAAACTATACAGTGAGGTGTTCCTGAAAGAAATTAAAACCCTACCAGTATTCATTATTGGCAGCCACAATCTTAAAAACATAATATATACAGATGACACAGTGTTGATAGCACATATAGAAATGAAACTACAAGAATTCTTAGAAAAGGTAGTGAAGGAAAGTGAGAAGAAAGGGCTAAATATCAATTGCAAGAAGAAAACAATGCATGTTTTTTTTTTCAAAAGGAACAATTCAACATGCAAATTACAAATTAGAGACACCAAAATCAAACAAGTACAACAATTTAAATATCTAATAGATTGTAACACTAGGGAAAATGGATTACCTACAGAACAAAAACAGATTTACATATGTCTTGCATATAAATAAGAAAAAAAACGGAAACAATGGCACCTTCATGAGATGTATATTTAAAACATAAAATTTTGGAGTCAGATAGACTTTCACCAGAATCTATTTTCATATATACAAATTTTAACTGTCACTCAGTCTATAAAAAGTGCTTAAAGAGGTAACAGAAAGAGAATGGTGAGTACCATAGTGAACTGGAGATATTTTGTTGATTGTTTGACTGCTATTCTGCTGGTAAAATGAAAAGGGATACCTGACATTTATTACAAGCAAGAAGAAACTGACAACAACAGAGGCTGGAAAGTATGGACACTAAATCTGAAGGTGTATTATGGGATTGTGAAAAATACCTTCCAAAAGCAAAGTTATAAGAAACAGGAAAATTTTGTTAGAAACAAAGAAAACAGTGTTGAATGGTTATGTGACAGTTAATGCTGGGCAATCTCTTCACAGATGAATAGACTTGAAGCAATAGAAATGTGGTTCTGAGAATATCATGGACCAAACATGTGAGTAATGATGAAGTTCTAGAGACAATGGAAACATAAAGGACACGTATAGTTAGTAGAAAAAAAGAGAGTTGAAATTTCTAAAACACATAACGAGGAAAAGAGTTTTGGAAAATTTGATACTCACAGGATATATTGAAGGCAAAAGGGGAAGAGGAAAACAATGGATAGTCTACCTAGAGAGCTTGAGTAAATGGCTGGTAGTGCAGGGTTTGAGAGAGATAGTGAAAAGACAAAAATTATTAAAAGCAACAAAGAATAGGAAATTGTAAAGAACCATTTTTGCCTGTATTCTGAATAAACATGACCCATAGAAGAAAATATGAATTTTTACAGAAGGCCAAACAATAGATGAGTGCATATAATAGGAATGATTAAATAGAAGTGTCCTTTATATTTGTACAAACAGACATTTTGTTTCTAGTTGCTTGATTTTGGAAGTTAGGAATGAGAAAACCAGCAGTTTCTTTTTATAAAAGCATTGATTAAAAAGATATTATTTGATTATTTGTTCAAATACCTATAAACTGTATTTTCCATAAGTATTGCTTGAAACTATTTAAAAAAAATACCAAATCTGGTACTGATTACCAAAGACTGCAAGAGCTATTAAGGATTTTGTAATGATTTAATATTAGAATAGAGAAGATCAGAACCTTCCTTTCAAACCAATTTTGATTTTATATTTTTGTATTGTAAGTATCATATTTTTGTAAAAGAATTAATGAAAATCAGTAGCAATACAGCTCATTTGTTTAAGTACGTATATATCTAGCTAAGCTAGGATAAAAAAGATTAGCAATTTTCTTACATGCCATTTTACCTTGTGTCATATTCTTCTATGGTATATTTCTTTAATTAAAAGTATTAATGAAAAAAATTGTTTCTTCAAATATCTATAAACAGTACTTTCTGTAAATTACTAATTATAAATATTTAAGCAAACAAAACATCAGTGTTTTTGTTACTTAGGATTTTAGGTGGAATTAAGAGAGTGGATTCAAAGTAACTTGTTTGTTTACCAACTCTTCCAAACAGCAATGTGGGTGCTTTTTTTCTATCTACTTAACAATTCAGAACCACAAAATATGACTAAATTCTTACCTTGTTATACTGATTGTAATAAGAAGCAAATACCTAAGTATCATATATTTCTTATTACTTTAAATGTTATATTTAAAATGGATATGTATTTAAGAAAACAATCCTGACATTTTTTAAAGTATAAATCCCCTTACTATCATCCTGTGCATTCAAAAGTTTTAATGACGTGAACGTGCTTTACAGCAGGGTTCAATCTCAGGTTATCTTGCAGGGAAAACAACTGCATAAGCCAGCATACTTTTAGTTCACTCTGCAACAGAAAACTTTCACAGTCAAGTAAAGTTCAATTCTTCTTCTTCTATGTGCCCTGTCCCTTCAGGACGTAGGTGATCATGGTTCTCTATGTCTCCCTATCCCTTGTGGCTCTTAGTATGTTTGCTCCTGTTGCTCCTGGCAACCCCTGGTCCATCATCCACCTGATCAGATCCTGCAAATATGTTATCTGCTACCTTCCTCTATGTCTCTCTTTCCTTCTATCTGACCAGTCAGTATCAGGTTCATATCTTGTTCAGATCTTTTGAATTCCATATATGCTAACATAACCAAAACAAACTAATTGCTAAGAAATTAATAGATTTTATTTATAATTAACCATCTCCTATTACTTTGAATATTTTAAAGGTGTTTGACTTGGTTTGGCAAGTTGAAGAGCTATGGTGTTTCTGACAGTTTCTTTGATATGATTCAATCTTTCTAATCAAACCATGTAATGAAAGTTGTCTTGAATAACCACTCTTCCAGACCATTTTGCATTAATGCAGGAATTCCTCAGAGAAATCACTTTCTTCCTTCAAAAACATTACTGACTTGATATCTGTGTGCAGCTGATACAACTATTTACTCATGTCTTTATAGTACGTTTGATAATTTTGATAAAATCAAAAATATAAATAAATAACATAGAAATTCTTGACAAAGTAGAATCATCAGCATTATTGGCTGCAGTCACTTTTCCATTACTGTAATATCCTTTTCCTTTGCCTTTTCTATAAATATTTTAATGGTAATTGTTTTTGTTTGTATCTTGACTTCACAAGTTAAAGAACTGTACAAGATTGGCTGCTAGGTCTCATAATTTCACTGTTGAAATTGCTAGTTTTTTCTCTCACACTTTAAAAACGAGCCTACCATTTTTCTGCTAAATACTCACATATATTTCTGTGTTTGATACTAGGCACATTATTTATAAATAAAAGACAATGTATGAAGTAGTGACTCCAAGCAACAGTCCAAGTCAACTTAGTAAGAGCAGTCATTGAGAAATCTTCCTATAAATTAAAGGATTTTAAATAATTTACGAATAAACATTTTTGTTTGAATTTTATTTATACAAGTAAGGAGGAATGAAATGAGTACAATACCATCATAAATACTTTATTATTATTATTATTATTATTATTATTATTATTATTATATACTTCTGAAAATCTGGACTTACAAACCAACTTCAGAAATCTGTCCTTTTTATAAGTAGCTGAGCTTTTTTTAAACTTCTCAATACATGTCCATAAGTAATATGGTACCAAGGAGTAATATTTACTCTAAATGTCTCATAAGAGCTGCTCCATAATCATGATAATATGAAACGAATTCTGATTGACAAAAATAAGAAAAAGGAAAAATTAAATGATTGAAAGATGAATAAATGCAGGAAAAGAAAGAATAAAACAGATTTAAATGAAGAACTATACAAAGAATGAGTAAACAGTGGGATATTGAACATACACAAATAGAGGGTATATATTTCTTCAAAGTAATCCAACAACCAACCAACCACAACATGTAAAAACAAAAACTTCAGGAGCACTTGTGATGGCTGAATCAGTTCTTATTCCCTCAGATCATATTGTTCTTTAGCATTCTCTTATATGTGGGAGGAAAATTCCTCAATTGAAAACATTTCAAAACCAAAAAGAAATCCTCTCTTATTTACTTTTTTCTCACAGCAAAAAATAAGAGTAGCTTTCTTACCATTGCATATATTTGCTTCTGTCCAAAATGCAGCAGGGAATTTAATGGAAGAACCACCAATAACAAGGAAATGAATGAAACATTTTAATATTCCCAATTATGTTCTGTGCTTCTTGTATTGTACATCATGATATAAAACCATAAATGCAATATTGAATGCACATTTATTCAACCATATACATTTCCAGGTGGTCATTTTATCTTTTTGTTTGGGTTTCGACAATGCTTTTACTTTTTCTTTGAGATCATCTTTTCAGTTTATAAGAGATTAAAAAAATGTAAAACCTGAATGACATGGAGACTATGATTAAAAAGAAGTAAAAAACATTGTATTAATAGGCATCTCTATGAAAATGTAATTTATATAGATACAGACAGAATGATATATACATATATCTATTTTGAAATAAGTTTGAATGAATAAAAAGAACCAACAAGTTAGGCCTTGTTTAGTGTTTATTGCATTTTTCTAATTTTCAAATAAGGTGTTGTATATTGAGATTGAAACTGTTGATAAACTGTCCAAAGTTCATGTTTGCATTGTTTTTCATTCGAGTACTATCAACCGTCTCAGTCATTTTCAAGAACCAACATGATATCTATGTGGTAGGCAGTTTTTTGTATGTATGTATGTATGTATGTATGTATGTATGTACACATATACACAGTTATATGAAAAAGGGGGTACTGAAAAATTCTCATCCTCACCAAGAAGAGATTCCAAAAATAAATTTTAAAATATCATTTGGTCAAATTTTGTAAAGGGAGACTGTGAGAGCTTTTAACCACCCATATATATATATATACATATATATATATATATACAGTGACACGCATAAGTATTGGATACATCTTATTTTCTGTTATAACTCTAGTTTATGTTCACAATTTTTGCCTGATATTTGGTAAGTAATATCTCAAAGTTGTTTTAGTTGTATGTGGAAAGAAAATTTAAAACCCATGGTTGAATCCATTTTTTATATCAAAGTTCAAAATTACCCTATGCAAAAGTATTGGATTCATCAATTTAATATTTTGTTGTGTAGCCTCTGTTTTGTTTCACTGCTTCCAGTCACTTTCTATAGTTGGCCACAAGTTTTCCACATTGATCCACCATTACTTTACCCCATTCTTCCTTGTATAATTCCTCTAATTGCTTGATATTTTGTGGATTCCACTTATGAACTTTAACCTTCAAAGTATTCCACAAATTCTCAATTGGATTCAAGTCAGGAGACTGACTTGACCAATTGAGAGTACTGATACCATTATTTTCAAACAATTCCTTTGTAAGTTTTGCAGTATGTTTGAGAACATAGGCGTGGTGAAGCACAAAATTCCGACCATGTTGTAAAGAAGTTGCAGATTTCTGAAGGTTCTTCTCTAGAATCTCCCTGTACATGCTACCATTTATTCTACCATGGATAACTTGTAATTCACTAGTGCCCTTGGATAAAAAAAACATCCCCATATCATATGGAACCACCCCAAAACTTAACTGTGGGGATGGTATTGTGTTTGTTGAAGGCAGTCCATTTTTTTGCCAAACACTTGTCACTGTGTTCCTTCCGAATAGTTCAACTTTCGTTTCATCTGACCTAAATTACATTTCCCAAAACTGCATACCTTACTTTTCATAAGTTTTGACAAACTTTAATCGTCTTTGACATGTTTGGCTTTCAGTAAAGGCACTTTTCTTGGTGATCTTGAATGAAAGCCTGGACGATATAGAGCTCTGCTAATGGTATCCTTACTTACATTAATTCCAGCAGCCTCAAGATCAGTTTTAATTTCAGAACAAGTAATGAAGGGTTTTTTTGCACATTTCTGCTGATCCATCTTGAAGTACTCTCATTTATTTTTCTCTGTCTTCCATTTCTTGGAAGGTTTGCTGTATCGTCACCATACTTCTTATACTTTCTGACGATATTTCCTACTGTACTTAGTGCTAGATTCATTTCTTTGCTAATTTTTTTGGTAACCTTGTCCTCCTATTTGTGACGTTCAATGATTCTATCTCACATATCTCTGGATAATTCTTTAGTTCATATATATCTCTCCATTAGATCACTCAGGAACTTGGTCTTTCATTTGGACTGACTACACCAAATTTACTTGTGTGACAAATCACTTGCGAACTAATATCCAACAGTACTGCCCTGGGTCAAAAGAGTAGTTGATGGAAGACCTTATGTCTGACAACAGAACTCTGCACCATACCACACAACAAGAAGAACTTAGTCATAACTGTAAGACAATTTCTGTGACCACATCATCCCTTATATTTGGCTACTTAACTAGCCAGAGTGCTACCTACCACTCAATTATTATATGTGGGGCACAGTTGAGCAAGAGATAAATAAAACTCTTTGTAACAACAAGGATAAACTGATGGCAAGGATTATGGCAACATTCACCAACTTAAACAAGGAGACAGTCCAGAAGAGGTGCATGAGATTCTTAAGTCATCTGGAGGTGGTTGTTGAAGCTAATAGCGATTTTATTGGATATATATTTACTTTAATATTTCAAGATATTTTTGTGTAATTTTGGTAAATATATCTGTTAAAATGGGATGTCAGTATTTTTTTTTCATTTTTGTGTAATTTCAATGACAATTTATCTATCTGTATATTACTAAAAGAAAATGTATATGAAAAGTAGCATCAGAAAATATGTACATTAGTGAACAGAGATGGTATCAGATTTTGGCCAAAAAAAGTAAATGCACTTCAGGTAAGGAAAATCTTGTCTATTGTAGTTTTATCAAATTGCAATAACACTTTACTGCAGTACAATATTTTCTGGACAGATGGAATTACATTGGTAGCCCTTAGACAAGAAATTGAAAATGCATGTGTAGCAATCCCACTGGACACTAAGCAGTAGTTTGCTATACTAATAAATGTCTGGAAGCTAAAGGCCTTCATTTTAAGCATCTCTTGAGACTGTAGAGTCCAAAAGTAACTTGTATTAATCTTATGATATCTGAATAAATTTTGTAGTTCAATATCTATACAAGTTTTTCCTTTCCAGAAGTGTGCATACTTTTTTTACAGACTCTCTTTCTCCTCTCTCTCTCTCTCTCTCTATATATATATATATATATATATATAAAAGACAGATTAGAATGTATATATGTATATGAGGTGAATCAGAAAGTATGTATCTAGATGTGTGAATATATATATATATGAGGTAAATCAGAAATTATGTGTGTGTATACACACACACACACACACACACACACACACACACACACACACACACAAACCTACATACATATATATAAGGTGCTATCAGAAAGTTCACCAACTAGACCTAAAAGAAAAGTAGCAAAATGTGCAACACAACTCCAGTAAACAACAAAGCTGCAAATCAATTTGTTCATGAATTTTTCCCACATTTCTCTGGCATTTTTCTGGTGATTGGTTGCCCTAAACACTTGTCCTTTTGAACTAACACTTGCCTAGCCTTGGAACAGTACTCAGAAACTTTGGTTCAACCTAAAGAATGTTTTCCAAGAGCATGACAAATTATTCCTAGATTTAGTGACCTTCATGCAAAATCGAATGCAAACATTTTGATAAAATTTTTCAGCCATTGTTAAGATTGCAGAGCTGTTCCAACACAAAATCATAAACCCTTACATAATAACGAAACACAAGTAAATAACACAAAGCTTAGTGTTAGAATGACTCAGGAGGTTGGATACCAGTAAGTGATAGCTGTATGCACATTTCAAACAAATCACATACAGTGTGAAAACTTTCAGATACCACCTTGTACACTATGATAAAATACAGCTGCATTCAAAAATCATGTGCACATTTATACAGAAATGTAAAACATTTGTCAATACTTCAAGTACACATGGTTCAGTGAATAAAAGTGTTGATTAGATCCAGTGACTTGACCCAAAGATTTGTGAGTTCAATAACTGGCTACAGCAGTGGTAAACAAATAACTTAGACAATTGATATATAGGGAGTTAATTAAGATGTCCAGAAGTAGCATGGCTCGTGAATTAGGAACAATATAGCCCAGTGACTGGAATAAAGGGTTTGGTTCAAAATTTTAATCACCTGAAGAAGGCCAGAGCATACAATGGCCAAAACATTGTGAAATATGGCAATAAAGATGAGGACAACTATCTGAACAATATTAATAATAAAAAATTAAACATTTATGTACCCTATATGAATAACTTAATACAAATAAATGAACTCATTTGTAAATATTGAATGGTCTAATAGGTAAGACATCATATTCTGAGGGCTTTACTAATTGTACGATTCTGTGCTAATGTTATCTGGAATGACATGCACTCAAATAGTATTTGAATAAAGTTATTAGAAGGTTTAGAAAATTTTACAGGAAAGGATATAAAAACAAATCTTAGTTAAATTTATTTAGATATTATTTAATAAAAGTTTAATAACTTTTCTTCTCAATGACAGCAGCTGAATGGAGGCTTAATATTTGATTCTGCATGTAAAGAAATCTAAGTTTTACCCCAAAAAGATTTTGAAAGACTGTTTTGTTACTCATTAAGTATTTTAGTGAACAAAACAAATGAAAATGTACTAAATATAAATGTCAATCAGTCAGTCAAGTGCCATATGTGATAAACGCTTAAGCGATCTGACTGAAGGAAAATCTTCTACCCAGTCAGTCATATCTCAAAAGAGATATGACTGACTGGGTAGAAGGTTTTCTCCTAGTAGGTTTCCATTACTTTCTGCCAAGCAAAGCTATAGAACCCAATTTGCCTTGCTATTTAGCCTATAGCCAGAGGTAAGGAGATGGATTCATACCTTTCCCAAGGGTATTTTGTGCATAAGTGAATGCAATGAATTTGTAGTTAATTAGTGTATTCCTCCCACATTTTGGTAGATACTGGTAATTATACTACTCGCTCTATTGGTAGGTTTGAACTTGTAACTTAATATGAAACTCTATATTGGTGCACGTCACC
The DNA here is from genome assembly GCA_037127315.1 of Ascarosepion bandense. Lineage (NCBI taxonomy): Eukaryota > Metazoa > Mollusca > Cephalopoda > Sepiida > Sepiidae > Ascarosepion > Ascarosepion bandense. The sequence continues at coordinate 9,705,575 of JBBBDQ010000154.1, forward strand.
ATGGTCCCAAATACACTGCCAGTAATGTCCCAGACTCTTTTTATTGACCAAAAACATTGCCGACGCAGCAATCATTGCCGTTGGCCTCATTCTCAATCAGCATCCCCAGCTCGTGCCAATTAGCATAAAATAACAAAGGTTGAAGAATGTACTTTTCTTGGACCAAACTTGCGAGAAGAGAGGATGCATCTGACAAAATGATGAACTGTCTAGCATGGGTTTATGCACGTATCCATTACAGAACAGCAGCACAACAAGCAAAACATCTTGGACACTTTGACTCTGGTAAGTGTGAATATCTATCGTCTGGAATTCAACTGGAATTTGAACTCAGCTCTGATTTTGTTTTCTGAGCTGATATCCACTGCACCACAATGCACATGTACTAAATGATAAAACAGGATTTACTAAATAATAAACTGAGTGACAATAATTTACCAGAATGTAGAAAATTATTCTTTTTTAAGAAAATTTCATTAAACTTAGATAATGCCTAAAGGTTAAATCCACTTTGGCAGGAAGGGAGACAAGATACTGCCATTGCTTAGAAGACATCCATGAACCTGAGAGAGTCTAGTATATTCAGAAATTTGTTAGCCAAGGATAGTGATTTCTATCTTTGGCAGGACCGCCAAAGTCAACATAGTTAACACTAATTATTGTAATTATGAAGGATATTGAAGAAGCTTCCATCCTAATGGATTACATTTTTTTCTTTATTTTATTTTTGTGAGTGTGCCCTTGTATAGTTATGCTAGAGAATAATACCTTTTCTATTTACCTAAAGCAGGACATTTTCAACATAATGCTTTATTAACCCAGTTAAGTTTCTGGCAATAAATGTACGCATCGATGGTCCTTCCATGCCCCTTAAGCTCATAAAGTGCAATCTTCTTTTATGTGTCATGTCCCTTCAAAACATAGGTAATTATAGTCATAGTTGACATTTTGGACTCCTCTTTTTACTGATGATCATGCATTCAGTTTTCTTGCAGTTTATGTTTAATTCTTTCTTTTCACTTTCTTTTGTAAGAGGTTTTGTAGTTTCCTTTCCATATCTGCTATCAGCACAGTATCATCTGTGTGTAATATATTGTTCAGATTGTGGCTACCAATGACAAACCCTGGCAGGACCTAGTTCTCTCAAAATTGTCCCACTGTATAGATTGAATAACTCTGGTGAGAAGACACATTCTTGTTTTACACCCTTTCTATTTTTGTATATCCCTTAAACTACATTTTATATTCTACAGGACACAAAGCAAGGATTTCTGTGGATAGATAGAATCCTGGTTTTCATGTTGCCACTAGTTCTCATTTTATGATAACCATGGTCTCTTGTTTTCCAGTGACATGCAAAACTCATTTTCAATGGCTGGAATTCCTATTGCACATGAATTGAATATTGTATTCAGTTCTCAAGCAAAAAGCCAACAAGAGACTCAAATTTCCTCCTTGCAAGCTTTCACAATTGAACTCTGAAATGTACTATAATTGACACAATGTTGTATAAAAAAATGAAAAACTAATTTTAAACACAGTTTTTTACCACTCTACCTTTGTTCTGTTTTGCTTGGTTGACTCACCATTCATAGTGAGGAAGTATGCCATTATTTTCCAAACACCCAAATATTTCCTGCTCTTTGTTTTAAAAGTTTTACATTTTTACTTTCAATATTATAAAGAAAAATATTAAAGCTAATAGTGGCCAAGTAATCTTGTGTTATTTCTTTGACAATATCAGAAAAATATATCAACCATCACATAAATATTAAGCAATGTGTTAATTCTATGCCATATTTTAAAACAGGAAATTGCCTGATTGCAGAAACAAATTAGTATAAAAATGTGACAATAAATTTATATGCAAAAATTCACAAAAAGTAAATTTGCATATTCTTATGCTTGAAGCACTGCTGATAAAAAAAAGTTATGTTCCAGAATTGTATTTATCTTGTAGATGTGAATAAATGTAAATGTAGCTGAGTGAGATGAACACAGCCTCAAACAACTCAGAATATATCCATATATTCTGCCAATTCATCATTCTAATATTAATGATTTTATGCAAGTGGGTTTTTAACATTTTATCCCTACTGAATATGGAATTTTTTAAAGAAACATTTCTTAAATCAGAAATCACACACAAAAGCACATGAGGTGGTACAAAAAAGTTATTCACCTGTCCAGGACATCTTTCATCAAAATTCTAAATTCTGATCATTAAGCTTGATTTCAGGAATAACTTTTCACATCCTTATGTCTGCATATATATATATATATATATATATATATATATATATATAGAGAGAGAGAGAGAGAGAGAGAGAGAGGTAATAAATCTGAAGAAAATATTTGGTAAATAATCCCAATGGATCCTAGTAATATTTGCTCAAATATTAAAAATAATCCAACAGAGAGCTCAATGTAAATTTAATTTACAGAATAAATATTGATTTCACATATAAGTTCAAATGTTACATTTGGAGGATAGCCATTTTGACAGATTATCAAATCCTTCTCTTCAACTTCATGCAACAGATTCTATTATATGTAAAGAAGAAAGAAAAGGCCAACACTCAATAATATCAACTACGAACCTGCCCACAATGTGCTGACCATGTTTGGAAAATAAAAAAAGTTTATAACTCTATATCCATACATAAAATAATCCATATATTCAGTGAAAAGCAAAATAAAATTCATCCTTGATAATGGCTAAAAGTATAGCTGAAAGCACTTGGCGATATAAAATATTTGGACAATTTTTATCAGATCATATAAAACATTATATAAAATACTTAACCATAGTACCTTGTCAGTCATTTTTGTTGAATCTTGCATAAAAGAGCAATTACTTCTCAAATACACAATATATATATATATATATATATATATATATAGAGAGAGAGAGAGAGAGAGAGAGGAGGGAGAGAGATGTGAATTTGTGTGTGTTTTCTCCTTGCAATATATAACTTTGATGTGTACATTTATATATTTAGCTGTTCTTTGAAAATGTGAATAATATTTCCATATCATAAATTTTTCTGGGATAAATGCATATGGAGAATTTCTTTCATAAACTCAATTTTTATATAGGGAAATTATATGTTAATAAGTGTATCCAATATGAAACTGTATAAAGCATTTTGTAGCCTGGAAGCCAGCACACTGCCTCTGGATTTCTTTTCTTTTATTACTTGCTTCTCATAGTGTTAACTTCAACAAAATTAATATAGATAGATTTTTTTGTCTTTATTTGAAATAAAAGTCTGTTTTTAAAACTTTCTATCCCATAACTGTCAGTACAATGATTTATCAGGCAACTGAAACTTATCTATCTACAGACTTTGATTCAAACTTAATAAAAATGTAAAAGAAAAAATTTATTTGCACTTAAATGGTAAAAATTAATTTTCTATTTATACAGCCATACATACTGACATAAAATAAAATTGCAACACCATAAAAATTATACCAGTTTTGACCTAAATACAGTATATGCATGCTAGAGGGTAGTAAAAAATTCTGATAAAATTTTCAAAGTCTTCAGCGACCTTGTGACATAATCATACACATACTAAGTGCAGCACTGTACTTAGGCTTTAGACAGTAATATGTATTGGGATAAATTTCATCATGTTATGTGATTCAATTTTAGTTGGTATCGGGCTATAAAATATAACACGTCCTCTTTTTGTTCAATTAGAGCTATTTGATAGGCACCTTTTAGAGGCTGAATGGTCATTTTGAAAAATTACTTTCAATGTTGGAAGAAATGGATCAATAGTGCTTCAATGTTGGCAATAGTGGTTAAATGAACATTCCTCTAGCTATAAATCAGGTTCTGTATGGCTATATAGTACAGATACTTACCAAAACTGACATATTGGAAGGGAAAAAGTAGAGTCTACATAGCATCTATGGTAGAGATCAAAGCAAGTATAACCTGAAGAGAATCAATATGGATTGCTTGGAAATATTTACCGGCATTAAGACTATTGGCACATATATCTCTTAGCCAAATGTATACCAGAACATACTGCATATCTCAAGTGGTTTTTCAAGAGGATCACTTGAAGGATCAAATGGTATCCTGTACTATTTAGTAATAAGAGCAGGTTCTACCTTTATACAAGTGGTGGTCATTTGCATGTAAAATGTAAACCTGGGAAGAACTTCTTCCAGATTTGGAAGATATGATGAGATGATGCCTAAATTGTTCAATTAACTCACAATTCTATTGCATCGAATAATGCATTGCATGATGGCAGAGAAACTAGATGAAAAGAATAATTTACAAGTTAACAATAACTGACAAGTTAAAAATAATTTAAAAACTGTATTTGAATATTCCAACAGAATGAAGGACAAAATCAACTTTTTTAATTATCTGTCTATATTTCTGAGATCAGATATTATAACTATTTACACTATTTACATTGTTCAAACTATTGCTATATTCATGATGTTTTGACTGTTATATTCTCCAGCCTTCTTCAGGTGATATATGCTGGAATTTCAACCTGATCTCTTTATCTAGTCTATTAGGGTAGATTTTTTAGTTCCACATGCCATGCCTTTTCAGGATATCTCAGTTTTAGTTAATTCCCTTTAGTAAATCAATTCTCCAAGTTCTTTCTGTTGTGGCCAGGTATTGAACTCACAACTCTTTGGATCAAGTCACTGGATTATTTTAACTAATGATTTTATCCACTGGGCTATTTTTTAATTATAATTAGGATAACTGTTTGAACAGTTCTATGTAATTTCTGGTTTCTGTTTATTTCTGGCAGATTATCTAAATATTTACTTGGTCATCAGGTATGATATTACTAAAGTGAATGTCATTTTTTAATTGTTTGTTTAATAAATCTGACTGATTGTAGATTACATTACAAGTTGTTTATGATTAAAATATTTTCATGTATTCTTTTATTGCTTTTAAACATTCATTAGTACTATGGGGTGTTTGAACATCACTCAGAAATGTTTTTCCTTGATATTTAGCAAGTGGCAAGTCAAGTTGCTTTCTAAATAACTGTCAAGTAAGTTTCTGATTTTAGTCATAATATTTGTGTGAATTACAAGCAGTTTTACTTATCCACTGAAAATAAAATGAAACCCATTTTCACGTATTTAAAACTTTTTAAACTTACTAATTCATTTTTTAATATTGGCCTTTTAATTTCTCTAAATTAAAACTTTTCCTATAAAAACCAGAAAGAACACTTACAACAATCTCTAACAAGAAAATTAAAAACTAAATGATATAGGGATTTTCTAAGCACCACTTAGATGTGGCACAAGGCTGAAAATATGGAGTACCCAGTGAAGATCAAACTCCCTACTCAGTTGTAACAGGTTGCAGCATTACAAGATTGCTAACCATTACATCACATAGGGGTGCCCTAGAACTAAATGATATGTCTGCAATATTTTATATGGGGTGTTTGATGAAAACCCCAGAGTACTAATACTACAGCAATCCCCTGCCCATTTACAAACAAAGGATTAAAGATCATTCACCATCAGTCAGTCAATTAAGTGCCATACATGACAGAAACATGACTGACTGTAGTAGGTTGCCATTACTTTCTGCAGTAGACTGGTTGCCAGCCAAGGCTATAGAACTAAATCTCTCCTGTTATTTAAACCCTAACTGGAGAGAAGAGACAAGTTAATACCTTTCCCAAGGGTATTTGCATGTAAGTGAATGCAAGAAACTTAACTGGAATTCGAACTCAGCTCCCCGATTTCTTGTTCTGAGTTGATATCCACTGCATCACACCGCACCATAGTTTCTGAGAAAGCTGTTTATCAGAAATGAGCATGTTACAATTATGCCATTGCTCTTCTGTGGTAAATAAAACTTATATTTGCAGGCCATTTTTCAAACTTTGTTTCAATATGGAAATATTTAAGCATTAGATACTTATTAATGAGAATTAGAGAAAGACAAGGAAGTTTATTTTCAGTAAGAAAACAAAATTAACAACGTAAAATATAATCCTGTAGAGGAAATAGCAAATAATTAAGTATATTACTGCTACACTTCACTTGTTAACACATATCCAGTTCACTAATCTGTAATGATTACAAGAAAAGTTCAAAGTCCCCCTCTGCTTTGTCATTTTCAGAATGTTCTAAGTACTCGAGAGGATGTGGTATAATTGAAGGAAAGTAATTTTATGGCAAGAATTCACAAAGGTTAATTAAGATACAAACGAACTTGGAGCCCCATATTTTATTTGCTAATAATGAAAAGGCCAGGGTTGACAAATTATTCAATTTTAGTCTCAATTGGCAGGAAGGCGTAGGTGGGAATTTTTTTTTTTTTTACCACAAAGAGCCGAGTCATTGAATTTTTGCTTTCTCCTCAAGTTTCCCATTTGTCTGGTAATAGTTATTTTGAGTTGAATTATAAAATCTTTTGAGTAGCTAGAGTGCCAAATAATTTTAAAATTTAATGAAATGTTTAGAAAATTAATTTGATAAAAAACAAAATTAGATATTTAAACAGCAAATAAATAAAAAAGCAGAATTCACCTATATTTCCAAAAACTTTAGAAAATCCCAGAATATTTCAGAAACTTAAATATAAATTGACATTGAATATAAGATTATTATATTTTTTGAAACTCAGAGCTGAAAAATAAATAAAAGAAAGAAAATGAATAATGAAAGAATATGAGGAGACAATAAAATTATGAAAGGAAAAAATAACCACAACATCCTACACACATGAACATGCGCACACACACACACACACACACACACACACACACACACACACACAGAGGAAAAAATCAACTTAACACCAATAAAAAAAGCATTAATTTTTTAAACAATAAAAAAAATAAGGAAAGCTAGAAAACTGACAGACATTTGTTGATACCTAGTAGTTATTGTGGAACTCTGAAATTGTAGTGGTGAGCACTTAGGGGCCAAGATTTTACTGAGGAGGAGAGGAGCAAACTCAAGCAGCGTCTTACCACTATCATATCCATAACTTAAGAATGAGTCTGTTAAGTATAATTATATTACTTCACTAAATTAAATGGAATAAATTTTCATTCATAGTAGTGGAGTTCTAATCTATTCTTGCCTTCTTTTCCACTCTCAAGCTGTTGGAACATGAGAGAGGTTAATTTCAAAGCAAAATCAAAGGGTTAACAGCAATACAAGCAAAACAGTGTGATTTTTCTCCTCTGATTTTTGACAAAATGAAAAAGAAAATGCAGAGGGAAAAGTGCTGAAGATCAAATCTTTCAAAATCAGAGACTGATCAATTTCATAATTTTTTGAAGCTTATAAAAGTGAGAGGGCAGTCAAAATTCTGAGGGTTCTTGACTTCCTCTTTCCCCTCCACTCTGTAGAATCACTACTACTGTTGATAGTCTTGAAGAGTAGACTGACACAAAGGTTCATCAATGAAACTTAGGAATGGAGGTGATAAATATAACATCAATCAGCTAAGTAATAAATTTTATATTTGAATTAATCTTATATATATATATATATATATATATATATATATATTAGTCATCCACAAACAAGCCTGTTTTGCTGTATCACAGCTCATCAGTGTGGCTAAATGCATCTACTTGCTTCTGGCCAGGATCAAAACTTGACCGATTTGGTGTCAGTCGGAGTCGCTACTCCCTAAGCCATCGACGCATGGAATCAGAGAAGGGAAATTTTAATGTGTTGTATATAAGCAGTGTATACACACGCCAGTCACCGAAAGAACTCAATTCATTTCTGAAGAGTCACGCATATAGCAGAAGTGGAAACTCTTTTTAAAATTTTCTTCTCCAGAGAGCTCAATTGTAATGAGAGCATAGATAGATAGATAGATAGATAGATATAAATATATATGAAAGATAGAATATCTGAAAATATCTTTTAAAATATCATGCTAAAACATTTTTAGATATATACACATAAATGTAAATAATTTTAAATATATCCACAGAAAATTATTTTCTTTCAAAAATACTATCAACTGAAATGTTCTCTAAATCTATATGTGCATTCACAGAAAGCTAGTGCACTTTAATTTACTCAGAAATATACATGCACTGACACATACCATACATTGTAGTAACAACCAAGATGCATGCCCCACCATCAAATAATCTCTGAGAGGCATCCCATTAGTCAACAACTTGATGACCATTTTGTTGACATTCACTTTTAAAACTAGGGGGGGTTAACATCTTGCCCATCTCCTCAGGGGTCAGACAAATCTAACATCCTCAGGTTTCTTGTCAATGCTTGCCATTTATGCAATGTCCCAGCACATCATTTCCATCTCAAAGAGCATTTTCTATGTCTTAAGTCGATAAAGTGCAGCCAACATTTATCCTCTTATCTTATTGAGGCGTCTTACTTAAGGAAGAAGCAGAGAAACTAGTTTGAAAATGCAGTGTCGAAGAAAGTGATGGATTTCTTGGGAGATTACAATGGATTCTTTTAGGCTTGAAACACTTCTGTAGGATATTCCATAAATTCCAGCGGTACTGTGGAGATGCAGAACTGGATCAATTCTGTCTTATCTGCTCTACCAAAATCTTTAAACTAATCAGTCTTTCCAGGACTTAAATATTAGAACATTCTGGAAATTCCTTCTCTACATGGATGCTGTGTTTGTCCAGATCCTAACTCTCATAAATCAGATAAACATATGTGAAACACTCAAAGCTGTCACAAAATCCTTGCTGTTTATTTTCTGGTATCACCTGAAAAATTCCCATTCAGTCTAATTATGCATGATGACAGTTAATCAAGACATTGTTTTGTAATTAATTTTATTAGCCCATGATGCGTGCAAAAATATATTTTTATGTGAATCCAAGGGTAGCAAACTATATTTTTGTCTGTGAAAAAAATCAGGGTTTCAGTTTCATACCATCTTAAGGGAATAAAATCGCGTTCGTTTGGAATAATTTGTTAGGGTTTTGAAGATGATGCCAGGAGAATACAAAATTTGTAATTAAAATTTCATTATATTTCTTTTAAAATCAACTAATTACTTAAAAGCAAATTCTACTGCTCATAATAGAACACATACACACACACACACACACACACACACACACACACACACACACACACACACACAAATAAAACTAAAATGTAAACAAAATTTTTTGTGCTTCTTTTAACCTAACAGATGCAATTCAAAGAAAAATGAAGGTTGAAGGTCATAAATATTTATTTAATTTAGCTCTATATATATAAAAAAAAATAGGACCAAATAATAATTTTGCTTTAATAAACAGAAAAATTATATTTTTGTCAATTTTAGGTTTTGAATGAACCATTAACAAACAACACTTGTCACAATTTTTCTGCTTATTCTAAGGAGAATTCAGGGCCTGCTCACTCCTGCTAAAAAAAAAACATCCTTGATTGACTATATGTTCAGAGATGTAGTTGTATTCACCACACTTGGCCAGTTGCAGGTTGCTGAGATTATTCAACTCATAGTTGGAGGTTCTGAATTCAAAGTTGTCTTTCTCCTAGATTGGATACCATGCAAAGCTATAGGACCCAGTTAGACATGCTATTTACCCATAGCTAGAGGTAGAAGTGATGGATTCATACCGTTTCCCAAGTTATTTACATGTAAGTGAATATTGAAATAACAGGAATTTGAACTCAGCTCAATGATTCCTCAATCCAAGCTCCTATCCAGCATACTTATAAAGTGAATTAAAATACTCAGCTTCCTGTTGCAGTTCTTCACTCTTACAGCAGTGAACAAGTCTTGAAGTAGTTGCTGGAAGATATGAAAATCACAATTTAAGAACTGCTTGAACAGAAAGTGCAACACTGAGATCTGAGTATGTATTGGAATGGCCAAAAATGCACTCCAAAAGCTAAACACAGTGTTAAGTGACAGAAAAATTTTGATAGAAACAAATAAAAAGTATTGAACTATTATGTGATATCTGTCTGGACAATTTCCACAAAGATGAAGAAGAAACTTGAAACAACAGAAATGTGGTTTTATAGAAAGATACTGAAGATACCATAAACCATACACATGAGCAACGATGGGGTTTTAGAGAAAATGGAAAAAAAAGGAACTTATAAACATCAGGGAGAGGTACCTGGAATATCTAGGGCATGTTCTAAGGAAGGTGAGCTTTGAAAATCTGATACTCACAGGACAGATTGGGGGGAAAGAGAAACAGAGAAAAGAGGCATGATGATTGATGAGCTTGAGTAACTGAATGGGAGAAGAAAAATAAATATTGATTTCCTAAATAAAAAAATTATGAAAAACATTTTTTTTTAATTTTTAAAAAGTCTTTTGATTTTAAATCATTCAGCCTAATGTCTTCACCTTCAGTTTTCAAAATGATAGTGAAATTTAGCTAGAACTCTTAAAGATGTTAAAGATCTTCTCTTGCAGTTCTAATTTAAATACAAGTAAATTGTTATATTAATTTAAATCTGTGTCTTTAATACAAGTAATTTGTTTGAGTTGTAAAAACAGTTATTTAATGCCCTTTAAGAGAAATATGTTATTTTTTATTTTATTTTTAGAGAAATCTTCTTTTTCTTTTTCAGTCAATATTTCAATTTAAATTAATTTATAAATTATATAAACTGGAGATAATGCATACATCAGGTGCTTTAATTTTTAAAAAATAAGCAATTAGCGCTTATTCATTTGAATGACTATATTCTTCAAAACACGTGAAAAATCATCAGTACAGCCTATTCTCATTTACAAACACACACACACTCACACACACACACATATATATATATATATATATATATATATATATATAAATTAATGTATATTTAGGAAACTAACCTTTCTTTTAAACATGTTTTGCTGAAGATGACAGACAAGGAAAATTTAATTAATTTTCTATTTGTTTAAGTGTTGTTAATCTCTCTTCATGTTTGACTGTTTAAGATGTGTTTTTGTGTTGTTTTGAATACTAGTAGGAACATTAGAAAGACACTCAATTGATTTCCGACCACACAAAGTTCAGAATTAATATATATATATATATAAGTTTTATACATTAATTAAAATAAAGAGAAACTAAAACTGAGAAGGAATTTGCATTTGGATACAATCCTTCAAAACCAGAATATGCCATAAAGAAAAAGATATAAAGATCCATGAATGGAGTCCACAGATTAACAGGCCAAACAAGCTTAAGTGGTTTTGCCTTTGAAGAAAATCTTATCACTGAGATACGTTTGCACACATGCAACCATGCAAGAAAGATGAGAGGATTTTGGAACAGAATGGGAAGGACAGGTGCAAAGAATTCTGACAAGATTTAAACAAATGAAGCCTTAGGTTTATACACAAATTTATTTCATGAATGCCTTTTGGCAATGTCAGAGAGTTTCAAACTTATTCATATCTTAGAAAAAGAAATGTATATGATCTAAAGCAACTCTATATTGCTTATGACTAATATATATATATATATGTGTGTGTGTGTGTGTGTGTGTGTGTGTGTGTGTAGTGCGATGGATAAATTGTCATCTAAATTATGCAAAAATGAAAATAACACTAACATCTCATTTTAACAGACATATTTATAATAATTATACAAAAGTATCTTAAAATACTAAAGAGTAATTTTTTTCAATAAAATCACTATTCACTTCACCCACACCCCCCAGACAACTTTGCAACTCTTCTAGATGGTCTCCTTGTGTAAATTTGTGAGTGCTGCCATAATCTTTGCCTTCAGTTCAAATTTAGTGTTACAAAGGGTTTTGTTGGTCACTTGCTCAACTGTTCCCTGCATATAATAATCAAGGAGCTTACAGTCCGGGGAGTTAAGTGGTGAGCTGTAAGGAGTGATTGTTTGAGAATCATGACTGGGTTCTCCTACTTGTGTGGCATGGTGCAGAGTCCTGTTGCCAGACATGGGGTCTTCCAGCAGCCACCCACTTGATCCAGGGTAGCACTACCTTGCAAGACACTTGATGCAGGCCTCCAAGTTGAATCTGAAGCTCTTTAGCAATTAAAACACAATCATAATCACTATTAACTCTTTCTGAATTCTCTGCACTTTCTTCAGACTGACACTTAAACACTCTGAAATGTTCATATTAGAGCAGTAGTGTTTATATGCCAAGCAGTACTGCATGTCATTTTCAAATTCCTGGCAAAATGAATTGCACCACGATGCTCTTTATCTCACAAACGGTGCCCAACTGACCCTACTACAGTGAGCAGTAAACAAAATTAAAAACAAACAATGCACATAATTGAAAATATAAAATGGTGACAATTTACCCATTGCACGTCTGTGTGTGTGTGTGTATATATATATATTATATATATACACACACACATATATATATATAGCACAGAAGTATTTATTTATATGTAATTATTACTCTTCTTTCTCAAGCATACTATATAAAAATAGGAAAATCATACAGCATGCAAATGTCTTTTTTTTTTCACTCAGCTTCGGGCCAAAATTTTGCACACAAATCTACAACATGAATTGCTGTTAGTGATACAATATCAGTTCACTTCTAATTTAGAATATGGTACATTAATGCATAGATACACATGCAAGCACATTTATAGATATATAAACACTGATGCACACAATGATTTATCAAAGCAAAACTGAAATTCAATTCAATATATATACACACATACATGCACACACACACATACACTGATGAATACATAAAGATTAAAACAATTTGCATTCAAAATACCCTTTCAACCTCACATTATTCATGCATATATAGATATTTATCTATAAAGAAGTAAAATAACAGTAAAATTGTTATTTTAATGTGAGATTCGTACAGTGAAATATTCATTGAGAGTCAGGGAGAAAATCAAAAAACACTTATTTGCATTGATATTGCTCTTGGATATTTTATTAAGAATCATATCAACACATCCATATATATATACAGAAGCATATCTGCAGAAATCTACATACAAATGTTTCTAATATGTTAAAGATTTGTTTTATGTTCACACATTTTCTTATGGAAGATAAAAGTCAATACTTTCATTTGAAAAGGTGATAAAGAATTAAAATGGAATTATGGCCAGTGTTTTAACAACACTGACAGTAAGATTAGCATCCTAAGATCAGGCAGAGTGCCACAAAATAAAAGAGAGGTGTTAAATCTTCCCATATTGATTCCTGCATCATGATTGGTTTGTTTTTTGTTTGATTGTTTGTAGTTGTCCAACAAAAGATCCTATTTAATCCTTTTTCTCAATAACCTTAAAGACGTTTTTGTAACTTTTTGCTAAAAGATACCTTTGATCTACATTATATCTCAGATGTTAAGTTTTAAAGATTCCTGATTCTATACTGTTTTTATCAGGTTGTCTCATAAAATATATAGTTTTTAGGTCTATTATCCGAACTGTAAATATATTTATTTGGATTTTACATATATAATTTTATTATTTTTCTTTGTACTTATTTTCTGAAATAATACTTCATTTTTTCTTTTTAGCTTCTAAGAAACATAATAATTTTAGAATCTAATGTTTCAAAAGAAATATAAATAGAAAAATTGGAAAATTAATGGCAGCAATGATTTTAGACAAATAGCATCGTTATATATAGATTGAGGCCAAGAAGGAAAATTTAGTTTTCTATTTAGTTCCCAGTTCAAACAAGAATAGAAGGTCTACTTCAGTCCTTAGGCCTGCTTATAGCTTTGTGGATGAAGATGACTATTACCACTGCTAATATCATGCTCCTACCACCTTTCTTATAACAGCTCAAAGTGTATAAAAATAGAACTACTTAAATATTAAGGATAAACTATTGATCTGTGTATTAGGTATGTTGCAAGATTCAACATCAAGAATATGGATTGAGGTACAAGATCACTTGAGAGAGAGGTAATTTTCTAAGCATAGATAACATATGGCACAAGGCCCAAAGTATGAGGCACCCAGTGAGAATTGAACTTACTGCTCAACTGTAATGATGCTATCGAGAAGACCTTGTTAATCATGACATCACATCAAGGTGCCCATCACTTGAGAGAGAGTTAAAATTCATACAATCTTTTATTACTTCAAGAGTTATTACAGAAGATATATATTTTTGAAATAAACACTATTTTTATTCTTTTTTATAATCATTTCACCCCAAGCAAGGCAGTTTTACTACCACTGGTGCACAGGGGATTACATAAGAGGAGAGTGATGAGAAAGAGGAACAAGTCATAGTGGGTGTCAGAGAATGGGTAAGAGAAAGATAAGAACACTGGTGTGAAGAGAGCTGCATGAGAGTAGAGTAGACAGGGAAAAGAACATGAGGGTAAGGATGCAAGTCAAAGAGATAGGAGATGACAATTGAACTTACATTCAAATTCTTAGAGATAGTAGCTGTCAGGGAAACAAGTATACAGAAGGGAATTCCACAGTTGAGAAGTGCGAGTAAAGAAGCTGAGAGAGTAGAAGTTTTGGTTACATTTGATTGGTTTCACTGTAAAAAGGAGGGACCTAGTTGCTAGTCTAGTAGCTCGAGTAAATTCATACAGAGGGGGTGCAGGGAGCTAAGCTCATTGGAGCAGAAGCCATGAAAGTATTTGTAGAAGAGACAGAGGGAAGCCACATTACAATGGTGAGAAAGTGTCTGCAGCTGAACTACCAAATCAAAATTGAACACATTTCAGATTTTTTATTGGATTTTGTCAAGAACCCCAAGATAAATAGCAGGGGCATTCAGCCAGATGTGACAGCAGTATTCAATACATGGGCAGATGGTAGATTTATATATATGCAGTACAGATTCAGGCAGGAAAAACTTTCCTGGCCCTACACAGTAAACCAGCCATCCTAGCAGCAGATTTAGCTATGGATTCGATGCAGTCATTCCACTTTGGGTCTGCTGAGAAAGTTAGGCCAAGGAGGCTCAGTGTTTTGCTTTCAGGAAGACTAACCAGATCCATGCTAATGGTGGGTATGAGTGATTGTCTGTGGTGATTAACAGATAGCAGTATTGTTTTGGAAGCATTAAAATTCACAAGCCATTTCTTATCCCAGTCTACCACAGATTGGAGGTACTTTTCAAGCTCAGCAGTGAGGTTCACTTTGTCAGCCTCAGCAGATTTCTGATTGAGGTGGGAGAAAATGGTGGTGTTGTCAGTGTAAATGCCTACTTGGTATCTGATTACATCAGGGAGATTGTTGATGAAGATCATCAGGGAGATTGTTGATGAAGATCATCAGGGAGATTGTTGAAGTGTGCATTACATCTATTAGCCTGTGTATTCCAGAAATCTTAATAAAGAAAATGTGCTCTCAGACAAGGATAGAACCTGTATCCGCCTTTGTAAGAGAAATCAATGTTTGATCCAGCATGATTTACTACTTGGCTACAGAATGCAGCACAATTTAGTAAAGATCTTTTTTCTGCTTTTTAAAGAAAGTACTCTTCCTTATTCAGATATTTTTCTTCAAAAGCCCAATATCTGCCTAGTTTTATATTTGAAATGTAAACAAAGCAACTTTTTAAGAATTAATGGATTTATTTTTAATCTGTCATTTTTATTACTTTCAATGTTATTGTAGTAGATACTTATATTTGGGGGCATCTATTTCAAATACAAATACTTACTATAATTACTTTTGAAATAATAAAATATTAGATTAAAAATAGATCTATTAATTCTTTAGAAATTGCAAGACCAGTGATGTTGATTGTGCAATTAGCCATTTCTATATAAGAAACAATTGGCATTCATTGAAAACAGTCAGTTGAAATTTATAAAGCAATTATCTTAAAACTGTTTTTTTAAGAAAATAGGCTTCTCAAATTCACTGTTATCACTCTTTCAAGTACTAATGAGTTACCTTCTTAATCTTTTGTTTAAGGTAGCGTGGAATGTTAACATCTTGATTATATCATTATTTTCTCTTCTAGTTTCATGTGCTACCCAGCTTAGTTGTTGTTGCTGTTGGAAATCTTGAAGTGATGTGGTTTTAGTTATTTAGTAATATTCTTTGTGGTTCTGTAGTGTCAGTCTATAAGATCTGATGAAGGATTGTATTCCTAGAGGATTCATTGCTTGAAGCCAATTTTTAATGACTGACCTAAGAAAATGGTTATATATAGGTGATAATTTAGACACTTCTGACCAAGTTGGATATCATGCATGACATCCATATAAGAGTCTAGATCTGACAAGGGCATCTGAAAACATAACTCATGTTCTTAATTCTTGTGGCCTGTCAGAGCCAGGAAGAGAGACACGGAAAATAAAAAGGTAGATTTAACCAGTGTATTAGAACAACAGAACATATATACAAATAAGAGTGTTAGTAGTCAGCAGATAGAAGTGTCCGTCCGAACTGTCAAAGTTACACTGCATCTTGACTGCCTCATGACTGCCTTCCTGGAAGTCATGCAGGTTAGTATTTATTGATGGAGGAAGAGTCCGTTCTTGTAAATAGAGCACTATAATATTATGCTAATATTTTGGTATTGTAAAATCTTGTTTTGGACAAAACTATCCCATGTGGAGCCTATTCTATGTTCAATTTTCTTATCTCTTATGCTAAATTTGTTATAACAATCAAACGTTAGCACTTATCAATTGAAACATTATATTATTGTAGATATATGTGTTTGAGTAGGCAGTCAGTCAAGTGCCACACATGACACACTTGGGCGATCATGTCTCTTACAAGACATGACTGACTGGGCAGAAGATTTTCACACAGTAAGTTGCCATTACTTTTTATGGTAGACTGGTTGCTGACCAAGGTTACAGAACCCAATCTGTCCATCTATTTAACCCATAGCTGCAGGGAGAAGTGATAGATTAATACCATTATTAAGAGTATTTGCACAAAAATTAATGCAACAAATTCAACTGGAATTTGAACTTGGTTTTTCAATTTCTCATTCTGAGCCAATATCCACTGTACCACAGCACACATCCTGTTTGAGTAGACACCCCAATTTTAAAAGTGTGAATTACATCTACCAGCCTGTGCAACTGAGAATCTTAATAAAGAAAATTTCCAATCTGGTAGTGTTCGAACATGCATCTCTCTTTTGTAGGGGAAACTACTGTCTAATTTAGCATACCTCTGATAGCTTCACAGTCCCACAAAATTCAATTAGCCTTTTAAAGAATGCACATCTTCTGATACAGATCTTCTTAAAAGCCCTTATAAATTCAAGTGGTCAAAGGCATGTCAGATTAAACAAGGGTTTCTTCTACAAAAAGATTATAAGTTCAAACCCTATGGAAGAGTATATTTTCTTTAAGATTCTCAAAGGATGATAGATGTAATTGATACTGTTTAAAAAAAAAATGGGGACTATACTCAAACCCAGTATCCACTAGAATATATAAATTCCAATAGCTGAGTTTTTATCATGGATTCAGAGTATATGCTATCACTGCTTCCATTCCAATTCCAGATCATAGTTTCTGTTATGAAAAGGTATATCATAAATCCTTCATCTTGGAACACTTGTACAAGTGATGCCAACCATTAAAAACTGTAACAGTGTAACTATGTTAGTATTTAGGATGAGAAGCAAACTCAAAAATTCTGTTTATTGAAATCTAATAACTCAGAGTAGAGGTAATATGTTCTAATTAAAAACTATGTTCTTCCAATTAAACATAAAGCAAAACAAGTCATTGTATCAAATACAGCATATCTTTAACCTTTATGGAGTAAAAAACAATCCCATTAGAAAAATTTGACGGAACCACCCAAGAAGTACAACACTGAAAACATAACAGCTGTTGATGTAATATAACAAGTCATGGATATATTAGAGACATAAATTTTGTCAGTGACATAATCAGTGTCAAAGATACACAATTACTATAATTTTGTTAAAACATTCATTTTGTAAGTGCTTTGAAACAATATAAAAATGTACTCAACAATGATGTATAAAAATCTATAGGCATAATTCATGTAATTAAGTCTATAACATTTACAGAGCTGAGAAGTTATTATATATATATATATATATATATATATATATATATATATATATTGTTAAATATAACAGATAATAAATGTCTATGTTTAATCATGAGTCATTCTAAACATTGTAGTTTGGCTTTAATTTCTGGTAGAAATAAAGACAAAAATTGTCCAACATTTAAATATTTTTTATTACACTGGTTCTAAGCTTTCAGCTCACATGAGTCATCTTCAGAGTGGTTGCAGGGATGTTAACATAAAGACATTCACCATCAAAGATGATATTTTTTTTGTGTTCACTTAAAACATTGCTATGTGACAATAATAGTCACCAAATAGCAGATGCAGGTTGTAAATTAGTGATGCAGTTTTATGACATCACACCATGTGAAAGACTGAACATATGTCTGAATGCAATGTAATGTGCTGTGACTAGAGTGAAATATGATTTTATTGAGTGTGTGTTGCTTTGTGTTGCTTTGATTTAATGTAGATGGCCTCCAATATCTGAGGTTCTTTTTACTGTGTGTATGTTTGAGTATTATTTCGTTATAACCTACACTTAATAAAATCACATTTCAATCTAGTCATGACACATTACATTGCATTTAGACATATATTTCTGTTGTTAACATTTTGGTCTCTCACGTGGTGTGATGTCATAGAACTGCATTACTAATTCACAACCTGCGTCTGCTATTCAGTGACTATATTGTCACATAGCAATGCTTTATGTCAACATAAAAAATATCATCTTTGATGGTGGATGTCTTTATGTTAACATCATTGCAACAACTCTGAAGATGGCTCATGTGAGCTGAAAGCTTAGAACAAATGTAATAAAATATTCAAATGTTGGACAATATTTATCTTTATTTCTACCAGAAATTAAAGCCAAAATACAATGTTTAGAACGACATGATTAAACATAATAGACATTCATTGTCTGTAATATTTAAAAGTATATGTTTAGATAATTATCTGCTGCCTCAATACACTACACACACACATATATATATATATATATATATATATATATATATATATATATATATACTATTTACATTATTCAAACTGTTGTCCTTCTCTTTATTGTCATATAATGTTTCAGACATTCATGTGATATATGTTAGAATTCTTAATAAAGAACAATCTAACTTGAGGAACAAAATAAAAGGTTCTGTTCAAAATTGCAGTGTACAATGGATGAAATGTTGTGAACATAACAATAAATATGACGACAACAGTCTAAACAATATAAATGGTGTAAATAAGTACATTACATCATCTCATATATATTGAAGAGTTATAGGTCAGATTTAAATTAAAATAGACAAGTAAACAATTTTATCAGAAAATGCTCAATATACGTTTGAAGGAAGATTAAGATTCAACATGTAGAGCATTTAGATATTTAGGTAGGGAAGATCAGCTAGCACCAAACTAGCCAACTATGTATGGAAATTAAAAGAATAGTGGAAACCTCCATGTAACATGAAAAATATTTTTAAAAAAGCCAAAACCTATCAATGTTGTTGATATCTGCTGATTGTGCCAAGAAAAAAAGTTGGCTATAGTATTATTTCCAGAATGACAAAAGCTGCTAACTGAAAGGTCCAAAATAATGTCCGAATGTAGACACAATATAAAATATTTTCAAGGCTCATATAAACTCAAATGAAAGGATTCCCAATAACAAACTACTCTCTTACTTTGAACTTCCTGTCATGAACTTATAAAAGCATTAACCATTAAACCATCAGTCAAAACAAATTGCCTGATGATCCGAAAAGGTTGCCACCATAGTAGTGTAACCAACTGATCTTCCTTATAAAATGGGGAAATATATATGAAAAAGTGGAAAAAATTTTCATGTAATGTGTTTTCTTGTTTAGGACTAAGTTTGTTTACGAGAACGAGAGACACTAGAAATTTTAAATTTAAATTTTTTCTTATATGTGTTTTGGAATATCTAATCTAGCTGATTTCATTTAGATTCTTTTTGTTTTTTGTTTCCATCACTTTTGTTATCAAATATTCCACTCAGTGATAAAAGAAATTCAGCCAAAAATGGTGAAGCATTGTAAGAACATGGATGCAAATTTATTGTGGATGATAAAGCTCTTTCTAAACATTTTCTTCTTCATTAATAGTTTTCTCTTTTAATTAGAGTAGCATTTTTTTATATTAAAATGATATTGAACACAATTTTGATATAAAAAAACAATTCTAATTAAAAGTGAAAACAATAGCAAAAGTAAAAGAAGCAAAAATGAAAAGAATCTTAGTGAAATCAGCTAGATTATATAACCCAAAACACATTAGAAAAAATTATTTTTGAATTTAACATTTCCAGTATCTCTCATTCATGCACATGTGTAGTCACATCAATGTAAGTAAAGTTAGTCTGACAAAGTTCTAAATAACAAAACTCATTACACAAAAACTTTCCTTTTTATCATATATTTGCCCCCCAAATTGTTCTTCATTTATAAATATATCGCTCAGTCAGTAAATGAATTAGAGCACTCTGGCTGTTGGGCATGTATAATGATAATATACACGCTAAAAAGTCTGCCTTCTTCTACCAAACACCCATAGACAGAGGTAGAATCGCCGACTGACACCAATTCGGTCGGGTTTCAATCCTGGGTTAAAAGCAATCGGAGTCTAACCATACTGATGAGCCGTGATACAGTGAAACAGATCTGTCTGTGGATGACTATATATATATAGGTATATATATATATATTACTATTTTTTAATATATCAAGAGGAAAATTTAAATAGACAAAAATTACATGGAGAAAAAAATTAAAATTAGAATTTTGAATTAAAATAAAAATAATAATTGCAATTGTCAAAAAAAATATGACCTGCCATTTGAATGGCTAGTGTATGTCCAAAAGTATTGTTTATAGAGCTTGCATCCATTCAAATGATGATGATGTTAAACTCTATTTTGAAGAATCTGCTAACAAATGGAAATTTAGATTTCACAACTACATGTTGTCTTTAAACAGTAAATGTAGCAAAAGCAACGTTTTATGCATATATTATTGGAAATTAAAAAACAACATCCCAATTATTACCTGGAATATCATCACTAAAACCAAATCCTTACAATAGAAAAAGAGACAGATTTAACTTATGCCTTTTAGAAAAAAAACTTATCATCTTAAACCATATAAATAACCCTAATCTACTAAAGAAAAGAAGAGATTTAATGATCACATGTTTCCATAGAAAAAATCCTTAAATTCTTAGACCCTGATTGATACAGATTCCCCTATTTGTTTGCTTCTTTTTTTCTCACTTCCTTACTTCCCCCTTCCTTTTTTTCTTTTCCTCACAAATATCATTAATTATGAATTACGCCCTTTTGATCCACCTCTCTGAATTTTAATAATTTTTTTAATTTAAAATTTTAATTCTTTTTATCTTCACACAACTTTTGTCTATTTAAATTTTGCTCCTGATATATTAAAAAATAGTACCCTAACATTATAAGATTTAACTCCCATGAACATCAAGTGAACTCAAATTCAGATAACTTAAATTGTCATTTCATAATATGCACCTGATGATTGCATAACGCATGAAACTCTGAGTTGTGTCATCGATGCAGGGTAATATGTGTATATAATAGCTCTGTTTACACTACATTGAGCACTGTTTTATTAACACATGGGTGATATTTTTATACATGTGTGTATCCCCATATGTATATTTATAATTCATATAACTTGATCTAGCTTAGAGGTAGAATCACTGACTGATGTCAATTTGATTGAGTTTCATTCCTGACTAGAAGCAATCAGATGGTTAACCATAATGATGAGCTGTGATACAGCAAAACAAGACTGTCTACAGATGACTATTTATGCTCTCACATACCAATTGAGCACTATAGAGAAATGGCAGACTTTAAAAACAGTAGCTACCCATGCATTTATGCATCATTCATTCAGTAATGAATTTGAACATTCTGACTATTGGCATGTGTTCACATTATGTATATAACATGCTGAAATCCACTTTCCTCCACTAAGCGCCTATAGCTTAGAAGTAAAATTGCTGACTAATGTCAATTTGGTTGGGTTTCAATCTTGGCTAGAAGCTATCAGATGTCTAACTGTACTGATGAGCTGTGATACAGCAAAACAGGACTGTCTGTGGATTACTAGCTTTTTATGCATATATATATATATATAGAGAGAGAGAGAGAGAGGGGGGGAGAGGCAAGGGAGAGAGAGTGAGTCAGTCAGACAGAGACAAAGAAACAGGGAGAGGAATAAATGAATGACAATATAGAAAAAATTCCTATGATGTGTTTCTTCTTTCACAACCTCTAATCTGTGTTTTATACTACAACTATGCTGAGCAGAGCTTAGTTACAATTTCTAGAAGAGAGTACATGACCTGACATGATTGGTAGTTGAACAATACCTGTGTACTTAATCATGACAATCTGTAACTTCATGCTAACACAACCATCATCAGCTTCCAAAACCTCTTGACTACCCACTTTCAATCACAAGGCATGGATCAACCTATAATATGATGATTTGCAGGCACTTCCTAATGTTACTGTATGCTAGAAATCATTTCTTTATGCCATTATAACCAAGGATTCAACTCCTTGACAAATCAGTCATGTTGAAATTCAAACCCATGCCTCATAGTGGAAACAGTAACATTCTAATCACTAGGCCACACCTGTGTATTTTAAAATATACACATGTAAATACTTGTGTATGAAATGATCCAAACTTACCTTTTAAAAAATATGCAAAATTGAAATTTCTTACAGAAAAAAATTAGGTCAACACGTAGTTAGTTTTTCTTTATATCTTGTAGGCAATCAATTATTGTATGTCAAAATAGGCAAGAAGAGCAATTCACTCTTTTCATAAAAAATTGGAAACATAGTTTAATCTTAATTTTTTTAAAAAGAACTTTTTAAAAGATAGGTTGCTATATATTTTTAACTAAATCAAGAATATAAAAAAGTTATATCAAAATTACAATTTATATAATTCTCTCAATCTTCAGTATTATTATGCCTACTGCCAAATGAATAAATAAATAATAATGAAGTTGCCTCAGGTATGAGAATTAAGGTTTCCATCATTTCTGTCAGGTTATATTTAAATATCTTGAGTATTCATTCATAAAAAATTGATTCATTCACGATAGAAAAATGAGAAGATAACAAGAAATGCGAATATTATCCAGCACATTGGAAATGGAGCAAGAATAATAGCTGACATTCCTTCTATCCAATTTTACCAAATGCCACTTCCTTTTAGTATCAAATTAGTCTCCCTAATTCTATTTACAAAATACCTACAGAGAAAGGCTGGGGGTTAGTGGGGTGAGATATAAAACTGATAGAAAGATTTTTCTCATTCCTGTCATTTTGAAATCCTGTTTTTCCCTGGCTTTATCTCAATTAATAATGATTTGGGGTTCTTTTTTTTATCAGAGATTATTCTTTCTTACACCAACATTCATTTTCATTCTTTGCACGCACATTCAAAATTATTTTATGCATACATGCACGCAAATTTGTGACAATATTTACTTTTTAAAATACATGTATCTGAATATACAATAAACTATATATATATGCGCACATCATATATCTATAGAGAGAAAGACAACACATATATATATATATATATATATATATAATATACATATTATATATACATACATATATAAACATCATATATATATATGTATATATACATACACATATATACACACTTATGTATCTGTATATATATATATATATAATTGTATACACAGATATTCATATACACACATAAACACACACACACACATACACCCACACACACACACACACATATATATATATATATATATATATATATATATATATATATATATAAAGACAGAAGGAAAACTTATCTTAGTCAATGCATTCCATCCTTTTAGGTACTTTATCAAGGCAAATACAAAGATTTTATTTTGTAACAAGTATTTATATACAAGAGCAAAAATTTTATTGATTTTTTAAAGTTTTAAAAATTAAGAACATTCATAAATATTAATAAAGTTAGCCAAAATATCAGGCAAGCTATGGAGGCTACAAAGTGACACAATTCAATTTCTAGTAAACAAAAGTGAATAGGTGATACTATTGACATTTTTAAACACACACACACACACATATATATATATTATATATATATATATATATTAAATCTCTTTACATGAGAATAGTCTATTAAAACAAATAAAGTTGTTAGTTGTCTCTTTTGTCAACCCTGTGTTGTAGACTGAATTTGTGTTGGAAGTGAAATTTCCATCATACAAAGTGCATGAGATAAGGATCAGGGAGGGTAGAAGGTTTTTGTCTTAAAGGGAAGAAGAGATAACAAAATATTTAAATATTAAGCTTAAGACATTAATTTGGGGTTTTCAGCATTAGAAAAATTAGAGAGGAGTGAAAGAGTAGAAATATAGTAGCTGAGTTAAAGCTATATGATGGAAATTTAAATTTGTTTTTATGCCAACATTTAAACACTAATTCATTCCTCTTATTCAATAGTTGGCTTTGATTATCATATTTTATTATTCTAATTTTTTCTCCTAAACACAAGTTACACCTATCTCTAAGACTATAAGAACTACGTGAAGAACCTATTACTATATATATATATATATATATATATTTTATAATAGCAAGGAATAATTGGATTTTCGATGACATACTAAAAACTAAGACAAAAAAACAACCGGTTTCACCCAGACCTTAACAATTTTTTAATTTCTGGGATTTTCTAAATCGTGATTAAAAGATGAAATGAGAATTGAGGGGAAAAAAAATTCAATGAAAACTAAAGCCCAATAACACTCAAACCCAAAAGGCATTCTCTCTGCTTACAGAGAAAAGGCCTTCAGGATCTGATGTATATGGACTCTAGCACCTTTAGATGAAAGAGTGAGTGGGACCTTGATAAAATTGTAAAGTTCCCACCACTCAATCCAACCACACAATTCCTGCTATTTATTACATGCTGTCCTATTGACGACCCGGAAGTATTCACAAGTTGGCTACTACTAGCGGCTGAGTCCAAAATTCTGGGAGGTAAATGCTGTTTAACTCTTTGATCCAAACACTGGGATGTTCTACCTATGTAGTTGCATCCGCAACTACACTGAAATTTGTAAATAACAAAACTATTATAAAGTGGAGGTAAAACATCCTTACAAATGAAGGAAAGAATTTGCCGTGTAAAAAAATATTACATGAACATTGGCAGAAAAATAACACTTGCCAACAGACTGAGAAATTTGCCTAGCTAAAACCTCACCATCTGTTCCAATGTAAGGTAGTCGTAAATAAATTGGACATTTTTTAACTACTTCTGACCTTATAAAAATTATCGATGACATGAGACATAACGGAATCCAAAATGTCCAAAGGATATCCATTTTTGGAAAGTACCATCTTAACGAAGTCCATTTCACTGTGTAGAAAGGAACTGTAGCTCTAGTTTTCCTTGAATTTTTTTTTTTCCCCCCTCAATTCTCATTTCATCTTTTAATCACAGGGCTTACAGCCATATCCCGTTAAAAACACAGGTTCTCGCTCAATCACCGAAATTAAGCAATGTTGAGCCTGGTCAGTACTTAGATGGGTGACTACTTGGGAATACCAGGTGCTGTAAGCGTTTAGTGACAGATGTGCGTTATGGTGCAGTGGATATCGGCTCAGAAAGAGAAATCAGTGAGCCGAGTTCGAATTCCAGTTGAATACCCTGCATTCACTTAAGCACTGGTACCCTTGGGAAAGGTATTAATCCGTCCCTTCCCTTCAGTTATAGGTTAAATAACAGGGTAGGTCTTGGGGACCCTGCCCTTAAAAACAAATCCCAATGAATCTTGATACTCGAAAAGAAAAAAGTATTACTAGACACAAAACTTATATAAAAACAACAATAAATTGTTGAAAGAAAAAGATATTACCAGCAATAAATAAATAAAATTTAGTTGGCAATAAATGACCAACCGAGGTTGATATGCCATAAAAAAAAAAACAACCAACCAAAAAATTTTAATCACAATTTAGAAAATCTCAGAAATTAAAAGCTTGATAAGGTCTGGGTGAAACCAGTTGTTTTTTTTTGTCTTAGCTTTTAGTATGTCATCAAAAATCCAATTATTCTTTGCTATTATAAAAGTTTGATCTGTGAAGAATCTTTTCAAATATATGTATTTACATAACATACAAGTACATCTATAAGTATGCAGCCTAATGATGAACAAAAATATTTTACACAGCAAATATATATTTTTCAATGTAATTCAGTAGTAAATAGAAATCACCTCAAACAAAAATTATGTGAAAATTAAATATCAAAATTCAGCTAATGTGTCATGCTATAGATGTATACTAATTCACCTTTGTGTGTGTGTGTGTGTGTGTATATATATATATATATATATATACAGACACACATTTGTATATATATGTATATGTGTGTGTATGCGTGTATATATATGTGTGTGTATGTATATATATACATACACACACACACACAAACACGCATTTATATATATATATATATATATGTTGTGCGTGTGTGTAATTATTACTACACTCTCATGTATATATAAAAGAGTGCTCAAATGTTCTTATGAAAATGGCACACTTTTGAGTTATGCAAATTCTGTTTAAAATAAATTTTAAATATGCATTTAGATATAAATAGATATAGACAGATAGAAAAAAGAAAGACAAATAATAGAGACAGATAGACAAAAAGAAAGCAACAAAGTTTAACTTTTGAACCTGCAAAAAAAATGGTGTGTTAAAAGGATAGTTTTTCTCTTGACACCACTATTAATATTACTGAATACTCCCGTGACACTATCTGTCATGTTTATTGTTTTACAAAGTTATGCTTAGAATTTTAATAACAAAAATGTTGCATATTATTTAATTGTTAGAGTGTTTATTTACAAAATTAATTTTATTTTTACAAGTTTATAAAAATATGTGAAACAACCTACAATGCAATATTTATCTTTTATAAAGAAATAAATATAAAAATTATTTTTCTAGTTCACGAATTTATAAAAGTTTCCAAAATCATAACAGAATGTCAATCAACTGTAAAGAGGAAAGATCAAAGTATATTTTAATTATTTTTAAAAAGTTTTAATCCTTTCTAACATGTTTGAAATTTTGGTAAAAATATTGTTTTGATTTTCATCAGTGGGTAACCAAATCATTACCAGAGTTTACTATAGATAATGTAATATTACATTACTTTTTTTTTTCAGTGAAAAACACATAAATCATACAAAAATCAAATAACTAGGGATTTTGATGAAACTTCCAGGACTTATTCACAAATGAATGAAATTATTTTTTAAATTATTATTTTTAGAAAATCTTTGTAAGAATATTTTTTGCATTTGTTATCTCCTTCTACATAAATTTCTGGAATTTTAAGAAATTAAATTTTGTAGTGAAAATTTGTTTCATTTGTTAAACACAAGAATCCTTGGAGAAAGTGAATCATCTATTATTTTTTTCAAACATTGGGTCTTTTTTTTAAATCTGCTCTCAATAGTAAAATCAAAATTGCAATAAAACTATGGCATTATTTAATTAGAGAAGCTTTTAATTGCTTTTATAAACAATATATATTAAGGACATTATTGACTGAAGAAAAAAAAACTTTGATGAATAATGAAAATTTAAAAGAGTTATTTAAGTTTTTTTTTTTTAATTATAATAATTTATAAAAATTGTGAAATTCTTTAAAATAATTCTACAAAGTCTTGTGGTGGTTAGGTTATTAAGTTATTAAGTGAAGACCATATTTACTAATTGAAAATGAAAAATGTAATACAAATCATCAAGCCATCATATATTTTAAATAATTTTTAATTTTTGTTATCTGAGATTGGTATGGTATGGTATTTTTTGCATCTGAAGTTGGTATGGTATTTTCTGTGTTACATTAAAAGAATGTGTTTCACGGTTTCTTCCCCTTACAGGAAAAATATGGATGTCAATTCTGGTCAACCATACTTAGCTTATTTCAACATCTTACAACATCACATATCAATCACTTACAGAAAATGTCAGAAAGATCAATGCTCTATGATTAGAAAATAGTTTTATTCTAAATTCCATGCTATAAATAAGTAATACTTGTGTAAATCAGATTAATTTAACTTCAAATTTGCTAATTTTCCAAAAATAATGTGTCATGGATGTATACTTTATTTTTGCAAGTTCTTTAAAACCAAGTTTAACTTTTGTTTACAAAAGTGTCAATTTTAGATTCCAATCAATATAATTTTTGTTTGAAATACACCAGAGTATTTTGTTTATGCAAAATAGATTTAATCATTTAACTTTCAAATAAAATTTATAATTAAAATAAAAGTTTCAAGAAAACTTTTTTATTTTTAAAAATTCAATTTAAAAGTTAGGTATCAAAAATGAATGAAGGTATCTATGAGCAACAGCACTAACAGTAATTATAAATTAAAAACAAAAAACAAAAAACACAGATCTAACAAATATACAAGTACATAAATGCATATACTTATAATACACACCCACCAACTAACGGCTTCAGAAACACACTATAAGAAAAATAAATACATCTACAGAAAGTGTCAAACATATAAAAATATTCTCATATATTATTTTAACCACCCATCATTTCAAGAACTTTTATCCAGGCTAGGCTTCATTTTTTTTTTTACTTAGTGTCACTGTTAATCCACACCAGTTTGTAATATTTGCAATATTTGCACGATTGTCATTATTTTTTAGCTTTTTGAAATGAAAATTTTATTTCTTCTAATTTAATCAATGTCTCAGGTTAAAATATTAGGCATATGTAAATGCATCCAGTGTTATTTATTTAGTAAAAAAAATAAAAATGTAACACTTTTCTACTGTGTGTATTCAGTCACTTATTTTCAAATAAAGGGGCACTCATGGCACCAATTTGTATATGAGCTGAATAAAGAATTGATGGTTGCCTTTATGTCTCACTAAAGATGAAGATGTTGAGACATATTGCCAGAGAGTTTAGGTATTAAAAAAATGCAATGCAAATAATCCAATTGTAGAACAGACAGACTGATTGATATATAAGAACAAAATAAAAATGTTATCCTCTTTAAGAGAAATTGTTTAAAAGTTTATTAATTATAGTGACTGTAGATTAATTATTTTTCATTGATAATTAAATTGTATTTCCATTTTGTAAAATTAATTCAGCTATGATAAATTCTCAAACAAATATTAATTTATATTTAAACTTCCTTGTGACTTTTAGAATACCATCTACTGAGCTTGCACCTACAGATATTCAAATACTTTTAAAATTATTTAAAAATTTAAGATGCACATTTACTTTTAGCTCCTATTATACTGAAGTAACCAAAAGTCACACAGCACAGGTTTTTTTGTTTTTTTTTATAATCATTTCACCCCAGGCAACGCAGTACTGCCACTGGTGCGCAGGGAGTTACATAAGCAAAGAGTGATGAGAAAGAGGAACAAATAGGGGGTTTCAGAGAATGGATAAGAGAAAGATAAGAACACTGGTGTGAAGAGAGCTGCAAGAGAGTAGAGTAGACAGGGAAAAGAACATGAGAGTAAGGATGCAAGTCAAAGAGATAGGAGATGGCAATTGACCTTACATTTAAATTCTTGAAGATTGTAGCTGTCAGGGAAGCAAATATACAGAAGGAAATTCCACAGGTGGGAAGTGCAAGAAAAGAAGCTGATAGAGTAGAAGTTGTAGTTACATTTTATTGGTTTCACTGTAAAAGGGTAGGACCTAGTTGCTAGTCTAGTAGCTTGAGTAAATTCATATGGAGGGGGCACCAGGAAACTAAGCTCATAAAAGTAGATGCAGTGAAAGTATTTGTAGAAGAGATAGAGGGAAGCCACATTACACGCATGAGAAAGTGACTGGAGCTGAGCTACCAGATCAGGATCAATTACATTGCAGATTTTCCATTGGATTTTGTCAAGAACCTCAAGATGTACAGGATGGATTCAGATGAGAAAAACTTCCTAGCGCTACACAGTGAACCAACCTTTCTAGCAGCAGATTTAGCTATGGATTCGATGTAGTCATTCCACTTGAGGTCAGCTGAGAGAGTTAGGTTGAGGAGGCACAGTGTTTTGCTTTCAGGAAGACTAGCCTGATCCATGCTATTGTGGGGTAGGAATAATTGTTTATGGAAGTCCTTTTCAAGCTCAGCAACGAGGTTCACTTTGTCAGGCTCAGTGGATTTCTGATCAAGGCAGGAGTATATGGTAGCGTCATCAGCGTAGATGCCTACTTGGGATCTGATTACATCAGGGAGATCATTGATGAAAATCAGAAAAGGCGTAGGACCTAGAATAGAGCCTTGAGGGACACCCACATTTGTATGATAGTATCTAGAGGCATGTCCGTTCAATACTACTTTCATTGCACAATTTGAAAGGAATGACTGGATTAGATCAAACAATTGCCCAGCTATACCATAGCCCTGTAACTTGCATAGAAGGCCAGAATGCCAGACTCTGTCAAGCACTTTGAAGATATCCAGGGCAACAGCTTGAGCTTTGCCATTCTTATCAAGAGCCTGGTATATTTACTCAGTGATGGTCATTAGCATATCAGCAGTATACCTGGTAAAGCAAAAACTATACTGTTTGTCAGAGAAGAGACTGTGGGCTGTGAGATATTGAACCACTTTAGCATTGATAATAGCCTCAAACACTTTGCCAAAAATTGGCAGGAGGCTGACAGGGTGATAATTAGAGAGGTTCAAGGGTTCACCAGATTTCTTAAATACAGGAATCACAAAGGAGGACTTCCAGCAGGCAGGAAAGCAAGAAGCAGAGTGGCAGTAGTTGTAGAGCTTGGAGAGGACAGAGGAGAGTTCAGGAGCACATCAGGGATTCTGTCACCTCTGCTCACTTTATGGAGATCAAGCTTTGATGTTAGAGATCAGCCAGTGGATAATATGGACATTACACAGTTGAGCCTCAGTTCTAGTGGGGAAGTCAGGTACAGATACTCTAGACAAATCCAGTGTTGAGTTGGTAGAGATCTGTGAGCAAAGCACTTGGCCTTCTCCACTGAGGACCTCAATTTTCATTGATTAAAGAGGGAATTGAGGGCTTCCTGTTATTTAGTACACTTTTACAGAGCCAAAAGTAATCTTTAGAGCCAAACTTATGGGATGCTATATGCTGCTTTATTCTGTCAGCAAACTGCAGCTTAGCATCATTAAGGATCCTCTTGCACTCGTTACGAGCAGAGGCAAAAAGGAGCCTATTATAGTCAGATACGTGGCTTTGATAAAGCTAGATGAAGTGATTCCTGTGGCCAATAGCAGTCAAGCAAGTAAGGGAGAAACAGGAGGATGAGTGGGGTTTAAGTCGCAACTTCCTAGCTGGGATGATCAATGCCAGCCTTAACCCAAAAGGAGACCTCAGACACACAGTCTTCAATGGAAAGACTAAAAAGTTTGTTCCAAGGGACATCACACAGGAAATTGCGGAACAAGTCTCAGTCTGCTCTTTGATAGCAGTAAGATATTCTGCTGGTCTGAGGTTCTTAGTGGGAGGTGGAGTTGAAGAGATATTATCAGAAACAACTGCATGGTCAGAGTTTCCAAGAGGGCAAAGCTGTGATGAAAAGTGATTGAAAAGTTCATGGTATAGACACCAACAAGATCTGTGACAGAGTTTTCAAGCCACTTGGCATAGCAGGCATTAAAGTCTCCAAACACAAGTATATGAGCATTATCAATATTGTTTGAGATGCTGTCAAGTACAGAATAGTCAGGAGATGAGAGGGAGTGGTAGAGAAAGAAAAGATAGCTAACCAAACTTAGTAGAGAGAGATAGAGACACATGTAAGAATAGTCTGAAGATTCAAGAGAGATCACCCTAGCTAGAGGGTGATGTTCAGTGACATAAACCAAGTTCATGCATATGGATATTAAAGTCCTTCCTAAAGAGGGGAAGATAACCATGGATGTAAAATTCAGAGAAGGGGATAGAAAGGTGAAGGTTAGTTTCACAGAGGGCTAAAATGTCAGATGAATTTACTTGGAGGAAGGCTACAATGCTGCAAAATTGCTATGGATACCTCGCATGTTCAAGAATGAGATGTTGATGGGTTTAAGTGTTTTTTGTTTAGCTGGTTTAATTTTGTTTTTTATTGTATGTCATCATGGTTAGAGATTTTCATTAAATGAGAGACCTAGAGTAGTAGTATCAGTTGGTTGCCATATGCAACATGTGTAAGAAGGAAAATGGTGCAGACTGCAGCATAATGTGGCTTCAGGGTTGCTCACTGGAGGCTCTTGCAGGGGCACCCATCCATGCACGACTTGGCACTAAAAGAAACCCTGATATTATTCAACTGTTGGTCAGAGCAGCCTCTCAAGATGCTATGCAAGAGTTTATTAGGTTCCTAACTACCAGTCAGAAGCAGCAACCAGGAAACTACCAACCAGATACTCTCAGAATGAAGAAACATTGCCACCATCCACAAACATTGCAAAGAGCTTGTGACAGCAATACCACTAGGACCAGAAGAGAAAAAAGGAACCGGGAACCCCTTCCTAAACATGAAACAAGGCATGTGCTTCTACTCCTGTTCAAAAGAAGAGGGAAAAGTATGAACCAGATGATAGTAGGGTCTATCTACTCCAATTAAAAAAAGAAAAAAATTAAGTTTTAAATTAGTTAAAATCAGGAGATGCCATCATAGTCAGTATAAGCATTTTCAGATACCTTCCCTTAGAAATACAATGGAAAGAGAAACTAAATAAAATTACTGTAACGATTAAAAAGTGCTAACTGAAATCTTAACTGGCAAGAAACAAATTTTTTAAATTTATCCAGCTCTATAAACTGCATCTAGAGATTATATGCAAGTTATGAATTGGTATAAAGAGTTGCATCTTTAATGTTAAAAGTCCTATTATGATGTTGTTTAGATTCTACTCAACATTATTAACTTAGATATATAGTGATGGAGAAAACTATTGTTTTTGATTGGAAAAAATTTTACTAAGTTAACAAAACATACTAATCTACCTGTCATTAATTTATTTACAACTATTTATTTTGATACTTTTACATTATTATACCTCGTAAAACTAATGTAAAAAAATAATATGAAAAGATTTTAGAACAAATTCATCAATTTCTTAAAGGAAAAACATAAAAAAAACATTTTATTTTAAAAAATAAAAGATATATTTAAAAAAATTATAAGAACCTCCTAAAATTTGTTACACAAATGCTCCTTTCTTTTCAGTAACTCTTAGCAGCCTATTATCAACATCTGATGTTAGATTTGCAATTTTAGCGGCTGTTGTTTGTAGCAACTTGAACTGCCTCCCAGAGGCCACACTTACTGTTGAACTGCCTCCCATTAGAATAAATATCTCTCTTGAGGATGCTCCACAGGTTCCCAATGGGATTCAAGTCACAGCTATTTGAAGGCCAGTCCATAAGAGAATCTTCAACAAATCCCTTTACTTTCAACCAGGATTTAGTAAACTTTGATGCATGACTTGCAGAAAGATCATAAATCTACACTTGACTAAAGACTGGTTATCAAGCCATTCAAAAAATATTGCTCTAGAAAATCACAGTAACTTTTGGAATTCATTTTAACCCCGTTTTTCACTTTAAATGGACCCACAAGCTCATTACCAATAATCCCAGCCCATATCATGATCCCACTGCTGCCTCGTTAACATTTAAAAAATTTTCTTGAGTTGTGTTGCTTGCAAACCCATCCTCAAGCCCATCCATTAGGCTCATCGAGGGTGATCCTTGATTAGTCTGTAAAAAGCACTTTACTGAAATCAGTTTTCATGTATTTTTTTGCCCACTGCAATCTTCTTTCCTTATGTTTTTTTGTTAAAATGGGTTTCTTTATTTAATTTTTTACATCAGCAAACTTTCTTAATGCTTTACACCTTGTTTCTCTTGACACCATAGGAGTTCCAGTGGCCTCAAATATGAACGCCCTTGACACATTTGAGTTTCTTATTAATTCTTTTCAGATATGTGATAGATCTTGCTTTGTTAAATTTCTGAATTCAGCCTGAGACGTTTTTTCCTTGGTTGAATTCCCATTTGACATATTTTCTTAATTGTTCGATGATCCCTTTTCAAATCCTTAAAAATTTGAAGCGAAACTTTCCTTTGCTAATTTCTTTGATTATATCGTTCTTTTCATTCATTGTTAGTTCTTTTTTACAAGCCATAATACTAAATTCTAGTTCTTACAAACAATCTCTTGACACTGCAAATTGCTATAATTACTGAAAAAATACTAAATATCAGTCTGAAAATGAAAATTGGGACTTAAATGCTTTCATACTTACTCATTATACATAATAGTACAAATTATTTCATTGGACAACACATATCTATGAATTTTACATAAAATATTTGACAATACCTCTTTTGTTTATAATCTCTAGATGGAGTTTATGCAAGAAAAGAAAAAATGTAAAATAAAAATATAAAACGCATTTCCCAATTTAAACTATCAGAAAAAGAATCAAACCAGCGACCCAAATCTGCTGCCATCAAAACTTTAAACTGAGTTGAGTGAAACTTTAAACTCATCATAGTGAATTCCATTTCACTTTTATTCAGTTACTAACTCAATTGGTGACTGACAAGTGACCTTAGCACATGTCTGAAAGAGAGAGAGAAGGGGAGTGAGAAAGAGAGAGAGAAGGATAGAGGAAGACAGTCAAAAACTATCCTTAATCAGGAATTCAAGTTTCTACCACTATTGTCCTCCTGATTACTCTTTTCTCAGTAATTATTGTTTCTGTTCCTAATTCTTCCACACTCAGTAAACCCCTTGTATATTAGTGGCATTAGTACCTTGCTTGGGGTAAAATCAATTTACATTATATGTATATAAAGTATCTCATTTTCTCTTTCAAATTCATACTGACCCTTCTTTATCAATCTCTGAAAAGTGAAAAACTCAGTTGATTTCTCATCAATAAAGAAACACTTCTTGATACCTAACATAAATGTATTAGCATTCATCATACTGATTTTTGACTGAACAATAATAAACTCTTCTCTGTCTGCTTATTTATCTACCCCATCTTTAGTTGATTTGCTAGTCTCTATCACAATCTCTATCATGGTTTGTCCATGTTATGTATATGTATAAAGATTCAGTTATAACTAAAAATATATCAGCAAAAAGTACAATAGAAATAAAGACAAAAGAAAATCTTTTACTCACTTTCATTTATTAGACATTAAATTACATCACTTACCATCTTCCATAATTTACCTTAACTTTCACTTAGCCTGAAGTATAATATATGATCGTTCAAGAATCAAGAGAAATAAAAAATATAAAGTTGGAAAGAACAATAAAAGAAAAAGAAGGGTAGAAAAAAAAGCAATAAAATGAATGATAATGGAAAATGAAAAAAAGGGGAAAGTGCATGAAAAGAGAGCAAGAAAGAAGAAAGTTGGAGAAAATGAAAACATTTGTTGAAATGGAAAAGTAAGATTAGAAAGAAAGAAAAAGAAAGGTTCATTGAGAAGGAAGAAAAAGTAGAAAGTAAAAGAAGGAAAAGAAAAAATAAATAAAAAGCAGAAGTGAATAGAATATGGATAAAGAATGATGAAAAGGCGGGAAAAATGAAAGAAAGAAGAACTGAAGTGGAATAAAGAAAAGGAAAAATACAGAAAAAATATTCTTGAAAATGAAGAGTTAAAAAGAATGGAACAGGAATAAAGAAAGAGAAAAAAAACTTGTGTTATAAAAACAACATGATAAAAACAAAGAAAAACTTAGCATAGCAAAAAACAGAAACAAGACAGAATATAAAAGGAATGAAAGGTGAGAAAAAAATAATTGAAGTGTAATATGAGGAAGAAGGTGATAAAATGAAGAACTAAAAGTGTAGAATTACAGGGGGAAGATCGTTTTAAAACTAAAAGCAAAAAAAAAAAAAAAAAAACCCAAAACAAATTTATATGGGATTCTATCATTTGTTCATACCAAAGTGTGCCAGGCTGTGACATCATAAATAAAATTGCAGGAACATTTGTAGAGAATTATACCCTAACATAAAATCTAGGTGTGGCTTAAAAAAAAAATATTGTATTAAAAACAAATAACGAAAGGTTTGAAGTTGTCTCAAGTTTATTTATGACAACTACCGAAGCTGAAAATTGTTGTGTGTGTGTAAAACACTTAATCTCCCCAATCCTGTAGATGTGTGTGCCTGTTTATTTGTATGTGTCTAAAATATCCAAGTATATAGAATCAGGGGTTGCAAAATGAATTCTAGTAGAACATCAGAAAAAAGGGTTTTTTGGTTTAAATAATAACTACCTAACAACCATTATTTCTAAACAGTAATGCCTCTGTGAAAGGCATGAACTGCAAGTTACCTGTAACTTTTTTTTCACAAATTTGTTAGGCAGGAGAATTTCTCTAAGCATCTAATATATTGACTAAAAAAGAATATTTAGAGAGAGTTTAAAAATCAACTTGAGCATTTTCAAAAATGTGTCAGTTGTCATATAAAAATGTTATAATTTGTTGCATAATCAGTTGTGATCTGGAAAATTTTTACTTTGTCAAATTTAAAATTTGATACTATATTTAGGTAATCCTTGACATACTGAATCAAAATGATACAGGGAACCATGGCCTCAAAATTTAAAGTTGCCTAAATATGATTATTTAAAGTTTTGTTAATCAAAGATAATGTTATAGTGATTGTTATCTATTTTTTCTCCAACTGATTTACAAAAAAAAATGTTCAGAATTTTTTTTATTATAGTAAATATGTTTAAATTCTAAGTAATTTACAGTTTATCAATTTAAACAAATGTTTTTCAGTTTTCCTTTAGTTTATATTGTACTGACCCCCAAATTTTGAGCCATTGTTTTTTTTTTTAATAATATAGACAGCAATGTAATGAGGAAATTCTTATTTTAAATAAGTATTACCATTTATTTATCAGTCTCAGAAAACGTATTGTAGAACAGAAGGAAACAGTGAATAACCTGTGTAATGAGCTTACATAGATGGATGGCAGAAGTGGGAATGAGAAGGATAGTAAAGAGATAAAATATACATTGAGTTACAAAGGTCAAAAAGTATTGGAGAGCCATGATTGTCAACATCCTGGAGGGACACAGCACATAGAAGAATATTAGTTTGTTAAATCTATAAGCTGTCTTATAATTATTTTGTGGATAAATATATTTTTAATACCAAAGTTCATCTAATACAAGATTCAAGAGCCACTCATGGGAGAAGGTTACTGAATGAGGTGTATGATATGAATGTGAGAGGAAGCAGGACGAAGTGAACATGAGAATAAGGAGGATAGATAGCAATTGACCCTTGAATTGAAAAGGCTAAGATTTTCAAGTTCAGGAATGTATCTGTGTAGGGTTTTGTTCCACAAAGTAGCAGTTCACAGTAAAAAGCTGTCTGAGCAAAACTTCCTCCTCAAAAAGGGAATATAGAGGAAATGTGGATAATTCAACCCAATAGACATAACATGTCAAGTCTTAGCTGCAAATATCTGAACTGATAGAACTAAAGTGTGGAGCTCATCTGAACATTTGCTATAGAAATAGTGATAAAATAGCAATAGACTTGCAACATTGTCTGTGGGAAAGAAACAGTAAAGTGGAAAAGACATCATCCCTTACAAGACCATGTAAATGATTTTAAATTTTTTGTCAAGGTTACAAAGTGACAATCAGACAGCTCCAGCCCAGACAATGTAACAAGACACCATTTTTTGTCTAATCTGACTCTTGTAAATACAGCAGGAGTCATGTACTTTCTGGAGCAGTACAAGGACCAACCACTTTTCCAGCATCTTTAGCTAAGGCTAGACATGCATGCACCAATAACCTCTTTTCAGTTTGCGGAAATGCATAAAAAGAAAAAAATGAAAGCATGCATACTATGAACTGAAAGATGCTAGTTCTCTTTCACAGCAGGCTGACATGAAGATAGGATGCTAAAGTTAGCACTCTGTGCTATAAATACACATGGCTTAAACTATACATATCACTAACACTATGATTTACTGGAAGAATAAGTTCAACTTTTTCTTCATTATTTACAGATACTTCTCAGAACATTCCTTGAAACCTTCTGTACACAAAAATGTTCCCAATTAAATAAATATTTCTATCTCATTTTGTATCACTTTTTTTGTTATTTTGTTAACCTACTCAACACATTTAATTTTTGTTCAACACATGATCCCTGACCTAATACCACCATGTTATTTCTAGGCCCCTAGTACTACTTTTGGTTTTCTGATTTATGAACAACCCCTAACTAACCATTGCTCTCCAAAAAGGTACCCAGAGTAGATATAGGTCAGTCTGGTGCCTACCAAAAAGAGCAGGAGAAAAAATTAAATGAAACAGTATCTTGTAATTCAAATGTGTAAGTCAATGACTGGAAAGAGAGAAAAAAAGTACAAGAAATTCAAGTTTATGTCTTTTCTAAAAAGGTTTGCCAAAACTGATATTGATTTTTGGAAAATACCATTTAAATATTTACCCAGTCCTTTTGATCGTTCTGCGTATCTTTTGATGGTATCCAAATTTATATAAATATGCAGACTGCTACAGAATTCAAGAATGGGCTAAAAAGCAGCAGGAGCTTTCTGTTCATTTTTATTAATCATTTTTCTATATGAAATTTAAAAACTGCAGAAATATTTAATAAAAAAATAATTATTTTTCAAAAACATGAGTCAGTTTTTGAAGTCTTTGAATATAATCAAAAGCACATATAATTGGTTTATTTGTGCCACTTTATTCCAAGAAAACTGAATGGTGGGAAAGGTAAAGGCAAGTTGCTTTGACCAATAAAATTGTTCTCTTGATTGAAGTTTTGGTTTGTTGCCAAACTCCTTACAGATTCTGATCAAAACTTAAGTTATTTTTAGCTGTCTTTAGTATTTGCTTAGTTTGTTTAGCTTTGAAGGGATTTTTTCATTTTTTTCCACTTTGCTTACATTTCAATGCAAAGAATAAAGAGTAAACACCATTTGAGTCAATTTATACTGTGTCCCAAAAGTTATTAAGGAATTTCAAAATCTAATAATGCTTCTGTTTGCTGATTATTCTTGTTGATTTATATTTTGAAATGAGCTTTACAAAATGAAAATGTGACTGATTTATCTTTTTAGGGTTTATCAACTCATTGTAGGTTATTTAAAGTTGAAATATATTTTAAATTATAAAAATAATTCCTTTTTTATGTGAGTGAATATTGTATTATGAATTATTTTAATAACAATGGTTTTTCCTGATACAATTCCTACTATTTAGCCTATAGATGGGGGAGAGAAGATGAAGTCATACCTTTCTGAAAGGGGTTTTTTCATAAATTATTTTAACGAATTTGACTGGAATTTAAACTCAGTTTTCTAATTTCTCATTCCCAGCCACTATCCATAGATAATGTTAATATATCTAAAAAAATTTTACAAAAAATAAATAAATAAATAAAATAATGCCCTGTTATTACATTTTGAAACATGGTTTATTAATAATTTAATCCAGGAATTTTGGATTCTGAAATAATTTTTCTTAGGATAGCTCAACAATATCAACATTTTAGTTTCTTTATCAATAACATTATTATCAATGATGGCAATAAAAAATCTTAAAATCTGACAATTTCAAACAATTTACTGCTATATATTTCCATGTGTAAGGTGACCTACAAATAAGGCAAGGCCCAAAGTCTAGTTACATTTTCCTGATTTTATCTGATATTCATAGTATAAGACAGCCAACTGGGGCCTATATAATGAAACTGTAATTGATGATGTTTATGATGAGCCCTTTGCATCAGGTGGTAATGATCATAGAAATTTTGTAGGGTTTTAATTATATATTTGTGCATCTTATGTTTTTATTCTGCAATGAAAAATATAGATTTCATGGCCTCTTAAATATTGTATTTGTTGCTCTATGAAACTTTTGCAAGTTGTTGTGTACTCATCTCTAGAATATTGCATTTTAATATGAAATCAATAAGTAAAAGTAGTTTTATTACATTTATAACTATAGTACAGTATTATGATGCAATTTTTTTCAACTAAAAATGTTTATATTAGTAGTTACCATACTAGAGGCAGTTGTTAGCCTCATGTGAGCACAAGTATACTACACTATTATCAGTGTTGATACACTACATGATTTCAGGTAAGCTTTTTGACATTTTAGACTACTTCTATTTTGAGGGGTCGTTTTAAGATTTAAAGATCACTTTATATGTGGAAATATATAGTAAACAAAATCTCTACACTTGCCTTGATAAAATTATTGACTTTTAATACATGTTGGGCACAATATACACATTATTTCCAGATTCATATCACCACTGTTTTTGTTGTTTTCAAAATAATTGATAAACCCAGTTTGTAGAATCCATCATGCTTTCCAGCCAACTTGATCTTCAAAAATTTAAATGCAATGTTAATCATTATCTACTGTCTTCCTTATTACTCTTCTATTGTTCTCACTTCTTAATGTTTTCATTTTCTAATTCTCTCACACCCAGTAACTCCTTGTATCTCAGTGGCTTTACAGCCTTGCTTGTGATAAATTTGATTAAAAGAAAAAGAGAGGGTAAAAGAAAGTGCAAAAAGCTGAATCTATGAGTCTGTCAAAAGAAAAAATATAAAGAAATTTTTACACTATTTAGAAGTAGACTATTGTTGTTGCTATCGCAACATTTCAACCATTGTGCCTTCCAATCTTCATCAGGTGTATGTCAATGCAGGTAACCTTCAGAGAATCAAACATTTGACAAAGGTTAGAGGTCACAACAATCAAACTGTTGTGATAACAGCAACAAATATAAGAACAATAGACTGTTTGTAAATAGTATAAATAGTGAGAACTCCTAATCCTAGAAATTCAGACAGAAATATAGAAATTGTAGAATATTTTTTTCTATAAGGGAACCAGTGCTCAGAACTATTTCTGATCAGTATGATGTTCCATATCAATTTATAGTCCATTTTCTGAAAAAAAAAGATCTCGGTCTCAAATTAATCTTACAAACACAAATATTTTGCATTAATGGTATTTGTTTTGTTTTTTGAGAGTATAAAGAATACATAGCAATTTCAAGATGACAATTTGCAAACTCACCTGAAAATGAACCAAAAATATAACTAAAAGTTGAGAATGTTAAAAATAATATTGAGAAAAATTAAACTATTTGGTTCAGCTTCTTGCACTTAATAGATTTTACAAATTGGGTTTATTGATTATTTTGAAAACAGGAAAAACAGCGGTGACATAGATAAAAAAAAATGTGCATATTGTGCCCAAAATCTGTTAAAAGTAATGGACAAACAGTTGCATCCTAGACATTTGCTTTCCTTAGAGAATTGCATCCCTGGATAATTGTGTACCTCTGGTAATTTTTTGAAGTTACCATATTTTCTTAAGAGTTGCTGATTGCAAATCAACTTTTAACTATTCTAGAAAAAGTAAAAGAAAAATTTTAGACTCTTATTCTGTCATTGCATTTATAACAAAAATAAACTGGTAATTTTTTTTATTTTATTCCTTTTTTAAAAAAATTGTGATTACTACCTATGCTTTTTTCAATATTTATGGTAACTGCCTTTAAAGTTTTTAAAAAATTATCTGAGGTACACAATTATCTAGGTACACATTCATCTATAGATGAAAATGTCCTGGATTGCAAATGATTGGTACACAACTGTCTGGAACCCAAATTCTAGTACGCAACTGTCCTGGTACCATTAAAAGTCAGTATTTAAATTTCAACTAATGAAAAGTGCAGGATTGTCACCATAATTTTGAAGCACATTTTCTTTCTATCTGTTGTGAAAATATGTTATTATTTACTGGGGTGTAACAAGACTATTTTTAATTTTTTAAAGACCTATACTCAAAAGCTTATCTCATGTACACAACTAAAGACTATTATGACTCCACAACATTATTATAATATCAGCACAATTCGGGTTTATCTTTTGTTCTAAGTATCAAATAGCAAATGCAAGTATCAAGTTTTTAGAAATTTTGACTAAGACACAAGTAGTGACAGGGTGTGGAAGAATTAGGAACAGAAACATTAATAATGAGCAGAAAGAGAATCAAGACAGTAAATAGCGATTGACATTCTATAGTTTAAAATGACTAAAGGAAATAATCACACATGAATTTACTAACTTAAGTTGATTTACCTCCCTTCCCACTACAGATAGGACAAGAAATATTTAAATAAATACACATTGATATTTATTATATGGTTTGATAGGCTTTAAAATGACTAAAACAATTAATAGAATTTAAGAAATGGAAAGGAATTAAACAATATCTTACCATATTGCTTAAAAGTAGTTTAAGTATTTTAAGGGTTGTGACTTGCCCCTTGAAATAAAGCTCTGAAGTAGATAACTGCAAGTTTTCAATTCTTCTTTTATATTTCAAGTCCATTCAGGATAAAGACAATCATGGCTCTTCACAACCTCTCATTTTTGTTGTGCCAAATAATTTTTGACTCCATGTAACTCAAAGAGAAAATAAGACATAAACTAGATATTGGCATTCCACACTACTTCAAATAAAAGATTAGAAAGGAAACCTCTCACCCATGAATACTGGAACATGTGATAACAGCTACTGGATGCAAGAAATCTATTTTCCAGAAAAATGGTTTTAAAGATTTTATAAATTTCAACTAATAGTCATAAAAGGTGCTCAGTCAATTAATGCCGGATGTTTTCTATAAGGAAATGGTTAGTATTGGCATTACCATTTACCATCCATCTTTGTCACTGTTGTTGGTTTCAATCCCTGGGAATGATTGCAAAACACTTGCTTCTCCCTGATTTATAAGCAGAAGCACACAAATGCATGCTGGGATTTTTTCATAGCCAATAAAATAGACAGGTTCTTGTTTTCATCTGATTCAGCCTGGTCTGTCTTGTCTTGAAGTCAGAATGCTACGTTCA
This sequence comes from Ascarosepion bandense, assembly GCA_037127315.1. Taxonomy (NCBI): domain Eukaryota; kingdom Metazoa; phylum Mollusca; class Cephalopoda; order Sepiida; family Sepiidae; genus Ascarosepion; species Ascarosepion bandense. The sequence goes on from JBBBDQ010000154.1 coordinate 9,748,618, forward strand.
CTTGTCCAAACTTGCTTTTGTGTGTCAACACCAATTCTTAGTTTATAAACTTTTTGCCATGTTAATGTTGCTTTGCCTTATTACTGTTAATTTGCCATTCATAAATTGTTTGCGTGCTTTATATTATTTTTGCCCTGTTCTTTTCTTTTCATTGCTTATTGCAAACTTTGTCAATCCTGTTTGTTGGACAGTTCTGTTACTTATTTTGCATTTGACCATGTCTACTCACTCCACACTTGTTCTCCCATATATTCACTCAAACTTATTAAGTTACTCTCTGTTTTTGTTGTATCCTTGTCAGGAGTTCAATTTAGCAAAGTGTACATCTGAGAGGAAAGATTATCAAGCCAGGCGTAATAGAATAAAAGTTTTATTCAGCATGAGAATTTTTACAAATGAGAATAGTACTACCAGATTCTAATCTGTAAGCAAGACCCATTAGTGAAAATGCTCTTGCTCATTTATTCCTGATAGACATAGTCCACAATAGTGTTCATAGAGGGTGCTGGGATATCCCATTATAACAATTTCCTTTTGCTTTCAATATATCTTGTGTATACTAAATTCTCTATGCTCTTTCCTCATTTTGGATCTCAGAAATTTCAGCTGTGTCTTTCTGATTTTAAGTAAAAGTTTCTTTGTTCTTATATTCCTCATTTTTTTGCTCACATATTCTTCCCATGATATTCCCAGCATTCATCTGTGGAACAATATCTTTATCCCTTTTCAAGCCATTTTTTTCATCTGTCATATATGAGAATAGATGTTACATTGCAGTTCAGCATTCTTTTCTTTGTTTCTAACCCTATTTTCCTATCTTTTAATACTTAGTTTCCGGAAGATATACAAAGGACAGAAGAACCTCTTGCACTGAAATCTTTTAAATGAGTGAGCATCATTGAAAGCTATCACATCTAAAGCTTTGAATAAGTTATTTTTAAATACAGTAGCCTCCAAGTGGTTCCCTATGAACATGAAACTTGAATATAAAAATACTTTTGAAATACCCTTATAATATATATCTCCTCTGATTCCAAAAGAATTTTTCTTGCATCAGAATTTATGATTTTGTTGTTTCAGATTTGTTTTGAATTTCATGTGGGGTTTTGAAAGTAATTTCTATTTTTTATTTTTATTTTTTTCACTCCCTTACTATTGAGTTATTCATGATATTTTTATGTCTAATTATATTTTCCTATTTTTACTTAAAAAACTCTTCTTATACTAAAAAATTATAGACAAACAATTATTCTCAATTTGTTCAAAAGGTGACGTCTCCTCACCCTCACCTCACAAAAAATAACAAAAAAAAAAGAATACAGCCAAGAGGGCAAGACATCTACAAAGGCGAACAAAACAGAGTTAGACATGACATTTAAAAATATCTCTGACTTCACAAACATCAGATCAAAAGTGACCACTTGGCCTGCAGCCAGCTATGCTCAAAAGGTTTCTGTTAAATTAATGTTATTTTTGTTTTTTTGTATGTGTATAGAGGTTTTAATTGAGGGAATCCAAGGAGAAGGGTAATATTCTTTATCATCAGCAGTCAGGAGTTTAACAAGATACTTTATATCTTCAACAAAAAGTTACATAAAAGCAGTTTCATTGTTTAGCATTCTTATTCAATAATATTAGTTTGTTTGATGGTTTAATTATGCATAGTGTAACATTATTGTTGTAAAAACAAATAAGAATATGAGAGTAAATCTCTCATATGCAAAATTGTTGCTTATTCATCTCTGGGCTTTATCACTTAATAATGGTATGTGAGCTTTTTTCAAATATAGATCTTCTCACAAGAATATGAAAGTTCTTTATTTCCTCTTGAGTGGGGTGCTTATACAGGATGTGGCAGAAATACCTCCAACATAATGGTAAGAGATTAACTAGATGAAGATACAATTGCCACTTGCCTAAGTTCACTAGCCTTTAGCCTTTTTTCTCTTTTGGGTGGGATGCTTATAAGCGGCACAGCAGAAATACCTTCCACTTAATAGTAAGACATTAGGGGTAGTGGTGTCTTTATCTAGTTAATATCTTACCATTATCTGGAAGGTATATATAGGAAGTATTTATGCTACCCCCCTATATATCTTCCTATCATCTGGTTGTCCCATGTATGTACATCCTAAAATCAGCTGGGTCAATCACTTGTTTATATGTCTGGCATGTGGAGGTGGAGAATTAGCAGCCACTGATACTTTGAGAGGTGAGACTCTACACCTGGCCATTATGGAGTCACCTTTTAGGTCAACTCTCTAATTAATGGATGTGCGTTGTGGTGCAGTGGATATCGGCTCAGAACAAGAAATCGGAGAGCCGAGTTCGAATTCCAGTTGAATTCATTGCATTTATCTACACGCAGATACCCTTGGGAAAAGTATTAATCCATCTATTCCTTCCAGTTATGGGTTAAATAACAGGACAGATTGGGATCTATAGCCTTGGTCGGCAACCAGTCTACCGCAGAAAGCAATGGCAACCTACTGCAGGATAATCTTCTGCCCAGTCAGTCATGTCTCTTTCGAGACATGATCGCCTAAGCATGTATCACGTATGGCACTTAACTGACTGACTCTAATTAACATTGTTCCTCTTTTCTAGAATTTTTAATAATGTTTTTTTTTCTTTATTCAAGCAGGCTTGCCTCTAAAGTGAAATATTACTGCAACGCAATCACAACTTCCACATACTTTCAACTGAACTTGTTCAAACCTAACTTCTATGTGCCATGTCACTTCTGGGCACAGTCAATCATGACTCTCCACAGTTTCCTGTACTTTATAGCATTTAGCAATTTATTTATCTCTCCTAAACCTTGTTCTGCCATCTGTTACACAGGCTTATTAGGTAGGTTTCCTTCAATCCTACTTTCCTTGATTATGTCCTATGAGTATCAAATTTTCTAAGCCCTCTTATGTACCCTAGAAATTTCAACTCTTTCTGATTTTAAATATAAATGTTTTTTTTTGTTTACATTTTCTCTAAAGCTTTACCATTGTTTAAATGTTCTGTCCATGAAATTCCCAGCATCCTTTTGTAGAATCACATTTCTGTTGCTTCATCCAGCATTCACTTTCATTTAAGAAGACTTATATTACGTAACAGTTCAGTACACTTTCCATTGTTTTGAATTAAATTTTTCCTGCTCCTTAATACTTTGCTTGGCTTTTGAAAAACATTTTTTCATTAATTTCATAAGCCTTTAGATCCTGGTGTTGTATTTTTCATCCTCTATTAAAATACTTCCCAGATATGTAAATTATTGTACTTGCTTGATTTTGGTATCTCCAATTTGTAATTTGTATTTGGGTGGTTCTTTTTTGATGACAATCGTGCATTCTATCTTCTTACAGTTGATATTTAGTCCTTTCTTTTTTTTACTAACTTCTGTAGTTTTACCTAAATTAACATAAAAGATTGTATGTATAGCATAAAACATGTCAGCATATTTTTCTTGAAAAGCAGAGATTACATGTTATAAACATAAAACTTCAGAGATGACCATTGATATATCAATTGATTTGTCTTTTCATGGCTTATCAACTTTTTGCAGGTTATTTAAAATCAGAAAATATTTGCAGCTTATAAGAATATTTTGAAGATAAGATTTACTGAAACAAGTCCTACACTTTAATCCTTGAAGAAAGAATTTGCATGTAAGAGAATATAACAAATTAGAGTGGAATTTGAACTTGGCTCTCTGATTTCCAATTCTTATCTGTTATCTATTATACCATCTGCATAAGCAAGCTTACAGCACCTGGTATTCCCAAGCAAGTCACCCATCTAAGGACCAAGCTCAACATTGCTTAACTTTAGTAATTGTACAAGAACTTGTGTTTCTACAGGATATAACTGTAAACCCTATTGATATATAGATGCACACATGAACGGTTATAACAATAATCAGGATACTGTACTCAAAAACCATTTAGAGTGGAATGATCATTAATAAGGACTCAAAAAATGTTTTATAGGAATTATACCATTTAATTGAAATAGAGGTTTAACCTTTGTTTTCTGTTTAGGATTAGGTTTCTAGTTCATTCTAAAGTTTTCTCTTTTACTCCCAGTAACCCCTTGTGTCTTAGTGATATTATTACCTTGTTTGGTTGGGATGAATTGATTAAGAACTAAAAATAACTAAATCAAAATTGTTTTCATACACGTTTGAGAAATTAATTACATCTGTCCATATATGAAGAAGCCTGTTAATTATATATCAGCAGTGCTTAAAGAGCCAAGTAAAAATTTATTTGCTTGTTATTTTTATCCTCTTGACTGAAATAGTGTCACATTTGACTTTAACAGAAGATGTGCTGAGCACATTTTACAACATTACAGCATTTAAAGTACAGAATATCGTAAAAATAAATATGACAAATAAATAGTTTCTGTCTTTCGTGTTCATAAATAAAGTATAAAATTGTAAGTCCTGTGAATGCAAAGAGAATGGTGGACTGAAACATTCAGGAAGCACTCAACTGAAATTTTAAGAAGGAAACTAAGCTTAAAACTTCCAAGACAAAATTTTCATTGTTCTCAAAATAAGTCAAACTGACAGTTATCAAAAACAAAAAAAACAAAAAACTAAGTGCAAGGCTATAAAAACTCCACAATGTATCTTTAACATTGTTCAAATTTTAACCAGCAGCTAATTTCACTTACTGTTTCTGAAATCCATAAATGGTAACAACTAATTTAATTCAACTAAATGCAAAAGTGTCAAGACTTGAGTCCTAACAAAAAAATTCTTATCACTTTCCTCCAACCTATGTCAGAAGAAGTCAGTTTTTCTTATCAGTTTCAATGAGATGATTCAGAATTTATCTTTCTTTTGTAAGCATCTGCCTACTGTTACAATATCTGTATTCCTTCCCTGAAAGAATAAATTTTTCTGTTAAGTTTCCCTGACAGATATCATATTCATTTATTTCAGATAAAATTCAAAATAATGTAGAGATATCAGCAAAATCTATTAGCTGAAAGGGAAAAAATCATAAAACATTTACATATTGTCAGTATCTGTTTATAATGTTATGATGGGCCTTGTTTGACTCCTGTTTTTGATTATTAAAATATAACATATATTTCTCCCAACAACAAAGTGAGTCATTTATAACACACACACACACATATATATATATATATATATATGCACTCAGAAGAATTTATTATCAGAAGGATTTTGTTGTACAAGTTTGGTAGATGTATAAAAGTTCTTGTGATGTGATTGTTAGTAAATGGTTCTGGGTTGCAACGATGTTGGTAAATGAATGGGTTATGTAGAAGTGATAGGTTTACCAGTAAAAGGCAATATTAAATATGAGAAAGTGATATTTGAGTCAGTTGACTAATCTGTGGTCATTATTTCTGGAGCTGCTCAATTCCACATGTTCTCCTTGTAAGAGACCAGCTAAAAAGAAAGAAAGAAGTCTCTAAATTTCCCACAAGTAGGACAGTTTCCTTTTTTTTCTGTAGAATCATGGGAATTAGATTTTTTTATTTATTTCTCATGATCACAAGATCACTGCAGTAACATTACAAATTTATTCCTGTGACAGAATAATTAGCAAGTTGGTCTCACTGGTCAATATACTTGTGTAATGAATTAGATTTCACTGAGCATTCACAACAAAGGCTTTGTACCAGACATAACTAAATTTCATAAATTACCGCTACAATTGTTTCATGCTGCTTCAGCATTGAACTTGTTTCATAAAAAAGACAGAATTTTCAAAATAGTTTGGTTTGTTTTACACTATTTACAATATTCGCACTATTGTCCTGATATTTTTGGCCATGTTTATGTTTCAGCAGTTGTAGGCTTCAGCCTTATTCAGGTGCTAGGAATTTCAAACTGAAACCTTTCTTACAACCACTGGAGTATATCATTCTCATTCTTTGTGCAAAGCCACTTCTGGTAGTCATGAGTTAACTCCTTTTTAATTTAACTCTCTAAGTTATTTGTTCACTACTGCTGAAGCCTGCTATTGAACTCACAACTCTTTGGGTCAAGTCATTGGAACTAATCAACATCTATATCCACTGGGCAATGTGTCCATGAGCACAGCAGCAAGTGAATTTCTGGGACTTATAGACCTAGTGTTTCACTAACCATTTTTTTTTTTACTAGAGTTCACATTGCAATTTTTTGATGTTAACGATTTTAATTATTTTTTCATACTGCAGTCTTTTTTGATGCTAATGATTTTCTCTAGAACTCTATATTACCGGTTCCCATATTGTATTCATTTCTATGCTTGGTCAGCTTAGGAGATTTTTGTAGCCTAGCATATGCACTGATTCTTTAAGTTTACATAGTTTCCAGTGGTGTTCTTATCTGTTATTTCAACTTCATTAGATAAGGGGCAGCAATCCCCTTTCTCCCTCCATTCAGTTCAAAATTTCTAGCACCTGATCAAGGCCAGAGTGTATGACTGAAATGTTATAAACATAGTGACAAATATGAGGATAATAGTCCAAGTAATGTAAATAGTGTAAATACTTAGAAGTATAGACAAATATTGGTTTGCTTTGTTTTCTGGCATATCAACCTCAATGCAGTATTTAATACTGAGAAGGTTTTTATAATAAATTAGTATGAATAGAACATGGATTCATAAGAAATAAGTTTGTAGATCAGTTTCATTGGTGTATTTTTGTAAAGAGGGTTTTGTTGAGAGTCAGATGTATTGATAGCATATAATTTTTTTTTTCAAAAATATATTGTTGATAATATTTCTTCCTTCAAAAATGTATTGCTTCTGATTTCTTTTTTCTTCAAAAAATGTATTGTTGGTATTATTTTCTTCTCCAAAAATGTATTACTGAAATTTCAACTATAAAAGTTTATTTTTATACTTTCATAGTGTTTTGACCCAAGTTTGGGGGTTAACTATTTTTCCAAAGCTGAGACTAACAGATGTTATCACTCCAAGTTAGAAAACCTAGAAACAACAGCAATTAAGAAATGGTTCTATACACCTCAAAACCTTTAAATCAGAGGCCTTGCTGCCAAATGCAGTTTATTGTCATACCCAGAACACCTCATTGGGTGGGGGTATTAAACCTCTGCAAACATGTAGTCAGCATATTCTGAAGCTGACAGAGCATTTCTAAATAGTGAAATATTCCTATTACATTTCAGTTTTATAGTAATATTATCCTGTTTTTATGTTATTTTTTTTTCAAAATTTAATAGATAAAACATTGTCAACCATTGTTCATTGCAATTATTTATACTATCATTTTACAGCCATCAACAAATAGTACAGTAACTCATAACAGGATTCATACTCACATTCATTAGTCTTGGGAAGCTTAGTTCCTATATGTTCTACCAATTAGCTATGCTTTATCTAATAAAAAATGATGATAACATTCTGATAATACTATACAACTTCTTATTCTATGTGTTGTGTCTCCTGAAGATATGGGCCATCATGTCTCTCCACAAATTTCTGTCCTTTGTAGCCCTTGGTAAAGTTTTTTTTTTTTTGCTATATCTCCTCATCCCTGTTCTGCCAACCATTTACACAAACTTGTTGGGTAGGTTATGTGCAGATTTCCTCTGCCCATTTTGCCTTCAATAAGTCCTGTGAATATCAAATTTTACAGGGCCTATTTTCTCACTAGGTTCCCAAGACACTTCAACTACCACTTTCTGATGTTATGTTTAAGTGTTCTATTTGTTTCAATTTTCTCTAAAATTCTCTCAGCATCCTTCAGTAGAACCACATTTCTGTTACATTAACCCCAGTAACACAGCCGTGAGGTATCTGATATCAATGCTCTTTGTTTCATTGATCATGACCGTGTTCCAGGGTTAAGTCTTTTCTCTAGCTCTGAGGAGATTATCACTAAAATAGAGGAAGACTGCTATTACATAACAATCCAACATTCTTTTCTTTATTTCTAATGAAACATTCCTGCTTATTAAAATTTTATTTACTTTTTGGAATGCATCTTTTGCTATCCAAATGAACCTTCAGATTTTGGTGTTGCAGTTTCCATCATCTGATAGAATATTTAAATTTTTGCAACTTTTTAATTCTGAGTTCGCGCAGATGTTCCGGTTGAAAAATAAAAATTAATCAAATATCAAATTTCCATTTCACGAGCCTATGCGAATTTTATTTACCAGCCAATGGGAAGCCTAGAATAAAATACAAGTGTGAAATTCCAAACAAGCTGTTTGATCCAAAAGCAGATATAAAAAGTGGATACAGACAAGACCCCAGCAGACAGACTGACGGTGACAGGCAAGAGTAATTGATATTCCCTTGACTTAAGTTAAGCAGCTACTATGTTCGCCTCCCTTCACCTCTCTTTCCTTCTCCCTGTCTCAAAAGTACTTACTGACCTTAGGAGCTATTACTTCAAAGACATCCCTCACATACCTTCGCTCCCCACATTCCTAAACACTAATTATCTTTTTTCAGCATTATATTTTCCATGAACATTTAAACTCAGTTGGACCTACCCTTCAAGCATTACTTTAATTGTAAAACCATTAATTGATGTATATATATAAATGTTATTTTCTACTCAAATTGCCTTTCTTGATTTTATAATCATTTTTATGACTTATAGTGGGCTATCTACTGCAAGGCCAAATTCCATTAACCTGCAACAATATACAACTACCCTTCTCTAGAACGGAATCCTACTACTACTAGAAAAGAATAGATAAGTACCCCACTACACCTTCTTATATCTGCTATTAACACTGTTTCATATGCATGTCTAATGTTGTTAAGATTGTGGCCACCAATATTGACTCCTGGTAGGACTTCTAATTCTTTCAGGATTGCATCAACAAAAAGGCTGAATAAGTCTGATGAGAAGACACATTTTTGTCTCGTGCCTCTTTCTAATATTTGTACTTACTGAATTTGTTTTCTATCAGTATCTTGGCAGTTTACTCACAGTATAAATCCTGGATTGATCTAATATCTTTTCCAAAATAAATTAAGCTTAGTTGGCAGTTCAAACAGTTCTTTATAATGTACTTATCAAATGCTTATAAAACATTAGTATACATCTTTTTGCCTTTGTATTGCTCTTTCAGTCAGTTAAGTGTCATACGTGGCACATGTTTTTGGTGATCATGTCTCGAAAGAGACATGACTGACTGGGCAGAAGATTATCCCACAGTAGGTTGCCATTACTTTCTACAGTAGACTGGTTGCCAGCCAAGGCTATAGAACTCAGTTTGTTCTATTATTTAACCATAATTGGAAGGAAGAGATGGATTAATACCTTTCCCAAGGGTATTCTTGCATAAGTAAATGCAAGGAATTTAACTGGAATTCGAACTCATTTCCCAATTTGTCATTCCAAGTCGATATCCACTGCACCACAACACACATTCTTGCATTCACTTACACGCAAATACCCTTGGGAAAGGTATTAATCTGTCACTTCCCTCCAGTTATGGATTAAATAACAGGACAGATTGGGTTCTAAAGCCTTGGCTGACAACCAGTCTACCACAGAAAGCAATGGCAACCTACTGCAGGATAATCTTCTGCTCAGGCAGTCATGTGTCTTTCAAGATATGATTGCCCAAGTGTGTATCACATATGGCACTTAACTGACTGATTGACGGCTCTTTCTGATATCATTCTGAGCATATACATCACATTTCTTGTCCCAGTTTCTTTAATGAAATTGTACTGTTTTTGCCCTATTTCCAGTCTAATTCTGCTGCATATTCTATTCATGAGAATTTGGATGGTAAATTTTTGTATATGGCTCATTATGTTGATTGTCCAATGGTGTTCACATTCATTTGCACTTGGCTTTTTAAGCAGTGCTATGAAAATAGATCGACTTAGATTTTCCTGTGTATCACCACTGTTGTATATTTATTATATCTTTAATCTTGTCAATGCAAAAATTATCTAAAGCTACCAGCATCTTTATTACAATTCCATCTGGTTCTGTTGCTTTGTTCTTGTTCAATTTGTCATACTTTGTCAAATGTTATTTTCTTTAATTTATAAAACATAGGTATTGCAGATAATACTTTTAGTGCACATAAAAACAATAATATGCTGCTGAGTGACTCAAGGATAATTATGGTTAAGTCTATATTTTTAGATTTTATTATCCATTAGACATCAGCTCCAGCTCATATTCAATCAACAGAGCAGCTGGTATGGTTAATCAAGCATCACATATACATTCTTTCTAATCTATGTTGTTTACAGATGGGTGCAAATTGACAACCTGTGTAATTATGTTAAAAAGCAAGTAAAGTTAACATGAAAGAAATAATTGGAAATGTTTAATAATAGCTTTTAAATTATAATTTTTAATTTGATTTTTAAATCATCATCTCACAACCTATTTAAAATCAGGTAAACAGTGAACATAAATAATTTTTTTCATTTTCTTTTACTCCCAGTAATCTCTTGTATCTCAGTGGCCTTATATAAACTGACATTATTTTTTAAATTAAAATTATAAATCCACTCAATCCTTGAACTCAAATGGAAAATTTCAAAAAATTTAAGTTTTGATTCTAGAATATTATTTTCCCCCTTTATGTAAATAATATCAATATGATAATTATGAAATGAGAACAAGTATTCTGAATTGAGTTTCTTTATTCAATTGTGCCAATATTATTTCAGATTAATTGTACAAAAAAGAAAGGAAAAGAAAAGAAAAGAAAGAATGGCAGACTTCCAAAATTGACTTAAAACTAAACCGTCATCATAAAAAACAGCTCAACAAATAACTCTGTCAACTGGTTTGCAGTAAAAGTCATGGTTCAAAACTAAAGTCTTAGATGCTTGTTTTTCAATAAAAGAAAAAAGATCTAAAAAAATGAATTTGAACAAAAATACATGAGACTCGCAATATTTTTGTAATTTTATAAACAAAAATTGTCAATATGTAAAAGTTTCATTATTTTTCCCCTCTTAGATAATAGATTTTGCTAAAATCTCTACATAATTTTGAATTTTGTTTGAAATAAATGAATATGAAAGTGAAATAATTCTTTTCATGAAAAGGATACAGATATTGTAACAGTAGGCATATGCTTACAAAAGAAAGATAAGTTCAGAATCATTAAAAGTGAAAAGTAAAACTGCCTTCTGCCATAGATTCGAGGAAAGTGATAAGATTTTTTTAAATTTATTAGGGCTCAAGTTTTGACACTTTTGCATTTAGCTGAATTAAATTAGTTGTTTCCATTTATGAATTTGGAAAAGTGTTTGGTAAAATAAGTCACAAAAAACTGTTGAAACTACTTGGCAACTTTGACATATTTGGGAAGGATATTAAAATAATCCAGAACCCATACTAGCAGCAAACCACCTGCCTATGGATAGCAAATATGCAGTAAATATACAAAAAAATGAAAGGACTGTACAGACATGGTTGTGTCTTCACACCAGACTTATTCAACCTATACAATAAGACAATTCTGAAAGAGTTAGAAGTACTACCAAGATTCATGGCCACAGTTTTGAAAATATAAGATATGCAGATGACAAAGCATTGATAGCAGATGTAGAAAGAAAACTTCAGGAATTTCTGCAGAAGGTAGTAATGGAAAGCAAGAAGAAATGGTTAAACACTAATTGCTAGAAGAATTAATGAATGGTTGTTAACAAAAAAAACAGCAGAATATACAAATTATGAATTAGTGATACCAAAATAAAACATGTAGAATGACTTAAATGTCTGGGAAGTGGTTTTAACAGAGGACAGAAAGTTTTTTTTTTTTTTTTAATCATCTCACCCCAAGCAAGGTATTCCACTGCCACTATTGCGCATGGGGCTACATAGGGGAAGGTAAAGAGAAGGAGTGGTTAGACATAGGGAATGTCAGGAGGAAGGTGACAGATGAGTAAGGATAGCGAGGATGAGGGTTGGGCAGATGGGAAGAGTGTTTGATAGAATGGGAGCAGGTTAGTGTGTTAGGAGGTGTCTATTGACCTTACATTTAAACTCCTGGAGATTGTAGCCGTCGGGGAAGCAATCATTTGGAAGAGAATTCCACAGTCGGGAAGTGCGAGGAAAGAAACTGTTTGAGTAGAAGTTACGGCTGCATTTTATCGGTTTCACTGTAAAAGAGTGGGATCTAGTTGCTAATCTAGTATCTCGTTCAAATTCGTATTTAGGGGGCACTAGTGATCTAAGTTCATCAGAGCAGAAGCCGTGGAAGTATTTATAGAAGAGACACAGGGAAGCCACGTTGCGCCGGTGGGAGAGAGACTGCAGGCGGTCTGCCAAGTCGGTATCTATCACATTACAGACCCTCCTCTGAACCTTATCGAGAAGCCCGAGGAGAACAGCAGGGGCACCCGACCAGATATGGCAGCAGTATTCAATGCACGGGCGGATGGTAGATTTATAAATGTGCAGGATAGATTTAGACGGAAAAAACTTCCGGGCCCTACACAGAGAACCGACTTTCATAGCAGCGGATTTAGCAATGGATTCGATATAGTCATTCCATTTGAGGTCCGCTGAAAGTGTGAGACCAAGGAGGCATAGTGTTTTACTCTCTGGGAGGCTAGCCTGGTCCATGCTAATGGGACACTGTAATCTAAGTTGCACTGGGAAAGCAAAAGAGGCCTTCCAAAAGCTAAGCAAAATATTAAGAAATAGAAACAATTCATTAGAATCAAATAGTACTGAAGTCTTATGTAATATTATTCCTCCTATATGGTAGTGAATGATGGACAATTTTCTCACAGATGAAAAGAGACTTGAGGTCACGGGAATGTGGTTTTACAGAAGGATGCTGAGAATACTGTGAACAAGGACAAAGTTCTAGAAACAATGGAAACAAAAAATACACTTCTACTTAACATGAAGAAAGTTGGAGTTTGTATGACACATAAGAGGGTTTGGAAAACAATTCATTATCTACTTGGTGGATGAACGAGCAGGGTTTGAGAGAAATGGCAAAAAGACAAAATTTATTAAGAACTACAAAGGACAGAAAGTTGTGGGAAACTATGAATGAACACAGAACATAGAAAAAGTGAAAATTAGCTGCTGGTTAAAATGCAAACAATGTTCAAGATGAATTTTATATATTTTACAGCTTTACACTTGTTTGTTTTTTGGTAACTGGCAATTCCATTTTATTTTGAGAACAACAATAATTTTGTCTTGGAAGTTTCAAGCTTAGTTTAATTCTTTTCAGTTGAATAGTTTCTGGATATTTCCAGCCATAGTTCTCTTTTCAAACCAAAAAATAAATCTATTCTATGACATTTGAATGAAAAACTAAAATTCAGAAATATAGTCTCTCTAAGATTCAAATGAATTTGTAGCCATAAAAGAATTAAAGTGAAGCAATAACAACAATTTATAATAAAATTAGATGTAAAAGTGTATTGACAAATGTGACTCAATTTTTTTTAATGTAAATAAGATGAAAAAGAACCTGAATATATCTAAAAATATGGTAATGAAAATTTATTTTGCCTGAGCTAAACTGCTTTATACACCCAATTAGAATAAGTCATGCAGAATTTGTCATGATTCAATTTTGAAGTCTTTGACAAAAGTAGGATTAGCCAAGCATGAAATAACCAAATACCAATTAAACAGAAAAAATGTCAGTAAATAAATCTAAAATGTCAGGGAGTGTGAATTTATATTTATAATTTTCTTTTCTTTTTTTCTTTTAGACAAACACATTTATAATGTTCTATGAAAAATAACTTCAATCTTGGATTAACAATCATTTGCCAGAATATATTTGTGGATTTGTGCTGCAGTGCAGCAGATAGCAGTTCATAATGAGAAATTGGAGAGCTGAGTTCAAATTCCATTTGAATTTGTTTCATTCACTTACACGCCAATACCCTTGGGAAAAGTATTAATTCATCTTTTCTCCCTCCAGCTACGGGTTAAATAGTAGGACAGATTGAGTTCCATAGCCTTGGTTGGCAACCAGTCTACCTTGTCTGAAGGAGAAAAGGGTTTGTGGTAGGGTCAACACCCCTCCCTGTAAAAAAGACAAGTTACTGAATCATCGACAACCCTCTCATTAACTGGTTAACTGGAGCAGGAAATGGCTTGTCAATTTTAATGCCTTCAAAACAAGACTGCTCTCCTTTAACCATCATAGAGAAACTTTCCTACCAGCCTTCAGTATAACTGATGCAAGTTTTCTTGAGAGCAACACCCTGCACCACCTTGGCCTCACTTTTCCATCTATAAGTGTCATGACTCATTGACAGAGAACAATCTACCCCAGTGATCAAAATAAAGGGTTTGGTTCAAAGTTCCACTCACCTGAAAGAAGTCGGGATGAACAACAGCCAATATGACAATAAAGATTAGGACAACAATCTGAACAATGTAAATAACAAATAGAATAGATTAGAACAAAATAAATATATTATCAAACTAACAATGTATCTTCAACTGTTAAAATTTGTTTGCTGTCATGCCCCTTCTGGACATAGGCAATCATGGCTCTCTACAGATTCCTTTACTTTATTACCTGTAAACTGCTGCGACTTTGTAAAAAAAATAGTGGAATAGTTTTCTCATTGCCTTCTCCTATTTTGAATTGAGAATTGTCCTTCTCTTAGACTGGTTTAAAAGCCCAATCTACTCTACTATTTAACCCATAGATTATTTTCCTGCTCACACAAAGTAGAAAGATTATATTACTTGCTAGACCTGCTGCTAGAAAAGTTGGTTCACTGTGTTGTGTTAGACAATTCTTATTAGAATCCATCTGGCACATTTATAAATCTACCATTCATCAACACATTGAATATTGCTGCCATTTGGTGTTCCTGCTATTTTTCATGAGATTCTTGACAAAATTCAAAGGAAAGTCTGTAATCAACTTGATCCCAACTCTATATCACAACTTCAATCACATTCTTACCAACATGAAGTAATTTCTCTCTATCTTTTTGTGAGGACAGACGTCATAATAAGGAGCTCACTCACTCCCTGAATGGGAATTAAGTTAAGCCTCTTGATCAGAACTCTCTAGTACCACAGAAAAGAAAAAGGAGTTTCAAGATGCTGGTCATGCATCTTCATGTCATGTATCAAACCTCCATCTACTGGTAATCACTGGTCTTGTTTTACATCTATTGTCATCCATAAAAATAAAATGTATAAAGGCTTGAATTGTGTGTTAATTCTTATTTGACACAAATAAGCATATACCTAGCAACACAACAGTTTTCTACAAATATTTTAATAGCAACTGTTTGAATGACCTTTTTTCCTGAGTGCTTCAACTGCATGAATTTACACATGCTACTAGCATTGTGGTGTAATAGATATCTTCTCGGAAATGAGAAATTGGAGAGCCAAGTTTGAATTACAGTTCAATTTGTTGTATTCACTTACACACAAATACCCTTGAGAAAGGTATTAATCCTTCTCTTCTCCATCCAGCTGTGGGTTAACTAACAGAACAAATTAGGTTCTATAGCCTTGGTTGACAACCAGTTTACTACAGGAAGAAATGGCAACCTACTGCCAGAAAAACTTCTGCCTAGTCAGTCATGTCTCGAAAAAGATATGATCACTCAAGCATGCACCATGTGTAGCACTTAACTGACTGATTGACAACTAGATCTTACTATTTTACTATTATACTAGTTAGATACAACCATCAGTTCTATTCTGGTTTATTTTTTCCCACTTCTCACTTGTGGAACTCCCTTTTGATTTCTTGCTTCCCTGCCACCTACAATCTTCAAAATGCAATATCAAGCTATCCACCTAGGGGTCCTTGACAAAATCCAATGGAGAATCTGTAATGTGATCAATTCCAACTAGGCAGCTCAGATACAGTCACTTTCTCATCAGCATAATGTGGCTTCCCTGTGTCTCTTCTACAAATACTTTCCCAGCTTCTGCTCTGATAAACTTAGCTCACTTGTGCCTCCTATGTATGAATTTACTTGAGCAACAAGATTAGCAACTAGGTCCCACCCTTTTACTGTGAAACCAATAAAATGTAAATGCAAATTCTCCTCTATCAGCTTCTTTTCTTGTACTTCCCACCTGTGAAATTCCCTTCCATTTTCTTGCTTCCCCGACATCTCCAAGAATTCAAATGTAAAGTCAATAATCATCCCCTATCTCACCGACTTGCATCCTCTCTTTCATGCTCCTTTCTTCATCCACTCCACTCTCATCAATATTCTCATCCTTCTCTTACCAACTTCCTGACACCCACTATAACCTGTCCCTCTTTCTCATAACTTCCCCTCTAGGTAACCCCCTGCACACCAATGGCAGTAAACTGCCTTGCTTAGGGTGATATAATTATAAAAAAATAAATCTCTGTCATCTGTCTTCCTGAATTTTATTTCTTCATTGTCCTTTTCCTCACTTCTCACAAAAGTCTTCTTGTTTTCTTTCACTACCTGTAACCCCCTGTGTCTTAATGACATTATTATTATTGCCTTGCTTGAGGTTTAATTATTAAAAACAATATATATATATATATATAGTTGGGGAAGAAGAGACAAATTCATTTCTTGTGAAAATGCACTCAATAGATGAGTCTGGAATTTGAAATCAGCTTTTCAGTACTCGTCCATACATATTTCTTTTTTTTCTTTTTAGACATGCCATGTCCATTCAGGATGTAGGTGATCATAGCTCTCCACAGATTCCATTTCGTTATTATTTGTAAATTGCTTTGACTTCTTGGGAAAAATAGTAGAATGATTTCCCACTGCTTTTTCCATTGTTTGGAATTTTCTTTCTCTTAGGTTTCCACCCAGAGCTAAAGAGCTGTCTACACTGTTAACCAATAACTGAGGCAAGAAGTTTGAGTTTGAGTTTTGATTGACGATGTATCAACCTCTGTGGGATATTTCATGCCAAAAAAGTGGCTTTTTAAGGTATTTTTTAGTATTCAGTTATAGTGAGAAGGTTGATTTTGTCAGATTTTGATGAAAATCTTTTTATTCTAGAAAACTGAAGATGTCTTCTAGTTTTGTATTCAAAAATGTATTAATGGTAATAATTTTTTTCCTTCAAAAATGTATTATGGCAGTCTTTTTTTTCTTCAAAAATGTGTTATGGTAATAAATTTTTTCATTCAAAATTGTATTGTTGGTTATATATTTTTCCTTAAAAAATGTATATTTTTCTATAAAAGTCTATTTGTATATATATATTTCTATAAAAGTCTATTTTTATAGTTTCATATTGTTTTGACCCCAGTTAGGAGTTCAACTATTTGCCCATAGCTGGGAACCCAGCAGGTGCTACCACCCTGGGTCAGAGTGAACCAGGGAACAACAATAATTAAGAGGTAGTTACATACTTCTCACAATCTCCCAATCAGATGATTATATTTGACTGCTCAAGACCTGAGGCAAGAAGAGACAGATTCTTGCCTTTCTCAAGAGCATTAGTGCAAAAATGAAAACTAGCATGGAATTTGAACTCACCTTTTCCAATTCTTTTAAACATAAGTGCACACATACCACCCACGCATATTTGCTTACAAGTGTATATAAACAAAATGATTGTAGTATTTTTTATTTTAGCTCTTACGATAAGAGAAACTGAACATTTGGTTTGGAAGCTATTTCCTGCTTTTATACTATCAATAGTTTATTTTAGGAAATGTTTTCCTCTTTTGAAAATTTTCTTCTCCATACACAGCATCTGGGGAATGTATTCTATATACTTGGAACGAGAATATTTATTTTTAAAAATACGTATATATTTTGTGTACAGATTTATTATTGATTTTTTTAATCAAGAAATCATTAATTTATGATATGTATTCAATATAGGCTGACCTGAGTTTTTGAGGTCAATAGAACAAGTTCAAGCACTAAAGCACTGTATTTAAGGCAAATATTTTCAATAAGAGTTTCCTGAAATATGTTTACATATCAGGAAACTCATTAAAAATTTCATATTCAATAAATTGATGATTAGTGAACCTGAAGCAGTGAGTGAAAAGAAAAAATGTTTATCATTAATGATTAAATATAATTTTTTAACATTTTATTTCAACCAATTATTTTGCTTGTTTTTAAAATCTTATTCTGATGAAAAGCTCCAGTCTGAAAATTCAATATTTTCTATTTCAGTATGTAAAAAGTTTATTTACTAAAAGAAAAAAAATCAGAATAATAAATATTCTAATAAAATCTAATAAATGTGTGGATAGACACATCTAAGTAGTCTCTGGATACTTCAATGGGGTGTAATGGTTAGCAAGCTTGTCTCGCTAGCTCAGTTAAGACTTAATGGTGAGCTTGATCCTTACTGGGTGCACCGTAAGTTTGGCCTTGTGTAAAATCTATGCTGCACATAAAAAAATTACCATCTAAGTAGTTTCCTACAAATAAAGGTTGTGCTAAAAAGTCATCAGCCTAACCATTTTTTTTTTGTTGAAAGTGCTTCTTGGTTAAGAACTTTTCATTCAGCACCCTTTTATTTTTATTTTTCCTTTTGTTCGTTTTTATAATCATTTCACCCCAACAAGCCAAGAATGCCACTGATGCACAAGAGATGACAGTGAGAGAATAAAAAGGTAAATATATAACATTTAAAGTAATAATATATATTTAATGGTAACACATGTTTGAGAAGGCTTTTTTCTTTTTTTTTTTTTTTGCAAACAGGGAAAATTATATCTCCCAGCCTGAGCAGTCAAATATATTTATGTTAATAAGAAATAATTGTCAAACATTTATAATTAGAAAAAACAATGTCAGATTTTTCAAACATTCATTTATATATATATATATATATATATATATATATATATAAACTGAGCTTGAATTCCAGTCAAGTTCGTTACATCCATTTACATATAAATACCCTTGAGAAAGGTATGAATCCATCACTTTGCCTCACAGCTTTGAGGTAAATGGCAGGCAGAACAGACTTGGTGGCAACTGGTCTATGAGAATGACAATACTGAATTCAAAGCCTAAGGAATGTTTGGGTGCCTTGTGGCACACTATGTGTGCCATTTCTCTATATTCACCACTATGAACAAATCATATGTGTAAGTAGTCTGGCTGTTCAGTTCTAAGGACTGAGTTGCTGTACTCTCATGCATTAAAACAATGAGAGATTCCAGTACACACACACACACGCATGCACACACACACACACACGCACACACACACACACACACACACACATTATATATATATATATATATATATATATATGTTTTAGCCAAATAGATAATGTAAACAAATGGTCATATTTCTCTTTTGGGCCTAAGTATTTCAAAATCTACTGACCTACTAGAATTTTCACACATGACCATCTCTAGAATTTACAGGAAATGTTCAGAAAAATAAAAATTTCCATTGTGTGGCTATTGTGTGACTAGAAATTTCTTCTTGTTGAAAGAAGTTAGTGGCTAGAATGGTTCAAGTTGATAAAAGGCAACTGTAGCTCAAATAAACTTTTGTTTACAAAAGAGATATACAGAATAGCATCTGTGAATGCACAATAAGTCAAACCTTGAAGCAGATAGGCTACAGCAGCAGAAGATCATGCTAGATGCCATTTTTGTCAAATAAGAACAAAAAACTGAGTGGTACAATTAACTAAGTATTGCAAAAATTGAACAAAAGAAAATTGGCAAAGTCTAGATTCATCCTGCATTGTATCAATGGTTTGGGCTGGTAGTTGGGATGCAGTGGTATGGAGAATATTTTCTTAGCATACATTGGGTCCTTGCTTCTAATAAAAGATAGTTTAAATGCTGCAGCCAACCTAGGTATCAGGGTTCTCCACAATTATCTATCTTTGTTACTTTAGTAAATTTTGTCGTTATGCTGTTACTCTTGATCCCTGTTCTGCCAACTATTTAGATAAACTAATCAGGTAGATTGTGCACTGCTTTTTTTATGCCTTCAATATTTCCCATGAATGTCAAATTTTCCAAGTCCTATTTCCTCATTATTTGCCCTAGAAATTTCCGATGTTATGTATAAGTGTACTTTTTGTTATCATTGTCTTTAAAACTTTGTTGTTGCTCACATGTCCAGTTCATGGTATTCTCAGCATCATTCTGTAGACCCACATTTTTGCCATATCAAGTATCTTAATCTGTGAGAAGATTGTGCAGCATTCACTGCCATATAGAACTGATATTACAAAACAGTTCAGTACTCTTTTTTTGTTATTTTCAATGAAATTTTCCTGCTTATTAATACTTTACTTACCTTTCTGAAGGCATCTTTCACTATTCCAATGCACTTGCAGATTTTGGTGTTGCATTTCCAAAAAAACACTTCCCATATATTTAGATTTTTGCACTTGCTTGATGTTGGTATCTCCTATTTGTATGGTGTTCCTTTTGCTGACTAACATAGATAATATTTTTTTACATTATAATATTTTTTGTTTAGACCTTTATTTTCACTTTCTTTTGCTACCTTCTGTAGAAGTTTCTGCGGGTTCCTTCCTATGTTTGTTATCAACATTGTGATATCTGCATATGTAATATTGTTAAGATTGTAGCTACCAACAATGAATTTTAGTAGGTCTACTAATTGTCTCTAGATGGCTTCACTGAATAAGTCTGATGAGAAGACAAATCCTTGTCTCATGCCTCTTTCTAATATTTGTACTTACTAGATTTGTTTTCTTTCAGTATCTTGGCAGTTTACTCACAATATAAATTCTGGATTGTTGTAATATCTTTTCAAAAAAAAATTAAGCTTACTTAGCAGTTCAAATAGTTCTTTATAAAGTACTTTATCAAATGCTTATAAAATATCAGTATACATCTTTTTGCCTTTGCGTTACTCTTTCTGATATCATTCTGAGCATATGCATCATGTTTATTGTTCCAATTTTTTTAATGAAATTGTACTGTTGTTGCCCTATTTCCAGTCTAATTCTGCTGCATATTCTATTCGTAAGAATTTGGATGGTACATTTTTGTATATGGTTCATTAGGTTGATTGTCCAATGGTGTCCACATTCATTTGCACTTGGCTTTTTGAGCTGTGCTATGAAAATAAATCTATTTAGATTTTCCTGTGTATCACCACTGTTGTATATTTCATATATTATATCTTTAATCTTGTCACTGCAAAAATCATCTAAATCTACCAGCATCTTTATTACAATTCCATCTGGTCCTGCTGCTTTGTTCCTGATCAATTTGGATAGTCGTGATTTAACTTCAGATTTTAATATTTCTAGTATTTGATATATTTGTTTAATATATTTTTTTCTTTCCTTGTGGAAGAATATTTCCAATATATTCCCTGATGGACACAATGGTATTTTCTCTTTTGCTATTATCAATGTCTCATTCTTGGATTTTATGCATTCTTTTGATGCTTATTTTTTTTTGTCCTGTTAGTTTACTTATTCTTTTACACATACGATGGTGAGCTGAAAAGTTCATAGACTGGTTATAAAGAAATGATGCTAAAGCTTTAAATCTTGCAGACATTAATTTCAACTCTTCTTATCAATAAATGTGTTGTTTCTTTTCAGATTAATTGATATCTGACTGTTCAAAGACTTCAAACATAACAAGTAGTGAATTCTCTTGAAAATAGACAAAATTTGGCATCATGTACCTGTAGAAAAAGCGTTTAAACTTTAAGGACAGTCATACTGACATGGTTGCTACATTAGAAAATGTGGATCCAGCTTTATACATTTGTGTGTGTATATATATATATATATATATATATATACACACATACACACACATGTAATATATGGGAAGGTTATTACATTTTAAAAGAATTGTATGTGGGGACACATACAGAAAAATTGTATTAATGTGTATCCATTGAGACTAGACATGTGAAAAGTTTAAACAAAAAAGAAATAAGATGGTAGCTGAGTATGAAAAGCAAAGAGTTGATAAAAATAAAAGATAAGAATAATAAAAGATTAAAATTTTCTTTAAAGGGTTTTGTTGATATAAAAAAAAACAGATAGATGAGATAAACAGAAGTGAGATTTTAGAAACATAAGTACTAGATAGTAGATGACAAGTACTGAAAAAAATATACATAGCAAAGTACCGGTTAAATAAGTTAAGTTTTAAGGTATATATAATTAATTAAAAGGGATATGATAGATTCCATCAGCAAAAATAGTTTGTGCTGTAGGAGGTTTCACCCTTATTTGTCTAGGTTGGCTGCCAGTTCAATTTATTATTGGAGGGAAAATTACTAAACAGGCACTCTATATATGTGAACAAATTGAGCAAATCTATCTTAGTAAAGCAGCATGCATTGATGTGGAAATATTACATGAAAATTTCCCAAACAATTTTGCAACAATATCAAACAAAGCTGACATTGCCATGCAATATATTCTCACCCAAGATGCTCATGAAAAATTAAAATCTTACCCATTCCATAATGAAAGTGGTAAGGTGGCAGGGATTCTTTGTCTAATGGTATTGAGTGGTAACTAACAATGGCATCCAACACAGTTTTTTTTTTTTTTTTGTTTTAGATGGTACCTGAAGTGCTAAAACAAATGGTGGCCCAGTATGATGTGTCTTCTGTTAACACTGGGAATTTAGGTGCTAGTAGTCTATAATTTACCATTTTTTTTAGCTGTGATGACCATTGTGCTGCACCAATCTGTGGGCATACCATTAGGCACTGGTGCTATAAACAGGATGGAACCTGAGGATTGAGAGAATTACCTCATCAAAGCAGGAATCTCTGCTGACTCGGCCAAGAACTATGCAGCAACATTTGCAAGTGAAAAACTGACAAAGAACTTACAAATGATGGATCTAGCTATGCTGAGGGTGTTGGGAGTCAAGGCAATGAAAGAAGCTCTATCTATCCTTAAGCAAGCTAAGAAACTCACCAACCAAATGATCCCAGCGAAAGCACCAGCCAACCAAGCTTCCTCAGCTCCATCTGGAAATTACCTCACAAGAATTCAGAAAATTTTGAATTGACTGGGAAGTATTTATAAAAATGACAGATATACCAACATATAAGAGCAAATAGTAAACATATTGAGATAATTTTAGATATATTTAAGAGTATGAATAATCCTGTGATTGTAGTAATTAATGATTTTATTACACTTTTCATGCAAGAAAGTCCCTATAACTGAGAGAGATTATAGTAATAAACTCTTGTACAACAGGAAAACCACTCTCCGACCATATACTAAAGACAAGAATGCTCAAAATGACTGGTGATAGCTTCAGTCAGAGTTTTTAATTGCATTTTATCAATCTTAGGCTGGTTCCCACCCAAAGCTGAAGAGCCTAGCTTGCTCTACTATTTAGTCTATAGTTGGGGATAGAAGAGATGGATTCATATCATTCCCAAGGGTATTTGTATGAAAGTAAACTTGACTGGAATTCAAACTCTATTTGTCATTTTCATGTCTCAAGCTGCTAACTATTATGCAAACTTTGCATCGATATTATACATATATTCATACAAACATTTCCTACGTGTATACATATTCTTTTGACAAGCTTTGTTAAATTCAACCTACAAGGTCTGTCTGTTTAATTTTTTTAAATAAGATACTGTACATCCAAATCAAGTAATAATCTAAGACAAATGCTAGTAGTTAAGAACAAAATATTACACAGCAATCAAAATATTTTTTCATGTGCCATCTCCCCTCAAGACATAAGCGATCATGGCTCTTCACAACTTCCTGTCACTTGTAGCTCTTAATAAACTTTGTCTTTCTGTTATTTTCCCTAAGCCCTGAAGCTCTGTTCTGCCATCTATTTAGTCAAGTTTATGAAGTATGTTATGCACTATTTTCCTCTTTTGCTTTTGCCATCTATCTGTCCTGTGAGTATCTGATTTTCTAAGTACTCCTTCCTCATTATGTACCCCAGAAACATCACCTGTATCTTCCTGATGTTAAGTATTAGTTTCTTTTTTGTTTCCATTTTCTCATTCTTGATCATTCCTGACATGTTTGGTCCATGGAATTCTTAGCATCCTTCTCTAGAACCACAAAATATTATTATACAAAAGAAACAGCTCACATTAAATGAAATATCTTTCACAACAGGAGATGGTATCTTAAAGCACATATAAATTATTTAATATGCATATAAGGTTATATAAATGTTTCATACATTCTTTTTCAGTGAAGTCAAACTGTGAAACCGTTTTCCACATATTTGAATTAATTTGAATTCTAGTGCTCAAAAACAAAAAAGAAATGCCATGATATACTCAACAAAATCTTATCTACCAACTGAACAACAACTATTTTAATCCTTATCAAGAACTGGGTGAACAAAAACATAAATTTTGGACAGTTTATTTACAATCTTGATTTGGATGTTCAATAATTTAATGAAAAATTTGAAAAATACAACAAAAAATTAAACAAACTGTGGTAATAAAAGAAGCACATTCCATCTTCCCTCACATTCTCAGCTTTCTATTGTTCCTTTCTAACTAGTTTGTACTCCTCACTCTTTTCTAATTAATCTTTTTACATTTATGTAGCCCCCTGAACATCAGTGGCGTTTCTGCCTTGCTCGGGGTGAAATGATTTAAAAAAAACAAAAAAAAAAACATTTGTAACATCCATCACAATAAAATAAACATTTTTCAGTACTAAAGCAGAATGAGTTAAATAAAGTGTCATAAGCTTCTGCTTATATTTGTGATAGTACACAGACCTTATATCAGCTAAATTTAATAAAATTTGTTTAAATTAGTTATTGTTGCCTAAATATAATGAATGTATATAGATTTTTCTCTTGTGTATACACTTGTATATTTATGATAGAAAATAAAAATAAAACAAGCAAAGAAAGAAAGAGAAAAAATATGTATAAAAATAAAAGAAATATTCATAAAAAAAAAGGAGAAAAAAATGCTAAATTAAAAAAATAAAAAAATAAACCATCTGGTTGAGTCAAGTAAAACTTGTTTAGCACAAGAAATCCAACATTTTTGTAAGCTTATAAAATTCTCCTGAAATCAAAACAAGTGGAAAGTGTTTGTTTAGTCTGCTATACTAAAGTCCGAGAAGCCTCTTCAATACTTGACAATTATTGTATTGATTTCCCAACCTTGGGGCCAATCAATAGAATCTCTGATACTTATTCTGTCAACTTGGAGACACACAAAGGTTATATCAACATGGATGGATTTAAAACTAAGTGCAATCAGGTTCCCAATTTTTTTTTAATTAGCAATAGAAAATTCTTTGATTGCAAATTACCAGAATTCAAAGCCATGGTAACACAAGATAAAGCCAAAGACAAAATCAATAATGCCTACTTCAAGTACTCAGATTACTTGAAGGCTTAGTTCCTATATCAGCTTAAATACTTTGGACATTTTTAATAATCTATCACTAAATTTGCTATTCATTTTAATTGTAATGGTAATACTAATAAGTATAAGAAAACATTTAACATTCACTGACTAAGCAGCAAATACGGCTTTCAAATGAAATTTGGAAAATCTTTCTCTTAAAACAATTTTTTTGGAAAATATATTTCTCAAATCCAGTAGCAGTTAACACCCTTTCAATTACTGACAGAGGTTTCTTCATAAGTTTTTATTTGAAGTAGGATGTGTGTTGTGGTGCAGTGGATATTGGCTCGGAATGTGAAATCGGGGAGCTAAGTTCAAATTCCAGTTGAATTCTCTGCATTCACTTATGCACAAATACCCTTGGGAAAGGTATTAATCCATCTCTTCCCTCCAGTTATGGAATGAATAACAGGACATATTGGGTTCTATAGACTTGGCCAGTAACCAGTCTACCACAGAAAGTAATGGCAACCTACTCCGGGATAATCTTCTGCCCAGTCAGTCATGTTTCTTTTAAGCGTGTATCACATATGGCACTTAACTGTCTGAGTGTGGTATATCAACATCTTGATTAAGTCATTATTTTCTATGTCTTACATGTGTTATTCATTTTAGCTGTTGCTGTTGAAAGTCCTCCATTGATGTGCCTTCTGTTTTCTTGGGCAGTCCTTTGTGATTCTGTACTGACAGTCCACAAGATTTGACAAAGCGAGGTTTTCACCAAGACCTATAGGGTTCACTGGCTCAAAGCAATTTTTAACCATTGATCTGAAAAAGTAGATAAGAGCTTAGATATTTCTGAATGGGTTTGTTGTCATGACTGTATTTTTATGAAATTTTTAATCTGATGAAGCTACTTAAGAACATGACTCAAGTTTTCATGATAATGTTTTGGTTTTGTAACAAATTGCAGTGTTGGACAAAACTACCACCTGTGCAACTTATTCTATGTTCAATTTATTTATCTCCAGTACTAAATTTGTTAAAACTGATCCATACACTAATATATTTGAAGTGCTTGGAATTTTTATAGACTCAGGGTTTGTGCCATCACTACTTTCATTCCAGTTTCAGATTAGTGTTTGTATTTAAAAACATACTTTTAAAAAACAAGATATAAACATCACACTTTTTGCATAGTGAGTGGCCATGGTGAAATGTAAATAAATGGCAGAACAGTGCATAAGAGAATCAACAAAGTTTGCAATAAACAGCAAGAAAAAGAAAAATAAAAGAACAGTAAAAGTAATATAAAGAAGGCAAAAAATATATAGGGGATGGACAAAATGATAGAAATATCTACTTCCATAATAGCATAATTTGGAAAATTTGATAAAAGTGCCAAAAGCTTGTCTGCTTTTGTTTTTTGATTTAATACTACTAGTACTTCATTTTTTTGGTTAAAATTATTGTTTTTCTACAGATATAATTTAAATAAGTTTATTAGAAATCAACCCTCAGGACTATTTAAGAATTTTAAGTGATCAACTTCATCTTATGGTTCAAAAGATGTTTCCAGAGAGAAATGCTATCTTTCATGATGATAATGCACTCATTCATACTGCTAAAGTTGTAGCTGAATACCACAGGCAATATTCTAGTGAAGTAGAACATTTTATTTGGCCACCACAGTCCCCAGATCTGAACATCATTGAACATTTATGATTCATTTTAGAAAAACAAGTGAGGAGTTGATACCTTCCAACATCTTCACTGAAATAATTGGAGATTGTTTTAGATAAAGAATGGATAAGAATTTCTCTGGAAACAATTCAAACTTTGTATGAGCTGATCACTCACAGAATTCAAGCTGTAATTACTGCCAAAGGTAGTCCTACACCATATTGAAATAAATTTGATTGAAATTTCAAGAGTGTTTTCATTATTTTGTCGATCCCTTATATGTAAGCTTAGAACCAACATTTTTCCAGATGATCTGTAAATATAGTCCTATTTAATTTCCAAACTAATACTCTTGTAAGTTCCTTCACCATGATACAAAAGTATTATATTTTTAAATAATTTTGCCTCGTGCATGATTGTTCCAGTAATGAAAAATTCCCTACTTATGATTAGCACATATATTTAGTACAAAAGAGGATGCATATTAAGGGTATTTTGACAAGCATAAGGTATTACAAAATCTTTTTAAATCCAACCATGTTGCATCAACCTATTAACTAGATTATTTCAAAAGTAGAAAAACTAAATATAAGAGCAAAAATACCTCTCTTTAAAAGTAACAAAAATGTTTATAGCACTTACAACAAAACAAAATTTGTCTTTATTCTCAAACTCTGAAACTATTTTTCATGACAGACATATTCAGTATTCAATGATCTTTTCAGAATCGTTTTAACATTTTGGCCAGTGAATCTTCCAACATTCCTTCCAGATATTTCAAATAGAACTTTTTATTCCCTCTATAGTTGTGCAGAAGAAATCCACTTACCTTCAATAAAGGCTGAGGGCATGTACCTGCTGATGTTATTGTCTCCATGATACAAAGAAAAACTGGGGCAAACTCATTCTGTCGTTTATAATAGAAAAATCGATGAGGGAATGACCTGAATATGTTACCTACAGGGTTGAAAGAATAACCCGGATATGCTAGCTATGGATTAGTGTACCTGTCTTCAAACATGTATAATGTCAATGGCAGTGACCAAGAGGGGGAGCGGAAGCTGACAAGGTGGGAGGGTGGATTTGTGGCTATTTGGATTTACACAGCTCTGAATTTGTGACAGCTTGATACAATAGTGGTAGCTTATTGTTATTTCTTTTTCTGGTGTATGTCTGAAGAAACTTCAGAACTTAAAGCTATCAATTCTTATGATGTTAATCCACTTCTCTGAAGACCTCATATATATTCCTGAATTAGATGGCTCAGAAAAACAGAAGATTTTTACCAGAACTTCTGTCCTTTAGACCATGTCATTTAGAACACTCAGATAATAGCTTATGGAATCTTAAAGCAGATACCCATTCTTTTCATATTAGAGGCTTTTATATGGTTTTGTATTTAATCTAGGCTTATTAATTGGTTTATTTCAGCCTAACATGTATGTTACTGCTTTCAATTTAATCAGTTTTTCTATTAAAAAATATTATTATATTGTTAGTTTTATGATTCTTATCTTGACAGTTCTGTGAGTCAGAGAAAAAAATTATGATTAATCATCAAATTTTATATAAAAAATTTTTAACGATTATTTTGGTACTCAGACATATACAATGTAATTATCAGTTATCCAGAATTAAGATCTTTTTTTAATTAATTTTTCTATTTCTGATTTTTCTGATTTCAGGAAGAGAATAAATAAATGAAGACTAGAAGCCTTAACCATTAAAACAAACAACCCACCATCAATAAAATTTTAACTCAAGAAAAACAATATTCTGCAAATAAAATAAAATGAAAAAAAAACATTACAACAAAAGGATGCATGATGACACAAAAATTATGTCACTCAGTAACATGTTAAGTTTGTGATTTTTATTTTGGCACAATTTTATCAAGTCATAAAAAATTATTTGATAATGGCTTCTTCTAGGCACTATTTCTCTTCAGCATGTAGACAATCATAGCTTTCCATATTCCCCTATCCGTTGTAGCCCTTAACACCTTTTCTCTTGTTATTTTTCTCAAACCCTGCTCTGCCATCAAGTATGTCTTGCATAGCTTTCCTCTGTCTCTCTTTCCCTCTAATTGTACTGTGTGTATCGGATTCTCCAATCCCTCTTTCCTCCTTACATTTCCCAGAAACTTCAGATGTCTCTTCTTGATGTTAAGTATAAGTTTCCTTTTCATTTCCATCCTCTCCAAAACCTTGTCGTTGCTCACATGTTGAGTCCATGGTCAATACTCTACCTAGCTTTTGGAATGCATCCTTAGCCTTCAGATCTCAGTGTCACAAGACGTTGGAAATTTTTTCAAGTTCTCCCCAGAAAACAAAAAAAAATGGTCAAAAATTGGTCTTCAATCAAAGTTGAAAACACAACCACACACACACACACACACACACACACACACACACACACACACACACTTTATGAAAGTAAATGTAAGGATTTTATTTTGTGGTATATATTTATAAATGGTAATATAAATATTGTTAGCTTCTAAACATTTTTAAATTTAAGAATGCTGAAAAATATTCTTAAGGCTAAGTATGAAAGCCAAGGTAAAATATGAAGGATGCTAAGAGATGTAGATAAATGTTGTTATTGCAGTTGTTGAATAATTTTTTTTTACTTCTTTACCAAGCCAATATATATAACCATAAAAATTAAAATATAATAATAATTAAATTAAAAAATTCAACAACTACAGTAACACTTATTCACATTCATTCATTTGTCATTAAATTATATCACTTAGCATTCTCTATATTTTACCTTGACTTTCACTGTTAGCATTAAGAATATTTTTGAGCATTCTTAATTTACAACTGCACTGGTAAAGAAAAGTTTTCCCTTTGTCTTTATATATATGTATGTGTGTGCATATATATATATATTCAACTTTTGGTCATAATTAGATTAGACCAGTACAGACTTGTATTAAAAAGTGTTCAATACAATTATATTGTAGAAGTTTGAAATATTTTTCATTTGGAAATAAGTTATTTCATGACCTCAGTTTCTACCTTTCAGTGTCTTCAGATGATTTACAATAATAATTTAATCAATTCACCCCAAGCAAGGTGATAAGACCACTAATTCACAAATGAAACAGAAGGAAAAGACTTTAGAAGGAACCAGAAATCCAATAATAGTATAAATTTCAGAATTTAGGTGGAAACATTAGAAGTATAGAGTTGAAGTAGAATTTAGAAGGAACCAGAAACCCAATCCTAAACAGGAAACAACAGATGAACCTCTGCTCATGTTCAAAAGATGAAGGAAGAGTGTGAAACAGTCAATAGATGAACCTTTCTACTCTTATTGTGAAGAAAAATTAAATAAAATAGTGTCAAATATATATATATGGGAGCAATATGCATTGTGTTTATAAAGGACAGGTCTTACTCAGTGTATCTCACACAGATCTTGCTTGAGATATGTACATAACCACTCACATTGCCAGTGCACTACATAAAACTCAAAATACATTTTTTAAATATATGTGTATATATGTATTTTATATATGAATAAATAGATACACATATATGAGTGAGATGAAGGAACAACAATACCAACAGATAAGTGCCGTTATCTCCAAGCCTGATTTTGTAATCAAAGAAAATAGCTTAAAAAAAAAATGTATCAAAACAAGAATTTAATCTTTCACTTTATTTGATGTCAGATGGAAGGAAAACCATCTTTGTAAATTTATCCTTGTCCAAACATGAAAGAAAATCCAAAGTACTTTGTACATTTACTTAATTACAAGCTTCATTTATTTCCCTTATTTCTGCATTTTACAAGGAAGGAATTCATCTCACAATTATCCTAACTTTGTATTCACTGGTAACTCATTAGTTAAATAATTCATCTGTGAGAACTCAAGAGATTTTTTTTTAATAAAAAGATGGTGACATTTGATTACAAAATCAGATTTGAAAACAACTGACACTTAGATAATTGTTCTGACGAGCTTTACTTTAAATCACAAATTTAAGCACAGTACTAGATTGACAGCTTGGTCTCATAATCTCACTGTTGAAATTGCTACTTGTAAGTTCTATGCTAATAGTTTGCCAATTCCATCTACCACACTCATCACCTTCTCATCACCTCCAATTTACTCTCCCATAATTACTTACCATTTTCTGCAGGCCAATCAATATTCCTCCCTGCTAATGAAACCATATATAGCCAATGACAGACACTACCAAAATGCCAAGATGGTCAAAATATCAAACTGACTTTTGTTTTCAATAAACTGTATCTAGTTGTTACTGTATATTTGGAAAGGAGATTGACACAACCACATTGCTTACTGAAATGCTACAAAAGATATCTAACTCCTGGGAACCTAGTCAACTGTATATCTTCAGTATAACTTCATTTTAATTTTTTCAAACATTTCCCCTAAAGCAAGGTAACAAAACCACTAACACACAGGGGATTACTGAGTGTTAAAAATACATGAAAAACATTATCAAGAAGCAAGAACAATAAAAGAACAAAAATTATGACAGAAGATAACAATTGACATTTAAATTTTTGAAAACCAAAGTTGACTGGAAAACAAGAAGCCAGAAGTAAGTTTTACAAGCAAGAAGTGCAATAGAAGAAATTGTTACAATAGAACTTATGGTTACACCTAGGCATTCTGAGTGTAAAATGATAAGACCCTGCAGCCAGTCTTATACTGTACTTAAATTCATAGAATCTAGATAACATAGAAGAAAGTGCATCAAAACAAATTACCATGAAAGTAATTATAGAAAAGCTACAGCAATGCTACATTATGAAGGTGGAAAAGTGCCAGGTCAAAACCAATAAAACTGCAAATTTTCCTTTGAATTTTATCAACAATCATTGGAGTAGATAGACTTTATTGGAGTAGATAGACTAAACTATCGCCCGGTTCACACTCCACCCACGTCTATTGAACAGGTGAAGAGGCTCATCCCTTGTTTCCTGTTTAGGATGCGGTTTCCGGTTTTCTCTTTTCCAATCTTTTCACTCTTTTCTTTATTTTTTTTTTCAATTGAAGTAGATAGACTAAACTATCACCTGGTTCACACTCCACCCACGTCTATTGAACAGGTGAAGAGGCTCATCCCTTGTTTCCTGTTTAGGATGCAGGTTTCAGCTTTCTCTTTTCCAATCTTTTTAACTCTTTTCCTTATTTTTACGTAGCCCCCTGCGCATCAATGGCATTATCGCCTTGCTTGGGGTGATATGATAAAAAAAAATAAAAAAATAAAAACCAATCATTAATATATAAAAGCAGCACTAGACCATATGTAACAACAATATTGTAAACATGGGCAAATGGCACAACTATAAATATGTAAGGCAAAAAAATTGTCTAGCATGACACAGAGAATCAACATTTTATCAACAGTCCTAGTAATTGATTCTAACCCTAAAGAATAGATTTTCTTGTTTCTCATAGACACTCAAATAAAATTGAAATAATTTCAGTCAATACAATTACTTTCATATATTCAAAGAGAACCTAAACCAAGTATATGCAACTAGTGCCAAGTTTTGTTGGCTAAAAATATTTTTAGTCAATTATTTAGAATCAACTGGGCCCAGAGTAGAAGTAGGTCACACTCTTTCACCAAAAAGACACACTTTTAAAAGTTTCCTTGTTTATTTAGTTCAAATATTAATGGGTTGAGTGGGGTTGCCCCAGTAACTTTCTGGGTGCAACATTTTTGATCTGTGAATTAGTTTCTTGAAAGTAAAGGCCAAATTCATAAATACCAAGTTATTTACCTTTATCTGTTTTGTGACACATTTTACATCATTTATTTATTTATTCATGAAGGTTATTTTCATCTCTTTTTTCTCCATATTATCTTTTTTTTTTCTTCTCTATTCATTATCACTGATGCCAAAATATATAGAAAGAAAATCATTTTTGTATTTGGGAACTGAAAAGTCATTAACATTTATAACATACCTTTTAAAATAACTATTCTCCTCTCACAAAAGATGATAATTCTTAGGAATAAAGCCAGAATAGAAAGAACATTATTAGCAGCTTATCTTATGATTAGTTTCTGTCAAGGTTGATTTTCAGGTTAGCAGCTTTTTATTTTGTTTGAATGAGCTAGTAAGTTAGTTATAAGAAGGTGATTATTTATCTACTCTTTTCTCTAGCAGTTATCCCGACATGACAGTGATGAGACATTTTGCTAAGATATACAGCAATGAAACATGGCTAAAAGGGGATTTATGTGTTTCCCACACCTGTGAGAATCAAGTGAGAAGAAAGCAAAATACTGAGTTTACCAATTAGCTATTTTATTTTAAGAATGAATCACAGCATGTGAGTATATATATATATATATATATATACTCCTTCAAGGCCTAACCACATTATATATATATATATATATATATATATATATATTGAATGTTTAAATACTTAGTTTTTGGTCATAATAAAATTAGACCAGTGCTCAATACAATTATATTGTAGAACTTTTGAATATTTTTTATTTGTAACTACATGACTTAAATAGTCAAAATAAAATATATTCGGGATCAACCTTTATTCTATAAATCATTTGAGAAATCTGATTAGATTTTAAAAAAATGAACATATCAACCTACAAATGTCAAATGATTTAAAAATCTTCATTTTTATCCTTTGAGAATTATTCATCTCATGATAATCAATATCTCTAGCTTTTTTTTTGTATAAAAATAAATTTTTTTCTTTATCTATTTTAACAAAGAAAATACATTTTTTCTGCATGTTGTTGTCACAAGAATAAAGTTTTTTTATTTGTTTATTATTCAAGTCAGCCAAAAGGTGGTCATGATTCTTGCTACTTTTTTTGTTGTAGTCTTTCATTTCTTCATGCTCATTTAAAGACCAGGTGGTTCAATCACAAGTCTACATTCAAAATAGAAAACTTAAAAACCTATACAAACTTGACTAGCCATATGTGGAAGTTGAAATCAAAATATAGAAAAGACCCAGACATATCGTGGAGCATAGTGAAAACAGTCAAGCCTTACAACAGTGGCAAAATATGTAGACTGTGCCAGGAAAAAAATTTGTGATTATGTTATTCCCAAACAAAAATGAACTATTGAAAGAACAGAAATTTTGATTAAGTGTAGCCCTACTAAAACATACCTATTAGATTTATACAACCATGGATCAATATGTAATAATTTCTTGTCATTTTTAAAATTGGGCATTCAAAAATTCCCTGTTACATGAGCATTCAAATAAAACCACCATTACGTGAGCGTTCTTAAAAAAAAAGGGTAAACTGTAAAATCACTTATTGAAAATCGCCTGAAGACATCATTCATGGTAAAAATCTGGGTCACATAATAACTCATTTACAAATGAAAAAAAAAAAAAAAAATATATATATATATATATATATTCATGGAAAACAGCAATATCTTATTCAAGATATATATATATATATATATATATATATATATTAGGATCTTGAATAAGTCATTGCTGTTTTCCAATAGATGTCATTCCCAGAACTGCATGCATGTAGTTTCAAATGGTAACACATCTGTAAGAAAGTACTATAAGCTTGAAGTTCAGTGCATGTCATATTACCAAAGTGTAAACAATTTTGTTTTTCATGACATTAAACATGTTGGATTTTATGCTAAAGAAAGTATATTTGCAGGAAATTTTACTCAAAAGAAATCTGCTGCTGAAGCACACAAAATTCTTGTTAAACCTTATGGCAACCATGCTCTGTCAGAAACAACATTCTGAGATTGGTTTTGATGCTTCAAAAATAATGATTTTGATGCTGAAGATAAAGAAGGTTCTGATGCACTAAAAAGATTGAAGACAAAGAATTGGAGGCATTATTTCATGAAGACTCATGTCAGGCACAAGCTGAACTTGCAGAATCATTAGGAGTTGATCACATAACATTTTTGAAATGTTTGGAAGCATTAGCAACATTTCAAAACCAAGAACATTGAGTGCCGTATGAGTTGAAGCTGAGAGACATCAAATGGCATTTTATCACATGTGAACAGTTGATTCAGTGGCAGAAAAGGAAAGGATTTAACATTGTATCATGACCAGCACATTACAATAACCCTAAGCATTGAAGATCGTAAAGGTAAGCCCAGCCATGCAGCAACTTTGGTAGGAATGCCAAATATCCATGGTTCGAAGCTGCTGCTCAGTATTTGGTGGGATCAGTTGAATGTAGTTTATTATGAGCTGCTCAAACTGACCAAAATGATCACAGGAGATTGCTCTCAGCTACAATTGATGCATTTGAGTTGAGTATTAAAGAAAAAAAATGGCTGCTATATGAGCAGAGACACAACAAAGTGATTTTGCAACATGACAACATCAGGAATACATATACACAGATAGCTCAGTGATAAGATGTTCGTCTAATGACAAATTAATCAGATTTTGATCCTGGCTTGAAGCTAAACGGATAATCTAGCTGCACTAAAGAGCTGTGATACAGCAAAACAGGCTTGTCAGCAGATGATTATTCATGCACTTGCAAGTTGATAGATCACTTTAGAGAGGGGTAGATTTCATGTACACGGTGACTACTTATGGCTTTACACTACGTTCTTTGGTTACTGAATTAAACACAGTTTGGTTCGGCTATCAAACTGAATGCTCTGAGTCATCGGGGTTTGTTTATATCTTGTGAACAACCTGTTGTGAAAGCTGCCTGTCTCTGCTGTTACGCAGATAGCTCAGTGATGTTCGTCTAATAGCAAATTAATTGGATTTCAATCCTGACTTGAAGCTAAATGGATAATCTAGCTAGACTGAAGAGCTATGATAGAGCAAAACAGGCTTGTCTGCAGATGATATATATATATATATATATGTATGTGTGTGTGCACATATACATGCATACACACATACTTACGTATATATATATATATATATTCATCATCCACATACAAGCCTGTTTCACTGTATCACAGCTTATCAGTGTGGCTAAACATCCTCTTGCTTCTGACCAGGACCAAAACTTGACCAATTTGGTGTCAGTCAGAGTTGCTAACCCCTAAGCCATAGGTGCATGGAATCAGAGAAGGGAAATTTTAACGTGTTTTATATATATATATATATATACACACTCTATATATTAATAGATACATTGTAACAAAATAGCTGAAAGTGTTTGGATATATAGAAAATTTGAACACATTTTACTCATGTTATATCCAGAATGTGGATGTGCGTTGTTGTGTAGTGGATATCAGCTTGGAATAAGAAAAGTCAGAGAGTTCCGTTCAAGTTCCAGTTGAATTTGTTGCATTCACTTACATACAAATACCCTTGATAAAGGTATAAATCCATCATATCTCCCTCCAACTATAGGTTAAATAGCAGGACAGATTGGGTTCTATAGCCTTGGTTGGCAACCAGTCTACCGCAGAAAGTAATGGCAAACTTCTGCCCAGTCAGTTACATCTCTTTCGAGACATGATCACCCAAGTGTGTATCATGTATGGCACTTAACTGACTGACTGATATTCAGAAAAGAAAGCATTTATACAAACACAAGAAAAATTGAATAAAATGCTTACTCACAGTAGAGAACACAGCAAAAGTTTGATAAGTAGTAAAACATAAATAAAATCAATCCCTATGGCTTTGTTATTTATCTGTCTATATCTAATTCAACATCTATCAAGTAACTACCTAGTGTATCTGGTTTTAATCATTTGTGTGAATTACAGACTACCTTGAAATGTTTATAATTAAAATAAACTGAAACTTATTTTTACATATTTGATGAATTTTTTATCTTGTTCATTATTCATATTGGCCTTTTTATTCAATTTCTCAAATAAAGCCTTTTGTTTTTCTCATTTTTATTTGTCATATGAAAGTCACATTCAAGACAATACATAGCTAGAAAATTAAGTACTAAAGTATATATATATATAATATTATAAATGGTTGCTTTAAAATCCTACAGTACTAATTCTGCAACAATGCCTCACAGTACTAACAAAGAATTAAAGTAATCTTTTACAAATTTTGACTTGGATGTTTAACCTCAAAATAGCAATATATTTTTGTAATATAAACAATTCAAAAACCAAGCAGTTACCATGTGCAAGGTTTGAGTTAAGTAATCAATCTCTTTGCTAAATTAACAATCAAACCAGTTGTTACCCTAGTAAAGTGTTCTAAACACTAACAAATATTGTTTGTTATTTTTATAGCATTTAAATTAAGAATCCATAAATTGTTGTTTTTTATTATTATCAACATAATTACAATCATTATTATTATTTCTATGTAAAACTTTAATATTCAATAACCTCTACAGGCTTTCAAATGAAGTGATTATTCCAATCTATTCTTGTCTTCTGCTATGTGTTAAATCAGATTTTTTTCTTCATTTTCACTTTACTAACACCTTGAATTCCCATATGCCTATGCATTCTGCACACACACTTGAACACTTTTTGAACTACCCAAGGTACCAGGGTAGAGACAGAAAGTGTAAATTAAAAATAATTCATTAAATTTTACAGTTATTGATTTCAAGAGGGAAATCTAAGTTTAGCAAATTTGATTTAACCTTCTTGAATTTTTAAAAACTATTATTGGAATCGGAGATAATGAGGGGAAAAATTAACATTAAAAATTTGGTGATCAAGAAAGAGTTGCTATTGAAATGTGATTGTGTATAAGCCCTATTTCAACACACCTAAACTACCACAGAAAACTTAATGTAGAGGTGGCAGCAGATGCCTAAATTTCAACCTCTCTGCTTCTCTCTGGATTGAAATTATAAGATCAGTTTTAATCCTTAGACTGCTACAGATTTTATTTGAAATTAAATAAATTTAATTCAACAATAGAAAATTATTTTCAATGAAATTCTTTTTCTAAGCCTTAACAGATCAAAAAATAAATTTACCATAAGTAATACAGCAGGCAAGCATATAGATAAACAATTTTATCTTGTAATGGTTAAGGTGCATTTTAAGTTAACTGAATTTTCAATAAATTATTATTTTTTATCAATTTTGTTAGGTATACTTGTTCTATAATATTACAATACCAGTGATAATTCTGAAATTTTAAGAATGTTTTATAGTTTATAAAAATGTTTTATTAAAGAAAAAAAGGGAACAGTCATACACTCAGCAACATGGCTTAACAAAAATAATTTATCGATAACATTTTCAAAGGACACATCAACTGTCTGCATAAGTGAATGTAAGCAATACACATAAGCTGGGATAGAGTATATCCATATTGCTGAAAATATCATGAAGAGAGATTCTTCATTGTTCAACCCAAAAATGTTAACTCTTGTACAATTTCTCTTTCAATTAAGTCTAAGTAAAAATAAATTTCTCAACCATAACTAAAACAAACCAAGTTGTATTTTCAACATCCTATCATGTAACAAAAGCAGATCAGAAACTGCTATCAAACATTACATTTTATGATTAATCAAATGTATTTTATTACAGAGAATATTGTGAAGAAGGAATCATTAGATTGAAACACAAATATTTAAAAGAAATAATTTCTAAAATATTAATGACTTGAATAGTAAAGCAACAAAATAGTGTCAGAGTTCCTTATCTCCTGAAAATCTTTTGCAGCTTATTTCTAATAATCCTAAATATTTGGCAAAGTAAAATAGCAAATAGATCATTTTAACATTCTTTTTTAAAAATCTTAGTAAAACAAAATGTCAGTTAAGACAGAAACAATTCTAATCTGGTAAGAATTTTGTTTTTAATGTCTAATAATTTTATTATGAGTAATGACTGGATTTTGAAACTTACTTTGTGTCAATCTCGATCCTATGGACTAACCATTCAGATAAACTATAGAGAAAGTTAAGCAGATATTAACAGACTTATACAAACAGATATATCATCAAAATAGCACTCA
Organism: Ascarosepion bandense; assembly: GCA_037127315.1. Lineage (NCBI taxonomy): Eukaryota > Metazoa > Mollusca > Cephalopoda > Sepiida > Sepiidae > Ascarosepion > Ascarosepion bandense. The sequence goes on from JBBBDQ010000154.1 coordinate 9,787,435, forward strand.
CAAATATATTATGCATTCAAAAGGCAAGTATATTTATATACACAATCTCAGATTTTATTATGAAAGTCCATGTTTTTGCTATAAAATTGATATTAACCAGCAGTCGATAGTAAAATTTTCAGAATCTACTTACTTTTATATGAGCAATATATCATGTGAGTTTCAGTTTATGACATCTATCGTCATTAAAAATACAGATAATAAACTGTTTTTGAGGGTGTTTGGTTTTATTATGCAAACAAAGTGTAATACAGTTTTATTTATGAATATATCCCAAAGATACAAGCCATAGAAACACATTTGATTAACACAATATCTCATATAATTGAATAAATAAATTATTATTGTTTTGTCTTTATTTCTGAAATTAGGTAGTATTTACACTATTTCCATTATTCGAACTATTGTCCTCATCTTCGTTGCCATTTTCGTCAAAGACACATGGCCCAATGGATATAGATATTGGTTGGTTTCAGTGACTTGACCTAAAGAGTTGTGAGTTCAATACCAGGCTAGAGCAATGGTGAACAAATAACTTAGAGAGTTGAGTTAATGGGAGATAACCCATGACTACTAGAAGCGGCTTCACACAAGGAATGAGAATGATATACCTCAGTGATTGTAATAAAGGGTTTGGTTTGAAATTCCTAGCTCCTGAAGAAGGCCAAATGTACAACGGCCGATACGTCGTAAAAATGGCAACAAAGATGAGGACAATAGTCTGAATAATGTAAATAAGATATTATTGTTTTACATGTTAATATGAACTCCTTATAATTTAACAGACTTTCTCAGTCATTCATTTTATTAACTACTATTTCAACAAACATTATTTGTATCTGTCTTTATTGCTTTGTTGGGATCTTCATTGTTTTCAAATTGTTTACCATTATTCTATACAATTCTTTTAATGCTGGATAACAAATTTTCAGTTATTTACACTATTTATATTGTTCAAACTGTTGCCCTCATCTTCATTGTCATATTTATGACGTTTCATAAATTCTATGCTCCAGCCTTCTTCATGCGATATAGGTTAGAATTTCAAATCAAACACTTTATTTCATTCACCAGAGTAAATTGTTCTCATTCCATGTCCCATGCCTTTTCTGGATATCTCAGTTTCAGTTACTTCTCTTTAGTAACTCAACTCAACAAGTTTTGTTCATATTTGCTATGACCAGGTATTGAACTCACAACACTTTGGCTTAAGTCAGTACACAAAATAAAGTCAGCGACTAAAATAAAGGGTTCAGCTCAATATTCCAACATATATTACCTGAAGAAGGTTGTGAACATGACAATAAAGGTGAGGACAACAGTCTAAACAATGTAAATAGAGTCAATAGTTACCTCATCTCAGGAATAAAGAAATTTTCAGTTGGATCAATATCTGATGAAACAAGGGGCATTGTTTTAATTTGTTGTTTTTGAAATTTTTTCTTTTGCATTAATTTTTGAAATGGAGGAACACATCTCATAGTGTCAATCCCACTCTGTACAATTTTTGTATAAGGATAACATATACCCAAAAAGAATAACCAGTCAACATCATTGGATGCTGTTAAACCACAAGGATTATTTAAAGTTTTGGCAATGTTTACCATACATAACTGAAAAAAAAAATGATGTTTCAATAGGACTTTTTTCTTTCTGTTGTCAATTCTCAAGAATATAAAGAATGCATAAGTCCAGTTCCATATATTTGGATTTTATTAAAATTCTGAACATAACATTTTAAAACAATGAACGTTATCAAGTGGGGAATGCAGTAATTGTAATGTCAAAAAAAAAAAATTTCTTTTAACACTGTTTTTGTGGATATGTATGTTAAACCTATCCAAATTTTTTTCCCTAGTTTGATACCTTAATAAAGACTATAGGGTTCAGCACTCCTAGTGGGCTTACACATTTGTAGACATAGACAGAAAAATACTCATGTATATGATAAATAAGATTGTAAACATTAAAACATGTATATGTATATTATATTTTCATTTCTACCAGTACATGGAACCAGGGCTAGTGCAAGGGTCTGGTGCCCTCACTTCCAAATCTATGATAATGAGCTAAACACTTTGTAACATCTCAATTTTCATAAGGTGATATTCATATAAAATACAGATTTTATTGTAACCTAATTATGTACAATAATTGATCATAGGCAATATAGAAATTCAACTAAAAAATTAAAAATAAATACAATGCATCTAAATACAAATTAGAGATTTGTTATAATAGATTGTTCCATCTAAATTAAATCATCAATGTTTTGCAGAAACTTATATCATCAACTTGAGATTTTTCTTGTTGAAAAGTTGAATAATTTTAGCCCATTCAACATTATGGATAAAAAATAATGAATTTCATATAGTATTTTTTTAATAACATCTGAGTTCTTATGAGTGACATTATTTTCTACCCTCCAACTTCTCTCTCACAGGCAGGATACATCAAGCCTCTTGCTACACTATTGTTACTTCAATGGAAAGTGTTTGGATGAACTACATTCCTTGGTTCCACCAGTTCTAATTTTCATGGCAAGGACATGCCATGCCACTTATGTTGTAACAAACCAACCACATTCTTTCTGTATTCCGTCAGTGAGAAGTAAGTTCCACTCAAACAGCTTCTTCCCATGAATCACTGCTTTGTGAAATCAACTCCCAAGTTGATGTTTCCCTGATTACTACAATCTTAACATGTTCAAGTCTATTGCTAACTGGCTTATGGCCATATCACATTCAATACACCGGTTCTCGCTTGATCACCGAAGTTAAGCAACATTGAGCCTGGTCAGTACTTAGATGGGTGACCACTTGGGAATCCCAGATGCTGTAAGCATTTAGTGATGGATGTGTGTTGTGGTGCAATGGATATCGGCTCGGAAAGAGAAATCAGTGAGCCGAGTTCAAATTCCAGTTGAATACTCTGCATTCACTTAAGCACTGGGAAAGGTATTAATCCATCCCTTCCCTCCAGTTATGGGTTAAATAACAAGGGTAGGACTTGGGGACCCTGCCCTTAAAAACAAATCCCAATTAATCTTGATACTCGAAAAGAAAAAAGTATTACTAGACACAAAACTTATATAAAAAACAATAATAAATTGTTGAATGAAAAAGGTATTACCAGCAATAAATAAATAAAATTTAGTTGGCAATAAATGACCCGCTGAGGTTGATATGCCATAAGAATAAAACAACTGACAACCAACTATTGTTAACCATTATCTTTCCTTTCTATTCATACAAATTGCCTCTTAATGATATAACCCTCTATCTTGAGTGTCCCCTAGGCCTTGTACAGAGTAAACCTTACTGTAAAAAAGAAAAAAGTTCCCCAAATCAGGCTTGATTCCCCTCTGCCACAACCACCAGGTCAGGTGTTCAGGGTAATATGCACTAACCCTGAATAGAACACACAGAAGCACCAAAATTAATCTTTATAAAATGTACAGAATAGAAATAGCACTTCTAGACAAGTGACATTTTATTTGCCAAAAATTGGCAGGAGATACTGAACAGAAGCAGTGTACAATCTGAAAGCAAAAGGAAACAAAAATTAAAGCTTAAAGCTTTTCTTGAAATAAGTATTCAAACATGTAAATACAAGGCTATTGTGAACATTTTTTACAGCAGTTGAATTGGTAATTTTTATATTCTTTTTGTGATGTAATTTAATTCCACCTTGACAGTAATATATGGCTGAGAAATGTGCAGGAGATATTAAATAGGGATTGAATAAGTGAAAGAAAAAAAAAGAAAAAATAAAGTAGTAAAAGCTGAGAAAAAAGGGGGTTAGAAAAAGAAAGTAAATAAAAAAATAAAGAAACAGAGATGCCCAGACTGTGGGTGACACAATCAAAAAGACAAAAAAAATAAAATAAAATAAGATAGACCAAAAAGAATGAAGAGAAAAGATAGAACAAACGTAGATATAGTTTATTTATAAAATAAATTAATCCCAGAAACACTACAAGAACATTTATATATGTGTGTGATGCTTTGATAGTAATTTTTCTTTTAATCTGGTTTTATTAAAAACCACAGCAAAATTTGTTTGAATAATTATTTTTTGATTTTTAATTATTTCATATAATGTTTGTTTGTTTCTAATGTGTGCAAAAATTGTCCATATGTATATGTTTTAGCACTTAATTATAATTGGTCATTTTCTTAAACAGAATATGTTATGGATTTTGAAATTCAAGAACATTTTTATGTATTGTCATGGCAACAAAGGAAAAACCTAAGTCTACCTTGGGACAAAATATATGTTCTTTGTGTTACCTGTTAAAAGAAAAATCAGAATCAAGATCCTGGCAACTTTAAGGGTTTGAAATATAATCATTGTTTGCACCTCCTTACCAGTCTCAATCAATCACAACCTTTGTTACCTCAATAAAAGAATGCTACTTTGGACCATAAGATGGCTTGGCTCTTTGTGGATGAAGAGGCAGTTGTATGTTTGAAGTTGTGATGTGAACTTTTGATTACACCACTGATATTTTCTGATGTTTAAATTGTGAGACTGGTTTTCAAAATTATGACCTTGGACTTATGATTGTTTAATCTGAACCTCCCTATTGCTATTTACCTCAGTTGTTTTGGCTTATCACAGTTTTTGGTATTTAGATGATTATAAATCATGTTTTCAGTATCAATTATGGACTGCTTACAACAAATACAAAGCTACTTGTGTTATTATACAGAGTGTGATTGTCGCAATTTTATATTTTTAATTTCATGTAGGTGCGTTGTTTAGGTTTAGTTTGGCACCATCTGTGAGGAAAAAGAGCACCATGATGCAATTCACTCTGTCAGAAATTTAGAAATAGTGTACTGTACTGCTTAGCATTTGTGCCAGAACTATAATGCAAACATTTCGGAGTGTTTGGGTGTCCATCTAAGAACAGTACAGAGGATTCAGAAAGAGTTGGATGAGCAATGGTGATTATGAAGGTGTTTGGACTGAAAACTAGTGATGGTGATGTTATGCTTCCATTTCTCTTTTCACAGGAGCTCAGACTCAAAATGAAGGCCTTGAGAAGGTAATGCTACCCTGAGTCAAGCCATGTAGCTCCCCAGATTGTAACACACTTGATTATTATGTGTGGGGTGCAAAACTCCTTGTAACACCAGAAATAAACTGAAAGTAAGGATTATGGCAGTAGTCACCAACTTAAACAAGAAAACCATCCAGAAGAGATGCAGGAGATTCTGAAGTCATTTGAAGCTTCTGGTTAAAGCCAATGGAAATTTTATTGAATAAATTTACTCTTTAGTATTTCAAGATATTTTTTGTTCAATTTTGATAAATATATCTGTTAAAATAAGATGTTAATGTTATTTTCATTTTTGCATCATTTAGATGACAGTTTATCCATTGTACCCTGTATAGTTCCAGCTTGTGTTTATTATTGAATATATTCAGTAAATTTCTCCCAGGCTTTGGGATTTTATTTAATGTAGGTTTTTTTTACTTATTATGATTATGACTTCAAGAACTTTTAGTCATTTTTTGCAGTTTATCTTGTATAATATTTCTATGTTGTCTAAAAATGTTTGCCTAATATTAGTAGTAATATGAAGGATATTATGTGTAATGTTCATGGGAACATTTATGTCACTATTATATGAGAAATTAATGAATATAAAAATGACCAGTGATGGTTAAAAATGGTTACATGGTCAATTTTTACTTACTGGAACCAAATATACACTATTTTAGATAAAACAAATGAAAAAAATCACTAAAAAAATATTTTTAAAAATCATTTTTTGTGTAGTCTTTAACAAAACTTTCTTATTTATATATACTCAAGTAGGTCAATTTGATGTTTTTTTCCCCCAAATCAACTTTGGACAAGTCTAGATAGTTGAGACTAAATGAGATAAAAACTCTCACCAAATTTTAGATTCCTAACTTTAAACCCCCTTTGAGGAAATGCAATCAAAAATTGGCATTGAAAATGCATTTAAAAAGCCATTCGTTTAGGCAATCAATCAGTCAAGTGCCATACATGATACACACTTGAGTGATCATGGCTCAAAAGTGACATGACTGACTGGGCAGAATATTTTCCCACAATAGAGTGTCATTATTTTCTGTGGTAGACTGGTTACCAACCAAGGCTGCAGAATCCAATCTGTCCTGCTATTTAACCCATAGCTGGAAGGAGAAAAGATGGATTAATATTTTTCCCAATGGTATTTGCGTACAAGTGAATACTATGAATTCAACTTGAATTCGAACACAGTTCTGTTTTCTCCTTCTGAGCCAATATCTGCTGCACCACATACACATCCGACCGACTGATTTTGGAATATTTGATTGAAAAATGTTATTTCAACATTAAATCAAAAATGTTTGCTATTTTAATAAATAAATTCTATATTAAATGAAAATTAATTTAATCCAAATATTTATATAATCATATCATCAAAATTTTCTAGGTAAAAGCCTTCAGAAACAAAGGAAGATCTTAATTGATGGCATAAGGGTTCTGCAGGAATGTGTTCATGTCTTCAAATCCATAAACAACATGAGAAGCTTCAGATGTTAACACTGTGAGAATGTGAAGGAAAATCAGGCCACTCTAATTTTGTGTTATTTATAGGAGATGTTTGAATTTCATATTCTGAAACTTTTTCAGTGGTTGCAGATTCACAAATTTCATTTTGGGATAGATTGATTAAATCTGGCTAAAATTTTCAATAGAGCCACTGATTTTCATAAATTCTACTTGTGGTATATCATGATAGTCTTTTTCACTCAATTTATCTAGTGGGCCTGTAAAAATAGTCAGGTTTCTTGTACCATCAACTTATTTAAAAACAGCCCTAAATGGTAGCTCATTCTGATATAATGAACAGTGAATTATATGTAGTTTTCAATGGAGCTTTTTGCCAGAACAGTTATAGGGCCTGATTACATTCGGTTTTTGTACTTTTGTTGTCCAGAAGAACAGTCTAAAGGCTGTTTATACTATTAAATTCATTAAATTCTTTCAAAACACTAAGAGATTATTCCGTTAGAACAACACAAGTGACACCTGTAGTTGGAACTACTCTATGAATTAGGTATTTTCCAATCTCAGTTCCTGTCTCTTGAGTAACTGGTCTTCTGGACTCTTTTCTTTTCTTTAATGTCACCATTTTTTCCTAAAACTTCTTTACTTTATACAACAAAGTTTCTTTGTTAATCTTGCCATCAACTTCAGACAAGCTTGTTTATCAGTAAGTCTTTTATGTGCAATTACTTTTTTTATTCTTTAGCCTTTTCTCTATTTTTGACTAATTAATTATATTGTTTTTAAAATCAAATCTTGGGTTAAAAAGGCTTATAGCCTGTACTGTAGTAAATCAAAGAGAAAGGCATTTAATAAGAGATGCTCCAAGATTTAGAGAGGAAACATCTCCCTTATTGCGTTTTTTTTCCACACATTTTAAAATGTTTTGAAAAATATTAATCTAGAAAATAATAATAAATTAAACTACCATGTTAATTTATATTTTACTTTACAAATTTGCAATTGATATCTCTTTTTACTTTTTTCTTCTTCTTCTTCTATGTGCCTCGTCCCTTGAGGAGGTAGGTGATCATGGCCTTCCACTTTTCCCTATCCCTGGCGGCTCTGAGCATGCCTTCTCCTGTTACACCATGCAATCCTTGTTCTGTCATCCACTTGATTAGGTCCTTCAAATATGTTATCCATTGCTTTCTCCTGTCTCTTTTTCCCTCTATCTGGCCTGTTAGTATCAGATTCTCCAGGCCCTCCTTCCTCATTGCATGTCCCAGGAACTTCAGCTGTCTCTTCCTGATGCTCAGTATTAATTTCCTTTTTGTTTCCATCATTTCCAAGACCTCATCATTGCTCACATGCTCGATTCATGATATTTGCAGCATCCTTCTGTAGAACCACATTTCAGTTGCTTCAAGTTTTTCCTTCATCTTTGATGGTATTGTCCAGCATTCACTGCCATATTGAAGGACTGACAGCACATAGCAATCCAGTACTCTCTTCCTAGTTTCTAGCAAAATTGTCCTGTTTCTTAATACTTTACTCAACTTCTGGAATGCTTCCTTCACCATGCCAATTCGCCTTTGGATCTCTGTGTTGCACTTTTGGTCTTCTGATATTTCTAAAAAAAGGAATTGTACTATGTAAATAAAAACAAAATGCACCCTTACATAACGATGTAAAAGGCAAATAACCATCCACAAAATTTAAATCCAGTTCATAATATTTTTTTTAAAGTGAAACCGATGTTTTTTTATTTTTCTCTGAAAGAAAATTATCGCTTAAAATAAATTAGAACATGTTTATGATTTATCAGTGATTCTATTGAATTCATTATGACAAAATTTCATAATGAAAGAAAAATAAACTAAAAAAATAGTTTTTAACTGATCTTTCTGTTTGATAACATGCAATTTATTTATTTTTTAATTTGTACATCGATATTACCTTTTAACTGCACAGAAATATTTTTTTTATTTTAAAAAGTAAAATTTATAAAGTATGGTTGTTATATTTCTTATAAAATTTTAACATAAAATATTTTGTGTGTGGTTTTATTGTACCTCAAACTATCTAGCTGAACCTGTCCAAGAGTTTGGTTTAAAAACTAACCTACCCTGTGACATACTAATGGGCCAAAAGTCAATAGACAGCAAAATGTAACAAAAAAGTAATGGTAGTTGGTGATGTTAACAATCATGGAAATATATATATATCAGTTGTGTATTGAAATCTGATGAGTGATTGTGAACACAGGCTAGCATGTGGTAGGAGGAGTCACCCCTGTAGCTGTAAGGATGGTCAGCTATGTCTGGTACAAGGCCAATTCATAAACATAGCTGACAATTCCCACAACTTAAGATTTTATCAAAATCATCCAAAGGTTATCAGAAAGTGGATTTGTGGAAGAATAAAAGTGTAGAATCATGTGTATCTCCATACAGTTTATCCACAGCTGCACTCATTCATTGTACATACACACACGCAACGATCATGTGATAATCTTGCTTTCCTGCGTTTTCCCAGGATGTATAAATAGCAGAGACACACGGGCTACACACAGCAGCAGCAGTTCCAGTTTGAATACCAAACAAGGCAGTTGGCAGTTACAGCTGTCCACGGTAGCGCCATGCTATCACGGGGTCGCATTCCTCGATCTCATCTAATTCTCTCACACACCCGCATTAATTGCAGGATGCAATTAGATGCATTTTATTTCTTTAACTAACATGTGCACAAATTATTATAGTTGGCACTGACATTTCCTAGGCCTACATCTTGTCAAAACTCTACAAGACTAAAAGCCCAACTTCCTCCGATATTTAAATTCTATCTTTTACACAACTAACACCATAAACATTATTCATGAACTCTCATACCTGAACAATTCTTTTCAGCAATGTTTTTTTACATAATTTTCTTAACACGCTGATAATTCTATCAACAACAATGAACATTCAAACTTACGTTAAAATCCATTACAGTAATTCTCACACAGACAATGGGAGACAATTTCAAACAACCAATTTCATATATTATTCAACATCTTTGTATATTATATACTCTTGTTAAATATTTGTTAATATACTGTATCATTGCAAATTAATGTTTTGTCAACTTCATTTCACTTTGCTTGTTTAATGATGGATTTTCAATACTTATAAAAATAATGGCGGTTTCTAAGGATTTGGGTAGAAAGTACCTTTTGGAAGTGGCCTTGTGCCAGGTGAGATCCAACAGAAAAATTATTCCAAATTAACCTTGCAGTTCAAAGCCTCCACAAAAGTATAACTTTTGTATGTTTAAATAGAAATTTATTAACAGAACAGAATAACATGAATTGATAGAAGTTAAACATTCAATAAGAAAACATTAGTAAGAGAGTTAAGGGTATCAAAAGTTCATTGTAGTAACTTGTGGGTATGTATGTATGTATGTATGTATGTATGTATGTATGTATGTATGAGTGTTACTGCTGGGTAGGAATGTCTTTGAAGTTATCACTGTCTTAAAGGGTTTTGTTGTTTGGTTATCAATTATAAGAAAAGAGACAGGTGGGTGAACGATGAAGAGGAAGGAGGTGAGAGAGAAAGAAAGAGATAATAATAGCAATCGCTTGACGTTTGTCAAGGAACGTCTTAATGGGCTTGTCATCTTCTCTCTGGTGACAGGTAAACTTAGCCAGTCTTTTATTTCGTTTGTGGGGCTCAAAAAGGTCATTTGGGAATTCACTCCTAGATGTGATTCTGGCCTTTCCATTGGACAATGAACAAACTTCATGTTGGCTCATGAAAAGATCCATAAAAGAATTATAGGTAGTACTCTGAATTTATCTCAACTGCATTTAGAGTAATGCTTATCTACCAAAATGCAGATTATGATACACTCACAATACAGGAAGAAATATTTATAAAAATATACAAGCCTTCCCTCAATAAAACAACATGAAAAACCTAAGACACACACAGACTCATGAAATTCAAATGCAAAAAAACGCACACACATGCCAAATTCAAACAGTATCCCAAAAACAATGAAAAGAGCTAGATAACCTGTAGAGTTGAATCAAAATTGCTTAAAACAATTTTGAAATATAAAGACGAAATCAAATTTCACAAGTCAGTGAAAAAAACTTTAATGGTCAACAAAAACTACAGAAGAAACTTAATGTGCAAGTGTAAAAAATAAATATGCATGCACGCACACATGAATTTTTTGACATACTTATCACTTGACTTATTCTATTTATACATGATACCTTGGCCATCAGAAAAGCAAATGGATATCAACATGTGAAGTCACAATTTTATTCGCCTGAAGAGAGTCAACTTTAGAGTCGAAACACATGTAGTGACACAAATACTATTATGGACACTTAATATATCATATAAAAAGCAAGTAATAATTATAATAATAGCAACAATAAATTTACACTTCAAACAAAACATTCACGGCCTCTCGCACATTTTCTTCTATACAATTTCCCTCATTGGAAACAACCCCTATTTCTCTGTGTACATATATATATATAGCTTAGGATTAAATATTGATTAGAATCCTACAGGATAGGGAACAAACAGGAAACATTTGTCTATACTTCTGAGATGAATTATTATTTTCATTGTTTTGACTGTTGTCCTCGTCTTTGTTGCCATATTCACAATTTTTGGCCATTGTATGCTCCAGCCTTCTTCACATGCATACAATTTTGAACTGACATCTTCATTTCAATCACTGGGGTATATCATTTGTGCTCCATGTCCCATGCCACTTCCGGATCTCATGTAGTTATCTCCCTTTAACTCAACTTTCTATGTTATTTGTTCACTACTGCTGTAGCCAGGCATTGAACTCACAACTCTTGGGGCCAAGTCACTGGATTTAACCAACGCTTTTATCCACTGGCTACAACAGTGGTGAACAAATAACCTAGGGAGTTGAGTACACATGCGTGCACACACACACACACACACACACACACACACACACACACACAGAATTTACTACTATGTATTTTTATAATGTTTGTTTCATAAGAAAGGTTGACTGATTCTACAAATCATATCAAGGTCTTTTAATTCCTATCCAAAAGCTGCTAATAAAATATTGAAAAATAATCAAATATATTCAGGCAAAATGTTGTATACCTACCTATATACAGTAATGGTATGTTTCTTATCCTCTTAAATAGATGGACACTATTTGAGGGAATAGAGTGATTATATTAACTAGCAGATTACTAGCAGTGTATCTACTTCACACAGCGTGCCAGTCTTGTATTTGTTGATATGTTATTCCCAACCTCCATTTTGGTGATTACTCAAACAGTAACCTTTTAGAGTTACAACATAAAACAAACAGTTTTATTTTTTTAAATAGCAGCATTTATACATTTGTGAATTAATAGAGAAAGACATAAATGTTGCTAATTCAGTCTATACTGCTTCTTTTCACCTGATAATTTTTCACTAGACAATTTTGAAAATTGGAGTGAGAAGGTGAAGATATTTTTGAAAGTTTACCATCTTGATAAATTTCTTGCAAATCCTACCTTTAAAAGAGGCACAAAAGACCAACTCAGCAATATAAAATGGCTACTCAATGCAATTGCAGTAATGGAAGGGTATTGGAAAAAATGACCATGAAAAAAATAAGAGTAACATATATAAAAAGTTAAGTAAACAAAACATGAAAGAGAAAAACAACAGAAAGGAGTAAAAAGAAAAAAGATGGAGAAAAAAATGAAAAGAAGAGGGGTGAAATAATAAAAAAAAAATATGTGTTAAGTATATAGGACTAGAATCAAAGATGAAAAAATAAACAAAAACTGTAAGAGTGATTGAAAAAAAGGTGGACAGAAAAGATTGGATGCAAGAGATAAATATAATGACAAGGCTCGAAGAGGAACAGAGAAAAAACCAAAAAATAGAAAATTGATGGTGAAATAGAAAAAGGGGGAAAGAAGAAAAGGATTAAAATGACAGAAACTTGAGAAAGAAAAAACAAGGATACAAATGAAGCTGGCATTTATAAAAACAAAAGAATTTGACAAGAAAAGATGGAAAAAGATTCAGAGAGACAGTTTTCAGTAAAGGTGAGACAAAATACAGAAAAATGGTTAATTTACAGAAAATGGGTGTCTTGCCAATAGGTGAGAAGGAGTAAAAACTTGAGGAAAAAGAAAAATCACAAATGAAGGAAAGGCTAAGATAAAAGCAAAATAAAATACAGGTTACAATGAGGCAAAAGGAAAAAAAATGTCTGTTTCCAGACTGCAGTGTATTTTTGCAGGCAAACAGGACAAGAATAAGAATAATTTTATTTTTTGCTTTACCTTTCTAAATTGTACTATACTTTGTTATCATTAAGTTTTGACACGAATTCTTCATCCTAACCCACCTATTCCAAGAACAGCTCACATTTGAGAAAAATAAATAACTTCTCAAAGAATTCCTGTGAGTGCTGTGTATAACAGTAGTGACATATGCCAAAGGGAAACTAGTGTCCATTTTTAAAAGAGAAGAAAAAAGAGTGCAAGAAAAGAAAAATGATAGCAACAGAAAAATATGAAAGGAAAAAAAGATGGCAATAGAAAAAGAGAGAAGAAGAAAAGAATGACAAGTGAAAAAGATAGAAATAAAAGATGGCATGATAAAGAGAGAAGGTGAAAATGATGGCAAGTGAAAAAGAGAAAAGGAAAAAAAGATGGCAATAGAAAAAGAGAGAAGAAGAAAAGAATGACAAGTGAAAAAGATAGAAATAAAAGATGGCATGATAAAGAGAGAAGGTGAAAAGGATGGCAAGTGAAAAAGAGAAAAGGAAAAAATGATGGCATGAGAAAAAAGTGAAACAAGTAAAAAGAATGACAAAAGAAAAAGAGAGAAGAAAAGGATGATAGAAAAAGAGAGGAGAAAAAGATGATAGCAAGAGAAAAAGACAAGAAGAAATGGATAGCAAGGAAAGTAAAAAAGAAGAAAAAAATGACAAAAAAGAGAGAAAGGTAATAAAAATGACAAGAGAAAAAGAGAGAAGTGTAAAAAGAATGGCATTACTAAAAGAGAGAAGACGGAAAAGATTTCAAGAGAAAAAGAAAGAAGAAATGCATATCAGGAGAAGGAAAGAAAGAGAGAAGGAAAAGAATTGAAAAGACAAAAAGAGACAGTTTTCTAGAAAAAGGTGACTAAAGAGACAAGATATTGATGGCAAAAGAAGAAAAAGATGACTATAAAAAAAGAAGAAAAGAATGTCAAGAGAAAAAGAGAAGAAAAGGATAACAAGAGATAAAGAGAGAAGAAAAGTATGGCCAGACAAAAAGAGAGAAGAAAAAGATGGTTATAGAAAAAGAGAGAAGAAAAAGATGACAAGAGAAAAAGAGCAAAGGAAAGGATAACAAGAGAAAAAAGACAAAGGTAAAAAATAGGGCAATAAAAAAAGAAAGAAGAAAAAAGAATGGAAAGTGAAAAAAAGAGAAAAAGGTTTTATGGCTACCGAAGAAAAGGATTACAAGTAAAAAAGAAGGAAAAGACGACAATATGAATAGAGAGTAAGGTAATATAATAACAAGAGAAAAAGAGAGAAGTGTTAAAAGTATGGCAATACTAAAAGAATGAAGGAGAAAAGAATTTCTATACAAAAAGAAAGAAGTGCATAGTGGAAAAAAAAGGGGAGACAAAAGAAAGAAAAAGCATGAAGAAAAGATGACAAGAGAAAAAGAAAAAAGAAAAGGATAACAAAAGAGAAAGACGAAAAGGATGACAAGAGAAAAAGAAAGAAGAAAAGGATGACAAGAAAAAGAAAAAGAAAAAGAAAAGGATGACAAGAGAAAAAGAAAAAGAAAAGGATGACAAGAGAAAAAGAAAAAGAAAAGGATGACAAGAGAAAAAGAGAGAAGAAAAGGATGACAAGAGAAAAAGAAAGAAGAAAAGGACGATGAGAAAAAGAAAGAAGAAAAGGACGATGAGAAAAAGAAAAAAGAAAAAGATGACAAGAGAAAACGTAAAAAAGATAGGGATAGCAAGAGAAAAAAGATGACAATAAAAAGTGAAATAAAGAATGAAAAAGAAAAGAGAAAAAAAGCATATCGAGAGTAAAAGAAGGAAGAAATGGATGACAAGAAAAAAGAGAGAAGTAAAGGATGACAAGAGAAAGAAATGGGCAGGGAAAAAGAAAGAAAGTAATGAACATTGTCAAAAAAAGATTGAAGAAAATGATGGTTATAGAAAAACAAAGAAAAGGATGACTAGAGAGAATGATAAAAAGGATGGTAAAGGAAAAGAAAGATTAAAAGAGATGGCAAGAAAAAATAGAAAATGGTAAAATGATTGCAAGCAAAAAAGAGAAGGTAAAACGGACAGAAGGAAGGGTAAAGAAGATGACAAGAGAAAATTTGAGAAGGATAAAAGGGATGGCAATACTAAAAGAGAAAAGGAAAAAAGGATTTCAATAGAAAAACAGAAGAAGAAATGCATGGTAAAAACAAAAAGGATGACAAGAAAAAAGAGATAAGGGTAAAATGGATGGCAATAGTAAAAAAAAGAGAGGGAGAAAAGATACCAAGAGAAAAACAAATAACAAACATAGAAAGGGATGATAAGGAAAAAAAGAGAGAATAAGAAAAGGATGGTAAGAGAAAAAGAGTGATGAAAAGGATGACAAGAGAAAAATAAAAATAAAACGATAGCAAAAGAAAGACAGAAGAAAAGGATCCAAGAGAAAAAGTGAGGAGAAAAGTATGGCCAGTAAAAGGGAGAAGAGTCAAAGGGATGGCAAGAGAAAAGGGTAAAATGATAGCAAACAAAAAAGAGAGAAGGGTAAAAAGGATGCAAATACTAAAAAAGAGAAAGAGAAAAGAATTTCAAAAGAAAAAGAGAGAACAAATGCAAGTCACAAAAAGGAAGAGATGACAAGTGAAAAAGTGTGAAGAAAAAGATGACAAGAAAAAAGAAAGAAAAAAGGATGGAAAGATATATAAAGAAATAAAAAAAATGATGATAAGAGACAAAGAGAGAAGAGGAAAAGGATGGTAAATGACAAAGAGAGAAAAAGAAAAGGATAGTAAGAGACAAAGAGAGAAAAAGAAAAGGATAGTAAGAGACAAAGAAAGAAGAAGAAAAGGATAGTAAGAGACAAAAAGAAAAGAAGAAAAGGATAGTAAGAGACAAAGAGAGAAAAAGAAAAGGATAGTAAGAGACAAAGAAAGAAGAAGAAAAGGATAGTAAGAGACAAAAAGAAAAGAAGAAAAGGATGGTAAGAGGTAAAGAGAAAAGAAA
Organism: Ascarosepion bandense; assembly: GCA_037127315.1. Lineage (NCBI taxonomy): Eukaryota > Metazoa > Mollusca > Cephalopoda > Sepiida > Sepiidae > Ascarosepion > Ascarosepion bandense. The sequence goes on from JBBBDQ010000154.1 coordinate 9,803,230, forward strand.
AGGATAGTAAGAGACAAAGAGAGAAGAAGAAAAGGATAGTAAGAGACAAAGAAAGAAGAAGAAAAGGATAGTAAGAGACAAAAAGAAAAGAAGAAAAGGATGGTAAGAGGTAAAGAGAAAAGAAAAGGATAGTAAGCGACAAAGAGAGAAGAAGAAAAGGATAGTAAGAGACAAAGAAGAAGAAAAGGATAGTAAAAAACAAAGAAAGAAGAAGAAAAGTATAGTAAGAGACAAAAAGAAGAAAAGGATGGTAAGAGGTAAAGAGAGAAGAAAAGGATAGTAAGAGACAAAGAGAGAAGAAGAAAAGGATAGTAAGAGACAAAGAGAGAAAAAGAAAAGGATAGTAAGAGACAAAGAAAGAAGAAGAAAAGGATAGTAAGAGACAAAAAGAGAATAAGAAAAGGATGGTAAGAGAGAATAAGAAAAGGATGGTAAGAGAAAGCAAATGAAGAAGAAAAAAAACAAGATAAAAGAATGGATGACAAGAGATGGAGTCAAGGTGGGCAAGCAAAGAAAAAGACATAAGTAAAGAAAAATGTAGTTAATGGTAAACAAAAAAGAAATAGTGAAATGAAAATGTTGCAAATCAGAATAAAAGCATCAAATGCCTGAGAACATTTTTGATAAAATGAAAAATTGGATAATTTTTCAAAAGAAAAACAAGGAAAACTAAAAAAATATTAGAAGTTCAGCTTTATAAAAAAAACTATCAGCAACTTTTATCTCGTGCCTTTTTATTAAAAGAAAAAGTGAAATATGAAAAAAAGATAAAAAAATTTTAAGAGAATAAAACACAATAAATATTGAAAAGAAATTTATAATACAATAAAGAGAATAGGGAAATAGAAAAAATATTGGTGCATTGTATGTTTAGTTGAAGATTTGAATAGATAAGCAAGTGACAAAAATGAGAAAATATTAAAAAGAACAAGAAATGTAGTAAAGGAAAGAAGTGTGTCAATCTCATTGTCTTTTTAAAAATAAATACCCAGCCAAAGCAATCCTTCAAGGTTTAGAATTAAGTGTAAGGAAAAAAAAAAAAAGAAGAAAATTTGGTGTTTGACTGCCTTCTTTCTAGCGTCCTGCACAGTATTAATTGACAGGTACCCTCTGGCAGGGTCTGAAAAAGTGAAAGACCAATAAAGAAAGTAAAATAGAAGAAGGGAGACGAGAAAGAAATTAAGGATGTTCAACAGAAATTAGTGGAAGTCATAAAAAAAACTTGACAATGTCAAATAGAGATCTGGGAAGGAAAGCAGGTTAAATTGATGTTGGGAAGAAAAAGGAGGGAAGAAATTAAATCAAGAAAAAGAAAAAGGCAAAAAATAAAATATAACTCCCATTTTTGTTCAAAGGCGACAGATGTAAATTAAATTTACATTTATATAGCTTTAAATGAAAACTTTCATTAACAGTATCATAAAAAATGAGGGAGGAAGGCTTTTCCTTTCAAAAATAAGGATCCAGCAGTGAATTTTAAAAAACTAATAAAAGACAAAAATAGAGATTTAACATCTTCCCTCAAAACTTCTGCAGATTGACAAAAATATTTTTAATATATGCTATTCAGTTTTAATTGCATGATGCTTCAATATGTAAAAAAATAAAAAATAAAAAGCTTGTAAAATTTATAGATTTTCATCTTACTATCCTGAGAATACAATTGATGAAACATGTGAGTAACAAGGAAGTTTTTAAGAAAAATGGAAATAAAAAGTACACTTCTGGGATACATCATGAAGAAAGAAAGCTTGGAGAATTTGAAACTCACAGGGCATATTAAGGGCAAAATCACAAAATGAAACAGCAAGTAACCTACCTAGCAGACTTGTGTAATAAATGGTACAATAGGAAGTGGAGGGAAGTAAAAAGAAAAACATTGCTAAGTTTTACAAGGCATAGAAATTTGTGGAGAGCCATGATTGTACATATCTTAGAAATACTCAACTTTCTATAGCACAAGACCAATGCGAGGGAAATGGGAAAAATAACTAATCTTCTAAGTAAGAAGGACTGGCTTGTCTACTGACTTCAAAATAAACATTCAAAATCCACTTAAATATTTAACTATCTTAGCCATTAGGTAGCCCCCACCAACTACCATGAGCTATGTCAAAGCCTTTATTTCTAACAATATCATTATCACTAAATATCATGGCATCAAGAATTATATAAATGTCCAACAAATTATGAATTGATGCTATTGGCAACATTTTTCACCTTCCATCAATTTCTTCTGATGAGTGTGCACTTTTTCCCAATATATCATAGAGTTATTTTGTTTTAAAAAATATTTTTATTTTTGTCTTCCGACTGGTTCATAATTTTGCCTGCTGTAGTTTATCTGCATAAAGCTTAATTTAAAAAAATGATTAGAGCATTGATAAAAATTTTCTTTTTTAAACCAAACAAAACCTATACTAATGATATCAAGTGCCAGTCTTCATCCTAACAAGTTGATGATATACACACGGTCAACTGAAAGTGAGTTCTTTACTATAAGCATAAAGAAAACCAAAGGATTCAAACAAGTACTGCTACAAAGTAGACTTGACTTCAGTCATTTTCTCATCAATTTAATGTGGCTTCTGTTCACCATTTTTACAAATATTTCCATGGCAATTGTTCTGATGAATTTTCTTCCTTGATGCCTTAACTGCATGGATATAAGCATGTTACTAGATTGGCAATTAGGTCTCATTGTTTTACTGTTGAATTAACTAGGTGAAACTATATGTCTGTTATAATAGTTTCTTTTCATATACTTCTTGTCTGTGGAACTCCACTCCGATTTTTCAATTTCCTATCACTTACAATCTGCAAAAATTTAAATGAAACATCAATGACATCTTTTTTCTTCAAATCTATTCCTTTATTTTACTTTCTGCTGACTAAAGTCTTCTCATTCTCTTTTACCCCTAGCAACCCCCATGCATCCTAGTGGTATTATCACCTTGCCTGGGGTGAACTGATTTAAAAAACTCAAAGCAACCATCAATATGAGGCATAATATTTCACCAGGATAATGTTCAATGAAATCAATTTGTTGCAGCTTAGCTAAAAAGTATTCTTTCTTTTGCCATATTAAACAGATATTTCATATTCAGAAAAAAATTTATTTTGTTATTTCTAGAATCATCTGAAAATAAAAGATACTCTGAACTACTGAGAAAGATAAAAAAAAATTCTGGGTGGATAAAATTATGAAGTGGTTTGAAAAATAGCAGAAATTAATTGGATAAAGAAGTAAATATGTTGTTTAATAAATTAAATTTTTTGTTTGTTTTTTATTGATTCATTTTCTATGGCTTATCAACCCTTTGCAGGTTATTTAAAGCCAGAAAATAGATTTAAATTGTAAGATTTTTTTGAGATAATTTAGTGATACAAATTAAACTATAGCTGGGGGAGAAGAGGAGAATTTATACCTTTCTCGATAGTATTTACATGTGAGTGCTATATAACAAACCTTATGGAAATTGGAACTTAGCTCTCTGATTAACAATTCCAAGCTATTATACATTACACCACCCATACATCCAAGCTTAGAGTACCTAGTATTCCCAAGTGGTCACTCATTTAGGTACTAACAAAGCTCAACATTTCTTACATTTGGTAATCATACAGAAATCTGAGTTTCAATGTGATACAACCGTAATTCTTAAGAATCAAAAATTAAGATCAAAAATTAAAATAAAATAAAGCGTCTTTATTCTATTTAATCAACCAAATTAACTTTTCTGACTATTCCAATATATTTATTCTAAAATTCAGCATAGATGTCAGATTTTATAAAACAAGAAAAACATGTTTTGGTAATTTTTATTTGCTTACATAAAATTCAACGAGATATTCGATATAAACACACACAAGCAAATACAAGAGAGATGAACTGAAGTTTTAGAAAATAAACGAGAAGAATTAAAGATAATAAAACCTTTTTCTTGTTATTAATTTACACTATATCAATTTATTTTTCACAGTTAACAAGCAAAAGACTTTACAAGTTAACGTCTCTAAATATTTTCATATAGGTTATTCTAGAATCTTCTTGAGATTTTCTTACACTTCTCACTTTTAGAACTTTTTTCTGGCTCTATACTCCCCAGCTAACTATAATCTTCAAAAATTCAAATTCACTGTCAATCACTATCTACGATCCTCCTGATTACTCTTTTCTCTTCTCACTCATTATTAATGCTTCTGTTCTTAACTCTTCTACACCCTGTAACCCCTTGTGCCTTAATAGCTTTGTAAGTTTTGCATGGGGTGACTAAGAAAAAGATCATTTATTTATTCAATGATGTTCATCCTGTACAAGGCCCAAAAGCCACTTGAGGTAGCAGGATACAGAGCAAGAGGCACAATTTATGCATATATATTGGGAAGATATCAGTTGATTCTAGACTTGAACAAATTAAGATTGTAGTAATTGGGGAAGCACCCTCACAGAATTTGGTTCTGAAAAGCTGTAGTTCATTGGAAGAAGCTGCTCGAGTAGAACTTACATCTCACAAATGGAATATGAAGGGAATAAGGGTGGTTTGCTACAATGTGTGTGGTATGGCAGTTCTTAGCTGTGAAGGTTAGAACTTGTGAAACTAAGGAATGTAGTTCATCTGAAAACTTTGCATGAAAATAGCTATAGAGCAGTGAAAGGCCTGTTACATCTATGAGAAATTGCAGTTAATATAGCATCTACATATATAAAGCATACTATATACAAATATCCATATATATATATATACACAGACATATACACCCAATGTCAGATTTTATTATTCAATGTTCTCACAATAAAAATTTTAAGGATATACTTATATTTAGATGAACAATTTATCATGGGAGTTTTAGTTTATAATATTTAGTTTTATTGAAATACTGATGATAACTTGATTTTGGGAGTGCCAGGTTTTATTAGGTAAACAAACTAAGTGTAACATGGATCTTATTTATAAATAAATCAAAAAGATACAGGCCATAGAAACAAATTTCATTAACACAATATCCCATTATTTTAGTAAGTTTTTATTATTTTATTTTGTTGTTGATATATACACACCTTGACATTCTTTAACCTTCATCAGTTCTTTGTTTATTTATTTTGTTAATTTTTCTACAGTTTTGACTTTTCCATTATTTACAAGAATTTTTATTGCTTTTCAGAGATATTCTTTTGCTTGAATATACTTTTCCATTCTCATATAAGTTAATGATGGGCCACATGTTTTTCATTAGATAAATTAGAAGAGGCTGTACAACATTCTATTAATTTGGCATCTTTGAAACTATTTTTAGCAAGGTAGTCTAACGGAGAATTGAGTCAATGCAACAAAGGATCCAGAGTTGGTTGTGTGTGGTGCAGTAAACACCAGGAATTACGTCCTGTTGCATAATTGGCTGTTGAGAAAGGACATAGAGTATGTGGTGTCGACAAAATTTGCATACAAACAATGCTGGGCAGGTATTAGCCAATAGCCAGAGTGAGTCTGAAACTGAGAAGGCAATATAACACCAGCTTTTTCTCTATTGTGAGGAGTGCTCTCGACATGAGGATGTTTGGAAAACCAGACATGACAAACACAAGTTGGCAATATTTAACAGAATGAAAAGGAGCTTTGACTGGCATGAATATATTCTTTGGCTACTTGGTTGCAACATATACCATAAGGTAATTATATTTCCCTGTCAGCAATTTCTGTACAGTTGATGTAAAAATATACCCAGCATCACTATGCTAGAGAAATCTTAGAAGTATATTTGAGGTTTACTTGGCTCCTCAATTGTTTGAATGCACATACTCTGTAATAATTTTCTGCTGAAAAGTGATCATTCTATTTAAATTTTGTGATGACTAGTTCTGAATATAAATTATACATTCAACACATTGTGTTTAACAAAAAAAAAAATAAAGTATATTAAAAGTTATGCAATGGATCACTGAAGCTTGAATAAATGACTTACAAAGTTTTTAAAAAGTGTGATTGAGTTCCAGGACAAAGAATTCTGTGAAGTTTTCAAACATTACCAAAAATATGGGTGCCTTGAAGGACTGCTTAAAAGTAAATCAGTTAATTCCTTTTAGTGGTAATTTAGAACAGAAGATATATTTTCCTGATGATGAACTCAACTGGTAATTTTGTTGCATAACAATTACATTTATCACCATGTTACAAACGGGACACAGCAAATGATCACAGTGTTGGGATAGGAGGTTCTACATGCAGCAAATTCTTCAGACTATCACTCATCTCAATCCAATCTATTAAATCAGACCTGAAGTCATTCCTGTCTGAATTTCTGGGAAAGGGAGTTATTATTTACAGTTAGCTTCAATATGGCAGTGGAATGCTGGACAATATCATCGAAAATGAGGACAAAACTGGAAGCGGCCGAAATGTGGTTCTACGGAAGGATGCTATGGATACCATGGACTGAGCATGCAAGCAACGATAAGGTGTTGGAAAGAATGGCAACAAAAAGGAAATTGATGCTGAGCATCAGGAAGAGACAACTTAAGTTCCTGGGACATGCAATGAGGAAAGAGAGCCTGGAGAACCTGATACTGACTGGTCAGATAGAAGGAAGGAGAGACAGAGGAAGGCAGCGGATAACATATTTGCAGGGTCTGATCAGGTGGATGATGGAACGGGGGTTGCAAGGTGTAACAGGAGAAAGCATACTAAAAGCCACCAGAGATAGGCAGACGTGGAAAACAATGATTGCCTACGTCCTGAAAGGACAGGGCACATAGAAGAAGAATTTCTAGCACCAGTTATTAAAATTCTTTTCCATTCTGATTCTTACCAATTTGTCTCTCTGTTTTGGGTGAAATTGGGCCATTCTGAAGGGACAGGGCACATAGAAGAAGAAGACTGATGTCCTCATCTATGTTATTATCACAACAAAGAGAGTATGAATTAGTTTGAATAAAAGATTTTCTTTGCTTATCTATTCTGGTCAAATAAAAGAACATGACATATAAATAAGAAGACAAGACATTTTATCAAGATATTTGTTAATGAAACATAATACAAGGAGAAGATGCTGATTCAAAATTCCAACTTGTAATATTTTGAGAACGGTTAGGAATTTTCACTTAAAACATTCAGAATTTTCTAATGACTATGAGATCTACAGCATATATCAAAATAAACAAAATCTATTGATTGGTTGAACTGACACAGAATGATCCATAAGGATCATTGCTTTAGTCCAGTATATTCATGTAAAATGAATATGCACAACTGGGAAGGGTGAATTTTGAACTTGATTCCCCCAAGTTGTTTTTCCTACTGTTAGCAATTAAATCACCCCACCCACATCAACATATGCAAATATATTTTGGATAAGGAAATTAATTTCAATTCAAAAGCATCTTAACCCAACATCTTGCTAAATGTTTCATCAGTTAATCACTGTCTGGATTTCTGGAAAGAGGAGTTATTACTATTGACATTATTTATGCTAAGACTGATATCCTCATCTTTGTTATCACAATATTTCAACCAGTGTGTTCTCCAGCCTTCTTCATGTGTCTATCACTCTAAGTAATCCATAGAGAATTTTGAACTAATCCATTTAATCTACAGTGGTATGTATTTCTCATTCGAGTGTCCACATCTAGAGATATCTTATATTGTTTTTGGTTTTTAGTACCGCCCATTTATTGCTAGACCAGCTTCCCCTAAGTCTGAGATCAGGGATTGAACTCACAATTGCTATGCTACCAAATTCACAAATAAATGCTTCAAACCTCTCTGCCATTGTCCCATGGACATATAATGGAATAGACAATTACTATGAAAGGACACAGAAAGTCAATGAAAACATTTAAATATTTTGATGGGAGAACAATAAAGCTAGAATAAAGCTGCTGCTAAATTTCATGCTATGAAACCCATGAGAGCCACAAGAGTCACTCTTGGCAGAGCACTGGAACATCCTCCAGTACCAGATTTGCTAGAGGTTTTGACAGACAACATTCTTCCAGCAACTAGAATAAAAGTTGTCATCCAAAAATTATGGAAACTTTAGCATTAATATATTTAACAAAGTGACTTCATATGAGGGGGTGCTGAAAAGTTTGAAGTCCAGACAAGAAGCCTATCTAAAATCTAAAATCTAGTTGATGTTTGGTCATTTAAACAGATTTTACTGAGAACTTTTCAACACCTCCTCATATTAAGATACGCGTAGTATATACTGACATTCCTTAAAATAGACTTCTAATAGTTTTTTTGCTATTGATGGTTCTTCTTTTTTCACGACAATCGATGAACAAAATACCTTGTTCATCCCGAAATACAGAGGCTAAAACATTGCCTGCTGATGTTTGCATCTTTGGTCGCTTTGGACAGCTTTCACCTGACTACCGATTTGACTCTAAAGTGAAGTGGTGGGTCCATGTTTCATTCATTGTCACATATTTACACAAAAACTCCTTGTTGTGTTGAAACAGTTTCAAACAACGCACTGAATCATCAACACATTGTCGTTTTTTATCAACTGTGAGCAAACACGGCACCCACTTTGAACACAGCTTTCTCATTGACAAATGTTTATGCAAAATGGTGAATAAACTGCCTTCTGAAATGTTCAACACCTCTGCTCTCTCATGCAACTTCAATTTACTATCAGCCAAAACGAGTTTGTGGAATTTTTGGTGTTTTTCAGGACAACTGCTGATTTTGGGTGACCTGAGCATTAAGCATCATTTGTGTCTGTACGACTGCATTTAAAGTCAATATACCACATCTTAATCATTGTTTCTGATGGAGCAGAGTCTGAATAACACTTATCATGCCATTGCTTTGCTTGAACAGTATTTTTCCTATCAGAAAACAATACTTTATCAACAGACAAAATTCAGATTTTTCTATTGTTTTAAAAATCTGCAACAGTAGCTTTACTTAAATAACTGTAATTTGTAAACTAATAATTCAATTAGGCTCAAATTTTGTCACATGCCATTTGAAGGTTAGTACTTCATAAAAATCATATGGATCTTTTATTAGTGGCATCATCTATATGTCAGGCCCGGGACTTATTAAGTGATTTGTTAGAGATACTGAAAAATCTCAAGAGATGTACTTCATAAAATTGATAATTGAACCTTGCTTTGCTAGCCTTCATGGCTGAAATGGTAAATATGTATATTATATATAGCCTACATCTTTGATTCTGGTATAGTATGTGGCCTACTCAATTTGAATGTGTTCTACCTTGGTAAGAGTATATTTATAGACATAAGTATTTGACTATTTATTAAAACTAATTATTTTCTCTAACTTTTACAAGATAGTTATCATACTTCCTTATAATACGCTTTTTAAGACAGGCCACATATTATACCAGCGACAGAATTTTGTAGGCCACATTTAAAAGGTAGGCCACATACTATACCAGCACAAAAGCATATCTGGCGAAAAGGTGGTTTCTAAAGATAATGAAAATGCAGGTTCAATCCCTGCTGAGAGGTGCATTTTCTTTAAGAAACTTTTCCATGTCTCAGCCAAAGGACATTAATTTCACTCAATGAAGAAAATGGAAATGTCTACTAAAATAAGTATCAAGTAAAAATAACCTTTATAGTAAATGTAATTAAGTATATTACTACCTAAGCATTTGGGGAATTTAAACAGCAGATATAAAATATGGTGCTTAAACAGCAAATAAGGGACTATTTTGAAAAAGACAGTAGAAAACAGGTGTTATGCAAATTAGTGCTACAGGCTCAAATTCCTTGAAGTTTTTGTTGGCATCTCATGTATAGATAAATGTAGATATACAAATCTGAAATTAACTCACTGCAAATTATTTGAGGTATTAATGGATAATTTTGTAAGTTTTTGATAACTATTCTTATTATTCTCAGATTATTATGAACCGAAATGACATTTCCGATGTATTCATACAATTTACTATATTTCATTGTATGTAAGACCTACCCTCCATTTGCATTTAATATTATAGTATAATGAAATTAAGCTAGGTACAAGTACTAGCAGTCTATTTTTTTCTGACTAAAAATTAGTATATCTGATACCTCAAACTTACTTACTCTGATAATTTGTTAAATAAAAAAGATGTATCATATGACATTATATATGTTATTTGTATATGTGATAGTGTTTATATTTGCAAATTTGATTATGTAACTATGTGTAAATGTTTGTTTATGAGAGAATATGACATATAAATCTCTGTATGTATATATATATATATATATATATATATATGTAAATAAATGTACATATGTTTATGCATGTAAGTATGCACCAATATATAAATATTTATCTGGTGTTAGTAGAACAGTGTCCAATATAATACAACAGAGCTAAAAAGTATATATCAATAAATATACATATTATCCGTATGTTTATACAGTTAAGCATAGAATAATATGTAAATTTATTAATGATAATATACACGCTAAAAAGTCTGCCTCCTTCTACCGAGCACCCATAACTCAGAGGTAGAATCGCCGACTGACACCAATTCGGTCGGATTTCAATCCTGGGTTAAAAAGCAATCGGAGTCTAACTGTACTGATGAGCTGTAATACAGCGAAACAGATCTGACTGCAGATGGCTATATATATATATATATATATATATATATATATATATATATATTGTAATATTGTAAAACAATTTCTTACCCATTTTCAGACATTTCAGGGATTGCATAAGGACAGAATTAAGAATGTTTTTGTCTTTTGTTTTTTGATTAACCAATAGAAATTTAAGTCTATGTTGAATGGGAGAATGAGGTTAGAGAGTGGAAGTGAGTCAGTAAAAGTGAAAAATCATGATAAGCTAGTTATTGGCTTATTATATAACATTTGATGATGGGGAATGGTAAGATTGAATATGGCATATGTATTTCTGTTTGTGGCACTCTCTTTGTAGAGGTTTTTTTCCAGATGTGTTTTAAAGGCATTTGTTGATATAATTGAAACTAAGGAATATCTATATAGGATCCATGTAACACTAAATAGATGGCAAATTATAGAATTATTAAAGATAATTCAAACAAATAAAGTAATTATCAATGGATGGTGGCCCCTTATATAGTGATGCAATAATATCTGTCTAATTGTGATACATAGTTGTTTTTATAGCAGAAATTATATATTACAGCAGAAACTATACTTTTTGGTGAATGACAGAGAATGTTGGCAAGTTACTGTTATTTCACCTTGTTGATTTAACAGGGCTTTTTTGTTAGGAAACTTGAATATTTGAAATTTTTTTTTAAACACAGGAAACATAACTCATGTAAAAATTTGCAAGTTCTAGTTTTTTTAATAACTTCCATTGTACTATGGGGATTTTGTTGACTTTTACAAAAGTATTTAGGAAATCAAGTTTTACCCACAAAAACATTCTTAATTCTGTCCTTATGCCCCTAACTGAAATTTATATACATGTATCTCAGGCAAATGATAAGTAGTTCAATGACAATGGAAAAATATTTTTCTTTTTTTTATCATTTCACCATAAGCAGGGTGATAATGCCCCTAAGACACAAGAAGTTAATGGAAGTCATAGACAATAAGAAGACTTTAGTGAGGAGATAGGACAATAAAAGAACAGGGTTCAGGAACACAGGAAAAACTTTGAAGCTGGTTCTTAGGAAGACAAATGATGGTGATTGGTGTTGCATTTAAATTTTTGATGATTGTAGGCAGCAGCAAAGCAGAAAACTGGAAGGGGACTAAAGGTTAGAAAATAAACTTATCAAGCAACCTTTTACTCCATCTGATATCTTCTTTTTTTCTTTTAAAGTGTACTACACATATTCCTTTTTGTCATTTAATCACTTGCATATTTCTTCTTTTGGTCTGTTACACAATCCATGTTGACCTCTTTCTATCTCTTAGAGATTTTACTAGCTTTGTTCTTTCCATTGTTCTTTGCACATTTCAAAAAATTTTTTCAAGTGATTTTCTTCATTTCCAGGTTTTAGTCCCATGTCTCATAATTGATATTATATATTCACTTTATGGTTAAAAAAACTGACAATGTGCTTTTCATTATATTGCTATCTCTGTTCAATGCTTTCCATCTTTTTACTGGTTTAATGCTTTCTATTTTATTTCTTTTTTTAGGATTTTTTATCTTTATATATATATATATATATATATATATATATATATATATATATATATAAATGAATAAGAACAAAGAATAAAATTGCAACGTTCAAAACATTAATTTAAAACAGTGCTCAATATAAAAATAGAGCAATGAATATTTATTATTAATTATTCTCTTTTCTTCTCTCTTTCTTTTTTAATATGTTTTACCTCACACAGTGAATAAAAATAAAGGGAAGTGTTGTTTTCATATAATCAAAAACAATTTTTTAAATAAAAATGTTTATTACCATCATTACCTGATGAAACATTGTTATTTAAATATCGAAACAAAATGTACAATTTTGTAGTAGTTTGTAATTTTTCACATGTTCTAACATAATAATTAATAATATATAAGTGTGTGTGTGTGTGTGTGTGTGTGTGTGTGTGTGTGTGGACAAGTTTCAATTCTTCCTTTTCTATCCTTCTTTTCAACAGAAGTAGAGGTTTTATTTCAACTCTATACTTCTAACATCTCCACCTAAAACTCTGAATTTTTATTAACTATTTATTTACTTCCTTTTTTTTAGAGAGCTTTGCCTATTGTCTGGTTCACACACTTCCCCAGTCTTTCAAACAAGAATAGAGGTTTATCACTTGATTCCTGTTTAGGATCGAGTTTTTAGTTCCTTCTAAAGTCTCTTTTGACTCTATACTTCTAATATCCCTGCCTAAAACTCTGAACTTCTATTTACAATAAAAATACTTCTTCTCTCAATAGGAGTAGACAGATTCACTCATCATCTGGTTTACATCCCTCACTGGTCTTCTGAACAGGAGTAGCGGTTTATCCTTTTTTTCTGTTCAGGATTGGTTTTCCAGTTCCTTCTAAAAACTTTTTGGTATGTAACCCTCTACCTTGAGTGGCTCTTAGATCTTGTGTACGGGGTGAAAACATTGTAAAAGTAAAAAATGAAATTGGAGTAATATTAAAATATAACATTTGTATAATTACTGTTCGTTTTTCAATTTAAATTCAGACTTTTTCTATTTAGGTCATTTATTGATTCTGATATTCATAAAAAATCATGAGCAAATTATAGATGGTGTAAGTATTTCCTTATGTTTACTCCCATTCTTTCTCAGTTCATTTTCCGAAAGATACTTACAATGTCTACAGTAAATTATTTAGGTAAAATATCTCTTTGCCTCACTACTTTTCCAAGAAAAATTATTTTAATTTTTATCTTGTAGAACTCTTTTACAAGCTATATATATATGTGTGTGCATGTATGTATATACATACATGTATATTTGGACAGTAATCTTGTTTTCAAACATCTTTCCCACACATGCACACAAACATGTGTGTATATATATATATATATATATATATATATATATATGCACACACATACAGACACACACACACACATATTTATATACGCACACACCAAAATGCACATATATAAACACACATGCACACACATGCCTGTATATATGCAGGCATCTATCACACACCTATACATATACAGGCATCTATTAACACACACACACACACACACACACACACACACACACATATATGAATGAAGTAAAAACAATAAAAAAATTTAAATAGTCAAATATTTAGGTTGTCAGTTATTATAATGTCACATGATCAGCTGTTGTCAATGCAGAAAATTTTTAATTTGAAAATTTTGTAAACAAATATTTATAAAAACATTTTATTAGCAAAATGTTTTTATCCGAGAATCTTGACAAGTAAAATATTACAACACTTTCAGTCAGTCTTTGATAAGTATTGTGACCTTTTTATGTTTTTGATAACAATGTATTTTGTCAATGTCTAACAATGAAAAGCATTTATTTTATACGACAACTATACATTTATCAACATAATCTCCTTCCTTGTCAATGATGCAATTAATTCAGTGTTTCATCAATGATCACATGGTATGAACCTTATACAGTAAAAATTTCAAATCATAATTCAACTAATAAGTCTGGAGGAATAAAAACTTATTAATCCATGTTTGCATAGTGTATGGTCAACTGAAACTGTATATCTTAGAATACATATATGTGTGTGTGTGTGTGTGTGTGTGTGTGTGTGTGTGTGTGTGTGTGCCAATGCATTTGCCAGCTTATATCATTATATGGTCAGGAAGACATATCCAATTGTGTGTATGTATGTGCGTGTGCATACAAAATGTGTGACAGCTGTGTTAATGAGGAGAATATTTTGTAAAGGAGACTTGGAGGAGAAAGAGGAGAAATGCCGACAGCTGACATTGAAAGATGATACAAGGATTTTATCAACACCAGGGAACAGACAGACCCCCTACCAATTACCCTCATCCTTGTTCCCTGCCTGGAGAGATCAGAATAGACAGGGTGGGTAGATGATGGGTGGTAGAAGTATCGGGTGGGAAAGGTGTAGGTAGTGCAAGGAAAAATCCTTAAAAGAAAAACAAAATATTAGACTTAGATAAAACAAGAAATATGAAGGAAGGAATTGAAAATTGCAGAATGAATTATGAGAAGAAGAAAGAAAGAATATGTTCGAAAGAAAATATAATGAACAAAAAAAGAAGAGATAGAGTGGGGAAAAATAAACGTGATGAAAAAAAAGGCAGACTTGAGAAAAAAATATTCTTAAATAAAAAGTAATAGAAAAGATGACTAAAAATACCAAAAAACAAAAAATAAACTAAGAAAAGAAACAGAAGGGAAAGAAAAAATAAAAGCAAAGAAAAGAAAAAGAAAGAAAAGGAGAAAGAAAAAGAAAAGTGAAAAAAATAAAAAATAGAAAAGGAAAAAAGAGAAATGAGAAAAAGAAATGCAAAGGCAAAGAGAGAAAAAAAGGAAAGAAAAAGCAAAGTAAAGAAAAACATAAAAAAGAAAAAAAGAAAAAAGAATAGCAAAGAAAAGAAAAGTGAGAATGGAAAGTAGGAAAGTAAGAACAGAAAAATTGGAAAAGGAGAAAAGAAAAAGGGAAAATGAGAACAGAAAAGGGAAAAGAAGGAAAGAAAGAAAGCCAAAGAAAACGAAAGCAGAAATAAAAAAAAAGAAAAATGGAAAAGGAAGAAATGTTGAACATCACATAGGAAGTACAAGAAGGAAAGAAAACAATGAGAAATGCTAAAAACTAATCATCTTAAAACCGAAATAATATTAAAATATGGCCACCAGAAAACAAAGAGGAAGAAGTGTTATTTATCAAGGTGGTATGTATGTCCCATTTGTAGAGGAATTTTAGCACCATACACATGATTCCCATGAATACCATCAACCAGGGATTTTTTTCTTTAATATTCAAAGACCAAATATCTCCTATCTTTGTTACCCATCATGCCTCAATCCTTTGATTTGTAAAGCAAGGTGGGAGGGTAAGGTAGCCCAGTAGAGATATTATTTAGCAAAGATAGGAAAGAAAGTTTGGTTGGTGGTGTCATGCAAGAAAGCAAAATGAAGAAAACTTAAGATTGAAATATGAATTAGACAATGGAGGATGTGGTTAAGGGAGCAATGGCAAGAATAAAGAAGCAGAAAAGAATGAAAAAAAAGGTAAAGAAATTAAAATCTAGGAAAAGAATGAACAAGGAAAGAAGAAAAGTTCTCAAAGAAAAGACAAGAATAAAAGAAAAAGCTTAATAAGTAAAGACAAAGAAAAAAAAACAAAAGAAAATAGAGTGGCCGAAATGACGAGAAAAATAAGCAATACCCAACCCTTCGTCTGGTTATTACAATCTGCCTGTCTGTACATTTGTTTGGGCTTAACTCTAGAACAGTCACTTCCATTACAATGATGAAATTCTTCTGGAAAAAGATTGTCTCATAGATAAACATCAAAGGGCGACTAAACCAGAATCGGCATCCCAGCACCATCACTTAAAATCAAAAGAGATACTGCTCTTTATCATCTTTCTATGTAAATATGTTTTAACCTTTGGAATCTGACTTTTCACATATTGGAATAATGATGAGTAGGTGTAGGGATGGAATATGGAGACTCCATTGATTAAACTCAGAAATGGGTAGTGTTCAGTACCTAAAAGAATGCAAAGACAGAGTTAATAGCTTTAAACTCAAAGACTTTTCATTTTATTTCTCTTCCTTCCCCGACCACCTTTCTACTAAGTCGTATGATTACAAATAATAAAGAAAAAAATCAAAGACAACTGTCTGACAATGCTTTCTGAAAAGTCTTCTAGTTGTCTTTGATGAAAAAGAAAAATGAACAATAAAGAAATAATGAAGATTGCTGCCACTTGATTTTTAGTGGCATTGAAAAGAAATGTCAATCCTATGAAGAAATGGCTTTGTAAGTCTGAATCAAATTCTGACTACTGCAAATTTACCATCTCCTTCCCAAAGAGAAAGTCACAAAACAATGAAATAATAAAGAACATAAGTCTCTTGATAACTTTCATCAATTCAAGAATATAAATTCACAGCTGCCTGATTGAAAAACAAGGAATCCCAAGTGCCAAAC
This sequence comes from Ascarosepion bandense, assembly GCA_037127315.1. Lineage (NCBI taxonomy): Eukaryota > Metazoa > Mollusca > Cephalopoda > Sepiida > Sepiidae > Ascarosepion > Ascarosepion bandense. Next base: position 9,819,813 of record JBBBDQ010000154.1, read on the forward strand.
TAAGGTAACAATTCAAAAATTAAGTTGCATATTTATCATTAAAAATTGCTCATATTTGGTTGTTTATTTTTTCAATCATCTCTCCTCAAGCAAGACAATAAAGCCACTAAGATACAAAGAGATAAAAAGAGAATGAGAAGACTTAGAAGGACCCAGAAATCCTATCCCAAACATTAAGCAAGGGGTAAACCACTACTCCTGTTCAACAGATGAGGGAACAAATGTGAATTAGGTGATAGACAAACCTACCTAATCTTTGCTTTTTTATCCCTCTCTCCCACCTTCCCTCCCTCCAATGAGAATGACTCCATTATCACATGAGTGCCAGAAATATACAAGCAGACCAATCAACTTATATTAGGGGTTCCCAAACTGGGCCACGTTTTTGGAATTAGAATTTGCTCAGGCATCACCAAATTTTCTATGATAAAAAGTACATTTAAAATAAAAACAGAGAGTGGGTTAAAGGGAGATAACCATGAATTCGAAGTCAGAACATCAATCTCTCCTTCAATTTGTGAATCCTAATTTCTATCTTCTTAATAATTGATGTAATGCAAAAATATTGGTCAATATCAATAACCATTTATAACTATTTATACTGGTACTAATGCACTTACAAGTAATCCATAATAATATTTTAGATTTTGAAATTATACTTATTGTTGGCATGTGAATTTTGTTAAAATGTTTCTAAATCTTTGTCTTTCAATCATTTTGCCTCACCCACTATCCTCTTCTGCCACTCCTACAAGTTGCATCACACTGTTTAGGAACCACTGACTTACACTGATATCTTCAAGAAAAGCAACATTGTAAAAATAAATACATAACAAACTTATTTCTGTACATTCTATAGAACAATAAATACTTGTGAAATGTGATAGTGGAAAAAGCTAGAAGTTGAAAATCATATAAATAATTAAGTTTTATTAATTAAAGATTAACAAATGAGCTACTGAAAAAAGGATTCAGAGTTAAATAAATGTTCACTTCCAAATAAATATCTGATTTATGACATCAAAATCATACATATCATTTAGAGTCAGCTAAAAAACAAATAGAGACATTTTGTAAATTTCAACCAATATTTTGATTGAAATTTACAAAACTTTTTACAGAATTTACAGAAACTTCAAAAGTTTTGATTTGAGACTTTCAAAAAGAAAATATATTGAGGACAAAATGTGGGAAAATGTAACCGCTCTTCACAGAATTCAGAATGAACTACATATTTTATACTGGCAAAGAAATTCTACCAGGATTTGACAAGAGAATAAATCTGTCAAAACAAACGGCAAAATGACAGACAAAAATATTCATTAAATTTGAAGAGTAGATACCTTTTAAAAAATCAAGTTACATTAGTATCAATTTCAACACCATTTAAACAAGCAATAAATTTGAATTACTTGATAAATAGAATCTTTTTTATTTGCAAATGAAAGAAATTTGCAAAGGCCTTGTGCCAAACTAAGTAAAGTTTAGAAAATAAATTGACAGGCAAAGGAATACTAAAGTAAACATATAGTTTTATCTAAAATCAAATTAACAGGTTGTGAATAACAATGAAAAGTTTGGCAAAGTCAAAAAATCAATAGATATATATTTGTGGAAAAAATAAAGGAATGAGTAATTCAAGTGTAGAATTCAGTACCAAGTGAGAACTAGTGTCCAAGAGAACAATATATGACATATTTAGCCCTTTATTCATGTGTGTGCATGTGTGTGTGCATAGACACTATAAGTCACCCACTGGACTTACTAATTAGTCAGTTTCATGCCTTCTTTGTTTTAATAAGCTCCTACTAAGCTAGGATGCTGAAACTATTTAACTCATTAGTCTATTGTGCCAGATTTTCTAGAGAGGGATTACCTAAAATTTAAAACCCACCTGTCCTAAGATTACCATTAACCAGCAAGGTAGATGAGATAAAAAGACCTAAAATTTATAAAGGAGCTTTATGGTTAAACTTTATAGCCTAATTTTATTTTTATTTTTCATTTTATTATTATTATTATAAAACCCTTCAGGAAGAGAATGTCCCTTTGGCCCAAAGTGAGTTAATTTTGCAAAAGGAATGTAGCCTTTAATTTCTAGGCAATTCTTCAAATTCCAGAGAGTGGTGATTTTCTAACCATAGCTTACATGTGGCACAAGGCCAAAAGTATGAGACACCTAAATGAGCAAACTCACTACTCAGTCAAGAATGTACTAGTGAAACAATCTTGCTAACCATTACATAATGTCAAACAGAGACTGGCCCGAAACACTTGGCCTATATTTTACGTAAAAATCAGAATTTGTTCTGGCTTTTATGTTTATGTTTAATTGTATAGTTTGATAGAAGCAGGCCATAGTGCAGTGGTAGACAAATATATCTCACAGACCATTTTGCTAGCATACAGAGTTTGTGCTTGTGCTATATTAAACAATGTTTAGTAGATAATCAGAGTAAGACATAGTCACCTCATAACAGAACACTGCTCACTATATTATATATCCAACACTAATAGTTCCATGACAGTTTAATCTAAACTTAGTAAATATCTATGCAAAACAATTCTTTTGAGTAATAGGTTCAATTTTTAATGGATCTCTGTCTGCTTGTACCAGACTAAGTTAAATTTTACATAAATAAAGACTTATTCAATCTGGCCTCAAATTTTAAACATGACATTTCTGCTATAAAAATCAGTGTTGCTATTGAGAAGCTACAAATTACTGGATGACATTCAAGTATAAAACATTTTAAGAAGATCAAAAATACATTTAAAAAACCTGTAGTACAAAATGTTAAATTATTTTGGAATTATTTAAAATATTAGTAATGCTATTTATATGAAGGTATTTTAAGATTAGAAACATACTCTTACCATTTTGAGTAACATCATTTTTTTTGGATCATCCATATTTTTGTTATTCCATAACACACTTTGAAATTTAAATGGGATTGATTTTTGAATTAAGTTAACAATTAATACCTGTTGTAAAAGCAAAAAGTATTTTTCTGACCATATTTTAAGTAAAAAGCAATATTTTTCAAAATCCAATTAAGTACTACTGTTAGGAAAATTGGGTCAGTAAGTCTGGTGAGGAAGTTTTTCTCGTCAGAATCCATTTTGCCCATTTATAAATCTACCATTCATCAATGCATTGAATACTGTTACCATATCTGGTTGGATACTCCTACTATTCCTCTAGAGGTTCTTAACAAAATTCAAAGGAGGATCTGCAATGTAATCAATTCTGACTTGGCAGCCCACCTTTGATCACTTTCTCCCCAACATGATGTGGCTTCCCTTTGTCTTTTCTACAAATATTTTCATTGCAAAAAGCTTTTTTAACCTTGATACCCTGACCACATGTAATTATACAAGCTACTAGATTGGCATGAAGGTCTCGCCCTTTTATCGCCAAAATAGCTAAATGTAACCACCTCTTCTACTCTAACAGTTTCTTTTCTTGCACTTCTCATTTGTGGAACTCTCTTCTGTTTTGCTTGTTTACCTGATAGCTACAATCTCCAAAAGTTTAAATGCTACATCAATTACCATCTTCTATATCCTTGATTCCCATCCTTCTCTTATACTTTTTTCAACATCACCTGTACCTTTTTTTCTCTCACTGTAACCCCCTGTGCACCAGTGACAGTCCTGCCTTGCTTATGGTGAAATGATTATAAAAAAATCTTTTAAAAGCAACCATTAAATGAATTAATTTTCATTGTATTCTATATTTCTATAACAGCTATTTTATTTTTGACAATTTTACTTACAAACTATAAATTCTAATTATTTTAAATCCTATTTGTCATATATTTTAATGATACCATAGTCAGCAAAAATCATTTTGCCATGTTCTCTAATAAAGATTGCAAAAATACATTTCCCAACCTACTATTAGTCTCTATGTACCATGTCCCACAGGATAAAGCCCCGTCAGCTATGGTTTCAGAATACGCTGACTGCACCTCTGCAGAGAGGTAACCCCCCCCCCCGCCACTCACTTCAATGAGGCATCTTGGGTATGACTATAAACTGCATCCAGCAACAAGGCCTCTAATTGGGAACTTTTGAGGTGAATAGAACTACCTGACCCAGAGTGGTAGCACCTATTAGGGTCCCAGCTGTGGGCAAACAGTTAACCCACAAACTGGGGTTAAAGAACTATGAAAGTTTAAAAATAGATTTTTATAGTGAAAATTCCAGCAATACTTTTGCTTTTGGAGAAAATATTACCAGCAATATACCTATGAAGAAAAAATATTGCCAACAATACATTTTGTGAAGAAAAAAAATATGAACAGCAATATATTTATGAAGAAAATATATATACCAGTAATATATCTGACTCTCAACAAAACCCTCTTTACAAAAATATGTCAATGAAACCTGATCTACAAACTGATTTCTTACAAAGAATCCATATTCTATTCATACTAATTTATTGTAAAAATCTTGTTGGCATTAAATGACCCATTAAGGTTGATATGCTATAAAACAAAACAAACTAACCCACTGGATACAAAACTTCCTGTCTTTAGTTGCTTTAAATAATTGTTGTTTCTTTTTGCTATGTTATCTAATAAAAATTACAAAAATACATTTTGCCAGTACACTATATGTCTTTATATGCCATATCCTACAGAATGTGTTTGATCAAAGCTCTCCACAACTTCCTGTCTTCAATTGCTTTAAGTAATTATTGTTTTTTTACTACACTACTTTTGTTCTGTGAGCTTTGTCCTACTTTCCATTCACTCAAACTCGTCAAGTAGGATATTAACTGTTTCCCTTTACATTTTTACCATGAATGTGCTTTATAAGTGTTAAATTCTCCTAGCCTTCTTTCCTCATTGTGTGTAGCCAAAGTTTCATCTGTCATTTGCAGTTTCTATTCCTCTTAAAACTTATTCATTTCATACATATTTTTTCCATGATATACTCAACCATTCATTAATAGAACCACATTTCTGTTGCCTCATGTTTTCATCTGCAAAAACAATGTTCAGCATTCACTCTGATATTGTATTGCATTTCAGCATTCTTTTCTTTGAAGGACGTTTTTTGAACTCTTTAATACCCTGCTCATTTTCTGAAAGGCAGCTTTCTCTATTCATTTGCACTTCCAAATTTCTGTTACTATACTTTTATATGTAGTATCCCTTCAGTCCATTAGTGATCATGGCTCTCCATAATTTCTTGTCCTTTCTGGCTCTTAATAAGTTTTGTCTTTTTTCTATCTCTCCCAAACTCTACTAACTATTCAACCCAAGCTCACCAGGTAGGTTATGCATTGCTTTCCTCTATCTTTCTTACCTTCAATCTACCCTGTGAGTATCAAATTTTCCAATCTCTCTTTTCTCATTACATGCCCTAGAAATTTCAACTGTCTTTTCCTGATGTTAAGTATAAGCATCCTTTTTGTTGCCATTGTCTCTAGTACCTGGTGCAGAGTTAATTTTCTATTTGCTTGATTTTTTTATCCTTAACACAGTCTTCTGTTTTTGTTTTTTGTTTGTTTCATTTTTTTTATTTCAAGATCCGTCACTGAATTAAGCAGGCTCAAATTATGGGGAATGCAAAGATAACAGAGATAATTTTATAAAAAGGTAGAATCCTAAATACTGATGAAAATCTTTTACTTACTCATTATTATATATTTATGCTAAATCCATTGCTAGGTCAACTGCTTAGAAAGTTGGCTCACTGTGTTGAGCTAGATAATTTTTCTCTCCTGAATCTACCTTACATATCTATAATTCTACTATTCATCCATACTTAGAATATGGCTGCTACATATGGACTGGTGCCTCTGCTGTATATCTAGAGTTCTTTGATAACATCAAAAGAAGAACTAGCAATATTATTCATCCTGATCTGGCATCTCAGCTTCAATTACTTTCCCACCACCATAAAGTTACCTCTCTGTACCTTTTCTATAAATACTTTCATGCCAAATCTAGATGAGCTCTTCGCCATGGTATCTAGACTTTATGAATTTAAGCACAGTACTAAACTGGTGACAGGGTCTCACCAATTTACAGTTTAGTTGGCTAGATGTAACCATAAGGTCTATGCTAAGTTTCTTTTCTTGAACTTCTCACTTGTAGGACTCTTCCGGCTCCATGCTTTCCAGCCAACATTAATCTTTAAAAATTTAAAAGCAATGCTAATCACTTTCAACTGTCCTTTTCATTACTCTTCTTTTGTTCTTTGCTTCTTACTAAAGTTTCTGTTTTCTAATTCTTCCACACCCAGTAACTCCTTGTGTCTTAGTGGCTTTACAGCCTTGCTTGGGGTGAAATTGATTAATAAACAAAAATTGATTAAAAAATATATATATATATATATACTAATTTACTTTATCTAGAGTCATCATCTTGGCTGTTGTCACCATAATTTTTACCTATTGAATCCTCAAGATACCTTCTTTTGGTGTTATATTTATATTGGGTAACCTTCTGAGTATTTTTAACCGAACCTGGGGACTTTTAACAACAGCAACAGCTAAAATGAATAATGACATAATCAAGACTATAAGGATACTAGTCAATTACTTTTTTTCTATTTTTTTAATGGATTCAATATAGATTTTATAGAATAATTTCAAATACTGTTAACACAGGCATTAAAGAAAATAAAGGCACTACATAAGTAATATGCATAAGTAATTATGATTTTATATTATATAATTTGGTACTGTAACTTCTACCCATATTGTACACATGAACAAAACTTAAAGATCTATGACTTGTGATAATTATACATAAACTTCATTAAACAAACTAGCATAGTACATATAAAAAATGGTGGAATAACTTACGTTAATTAGCCTTTCTACCGAAGTTCAGAATATCTGTGTTTTCTGCCTAAGACCAAAGTGTCACTTTGCAGCAGTCACTATGTCAGCACATATTTGTGAACTTTGCAAAAAATGTACTACACACAATATACATGCCAAAAGTTGTGGATTAACAGTATGTAGAGGTAATGGTAGGTGGTGCCATCATACCTTGATATTGTAAAAATAACCAAACTTTTATTCTCTGACATCTAGTGAGTCACTATTATGAACACTGGCTAGGCTGCTCATGGCAAAGCAATATGAATTATCAAAGTTCAAACGAGGCACAGGAGTGGATGCCATATAGACAGGATGTTCCATTTCTAAAACTGTTGTGACATTTGACATACCTCGAACTACTACACCCCAGGGAAAACCTGATGGAAGGCCTTACTGTCCACAGTGGTAATCACAATGGCTGACAAAAAGTCCTTAATGATTGTAACCAGAGGCATCTAGCTAGAATTGTCTGCAGTAATAGACAAGTGACACTGGCTCACCTTAATCTGTTCTTTCTCTTACTTTGTCATTATACACCTGCATATATTTGTATCAAATCTCACTAATATTTATAATGTACTTTCTTTCCCTACTCCACTCCTTTCTCAGCCATTTTTCAAATATCACTGTATATGATTCTAAAGAAAGAGGCTTATGGCCATATCACGTTTAAATATCAATTCTTGTACAACGACCAAAGTTAAGCAATGTTGAGTCTGGCCAGTAACCAGATGGGTGACTGCTTTGTAAGACCAAGTGCCTTAAGCTTGAATTTGTGGTTGATGTCATAGATAATGACTCAAAATGAGAAATCAGAGAGTCAAGTTCAAATTCCAGTTGGGTTCATAATGAATCCATCTATTCTCCCCCTTGCTATGGGCTCAATGATAGTACAGGTATCAAAAAATCATTATTCCAAAAGAATTCTTACAATCCAAAAATATATTTCAATTCTAAATAACCTTAAAAAGGTTGATAAAATGTAAAAAATAAATAACAAACGGACAAAAAATAATTCAAAATCGATGTAAAGAAGTATGTTGAGAATACCATGGACAAAACAGGTGAACAACAAGGAAGTCTTAAGAAAAATGGTAGCAAAGAGGACACTCCTACATAGGTCAGAAAATGACAGTTGAAATTTCTGGAACATATAATAATGAAAGAGAGCTTGGAGAATTTGAAACTCACAGAACAGTTGTTTTTTGTTTAATTTTTTTTTTTTTGTTTAGGTGTATATTAACCTCTATGGGTTATTTAATGCCACAATCTAAATAATTTGCATTCAATTTTTGTTTTTTTTTTGTTTTTTTCAATAATAACTGTTTTAGTGATACAAGTCTTACTAATTAACCCATAGCTGGGAGAGATGAGGTAAATTCATACCTTTCCCAAAGGTATTTGTACTTAAAGGAACATAACTAAACTGCCTGGAATTTGAAAACCTCTGATTTAAAATTCAGAGCTATCATCCATTATCCACTTGCACATCCGAACTTACAGCACCTGGTATTCCCAAACAGTCACCTATCTAGGTACTGACCAGGCTCAACATTGCTTAAATTTGGTGATTGTTTGGGAACAGGTGTTTCAATGTGATGTGGCCATAAGCCCTCACAGGCCAGATTGAAAGCAAGAAGGGCAGAGGGAAACAAAATAACCTACAAAACAAGTTTGTGAAAGGGATGACAGAACAGAGATTAGGAAGAATTATAAGGGGACAAAAATTACTAAGAGTTACAAAGAATAGGAAGTTGTGAAGAACCATAATCACCCACATCCTGAAGGAACGCTTGATATATTAAAAAAGTATCTATTTCAAACCCATCATCATCTTAGTTACCATTTCATTTAACATAAACATCATCTTTCTTCCTTGTTATTCCAGCTTTCTTTTTCTCTCTTCTTCTTCATTATCTAGTTTTTCTTTTTCTCTCTTCTTCCTCATTATCCAGTCTTTCTTCTCTCTTCTTTGTTACCCAGTACTTTTTCTCTCTTCCTTATTATCTAGTTTTTCTTTTTCTCTTTTCTTCCTCATTATCCAGTCTTTCTTCTCTCTTCTTTGTTACCCAGTACTTTTTCTCTCTTCCTTATTATCTAGTTTTTCTTTTTCTCTCTTCTTCCTCATTATCCAGTCTTTCTTCTCTCTTCTTTGTTACCCAGTACTTTTTCTCTCTTCCTTATTATCTAGTTTTTCTTTTTCTCTCTTCTTCCTCATTATCCAGTCTTTCATTTTCTCTCTTACTCTTTGTAATCTAGTCTTTTTATCTCTTCATCCAGTCTTTTTTTTTTTTACTCTCCTCTTCATCCAGTTTTTCATTTTCTCTTTTTACTCTTTTTCCAGTCTTTTTTTTTCTATATTTTCTTCTTTATCCTAGTTTTATCCTTCCCTTTTTCTTCCTGTTCTTTTTTCAGACACTTTATACTTGTCTTTCCATTTCTCTTTCTGCTCTTATCTTTTTTTTTCTTTTGCTTCTTCATGATCTTTAAGCTAATCTTTCTTTTCCTGTTCTTCCCTCTTCTTTATCATCCATTTTATGTCTGTATTACCTTTCCACTTCCTTCTTTATCCGTTCTTATTTTTTCTTCCTCTTCTTTTGCATCCCCTTTGTGCATGTTTTCCCTTTCTTCTTCTTTTTCAGCATCTTTACACTGGTCTTTTCTTTTGTCTGTCAGTATCTTCTTTCCTTTTTTTTTCTTTCACCCTGTTTTCTTTCTCTCCCTCTTCTTAACATGAATCAGTAATGCCATCAACATCTGCAAGATGTTCTCCTCTTGTTCTTTTGATGGCAACATTTTGAAAAGACGCTTTGAGGGAAACTGCACATATCTTTGATGCTCTTCTCAATTCACAATCTTCACATCTCTAACCTTTACAACATGACAGGCAAAAGGAAGTAAAAGTATCGATTGGGTAAATGAAGGATTTTAGATGAATACACAAGGGACTGCAAGACGAGAGCTTCCTAGGCATTTTTAGTTATCATTGAGATTCTCTTTCAAATGCCAAAAATTCCTTCTTCAACCAACGAACAATATTCAGATTATTAGTTAGGTATAATATAATGTAAATAAGAAATCTACATACACACACATATTATATATAGGTAACATATTTGTATATATGTATGTATATGCACATACATATATATATATATATATATATATATATATATACCTGTGTATGTATGTGTATACATACCCACACACACACACACATATATATATATATATAAAGATATATATACACACACATATTTATATACACACACATTTATATGTGCATGTGTGTGTGTGTGTATATATATATATATATATATATCAATTGCACACCACACATAATAATCAAGGGAGTTGCAGTCTGGGGAGTTAAGTGGACAGATGTAAGGTGTGTTCTCCTGCTTATGTGGCATGGGACAGAATCCTGTTGCCAGACATAGGGTCTTCCAGCAGTCACCCTCTTAACCCAGAGAAGCACTACCTCCTCAAGACACTTGATGTAGGCCTACATTTTGAGTGAATCCCTGTGGGAAGATGAATAGAGTTATAATGTCGTCATCACTAGTGATCACTTCAAACACCTATGTAATCATCATAAGGCTTATTCAACTCTTTCTGATTACTCTGTACTATTCTCAAATTGACATCTAAATGCTATGAAATGTTTGTATTGGAGCCTCAGGCACAAATGCCACACAGTTAAGCATGCTATTTTCAAATTTCTGGTTGAGTGAATTGCACATGTTTTTTTTTTTTTGCTCACAGATGATGTCTAACTAACTCTGCTGTACTCGGTAGTCAATAAAATAAAAAATAAGCAACATGCATGCACAAAATTAAGATTATAATATGGCCACAATTTACTGATCACATCCTGTATATACATGCATACATATACACATGTATATTATACACACACACACATTATATATATATATATATATATATATATATATATATATATATATATATATATGGACATTATGAACACTACAGAAGTGAAAAGTAAACATAAAAATAAAGGTAGAAATATTTTATGGTTCAATCCCCCCGTTTAACTTAGCGGTGAAAACTAAAATCGGTAAAATGTTTTTTAATCTATTAGAACAAAATTTTAGCAAAAATACTAAGTTAGATAAAATATTCAATAAAAACAATGTTAAACTTAGTTACACTTGCATGCCAAACTTAGAGAGGCTAATTAGTGGACACAATAAGAAAAAAGTTAGTGATAATCCATGCATTGACACACAGAGTTGTAATTGAAGGAATAAAAACAGTTGTCCCTTACAGGGTAGATGTCAACAGGAATGCATAGTCTATCAAGTTAAAATCTATAAAAATACGGAGGATACTGACCCCAAAATATATATAGGAGCTACACAGGATAAATTTAAAAAAAGATATTATAATCACACAATTAGTTTCAATAACGAAAAGACTAAGCAGTGTACAACATTATCCACTTATGTATGGACTATTCAAGCAAGAAATAAATAAGGACCCAACCTTGAAATAGGAAATACTGAAGAGATGTCCTAAATACAAAGCTGGCCAGGAATTTTGTAGGCTATGTACTGAAGAGAAACTAGCTATAGCTTTGTATAAGCAACCGACAAACTTACTGAATTCTAAGACTGAAATCCTGAATAAATGTAGGCATAGGAGATTCTGGCTATTAGATTAGACTTTTTTGTTTTCATCTTTGTCTTCTAGCCCTCCCCCTAAAAATTAAAAGTAATAAAATTGTTAACCTCCCCCTCCCTTATGTTATATAGTTTCTTTGAATTTCTGGTCACATGGGTTGTCTTAATTACCTTTTTATGTGTCGTTTTTCCTTTTCCTCTTTAGCCAGCTTTCCCTGACGATCCATTTAGGAGAAACCTAGGTAGGTTCATCTGGCTCATTAGGTGCTATATATATATATATATATATATATATATATATATATATATATATGACATATATATTTATATATACACACGCCTCTATATTATATATACACACAAATATATTATGAAAACACCCACATGTATTATGTATATACACACAAATGTATGATATAAAAATCAACACACACACACACATATATATATATATACACGCACATGTATGTATATATATATATATATATATATATATATATATATATATATGCACACAGACATTTATTAACATAGTGATGATCCACATATACTGTCTTAATATGTATAGGAAAAACTACTAAAAAGTTGTAAGTTTAAAAATGTATTTTTTTGACAGTATTTATTTATTTCTATTATTATATTTGATATCTCAGACCATCCTTGGCCTCGCACATATATATATATATATATATATATATATATATATACACACACACATGTGCAAGCATACATACATTTTTGTAATTATATAATACTTATATGTCTATCAAAAAAGAATTAATTCTTATGTATGCAGGCTTATCAATAATCAATAGATTAATAATAAAAATGAACAATAAATATATTTTCCAGCCAAATTTCATCCTTTAATTCAATGGTGAATATTAAATCATAGAAACTGAACATTATACAATGAAAAATTCACACCAAAATTCAGCTCATATGTACAAGTCAAATTGCAAACTTTTTGAGACTCTGTTGTAAATGTTTGTATATAAAAAAATGCAAAAGATATACCTATAACTATATATATATATATATATATATATATATATATATATATATATTATAGAGCACTCTGGTTACTGGCCTATGATACATCATACACTAAAAGTCTGCCTTCTTCTACCGAGTGCCCATAGCTCAGAGGTAGAATTGTCGACTGACGCCAATTTGGTCGGGTTTCAATCCGGAGTTAAAAGCAATCGGATGTCTAACCATACTGATGAGCTGTGATACAGCAAAACAGATCTGTCTGCGGATGACTATATATATATATAATGTAGATTTAATAGGCTGGTTAATAAAATTTGAGGAATAAAATGCCAACAATATTGGTAATAAAATTGATGATATTTGTTATATATTAGCCTTTTGACTAAATTAAAACACAAAGAGAAAGATTTTAAAGTTGCAATTTTCAGACACGCCTGTGTCTTTTTTTCAGTGAGATGAGGACTAAAAAGAGAAGTGGGACTTACTTTGTCTAAAGGTTAAATAAATATCATTAATCTTATTGTCAATGTTGTTATAATTTTGCTGGCTTTTTATTCCTCAAATTTTATTAACCAGCCTATTAAATGTACATATTATAAGAAGCACTCATGGACCATCTTTGATTTTAATATAAGTTTGTGTGTATGTAAATAAAGGCAAAAGAGAAACTTTTCTTAGCTGATGTATTTTGTTCTCTGATGGACTTTTTATCAAGGCAAATGTTTCCTTTTGTCTTTATTCATAGTCTTTTACAGATACATTTTTTAGTTATATGCTAAACTATATATATATATATATATATATATATATATATATAGTGTAGGGCAAGTATTTGAAAGAGAGAAAAAAAGAAACTTGATATAATAAGCCAATTTTGGCACAAAAATATATTTATGATCACAAAAAAAATGAACTTATTAACAATAGCTTGCAAGATGGAAAGATTAATAACATTTGGGCAGCTGCTCATGCATGTAAATGGAATCATTTTTCAGACAAAAAATTACATAATAAATTAAGTCCTCACTGCTAAGTTTACAGGAGAGCTATAAATGACAGATATGAGGGATATGTGTGTGTGTGTGTGTGTGTGTGTGTGAGTGTGTTCCATGTCTAATGTGTGTCTATATACATACAAACTTTCATAAAACATATATATTCCCCTTGTGTGTTTCTGTGCATATACATATTTGCAGATGTTTTTATGTTTCTCTAAGGATACAATTTTATATTAATCTATGTCTGTAATATTCACAAATATGAATGGGTGTGTATATATAATGCATACTCATGTTATGTCTTTAAATTTGTATGTAAGCACAAATCTATATTTGACATTCTTATCACTCTTTCAAAGAATTCTCCAAATATCTGAATTTCTTTTTTGGAAACCTCCAAATCAGTCTTTTCTTCATTTTCACTCAATAAGCCTTTACAAGCTTGAAGGACTTGCCTAAGGTCTTCACATCTGCACATAAAAGGCCTCAATGAATAAGACCTGATGCAAGGCTTTATCCAAGATATGTGCACCACTACCATCCACCTTGAAAATGATTTTCACAAAACGATAAGAATTGGGAAATCCAAAAATGGAGGGAAAATTATTTCAGAATAAAAGTGTCTAAATTTTCAATGGAAAATCAGTACATTCTATTTAAAGAAGAAAAATAAAAAGAACAGACCAGTTTTACAATGAATTAGATGTGTCTTTCTTTTCTTAATTTTTTCTTATCCTTCCTTTTTATTTCTACTTTTTACATATAACCTAAGTGGGAGCCAACATGAAAGGTGAGAATGATAATACATCATACAATTTATTTTTTGTACCTCCCTCACTTTATAATTCACTAAAATATCATATACCATCATAGTGTAAATTCTAACATTTGAAGTGCATTCATTCAGGAAGGGAGGGAATGAATTCTCTTACAAAACCAATGCAACAATTCCCTTCTTGAACAATACATCAGAGGAATCTAATTCAACAATAAAGGTTCAACTGAACTGACCTCACACAAGTTCATGAAATTTCTAAGTGAGCACAATTTCCTTCAACTGATCCATTCAAATTGTCAGTGAATCCTGTCAATTAGTTTACAACTAATTGAATTTTTTAAATCGTTTTCATCAGCTGTCAGTTACTAAAAAATAAGAAAAATAAGAAAATAAAACAAATTTTATGTACGCCCATATTCTTATAGCAAGTGAAACACACACAAGTGTCCAACACAGACAATAAATGAACAAGGAACATTCTAAAGGAAAACAGTTCTCATACACAGAAAAAACTGTTTTGCATCAGATTTTAGGAATTCACCACAATTTTATGCCAGCTAGCACACACACACACACACACACACACACACACACACACACACATACTAGCAGTATAGCTTGGCGTTGCTCGGGGGTAATGAAAGCTTTAAAACTAATCCATGGTCCTGGAGCTCAGACTAAGCCTAAAGAATATCTTTGTGTGAAGTTTGGTGAGAATCAAATAAAAATTGTAGATTTGTATAAAGGACATACAGACAGATAAACAGATACACACACAAACATCTTGCCTTTTTTATATATATATATATATATATATATTATCGATTTTCTGCACTATTATAAGAACTGCAACCTTGAAACTTCTGAATATCATTTCTTATGTCTTTGTCTATGAGTGTATCAAATTTGATTAAAATCGGACCACTCCTTCTATAACCCGATTTTTTCGATTATCAATTTTCAATATTTATCAGGGGGGTACCTCGACACAAAACCTAGCTAAGAACACTCACAGACGCTTATAGTACAACTGTGTTAATTTTCAAGAAAATTGGTTCAGCTGTTTCAGAGTCTATAGGTAACGGACACACACACACAGACACACATACACAGACAAAATTCCATTTATAAATAAGTTTAGATAGGTTTTGTTCTTTAATCAATTCACCTAAGCAATAATGCATCTAGGATCCAAGGGACTACTGAGTGTAAATGAAAAAACTATAAAAAAAAAAACAGAAACCCAATCCTGAACAGGAAGCAAGGGATAAACCAATACTCTTGTTCAAAAGTCCAAGGAGGAGTGTGAAACTAAATGATAGGTGAACCTATCTATCTATCCCTACTTAGAAAAATAAATAATAAAAATATAAAATAAATAGTAAATAAAATTTCTTTATTTAGGCAGAGACATTAGAATTAGAGCATTAAAGTAGACATTAGAAGAAACTGGAAACAATAAGCTCCTACTCCTGTTCAAAAGACCTTATAGGAGTGTGAACCAGACTATATATATGGTTAATTGAAAAAGGAAAATATTCGACATTACACATTTCATCTTCTTCAGACTATATAATGTTTTAATTGATGGAATCCTATATATGAGGGGCTAGGAAACAAATGTTGTTTACTATTATACATAAATGAGAAGCTGAAAATATAAATTTTTGCCATCTGATGTATCATATATGCTTGACCTCATCAGCTTCTTACAGCTTTTATTCCTAAATTGCTACTGTTTTTTAAACATCTTATATTGTAATAGTAGTAGTTTTGTAAGGGAAGAGGGCATATTGTATGAACCTAGAAGTAAATTTGTCATGAGAGACTCAGAAATTAGGACTTGTCTTTTGGGATTTTCCCCATTTTGTCATTCAATTACCCACTATTAGTCAGATATATAGATTTTGTATATAATATTCTCCCATATATACAGGGGGTAATAGGCAAACTGTCACCATTTTATAGTTTTAATTTTATGCATGTGTGTTTTTTTTTTATTTCATCAACTACACATTATAGTAGGGTCAGTTGGACATCATCTATAAGAAAAAGAGCATCATGACACAACTCACTCTGCCAAAAATTTGCAAATGACATGCTGTACTGCTTGGCATTTGCACCGGAAACTCCAATAGGAACACTTCAGAGTGTTTAGAAGCTAATCTGAGAACAGTGCAGAGCATACAGAAAGAGTTGGATGGGTTTAATGATGATTATGAAGGTGTTTAGAGTGATCATTAGTGATAATAACATTATGCTTTCATTCACATAGCACGGACACAACACGGAGGCCTGCAACAGGTGTTTTAAGAGGTAGTGCTATCCTGGGTCAAGAGAGTGGCTGCTGAAAGACCCTATATCTGACAAAAAGACTCTGAGACCATGCTACACAAGCAGGAGACCACATCACCCCTTACCTCTGGCTACTTAACTCCCCAGACTGCAACCCACTTAATTATGACATGTGGAGCTCAGTAAAGGAAAAGACCAACAAAACTCCTTGTAACACCAAAGTGAACTGAAGACAAGGATTATGGCAGCATTCACCAACTTAAACAAGGAGACTTTCCAGAAGAGTTGCAGGAAGATTCAGAAGTTGTCTTGAGGCTGTGGTTGAAGCCAATGGCAATTTTATTGAATAAATTTACTCTTTAATATTTCAAGATAATCTTTGTGTAATTTTGGTAAATATATCTCTTAAAATGAGATGTCAGTGTTATTTTCATAATGCATAATTTAGACGACAATTCATCCATCATACACTATATATGTATATTTGTCATTAATAGACAAATGTTCAAAAGTATTATCTTCCAACTCCTTCAGGACGTAGGCGATCATGGATCTCCACGTCTCCCTATCCCTTGTGGCTCTTAGTATGTTTGCTCCTGTTGCTCCTGGCAACCCCCGTTCCATCATCCACCTGATCAGACCCTGCAAATATGTTATCTGCTGCCTTCCTCTGTCTGTCCTTCCTTCTATCTTCCTTCTATCTGTCCAGTCAGTATCAGGTTCTCCAGGCTCTCCTTCCTCATTGCATGTCCCAGGAACTTCAGTTGTCTCTTCCTGATGCTCAGCATCAATTTCTTTTTTGTTGCCATTCTTTCTAACACTTCGTCGTTGCTTGTATGCTCAGTCCACGATATCCATAGCATCCTTCTGTAGAACCACATTTCGGCCGCTTCCAGTTTTGTCCTCATTTTCGATGATATTGTCCAGCATTCACAGCCGTATTGAAGAACCGACATCACGTAGCAGTCTAGCACTCTTTTCTTCATTTCTATTGAGATTTTTCTGTGTGTTAGTATTTTGCTCCTTAGGCACCTACACTGTTATAAACTTATCCCATTTGTGACAATCAATTTTAAATTTGTCTTTGATATCCACATATTACAATAATTAGTCTATTGGAAAAATCTATAAATCTGAAAAAGTTGAAAATCAAGAAACCATTACACATCGAGATGAAATTTTTATTCAACAAATTGTTTCTAAACTCAGAAACAGACAAATTAGCAAGACTTATTCTCTAAAGATTATGTTACCAAAGCATCAAATTTCTTGTAAAAATATACAGGCTTGAGTGCTTGCTTTGTGGTTCAGATAAGATTTATCACAAATGGCAGAGGTCAGGAAAAATTCAAATTTTTGAAGGCCAATTTTTAAAACTGGGACAACAGTCTTTTTAATCCCATTTCCTTAACACTTTCACTGCTGCACTGTTATAGCGTTGATGCCTGGCTGTGCTGGCCCAACTTATAAAAAATAATAAATTGCCATTTAATGGAAATAAATGACTACAAAAACACTGACAGTGATTTCTTACAGTTGCCACCATTTTGGCTTCATCTGGATACTGTTCAGTAGAGACTAAGTTAAACAACACCTCTAACATCTAAATAAATAAAGTGCAATGTACATGTGTCCATCTTTTCATCTGTCCACTTTCTAATCTTAGTTTTTGTGCATGCATTTTGAATAAACATAACAGTACATGCATAATACACACTCTCGCTGACTGGCCAATAGGCATTCATTCAAACACTAATCACAAGAACAATAGAAGTATTAATCAATTATTTACAGCATTATTATTTTTTACTAGCCTAAAATTCACTCAAAAGCTTTATCTTCAAATTAATCTCCTATAAAGTGTGCATTTGTTCATCCATTTTTTGATCTTGGGGAATCATAAACAACCTGAAGTAACAGGTTGTAACTACTGTAATTGCACATGATTAAAAATTAAATAATTCATTTAAATTTAGATTTAAACATCGAAACTATTCTTTATTAAAGGTTTAACTTTAATTTCACTCTTCATTGCAATTAATATCATCTAACTAATTAAACTATAATTAAAACTTCAGTAAGGCACAGTATATTGCTCATATAGATTTTTTTCCTTTTTCTAACACACATATTGTGACATATACAAAATATTACATAGTTCAGGTTCTCTAATGTATTTTTAGAGTGACTTTATATGAAGGGATCATAAAGAAAGGTGATTTTTGTTCCACTAGGCTTTGGGTAGAACATTATATTATATGAGACTGGCCACTGGAAATTCGAAGCAACACAAAGACAACACATGTGGTAAATTTAACTTATGTATTTAAATTCCCTACTGGGTCTGTCTCAATCTCAGCATTCCCTAGTGGAATTGAAAGTTCTTACATTCATCATCATCATTTTTAATGTTGTAACATCCCTCTTCATAAGATAATTTATTTTTTTATTAATTTATTTTTAACTATTCTAAGTTACAAAATAAATAATTACTAATCAAAATTGATTTGGTTACAGTCCAAGGGCAATAACTCACACTGTACATTTAGTCATATTTTGGGGTTAGTATTTTTTGTCTTTCCAGTACTTTCTCTTGTATTATTATTTGTTTGAAGATCCTTATAATGATCACTAATTGGTTTCTTTCTTAAAAGGCTATTTTCAAAACCTGAAAATATGATTCCTATTTCTTTAGAAATCCCCTTGATTAATTACCCCAATATACAACCTGTTATGAACATCTGCTGACTTGATTGTTCCTTCAGTGTTCTAGTATTTTTCTTTATCTAATTTTATTCTATCTTCTCTTTTTAGAGTTGGTACAGAAGGTAGCTGTGGAGAGTGACAAAAAAGGACTAAATAAACTGTAGGAAAACTAAATGCATAGTCATCAGCAAAAAGAGCAACCCAAAATGCCAAATACAGGTGGAGAATACTAGAATCAAGCAAGTACAAAAATTTAAATACCTAGGAAATGTACTAACAGGAGATGGAAAGTGTGACACAGAGATCCAAAGGCAAATTGGCATGGCGAAGGATGCGTTCCAGAAGCTGAGTAAAGTACTAAGACACAGAAAAATTTTACGAAAAACAAAGAGAGTGCTAGATTGCTATGTGATGTCAGTTCTTCAATATGGCAGTGAATGCTGGACAATATCATTGAAGATGAGGAAAAAAACTTGAAGTATCAGAAATGTAGTTCTACAGAAGGATGCTGTGGATATCATGGACCGAGCATGCGAACAATGATGAGGTGTTGGAAAGAATGGTAACCAAAAGAAAATTAATACTGAGCATCAGGAAGAGACAACTGAAGTTCCTAGGACATGCAATGAGGAAGGAGGACTTGGAGAACTTTATACTGACAGGCCAGATAGAAGGAAAAAGAGACAGAGGAAGGCAGTGGATAACATATTTGAGAGGCATGATCAGGTGGATGATGGAATGGGGGTTGCAAGGTGTAACAGGAGAAAGCATACTAAAAGCCACCAGAGATAGGCAGACGTGGAAAACAATGATCGCCTACGTCCTGAAAGGACAGGGCACATAGAAGAAGAAGAATTTCTAGCGCCAGTTATTAAAATTCTTTCCATTCTGATTCTTACCAATTTGTCTCTCTGTTTTGGGTGAAATTGGGCCATTTTGGTAATAACTTTTTGCAATATAAAGGTTTGGTCATTTTGTTTTTATGGTATCTCAACCTCGGAGGGTCATTTATTGCCAAGTAAATTTTTTATTTATTTATTGCTGGCAATAACTGTTTCTTTCAACAATTTACTGTTGTTTTTATATAAGTTTTGCGTCTAGTAATACTTTTTTCTTTTCAAGTATCAAGATCCATTAGGATTTGTTTTTTAAGTGCAGTGTCTCCAAGTCCTACCCTGTTATTTAACCCATAACTGGAGGGAAGGGATCGATTAATACCTTTCCCAATGGTACCAGTGCTTAAGTGAATGCAGGGTATTCAACTAGAATTCAAACTCAGCTCACTGATTTCTCTTTCCGAGCCGATATCCACTGCACCACAATGCACATCCGTCACTATAGGCTTGCAGCATCTGGTATTCCCAAGCGGTCACCCAACTAAGTACTGACCATGCTCAACACTGATATAAAGGTAATGTGGTTCTTATTTTCCTTCCCATAATTAATTCAGTGGGACTGACACCTGTGGCTTGAATTGGCATCTTCTGTTATGCTATTAATGCTTGAAATGTGTCTGAATTTTCCAAAATTCTCTTAGCTATTTTAAAAGTGCTTTCAACTTCTCCATTTGCTTGACAATAACGTGGTTTTGATGTTGTGTGTTTAAATCCATAACTGTCTGCAAAATCTTTGAAAGTATAACTGGAGAATTATTTCACTGACAAGTTCAATAGGAATTCCCCAATGCAAGAAGAAATTTTTCAGCATCTCTATCACGCATTTGCTTGTCATTGGAGCAAGCTTTGTTATTTCTATATACCTTAAGAAATAAATCTGTTGTGACAATATATTGGTGTCCTTAGTGAGTGAAAATGTCCACACCAATTCTTTACCATGAACTTTGAGGAAGTGGTGTCACTTTTAATTTTTCTTATTTATTTCTTGGATGGTGTATGTTACATATTTTTTAGATACTCATCTACCTCCTGAGATATTTTAGGCCACCACACCAATTCTTTTTTTTACTTTTTTTCTCTCTCTCTCTCCCCACCCCAAGTGACCTTTATGAAGTTTCTGGTCTATTTTATTTTTTTTGGTATGACAATTCTGCCTTGAAACTATATGTCATCAACTGACAATTCATTTCTATTTGGAAAATACCTTATGCATTCTTTCTTCTTTGTGTGTCCATCCATTTAATACAAGAATAAGATGTATTATTTCCTGTAATACAGTGTTCTGTTGATTGGCGATTTTTATTTCATTTAATCTCTTATCTTATTTCACAGCTAGATTCACCTTGTTCAAATCTACACATATTCAGACTTTTCCATTTTTTTTATTATGGGTTCTATGGGTACACACCAATCAGTTGGTTCTGTAATCTTTTCACTAATTCCTTCAGTTTCTTCCTTCATCTTTAATAAAATAGGGAATGGGACTTTCCTAGCTGTTGTTACAAAGGAGGGTGAAGTGTCTTTTACTAAACTATTTTCACTGGGTTTCCATTCATACACTCTCCAGTGTCAAATAAAATTCCCTGTTCTATTTTGTCCAAACACTTCACTAAATTCCTTTTTACATTTTTCTAGACAATGAGTTCTCTCCCTTTACATATTCAATGACTTAATCTCCAAATAATATTTGCCCTTACCTTTTATAATAGTATTCAATTTTACAATGCAGGACTTTTGATGCAATTTACTGGTTTTAATATAGGTTTTTCTCTCAAATTATTTAAGTTTCGGTTGAGATACTGTTTATACTGGCGCCTGTATCAATTTTAAATTTCACTTTTTACAAATTTTTAAATTTTTGTACCATGGGTCATTTAAATTTGTTTCTGTCAGCTCTTCTAGGGAATAATTTTTTTCTGCATTTGCTCTCTGTATTGTATTCATTTTAGTTCCGCAGGCTACATCAAAATGAATCATTTTTCCACATTTCTTGCAGTGCTTCCCTTTTGCACGATAGTTTTTAAGACCATGTTTTTTATTACATCTACAGTAATTACTGTTGTTGCCGTTTTTGTGGTTTTTTTTTTAATATTTTGTATCTTGGAGGTTTCGCCAGGTCTTTAATTCATCTACATTTTTCTCATCAATTTCTTCTATTTGAGATTTTATTTGCTCACTGCTCCTGGCCATCTCCGTAGCTTTTTCTGGTTTCAAATCAGAAATTAATTGTAATCTTTTTGATAGGTCTTTATTTTGTAGTCCTGTTACAAGACGGTCTCCGATTTGGTTATTTTTCTTTGGAAACACACATGCTTCTACTAATTCATGCAATGCATGAATAAAGGTTTCCACTGGATCTCCTGGAAATTGAACTTGAAGATAAAATGTAAAAGATAAAATAAAGGTATTGAATTTTTTCAAAACTGAGTCATACACATTTGTGTCTTCTCATCATGAGAAAGAAAATGTTTGGAATATATTTTTGACTTCGCTACCCATGCAATATATTAATGTACTGACTTCAGTTTTGTTAGCTTCTTCCCAGAGTTTCTATGCTTTTCAAAAGTGTTGAAATCTCTGCGACCATTTCTGTCAATTTCCCAGGTTTGTAAATTCAAATGGCTCTGGTGTAGTTAACTGAAACATTTTTTCTTTTTTCAAATAAAATAATTTTTTTCAAATTTTAGTTCTGTCCTTTTAGAAAATAATTTTCTTCTAGAAAGAATTCCTCTCTGACACTGTGTTTTACTGGGCTGAGGGTGGAAAGATATATGAAACTAGCCACTGAAAATTTGAAGCAACACAAAGACAACAAATGGTAAAAATTAATTTATTTAAACTCCTTACTGGATCCATGTTGATCCTATCATCAGAAGCATTGTAACAAATGGGCCCAATGGATACTTGCCTGGGGACTCCATGAGCATAGAGGATCTGATCTATGTATGTAAGTGATTTGTGTTACAGAAGCCTCTTTTAGGAAATACTGTGATTGTGATTAGTGAAAATAGATGTCATAATAGAAAGATTCATTTTATTTGAGTTAGTTCTCAAATAAAAAAGAAAATGAGAGAATGCCACATACACCGGAAATAGCAAGGACTTTCTTTAAGGCAACCACCCACCTAGTATATAAATGGAAGGGCTGTTTTATCTCGTCAGGTCAGTTCAGTTCACTTGCAGATAATTTCACTATCATGGAAAAGATCAAAGAACTGACCCTGACTACCCATGATCATTTTACACACAACCCTAGCACAGACTCACTGGTAAAAATCTCATTTCTATCTTTTAATATTTGTGACCAAGACTACTGTTGACTTTCTATTGGAGATAATATTATCTTTTATTTTTTTCTCTAGTTTGATTTAATTCCTAAATTTCCCCTAGACTGAATCAATATTGTTTTGAATGTTTAATTGTAATATAGTTATATTTTTATTTTTGTAAATAAATTTTTTTAATGTTATAAAATTCTAGCATTGATAGGATTTCTTTATTCTTCTTTTCTTTCACCTTCTCTCTCCTTTATTTCTTTTTATCATGTGGGCTGGTCCTAAGCTTTGATGTTCATTTCAAAACAAAAACAGCAATTCAGCTAAAACAAATTTTCTCAGTCAATGTTCATTTCACAACAACAACAAAGAAAATAATTCATATTTTTCTTAAGATATTTTTTCATAAAACTGATTGTGTATTTGTGTTTGTTTAAAAATGTTATTTTCTGCTAAAGAATTTTGTTCTTTATCCAATTTGTATGAAGAATTTCACTTATTAAAAAAGTCAGAGTCATTGCAACTACATAATCTTTGAACTGATGAAAACTGCAGAGACTTATTCATGGACTGCTAATCTGCTTTCTTTCTTCAGTGAGTTGAAAACCATTGCTTCTGATGCACTAAAGAAAAAGTATGAACATCTGGCTAAAATATATATTACAAAGACCTGAATTATGATGACCTGTTAAATAAATGTGAGCATCTCATGCACTACATGGATCTTGATGAACATTATGAGATTCTCCATGCACTGCACAAAAAAATCATTTCAGACATTTTGAAATCTGTATTCTCAAATGTTGTAGTTGCAGAGTGTTCATATGCATGATGGTGACCAACTGTACAGAATGTTTCTTTTTTTCAAGACCGAAACTTTTATAACTGCTTTGTAGTACAATTGGGCAGTATTGTTGGAACTGACTTTCACTTGTGTATTGAAAATGACATCTTATTCCTGAAGAACACTGACTTCAAGTCAATAATAAAGCAATTCTCTGAAAAGAAATGCTGCAAATGCTTGTTATAATAAGAAGTTCGTAGTGACTTCATACTGTGCCATCTAATCTATGTGGCTTACTGAGTATTTTTGTGCTTTTCAGGCCTTATGTATTGTTAAAATGTTTATCATGTTGATTAGCATGTTTTTAATATTTTAACACCAGTTTTGTTGAAGTGATATTAAAATATATGTTTATCAACCATTTACTTTTTATTCCTGTGAGTGGTTGCCATAGGGGTCTCAGTGTACTGGTTTACCAAGGAGCTCATAATGCTGTTAAAACAGCCCTGCTCAACATTCCTTAGTAGGAGCAGAAGTCCTTACAATCATCATCACCATTAATGACATTGTTATAACAATTAAAAAAAAAATTGCATACAAAATAAATGTAAACAAACTATTGAGATTGGTTGCATATATGGGGAAAGATTATGTCAAATAAAAATAAAATAATTTTCTTATTTCTAAATTCTTATAACTTTTATGGACACTGAAAGTAAAAGGCCAGTGGCCCAAAAAGCCCTCCATAGAAACTAGCCTAAAGTCTGCCTAAATGGTAGCTTCTAGTACAATAAGTACTTCTGCTCATTTTTAATACCTGACTTTTAAACTGAATTTTTAATTAAATAGTTTACTTGAAACTTATATTTTAGCTTTATCTGAAAGCTAAATGATTAAATTTACTATTTCCAGTAAGCAATTTCTAACATGGAATTTAGAATAAAAGTATTCCTTAATCACCGAAGTGTGAACTGAGCAAGGTGCAAATGATTGATGACAGCCAAATGTCAAATGACAGCTAAGTATGGTCAACCAGAATTGACATAATTATTCAAATATTTATTTTGTAAGAGGAAAAAACTGACTTTTTAATATAACATAGAAAATACCATACTTAAAATAAACTTCCTAACCAAAAAAAAAATTTTTAAATTAATTTAAAAATTTATTGGCTTCATGATCTGTATTAAACTTTTCAATAAGTAAATATAGTCTTCACTTAATAAGTTAATGATCTAACCGCAACAAGGCTATGTAGAATTTTGTTTTAATTTTTAAATTTTATAAATTATTATAACTAAAAAGGAGAAAATGAAAACAATTTTTGTAAAAATTGATTATTCATTGAAATTTTTTTCTTCAGACTATAATGTCCTTATTTTTAAAAGCAATTAAAACTTTATCTCATTAAATAATTTCATAGTTTTATAGCATTTCTTATCTTACTATTCAGAGCAAATTTTCAGAAAAATGGCCAACTGTTTAAAAGAAAAATTAGATGATTTACATTCCCCAAGGAGTTCATTTAACTAGAAACAAATTTTTCAAACAAAATTTAATTTCTTAAAATTTCATGAATTTGCATGTCGGCGGGGTTAATAGATGTAAAACAAAAAAATATTTTTACCAAGATTTTCTAAAAATAATAATTTAAAAAAATAATTTCATTCATTTGTGAGTAAGTCCTGAAAGTTTCATTAAAATCTAACAATTATTTGATTTTTACAAGAATTTCCAAATTAATATGTTTTTCACCACAAAAAACTGAGTTGTGTAATATTACATTATCCATAGTAAATTCTGGTAACAATTTGGTTACTCAATTGCAAAAAATAAAACAAGATTTTTTACTAAAATTTTGAACATGTTGGAAAGGATTTAAAAATTCAAAATAGTAATTAAAAAACTTCAATGTTTCCTCTTAATAATAACAAACAATTTGATGAAAAAACTGTTTTTATTAAGTTTAGAGCCTTTTTTCTTCATACTATGCTGTTTTTCAGTGAATTAGTGGAGGTATCTATAAGTACAATATAACAAAAGTACATCACATAACAGGTCATATTGTATACTTATATCAGTCTATGCTGATTTTGTAATAGCATCAAGCACTAGTTAGATTTTTAACACAAAGACTACGAACTGATATTTGACTGTCTTGAAAATGTATATACAGTTATGGACAGAATTATTTCCCTAACTGAATATTTGCATATCTTCTAAAGAAAATGCAATATTTGCAAGTATTTACTGAATTTATCATAAATTGTTGATTCCATATTTAGTTTTGAATAAATTATGAAATTTTTAGAAGTTCAAATCTATTATATTCATTGTGCTGTTCAAAATTAATCACCACCACCCCATAAATTATAAAATAATATTACTCTATGACAATTGTAATGTTTGTTTTTTTCTTAATTTGGAAGTTAATATAAATACCCTTTAAAAATAAAGTAGCATTGACCTGATTCTCTCATATTCTAAAAAGTAATGAAGAAGGCAATATGTGAGTGACACATACCGTGATAACACATTCATTCTACAACCATGGCAAAGACTGCTAAACTTGACAAAAAGCTCCAAATGAAAATAATCGATGCATACAAACAAGGTGATGGATATACAACACTTTCCAAGCATTTAAATCTTCCTAGATTGACAATTCGTAGCATTATCAAGTACAACAAGACTCATTGCGTTGAGAATAAATTAAGGACTAGCAGAAAACGATTAATTTCTGAGAGAATGGAAAGGAATATTGTTAGAAACGTTTCAAAGACTTCTCACTTAATGTCAAAGGAGATTGTCAATGACATAAAGACATTAGGATTGAATGTATTGATAAAGACAGTCATTAAATACTTTAATTGAGCAGGACTTTCAGCTTGTCACCCAAGGAAAACTCCCTTGCCTCAGGCTAAACACCTAAAATGCAGATCAGCTTATTTTAAAATTCATCTAGAATATGGGAATAAATATTAGAACTCTGTTTTATGGTCAGATGAAACCAAGCTAGAATTATTTGATCACATGAATTCCCACTATGTATGTTGGAAAATAAATGAAAGTTCACAAACCCAAAAATACTCTTCTTACAATTAACCACAGTGATGGAAGCATTCTACTGTGGGGATGTTTTAGTTTCTAGATCAGGTGAACTAATGAGACTACAGGGTATCATGGATAAAGAGCAGTATTTGACTATTCTTAAAACTAATATAAAACAAAGTGCATGAAAGCTGTCTTTGAGGTGTCACTAGATGTTCCAACATGATAATGACCTGAAACACATGGCACAAATTGTTACAAAATACTTAGATGACACTAAAATTAAGGTATTGGCATACCCCACATGAAGTCCTGACCTATACCCCATTGAAAATTTATGGGCATATTTGAAGAAAAAGTAAAAGAAAGAAGTCTTTTGAATTTTGAGGAACTAGAAGCTATTGCCAAAGAAGAATGGAGCAAAATGCCTATCAGTGTATGTAATGACCATGTAAGGAACTATAAAAAATGATTAAAGGCAATAATCAAGAATAATGGTTACACAACTGATTATTGAAGCAAAAAGGTCAATAATTTTGTACTATGTTAAATGATTTTTTTGTTTTTGTATTATTATTTGACATTAACATAAAACTTTTATTGTAGACTACACTGTACATTCTTTTAAATGTATAATTTCATCATTTGTGAAAAAATGCACATGAAGTTTCCATGAAAATTTGAGGTATTACAACTTTATTTGTAATTATGGAAGGTGGGATGAATAATTCTGTCCACAATTTTATATGTCAACAGAAGGCAATGTAAGTTTCTTGAAAATGTATATATATATATATACCAATAGCAAGCAATATAAGTTTCATAAAAATCTTCATGTACATCTAAAGCAGTGGAAAGTGTTAATTGACCTTTTATCAGGCTAAATTTACCAAATATCAAAAATTTTAATGTTAATTATCCACATACCATGGCTAATCTTATTAAAACATTAACTGCAGACTTTTAAGAAAGATATATTTACAACAGCATACACATATAATTCCCAATAGAGTTGTTGTGATATTTATTGAATAATAGAGGTTAGAGGCTATTTTAAGCTATTTTAAGGTAAGATAACCTTGAACTATTTCTTCTCAGGTTTTCCAACCCATAACATTTGAAAGCTTGTTGCTGTGGTGGAGAGGAGAAAAGAAAAGAAAAGAACCTTCACAAGTTACAAGCTTTTAAATATATAAAACAGTTTTGTTATAAATATCTGATTTTTCCATTATATAACAAATTCACTTGTAGTTTTTTAAGCTTATAAATAATTCCAGAGAAATTGACATCCAATCCTTCAAACAATTTTCAATTAATCAGCTTCAAAACTTACTGATCTCACTGGGTTTATTTCAGGCCAGTGATATTAGCCATTTTCCTCATTGATTTGTGATTTAATTATGTTACTGCCCTAAAGTTGTGCCAGTAAAGTGCTTGCATTTGAGACCAGCTATTTGAATTACATATATTGAAAGAGGCATTTATTTAGCATCAAAGGCAAGGTTTGTAATAAACTTCAAATTCTAACCCAGGCATATTTTTAATCTGTGTTTGTATTAAAGGTATATTGCTCATTTGGTAAAGACAGCAGCTATTGAGTCCACCATTAAGGTAGGCATTCTGAAACTGTTCTAAAAGGTCTTGACACAACAAAGCAATAGAAAAATAATCATGGCTTTAGTTCTGCAGATGGAGCATTAGACTTGCAAACAAGAGGCATCCAGTTCTCTCCTCAGATATTTATGACCAAGTATTTACAGACATTTTCTTATTGTACTAAAAGAGGGATGTGCGTTGTGGTACAGTGGATATCGGCTCGGAACGAGAAATCGGGGAGCCGAGTTCGAATTCCAGCTGAATCCATTGTATTCACTTACGCGCAAATACCCTTGGGAAAGGTATTAATCCGTTTCTTCCTTCCAGTTATGGGTTAAATAGCAGGACAGATTGGGTTCTATAGCCTTGGTCGGCAACCAGTCTACCGCAGAAAGCAATGGCAACCTACTGCGGGATAATCTTCTGCCCAGTCAGTCATGTCTCTTTCGAGACATGATCGCCCAAGCGTGTATCACGTATGGCACCTAAACTGACTGACTAAAAGAGATACAGTCATGGATATATTCCACAAGGAATGAAATACATTGACACAAAACGCTTTTCCTTTGTCTTTTTTATTTATATATTCTAATGTTAAAATAAAACCAAAGAATTCATTTTTGGTCCCACTTCTTTATGTGCCATATCCCCTAAGAACATTTGATAATCATGGCTCTCCACAATTTCCTGTCCCTTTCAATTCTAAATAAATTCGTCTTTTCTTTATTATTTCTTTTTCTGTCTATTCTTTATTTCTAAACCCTGTCCACTATCCATTTTCTCAAGATTATCAAGTATATAATGTATTGTTCTCTTTTGTCCCTCAGTCTATCCTGTGAGTAAGAGATTTTCTAAGCCCTCCTTTCCTCATTATGTGCCCCAGAAATTTCACCTGTCTCTTCCTGATACTAAGTATAAGTTTTCTTTTTGCTTCCATTTTCTCTAAAACTTTGTTATTGCTCATGTTTGGTCAATGGTACTCTCAGCATTTTTCTGTAAAACCACATTTCTGTGACACTTGCCTATATCAATTTAAATGTCTGTGTATAATACATTAAACATTTACTTAAACCAATAAAAGTGAATCCTATTCAAACAATAGAAGATCTTTAAAGATCTTCTATTGTTTGAATAGGATGTGCGTTGTGGTGCAGTGGATATCGGCTCAGAACGAGAAATCAGGGAACCGAGTTCGAATTCCAGTTGAATTCCTTGCATTCACTTACACGCAAATACCCTTGGGAAAGGTATTAATCTGTCTCTTTCCTCCAGTTATGGGTTAAATAATAGGACAGATTGGGTTCTATAGCCTTGGTCGGCAACCACTCTACCGCAGAAAGCAACCTACTGCGAGATAATCTTCTGCCCAGTCAGTCATGTCTCTTTTGAGACATGATCGCCCAAGCGTGTATCGCGCATGGCACTTAACTGACTGACTGATTGTTTGAATCAATGTATAATTCTTTCTGAGTGAATAACTAGCAGAGTGTTTCTGAAAATGAGTCGTACCAATATTTCAGTCAA
This sequence comes from Ascarosepion bandense, assembly GCA_037127315.1. Lineage (NCBI taxonomy): Eukaryota > Metazoa > Mollusca > Cephalopoda > Sepiida > Sepiidae > Ascarosepion > Ascarosepion bandense. Next base: position 9,850,208 of record JBBBDQ010000154.1, read on the forward strand.
AAGTCTATAAACACAGTTGCTCTATTTGCCAATTTTATTTTTTAAAAAGAAAATAAATAACCAAATATTTTAATAATACGCTGGTATTATAAATAGGAAGATGTGATTTGTGATGCAGTGAATATCAACTTGGAATGAGAAATCAGAGAGCTGAGTTTGAATTCCAGTTGAATTCGTTGCATTCGTTTATGTGCAGATACCCATGGTAAAGGTATTGATCCATCTCTTTTCCCTCCAGCAATGGGTTAAATAGCAGGACAGATTGGATCCTATAGCCTTGGTTAGCAACCAGTCTACCTTGCTTGGAGGATAAAGGGGTTTGTGTAGGGTCAACATCCCTACCTGTAAAAAAGACAGTAGCATTGATGACCTCTCATTGATGGCAAGGGGTTGTTGATGGCCTATGCTCCACTAGAAGCAATGGAGTTTAGGATTATAAATAAGGGATGGACCCTGGAAGTCTTGAGCTGAACAGTTACAAAGTTGCAAATAGTTACAGTGAAGAGTATCCCCTAAATTACCTTGTACAACAGTAGAACCTTGCAGATGCATGAATCTTATCAATGAGAATGTGTATGTATGTGTACACACACACACACACATATATATATATACACACACACACTAGCAGATGTACACATACACACACACACACATATATACAAACATGTACCTACTTATGCATGTATAGATAAAGTTATACACGTTGACACTTGCACACTGACAGAAGTTATTTGCCGGCCTGTAATTAGCATTCAAAAAGATGCATCCAAATATTACAGTGTATCCAATCAGCTGGTATTATAACTGAAAGGTTGATTACAAAAGAATTCAAGCTGTAGAGGTGGTGGGGAAAATAACTTGCAATGTCCAAAATGATCTTACAATAAGTATATATAGTATTTGTTATATTATTAATTGGGGTTATGCCATCTGTTCCTCAGGGAGAAACATTTGTCCATCTCAAAATTGAATGTTACTCATAATTGTCACCATCATGTGGTGTTAAGAGTGATATCATTTTTGTTCTGCTCTTCATTGTTCTTCTTGTTAGCTTTATAGTTATCCTATAGTCTACAACTGCAACACCTCATCATTAACAATACAACTATCCAGAGAAGAAAGTTTTCTATTTATTTATTTATTAATTATAGCCAATCATTTAACAATGAATATATGATGGCATTGTCTGTGCAGTACAAACAGCAAAGAGTATAATAGTTGCCATTTTTGGCGCCAATGATGCACAGAAGACTAGAATATCAGAAATGAAAAAAAAACATAGTTACACCTGTGAATACAACATATTCTCTTCAATGAAAAACAGAGATTTATTATTGGCTAATAATATGTAATACATAGAAAAAAATTACAAATGAAACATTTTAAAATCATAAACTGAAAGAAAAAAAAAGAGCTGATGACCAGTAATTCTTATATGATAACCATTAATCTGTCAGTTTGTCTTTCAAACCTAATTTCAGTAGAAATTTGAGGTGGTGGTTCGAGAAAAATTTCAAATTCAACTACTCCAGATTTATATCATAAGACATTATTATTGATGAAACAGTAAAAGTTTCTTTAATACTAATAAAACTATTTCTCACAATAGAATTTTTTTCAAGAGAAACTCTACACTTTGTGTCTTATATACACCCGCCATAAACTATTGATTGGCTTGTAGTAGAGATTACTGGTATTAATATCTAAACACCCTTGTTTGAGAACTACAAGTATTTTCATGGCAACTGCTCTGACAAGCTTTTTTCCCGTTTCCCTGACCATACGTATTTATGCATGTTACTAGATTGACATCAAGGTCCCACACTTTTACCATCAAAATAGTTAAATATAACCACCCCTTCTACCCTAACAGTTTCTTTTCTCACACATCTCGTTTGTGGAACTCTTTTCCATTCACTTCCTTCTTTGATAGCTACAATCTCCAAAAGTTTAAATGCAGCATCGATTGCCATCTTTTATCTCCTTGATTCCCATCCATCTCTTATTCTTTCTTCAATATCCCCTGCACTTTGTTTTTTCTCTCACTGTAATGCCCTGTGCACCAGCGGTGGTTCTGCCTTGCTTGGGGTGAAATGTTTATATAAAAAAATCTACTCTTCTGATGGCGGCAGAATTAAGCATCTAATTATGAATGATTAAATCATGATTAATCCTTCTGCCTTTTCTATAAATATTTTATGCTAATTGTTTTGGTGAGTGGTCTTCCTTAGTACCTCAGGTGAATGAATTTAAGCTTACTACTAGATTTGCAATTAGGTCTCATTATTTTACTGTTGAATTAGCTAGATATAAATATAAGTAGTATTCAAATAGTTTCTTTTCTCACACTTCTCAACTGCAGAACTCTCTTCAGACTTCTTGCTTTCTTCCTACCTAAATTCTTCAAATATTTAAATGCAACATTGACTGACATCATCTGTCTTCCTGAAATCTGTTCTTTTATTGTCCTTTCTCTTCACTATTCTTCTTATTCTCTTTCACTTCCAGTAACCTCTTGCATCTTAGTGGCATTATCACCTTGCTAACAGTAAAATGATAAAATAAATGTTAAAATATAGAAAACAATTTGAACAAGCATTATAATTAATTTTCTGAAATATTCCTTACTAAATTATGATCATATGTTATATACTATGAAATACTGTATGAAAGGCTGCTAAATGGTTCTTGGCCTGACCTAATGACTATCAAGAACTTTTCAGGACTCGCATATATTAGAAAAATCAGAAAAAATTTAACCCTTGATTTCAGTCTCTCTCCCACTGCCATACTGTAGCTTTGTTGTGTATTTTCTATAAATACTTTCATGGTAAATATTATGATGAGCTTTCCTCTGTGGTACCTAGACTCTATAAATTTAAGTGTATTAATAGACTGGCACTCATCATTTTACAGTTAAAATAGTTAGATGTGACCATAAGTTCTATGCTAATAGTTTCCCTCTTCTCGTTTGTGGAACTCTCTTCTGGCATATTGCTTTCCAGTCAAGTTTGATTTTCAAAAATTTAAATACAATGTCAGTTGTTATCCTCTATCCCTTTAAATCCTGTTCTTTTATTGTTCTTTCTCCTTAATTATGTTTTTTTGCATATTCTTTCACACTTAGTAACTTTCTTTGCATTAGTGGCTCTGTTGCATTGCTTTGAATGAAATGATTAAAAAAAAATGCTTCTATTTTAGAGAATTTATCAAAACAATCATAACCCAAAAAGAAGGTAGCTTTATGCTTTAAAATAAAATAGATTCAACATAATATCAAATTGTTTGTGTTTGTTTAGTAGCATATGAACTCCTTATGGGTCATTTAATGTTGAAATTTAATTTTCTTGAGAGCATTAGTAATTTTCTTTACAGAAATATATTGTGCATTGTGGTGCAGTGGATATCGACTTAGAACAACAAATCGGGTAGCTAAGTTTGAACTACAGTTAAATTCCTTGCATTCACTTACACACAAATCCCCTTGGGAAAGGTATTAATCTGTCTCTTACCTCCAGTTATGGGTTAAATAATAGGACAGATTGGGTTCTATAGCCTTGGCTGGCAACCAATCTACCGCAGAAAGCAATGGCAGCCTACTGCAGGATAATCTTTTGCTCAGTCAGTCATGTTTCTTTTGAGACATGATCGCCCAAAGTGTATATCACGTATGGCACTTAACTGATTGATTGCTGGTAAATGTCTTTTGCAAAATTTATTGCTGGTAATTTTTTTACTATGAAAATGCATTACTGGCATTTTCACTATAAAAAAGTATTTTATATCTATATTATTTTATATTGTTTGACCCCAGTTTGGGGATTAAGTATTTTTCCATAACTAGGACCCTAACAATTGCTATCACTCCAAGTCAGGATGGACCTGGGAACAACAACAATTAAGAGAATCAAACAGTTTGATGGACCTAAAATGTTCATTCCTTTTACAGAAGATGATCAAAACATAGCTGAATAATGTCCTCATGTATCTTCAAGGTTTTTGGAGAGTCTATTTGTAACTTTATTAAATTCAATTCAAATGTCGAATTGAATGAAATAGTTGATGATTATTAGATCTTCAGTACACAGTAAAATTGAGATGTGAGAATCAATGAAGGGAACATGTAATCTCATCACCATTACTAACTTCATTATCATTTTTATGCACATTTAATAAGTACATTTTGGCAAAATTTGACTTCAGTTACATAAGCAAATATAAACTTCAATGGTGATCTTCATCTGAAACATGTAAAGCATAAGCAGTTTGTTGTTGTGGATTTGAAAATTTTCAGGAAGATAAATTGAATCAGAATGATTCAACATACAGCAATAAAAAAAAAATGAAGTAACATTCATTTTGTACAAGGCCCATAAGGGCCACTTGAAGTAAAGGGTTACTTTAAGGGGTAGTTTATATGAACAAGAAGGGAAAGATAACAGTTGACTCTAGATTTAAACAGGTCAAGATAGTAGTAATCGGGGAAACATCCACTTGGGAGTTTGTTCTATATGTCTGTGGTTTGCAAGTAACTCTGTTTGAGTGTAACTTACTTCTCACCAATAGATTACAGAGTGAATGTGGGTGATTTGCTACTATATAAGTTGCATGGCAGATCCTAGCCATGAAAGTTAGACCTGGTGGAACCAGATGAGGCAGTTTGTTTGAGTACTTTCCATGGTAGTAAAGACAGAGCAGTGAGAGACTCACCACATCCAACCTGTGAGAGAGAGAGGGTTGGGGTGTGGAAAATAATTCTTCTCCAACAAAACCCCGGAGATGTGTTTTAAATCTATCAAGACTGGAAAGTGAGATCTGGGCAGCTCCTTGCAACAGTACTCCATTTTCAGCCTGATCTGGCTCCTGTAAGAATCTTTTACAAGAGCTAGATCAGGAGTCAGGATCAGGAGCCAGATAGTATGAGGAGTCAGGTACTTACTCAGAGCAGTATAGGGAGCTAAACATTTTACCTGCATCTTTAGAAATTTATAGGAATTCCACTTGAAGTTGGGTTTTAGTCTAAGGCCCAATATTTTCTCAATGCACAGGGCCTCCTTGCATAGACATCTCGTTCATCGTGACTTGTGGTAGTTCAGGGTCTGATCAGTAATGATGAAAAGTAACCAGTTTGGCTTTGGAGGCATTGAACATAACCAACCAATTTCCCCCCACTAGAAAGTTAGTGATAGATTGGAAAAGAGATCAGCTGTTAATCTCTGATCATCAGTACGTTTAGAGGTGCTTCTGTATATTGTTGTATCATTAGCATAGATATTTACAAATGGTAACAAAAATTTCATCTATGACATTTCTAATTTTATTGCCATTACTCTTAAAACTTCCTCATTACCCACATGTTATGTTCATGATATTGTTAGCATCCTTTTATAGAACCATATCTCCCATTGCTTCAAGTCTCCCATGTGAGGAGATTATCCAGCATTTACTGCCATATTTTCTTGTTTCTTAGTACTTTGTTTTGCTTTGAAAAAACACATTTTTCTATTCCGATGTGTTTTTGGATTTCTGCATCACATTTTCTATCATCTGTTAAAACACCTCCTAAAAAGTTATATCTTTGTACTGGTCTGATTTTGACATCTCTATTTCATATGTTGACCTGTTCCTCTTGCTAACAACCATACATTCTGTTTTCTTACAATTGATAATTAGTCCTTTCTTCCCACTTTCCTTATCTTTTTCTAATTCTAAATATAAGTGTTTACATTTTCCATGAAATTTCCTTGCTGCTAACATATTCTATCCATAGTATTCTCAGCATCCTTCTGTAGAACCACATTTCTTTTGCCTCAAGTCTTCTTTTCTCTGGAGAAATTATCCAGCATTCACTACTGTATAAAAAGGGTTGATACTACATAGCAGTTCAACATTCTTTTCTTTGCCTCTAACAAAATTATCCTGTTTTTTAATACTTACAATTTTGAAAGATATCTTTTGCTATTCTAGTATGCCTTTGGATTACTGATTCACAGTTTCTATTGTTTGTTACAACACTTTCAACTTTTAAATTTATCTACTTGCTGGAAACAAGGGATAAACCTCTACTGCTGTTCAGGTTAGTTACAAAGACATCCCAGAATGCATCTATACAATTTGTCTATAAATCTGGCAAGGGGAAGATTTTAGCAATCATTTTACAAAAGACATTTTCTAAAAAAAATTTAAAATTTCCTTTTAGTTTTCTCCCTTGACTATGAAACCAATAATAGTCTCTTGTACTACATCTGTTGTTGACTAAACCAAACTAAACTAAACCAAGCTTATTAAAAGCTTGGTTTAGTTACAATCATGAAACTTAAAAAGAATTGATTTCACAGTCATAATAGTTTGTGAAAATTGTTTCAATACCATTACTAGATAGAAAGAAAGTAGTTTTCCTATCATTATGAGTTTTGAAATTAATTGATCTTGTTTAAAATGTTTATATACAAGTCAGTTAAGTGCCATCCATGAAACACACTTGGGTGGTCATGTCTTTTTCAATATATGACTGACAAGGCAGAAAATTTTCTTACAGTAGGTTGCCATATCTTTCTGTGGTAGACTTGTTGTCAACCAAAGCTATAAAACTCAATCTATCCTGCTATTTAACCCATACCTGGAGAGAGAAGAGATGAATTTATACCTTTCCCAAGAGTATTTGGTCATAAATAAATGCAATGAATTGAACTGAAATTCCAATTCGGCTCTACTGATTTCCCATTTCAAGCCAATATCTATTACACAACAACACAAATATAAAAAATTATATTTTAAAAAATCTAGAGAAATCAATACTTCTTCCTTTTATTTTAGCAAAAATATATTAAAAGAGTAACTTGTTTTTTAAAAAATAAATATTATGAAATGTTTCAAAGAACATTCTATAAATATGATGAAAAATTAAAAAAAAATTTACATCCTATCAAAAAGTTTTACAACTGAAGTTTTGACAAACTAGTATGTAATATCAATCCATGGATATGAAAGCTGGACAATTTTATCACAGATGAAGAAAACACTTGAAGCAAGATAGATGTGGTTCTACAGAAGGATGCTGAGAATATTGTGGCTGGAATGTGCGACCAACAAGGAGGTTTTAACAAAAGGGACACTTACACTTAGAAATAGTGGATATAAAGAAAAGAGGTTCCCATTTTCAATAAAGCAAAGAATTTTTAAGGAAAATAGAAACAAAACACACACTTGTGCTTAGGATCAGAAAAAAACAAATAAAATTTCTAGGATACATCATGAGGAAAGAGAGCTTAGAGAATTTGATACTCACAGGACATACTGAAGGAAACAACAAGTAAATTATCTAAAAAGTCTATGTAAATGGTTGGTAGAACATGAAATTAGAGTGGGGATAGTAAGGGGACAAACCTTGCTTAAAGCTAGAAAGGATAGGAAATTGTGGAGAGCCATGATCATCCACTTCTTGAAGGAGCACAGCACATCAAAGAAGAATCTTCTATTAATAAAACATTTTAATGCTCATTTGTATTATATCATTTTCTGTTTCTGTTATATCAAAAATATAAATACTTCAAAAAGTTTTAAAAAAGTTATTTTGTTGGTAGGAGACAAGAATATAATTTGACATTTTTGGGAATTCATTTTGTGAACTGAATTGCACACTGGGAGTGCTACAAACTTTTTCAAATTATAAATAGCAATGCGATTAGTTGTGCCAACTCAAGGCCTAAACATCCTGTGGACTCTAAAATCAAAGGTAATATGATGAGATTGAAGAGGAGGTCATAAAAAAAATTCTGGCTACCTTTAATATGCCCCACCCTCTCAAATTATGGGATGGTGTTTCACCAAGTGTCTGGCTCTTAGCTGTTTTATGCATATAGTCTGGGCCCACAAATTTGTAATTAATATTTAGTATCTATATTTATCAAATAAACCACCATTACTTCCCATTAATCACTTCAAAACTACAGGATGGTGTAAGGCAATGAAAATTCAAAAAGCAGACAAAAAATAATTTTATACCCTCAGGTCATTCAATGCAATCATTTGAAGAAAGAAAAAAGAGAGGTGGGCACATTGAGAAGTAGCCCAGTCTTTGTATTTGTACTATATATGAATATTTATTTTTTACCAAAGTTCACCCAAGGCCCAAGAGTCATTCAAGGTAGAGAGTTACTGAAAGAGGTGTGTAATATGAATGTAAGAGAAAGTGAACATTAAAAGGATATGATGAATAGATATCAGTTGACCCTAGCTAAGGTTAAGATTGTAGTGTTTGAGAAAGCATCCACAGGGGAGTCTGTTCCACAAAATAGTGTTTATTGGGAAGAAGTTTTTGCAGTAGAATGCCCTTCTTACCAATGGAATATATAGGGAATGGATATGACGTAGAAATGTGGGTCTGGTATATTCATCTCACATGAAATATACACGATTCTTTTAATTATTCAGAGACGTATCCTCATCGTTCTTGTTTTGATCATTGTTAACATCAAACCCTGCAGTGAGGGATTGTTATTATTCTAAGAATTATTCAGGCAAATATCTTCATCTTTTTTGTTTTGTTCCTCATCTTTGTTATCTGTCACTTGATTTCACTTGTCAGATTTATATAATTTCTAGTTTGCCACTTGCCATCAGTCCAGTTAGATTACTGATTGATTCATTCACTTTTTAAGGTTTAGCAACCCTTTGAAGGTTATTTAAAGTCAGAAAATATTTTTAGATAGTAAGAATTATTTTTAGTCATCATAATGATTTAGTGATACAAATCTTACTAATTAACCCTAAATGGGGATGGAAGAGGTAGATTCATAGTTTTCTCGAGGATATTTGCATGTAAGTGATTATAACGTACCCAGCAGAAATTAGAACACAGCTCTCTGATTAACAATTCTGAGCCATTATTCATTACACCACCCACACATCCTAGCTGTCACCCATTAAGTTACTGACCAGGCTTGATGTTTTAGATTCATTCTCAGATTTAAATAATGAATACAACTACTATTATTTATTATTTTATTATTATTTATCCTATTATTTAATATTATTAAAGAAAATTTTATTATTATTTTATTATTTATCCTATTATTTAATATTATTAAAGAAAATTTTATTATTATTTTATTATTATTAATCATTAATGGTGCAAAATCTTTCATAATGTTTTTAATCACTATGGCCAGAATGGAGGAAAATCTATGGCAAATTAAAGTTATAAACAAGCCTCATTCTCTCTGTATTCCATTTGTAAAGAAGTTCCACTCAGCTTTTCCAAGAATCACTGTTTTGTGGAAAAGACTCTTACATAAATACTTCCACAAACCCTACATATCAACCTTTTCAAGTCAATGATCAATTGTTGTCAACCCTTCATATTCCTGCAATCCTTATTTCCTAGTCTTACATTCATATCACATGCCTCATTTAGTAATTGTATGAGATGAACATTGTATTAAGAAAAATATTAGTATTAAAAAACAGTTTTAAACTATTCTAACTTATATCATACATAGAGTTTAATATCTACCTTCCTGAGATTTTTTATAGACAACTCTACACATATTTTTTAATTTCCATGAATAACATTAATTTAGATATCTTCTTTGAAGAATTTTGGTTTTAATTGCAAGAAATCAGCACCAAGTTATTCATAAAAAAATAATAAAAAATACCTTTTCTTTTTTAAAATAGATTTTAAATTGTTTTTATTATATAATCCAAAATGATTTCAGTTCCACTGTGATATATCACTTAAATTTATGAGCACCTGATTGAATACTAAAAGCAACCAAAAATGACAAATGCCTGTTATCTTTGTATAAGCTTGTAGGTTAAAAAGTGCCAACAGTAACTAAGACATATTTTTTTTATTATTTCTTAAAGATCTTCCATACATAAAATAAATATATGATTATGTATATATATATATATTTTTCCTTTGTAACCGAGTTATTACATGACCAATGTTTCTACCATGTGGTATCTTCAGGCGATTTGCAATAACTGATTTTACCAGTTTTTTTAAGAACACTCATGTAACGAGGGATTTTTTATGAACATGCAATTTTCAAAATTAGAAGAAGCTATAACATTTTCATCCATGGTTGTATGACCCTAATAGGTATTTTATGGTATGGTTACACTTAGTCATAATTTCTGTCCTTTCATTCAGTAATTCATTTTTTTGGGGGGAATAATATAATAGCTAAGTTTTCTTCCTGGCACAGTCTACATATTTTGCCATTGTTGTAAGACTTGGCTGTTTTCACTATACTTCATCTTATGTCTGGATCTTTTCCATATTTTAATTTCAATTTCCACACATAGCTAGCCAATTTTGTACAATTTTTTAAGTTTTCTATTTTAAATGTAGAACTGTGATTGAACCATCTGGTCTTAAAAGTATCTTTGTTTTATCTCAAATATGTTTTGTTTTGATCATCTAAGTCATGTACTTTTGTTTTGTAAATGACTTCTTTTGTATTACAAAGTCCCTGAAGTGGGCATTTATTTTTGTCCCTGCAGTTACATTCCATATTGATGATCTTGTTTTGTATGATGCTATTTAAATTTCTGTCAATTTGTTTCTTTATGAAATTTTCTAACCTACTACTACAGCTATAACTCACTTTGACTGTATTCCTGTTGATAATTTTGTTTAGTTCTGAGCTTTTCGGAAAGTGTTTATTGTCTTTATTTATATATATATGAATAAAGACAAAAAGAAAATTTATCTCAGCTGAGGCACTTCATCCCCTACAGGTTTTTATCAAGACAAATGTACGAATTTTATTTTGCAATAAAGATTTATATACAAAAGTAAAAATTTTATTGGGTTTTCAAATTGTTGGTTATAGGATTGCTTATAAATATTCATCAGGTTAGCAAAAAAGTCAAGCAAATATATATATATATATATATATATATATATATATATATATATATATAAATTAGCATTTAAATTATTTAAATTAGTATTTCAATTATTATATCTATATGTGTGTGTGTTTGTATCATTTTAAACATTATCTTTAATGGATAATCATTTTTACAGTAGGCACTCCATTTATTTATTAAACAGTATATTTATTTAGTTTTGTCTACTGACTTGATTGTTCGAAAAATCTTATTAAAAAAATCTGTGCCCTCCAGCTGGAATTGAACATATGTCCCTCAGGCAGAGAAACTGCTTAGCCCAACACCCCTTACCACTTGGACATGAAGGAACAAACAGTCAAGTAAAGCCAATTTCATGCTTTCAAACCAAACTTAACTCGTTGTAGTTCTCTCAAAATTTTTTCACATCTATGTATTCAAATATAAACAAAGAATATTTTTAGACTGGATATATATGGTCATATATTATTTAACAAGATCTCTAGTTCATTGAATTTTTGTTAAACTTGCTTTCTTGATTATCAAAGCAGGGATATTATTTAATAACATTTCAGAAATATCCAAAAATAAATAAATAAATGATGTATTTTAAAGTGTTAAACGTTTTAATTCAGATTTTTTAATTATTTTAATTTTCAAAATTTGAATCTTTTTCTACGTCTGTGAAAGAAGTTTCAAATAAAATTTCAACTGATTTAATTTCTCCAAAGACTAATATGAATGTAAATATTTTTAATGCCCTGATGATATTTTAGTGAGAATCCATAAAATTAAAAAAAAAATTATTTAAATATGATTTCCCCATTTTTCCTAACAAAATACACTTTTCATTAAAAAAAATCATTTTTTGATTAAGTGGCTATAATGATAGGATTTTGAACACTACAGAATATTAATTCCTTCTGTCTAAATATAAAGAACAAAAGATAAATCAAAAAGCTATCTTCAGATGCTTTTTTTTCTTTTTAGAAACATGACTTACGACACTTTCTTGTTAATTTTTACTAACACTCAAAACTATTTAAGTAAGTTAAAAAATAGAATAATTTTCTTAATGAGATTATTTCAATAAAAAATAGTCTAGAAAGATATTTCAGCAAAGTCCAATCTATAAAAGTCAAAACATAACTAAATGTTTCTGATTATAAAAAAAAGAAAAATGACTGAAATGTAGACTGATATTTCAATGTTTTCCTAAAGGTTTAATTTGGAAATAATTTTAATGTTTTTCCATATATACTATTAAAGCAATCAAAGTGAATAAATTAAACAAATTTACAAAGCCTTATATTTAAAAAATCAACTAAAGGAGAAATATTATTTAAAACTCGATATTTTTCAAAGCTTGAAATAAAATATCTTTCTGAACTATAAACATAGAAAAGCATAAAGAGCATGATGCAAGGGAGACAAATCATCTCATTAACTTCCTGCAGAAGATTTCAAACCGAGAGGAAAAAATTAAAATATAAACCTATTATGATTCTATTTTTGTTGCAATATTAAAAATATAAAAAATGTTTCCAGAATTCTAATTTTTTAAAGAGAGCTTATAAAATTTTACCTGCTTTATAAAGAACAACTCCGAAACAGTAACATTGGAAAAATTGATAAAAAATAAGCTAAAACTAATTTTAACATTCTTATTTTGAATATATCATTTTTAATTGTTAAATTTAATTCAAATTCAACTCATTTCTAATCGGTCATGTAATTTAAAGGCATTTTAATACAAACAGTGTTACATTAAAAAATATCTCATGTCTATGATAACAGTTTTAAAGTTTGCTTCCGAAGTAACACAATAATCAATTCTTCATAAATTAGATGAGAGTGTATTTGTTATGAATCACATGACAATATAAGTGGTGGGGGTGCTACATGATAATATATAAGTGGGCTATCTTTGCAGTTACCATTTATATTGTAAATATAAATGGTAACTGCAGGGATAGCCTGCTTACACAATCACTTAGAGTACAAACTGCTTCAGCCTGAAAATAACAGGTCTTTAAAAAGATGAATTCATCTGAACAAAACTTTTGTAATAAAAATTCATGATTAACCAAATCACAAATATTTTACTGAACAAAAGTGTTTAAAAGCTTAGTTAAAATTATAAAACTAAATTTATCATATTTAAGTAACCTTTTCATTAAACAATAAAATGACTTATTTTTGTAAATATCTTTTATTTTAAAAATTTATTTTTTTAATGAATGACTTAAGAAAGATGCAAGTGAGTTTCTAAAGAACACATGAACACACAAAGTAAATTCTTACCTGAAATATATAAATTATAAATCCAATTCCAGTTAAGGTAAAATCCAAAAGAATTTTGTCCAGTAAGCTGGGATTATTTTTAATGTCCTTCTTTAGTCCATCACAGCTAAGGTAAAATCCAATAAAAAATCTGTTCAATTTAAAGAGAAAGCATTTTTTTCCAATCCATACCCTTTATGTATTAATGTGCTTTTATTTTTCCATCACTTTGTAATACCACAAATATAGTGTATGCATGTGTGAAAGTTTTTTTTTTTTTTATCCAAGGGAAATAACTTGTAATTTACAGTTGTTGCAATGAAATAACAAGGTTATCCATATATCTGTCAATAAAGTAACTCAGTAAAGTTTACTAGATGTTCCAAGGCGAGTAGTACATTTTTTAAAATTGTAAAAGTAGTATATAAATAAAGATAAAGTAATTCATAAAGCTTATTTAATGTCTAAGTTAATATATATGCATATTATATATCAATCACGAAGAAGATGTAAGGGAGATAACTTTTTAAAAACTAGAAATACTATTTGTTTTTCAGAAAAATACACTGATTCTTGGAAATGTTTTAATTTGAAATCGAGAAATGTAGTGGACATCCAAACCTCAACTGAATTTTTTTATGCCCCAATATAGAACGATCAGTACGTTAGTGAACATGTAAAATATGACAATTATTATCAAGTAGAAAAAAATGAATTAGTGAAAAAAACTCTTAGAATGAGTAACAGCATACGCACCATGGAAGTCCAAGTAATAACCAAGAGATATCAGCTCAGGTAAAATCCAAATTTATTGTAATATCCACTTCTGAAAAAATTGGTAAAAAATCCAAAGGTATAATCCAGTAATTTATCATGGTCTTTAAGATTAGCATTGTTTGCTTATTCTGAAATTCTCTCAGGTAGGGTAAAATCCAAGATATGTATCGTCCATCAACTGATGTATTAATACTCCATAGCTGAAGAATAATCCATTTAAAGGTAATCTTCTGAAAAAGAAAAAAAGAAGATTTGTATTAATTAAAAAATTAAAATTAATATCAATACAAAAATTTTAAAGTAGGTCTATCATAATTTTCAAACCTGAAAACAAGTTTTCAATTTTGACTATAAATTTACATTTTCAAATAATAAAGTGTTTTCATGATTCAAATGAAACTACTTAAGTTTCAGAACTGGCTAAATGGCTGATCCACATAGAAAAAATATTGAGAGTTTACACATGACACTGGAATGTATGATAACCTAAAAATAAATAAACCTTTTTCTGATTTATACTGAAATTAAACTTCTTACAATTATCAATTTTATTTATTAATTAATGAAAAATAATTATCTCAGTTTTTTGGATGTATAAGAATATTCTTTTAATTTAAAAGAAATATTCATAAACATTTGAAAATATTAGTTTTATCGTACTTTATTTTACAAAAAGTCTAAGTAACTTAAAAAATAAAACCCTTTAGAATTTTATTAAAATTGGATACAGCAGAAATACCTACCATATAAAGATAAGACATGAGAACTTCAACATGATCTAATTGTTAGCAAGCTTGTCCCAGTGAGATCAATTATGACGGAATAGTGAGTTTGATTTTCACTGGGTACCCCATACTTTCAACCTTGTGCCACTTCTAAGTTGCACTTAGAAAATCATAATAATAATAAGACATTAGTGGTAGTAGCGTCTTCATCTAGTAAATGTTTTACCATTTTCTGAGAGGTATATGGTGATTTACTAAGTGAAGCTTAGATGTGAAACAAGGCCAACTGTTTGGGGTACCCAGTGAGAATCAAACTCACTTTTCAGTTGTAATTGATCCAGCAAAACAAACTTACTAACCATTACACTATATAGAAATACACCTAGGAGGTAGATATGGGAGGAATTTTCCTGCTTCACCCTGTATTTATTTCGGTTCAAATTTTTTGGCTTATATTGTTCAGAATCAAGTGAGTTTAAATTAACTTAAATCTGAAATGCTTTTGTTAATAATCGCTCCATTTTCTACTTTTCACAGTATCGTCAATCATTACTTTGATTATAGCTAAAATTGAGGTATCCAGAAAAGGCAGGGCACATAAAAATAAAACACTCTACCCTGGTTGATGAGATAAAGGGTTTGCTTCAAAATTCCAGCATATATCACCTGAAGGAAACTAGAGTGAAACACAGCTGAAATGTCATGAATATGACAATGAAAATGAGGACAACAGTCTGAACAAAGTAAATAGTGTAACTACTTTAATTTTTATCCAATTTATTCTTTTTTCAAATTATTCTGTAATTTTCTTGTTTTTATGTATCAAACGATACATATCTTCTGTTGTATACAATAATGATATCAATCCTTCTAAGTAAGTAGAATCACTATTTTTATCACCTTGACTTTTATTCTTTGGTGTAAGTTACTTGATTTAATCAAGTGTATCTTAGATGTTCATAAAATCATAAAATTTTTGCAAGTTAAAAATTTCAAATTTGAAAGTTAGATTTAGAGTTTGTTTGTTTCAAAAAGTATAAATATCAGATCTGATAATAAATTTAAATAGTTTTATAAGACATCTAGACATTTTGACATGAAACACTTAAGTCAATCAACCAGATAAGTCACTTGAAATTTTCTTTATTTTTTTAATATATATATAGAATATAAAAATTCAGATATAACTAAAAATTTATATGTAAAAATACAATATGAATAAAGAAAAAAATAAAAACTTTTGTTATGGACATTATAAGGCTAAAATAATACAAATAACAATTATTTTTAAAAAAATCAACAATATTTATTAATTCTGATTTATTCAACATTTAATTACATCGCTTAGAATCCTCTATAATTTATCTTAGCTTTCGGTTAGCCTGAAAAATATTTATCAGCATTCTTAAAATTGAAAATTCTGTAACACTAACATCATTTTTACGTCTGTTTATAAATACTTCTTGCAAAATAAAATCCCTACATTTGCCTTTATAAAGTCTATCAGAGGACGAAATGCGTCAGCTAAGATAACTTTTCTTTTTGTTTTGATAGATAGATAGATAGATAGATAGATAGATAGATAGATAGATAGATAGATAGATAGATAGATTTCTTTTTTTTTTTTTTTTTTTTTTCCTGGAAACAAAATCACGGGAGGAAATAAAATTAAATAGTTATTCTTTTACAGATGATACGAAACAGAAAATTTATTATCTAAGGGAGATAATTCTGTCAAATAACTGTAGTTACTTCCCCTGTATGTATACTTTTATTTTTTTATCAGTGTTTCTGCATTAAATGGGATTTTTAAAGTTTATTCAGAAAATAAATAATTTTAAAAAAATCAAATGAATTGATGCGGAATGAAATTAATGTAGAATATTTTCCACTAGTACAAGTTGTGGATTTTATGGCGCAGGTAGATTCAATATAATTCCAATCGACGATTTATTAGTCCCTTAGGCTTATACTTAAAGTGGTATGCTGCATAATTACTCATTCTGACTCATCTTGATTACATAGCTGTCCAAATTTATATTTTGGGAGTGACATGCCGGACAGATGCTATATCAGATTTTATAATGCAAGTAAAAGTTTTCACCATAAAGTTGGTATTAATGATCCATTGTAGTAAAATTGTCAGGTTATGTTTATATTTTATAGTAGCTGTATACCCCGGAGTTACTCGGATTTTTTTTTTTTGTTGTTTTTTTTTGTTTTGTTTTTTTGTTTTCTTTTATTTTTGTTTTGTTTTTGCTTTGTTTTTTTTTTTTTGTTTTTTTTTGTTTGTTTTTTTTTGTTTTTTTTTGTTTTTGTTTTGTTTTGGTTTTTAGTAGTTATGCTGAAATGGTAAGGTCAAGTTCTTATTCAAAAAGCTTCAGTATGAGTTTGCCGTGACGCGTAAGTTAAACGGGATTCATGTTTGGTCAATTTTGCCAGTCAACGAGTATGATGTATGTACAATTGAAAGAACGGGGGCAGGCGTTACGTGATGCGATGGCATTGTGACACAGAAAAAGTGGATGCATTGTCCATGCAACGTCGGAAAAGTTGGCACCTTGTAGAAAACATAAAATTGTTATGGCATATGATAAGGTAGAAGTTACAAAAAAGACCCGATTCTTGTTGGAATACAACTAAGCGTTTCGGAGATCGCAAAAAGCAACATTTTTCATTAATTTTTTTGTCGCACCCTGTGCGTCAATTGGAATTTTTGTTCGCATAGTGACTCGATTTTGGTCGAGTTTGAGTAAAGGGTCTTGAAGAAATGCATAAAGGTGCGCAAAAGACCATCCGAAATTATATTTGTCGCCTATTTTTGACGAAACCTGTACATTGATTCGAAAAACATTTTGTGTACATCAAAGCTTCAGACCTTGATCTACAAGTTAGCCGATGTTGGTTGAATTCGCATAAGGTGTCTTGGAGCAAAAAAGTTCGTAAATTCTAAGCGTTTCGATTATTTCTGCCGTACCCTATAAATCGATTCGAAAACTTTTTGCGAACATCAAAGGTTCATGTCATGAACGACAAGTGACCCAATTTTGGTTGAAATCGGACCAAAGGTTCGGAGGAGTAGGGTTCTTTAAAATGAATACACACACACAGACATACATATCCATTTTATATATACAGAGATGTATGAGTTTTAACACAATATTTATTTCAGATAAAGTTCATTTTTTATAAGTTTCTTAGTCCTAATACTTTCATTAAACATGTGGGAAAAGTTAATTCACAATGACAAGTACGTGTAAAGCCCATACATGGTTTGTATATATGTAGCAATCGGTTTCCATGAGTATTATGTGTATGTGTAGACATGTGTGAGAAGCCTCTTCTCACATACAGCAAAAGTTCGCCTGCAGTGAAAGATTTGTCAAAATCTACCATTTAGTGACAGAAGTTGATTAGAAGTAAACAAAACAGAAAGACAAGAAAAGTTGAGTAAATCAGAGGTCAGAAACGGTATCTGTCAAAAGAAAACCAATGGACTACCGATTGTTGAAATTGCGACTATTTATAAAAGGTTGGTGTCTTAAACAAAGGCTACATTTTACTAAAAATAATTTACTATATAGAATTAAATGAAACATTTTTGTCAATATGTTATGCACATTTTTCTTAAATAAAATATCAATGAAAGAATTTAGCATTACAGGGCTGTTTTGATAGACTTTTACTTTTTAAAACAGTCATTCTGATGTTCAGATGGAAGGCTAGCATTCACTATAAATGTTTCTATTGGTAAGAAAATGTATTATCACTCCCACATTTTTTAAAAACAACAGGAAGAAAAAGCTTAACCAGAGTCACTGTAAGAATGATTCAGGATATAGAAAGACCTCAAGGCAATGAATAAAAAAATGTAGTATCTGTTGCAACAGCTGACAGACCCAGCTCGCTGCTCCAGCCATCTCTAGTAGACTTTCATCCAGCTCGTTCCAACCATATTTACCAGCTAACTCCAACTCCATCCTTAGCAGCAATGATATGCAATAAACTGTCTTTTTTCAAAACAACCCTCTTCAGCGACCACAAAACTGTTCTTTTCATGACAACCTTCTTCAACAAACCCCAAAACTGTCCTTCTCAGAACAATCCTCTTCTCACTCTCTACATGAGCATGCAGATATTTTTGCACTGAACTCTTACTTTTGTTAATGTAGAAAAATGATTCTGCTGAAATTGTCATCGCACTGCTTCTTACAACAAAAAGAAAATAGTATTTGTGAGTTTTCCAAAATTTAATCACTATGTTTATTTAATTTTCTTTATTGTATTTTCACCTATACTGTATATGTTGATGCATATTGTATACCAAGTCCTGGAAAGAGCTGAAGTAGGAGCGGTCGACCATGTCTGGTATCAGGCCAATTCACAAACATATCCGAAAATCCCCACGACTTAGGATTATTAGAATTATCAGAAGGTTGAAATGTGGAAGAATAAAAGAAATGCAATTTCGTTTGTATGCTTAAGCAATTTTTTTTTAACAGAACAAAATAACATCAATTGGTAAGAGTTAAATGTTCCATGAGAAAATGTACGTATGTAGTTAAGTGAATCCAGAGTTTGTAGTTGTAAGTAGCATTTCTATTTGTAAGTAGCAGAATGTTTTTATGCAGAATTAACAGGGTTTCTAATAAAGTATACGTTCCTTTCTTTTTTATGACCGACGAGAAAGTGAAAAGGAAGGTAAAGCAATAAAGGAAAATTGTACTTAGCGTTAATTTTTAGGAGTCAGTTGAACTATATTCTTGTTGTTGTTGCCTTCTTCTTTTTGATTGAGAGAATGTTGAGGATGAAGAAAAGATAAAGAAAATTAAGATACGAATAAGAGAAGGAAAATGAATGTGTGACAAGACCTTCTGTCCGGGGCAGTGGTTTGAAGTTTCTTTTGTCACATTTTAGCGTGTTGTCCCCAATTTCTGCTCCCATCTAACTGACTGATTCGTCTTTTTCTTTCTTTCTTTCTTTCTTTCTTTCTTTCTTTCTTTCTAGCGATTTACTTTTTCACACTAGAGTGTTAACTTTTCTCTCAGTTTTGCAAATCGCTTCCATTCATTGATGAGAAAATTAATTTAACGTCGGATCACGAAATTTGGCTTCGTTTTTTTCTTTCAGTACGGAGTCAATCATTTTCCTATTCGTGAAACTTTAGATTCCACATTGGATTGTGAAATTTGTAAAAAGTGAAGAATTAATTTAATTCCGTATTCACCACAGAGCCAACAGTCAAAGCATCAAATTGCTGATCATTAAACACAGTTTTCGATGGTCAGGAGATTTAGCAAGAATGGAAGAGTCAAGGTTTCCACATCAAGTCTTAAGTGAGTTCACGTCAGGAAAAAGACCACGGGGTTGCATCGATGAACCAATCAGAAAAGAATAAATTCAATTCTTAGATACCAAATGTTTTTATCATAAAAAGCCGATAAATGCATTTGAATTTTAAAAAATAAGTTTTCAAATTCCCACTGTAACCAAACATTGAAGGAACGAAAAACGGAATGGGATCTAGTATTATTTACTATAACTTCATGCTTATTCACCATTATTATAGCCAATGCCTTAAACCTGGCAACATTTTTATTTGCTAACGCAAAAACTTACAATAAATATTACTAACTTGTCCAAGGGAGACGATCGCTTTATTTTTTTAGAAGAGTTATTTCTCTTGGTAGGCTATTGTCTATAACATTGAAGAGTAAACATCACATAGCACTTTAAAAAAAGAAAATAAAATGTGAGTAATTTTGTAGGTACCTCGACTCATTTTCGATACCTAAGATTTAAAGTGAATCTTTTTAAATAAAAAAAAACTTTATAGAAACTTTCATTTTAGCTTTAATTAAAAACTAAATGATTAAATTTACTATTTCAAGTAAACAAAATACTCTGCTGGTTTATTTATAATATAAATGATATTGATTGGAATCTCATCTTTTCAGAGTTTTCAAAAGTTATCATTTTTTCGTCCATTTTTGACAGATTGGCAGGTTTCTAATCAAAAGTTAATTCTTGCTTTTTTTTTTTTTGCAAAAATAAAAATATACATCTGTGACACATTTTTGGAAAATTAGCAAATTTAAAAAATTAAATTAATCTGATTTGAAAGAGGTATTACTATTTTATAGCATGAAATTTAGAATAAAAGTATTTCTCAATAACAGAGGTCTTATCTTTCTGATGTCTGAAGTAATTGATGATAGCCAGATGTACTGACAAGCTAAGTATTATTGACCTAAATTTACATAAATTTATGAAACCTAAGTGAACCTTTCGTAAGGGGAACAACCCTTGAAACACGTGAAATTTAAATAATGTCAGCTATGACATCCCATACTAAAAAAGATTTCTACACACAAAAAAATGTAATTATTTTAAAAATCTTTGTGAATGAAGAGTCATATTAAGCTTTTCAATTATAGATTAGTAAATATTGTCTTCAGTTAACAACTTAATAACCTAGTATAAAAATTTTAAAAGATTGTTGAAACTTTATCAATAATTATAATTAGAAAATAAAAATGAAAACACTTCTTGTAAAAATTCAGTATTCATAAAAAAATTCTTCCTTCAGACTATGATACCCTTAATATATATTATTTATGAAAGTAATTAAAAGCTTATTTCACTCAAAAATTGCATAATTTTATTACATTTTTCAGAGCACATTTTCAGAAAAGCAGCAACTTTTTTGTTAAAACAATAGGTGATTTACATTCCCCAAGAAGTCCTGCATTTAACTAATAAAACAAAGTTTGTACACAGAAGTCAGTTTCTAAAAATTTCAGGAAATTAATTGGAGTGGGGTAAAAGATGTAAAATAAAAGCTTTTTACCAAGATTATATAAAGATAATGATTTAAAAAATAATTTAATTCATTTGTGAATAAGTCCTGAAAGTTTCATTAAAATCTAAATATTATTTAATTCTTAAAAGAATTTTTAAATTGATGTGTTTTTCACTGTGAAAAATGCATTTCATAATATTACATTTATCATAGTAAATTCTGGTGAAAATCTAGTCACCCTCCAAAAAAAAACGATTTTTACCAAAAATTAAAACATGTTAAAAAGGATTTAAAAAATCGTAAAAGTAATTTAAAAATGCTTGGGTCTTTCCGCTTAGTAACAACATAAACATTTTGATGATAAAACTTTGTTTTTATTAAGGTTTGGGACATTTTAGCATCATGTTATGATTTTTTTTTTTTTTTTTTCAGTGAATTAGTGGCGATACTGGGTTTTTTGTAGTAAAAAAAAAACATAAAATCCATGGAACAATACTTTTTAATACCATCATAAAAACGTGCTGTAAAATCCGTTTACACTACAACATATTTCACTGCCTAATTCTATGAATAAAAGAATCATTATTATAAATAAATTAAGAAATAATTATAAGATTATTTGAGGTGTGGATTATCTAATGGTTATAGATTTTAAATTCAACCTGAGACAATTTGCATTCACTGTTTTTGGTTAAAGCAGAAATCCACTTCTCTCTTCTGTGGATAAATATGTGGATAGTAGCAAGCCATTCACCTTGTAAATGCATTCAATTTGTATGCCAGGCTAACACCCCAACTCTGTGAAATTTCATTAATTACTTGAACCACAACACCATTGCTTGCAGCAGTTGCAACTGAATGCTCTACAAAATGTCTGCAGGAATAAGCATGGCATATGCTTCATTAATAAGGGTTTTTTTCTAATTTCAACTCAGACAAATCAATAAAGCCATCAATGTACAAGGTGTTACTGATTGTGAAATAATAAATGAAAAAGAAAAACACTGTTAAGGAAAGAAAACAATAAATTAACAGGAATTACAACAATAGATAATGACATTGCACTTAAATTTTTGAAGATAAAAGTTGACTGGAAAGAAAGAGGCTGGAAGAGAGTTACACAAGTAAGAAGTTTGAGAAAAAAAACTCAAAGTAAAGAGTCACATCAAGTTATTTCAACTGTAAAATGATGAGACCTAGTAGTGCTCTTAAATACATAAAGTCAAGCCACCAAAGCAGAAGGCTCATTTGAACAATTATCATGAAAATATTTACAGAAAAGACACAAGGAAGGTATATTACAGCAGTGAAAAAGTAACTGAAGCAGAAATACGAGGTTTATTTTTTGTTCTGAAATAATTATAGTTATAAATAATTATAAATAATTAAGCATTTTAAAGTAAATTTGTATAACATCCTTATAAATTAAAAAAAAATTGAGGTCTTTGAATTTCTATGTTTGACCACAAGACCAAAAGGTTTCTTATCGCTATTGACAACTGAATGTTTATGATTCAGATAATACAACTGAAGAAATTTAAATGCATTTTATTCTTATTCAAATATGTCTATGCGTTTTTATATATGCAGTTTGAAAACGCTTTTTTTTTTAAATACACACCCAATGTTTTGTGTACCTTTGGAATTTTTAAAACAAGATTTGTTTTTTAAATTTGAAATCATAAGTTTGACAAAGTTTTTTCAAAATTTTTCTTCTTATTTTGTTTCAATTCAAATAACAAAAAAGACTTTTATATAATCTAAATGAAACAATGTATTTAAATGGGTTTTTGTTAACTCTAAAAGAAAAGAATTTTTTTAATTTTAAATTTAAAAAGAAAATTCAATATATACATACTTTAATTATTTTAAAAACAGTTTTACAGTAAGACACTAATTATATTACTTTACTTATAATTGTGAAAAGAAATATGTTTTCAGTGTTTTTTAAAATTCAATCAAAAATATTTTCATATAATTTCCCAGATGCTAGGAATGAGTGTGCATATCCTTTTCATAAATATGGAATAACTTAGTGTGCGTCAGAATGAATTAATGCTAATTTTAAAAATTGTTTTCTTTCAGTTTAAATTTATTTTTGTATTCCTAAAAGTATGTCTGACTTTCTGAAAACATTATTTCCATCTATTTTTATACTGTTATTCTTAAAACCAAATTGGAAATATGAAACTTTTCTTCACAAATTTGTTAAAATGCTTAAAACTACATTTTGAAAATAACTTTTGAAAAAAAAAGCAGAACCCCAATCGTTGCACGTTTGAAGAAAAACAACTATAAATATTATAAATGCATCATTCGAATTAAATCTTTTTACATAAATATACATTGTGAGTAAATTATACAATTCATAAAGTGAAACAAGTATTCAAAATAATTTTGAATTATTTCCCTTGACAAGTTATGCCCCTTGTATTTTATGTATTTTTTAAGTAAGTGATTTTCGTTTCTTTACTTTTCTTTAAATAAATCCAACAAAAGACGTACTTATTTTTTGAGATATGGAAGCGGGTCAATAATTTTAATCATTTTCACCAATTCAACATATTGACATTACGCAAAATATTTTTGTCGCAACATTTTTTTACCTTGATTATAACATGTTCTTTTCTTTTAAGGATGTACGTTATGGTGGAGTGGATATCAGCTCAGAACGAGAAATCGGGGAGCCTAGTTCGAATTCCAGTTGAATTCCTTGCGTTCACGTACGCGCAAATACCGTTGGGAAATGTATTAATCCGCCTCTTCCCTCCAGTTATAGGCCAAATAGCATGACAAATTGGGTTCTATAGCCTTGGCTTGCAACCAGTCTACCTCAGAATGTAATGGCAACCTACTGCGGGATAATCTTCTGCCCAGTCAGTCATATCTCTTTCGAGACATGATCGCCCGAGCGTGTATCACGTATGACACTTGACTGACTGACTTTTCTTTTATTAATTTTAGAAGCTTTAGGATTCTTTATTTTATTGAAAAAAATTAATGGTTTTCTGTCTGAATTTCTGAGAGGAGGAATTCTCATTATGTACATTTTGCAATTTCCTTATTCATGATTGACCAATAGGACAATATTTTAGCAGATTAACACATTAGTTGGTGAATCTGGTGACAAAATAATTGTGAGTTCAATCCCTGATTTAGGCATACTTAAACTCAGTAGAAATCAGGGTGGCCAAACATGAGAAGGACTAAATAAGAACAAGATGAAATATCCTTAGGCATGATCAGACAAAATTATATGATTCAAAATTGGTAAAATAGACAGATACTTTACTCAGTATGTTTGAAATATTGACACCAATATAAGAAATAAGTAAATATTTTAAACAAAATCTAAAATTCTTATGTGATTGTCAACTTCATAATGCTTAAATCAATGATTCCCAAATGATATGGCAGAAGAGGATAGCAGCTGAAGCAGAATGATTGAAAGACAGTCAAAGATTTACAAGCAGTTTCAAAAAATTCATATGCCAAAAATTTCAAAATTAAAAATATTATCATGGATTACTAGTAACTACATGCATGAGTACCAGTATAAATAGTTACAAATAATTATTAACCAATTTTATTTTTAGCAATATTTTTTTCAAGTATTAAAAATTTAGTAACTAAGATTCGCAAATTGGAAGAGTTATTAATGATAATGTTCTGACTTCGAATCCACGATTATCTCCCCTTAACCCTTTCGGTTTTTATGTTTTTATTTTTAAACAGACATTTTATCACATAAAATTTGATGAGGTGCGAGCAAATTTTCATTCTTAAAAGGCATCTCAGAGAAAAGGTTTGGGAACCACTGGTTTAAATAGTAACACTTAATACTGACCGTTAATTCTTGTATTTTTATCTATTTAGAATACTAAAAATTCAAAAATATTAAATCATTTTAAACTTTACATGTACACTTACTGATATGTATTTTAAGTTTTTAAAGTTGCTGCACATTAAACTTTAGAAAAATTTATCTTGTTTCTGAGTAAACTCAGGCTAAATGAAAGTACAAACCAATTTTGCCAAAAGATTCATTCAATTTCCCAAATTGACAATCATGTAAATAATTCAAACATTAAGATCCCCAAAAAGGTAAGATTAAAATTATATGATCCATAATGTACTAAATTCGAAGCACATTCTGATTATGGAAGGAAAGATCAACAGAATGTTGGCAGTCCAACATGAATCAATAGTTTGCTAGATAATTTTGCAGACCCATACCAATATAATGGATTTCATCCTTACTTGGCTACAGCCATACTGTTTCCATGAGCCAGACTAAGTTAAGTAAATACTAATATAATTAGTAGTCTATATTATTATTATTATTGCTGTTTTTACTGTATTTGATGGGATAAAAGACACATGGACATGTCGTTCTACAGAAGCATAATAATACCATGGAATGAACATGTGAATAACAAGAAAGTTCTAAGGAAAATGAAAACAAAAAGGATGCTTATACTTACAATCCGAAAATGACAATAGAAATTTCTTGGACAGATAACAGGGGAAGGAAAGCTTAAACAATTTGACACTCATAGGAAATACTGAATGAAAGAAGGATAGAAGAAAACATCAAGTAACCTAACTAATCAAGTAACCTAAGTAAATGGATGGCTGAACAGAGACTGAGAGCAATTGTGAAATGACAAACCTTACTAAGAGCTACAAAGGATAAGAAGTTATGGAGAACCATGATCATCTACATCCTAAAAGAACACAGCATATAGAAGTTATTCAAGAAAAATGTTTTGCAGGATGGTAAATCAAATGTCAGTAAAACCTTGTCCATATTTTCTATTTGACCCAATTCAAAATAAATTTTCTTTTGTACATTTGTAACAAATTTATGAACTCCTAATATTTTTCTTAATAATCAGCTAGTATTTTCTGTGAAAATTGATGTTATTGTACACATTGTTAAACCCTGCCCTTTCATACCACCAACTTTCTGACCCAGAAAAGCCCTGAATCTCTCATTCTTTTGTTAATTGTTTAACGTCATTATCATTTTAGTAAAAACACTTCCCCTTAAATTCTTCTTATTTGCCACACCCTGACAGTTTTATGTCATCTTGAAATTCTAGGCCAATGTGGAGGATTCTAGACCAATGTGGGGGCTGGGAAACTAAAGTTATAATTATCTTTTATACTTGTCTTTAACTGATCTTCTTGCTGCTGTCAGACATATTTTTCGGTGGGTGGTGGACCATAAAAACTTGTTGCAACTCTGTAACACTACAGGAGAGAGTCAATTTCTTAGGATTAGCAATAGATTTCCTGTGAAACTTGTTAAAAAAGATCTTAAAACATATACAATAGATTTACAACAAGAAAAAGAAAAAAATAAATTAATCAAAAATATTCATTTAATTAAAGTTAGAATTTCATTAAAAGAAATTGTGCCCAATCCATCTCAGCCTGCCTGTCACTTACTGGAATAAAAATGGAAATTAGACACTCGGAGTTTCATGCTTATCTGTCAGTCTAGTTGGATAGAAGTTCTATTCTGTTGGACTGTGGAAGAGAGAAATCTTACATACGATCAAGTGTGTTCAGGGCTCAAAAAAAGAAGCAGCTCCTGTTGTATCTTGTATAAGTAACATGACAGACTGAATCTAAAAATATTGGTTTCCAGAATACAAAGGGGGCTCAACAAAACCTACAATGGAATCACTTAATTTTCATACCAAATAAATCAAATTTTAAAAAATGAATATGGAAAAAAGGGTAAGATTAAATTTTAAATAGCTTACTGCACAATTTGCATATTAATAAACAATTAAAAGCAATAGAGCATTGCATGCTGTCTACTATATTAAGAGCAAATATTAGTGACCACTAGATGATTGTTTGAATCTGCTAATAATTGTTTCTGCATCTAATTCATCTAACAATTCCTTTTCAATGAATAACAATATGTATGATTCCAAATTCTCTCAAGACTGTACATTTTTTAACCTTGTTTTTATGACCTCCCTTTGAAAATGTCTTCTCACACTGGATTTAAGTAACTAATAGCATGCAGATAATTTTATAAAGTTCTTATTCATTTTTATTACTAAAAGAATTGTCTGTGTTTGTTTATTGCATTTTTATTTTATGTAGGGGGGTCCACTCCATCAGGGACCCACTCATCATTAGACAAGCTGACACCCTGGCCAGTTCACCAGTGAGTAGCAAAGATTTGTTACTCATCAGAGCCTGGATAAAGGCTTGTATAAAAGGGCAAGAAACTTGGAGATACTGCTTCCCAGAGCCTAAGTTCATGATGAAATATATATGTTGGACACCTTCTATTGGACTCATGGTGTGTTGATCAAAGTACGTGCTCACAAGAATGAGAACTAAGAAATAATGGAACGACCTGACCAAATTTGATTTGAGTAAGTTGACTGACCACCAAAACTAACATAGCAAGTGGTACAAAGGTCGTTTCACAGGAAAATCTCTCCAGCAGACATTAAATTATTTTTGGAATATGAGTGGGCCTGTGCCATCAAAAATGACAGCAAAATATTTAAATTGACATGATGGCAACATATATATATATATATATATATATTGATGTACCTACTATTGAGTACATTACATTAAGACATAAGAAAAAAAAACCAGACCCCCTCCCTGAGCATGACAGGAGATTATATATATATATATATATATATATATATATATATATATATATATATACATACACACACAACGGTCTTTATTATAATAAAGAGGATATATATATATCTAAACAACATAATTATTGCAACAAATAAAATAAGGCACTGTTAAAGAGCAAACACACAGCAAGAGCTTTCATAACTGGTAGTAAAGTTTAATAACTAATCATAAAGAGAATGAACTGAGCCGATACTGCCTAGTTATTGTCTCTCTAATAGATAGAGCCAATGCTTCCTTGCTATTGTCCACATCTCTAAGAGTGTGACAGGAGGGTTATTTATATATACTTACAAATAAATACACAATGGTCTTTATTATAATGGATAGGATTATTGAGACAACAGAAAGTTTTTTCAATCCTGAATTTCTCTGACAAGAATTCACCAGTCAACTGCAAGTCTATCCTCCCATCTAACCAGACAGGTTAATCCAACAAAGAATTAGTGGAGACTTACCTTGGTGACCCAAAAGAGCTAGAGTCATTTGCATGTTTTGAAATGGAGTGTGGAGATGGAGTGTGGAGATAGCAAATTGGCAAGATTCAGACTGAAAGTGAATCAGGCAGCACTTTGTGTGCACAAAAGTGGTGGCGTTACTTGTAGCCATTTTTATTGGCTGATTCTGAGTGCTCGTTAGCTATGCAGGTGTATAAAAGCATGGTATGCTCATTCAGACAATGTTTTATTTTTTGGCAAGGAGAGTAGCTTACCTGAGATTGCAGGACAGTGATAGTATTTGTGGAATTGATTTGCTTTACTCAACTTTTTGTTTTGAGTGCTTGCAACTAATTTTCACATTTTTATAACCAGGAAGATGTAAGTTCAATCTCTATACTGGATAACAATTATTGTCTATAAAATAAAACTTAACAGCAGTTACATCCCTAATTTTAAGTAAACATCTCCAGCTGTCCAATCCTATGTGCATAGTTACAAACAAGAGATCCTCACTCACCCACTCTTTTTTCAATTTGCTTTGTTTTCTGTGGACTGGCAGTGAATAAACTGAAACACCTGTACAAGGTTTTCTTTGAGAGTCTCACATTAGATGTCAACAGATTTGTAGATGGAACCCTAAAAACCAAAAAATAGCATTTCATCATCCCTAAAAATATCAATAGATATGAAAAAGAATGAACAGCTTATAGATTAAAATAAACTATCAAAAATGTTTAACATAATCAAATATATATTAAAATGTCATTCCTTTAAAAAAATGGCAGTTTCCTCTTGTCTATCACAATGACATCAGATATTTTATAAATAAAACTGACTAATCAGCATACCATCCAAGGTATATTTCATCAATATAGTCTTATGCCAAACTTGACTTTTCTAAGCATCTATAATGAAATGGAAAAATAAAATGACAACAAACATTTGTCTGTCTTAAGAGCTGAATCTAAAATTTAGTGGTGAAACCCTGTCAAGTTTGATTATGGAAATAAGAGTTTTTTTACCACAGCTCTCTGGGCAAGATAAGATAGTTATTGAAGAGTGATTTGCTCAAATGCTCATTCTTCTGTCAAACATTGGGAACTGTCAAGAACAAGAAATTTTGGATCAATATTTAGCAATAGTCAAAGTTTTTTTTAATCCTTTTACTCCAAGTAAAATGATAAAGCCACTAAGACTCAAGGAGTTACTGAGAAAATATTATTGAAGAGAAGAGGCAATAAAAGAACAGGATTTAAAAAGACAGAATATAACAATTGATCTTGCATTTAAATTACTTAAGATCCTAGTTTACAGGAAAGGAAGAAACTTGAAGAGAGTTTCACAAATGAGAAGTGTGAGATGAGACTTTGCTGCCAATCTAGTACAATCTAATGCAGAGATAAACAGATTTATGCCTTCTGAGAACATTAATGCAAAACAAATAAATATCTTCAGCCAAAATTTGAATTTATTTTACTGTTTTTTTCATATATTGACAGGCATCTCTCCACTTATGACTGTGAATCCAAAAAAGCTCTTTCTTAAAAATCTTACATCAACTACCTCCCCACTAGGGCAGATACCCAAGGTAGATGTGGCACAAAGTCAGTTAAAGTGGGAATCCAATCTCTTAGGCTTGACCAAAAATATCCCTTAGATCCTGCTTAAGGAGGCGGAGAGTTGGTTTGCAGTTTTTCTAATTATTTTTTTAAAATTACTTCTACTTTGTACCCATCAAAATAAAACCAAATAGTATTCATAAAATTATCTTTTACAGAACACAATATAACTTCAATAAACCAGAATATTTTTTATGCTTTATGCTGAAGCCATACCAACAACTAATCATAATGAAAGGTGGAACACCACCATATCTCCTTATTTCATTCTATACATTATCTCTCTCTTAATTGTAAACTAGTAGTATAGCCCAGCATTGCTCCAGTGTAATGAAAGCTTTAAAACTAATCCATGGTTCTGTAGCTCAGACTCATCCTAAAGAATATTTGTGTGAAGTTTGGTGAGAATCGGATAAAAATTGTGGATTTGTATAAAAGACATACAGACAGATAAACAGACACACACACAAACATCTTGCCTTTTGTATATATATATATTATCGATTTTCTGTACTATTGTAAGAACTGCAACCTTGAAATTTCTGAATATCGTTTCTTATGTCTTTGTCTATGAGTGTATCAAATTTGATTAAAACCTGACCACTCCTTCTATAACCCGATTTTTTCGATTATCGATTTTCAATATTTATCGGGGGTACCTTGACACAAAACCTAGCTAAGAACACTCGCAGATGCTTATAGTACAACTGTGTAAATTTTCAAGAAAATCGGTTCAGCCGTTTCGGAGTCTATAGGTAATGGACACACACACACACACACACACACACAAAGTTCCATTTATAAATAAGTTTAGATAAAAAAAATTTTCTGTTAATTCACCCCCAAAATGTAAAGTTACTTATTGCAAATATTAATTTACCTCAAGAAATTATACATTTTTAATCAAAGCTTGCTCGTTTTTTATTAAATTTTTTTGTTACTCTTTTAGAATTATAAATTTTAAATCAAAATTTGTTTTACTTGCTATGAAGTTGATGGAAATAGAAGAATGCTACAACAAAGAGATTTGTGTTCACTTCTTACAGAGAGTAAATACTCTTTCTCTGTCAATGAAATGCTCTAAAGGAACATAAAAATTATTTATTTATTTATGGTCAAATTTGGAGGTGTAAGCCCAAAAATAACAATGAATACATTTTTGAACAAATTTTAAAAGACATTTTCTGAATTTTATAAATTATTTTTATTTTGGGATTAATTAACAGAAAAGATCAAAAAATACTCTGATGAAAGTAAAAAAGAATAAAAAATATATTGTTTAGCTAGCTTTATTTTCTGTAAATTGTTAATATATTAAAAATATATAAAAACAGCCAAAGCTGATCTTCGAAAATCTATGTAACAAGTAAGTTCAGCTAATCTTGAGTAGAATTCTATTTGTCTCCCTTGCATAAATTCAAGATTTTACTGAGAATTACCTCCCACTGATTGTGAAACCTGTAAAAATTCAGTCAGCATATACGAACCGCACAAAGAGCTAGTATGTGTATTTATTTATTTATTTATTTATTTATTTTTTGCTAAAGAGTGAAGTCAGTTAAAAACTAAGCAGCAAGCAAAGAATTCAATGATTGAATTTCCATATGAAAATCCACAAGGCTAATGAGAAGTCATTTTATGTACGCGGGACAATTGAACTGAAATGGAATGTAAAATAAGATTCAACGAGAGATGGAATAATGAAAAATGCTGAAGTAGTGTGCAGAAAACAAAGAACCTAGTCGGATAATCTGGTTGTCTATGGATAACTGTAAAAACTTAATTTACGCAGGATTTATGGTTATATGACAAAAATATAGTTTTAAGGTATGTTATATTTATGAGTAAAAAATGCTTGGAGCGTATGCAAGCATAAAATATAAAAGTGAACAGTGAGGTCAACAATAAGTGACGACAGCCTGTTTCATGCTTGAACACAAAGTATGAATCTGAGTGTCACCACTTGGTTCTAAAGAATTAATCGATTTATTTTTAATCCGACATTTTTGTTGCTTCAAAAATTTTGGGGAAAATAACCCTATTTTAAACAGTGTGTATTATATCAATCGGTCTGTACACTCAAAAGGGAGAAAAATCCTATCAAACATTTAATTCGAACTGAGAAGGTGTAAATAAAATTTTGATAAACTCTAAGTTTATGTATGTGGCCAAATAATTTTACATGCATTATTTTATTTCATATATTTTTATACATCAAAGTTTAATTTTATGTTAAATACTAATTTAAAAAAACCTACAGCCTCTAGTAATTCACCAAAATTAAACACATCTGACCACAATTTAGACCTAATAAATTTTTATAAAATTATTAATAAAAATTTTGTTTTTATAGTTATTTATAAAACAGTAAATAATAAATGTGGTATTATAGTTGGTTTATATTTTGAAAATTTTCTTGTAATATTTTATAAAAAGATTTCTTTTCAAATTTATTTCTTTATAAAATTGTAAATGTTTACCTTTTATTAAAAATTTATTAATGATAAATATCGCATTGTACTTGGTTCATATACTTTTATAATCTTGCAAATACACATTGCCGAGGGAGTTAAAAGTGTATACAGTAATAGCAGTTATTCTAATTATAGTATATACCATGACCGACTGTTTTTTTTTTATTGTTTGTTTTTTTTGGGGGGGGGGGGTTGTTTTTGTTTTTGTTTTTTGTAAAATATAGCGTTTACACTAAAAATAGGCCAAATATTTTGGACTACTCCCATGATTTCAAATAATTGTCTAAGAAATAGAGGTTGTGTTCCTGTTACAAAACTAATTTACTGACTAATTTTGGGCGAGTAATATATGTGCGTTGTGGTGCAGTGGATATCGACTCCGAACGAGAAATCGGGGAGCCTAGTTCGAATTCCAGTTGAATTCCTTGCATTCACGTACGCGCAAATATCGTTGAGAAAGGTATTAATCCGTCACTTCCCTCTAGTTATGGGTTAAATAACAGGACAGATTGGTTTCTATAGCCTTGGCTGACAATCAGTCTACCGCAGAAAGCAATGGCATTCTACTGCGGGATAATCTTCTGCCCAGTCAGCCATGTCTCTTTCGAGACATGATCGCCCAAAGTGTGTATCACGTATGGCACTTAACTGACTGTCTGACTGACTGAATATTATTCTAAATAAAGCATAGTGTATATGTGTCTGTTCATCCGTCCGTTTTTCGATCTCGGCGAATTATAAACAACCCGAAGTAACTACTGTAGTTACACATGATTAAAACTTAAATAACATTTAAAGTTAAATATCGAACAAAGTGAAAGGTTTAAAAAAAACAGTTTTTTAATCTCGCTTTTCGTCGCAATTGAAATTGGTTTTGTCTAAGCCTAAATTAAAATCTAAGCAGGGTATGGTACGTTGCTCATATGGTTTTCTTTTCCAAGCACGCGTACTGTAAGTGTAACGAATTCGAAATATTACACAGTTCGAGTTCCGTAACATCTTTTAAGTAGTGAACAAAACAAGATCTAAATTTAAAATTCAAATACTAAGCACTGACTCACTGATTTTGTTAGAAATTTTAAAAAAACTCGAATTTACAAACTTTTCTTAGCCTACACGCAAAAGTGAATCCAAAACAAAACTCTTTAAATTTTACACCTTGATGCGAAATGTTTTTCCGCAAATAGAAAACTAGGAAACATCTAAAAACAAAATTCAAATAATCTTCAAGTCTCAGAAACAAATTCTTTTACGGAACTTTTCGCGAGCCGACGCGAAGTTTGTTCGTCGTCCAATGGAAAGGCCCAAATTACATCCGGAAGTGAATTCTAAAATGACCTTTTCAAGCTCCACAAACAAAATAAAAGACGGGCAAGCTCGTCTGTCACCATGAAGAAGAAGATGGGCGTATTAACAAGTCCCTTGACAAACATCAAGCGATCATAATTATCACTATTTTTCTCTCTCGCCTCTTTCCTTATAACCGTTCACCCGTCTGCCACTTCTTACATTTGATAAACAAACGGAACCCTTTAAGACTGAGCGATTACTTCAAAGACATTCCTACACAGCGATAACGCTCATACATAAACACAAGTTACTACTACGAACTCTTGATACCCTTAACTCCTTACTACTGTTTCTCATTGAATGTTTAACTTCTACCAATCCATGTTATCCTTTTCTATTAATAAATTTCTATTTAAACATACAAAAGATATACTTTTATCCTTCTTCAAATCCACCTTCTGATAACCTTCTAATAATTCTGATATACCCGAAGTTGTGGGGATAGCCGGCTATGTTTGTGAAATGACCTTGTACCAGACATGGCTGACTGTCCCTACGACTACACCTCCAATAATTTGATTAAAAGCAGCACAGCACGAAGAAAAAATGCACCAAACTTAATAAAAACAAAGTTTTTCCATCAAAATATTTGTAAGAGGAAAGATCAAAGTATTTTTATAAAATCAGTTTTTATCCTTTCTAACACGTTCAAAATTTTGGGGATAATCTTGTTTTATTTTTGTCAAAGAGTAACCAAATTTTTATCAGAAAGCCAAAGAGGAATGGCTCAACAACAAATGTGCAGAAGTAGAGAGACTGAGCAGGAACAACAAAGCAGAGATGCATAAAGAGATAAGAAAACTGACAGGACAAAAAACCTGCTCCTCAACAGGATGCATAAAATCCAAGGAAGGGACAATCATATTAGAGAAAGATGAAATACTCCAGCGATGGGAAGAATACATAAAGGATCTCTTTTGCGACAAGAGAGAACAACCGAGAATACACAAGGAGATGGATGGACCGGAAATACTGAAATCCGAAGTGGAAGCTGCAATGGCCAAAATGAACAGAAACAAAGCACCTGGTCCAGATGGCATAGTAATAGAGCTGCTGACAGCCTTAGAAGAATATGGCATAGAAAAGATTACCGACATAATAAACGAAATTTATAGCACGGAATAATACCAGAAGACCTATGCAAGTCGATATTTATAGCGCTACCGAAGAAACCTGGTGCAAACGAGTGCGAACTACACAGAACTATCAGCTTAATGAGTCACATTACAAAACTGATTGTCAGAATCCTGATGAATAGAGCGAGAAGCAGAATCAGGCCAGAGATAGGGCAGGAACAGTGCGGGTTCGTCAAGGACACTGGAACAAGGAACGCCATATTCATGATTAGGATGCTCTCTGAAAGGGCATTACAAATGAAGAAAGACTTGTACCTATGCTTCATTGATTACGCGAAAGCATTCGACAAAATACGACACAAAGAATTGATGGAAATGCTAGGCAACCTCGACATTTTCGGCAAAGACATAAGAATAATCAAAAATCTCTACTGGCAGCAAACGGCCTGCATACGGACAGGTAACGACCTCAGTAGATACACAAAGATAGAAAAAGGCGTAAGACAAGGATGTGTTTTTTCACCGGATTTGTTCAACCTATACAGCAAGAATATTTTGAGGACCCTAGATGACACACCAGGATTTGTTATTGGAGGCCACAACCTGAACAACATAAGATATGCGGACGATACAGTACTGATTGCGGACACGGAAAGGAAACTGCAAGATCTCATACAGAAAGTAGCAGTGGAGAGTGACAAGAAAGGACTACAAATAAACTTTAAGAAAACTGAGTGCATGGTCATCAGCAAAAGATACAACCCAAAATGCCAAATACAGGTAGGGGATAACAGAATCAAACAAGTCCAAGAATTTAAGTACCTAGGAAGTGTTCTAACAGGAGATGGAAAGTGCGACACGGAGATCCGAAGGCGAATTGGCATGGCAAAGGACGCGTTCCAGAAGATGAGCAAAATACTAACACACAGGAAAATCTCAATAGAAACGAAGAAAAGAGTGCTAGACTGCTACGTGATGTCAGTTCTTCAATACGGCTGTGAATGCTGGACAATATCATCGAAAATGAGGACAAAACTGGAAGCGGCCGAAATGTGGTTCTACAGAAGGATGCTACGGATATCGTGGACTGAGCATACAAGCAACGACAAAGTGTTAGAAAGAATGGCAACAAAAAGGAAATTGATGCTGAGCATCAGGAAGAGACAATTGAAGTTCCTGGGACATGCAATGAGGAAGGAGAGCCTGGAGAACCTGATACTGACTGGACAGATAGAAGAAAGGAAAGACAGAGGAAGGCAGCGGATAACATATTTGCAGGGTCTGATCAGGTGGATGACGGAACGGGGGTTGCCAGGAGCAACAGGAACAAACATACTAAGAGCCACAAGGGATAGGGAGACGTGGAGATCCATGATCGCCTACGTCCTGAAGGAACAGGGCACATAGAA
The DNA here is from genome assembly GCA_037127315.1 of Ascarosepion bandense. NCBI lineage: Eukaryota > Metazoa > Mollusca > Cephalopoda > Sepiida > Sepiidae > Ascarosepion > Ascarosepion bandense. Next base: position 9,886,719 of record JBBBDQ010000154.1, read on the forward strand.
GAAGAAGAATGCAATATTACAAAACTCTTTTTTCCTATGAAAAACACATTAATTTGGAAATTCTTGCAAAAACAAAAAATTGCCGGATTTTAATGAAACTTTCAGGACTTATATACAACTGAATGAAATTACTTTTGAAACATTATTTTTATAAAATCTTGGTAAAAATATTTTTTACATCTGTAACACCCCTCCACATAAATTCATGAAATTTAAGTTAATTTAAGGAATTAAATTTTGTATTTAAAAAGAGTAAAAGAAAACTGCAATAAAACTATGACATTATTTAATTAGATAAGTTTTTAATTGCTTTTGATATATATAGTTTTAAGTTGTGCTATAATTATAGGATAAAGTGCTCAATATCAGAGATAGAGCGTATGTAAATATAAAACTGAACATTGAAGTCAACACTCAGAGGCGACAGACTGTTTCATGCTAGGCGCATTCAGGCCACATGTGTTGGGTTTTTTCTCGGTTATTTATATATGGTTATTATGGTGGTAAACTACTGCCGACATAACAACCATTAGAATAAATAAAATAAAAATAAAAATTAAGTAAATAACAAATTCAAATAAAAAATAAATTAATTAAACATCGAAAACCGAAAAGAATAAATAAATATAAAAAAAACTAAAAATACATTTATCCAAATAAATAAACCACTCCCGCGAAAATAAACGTTCGAATGATTACCCACAATGCACCACTGACTCGTATATATAAACAGCCAAGGAAAAACTTAACACTTGTGACCTGATGATTGCGCCTAGCATATAATATTCTATCGCTTCTGAGTGTTGACTTAAATGCTCACACACACACACACACACACACACACACACACACACACACCTATCTATCTATCTATATATATATATATATATATATATATATATATATATATATATAAATTGTGTATTTGGGCAACAATCTCTCTTTTATACAAGTTTCATTAAAAATGACAGACAAGGTATTATCATCAAGTTTTTATATAATTTTTCATGTGTTTCTTATAATTTTTTCTTTTCGAAACTCAAATTATATAAGATGTGTCTATGTGTTTTGTACTTTAGAGTGCTTTCGGCTATATTTTTAGCCATTATCAAGAATTAATTTTGTTTTTCTTGTAAATAAGCATGTGTAAAGTTTATGCATATAAAGTCATGTGTATGTTAAGTTCTGAACACGGTAAGCACATTGTTACCGTGATCATAATTCATGTTATTAAGGGTAGGATTTCTCTTTTTTATTAGTAATGCCTCCATTATATTTAATCTTCTTTTGCATGTGGATAATTCTTTGAACGATTCTTATATAATCTAAGTTCCGAAAAGAAAAAATATATACGAACACATGAAAAATATATAAAACTTAATGATAGTACCTTGTCTCTCATTTTTAATGAAACACACACACACACATATATATATATATATATATATATATATAAGGACATTATAGTCAGAAAGAAAGAAAAGTTTTCGATGAATAATGAATTTTTACAAGAATTGATTTCATTTTTCTTTTTTAATTATAATAATTTATAAAGTTTCAAAATATTTTTTATTCTTCAAAGCCTTGTTGCGGTTAGGTTATAAAGTTATTAAGTGAAGACTACATTTACTAATCTAAAATTGAAAAAATTAATACAAATCTTCGAGCCAAAAGATTTTTTAAATAATTTTAGCTCTCTTTTGTGTGTGTGTGTGTGTGTGTGTGTGTGTGTGTGTGTGTGTGTGTGTGTGTGTGTGTTAAGTATGGTATTTTCTGTGTAACATCAAAAGGTCACGTGTTTCACGGTTTTCGATTTAAACAATTATGTCAATTCTGGTCAACTATACTTAGCTACCTTCAATCCCTTAATACATCATCTGACTGTCATCACTAACTTCAGAGGTCAGAAAGATCAGAGTTCCACAATTCAGAAATACTTTTATTTTAAATTTCGTGTTATAAACAAGTAATACTTGTCTAAATCAGATTAATTTAACTTTAAATTTGGTATTTTTTTAAAAATAACATGTTACAGATGTATATTTTATTTTTGTAATTTTTTTATAACTGAGAAATCTTTTGTTTACAAACTTGTCAAGCTATCCAAATGGACGCACAAAATGATGAATTTTAAAAACTCGAAAAAAGTTGAGATTCCAATCAAGATAATTTTTATTTGAAATTCCCCAGAGTATTTTGCTTACTGGAAATAGTAAATTTAATCATTTAGCTTTAATTAGAGTTAAAATGAAAGCGTCAAGAAAACTTTTTATATTTAAAAATTCAGTTTAAAACTTTGGTATCGAAAATAAGTGGAGTTACCTACTTTTAAGTGTAACTTTATTGAAGGGATCATAAAAGAATCAATAGTGATTTTAAAATAAAATGAAAATTGCGCGCGCAAAAAAAAATGTAAAATACGGAGATCGGTTGCGTAAACGAAAAAAGATTATGGCGAATTAAGATGTCGAATAGAGATAAAATAATTTCATTATTCCTAAATTCTTATAACTTCTACGTACATAGGGCGATGAAAGTAAAAAGCCGAAGGCCAAAAATCTCTCCGCAGTAACTTGCCTGAAGTGCGGCTTCTAGGCTAGTTTTATTAACAACAGACAAATTATAATACATAATATTATTCATTGCAAAGAAAGACCCAAATTATAGAAACCATTATAATACAAAAGAAAGAACCAACATTAAATATCATTCTCTATAGGAAATTGTATACTGAACTGTGTAAAAAAAGTAAAGACAAATAAATTCAGTTTAACCACTGCAGATGATCTCGCCTCTAAGTTACATAAATTTTAATTCCAACAAATTAAAAATGTTATAATTTACCAAACTCATTTTGCTAAATCGACTGATAATTCGCAATTCTTGATAACAACTGTAGTCACAGTCGAAAGTACAGAAATGTATACAAATTAAATTTGGAGAGTTTAACATCTTCAATTCTGATGTAAAACACCTCAGAAGTTGAAAAAACTACACAAAAAGTTGAACACACTTTATCAATGTTATTCAATAAAACAGGTTTGGGTGTTTTATAACTATAATAATGGTTATATTATGTCTCGACTGACTTCAACGGTACTCTAACGAACACTCAGAATTCTTAACATTTACCAAAAATCTCTTCCCTGAGACAAGTTCGGGTTTTACAGTGTGACTTTTTATGTCCTACTTTTCTATACTTGTAGCATTTTAAATTCTTAAATGGACAATCGTTTCCAAAATCCAACCTTCCACATTTGAAACATGTTTTTTTACACACATTTTTCTTTTGTTTGTATATATGCGCTTTTTTTCCTTGAATTTCCTCCGTATAGCGTCTCAGATTTAGATTTTTCTGATATTCGTCTGATATTTCTTGTTTTTAATTCTGTTCCAGTGTTGTTCGAATTCTAGCACGTATTTCTGTGTCTTTCTTCACCGTTAACCCTTGAACTAAAATTAATCCTAAAAACATATCGGGAATCAACTCTTTTGATTTGAATCTTTCACAGTCTTTGTTAACAATTCCAGTATATGTGACAACATCTTCGTCTTCTTTTTCGTCAAATTCATACACTTCCAACTAGTATTGAATAACAAAATTTCTCGCTGAAAACTTTAGTCAGAAAATTTATCGTTTCTTCAATGCTAATTTCTCCTGGTTTTCTTGGTATTAAAATATTACAGTATTTTTCATGCTCAACTGATACTAACTTTCTCGACAATTTATTTTTCTTGTCTTACCAGTCATTACATTCTTCTCTGTAAATCTGCCCATATTTTATAAAATAGACAGAAAAAGCAATTCCATCATCTGAATTGTATGTGAAATCAGCTATAGCATTTGCCACTGTGTCGGGAGTGAAGAAAACTGGAGAATTATCCGTTTTCTTCTGAATTATTTCAGTTAACTTTTGTTGTTGTTTCTAGATTTCAAACAACTGCAGTTGTTGTATTTTTACTAATTGGGTCAATAATTTTTAATATATAAGAATATTTATCGTTGTTTTTTGCACTTTACGCAAAACAGAGAAAAAATAAAACAACATGCTTCTCATTTCACGCCGTCAATGTTATGTGCGCCGTAGCATAAAAAAAAGTTTTTTTCCACTCTGTATAATTCGTTACTAATGGTCATAATATGTGTCGACTGACTCCAGCGGTATTCAAACGCAGGGATCAGCAACCTACGGCACGCATGTCACACGTGGCATGCCTTGGATATCTCCAAAGCATTTGACAGAGTCTGGCACGTTGACCTTCTGCGCAAGGTACAGAAATATGGTATAACTGGACGCTTGTTTGATTTAATCCATTCATTCCTATCAAATCGCGCTATGAAGGTGGTATTGAACGGACATGCTTCCAGATCCTATCATACGAACGCGGGTGTTCCTCAAGGTTCTATTCTAACTCTCTCGGCCGACCTAAAATGAAACGACTACAATGAATCAATAGCAACTATTAGAAAGGTCGCGTCACATTGTCGCTCAGAGAAGTTTTTTTTTCATCTGAATCCATCTTGCACATCTACAAATCTACCATCCTCCCGTGCATTGAACACTGCTGTCACATCTGGTCGGACGTCCCTGCTATTCATTTCGGGGTTCTCAACAAAATCCAAAGGAGATTCTGCAATGTAATCGATCTCGACCTGGCATCTCGACTCCAGTCACTTTCTCACCGATGTGATGTGACTTCCCTCTGTCTCTTCTACAAATACTTTCACGGTTTCTGCTCTGATGGGCTTAGCTCCCTGGTGCCCCATCTACACGAATTTACTCGAGCAACTAGGTCCCACACTTTTACAGTGAAAACAATCAAATGTAACCGCAGCAGCCTCTTTTCTCTCACTTTCCGCCAGTAGAACTCCCTTCCATATACTTGCTTCCCTGATAGCAACAATTTCCAAGAGTTTAAATCTCTTATATATTTGACACCCATCTTTTCCCCGACACACTCTGCATCTTGTTCTTCTCCTTTTCCGCTCTACTCTCATGCAGCTCTCTTCACACTAGTGTTTCCATCCTTCTTTTACCCATTCTCCGACAGCCATTGTAACCTGTTCCTCTTTTTCTTCACTCTCCTCTTATGTAACCCCATGCGCACTAGCGGTAGTACTGCCTTGCTTGAGGTGAAATGATTATAAAAAAAATTATTCCTGTGAGCAAATTTCCCCTCACATAAAAGCAGTGTTAAACTCACAACGAAGTTGCCTAACACCTGAACATTTAGAAAATTGTATAAAACCAAAGTAACAAAGTATTTTGCCGATATTGCGTAATTGACAAGACCATGCAAGAGCAAGGTTCCCATTAATAATAAAATAATAAAAACTTAAAAACACACACACACATATATATGTATAAAACATATATATATATATATATATATATATATGTGTGTGTGTGTGTGTGTGTGTGTGTGTGTGTGTGTGTTTATATAGGTTTCATTAAAATGCCAGACAAGGTATTATCATTAAGTTTTTTATATAATTTTTCATGTGTTCGTATAATTTTTTTCTTGAAAAATTATATAATACTTAATGATAATACTTTGTCTGTCATTTTTAATGAAATCTGTATAAAAGAGAGATTGTTGCCCAAATACACAATATATATATATATTCATATATACATATATATAAACACACACACACATATACAAATTTAACGTTAAATTAATCTGATTCGAAAACATATCACTTTCTTATAGCGTGAAATTTAGAATAAAAAATTTTCTTCATCACTTGGTCATATTTTTCTGAAGCGTTAAGTGATTGCTGACAACCAGATGTGTTGATAAGCTGAGTATGGTTGACCAGAATTTACATAAATCTATGAAAACTAAGTGAACGTTTCTTTTGCTATGCTGTTTTTCCAGTGAATTAGTGAAGGTACTTAATATTCTTTATAATTATATCAATTGTTTCTCTAACTGGGACACTGGTAAATAAAATTTCAACATCAAGTGAGGCTATGGTTTCATTATTAGGCTTTTGTGTTTTTAAGATTTGGATTATTTTGTGAGTTGATATAAAACTGTAGTAGTTACTAAGTGTGTATGAAAGTGTTGGTTTATAAGACACAAATCCTATATCATCCAACAATTAACTAGAACACAAAAAATAAAATTGCACACCCGCAAAATCAGATCAAAACGACTGAAAACATCCAAGACTAAAAAATCCCAAGACTGAAAAATCCCAGACTAAAGCAAATTTCACAAGTCAGTGTGAAAAGTAAGATTCTGGATTCTGATCGGATAGGAAATAACAAATTGATCTATGACCCCGGTCAATATTTTTCCACACCTAGAAAATGGGTATGCTGTTCAGAGCCGATCACATAACTAAAATTCACTACTTAACCATGTCTCTTGACCGGTCAAATTAGTCCGAGATGGGAGTGATAATCTGAGGGACTTCGTCACAATGTAAGGAGGAAATTTCGAAAAGCCGACCCAGTCATGCCTCGTTGACATGCATTCATTCTTCCTCACTTCCAATTTTTCTTTCTTCGTCTTCACCTACACACCGTCAAATAAAACAGCAACAAGACACTTCATCTGACTCCGATAAGTACAATCTCTTTTATTTCCTGACTTTTCTTTTCACTCTCTTGCCGGCCGTAAAAAGGAAAAGAACACAGACCTTATTAGTAACCTTTTCAATCTTCCTACATATAAACATTCTGCTACTATCAATTATAAGCACTGAATTTCTCTTTGAACAATTGACTACATATATTTTCTCTTTGAACATTTTCTTCCTACACGTTTATGTTATTCTGTTTCGTAAATACAATTTCACTTATTTGACAAATTCGTTAGTTCTGTTTAGATAATAAAAATTTTAGTTTAATGTACAAACAAAATACATTTATTCTTCCAACCATTCTTTCAACCTTCTGATATTTTAAATTGTGGGGACTTCGGCTGTGTTTGGCACAAGGCCAATTTGACAAGCATCACTGAGGCCCCTACATGAATGGTGACCACTGCAGGTTAATGATTTTGGTTAATTGTTAAACCGGAAAGGGGATTTGAGTCATATTAGGGTGGAGAGGTAAGTAAGGTTTATTTTTAGAGCTCCATACATGTATCCCGGTTTGTAGTTACCAATTATTTTGGGAAGTTTTATTAATTTATCTTGTTCTGCTTTGTTGGCGGTGAATGAATTTGTTGGTTTTCGATTTCAGTTGGTTAATAAGATTTTTGTTGACTTTTTTTAGTGTGATCGTCGAGTATTTGTTGTATTTTTTAAAATTATAATCATATTTATTTAATATAACAAACATTGGTTTTATTTGCTTTTTCTGAATTATACTAACTAGTATGGTTACGTAATTTATTGACAGCGGTTTTTAATTGTTTCTTTGGGAGCTTGGACGGGTTTTTTTTTCTTTTGTCATGTCTGTTCTTCATTGCTTCACACTTTCAGCGGACCTCAAATGGAATGACTGTATAGAATCCATTGCTAAATCCGCTGCTATGAAAGTCGGTTCTCTGTGTAGGGCCCGGAAGTTTTTTCCATCTACATCTACCTACACATATATAAATCTACCATCCGCCCGTGCATTGAATACTGCTGCCATATCTGGTCGGGTGCCCCTGCTATTCTCCTCGGGCTTCTCGATAAGGTTCAGAGGAGGGTCTGTAATGTGATAGATACCGACTTGGCAGACCGCCTGCAGTCTCTCTCCCACCGGCGCGACGTGGCTTCCCTGTGTCTCTTCTATAAATACTTTCACGGCTTCTGCTCCGATGAACTTAGATCACTGGTGCTCCCTAAATACGAATTTGCACGAGATACTAGATTAGCAACTAGATCCCACCCTTTTACAGTGAAACCGTTAAAATGCAACCGCAACTTCTACTCCAACAGTTTCTTTCCTCGCACTTCCCGACTGTGGAATTCCCTTCCAAACGATTGCTTCCCCGACGGCTACAATCTCCAGGAGTTTAAATGTAAGGTCAATAGACACCTCCTAACACACTAACCTGCTCCCATTCTATCACTCTTCCCATCTGCCCAACACTCATCCTCGGTATCCTTACTCATCTGTCACCTTCCTCCTGACATTCCCTATGTCTAACCACTCCTGCTCTTTACCTTCCCCTATGTAGCCCCATGCGCAATAGTGGCAGTGGAATGCCTTGCTTGGGGTGAGATGACTAAAAAAAAAATTTTTTTAAAAATTACTTCAACTTTTTTGAGTAAGTTCCGAATTTCCGGTTTTGTTTTTATTAGTTGTTCTTCAAGTTTTTGTATGTAATATTTCTATTTCAGTTTTTTTTAATGCAATCTGTTGTGTAATGTATTCGGGTTCGAAGATGAGTAATTCCTTTTGGTGGTTTGTTCAAACGGTATTGAATTTCAAATTTATTAGCTACTACTGAATTATCGAGACGGATCTCGATATGTAAAGTCACAAGTTTATTCACCTGAAGAGAGTTCACTTTGGACCGGAAACACATGTAGCGACACAAGTACCATTATGGACGTTTAATATATCATAAAAAGCAAGTAATATTAATAATAACAACAATGAATCTACACTTTAAACGAAATGTTCACGGCTTCACGCACTTTTTTCTTTTATACCAATTTCTCCCGTTGGAACAACCCCTATTTCTAATCTTAATATATATATATATATATATATATATATATATATATATATATATATATATATATATATATATATATAATCGCCGACTGACGCCAATTCGGTCGGGTTTCAATCCTGGGTTAAAGCAATCGAATGTCTAACTGTACTGATGAGCTGTGATACAGCGAAACAGATCTGTTTGCGGATGACTACGCTCTCACACCCTGACTGAACACTCTGGAAGAATAGTAGACTTTGAAAAAACAGTAGCTACTCTAGCATCTCCGCATTGTTCATTCAGTATTGAATTAGAACACTAACTACTGGCGTATGTTTACATAGTATACCACACGCTAAAAGTCTGCCTCCTTCTACCGAGGTAGAATCGCCGACTAATGCCAGTTCGGTCGGATTTCAATCCTGTGTAAAAGCAATTGGATGTCTATCCGTACTGATGAGCTGTGACACAACGAAACAGATCTGTCTGCGGATGACTATATATATATATATATATATAAATGCACGCACATATACATGTATACATACTAAGATACATATGTGCATATATATATATATATATATAGAGAGAGAGAGAGAGAGAGAGAGATGTACACATACATAAATACACACACATATACATAGACATATATACATAATTACATATACATGCATTACACATACACACACACACGTGTGTGTGTGTGTGTGTGTGTGTGTGTGTGTGTGTGTGTGTGTGTGTGTGTGTGTGTGTGTTGTAACCCTAAATGGTTACTGCGTGAGGTTGGGAATAATAGTATATCAACAAGTACAAGACTCGCACGCTGCAAATATAATCTCTTCCGGAGACATGGCTAAAGGCGCGTTTTTATTTGGTATCAGTCTATACACCTGCAGAAATTGTTGTATTGCTGCATCTGTGGATTCACCGTTAGCGTTTTTAAAGTTCTTTTGAAGGTATCCGCAAAACAATCTGCCTGGCCGTTGCTTCTAGGATGGTAAGGGGCAATTGTAATGCGATTTAATACAAACATCTTGCAAAATGCCTTGAACTCTCTCAATGTAAATTGCGTACCATTATCAGACACAATTGAATGTGGAACTCTAAACCTCGCGAACAGTTTTTACAGAAACTGTATTACTACTTGCGTGGTTGGACTCTTACATCTGAAAATCTCTGGCCATTTCGAAACGCTATCTACGACAAAAAGATAATATAAGCCATTCACTGGGCCGGTAAAATCAAGGAAGGTCAATTTCTGACCATGAATTAAATTTAATTGGCGGTGCCTTAACCGCCAAAGCACAGCTTTTGCACGACTTTAACAAATTTTCAATGTCTTTATCCAAGCTACGCCAGTAAACATAGCTTCTCTTTACGCTCTTAATACTGGATATACCAGGGTATTCAGCATGGGATTCCTTCAGGGTCCTTTTTGTAGTGCTAGAGGTACCACTAATCTTTTGCTTTTATTCTTGTCTTTTAGTTTATATTTCATTTCTATAATGAATTTGTCATCCAGTGCTTTATATTTTATATCCCCGAATGTTACAGGTAGTTCCTGCGCAGTATTGCACAAAATATTTTTAATCTCTACTTCTGATTGTAGAACCGCAATGACTGTTTTTGAAGAGTTTCTTATTCCTAGGGATTTTGTACATTTTTCATCGACTTAAATTTGAAGGTATGCGTCGCTAAGGTGTAATCCCTAAAAAAACTCTTACCTCTGCTAAACTTCGCAAAATCTTTTTCGGTCCCAGAAGTGAATAGTGATAATCTTTGAGAGCATCATTTAAGCCCGTGAAAAATCTGCGCATACGCGTATCTCTTTCGACTTTTTAAAAAATATATACTGTCAGCGAACCCCAGCCACTACGCTCGACTTTGGACAACATACCGATTTTTTCAAGGCTATCAAGCTTGTCGCAAAGGGTACATTTCTTTTTGATTTGTTAAACCTGCCAAGCCCAGCAGAAAATACTTTTGGAATTTTCCTTTTTAATCTTTTTTTTTTTTAGAGCAATAGTGAGTTCGATCATGTTTATTAACTTGGCCTTGTGCCAAACATAACCGAACTCCCCACAAGTTAAGATATCATCAGAAGGTTGGAAAGAATAAGTGTTTCGTTTGTATGTTTAAATGGAACTTTATTTACAGAACAAAATAACATTAGTTTGTAAGAAGTGAAATTACTGTGTAAATGTTCTAAAAGAAATAATAGTAATGAATTAAATGAATGCCGAGTTCGCTGGTTTTACCGAAATTTGATTTGTACAGAAGAAGGTCCATGTTTTCGCTGAGTGCATCAACAAAATAGTCGTAATATCTTCTTCCTCTCATTTTGCGGACGAAGAGTAAGTGAAGAGGAAGAAAAACCGATCAATTTATGGTAAACAAAAAGTGAGTGAGGAAGAAATAAAAGATCAGAGGAAAAATGTACTTATCACCGTTAATTTTTGGAGTCAGTTGAAATGTCTTGTTGTTGTTGTTGTTGTTGTTGTTGCCTTTTCTTTGTTTTTTGACGGCGAGTGAGCAAAGAAGAAGAGATAAAGGAAAGGGAGAACGAATGCGTGTCGGGACCTTATGTCTGGTTCAGCGGCATGAAATTTCTTTTGTCATATCGGCCGTGTTCTATCTGATCTCCGCTTCCATCTGACTGATTCAACTTTCCTTCTCTATCTTTATATCAAAGAACTTTTTCACACTAGCTCATTACTTTCTCTCAGTATAACACTATTTTAGTATCTGGAAAAAAATGTAACCTTAGTATTTTAGTATATGAAAAAAAATGCAATCCTATGTTTAGTACAGCGGAGCGACAGAAATTATTACTAGTGATATTATTAATTCTGCAGATTAACAATATGAGTGGAGAAGAAAATAAGCCTAATAGATGATAAAATTGTTTATTGTCGATCGCATTATGAATGCGGCTAAGAAATTGTGGAAAAAAATATATAATTTTTTTTTTTAATTTGGAAACTGGCTGGAAAGGGAATTTTGCAGGTGGAAGCGACATGTGGGGGTGTCATCATATTGTTGGCCATTAAGTGATAAAGCGAAAGATCACACTTAATTTTTCTAGTCTCTCTAATTCCTTATTAATTGGGTCTAAAACCGCAAAAGATACACTCCTTAATTCTCTTTTACTTCAAATTTGGCTTTGTTTTCGTACATGTCCTTAGAGACCTGAAAAAAACTTCTGGAAAACTCGTTTTCAATTCATTCTTTAATTTTTGAGTTACCGTATTATCGCTAGAGTTACTTTTGAAATGCTTACCTCAACAACCATGGGAAATATTAGGTATTGAAGTGAGTTTATCGTTATTTTTTACTGTTATGCGAAGAGTTGAAAAACGTCTATAGTCTTTTCTCTTAGATGATCGGGCGTTATGTACTTGTGAAATGTCTCTTTCCTCAATCCTTGTGGTATCGATTTTTTAGATTTACAATACGTTGACAACTTTCTGCTGTTTTCCGTAGAGTTAAATTGGGATTCATTTCTAGTTTAGCAAGTATTCTGGATCTAATTTCCGCGTCCTTATTAAAAGTTAAGCCCTGTACGAATAGGAGGCATTGAAATAAATCCGGAGTTAATTCATTTAACTTGAACTTCTCACATTCTTGATTTATGGGATACATATTTTTTTCTATTAAATAAGCAACAGGAAATCACAATAAAACATTCTAGAAAAATTGGATCAAAACGGCAGTAGAATTTAGATTACATTTTTATATTTCTCAACCAATCAGCTAAAAACTTAGAATAAGAACATTCTAGAAAAAAAGGATCGGAAGTAAATTAACACAAAAATATTTAGGCCCCAAAACAAAATAGTAAAATAATAGATCTGATTGGTCAATAAATGTTTTCACACCCTAATGTTAGGAAGATTCGTTGATCCCCTATTAATGTATATAATACACACAGTTAGAAAAAAAGGTCAGTCACCAAGCTAGCCATTAAGTCCGCATGCCACCGATACTTTGTCCGGCCAAGTAATTTCTTCCACGCCAAAGTTCATGACCTAGCTCCGAGGACCTTGAAAAGAAAAAACCGACGAACTTTCTTTCAGCAACGCGATACGCTGTCGCCACCTGAAATGAACTAAATGTAAGTAGGAAAGACTTATTTACGGACTCTGCTAATGTAAACTTATACACATCTTTGAACAAATTTAACTTCTTGCCAAGTTTTATATTCCAAAAGGCAATTTTCGCATCATGTATTTTATTTGTTTCCACGTACCATTTTATTTTTCACATAATAAATTGTTTGTTGTTTAATGTCCGTTGTGAATTATTGCTTTCACTTTGCGCGATTGTAAAACAGAGTGTTGTATTTGTGGTGGAAATAATCTAGAGAGCCAGACCCGTAAAATACGGAAGCACATACAACCCAGCAAATACCAAATCCCCCACAAAATTGGTGACCTTCCGACTGGTGAAAGCACGTAACACAAAAAAGCTCTCATATTAGAAAACAACACAAAAATTACCACAACGCGTAAAAGATGGAAAACAACGACATTGAACCCACAACAGCAACAATATCAGCCAGCATTCCCAGCTACAACCCAACTAACATACCAGTATGGTTTTCTCAGCTAAATGCACTTTTTAGCGCTAAAAAAATTACATCGCAAACCTCAAAGTATGCATACGTCGTGGAAAAACTTCCCACCGACGTGGCGGCAGAAGTGGTCGATTTGCTAGACCATATGCCTGAGGACAAACCATATGATACACTAAAGAACGCCATTATAAGACGTATGCGTACATCGGATGGAAAAAAATTACATGATTTATTTAACAATTTGTCCCTTGGACATATGACACCCTCACAACTCTTGAGGAAAATGAAATCTTTGTTGGGAAGCAGCACCATGTCCGAAACGGTGTTAAAAAAACTATGGACAGACAAACTCCACACTCATACAACACAGATACTCGCATCACTCCCTGAGGATTTAGACTTGGATAGATTATCGGAAATAGCCGATAAAATACACGACAATAACCAAAACCAGAACGTTTACGCCACATCTTACAACCCAACAAATGACGCAACACAAAGGAATGCACCAACACCAAGAAACACAACATCACAAACAACCACGCCAGATAGGTATACTGAACTGCTGCAGGGCATGGCAAATCTAACTCTGCAGGCTCAAAGTTTGGTGAAGTTTCAAGCATCCGAACGTTCCCGTCCTTACAGAACCTCCTCACGACGCAGAAGTTGAAGTAGATCGAGCTCATTTTCTAGAGAGCGACGCACCTATGATACCTGTTGGTATCATTTCAAATTTGGATGTGAAGCAAGGAAGTGCATAAAACCATGCAACTTCAATTCGACCTCACACACTTCAACACAAAACCAGGGAAACGGTTACACCGGCAGCAAGTAAAGACGACATTAGTTGCTGGTATAAAACAAGGAAGTCGTCTATTTTACATCCGAGACAAAAATACCGGATATTTATTTTTAGTCGACACCGGCGCACAAATCAGCGTTATTCCACCGGATCCCAGAAAAAAACACCAACTATCTTCATTCACACTGCAAGCAGCAAATGGATCAAGAATTGACACCTACGGAGAGATAGCACTGACGCTCAATTTGGGTTTACGCCGACCTTTTCCGTGGATCTTCACAATATCCCAAGTAAAAACACCGATTTTTGGAGCTGATTTTTTGTCCCATTTCAACGTTTCAGTGAACATGGCTAGGCAATCTCTCGTCGATTGCAACACAGACCTAACAGCAAAGGGAATCACCTCAATCTACAAGTCAACAGGAATCTGTGCGGCACTACCAGATGCGAATAGACTACAAGAGTTGATTACAAAATTTCCAACTCTTACTACGCCCTTTAAACATTCTGATGAAGTTCGTCACACAGCCAAACATTATATCACAACCTCTGGACCACCCACACATGCATCACCACGCAGATTGCATCCAGAGAAATATAAAGTAGCAAAACACGAATTTCAGCACATGTTACAATTAGGCATTATACGTCCTTCTAGTAGTCCATACTCCTCACCGCTACATATGGTCCAGAAGCCAGAAACAGGTGCATGGCGACCTTGTGGGGATTTCAGGAACCTCAACGCAAAAACAGTTCCTGATAGGTATCCAATCCCACATCTACACGATTTCGCCATGGGCTTGCAAGGAACCAGAATCTTCACAAAACTAGATTTGGTTAAAGCTTACTACCAAATTCCAGTAGCCGAAGAAGACATAGAAAAAACAGCAATTACAACTCCTTTTGGACTTTTCGAATTCACCAGAATGCCATTTGGACTACGTAATGCTGCCCAAACTTTCCAGAGACTCATTGACGAGGTATTGAGAGGGTTACCATTTGCTTTTGCTTATATCGACGATGTCCTCATTGCTAGCAATGACATCAAGGAACATAAAGACCATTTATTACAAGTTTTCGAGAGACTAGCACATTTCGGCTTGAAAATCAACATAAGCAAATGTGATTTTGCTGTCTCGAAATTGAACTTTCTAGGCCACATGATAGACAAACAGGGAATCACACCTATCCCAGAAAAAGTCACAGCCATACAAAATTTCCCACAACCAACATCACTGCGACAACTTCGAAGATTTCTCGGTTTGACAAATTACTACCGTAGATTTATTCCACGTTGTTCCAGAATATTAACCCCGCTAACAAACATGTTGCAGCAACAACAAAATAAAAATGCAAAAATTCAAATTGAAGGAGAAGCTTTAACTGCTTTTCACAATGCTAAAAAAGCATTAGCAGATTTTACCAAGCTCTCCTACATTTCTAATGACAACACTACAACACTTTCACTAACAACAGACGCGTCAGGAGACTCAATTGGAGCAGTCCTACAACAAAAACAAAATGGCTTGGAAAAACCAATATCCTTTTTCTCAGTGAAATTGAACACTGCACAACGAAAATACAGCACCTTCTCAAGGGAGTTACTGGCAATTTACTTGTCCATAAGGCACTTTCGTCACTTACTCGAAGGACGAGATTTCACCGTTTTCACTGACCACAAACCACTTACTTACGCCTTACATGTAAATACCGAGAAATATACGCCCAGAGATACTCGACAACTGGACTATATATCACAATTTACCTCGGATATCCGATACATAAAAGGTTCAGACAATATTGTGGCAGATACACTTTCACGCTCTACAATACAATCTATTGAGTCGGTAGATCTCACCTTCGAGCTCATTGCAGATGAACAAAAAAAAGATGCCACATTAGACAAACTAAACGACACTTCCCTACAGCTGAAGGAACAGCCTGTTCCATTTGGAACAAAAACAATACTTTGCGATGTCAAAACTGGTCACGCTAGACCGTATATACCACCATCACTAAGAAAAAGGTTATTTACACATTTCCACAACCTTTCACACCCTGGACGCCGAGCAACCGCAAAATTAATCAGCAACCGTTTTGTTTGGCCTAATATGCACACTGACATAAAAAAAACTGGACTCAAACATGCTTGAATTGTCAGAAGAGCAAAACAAACAGACACACAAAGTCTCCTCCAGGACAATTCAAAAAACCAGACGGTAGGTTCACAAACCTACACATCGATATTGTCGGACCATTGCCAATAGCAAATGACTGTCAATATATACTTACTATCATTGACAGATTTACAAGATGGCCTGTGGCCGTCCCACTTAGAGATATATCAGCAGAGACTATCTCTAAAACCATATTACGAGAGTGGATCGCAGTTTTGGTTGTCCTTCAGTAATAACAACAGACAGAGGCTCCCAATTTCAATCAACGCTTTTCGATGAATTTACAAAGTTATTGGGAGTCAAACATATAAAAACAACAGCATATAACCCCTGCGCAAATGGATTAATCGAAAGATTCCATAGACAACTTAAAACAGCTTTAACAGCTAACAACAACTCCAGAACATGGTTTGAAAATTTGCCTCTTGTTTTATTGTCAATAAGGAATGTTATCAAAGAAGACTTGGGATGTACAGCTTCCGAAATGGTTTTTGGAACATCTTTAACACTTCCAGGTCAATTTTGTGAAAAAAACACTTCCTTACAACCAACTACAACTTTTGTAAAAGATTTTAAACACAAAATGAACGATTTAGTTTACACACCCACAAGAACACAAACTAAAGAACTTTACACACCAAAAGACCTTCACGACTGCAAATACGTTTTTATTCGAAATGATGCAGTCAAAAAACCTTGTGTCCTACCTACTCCGGACCTTTCCAGGTAGTTGAAAGACACCACAAATATTTTAAACTCGCCATAAAAGGCAAATTTGATACTGTCTCCATAGACAGACTAAAACCAGCGTACTTGGACTTACCAATAAAGGAAAGTACGACTGAACACTCTACAAGTACACAAAATACCACATTGTCCAAACCAACCTCCACGCCGACAAATACACCGACAAACACCACCACAAAAGCTGGAAGAAAGGTACATTGGCCGAAATATCTTAAAACTTATATTACATATTAATAAATACTTCCATATTTATCAATCTGCGGGGGGGTATATGGGATACATATTTTTTTCTATTAAATAAGCAACAGGAAATCACAATAAAACATTCTAGAAAAATTGGATCAAAACGGCAGTAGAATTTAGATTACATTTTTATATTTCTCAACCAATCAGCTAAAAACTTAGAATAAGAACATTCTAGAAAAAAAGGATCGGAAGTAAATTAACACAAAAATATTTAGGCCCCAAAACAAAATAGTAAAATAATAGATCTGATTGGTCAATAAATGTTTTCACACCCTAATGTTAGGAAGATTCGTTGATCCCCTATTAATGTATATAATACACACAGTTAGAAAAAAAGGTCAGTCACCAAGCTAGCCATTAAGTCCGCATGCCACCGATACTTTGTCCGGCCAAGTAATTTCTTCCACGCCAAAGTTCATGACCTAGCTCCGAGGACCTTGAAAAGAAAAAACCGACGAACTTTCTTTCAGCAACGCGATACGCTGTCGCCACCTGAAATGAACTAAATGTAAGTAGGAAAGACTTATTTACGGACTCTGCTAATGTAAACTTATACACATCTTTGAACAAATTTAACTTCTTGCCAAGTTTTATATTCCAAAAGGCAATTTTCGCATCATGTATTTTATTTGTTTCCACGTACCATTTTATTTTTCACATAATAAATTGTTTGTTGTTTAATGTCCGTTGTGAATTATTGCTTTCACTTTGCGCGATTGTAAAACAGAGTGTTGTATTTGTGGTGGAAATAATCTAGAGAGCCAGACCCGTAAAATACGGAAGCACATACAACCCAGCAAATACCAAATCCCCCACAGATTCACGACTCCTGCATAAGTGACAAAAATCTTCATCGTCGCAGTATACTAAATTAAGACACTGCCATCGTGTACTAAATGAGATTTAATCACCAAAGAATTTTGATAGTATTACTAGTCTAGAGTTTCATCAAAATTTCCTTAATAATAAACGAACTTTCTTTTTATCATTCCAGTGCGAACTATCCCTTTTATTTGAAGGTCCCTTCGTACTTTCTTGTTAGAAAAGTTATCCCTTCGTCTGGATTGTATACACATTCGCAAAATGAATTAGCAACAGCATCTACAGTCAATCAATCAGTTTTCTCTTCCGTAGTTTCAATAATTCAAAAATATTCTGTCGTTGCTGTTGTTGTAATTGTAATTACTGTTCATGCCGTTGTTTTTATTGCTGCAATTGAGCAATTGTTTCGTTGTAGTTTTTGTTGCTGCAACTGTTGCTCTTGTTGTGATTTTCTAACGCCAAAATTTGAATCATGACAGCTTTAAGTTCTTCCATTTTGCTGTACGCCGCTGAATATTTTGTAGATTAATTTTTTAATGATTTTATAACTTTTTGCCTGGTTCTTCCTCTCTAGTCCTGCGAATATGACGTCTCTTTGGTGAAGTGGTGTCATGGTGAATATCCTATTACGACGTGTAAGATACAGACACCTTTTCTTTTTTCTTGTTTCCTCGTATAAGTACAACCAATATTCATCGCTACTTTTGTAAAGTCAGCTTGTAACGTGACAGATATAAGAATAATAACGCCTTCGAATAATACTGTGCAAGACACTTATTTTATTCAATGACATTCCACCGAATGCTTATGTGTGTGTGTGTGTGTGTGTGTGTGTGTGTGTGTGTGTGTGTGTTTTACACATCATATGATCGCAGCAGCACAATAAGCCTAATTACGTCAAGACAAGGTCGAATGTGTTCACACTCTGGCGAACCATGTTCAAAACCAAGTGTCAGCAGCGAAACTTTATTCCTATATGACATAATATTATATATATATATATTAACTATAGCAACAACAAAACCAATAATAAAACTAGTATTAATCAAGCTATAATTTAAATCGTCTTGTATAACCCACCGAGAACAAACTCGGAGGGAAAAAGGGGAAGCAAAAAAAAGAAACAAACGAAGTACATGAACAAAAAGTCAAGCACTCGTAAGAAAGAAAAAAAACAAAACGAAAAACACTAAAGTGCTCAATACCAAAGTAGAGCAAACAAAGACAGCTACCATAACTCACACCCTTGAAGATGACCTCGGAAAGAGGTTGAAAGTACTTGGGTACCTTAAGAAATGGATGAAAATAACATCTTTCAACGTTACAGCTCATCTCTGACATCTTTTGATTGTAATACGCGAAAGATTATCCGTGAATATTAACGGATTTTACTAAAAATAAGCAAACATATTGTTTGCAATTTATTCAATCTGACATGTTTAAAAGAAAATTTGCTGTCTAAATACACAAATATATATATAAGTTTCATTAAAAAAGATAGGCACACACACACACACACACTATACATACATACATACATAAAGATGTTTTTTTTTAATCATATCACCCCGAGCAAGGCGGTAACGCCACTGATGTGCAGGGGGCTACGTAAGAGTGAAAAGATTAGAAGAGAGAAAGCCGGAAACCACATCCTAAACAGGGAACAAGGGATGAGCCTCTACACCTGTACAATAGACGTAGGTGGAGTGTGAACTGGGCGATAGTTTAGTCTATCTACTCCAATTGAAAAAAAAAAGAAAAGTGAAAAGATTGGAAAAAGAAAACCGGAAACCACATCCTAAACAGGGAACAAGGGATGAGCCTCTACACCTGTTCAATAGACGTGGATGGAGTGTGTTTGGGTAACAATTTCTGTTTCATACAGGTTTCTTTAAAAATGACAGACAAGGTAATATCATTAAGTTTTTTATATAATTTTTCATGTGTTCTTATAACTTTTCTCTTTTCAGAATTCAAATTATATAAGAATTGTCTATGTGTTTTGTACTTTCAAACGTTTACAGCTATACTTTTAGCCATTATCAAGAATTATAGTTATTAAGAATTCGTTTTTAAAACTATATATATATATATATATATATATATATATATATATATATATATATATTTACATACATACATCCATATGTGTATTTAAGTAGCTTTCCGTGAAAATAACAGACAATGTATAATCAAGTTTTCTATATAATTTTTCATGTGTTGTTATGATTTTTTTATTTTTCAGAATTAAAATTAAATATGAAGTGTCCAAATGTTTTGTTTTTCCGAGTACTTTAGCCTATTCATTAGCTATTATCAAGGGCAATGTTTCTTTTGCGTGTAAAATTATATATATATATATATATATATATATATATATATATATATATATTGTAACAAAGTTGTGGAACTCGTAGGTTTTTTACCTGCTGTTCATGCATAAAGAGTGCTCGATACAACGTAGAGCGTTATATTGTAATAGTTGTTACAATGATTTATAAATTCATAGTATCACTACACAAAACTTTTCGCGTTTCGTCTAGTCGTCGTTCGTGGTTCTAGTGGTGCTGCTATTGGGTTAAGAGAAGAGTGTGAGGTAGCTTAGTTTTGGGCAGGTCGCTTTTTCGTTTAGTTTAGGTATTTTATATTGAAATATATGTTTTTTTTGTTTTTTGTTTTTTTGTATATTTTTATGCAGTGCCGATAGTTTTTATTTTACTACTGTTTACAGGTAGATGGAATTATTGTTGGTGTGTGTGGGATTTATTTTCTTTTATTTTTACGTTTTTTGTTCTATTTATTTAGAGGGTTGATTATGTGTATTTATTACATTTTGGGGGGGTCATATGGATGGGGTGTTTTTTTGTTTTATTCAAATTTTAACGAGAAATATTTGCGATGTTTGCATAATACTGCTAGTTCGTCTCTACGGTTGGAGTACTTTAGAATGTGTAGCTTTTCACTTAAACATAAATGGCAGATGTCGTTAAGTGAGTTGCAAGATCTAGTTTTTTCTAGGATTTTTCATTTTACTTTGGGTTTCTGTTTTGAGTCCTTTAGTTTCCAAAAGTATGCGGAAAGGGATGTTTGATTTTGGTATAAGTTGTTTTTGAATGAAGTTAAGTACATGTACCAGCGCTGCTTTAAATTGTTCTTAGTAGATCCGATATACACTTTATTTATAGTGGGATTTTCAATTGCATTGATAGATTATTGAGCTTATTTTACATTTATTCTGTAGTGGACAGTTGTTGGGGTTTCTAAAATTACATAGGTCTTTATTGTTGTCTTCTTTATTATTTTGGTAATTGATTTTATTTTGACCTACGTGTTGATTTAGGATATATTTGTTATGGCTTGTGATTTTTTTCTAGGTTGTTTGTGCAGCTATAGCTTAGTTTAAGCTTATTTTTGTTGAAGATTTTACTAAGAAGGTGGGGAAGTGTTTTTTAATTAAATTGAGGAACTTCTGTCCTAACTTGGTGTTTATCATTTAGTTGAAAGGAGGTGTGTACCAAATGATTTTTCTATTTTTTTTTTCTGTTATGGTTATAGTTTGTTATATACTGGATGTCTTGGGTTTTGTAGCCACTTTTTTAGGGACTTATTGTAGAGACTTTTGTGTTTGTTAAATATTTCTTCACTGGACGAGTTTTTACTAATTCTATATTCTATGGAAGAGGGTATATGCTTGATTATACTTGGGGGGCTTGACTTTGGGTGGATGTATAGTGGGCATTCGTTGGATTTTATGTATGGTTGGTAATTATTATTAACTAAATCAAGTGTTACATCGAGGAAGTTTACTACTTTTAAATTTGTGTTGACTATTACTTTTAGGTTTAAACTTTTAAATTATATATATATATATATATATATATATATATATATATATATATATTACTTAGTTTTTGGTTATATTAAAATTAGACCAGTATTAAAAAGTGTTCAATACAATTATATTGTAGAACTTTTGAATATTCTTCATTTGTAAACGAGTTATTACGCGACCTATGTTTCTACCATGTGGTATATTCAGGCAATTTGCAATAACTGATTTTACCGGATTTTTTTTTCTTCTTTTTTAAGAACGCTCACGTAACGGTGATTTTCTTGAAGCTCACGAAACGGGGAATTTTTGAACGCGCAATTTTTTAAATTACAAGAAATTATAACGTTTTCATCCATGGTTGTAAGAACCTCATAGGTATTTTATGGTATGGTTACACTTAGTCATAATTTCTGTTCTTTGATTCAATAATTCATTTTTATTAGCATAATCGCTAACTTTTCTTCCTAGCACAGTCTACATATTTTGCCACCGTTGTAAGGCTTGGCTGTTTTCACTATACTCCACGTTTGTTTAGTTCTGAGATCAGAACTAAACAAAATTGTCAATAGGGATACAATCAAGCTAAGTTATAGCTGTACCAGTAATTTAGAAAATTTCATAAAGAAACAAAACGCCAGAAATTTAAATGGCAACATACAAAGCAAAATCACTAACAAAGAATGCAACTGCAGGGACAAAAATAAATGCCCACTGCAAGGACTTTGTAATACAAAAGAAGTCATTTACAAAGTACATGACTTAAATGATCAAAACAAAATATATTGGGATCAACCAAAGACACCTTTAAGACCAGGTGGTTCAATCACAGGTCTACATTTAAAATACAAAACTTTAAAACTTGTACAAAATTGGCTAACCATGTGTGGAAATTGCAATTAAAATATGGAAAAGACCCCGACATCATGTGGAGTATAGTGAAACCAGCCAAGCCTTACAACGGTGGCAAAATATGTAGACTGTGCCAGGAAGAAATGTTCGTAAAAAAATTTAAAAAAAACGGTAAAATAAGTTATTGCAAATCACCTGAAGACAACACATGGTAGAAACCTAAGTCACGTAATAACTCGTTTACAAATAAAGAATATATATATATATATATATATATATATACACACACATATCTGCATATCTATTAACTGTTTTTTAGTATATTTGTTTACATGCATGTGTGTCTAACAAATTTCATGTATTACACTAATTTTTGTAAATATATATCCAAAATAGAAATTACATTATGTAACATTTTTACTTTAATCAAAGTGTAGGTATATTCTTATCCAATGCAAAAGTGCCAATCCATATACAAATTA
Source organism: Ascarosepion bandense (assembly GCA_037127315.1). Classification (NCBI taxonomy): domain Eukaryota; kingdom Metazoa; phylum Mollusca; class Cephalopoda; order Sepiida; family Sepiidae; genus Ascarosepion; species Ascarosepion bandense. Next base: position 9,909,862 of record JBBBDQ010000154.1, read on the forward strand.
TCCAGTAATGTGCATTATGAATTGTAATAGGGAATTCAAATTAGTTTATCTAAAATAGATTCTGAAGCATTTGTAATGGAAAAAATCAAAATTTGTCTTTTTATGATCAAAGAATATTCACATTTTTCTTTCTTTCATACGCAAGATCACATTTTCTATTTTATTAAACCTTATTAAAGTGTGTGTGACATAATGGTCAATTGCTTGGAATGAGAAATTGGTGTCCTGAGTTTGTTAGATTCACTTGCAGGCAAATACCATCAAAAACATTTTGAATCCATCTCTTCTTCACCAACTTAGTGTCATCGAAGCTTTTCCACCTTGGTTGGCAAACAGTGTAGGAGAATGATACATCCAAATTTTCCAAACCTGAGTTGATGGAACTGATTACTGTGTGAACACATCCATGGTTAGCAAAACCACAACAGAAACCTAACTCTTCCTCAGAGTAATAAGGTTAAGTGTAGGGTCAACATCCCACCTTGTGGGACATTTCTCTTACAGAAATCTCACTAAGAGGCATTACATAGAAATAGCACTATTAATTGTTGATAAACTAAATTTTCAATTTGTGTGTCAAAAGTTTAAGACTCTGATGAATGTAAAATAAAGAAAACATATAAACTTAATTTGTATTTTTAATTATTTATTTTTCATCTCAATTAATGCAATCCCTGGGTACAAAAGATATACAGTAAATTTCCCCTCACCCCAACTGCAACACAACTATTTTCCTTTATTTTTGTTGTTATCTAAAAGAATAAATACCTCAATAAATATGCCAAGAAAATGTTCATGATGCATATACCATTTAAACATGAACTAAGAAATCTTGTTTAGAAATCAAAACGTTTCCCTCATATCAAGTAAAAACACAAGTCAAAATTCAAATTAAGAAGTAAAGACTTATTAATGGACTTGAATTAAATTTTCTCATCACTCAACAAAATCTTTCCATTTGTACATATTGTATAATTTTTTACTTACTTACAAGTCATTTGCATAGTTCTCTCACCCAACATGAACTTAAAGCCTCAGGAAAATTACATTAGAGGAAACTTCAGTCAATAACAAGGCTTTGTAAGAAATAGATTATAATCATTATATCATTTTGACATGTTTCATACTGCAAATATGAAATTATTTACATAAACTGAAAATACAGAAAAGAATTATGAATGAAAATAATAATTTTAAGTCAAATTTTCTATTAACTTTTTATAATGTAAAGTTGTTCAAAGCAATAAATATAATTTGTTTCAAGTTTTATATCCTTTGTTTAAAGTTAACAGCCAGTTATTGGCATCTAAGAGACCATGTCCTGAAGTGATTACAATAAGCGGCTTGTGTGTGTGTGTGTGTGTGTGTAGATATAGAGAAAGAGGAATGGCATTAAACATGGTACAAAAATGATTCTCAGTCTTAAACAAAAAAGTCTTGTCAATTCTGTTAATGCTGGAAGGAAACAATGCACATTTATCATAAAGTTACTTATCAGTTTAATTGGTTCAAATAAGGAGAGAGAGATAGGAACTTCATTATCAATTACATTTTAAGAGCAAATTATAAAAATTTTATAAGAAAATCCTTTTAGCTAGCTATAAACCTTTACAAAATCACTTCTCAATTCAATAAAAAACATAAATTATTATTAAACTTTAACATTTGAAATTTTTAAAAAATAATGATTCTCTCTGTAGTAGTGTCAGTGATGAAAATTTTTAAAAATAATCTATATAAATTAAGATTTGATAAAAATAAAATGAACAAAGTGATTCAAATTGTAGTAGACACATTATTAAAAAATATATTCAATTAATTAATCAATAAAATTGTGGTCTATATTTGCACAAAAATGCATTTTTTATTTAATATTGTTTTACTTTTTAAATAACTTGTTAATTTTTTTAAACTAATATTTTGTTGTGGTCATTTAATATTTATTTTACACTTTAAAACAGTCATTTTAAATCCCCCAATTATCACAGAAATATTAAAAGAAAATTCTCAACTTAAAGTTCAAGGAACAAAGCATTCCTGAAGGCTAAAAAAAAACTAAAGGCATCTCCAGAAGAATGAATGAATTGCTAAGCACTAATATTCCTTAGAAAAAAAATGGAAAACAAAAACTCAGAGTTAATCTAAAAACAAAGGAAACCAATGTTTGCAGGGCGTTGTACCCAACCAAACACACCAGTCATGAAAGCCATCACAAAATTGAATAGCATAAGCACTTGATTAGATGCTGAAATAAAATTAAAATAAAGCAACAACAATAAAAGTCTTCCGTACTATTTGGGCTATGAAGGAACTCATCTCTCTATACCGAGCCCACCTCTACTAACCCCCACATCCTTATACACAATGCACAGAGATGAGTGAGCAAGTCCCCCTCTTCGTCGTCCCTTCTATTTTTCTTTGGGCCTGATTTCATTGTTACACTGACTGCTGTACCCAGCCGCAACCAAGCAGTACAAATCTAGGCGAACAGCAGACACAATAGATGCCCCTTCCTCCTTCATTAGGCAAATGATCCCACGGACCTCCTTAACCTCCTGACTTCTGACATCCTGCGGTTTGGTTTGTGTTTTTTTCTGTTTTTTTACTTTTTCTATTTGCTGGTACTGTAAGGACTGATGGGATAGCATCCATTGTGTGGCTCACCATGACTATGACGACTAATGATAATGGCGATTTCTTTCCCATCCACACACACATGCACTCTCGTTTTTGCATAATTCCTTCATCCCTTTTTCTTTCTTATCCTTTTCTGTTTGTTCTCCCTCTCCTTATTTCTCATTCTTTCTCTTTCCTAATTTTGATAATAAAGATAAAAGAGTTTGAAGAGATATTGATGATGGTGTGCAATGATTTATTTTTATTTTTTCCTTGGAATACATTAATTTATTTAGCTATCTTCATTCATCCCCACCTTTTAGACATTTTTATATTTTTTCCTCTCTTTTATTGTTTTTCTTTCTTCCTCTATCTCCCTTTCTTCAAATCCTGATTTTGTAATGAACACATCATTGTTATATTCTTTTGTCTATCAACATTTCTGCCACAATCTTTTCTTTTTTTTTTTACCAATTCTTTCAGACAAAAAAGATTGGCTTGACAAAAGTACATTGTTGCTTTGATTCCATTTTAATATATATATATATATATTTTAATAAATATACATATCCTACATCTATGGCATGACTCGAAGTTTCATGTGTTAAGCAATCATCAAGTGCATATTTCAAACTGACAGTTTAATAGATTTGAATTTAAGTTCACTCAATGTTCATGGGAATTAAATCTTATAAAGTTAAGTTACTGCTTTTTTAATAGCAAGAGTAAAAATTTAAGTATTCTAATTTATATCTATATATCTATATCTATATATATATATATATATATTGGGAATGACGTATAAATTGGTTGCGCATGCACTTTTGATTTTGTTGACTGCACAGTATAGTAAGGTCGTTTTTAATGAAAACTGTGTGTGTATATATATATATATATATATATATATACAGAAAAAAAGAGTACCATTTCACAATTCACTCCACCAGAAATTTTGGAAATGGAATATTGTACTACTTAGGATTCCCGGTAGAAACTCCAATACAAACAGTTCAGTGTGTTTGGGTGTCAATCTAAGAACAGTGCAAAGGATATGGAAAGAGTTAGGTGAGTCTAATGGTGATTACAAAGGTGTTTGATGTGATCATTAATAATTGTAACATTATGCCTCTATTCGTCTTCCCACAGGGCCTCAGACTCAAGATAGAGATCTACATCAAGTAAGTTGAGGAGGTAGTGCTGCTCTGGGTTGAGAGAGTAGCTGCTAGAATACCCTATGTCTGGCAACAGAACACTGTACCATGCCACACAAACAGGAGAACCCAATCATGGCTGTCAGTCAATTTCTGTGATCACATCATCCCTTTCATCTACCTAACTCCTCCAACTCCCCCAACTGCAACCTTCTTGACTATTACGTGTAGGACACGGTTAAGCAAGAGAAGAGATCAATAAAACTTCTTGTAGCACAAATGAACTTGAGATTATGGCAGCATTCGCCAACTTAAACAAGGAGATTGTCCAGAAGAGTTGAAGGAGATTCCAAAGTCTGGAGGCCATGGTTGAAGCTAATGGCAACTTTCTTAAATAAATTTACTCTTTAGTATTTCAAGATATTTTTGTGTAATTTTGCTACATATATCTTTTAAAATGAGATGTCAGTGTTATTTTCATTTTTGCATAATTTAGCTAACAATTCATCCATCACACCCTGTAGATATTATTCTTGTAAAGAAAATTAACTACATTTCTTTCTTCTTTCTTTCTCTCTCTCTCTATATATATATATATTATAGTTTTGTTATTACAATGGTTTATAAAAGCATTAAATCAGCCAGTTTGAACACCCTATAATGCTGGCAAGGTAGCCTAGCAGACTATTACTATTGGTAAATTTGATTGTCACTGAATTCTCCAGCATACAGTCACAACAAACCTTATACCAGGGTGAGGTAAGCTTATCAAATAACTCAATTAATTGTTAAGTTTTCATTCCATATTTTAAGGAATAGACCTGAAAACTATTTTACATAGACATTCACACAAATTTTTTTCTGTAAATATTTTATGGCGATTATAATTCTGTTCTTTTTAGAGCTCTCTTTCCTTCACTTTTTAACATCTGCCAAGTGCTTCTTCTAATCTAGATTTACAATTTTTCTTCTATCCTGTATGCATACACTTTTTGTTCTTTTCTTAAAAATCATGATTAAAAAAGACAGTTGAGGGAGAATCAAAGTGAATAAAAAAAACAGGGTGAATGGTGATCAAGGTAATTTAGCCAACCTGCTATTTTCCCCTTCTCTCTAGTTTTTCTCCCTCTTTTCAAGTGGAAATCTAAAAAAAGAAATTAATTTAACAGTGATATAACACTTGTGAGGGTTTTCTATATTGATGTTGATAGTCTTGTGTCATTAGATATTTAAACTAATTGCACATCACAGTTGTCTAAAGTTCAAGTTTGTTAGTATTGCTAAAAGTGTTTGAGAAAATGTTACCCATTTCATGAAGACCTAATTCAGAACAATAAAAGTAAAATTATTCTTTTCTAAATTTGGACCAGAACATTTCATCCTTTGTTAGAAAATAAGCTATTGCATATGAACAATATCATGTTACATAAATACAATGGTGTTAACAATTAAAGTTGCAGAAATTAAGCAATGCTGACCATTAGTCTCTGTGGTTTTTTGTTGTATTCTTGAAACATTTTATTACCACTTTTCTTTTTGGCTTCACATGTAAAAATACATGAATGGCAACACCTTCATGAATAAAATAACTTGGGTGATGCTGTCATCTCTTTAATTTTAAAAGTGAATTATTAAAACATTTTCTTGCTATTTTTTAAAGAATAATATTGGTTTCACATGTAAAACAACATGGATGGCACTATTGTCACACATAAACCAATGTGGATGATGATGCCCTCATGTGCAAAACAACAGGGATGATGATGATACCTTCACATAAAACATGGATAGCACTGCTGTCATGCATAAAGCAATATGAGTGATGATGTTCTCATATGTAAAACAAGATGAATTATGACATCATGTGTGAAACAACAAGAATGGTAAAACCATCAGATGTAAAACAACATGGATGATGATGCCACCTTCACATAAAATAACATAGACAGCACTGTTGTCATACATAAAGAAACATGAAAGATGATGCCATCAGATGTAAAACAACATGGATGATGATGCCACCTTCACATAAAATAACATAGACAGCACTGTTGTCATACATAAAGAAACATGAAAGGTGATGCCATCAGATGTAAAACAACATGAATAGCAATGTCTTCATGAAAATGTTTTCATCATAAAAGAGTATAGTTTTATGAATTTTCAGAAAAAAGTAAATATATTGTTTCATATGAAAAAGAAAATAACTGTCCAACTGATATCTGTCCACAAGATAAAAACAAATCTTCAAATAACATTTCATTTTAAATGAAATTGGCATTAATAAGTAAGGACTCAATTTACTATGAATGGCTTGCAACATAAATATGTTAACTAATACTAAATACAAAGTGAATAATATAATGGATGGCAAACTCAGAAATAAAAAAGTGATCTTCAATCCCTTATCTCCTACATCTTTCTATTTTAATTTACAACTAGTTGTTTATTCTTTTAGTCACTAAGTTTAGTCTGGTACAAGGCCAGATTAGTGAGGAACCCAGTTAGAATCAAACTCACTTCACTCCAAAAAAATATTGCTAACAATTGCAATATTATTATCAATTCTGTTAAAATTAAAAAAAAAAGCAAGTAGTATTTTTATACGATAACTATTCTCCCATAAGGATGTGCGTTGTGATACAGTGGATATCGACTCGGAACGAGAAACCGGGGAGCCGAGTTCAAATTCCAGTTGAATCCATTGTATTCACTTACGCGCAAATACCCTTTGGAAAGGTATTAATCTGTCTCTTCCTTCCAGTTATGAGTTAAATAGCAGGACAGATTGGGTTCTATAGCCTTGGTTGGCAACCAGTCTACCGCAGAAAGCAATGGCAACCTACTGCAGGATAATCTTCTGCCCAGTCAGTCATGTCTCTTTCAAGACATGATCGCCCAAGCGTGTATCACGTATGGCACTTAACTGACTGATTCTCCCATAGCTACAGTGCAAGAGGTAATAGATATTAAAAGTAGTTACAGCTATTGTCAGCATTAACAGAGGTTGGATGATTCTCATTGAAAGTTGGATAGAATTGCTATTTTATGAAATCATTCATTTTATTACAATTCTAATACTACTTTTTGTTCCTTTTTTTTGGCTTGGTAATCATAAAAAAATCAACATCAAAAGAAAAGTAAAATTTACATTTTGTTTGTTAATCAAAAATCAATTAGTGATGTTCACTAAAGATATTTTAATTCTCTTGCTTGCAAATACCTTTTATTCTTTTTTTCACTTGAAGACAGAAAAGTGAAAGCACTGGTGTTCAAACAATGACTATAGTACTTCCAATGCTTCTGCAAATAATGACCCTGGGGTGGATCTGATATTGTTTTTATCAGAGGATTAGAATTAATCATTTATCAGATAAATGAAGTGTGAACATAAGAATCAAAACTGTATGATAACTGTTAGTTTCATAGTCACTGAATTGATTGATTTGTTTTTTATGGTTTATCAACTTTTGCGAGTTATTTAAAGCTAGATAACATTTTTAGATTGTAAGAATTTTCTGGAGATAATAATGATTTACTGATACACAACCTACTAATACATCCATAATTGGGGATGTGAGACTGACAATCACTATATAGTGTTGATTCCCATGTTCACAATCTCTATAACTACAAATACTCTAACTCCATTATTGAACACTATTCTCTGCTAAATACAACAGATTTTGAACAAAATACATATAAAGGGATGCTGAAAAGTTTTTAAACCTATCCACTTCCTAAAATTTGACCAAATGAGAAAAACCTTGAGGAAGAACTTCTTGGTAAGAATTCAGCACAAGGAAGAAGAAAAAGTCTGCAAATAGACTCTTCTTTCTTTCTATATCTGTCAAAAATTACTTTGAATAGTTATTGTTACAATATAGTAGATTTTTTAAAGCTTTGGCACTTTATTCAATGAGAAACCAACTGAGCATACCAAGGTTAAGCCACTGTAATAAAAAATACAAACGTTCTGGAACACAGCAAACACCAAAAAAGGTACTCCAGCCAAAAGATATGTTGTGAAAAATCAAAACAATAAAGAGAAGGATTTTAGTTCAAGGAAAACTATATACAAGAAAAATGTCAATTCCAATCAAGAAGAATCCAGATGAATATTGAATAACAACATTTTATTTCATGAATGAATCTTAGACCAAAATCGTACAAAACTAATGTATTAATTTTATCATCATCATAATGACAACAAAAAATGAACTTTATATTTTTATTGTTCTTGTAATAATAATGCTAATAATGAAGCAATAATCCTTATTATAATACCAAAATACAAATTTATATTTTTTTAGTAGTAAATAATAATATGCTTAGAAATACAAATATTAGATTACTGCTATTTATATGAGTGACATTGTTCAGACTGTTGTCCTCAGCTTTATTGTCATACTCACAATGTTTCAACTATTGTACACTCTGGCCTTCTTCAGGTGATACTCAAACTGAACACTTTTCTAGTTGACTTCATATTTTTGGTATATCAGGTTCATACCAACCCTTTGGTTCAAAATTCCAATGTATGCCACCTGACAAAGGCCAGAGTGTACAATGGCTGAAACATCATGGATATGATAAAAATGAGGACAACAGTTTGAACAATGTAAATAGCGTAAATAGTTAAAATACCTCATCTCAGAAATATAGACAAAATAGATTACTTCTATCAACACCAAATCTATGTTAAATATTATATTACTAACAATGATGAAATAAAAATGTTTAATATTATTATGTGAAGAAATGCTTTTAATAAAAATTATAATAATCATAAGAATAATAATTCATGTAATAAAGGCTATATAAGTGTCATTTTTTGTAATAAGTACTACTAATGCTAATATAAGCTTAAAAATGCAAAGTGAGCATTAGATACCAGTTAAAGTTAATAATAAAATAATCATTATGCTACATGTTGTAGTAACTACTCATTATTACGAGTATTCTATTGATAAGAAAGAAATATTATTAATAGAAAAGATTCTTATAATTGTAGACATAAGAACAAGAATTACAATTCAAGTAATGAATATGAAATAATGACACTCAGAAAACTTATAATCACAATAGCAAAAAAAATAAACAACATTCACTTTGTTATTACTGCTGCTAATGATAGTAACATGATAGAAAAAATTAAACTACCAACAATTGTTTCTGCTTAGCTTATTTTGCATCTGTAGTCAACACAATTATTGAACAATTTCTTCACTACAATTGCAACTATCACCATAACAAAGCTTTGGTTTTGAATATTAGTAAGGTTTATTTTCATAATTAACTTTACAAAGAAAAATAAATAAAAAAATAATTCAAGTCTTTCAGCCACAAAGAACTGCTGCTTTTATTAATCTGCCAGCCAATTTTTTTTCCTTCAAGAAATTGTACATCATAAATATTTGGGAAACAATCAATTTAAAACATATCCACATTCCTTAATGTTCTTGATATCTGTCATGATTCATCAATGCCATAACAATGGGAAATTGTAGCAATTGTTACCATTGTAATAGTTTCATCATTTTTTATGATAATGACACAAATGAACAAAATTTTTATAATGGCCTGATTTTTTCTCCATTTTACTTAGGAGAAATTAATCTGAAAATATCAAATCTTTAATCAATCTATTGTCTGGTTTGCTAAGTATTTCTGTATTCAGATCATAACAGAAATATCTAAATATTTATCAATTAAAAAAAACATGTACATATTTTGGACAGTAACAAAATGGATTCATGTTTATATATTCTTCCTTAACTTCTAAATCATTATTTCATAACACCAATAAGATATGAGTAATTCAATTTCTCAACTACTAATTCATGTTCACAGACACTACATTATTTATTTATCTGTGAGAGAGAAAGAGAGAAGGTGTATAAAAGCAGTAACATGTAACCATTGTCTGAACAAAATTAATTTTCAAAATAATAATTTCAAATTGAATTTCAATTTGATATACATTTACTCTTGTTCCGAGTAAAACACCTGCATATAAATATTGGCAAAATGTTTAATGACAATGCAGAGATTTGAATGTGTGTACACTTTTCATGGTTTATTCACAATATATATATATATATATATATATATATATATAGAGAGAGAGAGAGAGATATTGTTAATACACCATGAAAAGTGGACAAAAATGTCTGTCTATGAAACTGTAGTCAAATAATGAAGGTAACATCAATCAGCTAAGTGATAAACTTTTTCATATATATATGTGTGTGTGTGTGTGTGTGTATATATATATATATATATATATATACACATGTATGCATTGGTATATATACTTATATATATATATATATATATATATACATATATATTATGTAATTTTACAAAATTCATTATGAAATGGATTAAATCTTACATATATTTAATTTATTTGTTTAAACATTATTTTTAATGGATACTTGTATTTGAGTATATACTCTATACTTTTATAATTAAACAGTATATTTATTTACATCTGCTGGCCTGAATAATCAAGAAATCTTGTAAGGAAAATATCTGTCCTCCAGTAGGACTCGAATGTGCATCTCCTAGGAGAAAACCATCAATTGATCTGACATGTCTTGGAATGCTCGACTATAAGGGACTTACAGTCAAACAAAATCCGAAATAATTCTTTTAAATACACATTTTCCTGATTTATTTTTCAGGCTAGTAGGTATGTAGATATAAATAAATATACTGTTTGATTATAAAAAATATAGTATCTACTCAAATTTTCATGCATCATTAGAATACTTTGAAAGTGAATATTATATTTGTGCATAATTCAGAGATGAAGTATTGTAATTATTTACATTATTTATATTGTTTCGACAGCTGTCTTCATCTTTATTGCCATATTCATGATGTTTTGTCTGTCTTATGTTCTGACCTTATTCAGATAATTGAAATCTTTAACTGACCGCTATATTTCAATCAATGAGATATATTGTTCTTATTCCATGAGTCATGCCACTTCCGGTTGTCTTAGTTATCTACCTTTAACACAACTCTCTAAGTTTTTGTTCACCAGTTCTGTAGACAGGAATTGAATTCACAACTCTTCAGGTCAAGTCACTGGATTTAACCAATACTTTTATCCACTGAACCATGTGTCCCTGAGGAATAAGAACAATCAACCCCAGTGATCAAAATAAAGGGTTCAGTTTAAAATTCAAATCACCTGAAGAAGGTTGGTTCATACAACAGCCAAAATGTTCTGAATATGTCAATAAATATGAAGACAACAGTCTAAATAATGTAAATAATTATGATCCAGTGTTTAAAAGTATTTAATTCAAACTTTTTACAGGATCAATTAGAAAAGTCTATAGGATATGCATTAGAAAAATCTAGCTCATCTTCTTCTGTGAGGATGTGGGGGTTATGTAAATTGAGAATACCACTTTATTCAGTTCAAGTGAAAATGTTTCCACTTCATTTTCTCAGTTAAATTTTATTTTGTGCAATTCTTTGCTTCTTCTTCTTCTTCTTCTTCTATATGCCTTGTTTTTCTTCAGGATGTAGGTGATCATGGCCTTCCACGTCTCCCTATCCCTGGTGGCTCTTAGCACGCTTTTTCCTGTAACACCACACAACCCCAGTTCTGTCATCCATCTGCTCAGGCCCTTCAAATATGTTATCCATTGCTTTCCTCTGTCTCTTTTTCCCTCTATCTGGCCTGTTAGTATCAGGTTCTCCAAGCCCTCCTTCTTCATTGCATGTCCCAGGAACTTTAGTTATCTCTTCCTGATGCTCAATATTAATTTCCTTTTCGTTTCCATCCTTTCCAAAACCTCATCAGTGCTCACATGCTCAGTCTATGATATTTGCAGCATTCTTTTGTAGAACCACATTTCAGTTACTTCAAGTTTTTCCTTCATCTTTGATGATATTGTCCAACATTCACTGCCATATTGAAGAACTGATATCACATAACAATCCAGTACTCTCTTCTTTGTTTCTTGTGAAAGTCTACTGTCTATTAATACTTTACTCAGATTTTGCAATGCGTCCTCCGCCATGCCAATTCACCTTTGGATCTCTGTGTCACACTTTCTGTCTTCTGTTAGAACACTTCCCAGATATTTAAATTTTTGTACCTGCAGGATTTTAGTATCCCCCATCTGTATCTGGCATTTTATTTTCCCATAAATTACAACATGCAGTATAAGTTTTAAAAAAGATGAAAATGACAAGAGTATGGTTATCATACTCTGCTTAGAAACATTTTTACATGAAACTCAACAGTTCATATTACTCTGACCATGAAATCATTAATGACTGTATTGTGTGAGACAATTTTTCTCACCAGAATCTAATTTACACATTTATAAGTTGAGAATTCACCCATGCATTAAATGTTGCTGTCACATCTGATCTGATCCTTCTGCTATATGTTTAAAGATTCTTGATAAAATTCAAGGAAGAATCTGCAATGTTATCAGTCCTGACCTGGCATATTGGTTTCAGTCACTTTTTGATGGCTATAACATTGCTTTCCTGTGCCTTTTCTATAAATACTTTCATGATAATTATTCTGATTAGCTTTTCTTTTAGGTATATATGAGAACTAGCTAGGACTTCATAAAGCCTTTGAAATATCTAATGGTAAGTAAGAATGCATTGTTTTGATGTAAGGAATATTGTGGTATATTTAGGTCAGTAATTGTCACTAACTAAGTTTAATTATAAGAAAGAATACGTCCGGCCTCCCCACCTTTTGGCCTTGTGTCATATTTTTGTATTTTACAAAATAAATATTGCCTTCCACTTCAGTACAATGACTTTATGAACTTAAAAATAGTACTAGATTGACAGCTAAGTTTCATCATTTTACAGATGAAATTGCTTGATGTAAGTGTATGTTCTATGATAATTGGTTTTTTCTAGCACTTTTTGCATCTGAAATCTCTTCCAGCTTATTGCTTCCCAGTCAACTTTGATCTTCAAAGATTTAATTGCAATGTCAATCATTCTTTTATTTTCCTCTCTCTTTAATAAGGTTTTTGATTTTCAAATTTTTTAACTCTCAGTAACCCATTGCCTCTTAGTGGCTTTATTGTCTTGCTTGTAGTGAAATAATTAATAAAAGAAAAAAAACACTCTTCTTTTTCTTCGATGTGCCAAGTCTCTTCAAGATGTGAGCAATCACGGCTATCCACAGTTTCCTGTCTTTTGTAGCTCTTCGTAAAGTTTGTCTATTTACTATTTCTTTTAATGTCTGTGCTACCAATTAATTACAAGAGCTCATTAAATAGGTTATACACTGCTTTCTTCTGTTATTCTGGTTTTCAATGTCTTATTAGTGCCAATTTTTCTAAGCCTTCTTTCTTCACTATGTGCTCAAAAACTTTGAAGAGTCTATTTCTAATGTTAAGCATAAGCGTCCTTTTTGTTTCCATTTTCTTTAAAACTTTGTTGTCAATATTCTTAGTATCTTTCTGTAGAACCACATTTCTATTGTCTCAAGTCCCATTATATGTGACGAGATTGTCCAGTATTCACTGCGATATAGAAGAATGGATATCACATAACAGTTCAAAATTTTTTCATTTTTTCTAAAGGTAAAAATACTCAGTCAGTTAAGTGCTATATATGATACACGCTTGGGCAATCACGTCTCAAAAAAAACATGACTGACTGGGTAGAAGATTATCCTGCAGTAGGTTGCTATTACTTTCAGCAGTAGACTGATTGCCAGCCAAGGCTATAGAACCCAATCTGTTCTATTATTTAACCCATAACTGGAGGAAAGAGATTAATACTTTTCCCAAGGGAATTTGAGCATAAGTGAATGCAACAAATTCAACTGGAATTCGAACTTGGCTCCCCGATTTCTCATTCTGAGCCAATATCCACAGCACCACAAACTCACAAAATGTAAAATTTAGAAAAGATTAATATTTGGAGTTAGTAAATTATAATTCAGTTCTTTGTGAAGAAAATGAGTCACCCATAATTTTAAACAAATATTAACACAAATGTCTTTTATATTTAATTTTTATAAAATATTTGGGATGTTTCATCAGAAAATACACAAGAACAATATTTTTAAAATTTCCTTTTATATTTTGTCTCTAATTTCAACATTTTGAAAGCTTGTTCTAAAAACATATTCAAGTATATGTCATTGACACAAAGCAAGCGCTTGAGAACATTTACTAACATTTCTAAAATCCTTCAAACACATTTAAATCTGATAAAAGAACCTGTTGTCATAATGACAACAATTTCAAGATGGTTTCTTTTTTAAGAATTATTTTTGCTGTTTCAAAGGGATGAACCTATTTTGTTGGTAGTTTAGAGGAAATTGCTTTATATTGATAGAAAGCAGGACATCCAGGAATGTCAATATCAAATTCGGAGACTAAATCTAGCTTGGCTTCAGTGACAGATGCATTTGAAAAATAAATTATGGCTGACAGACAGTGACACTTGTTGAAATATAAACTATGAAAATAATGTCATTATTGCATGTTGACAAGGGAGGAATTTGATATTTTGTCTTCTTATCAATTACTTACTTCTGTAATATATATATATATATATATATATATATATATATATATATATATATATATATCCTCTCCATTATAATAAAGATTGTTGTGTATTTATTTGTACACACACACAGATATATATATATATATATATATATATATATATATATATATATATATTTTAATTCAGATACTTCAATCCAAGGGAAAAAAGCAGGAAGGTAAATTCCAAAAAACCCGATCCTAATTAATATTAAAAATTTATTTTAATATTAAAAAATGATACAGGAAGAGAGCTCCATGTAATAAAATATTACAGAGCAAATATAATTAAAAAATAAATAATAAAATAACAATAAAAAAAATAAATAAATAATAAAATAAAATAAAAAAATTTAAAAATTTAAAAAATAAAAAAATAAAAAAATAAAATAAAATAAATAAAAATAAAAATAAAAACAAAGTTTTTGTTTTTATTTTTATTTTTTTTATTTTATTTTATTTTATTTTATTTTTTTTTATTATTTATTTTTTAATTTCTTTGCAATCTATTTAAAAAGGAAATGTAGACTAATTTTTCTCCAGTTTCTGAAAGGTTTTTTCTGTTGCTGAGGTGATGTGTCGTCCCCCGTGGGGATCTTCATATCGAAATGGCCATTCAACATCTTTGAATTAATCCTTTTTTAATATATATATATATATATATATATATATATATATATATATATATATATTTCCCTATTGTCATGCCCATGAAGAAAGAGACAATAGCAAGGTGGTATTGGCTAAGTTTATTCTCTTTACTACCAGTTATCAAACTTTACTACCAGTTATGAAAGCTCTTGCTACATATTCACTCTTTAACAGTGTCTTATTATTTTATTTTTTGTAATAATTTTATATATATATTCTTTCTATTATAATAAAGGCTATTGTGCGCATATATATATGTCTGTGTATATAAATATAATATATTATTCTCCTGTCATGCTCACAGATTTGGATTATTTTGTTTTGTTTTTCTTATATCTTAATGTAAGATACTCAATATAGTAAGTACATTAATATATATGTTGCAGTCATTTTAGACAACATATCAATATGAATGTTTTGCAATAATTTTTGACAGCACAGGACCACTCGTGTATATATATATATATATATATATATATATATATTGTGGCTGGGAATCATTTTAGAAAAGCAGTTATTACACTCTGATCCTGGGTTAAAGGTTAATCTAACCTAATCCTGGGTTTTAACAATATACTCACCTTTATTTAAAAATCTTCTAATTTAGAATATTTTTGAATAATTAATGCTGAAAATTTCCACTCTATATATCCAGTTTCTATTGTCATATAACAATTCTATTTTACCACAAATTATATTTGAATCCAGGAGATAAAAGGAAGGCTTTAACATAATATATATATATATATATATATATATATATATAATATGATACATAAAATTTTATATATCAGAAAAATGCTGGGCAAAATGAACAAAAATTCAGCAATTAGACCTTTGTGCTCACAAAAAAAGAGTGTCAAAAAAATGGTTTTTCCAGTGACATCACTATCATTTTAACTATTTTCACTACTCAGCAATGTTTTTTGTTTTTAAATTGTAATAAAACCTAAACATATCAAGGAAGTGAATTTATACATTTTTTTTTATTATTGAGAATTTACAAAAAAATATATTAAGCACTATTAGATTGTTTATTTACAAAAATAATTTAATATTTACAACATTCAAAAACTAATGCAATTGTAATTAAAACTAATGCAATGTAATATGTTTGTTTTTAGTTGTAAATTTATAAACATTTACTAAATTATTAAAATATGTGAACCAACTTATTTACCATTTTATAAAGTTTGAAACGATTGTTTTGCTAACCATTCCAATAAAGAACATAATAAATAAATGTTGTTTTATTATTTTTGTTGCCAATTTTCAAAAACAAGGAAAATTTATAAATTCACTTTCATACACTCCTGATCAAAAATTTAAGACCACTTAAAAATCTTTAAAAAGAATTTTTTTTTTTATGGATAGATTTTAAACTCCTCCCACTTAAGGTTACCAATACTACAATCTAAAAGGTTATGGAAACAAAAAGCTACATTCTAAACATTTTATTTAGAAATTTACATTTTTATAAAATGAGGCGATTTACACATGATCAAAATTATAAGACCAGGGGTATAAATTGTTAGATCTATGGCAATTCCAATGTTTTTAGTTCAGTTAGAGATTAGCAATCACTGCGTAAAGGTGTTACCATGCCTAAAGCAAGCAAACTTACCAAAGTTGAGCGTTCTCGAATTCTAGAATTCCATAAGCAAGATTTGTCACAGCGGGCGATCGCAGCTAAGGTAAATCACAATAAAACTGTGATTTGCAACTTTCTAAAAAACAGTGAGTATTATGGAAAAAAAATTATTTAAAAAGAATTTTTTTTTTTATGGATAGATTTTAAACTCCTCCCACTTAAGGTTACCAATACTACAATCTAAAAGGTTATGGAAACAAAAAGCTACATTCTAAACATTTTATTTAGAAATTTACATTTTTATAAAATGAGGCGATTTACACATGATCAAAATTATAAGACCAGGGGTATAAATTGTTAGATCTATGGCAATTCCAATGTTTTTAGTTCAGTTAGAGATTAGCAATCACTGCGTAAAGGTGTTACCATGCCTAAAGCAAGCAAACTTACCAAAGTTGAGCGTTCTCGAATTCTAGAATTCCATAAGCAAGATTTGTCACAGCGGGCGATCGCAGCTAAGGTAAATCACAATAAAACTGTGATTTGCAACTTTCTAAAAAACAGTGAGTATTATGGAAAAGCAAAATCCTCTGTTAGGCCCAAAAAAATTTCTCCTGCATTAAGTAGGTGAATAAGACGGGTTGTTATGAAAGACGGGGGACTTTCTTCTAGTCAAATTAAGGCAGTCACAGATGCTAATTGCAGTCCCGTAACCATCAGATGACATGGTAAATAAATAAAATACGTAAACAAATTCCTCGGCTGCTTCCACGTCACAAGTTGGACCACTTAAACATGGGACATTGAGAAGTGGAAGAAAGTCCTGTTTTCTGATGAGAAAAAATTCAGTCTTGATGGTCCTGATGGCTTTCAACGATATTGGTATAACAAAAACATACCTCCTGAAATTTTTTCTGCACATCATAGTGGTGGAGGGTCCCTAATGGTATGGGGTGCCTTTTCTTACAGAGGGACGATAGAGCTCCAGGTGATGCAGGGTTGTCAGAGAGCGGCTGGTTGTGTTAACATGCTACAAAAAGCATCTTTGATGATGGAGGCCCATCGTTTGTATGGGGATGGATGGTAATTTCAACAGGATAATGCTGCAATCCATGCTGCAAGATGGACCTTGACCTTTCTACAAGAAAATAGGGTCCATCTCTTGGGACATCCTGCTTGCTCACCAGACTTGAACCCAATTGAAAATGTTTGGGGATGGATGACAAGAGATGTTTATCGAAATGACAAACAATATTCAACAAAAAATGAACTTTGTGAAGCCATCTTCAGAAGCTGGAGCAACATCCCCCGCACCTTAATGGAAACGCTTATTTCTAGCATGCCCAACAGAATTTTTGAAGTTATCAAAAGCAGTGGAAGTAGACTTCATTATTAAATTTGGTTGTTAAATATTTTCATACCCGTTTTGTACAATTTCGTAGAATTTTTGTCTCTGGTCTTATAATTTTGATCATGTGTAAATTGCCTCATTTTATAAAAATGTAAATTTCTAAATAAAATGTTTGGAATGTAGCTTTTTGTTTCCATAACCTTTTAGATTGTAGTATTGGTAACCTTAAGTGGGAGGAGTTTAAAATCTATCCATAAAAAAATATGTCTTTTTAAAGATTTTTAAGTGGTCTTAAATTTTTGAATGGGAGTGTATGTTCAGGTTTTACTACAATTCTAACTATCACTTTTTAAAAAATAAATCTTACCAAGGAGTGACAGTAGTTAAAAGAATACTCATGTCATTGGAAAAACTGTCCTTTTGCCAAAGATTGAAGTTTATTGAAAATCAATGTAACATGTTAATTATTTCCCCACTTCCCTCAATAATAACATTAAGCTGATGAAGTTCTTTTAAAGGCCGAAATGCATTACATATAATTTTTCCATTTTGTCATTCATTTACCTTATATATATATATATATATATATATATATATATATATAAGTAATAGAATAGTACCTGTCAAAAATTATATGATTCTTTGCATATGAATTGGCACTTCTACCTACAATCAGAGTAACTACATACTGTTTCCATTATAAATTATATGAGAACAATTGTTCATTGCACATTTATTCATTTAATCTGGAGTGGTTATAGAATTTAAGGAACTGCTGTATTGGCTCAACACCAAAACCTTCACTATTTCCCAATCTGGACACCAACTAAGATGACTGCCAAGCAGTAAATTATTTTTATTTTTTGTCTGGGAGAAGAACCTTCTTTTCAAGGCTAATGCTCTCCAATCTTGCTACTGACCAATAACTGGGGGAAGCTGTGGATTCACGCCTTTTTGAAATTTGGTGAGTCTGTATTTAGATCACTTAAATCTTTCTTGGAAGTATGAGCAATTAAATGAGCTTTCCTTAACTTCTGATCAATTTCGTACTTTTCACTCTTCAGTCGTCTTGATATATTTTTCTGTCTTGTAGAAGGCCAAAAATTATACACATAATAATTATTTCAATTGCATCAATTATTTTCTTGACTTGTTCTTGCTCATCTATTTCAACACTTTATAGGAGTACTTTCCTCCATTGATCAACATAATTCTACACTTTATTCTTCTTGCATTATATTTATCCAATGGTGTTTTCTGTTAACTGGTTGACTTGTCATAATTTTCCCTCTTTTCTGGAAGATTAAGTTGAAACACTAGTTCTTGTAAAATCACCAAAGTTAAGCAACATTGAGTATGAATGACAGGTTGGGAATACCAGGTGCTTTAAGCTTAGATGTGCACATCAAATAATGAATAATGACTTGAAATTGGAAATCAAAGTGTCAAGTTTCAATTCCAGTCAGATTCATTATATTAACTGATACACAAATACCCCCTTAGAAAAGGTATGAATCCACCTTTTCTCCCCAAAAGCTATGGGTTTTTAGTAGAACTTTTCTCAGTACATCACTATTATCTCCAAAATATTCTTACAGTCTAAAAATAATTTCTGGCTTTAAATAACTTGAAAAGGTTGATAAATCATAAAAAACAAATGATTCAATCAATCAATTCACTCTTTTATACTCATCATATTGATTCATTTTATACTCCACAATTTTGTTTCTACCTAGTTTTTAGTCCTATTTTTGAAACTAGTCATATTATTGTTTACTTTTTCATTCAGTCAGTTAAGTGCCATATGTGATACATGCTTAGGTGATCATGTCTCGAAAGTGACATGACTGACTGGGCAGAAGATTATCTCACAATAGGTTGCCATTACTTTCAGCAGTAGACTGGTTGCGAGTCAAAGCTATAGAACCCAATCTGTCCTGTTATTTAATCCATTACTGGAGGGAAAAAATGGATTAATACCTTACCCAAGGGTATTTGCACAGAATGCAAGGAACTCAACTGGAATTCAAACTCGGCTCCTCAATTTCTCGTTCTCAGACAATATCCACTGCATCACAATGCACATACTTTTTCATTAAGCATTTAATTCTCATGTACATTTTTTGATCTATGGCTTCATTTTCCTAATTAAAGATACTTTTGTATTTTTATTTTATTACATTTTATAGAGGCTTTACATTTTTTAATTATAACTTCTATATCAATTTCACTTTTGTTTCTGTGCATCTTCATCAGATGACATGAATGCATTCTATAGAATGCACCTCCATGCATAATTAAAACAAGCTGACCTTTTTGGCCTAACACTTTTGCAGGATTATACTATGCTTTAAAGTTCTGTTTTCTATAATAAATCTGGTCACCAGCAGTAAAATCTGCATCAGCCAAAGTCCTTATATAAGATTCTGGGGATCTGCTAATTCTTTTCCTAAATTTAGCTTCCATGAAACACTTTCTTGCTATATAAAGAGTATTCAAATTTATTCTAGCCATTGCACTGGTTATTTTAGGTCCTAAGATCAGTCATAATCAAGGCTATACAAACATTAGAGCCAAATACAAATTCATTTGGTCTATGTTCTGAATAATTCTTGAGTGCATTTTTGGCATTGATGGTAATAGTAATATTAGCCATTTTCTTATAAGGAAACCTTTCATTGAATGAACAACAAATACCATTTTTAGTTGAAATTTATAAAATCATTCTCTTAAAAGAGATTTTTCAGAAAAATAGCTTTTTTAAGTTATTGTGCTTTCTAGTATTGATGGGGGCTTCCTACCTAACCTTTTGTTTAAAATATTGTGGAAAAATTTTGATTATGTCATTATTCTCTCTTTGAGTTACATATGTGATTAAGTTGTTGCTGTTGTCAAAAGTCCTCAAGTGATGTGGTTTCTGTCATTTGGCACAGTTCTTTGTGATGCTGTAGCACCAGTTCATGAAGTTCAAAAAAGGGTGGTTTTTGCTAAGACCTACAGGCTTTATTCACTTAAAGTAATTTTTAAACATTGATTTTAGACAGATGACAGTTTAGATTTTTCTGAATGATTCTGGCACCATGCATAATATCAATTTGTATGTCTCAATCTGATGAGATTATTTAAGAACATGATTTAAGATTTTAAGTTAATTTTTGGGTTTTTGTAGTAATTTGTGATGTTGAGTGAAAGTACCCTAGCACAGCCTATTCTATGTTCAACATTTATTGTAACTGATCCATACACTGAGGTATTTGAAGTGTTTAGTATTTATTAACTCTACATCCTGAATTATTATGATTCAGGATAGGTACCTTAATTGTGCGTTGTGGCGCAGTGGATATCAGCTCGGAATAAGAAATCGGAGGAACCGAGTTCGAATTCCAGTTGAATTCCTTGCATTCACTTACGCGCAAATACCCTTGGGAAAGGTATTAATCCGTCTCTTCCCTCCAGTTATGGGTTAAATAATAGGACAGATTGGGTTCTATAGCCTTGGTCGGCAACCAGTCTACCACAGAAAGCAATGGCAACCTACTGCGGGATAATCTTCTGCCCAGCCAGTCATGTCTCTTTCGAAACATGATCGCCCAAAGCGTGTATTGCGCATGGCACTTAACTGACTGACCTTAATTGTTTTTATTCAAATTTCAATTCATAGTTTCTGTTTTAGAAAGTTTTGAGTTCTATTTCTTGAAACACTTGATAGAGGATGTTGATTTTTTGTGCAAGATCTTTGTTATCCTGACTATGAATTCCTATGTCATCAGCAGAGCCCCACTCATTAACTGTACACTAGCCATGCAAGGAAAAGCAGGAACATTGTTTCCTATTTGTTGATTGATTTGAGATGTGGTGCAGAATACTTAAATGATCAGTGCCCATCTCCTCATTTTTGTGCTTGTATATGTGCAGAGCGTAGTCTAGAAAGAGATTAAACAGATTAGTACTCTCACTTCCTCCTTGTTGTACTCCTGATGAGGTTTGAAATGTTTTAGTATTAGTGTTCTCACCAGCCATCTATATGAACCAATGAGTTCTATTGGATCCAGACATGCTGTAGATTCAAAACTTGGCAAAACGTTTCTAATGAAGAAAAAGAGAAAGTCTTTATTGATTTGGTCATATACTGCCAGGAGGTCAACAAAAGAGATATGTAGTTCTCTATTAGAGAGGTAAGCAAATTTCTTGAATTGTTTGATACCATCATTACACCTCTTCAATCAGTCAGTCAGTTAAGTGCCATACATGATACACACTTGTGCAATCATGTCTCTTTCAATCCATGACTGACTAGACAGAATATTTTCCTACAGTAGATTGCCATTTCTTTCTATGGTAGACTGGTTGCCAACCAAGGCTATAGAACTCAATCTGTTCTGCTATTCACTCCACAGCTGAAGAGAGAGAGAGAGAGAAGAGAGGGATTAATACCTTTTCCAAGGGTATTTGTACATAAGTGAATGCAATGACACCTCTTACCAAAGCAAAAAACAAATTGTGTTGCAATAAGTTGACTTTCAGCTTCATACTTCTCTTCTAATGATTTTTGCATTGTCTCAGCCGCTATCAGATAGTCCCTCTCTATGGCACCATTACTAATGGGTTTTTTCTGTTGAAATAGTACAAATTTCAGTATTTAGTTTTTCATTCATGTGTCTGCCATTTAAAGAGTGACAAGGAATTCTGAAATAAGATATCCATATCAAAAATATATTCTTGATAATCTTTTCTATTTTCTGGATTTTAATTAAAATAGAAGCAAAATATCATGCATTAGCAAAAATGAGATGCAGAAAACATAACTGATTGGGAATGTACTCTTTCAAATCAAGATAATCTGTGTCATTGACATTGTTCCCAAGAGGTAATACCACAATTGCTTGCAATGGAGGACTTATAAATATATGACAAGTCTTACAAAAGTCAAAAATTACTTTAATTATTCCAGGAATTCTTCCTCATTGAAGAGTCCACGCTTTTGAACTAAGGACACTAGACTCTCTTTTGAAATAAACTGATAATGAAGACTTTCAGTCTTTTTTTTCTTGTCTCAAGAACACTTGTTTAAAGTTTTTACAAGAAACACATTGTTTTGAATCTAGTTTTAGTTTATAGCATACAATAATGACCCTAGGATGTAGTATTTAATTTCATATATCTCAGTTTCATTGATTTGTAGCTTAAAAGAAGAGGTAAGTCTTTCTTCAAAATGTCTGCTTCAATATAAGCTCCGATTCCTCTAACACTTTCTATAGTAGCTATAAGAAACTTGACTACTTTAACAGATTTTACAATTTTTACTCCATCACCAAATCAGAAAATTTCTCTCAACAAATTTTTATCATTCAGTGTACCAGTTGTTTCTAACCAGTGTTCTCTGGCAATTATATGAGTACATGCAGAGTCTAATATCAACCTTACCAAGTGGAGGCATTTTTATATTATCAATCAGAACATTTTCATTATTAAACAATGTTTGTGATAACAGAATTTGATAACATGCTTCAAAGTTGATAGACTTTTATGTATTTGATCAAATTCTACAATTGCAATTAACATCTTTTATATGACAGTCTGTGAACATATGCTTAAAACACTGCAGGATCTTACCTTCATTGTCAGTGAAATCTTTTTCCTACCATGATTAACTGGATAGTTAAGTCTTCATCTTCATCTTCCTCCATAAATTCTTTGAGCTCTTCATCTACGAAGACTGTAGTTAGTTTACAGTCTCTGGTTCAGGTTTCACAAGTAACACTGTTCTTTCAATTGACAAAATATCTCCAAATACCTTTTAATGGCATCCTTCATGGCTTCATATATTGAAATATTACAACAATTATTACTGATATTTTTCATTTTTTTAAAATATTAACAGCATTAAGTACGTGAAAAATAGCTTTTAACTATTCTAGTTAAACTACTCCAAATTTTATTGACTTTCATAACAAATAAAAAATCATTAACACTAGTATGTGAAAGTCTTTTGTAAGTATAAAAGTTTTAAAAGTCAAATATGCTCTTTTATATGGATGTACAAATAGTATAATGCTTAGCTGATCAATGTGAAATTGATGAATCAAGTTTGTTACATTCACTTTCACACAAATACCCTTAGAAAAAGTATGAATGCATCTCTTCTCCTCCTAAAAAGCAGACTAGACTGAGCTCTCTAGCCATGATTGGCAACCAGTCTAGGAAAAAACAACTCTGAATTCAAAACCATATGTAACCCTTTTATAGGATATACTATGCAGTCATTGAGAAGATTATAGAGTTCAAAATGATTATAATTGCAACTAATCTACAAATGCATTTATTATTATTATTCCTTTGTATTCTCATTACAAAGATATTTTTTATCAAATTCATTAATCAAAAATTTGGGAAATACACTCCTGATCAAAAGTTTAAGACCACTTAAAAATCTTTAAAAAGAAATTTTTTTTTTACAGATAGATTTTAAACTCCTCCCACTTAAAATTACCAATACTACAATCTAAAAGGTTATGGAAACAAAAAGCTACATTCCAAACATTTTATTTAGAAATTTACATTTTTATAAAATGAGGCGATTTATGCATGATCAAAATTATAAGACCAAAGGTATAAATTGTTAGATCTATGGTAATTCCAACATTTTTAGTTCAGTTAGAGATTAGCAATCACTGCGTAAAGGTGTTACCATGCCTAAAGCAAGCAAACTTACCAAAGTTGAGCATTCTCGAATTCTAGAATTCCATAAGCAACGATTGTCACAGCGAGTGACTGCAGCTAAGGTAAATCACAGTAAAACTGTGATTTGCAACTTTCTAAAGAACAATGAGAATGACGGAAAAGCAAAATCCTCTGGTAGGTCCCAAAAAATTTCTCCTGCATTGAGTAAGAGAATAAGACTGGTTGTTATGAAAGAGGGGGGACTTTTTCTAGTCAAATTAAGGTGGTCACAGATGCTGATTGAAGTCTTGTAACCATCAGACGACACTTATGACAAAAAGGCATGATAAATAAAAAGCATAAACAAATTCCTCGGCTGCTTCCACGTCACAAGGTGGACCGCTTAAAGTTTGGTTGTGAATACCAAACATGGGACGTTGAGAAGTGGAAGAAAATCCTGTTTTCTGATGAGAAAAAAATTCAATCTAGATGGTCCTGAAGTCTTCCAACGATATATGGGGTGCCTTTTCTTACAGAGGGATGATGGAGCTCCAGGTGGTGCAGGGTTGTCAATCAGCGGCTGGTTATGTTAACATACTACAAAAAGCATCATTGATGATGGAGAGCCATCGTTTGTGTGTGGATGGATGGTTATTTCAACAGAATAATGCTGCAATCCATGCTGCAAGAAAGACCTTGACCTTTCTACAAGAAAATTGGGTGTATCTCTTGGGACATCCTGCATGCTCACCGGACTTGAACCCAATTGAAAATGTTTGAGGATGGATGACAAGAGATGTTTATCAAAATGACAAACAATATTCAACAAAAAATGAACTTTGTGAAGCCATCTTCAGAAGCTAGAGCAACATCCCCCGCACCTTAATGGAAACGCTTATTTCTAGCATGCCCAACAGAATTTTTGAAGTTATCAAAAGCAGTGGAAGTAGACTTCATTATTAAATTTGGTTGTTAAATATTTTCATACCCTTTTTGTACAATTTCGTAGAATTTTTGTCTCTGGTCTTATAATTTTGATCATGCATAAATCGCCTCATTTTATAAAAATGTAAATTTCTAAATAAAATGTTTGGAATGTAGCTTTTTGTTTCCATAACCTTTTAGATTGTAGTATTGGTAACCTTAAGTGGGAGGAGTTTAAAATCTATCCATAAAAAAATATGTCTTTTTAAAGATTTTTAAGTGGTCTTCAAATTTTGATCAGGAATGTATGTCTACCAGTGTTAATTCACAGACACATTTACAAATATTAGAATGTAATGATAAAAATACTGCAAGTCCATATTTCTGTTCTGGCAAATCTACAGAAGTGATCATATTTCCAAATCTTGCTTCCATTTTGAATAACACTAATCATTAAATAGTGTGTTTTTTACAACATTCACTATCTTTTTTAATTATAACCTACCAAACTGTATCCAAAATATTCATCATCACACAAAAATGAAGATAAGTTTACTACTACTTGTAAGATGTTTACTTACAAAAATCTGGTATTCACAAACATTGTCTTGAACATTCCACTTGTATATGAATGAGCATCAGCAAAAATGCTTCTACTTTTCAAAAAAGTCCATTTCTGGAATTATCCTCATCTGCCTTTTTGTAAATGATGATGGTCCCAGATGAAACAAAAACAGTATGCTCAAACCCTCAGTCATAATGGCTCCTGACTTTATTCTAGTACAACCAGCAATAGCTTTCAAACAGCTTTGTCTAACAAATTTACAAGGCCTGAGTCAATCTGTGATTCAGTTTTTGGCCACTCTACTATGATGATGCTAGATGGGATACTGTCTCCAGACTAATAAGTCACCTCCTTGACAAATTACCTATGATGAGATTTGAACTTGCGCTTTATGGTTTAAATACTTATAATCTAAACACTATATACGAATAAATAAATATCTTCACAATGCTACACATTCAAGATGTATACTCACACATTATAAATATATATAAGCTGACACTGTGGTCAACACCAAGTGGCAATGGTCTGTTCATGCTTGAACACAATCTTCAAAGCTGACCTAAGTGTCCTCGTATATATTTACATACACTCTATGCCTGATATTAAGCACTTTAAACCATAAATATAGCCTACCTTAGAAATATATATCTGGATATGATCAGAACTAAAACTAAAACAAAAATGTATGTGGATATGATTAGAACTAAAAACAACAATAATTTAGAAGCAGACATATATAAAATAAATTGACAAAACTGTTCCTAACACTACATTGTTGAAATATGCAAAAAGTAAAAAAAAACATATATGTATGAACACAAAAGTGACCTTATACATAGCAATTTATCAAATGCAGTAGTTACACACAGAAATAAATTTGACCACAATTCTGATCTAAAAAATGCCACATTCATCAAAATAAAAAGTAATTTACTCAGAAAGAAAATTCTCAAGAGTGCCACTATCAAATCTTATTGAGATATAAATCTATACCCTGTTTTTTCCCAATTTCACCTTTCCTGAAAGAATTGCTACTTTCCTAAATCAATATATAGGACCACAAATATATTGAAAAATCAAAAGGAAACAGTTAAATCCATCACCCAATGTTTTTGAAGATGTACAGTATATACACCCATCTCATACTATAACAATCTAACCACAATTTAAATAATATTGAGTTAAAAAAAAAATTCCTGAATGTTACTCACTTTTGCCAGACTTTGAATTATGACACTTTGTTTACTCTACATGTTTTGACTGACTATTCAAACACCTGATGAACATTCTTAAATGTAAAAGCCTCAATAAAGTAATGACATACACATTTTTATATATAAACACATACCTTGATTAAGTCCCTCAGAGGATGAAACATGTCAAATAAAAATGTTTTTACTTCTTGTTTCTTTTTATATATAATAAGATAAACATTTTCTTTCAAATGCTTGCATGTACATGTTTGTGTTGGAATTGTATTTATTAATATTTTGAGTGATATTTGGCTTGTTATTAACAACTAAACTGCTTGTCTTATTTGCTGATAAACAATACTACTAAGTTAATCAAAAGTTATTTCAACCATGATCTCTCACTAAGACTAATTTGTCATCAAATGACAACTAAATCGGCTATTATACTTTGGTTTGAAAAATCATCCTTTTTTATCTCATCCACCATAAGATGAATATATGGTAAAAGTTGCCTTAAACCTCAAAGTATGTTGCCCTATTTTCTATCGCATCGCTATATTTATTTTTAAAGAAAATCTATGAATACTGCACTAGTGTGTATGTGTGTGTGTGTGTGTGTAAATAGGTGTGGCATTATATGAAAGTTGATTTTGTAACCTTGCTCACTATTGCAAAGAAACCTATTGGCAGAGATATATGTATATTCACTTGGGTGAATTATAGAGCCTTGTATCTTGAATTTTTTCAGGAGACAAGGTTTTTAATCGCAATCTTTCAGCAAGTGAGGAACAATGGAGCACCCACCAGCCAAAGTACATGTATTGACATAATAAGATTAATACTTTGAATGTTACATCAAATACTGATAATACTTCACTTTAGAATTTCAGATCAAATATTAATTAAATTTTAATGTTTATCAAATTTTAATGGAAATACTCCTCTGAAATTTTAATAAAGAACAAATTTTCCATACCAGGCAGAGAAAGGAAAAAATAGAGTACACAATTGTTGCAAAGTTAATTCTTTTATAAGCTACAATTTTAGATAAAGGCATAATAATTTATTTTGTATCTTTGTGTATACATTTTTATACATAGATATAAATATGCACATGTATAAGGGGGCTGAAAACATCTTTGCCCAGCTTGCTTTCACAAATTTAAACAAAAAAACAAATTAAAATTAATTTTGGGACACTTTCTAGTGAAGCCAAAAAATACCATCAACCTTAGATTATTTAACAATGGAAATAGAGTTTTAAAAGTATTTTTTAAAAATAGATAGGTGCTCACATGATATCCAGTTGTACACATTGCGTGATATCTTTTAAAGAACGGTCCTTTTCAAAAACACAAAATAAATTACATTACAGTTAAAACATGAGGAAAAAATAACAACATCAAAAAAATAAAATCCATAAAAATGGCCAGTGAAGTGGCTGAAAGTACTTGGAAAGTCAATAATTATGTAATCTTTTAACATTCCTTATTTCCAGCAAAAACAAAACATGTAAGAATACAATTAATAAAATCTTCTTTGCTGGTTGTTTTAACAAAACACATTTAAAAGATTACTGCCCAAATATACATTAATTAGGTTAATATAAGCATATACGTGAAAAAGTTTGTTTACATAAATATCAATGCATAGTATATACAGATATGTATACTCAAACATACAATATATATCACATATATGCACACATGAATCAACACCAATTTCAAATATGCTCATAAGACATATTTTTATAGAAATTCATAAACTGGAGTTTTTAATAGTTCACTAGTAATATCTTTAAAAAATGCACCACAAATTATGCATTTCATTTTCTTCTTTTTCATTTTAGGAAATCATGTGGTTTGAATATATTTTAGTTTAATTTATGTTGGTCTGTTAAGTGTCATATACAATGCACACTTATGGTAGACTGGTTGTGGACCAAGTATATAGAAGCCAATTTGTCCTGCTATTTAATCCATAGCTGAGAGGAGAAGAGATAGATTCATACCTTTCCCTATGGAGTTTGCATTTACATGAATGTAACAAACCCAACTGGAATTCAAACTTGGCTATTCAATTTCTCAATCTGAGCCAATATCAATTACACAATCTGCACATTCATTTCTGTAGATGGATCAATTTATACAGCAAAAAAACTTCCCTTATTAACTTTTATAACATTTTATTTAAAAAAAACGATTTTGAGTTCTTAGTATAAAGCAGGGATTCTCAATCGTTGTCCCGTGGCATACTAGAGTGCCACAAAGCTATGATTGGATCCAAAATCCCTTCATAAATGTTCCTTCAAATATTGGACTTTAATTATGTGAAGAAGTAGAATTAGCCACCTTTTCTAGTGATCAAGTGCTCAAAACATTTAGTGGTACCCATAGATAAATTCTGGATTTCAATACAAAAAGAATATTCCACATTAGCTAAAAAAGCTTTATCAGTTTTATTCAAATGTTCTACTTCTTATTTATATGAATTAGGCTCTTCAACCCTAAATAACAAAAAAAGTAGCAAAAAAAGAAATGAAGGCCTGCTTATCACACATTTGACAAAACATCAAAGACATTGTGAAAAACACATCATAACTCACACTAAATAAACTGTCAACTAGTTGAATAGAAATATGAAATAAAGTAAATTTGTATTCATGTGCGTATTTATTTAAAATCTATGGTTTTATTTCATAACATTTAAATATGTAACCTTCAAGAAATTTTGCTAAGTGTGCTGTGATATTTTCATTTTTAGGTGTGCCATTGCTTAAAATGGTTGAGAAACATTGTTCTATAGTAATATGAAAAACAAATTTGAAAAAATATTTCTGGTCAATTAAAGAAGTATCTGAAAATTCAGACCTTTAAATTTATTTTTGGATCTTTGAAATTATAATGTGACATATCTTTCACTTAAGAAGTTATGATGATGACCATCATCATCATTATGAAGTTATCATCATCAATGTGAAAAACATTCAACATAATATTTTCAAATCAGATTTCTCAAGTTTCAAGTGAGTTATTTAAAGATACTATTACTTTATTAAACAGAATTAAAATCACTTAATATTTTTGAATTAATGTCAGAAAAATATTAATTACCATTTTATTCAAAGAAACAATCACTTATTAGAAATGATATTAATTTCATCTCTTTTAGATTTTATTAATTACTCTTTTTTTCTAAATAACACATTAAAGAACTTATTAAAATAAACGATCTCTAAAACCTTTGTTATCTGCATTAGCTTTATCTCCTATATATATATGGCTATGCGTGAGTATGTCTGTGAGCATAGAATATATTTATGATAAAAGTAAACTGCTTTACATATATGCAGATATACATATAATTTCACAAATGAAATTGTGCATATGTCAGTGCAGATAAATATATAAATTATAATCACACACAGTTGTATACAAATATGCATAAACAGACATGGGCCTCTGTACCAAGCAACAATCACAAAGAACTGTGTATACATGCTATATATATACACACACACAATCTCTGTACACTGCTGCAAACACAAAGAACTGTGTATACATGTTATACAGTTCTTTGTGGTAATGTACAGAGATTATATATATATATATATATAAAATGATATACAAATCTATATATTAAACTAATAAAATGACAAAATGAGAAAAAAAATCTACATAATGCATTTTGTCCTTTAAATGAACTTCTTTTAAAAAAAAAAGAAACACAATAGATGAATGTGGTTGGCTTGATTATGTATCTAGATTGACTGAACATTAAAAATTTTCTATTTAGATTTAAAGTTAAGTGTCCCTGTATCTGTAGAATTTTTTTATGTAAAATTGTTGTAGCTGGTGTATCCTCAACTCATATATGTAAGACTGAATCTATGAACAAAACCATTATTTGTCTGAAGAATTCCTTCTAGGAAGGAAATGCATTACATAGGAATTTTTTCCATTTTGACATTTGACTACCCATGTGTGTGTGTGTGTGTATATATATATATATATATATATATATGTGTGTGTGTGTGTGTGTGTGTGTGTGAGAGAGAGAAAAAAGTTCATATATGATCTTACAAAATTTAAGTATATCTATACCTATCATATATATATATAAATATATATATATATATATATATATATATATATACAGTAGGTCAATGAAAAAAATTTGAGAAAAAAATTAGCAGCAATAATAATAATATTGTAATATTGATAAGAATAAGAATAATTATTGAATATTAGTAGGTCTTTAAACCAAATAGAACGATAATGAAAAAAGATTACAAACGAGTTTTTGGACATGCCTGTGTCTTTCTCAACAAGAAATTAAATAAAATTGAACTTTTTAGGGAGAATTTTTTATATGTGTTATATTATTGATGAAATCTAGTATTTTTGGATGAGTTGTTAGCCATGATTAAGGTTTTAAAGGGTTTGTAGATTGCTTTGCTATATTTATATGTATATTTATATTTACTCTTTACTATCATTTATTTATATATATATATATATATATATATATGCACACACTTGAGTAGTCTATTATCATGAAAAAACTGTCTTAAGTAAAAGATTTTATAAATTTTAACATCCAGTAATGCTAACTGTTCAGTAAATCAATGCCGAATATATGAAAATGGTTAATTTCCTCATTACTATACACATAAAATAAGTTTGCATTTCTAGAAAAAATATTCAAATCTTAGCAAAATGTTTGTCTATCATTAATTCATCTATGTGGCCCTTATTTTTCTGTTAGATTTTAAGATATTTTTAATTCAGTTAATAATAAGTCATTTTGTTAATATTTCAATTCAATGACCTGCATACACATTTTGTACTTATGACAATATTCATTTTTCTTTATTATTGTCATCATCACAATGCCTAATCATTTCAATGTTATAAATACCAGCTTTATTCTATGTAGGTTCCAGTACTTTTCACTCTGTTGACAGTAATAAAAAAATAATAATTCTACAGTTGTTAATTATTTTCATTAATAATATATTTCCTTATAGACATTGGTCTATTCTTGCAAAGCCTTGTTGAAGTTAAAAGTTAAGACAAGGAAGTAATAAACTTGAAAACTGAGGAAAATTTTTCGAAAAAGCCTTGTTCGCTAATGTCTTTGTTCACAGCTTATTATATCAAAGTATCTGTGCCATGTTCTACTATGGCACCATCCTGAATAATGCATCTAGACATCGACATAAATATACTAATCATATATGTATATATATATATTGTTAAATAACAATAAATAAGATCAAATAAGATCATGAAATTGAAAATATTTATATTAAAAAACAAAAAAGCCAAACCAGAAGCCTTACTAAGATGAATAATCAAACAAAGTCCTACACCTATGACAATTTGCATTGAAATTTTCAATGGGAACCAGGAAAATTCTTTGAAATATAGAAAAAATAAACAAAAGAATTCTTAACAAAGAACTTTTGTCAGACTTTGACCAAACTTGTATAAATTCAAAATTGCCTCCCAATATATGTAATTTCTTAAAGTATCTGCAAGAGAATTAATTTATTCTTTTTAA
Source organism: Ascarosepion bandense (assembly GCA_037127315.1). Lineage (NCBI taxonomy): Eukaryota > Metazoa > Mollusca > Cephalopoda > Sepiida > Sepiidae > Ascarosepion > Ascarosepion bandense. Next base: position 9,942,697 of record JBBBDQ010000154.1, read on the forward strand.
ACTTTACCATCTTCTACCATTGTAACAATGTTTTTCGATGATGCATGGTCTTGGAAGCTGGTTATATTTTTTTGTTTAATTCCCCAATGTATGAATGCAGAAAGAGATTAATAGAAAGTAATTTTATTTGCAAAGTAAATAGTTTCTAAAAACATTTTTGTCTATTTAAGTCTGGCCTTAAATACCAACAAGTATTATATAATAATAAAGAAGAATAAAAAAAAAAGCAATATCTATAAGTAATAAATAATTTTAAGTTTAAAGCAGAACCAATTTTAGGTGATGGCAAATACAGTAATGAACAGACAAAATGTAGGTAGATATATATTGTTTGCAATGACAATAAGAAAAAAAAAGTATTTTTTTTTATGCAAAACCACTTACCAGTGACCCAGAAGAAAGAAAAAAGAAAGAAAAGAGCATTAACTCTTGCCACAAGCAGAGAAAGTAATGTCATCACAGTCATTCTGAATTCATAGACTTCTCTTTTGTCCCCAGTTGTTTGCTTCCAAAACACCAAATGAAGAACTGATTTGGTTATGGACAGAGAGAAGGGGGTGGGGCTTATTACAGTTCAAACAACCCACAAAAAGCTTTCTTGTTTCTTTCTCTTTTTTTTATTATTTATGTAATTTTTTGGTGGGTGGAGATATTTTCTTCTTTTTGTTTTTACCTCTTAATTTCTTTACCTTTTCCCATTCTTCATCACACTTTTACTTACACTTGTGTGTGTGTGTGTGTGTGTGTGTGTGTGTAAATATATATTTTAAATCATTTTTCTGATTAAAAATTGATTAGAAAAATAAGACAAAGAAATATCTATTAATTCATTGCTGTCAAATTGAAATCTAAAAATAATAATAATAAATAAAATGAAAAGAAGTATGCATAAGAATTGAGGAGACATGCTGTCACTTAATCTCCACTTCTGGTGGAAGCACTCAATGAGGGATAACCAATAATAATGATGATGATGATGATGATGATGATAGCAATGATGATGGTGATGATGATAACAGTGATGATAAGAACAAAGGATAATGAGATGAAAATGCAGTAGTGACAAATTTTGATCAGTGTTTTCCACAACTATCATTCCTTTGTTTCTTTTCAAAGTCACCATATTGTCACAGAACTGACAGAATATGGGTCCCAGAATAATGAAAGAAACAAGAGGTAAAAATTAGAAAAACCAAAATGTGTAAGGAAAAAGAAAAGCATATTTCCTCAGTGTTTATTTTTTTTATTTTATTCTCTCATTTCTTTTTGACTTTTTATGAATACTGTGGGCGTGTGTTTTATTCTCCATACCTCACCCCACCCCCAATATAAGAGAATTAATTTTCAACAGAAAATTCTCTTTCTCAATAACTGTTGCTATAGCAATATTTTTCTTTGTTCCTTAATGCTTCCTCCATCTAATCCATCACCAGGTAGGGTTTTTGCACCTGTGTCCATTGGTAGACCAAGCTGGTGTTTGCAAGGGGAGATGATGATGGGTGGGGAATGAAGAAAAAAGGTAAGTGAAGGGTTTAAACAAGGAATAGAATAAAAAGGGGTAGCCCTTTTGTGGTGACAGCAGTCCCTGTACAAGAAAAAATAAAAATAAAAGACAGACGACACAGCTTGTTGAGACCTTTAGAATGACTCACAATGTAAAAAAATAAATAAGAAAAAGGCTGCAAAGAATGGCAGAGGAGAAAAAAAAGAAAAATTAAATAGGAAGAAGGTCCACTTGTTGAGAGGTGAGCCCTATAAAAAAAATGAGTCATACAACAAATAGACAGGGCAGAGAAGTAACAACTTGTGGCATTAATATTTGCAAAATCCTGCAGAAAAGTGGTGGGGGGTTAAAAGTTATAAGGGACATAAAACTAAAGTCTTATGGATTCTACTTTGATGTGAAATTCTCTGAAAGACAAAAAAATCAAAACTTCCCTCAACAAAGAGAAAAGAGTTCTTTTATTTTTTCTATTGTTTAGTAAAAAATAAATTTTTAAATAACTAATAATTCTTATTATAAAAGCTTTAATGACAAAACAAAACTTATGCTAACTTTTCTGGTATATATAGAAGTGTGACATGCCCCAAAATGCTGAACATCTATTTTAATGCACAAATATTATATATTTCTGTGAGGATAATATTTCTCTTAAAAATCTTAGCATATATCAAAAAAATAAAAGAAAATTGTATTTATTTTAATGTGGACATTAACCTTTAAAAATTATGTAATGATAGCATTTTCAACTGTAGTGAGTTCAATCCTCAAACATGTGAGCAGAACACTTGTTTGTTATATAAATTAAAACAAATAAAAACACTTGATGCATGTACAAACATTAGGTGTGTACGCATGTACACTTATGTAAATCAACATCCAACAAAGTTTTTTGAAAAAAAAACATAATTCTTAAATCAACATGACAGGCTTCAGGTCTGTCTTTGGTTGCACAGTCATTACAACTTTTAATGATTAAATTTTGTAATGTCACTTATTTCTACAATTTATATTCATACCAAAATAATTCTGTTTATTCAATTAATCTTACATGTTAGTATTTATACATTTTGCATTAGCAAATTCTTGTACATTGAATAGATTGTGTATTAGACTTTTTGATTATTTATTTGTTAGATAATTTTCTTTTTTTTTTTTAGATAAGTATGTATAATTTACACTTGCATATAATTCACATTTTCATAGCTGTTTATATATGTACAGATTCAATATATAATTGAGGAAATGTCCATTTATATACTGTCATTTTTCACATTTTGTAGATATTTGTATTTTATATGTAAAAAAACAAAAATATACAGGTTTGCATTTTACAACTTTTCAGAAAAGTGGTTTATATACATGCACATATTGGTACATCTTAGTTTTTTCTTTCTTTATTCTTTTTATTTAAATTTTCATTTGCATAAATTACAGACCATGATTAGAATGTGTATTCAATATAAATATTTTACACAAATATTGCAGACTCAAAACTTCAATATCTATACAATATCTACAAATAAGAACAAATAACATATTCTTACTTTGCACACTAAATTGAATTCAATATGCAAATCAATCAAACAATATATATATATATATATATATATATATATATATATATATATAGAGAGAGAGAGAGAGAGAGAGAGAGAGAAAACAATATAGACATACACAAAAGAAATAAGAAAAAATATTAAAAAGTGCTCTCTCTCTCTCTTTTATATATATATATATATATAAAAGAGAGAGAAAGCACTTTTTAATATATATAGTTTTGTGTGCATGCTTAAAAGTTTCAGATAAAATAAATCTGTAAAAGGACAATATGAATAACATTTGCCTTGATAAGAGCAAATGTGCAAATGTTTTTATTTTAGGCCTGAAACACTTTGGCTAAGATAAGTTTTCCTTTCGTCTTTATATATATATATATATATATATATATATATATATAAGAGAGAGAGAGAGAGGAAGGCATAGAAAGTAACGGTTTGGCTTGACAGACCGACCAATAATAACAGAGGCAATGTTAAGAGATTTGACAATACAAAATTAACATATTTCAGTGGACTACTTAAAAATTAAAATAGTTTTCATTCAAAAAAATAACCTGAAAATAAATATATAAATATTTATAAAGATGCTAATTTATACTTGGAACAAAGTTTAAAAATACAATAAACTGACCTCTTATCAAGCTTCAAAGAATTTTAGAAATTTATTATTTAGAATGATATATTTTCTATCTACAAAGAAATGATGTAACAATAAGAACAAAGAATGTTACAAAATGAGACAATACAAGAATTTTTCATAATTTAACATTAAAATATTATTTTGGAGATCAATGTCCTTCTAAAAAAATAAAAAGAATTAACTGAACAGGAACCTACATAAAGAACAAAGATTGAAAAATGTATTTCTTAATAAAGACTATTGTGTTCGATTCGCAATAACTCATAACCTGATCTCTTATATGAAAACTGTTTTAAAATTAGGCAATATGCAGAGAACAAATGTAAAAAATGTACTAGTAAGCTAATAATGGTAAAATAACGTTTTCAAGAAATTTTTTCGGCATTTTTTTTTTGAATCCTTGATAAAATTAATTAGTTTTTTAAATTTATCAAGCTCATTTTAGAATGCCAGAAGGCCAGATGGGTGCTTCACTAATTTAAGTAGGGAGGTCCTACCTGCCATAATATCAGGATTCAAAATCCTGACTTTAACCAGGCTCAAACATGAGCCTCTGTCTGACTCCAGTGGAAAATATCTATTTCAAGTATAAAGCAAGCCATATAAAATATATTTTTCATCAAAAAACATTCATGAAAGAACAACAAAGTATTTAAATGAAATTGTAAAAAGTTAAAATTATAGGTGATTGGTTCATTTGGGTGAAATTAGTTTTCTTCCTAACTTTAAAGTTCTGTTCAGGTACCGATTCAAATATTTTTGAAAACAAAAATTCATTGAAACACCAATTGTGATAAAAATTTATTGTTTTATCCAACTTATATAATAAAATGTTGAAAATTACTTAGAAAAAAATGAACAAAGAAAATTAATTTGTTTTCATGATGGAAAAATTTAGTTAAGAGAAATTCTATGCTGAAATAAATGAATGAAAAAGTGTTTGACTGACTAGTAAAAATTTAATTTTGTGTAATGCACATACACCCAAAATTGCTAATAGAAATATATGTCATTTTAATTCTTATAATATTAAAGTAATAAATTGTCAGGTAATTATTAAAAAAAAAATCAATCTATCTATAAAACAAAGGCTGACAAAATGACTAAGCAGTAATAACAAAGACCACTACTTGAAAGGAATTTCATGAATTTTCTGATATTTCATAAATTATTTTAAAAATATTCACAAAAGAAATAAATTAAAGAGTATAAATAAAAATAAATTCTTTCAGAACAAAGACTGAGTGAGTGATTTTGTGACCAATGTTGGTAAAAGGCAGTGATACTGTAATGATTTTCTTATAAATATTAGAAATTTCTCAATAAAAAAACGTTTTTGGAAATGAAAGAATTTATATAAGAGAAACACACACACACACACACACACACACACACACACACACACACACACACACACACACACACACATACATACAGACACAAGCACAATAATATTGAATTGGCCATAAATCATTGTTGAGAACAAAGAGTAAAATAGTAACTGACAGTATCCAATTTTCAGATTCTATAACAAAATGTTTTAATAAATTAATGTACTTACCCTGAGAAAAAAAAGAACTTAGTGAAAAAAGTAAGAAGAACTGAGGACCATTTAGTCAGACATGAGACGATGTAATGAAGACAAAGACAAAGTGACCGACTGACCATAGATGACATAATTAAAAGCCATAAGTGCCTGGAATAATTATTTTCAATAAATATCTAGAATCTATCATTATCAATGATGATAAATACATTTCTAATGCAATATAAAAGTTTGATAAGTAAAAAAGAAATTATGTCAATTTTTTTTTTCAAAAAGTATATTAGGATATCAAAACTAAAATAATATATAGTTGTTACGCAAATAATAAAAATGTCACTTCGTTACATAACTAGGGTTCAAGCCTCCAAGTAAGCATCAGCACTACAGACACATTTAGACTACTATGACCAATCTGTTTATACATACATTTTAAATTTATGATACAAAATGTTGTAAACACTTACTATTGCTGTTACCACTACTCAGGGCATATAACATAGCTCATTAGGTAAAGAGTTGGTGCTTTAAGTAGATGTTTTGGGTTTAAGACTTCTCCAAGACCTGTCACTAACAAATATACTGGTACAATTTGCAATGAACAAGTGGAATTAATATCTATTTTTTTTTCCAATTGGAATGAGATCTAAATACCATTTGATAAATTAATATTTTCTTAATTATTTGATTTGCGTTCATATGTAAGAGTTGGTAGTGATCTTTAACAATTTTTTAAAATTCTTATTTTTGAAGTTTTGTCTACTACTTAATAAAATTTGTAATCCTCTAATATTTCGCATAAATGTATGTGTGTGTGTGTGTGTCTTTTTTTCATATAAACAAACTCAAAAATATAGAAAAATTTTTAAAAAAAACTTGATTAGTTTACAAAGAGAGAAAAACAGTTTTTTTCCCCCAAATTGAGGATAGATAGATAAATAGATATTTTACAAATGTGATTGGATCATCGATTGATTTTTTTTTTCTTTTTAATCCAAATATGCTATATCATTAGGAATTGCCTGTCAGTTTATCCAATTCCTTTGTTTCAGACCTGTGGCGGGAAAAATATCGACAAAGAGATGAAGAAAAAGAAAAGTAAAACAAAAAGCCATCATTAGAAACAGGGAAGAAGAAATGTCTGCTGAGCTGATTACGGAGACACACACACACACACACACACACAAGTCAAAGAGCTGAAGCTATCATTGTAACATCATGATGCACAAGAGGTGAAATCATAGTTTTATTGGCAATTTATTTTCTATACTATATGCCTGTCTATGACTGCTGGCATCACTTACAACAATAAAAATGTTAAAATAGCAGAGTGGAGGGTAAGGGAGCAGAATAAGAAAATGAAAAAGTCAATCCAGTAAACTGTAAATATTTCTTGTTTCTTTAGATTTAATTAATTTCTGAAGAAAACCTTCATAGACAAGATGCAAACTGATAAACAGTTTCATTATTTTGGTATTAGAGTTAATCTTACATCGAAAACGTCTAAATCCTTTGTTCTCAGAACTATTTTAATATTAATCATGTAATCTGCAAAGCTGAAGAAATAATGCCACCTGTTTTACTTGTCTAAAAAAAAAATCATGGGTGCATGCAAATGAAAAAAACATTTCTGATAAGAATTTTAATTTTCATCAATGGATATTTACTTTCTCATATTTAATTCACTTTTAAAAAATTATAATTTCAGGGTGCATTTTGTCATTTTTTATGAATTTAAGAATTACCATTTTCAGTCTCAAGTTAAAACGTACTATTTAAATTTGATTTTAATTTGAAATATTTAAGCATATATCAGTAAAATATGCCTACATCATATATAAGCATACATGTGCACACACACACACACACACACGCGCACGCATACACACACACACACACGCGCACGCATACACACACACACACACACAGATGGGTTTCATGTATACAGAGTGATTGAAAAGTAACTCATTATTTTAAAATAATTCAAAATTATTTATTGTAATTATTGTCTCAAAACCTTTGTGTTTGATCTTTAATGTATGAGAATTTAATGTTTTATCTGTCTTTCAGAATGGCTATTTTGTTTGAAATTTGGAAGCCTTATAAACATTGATGAATGTCTTACCCTGTAGGAACATGCCCAGCTATCAGCACATTAGGAAGTTTTGAAATCCATTGTTTGCAAAGATTGTGGACGACCATTAGAAGAGTACATGCTAAAGTTTACACAAAGATAATCAAAATTATTGTGCAAAACTCATGGCTACAGGGTCTGTAGCTAAAACTCAAAGAAATGGTTGCCTTTCCAAGTCCAGCAACCAGGAGGCAGTGCAAGCAGTTGAAAAAAATGTTTACATGTAGCCCAAGTAGCCCAAGAAAGTCAATTCGACAAGCAGCAAGGGAAAGCCGGCTCTCCTTTCACACAATACAAACTGTGCTCAAGAAGAAGCTTAAATAGCATGTTTGGAAGCTGCACTACAGCCAATCACTCTCCACAGACTGTGACATTTGCATGGAGTTTGGGGAGAATATGCTGGCTGGGTACGAAACTTGGTCAGATCTCTTTAAAAATATCATCTGGAGTGATGAAGTGATATTTCCCATTGGTGGGTTTGTGAACCATTACAACTGCCACTATTGGGCAGGCAAAGATCTTCTTGTTACCTCTGAGAAAATACATAATCAGCCCAAAGTAACAGTGTATTGTGGGATGAACAGATAGGATTGAGGGTCCATTCTTTGCGATATCATGAATGCTGAAAGGTAGCTTACCCTGCTGCAAGATGAAATCTGTCCACTTCTCAGTACTTGGGAGACAGTTGAAGACTTAATTTTCATGCAAGATGATGTTCCACTACCTTTTGCTATTGTCATTCATGAATGGCTGAATGCCCACTTCCTAGGGAAGATGGATGGGTTGTCATGGTCCAGATGAGTGGCCAGCCAGGAGTCCTAACTTAACATTCTGTGACTCTTTTCTTTGGGGTTGGTTAAAGGAGGAAGTCTACTATATCAAACCAAGATTTTAGAAGAGTTTGAAGGGTGAATAAACAAAGTTATATCTTCCATCCCACCAGAGTTTTTAGTGAAATCAGTTGATGTGATTCCTGGGTGGCTCGAGAAGTTGGTTGCAAAATCTGGCGCCCATATTGAATTTTAAATAAAACCACATGCTAAAAGCTTTTCTCTCATACCCATTTCTTGTAAGAATTACAGTTAATAAATAAATTATAAGTATTTGATAATTGCGAGTTAAATTTCAATCACCCTGTATATACAGGATGCGATGAGTAAATTGTCGTCATTTTATATTTTTAATTTTGTGTAGCTCATTGTTTGTCTTTGATTTTGTCGACTACACAGTATAGGATTAGTTGGGCGCAATCTATAAGAAAAAGAGCACCATGAAGCAATTCACTCTGCTAGAAATTTGGAAACAGCATGTTGTACTACTTGACATTAATGCCAAAAGATCCAATACAAACATTTCAGAGTGTTTGGGTGTCAATCTGAGAACAGTGCAGAGGATTTGGAAGGAGTTTAGAATGATTACTAGGGACAGCAAAGTTATGCCTCTATTCATCTTTCCACAGAGCCTCAAACTCAAAATGAAGGCCTACATCAAGTGCCTTGAGGTGGTAGTGCGGCCTTAGGTCAGTGACTGCTGGCAACAGGATTTTGCACCATGCTACACAAGCAGAAGAACCAAGTCATAGCTGTCAGACAATTACTGCAAGCGCATCACCCTCATATCTGACAACCTTACTCTTTTAACAGCAATTCCCTTGATATGTGGGGTGAAGTTGATCGAGAAACCAACAAAATTCCTTGAACTGAAGGCAAGGATTATGGCAGCATTCACCAAATTAAACAAAGAGTCTGTCCAGAAAAGTTGCAAAGGATTCCAAAGTCATTGAAAGTTGTTGGAGGCCGCAGTTAAAGCTAATGGTAATTTTATTGAATAAATTTACTTTTTAGTATTTTAAGATGTTTTCATGTAATTTTGGTAAAAATATCTGTTAAGATTAAATGTCAGTGATATTTTCATTTTTGCATAATTTAGACGTTAACTTATCCATTGCATTCTATTCATATATATATTATATATGTGTACACACACACACACACACACACACACACATATAGGTGGGTTTTTTTTTCTTTTTTTTTAATCATATCAGCCCGAGCAAGGCAGTAACACCACTGATGTGCAGGGGGCTACATAAAAGTGAAAAGATTGGAAAAAAGAAAGCCGGAAACCACATCCTAAACAGGGAACAAGGGATGAGCCTCTACACCTGTTCAATAGACATGGGTGGAGTGTGAACCGGGCAATAGTTTAGTCTATCTACTCCAATTGAAAAAAAAATAAATAAATAAAAAGAAAACAGTGAAAAGATTGGAAAAATAAAAGAAAGCCGGAAACCACATCCTAAACAGGGAACAAGAGATGAGCCTCTACACCTGTTCAATAGACATAAAGACAAAACTTTTCTTTACTCTGAAGAAATTTTTTCAAGGCAAATACAAATATGTTATTTAGCAAATTTTCTTTTATCTTTATTCATATTGTTTTTTGACATTTAATTATGATATTTAAATTTTTACACACACACATATATATGATAGGTCATATATCAGTGTTAATTGCTATGCATGATACATACTTGCTCGATCATATCTCTTTCAAGACATGATTGACTAGGCAGAAGATTTTCGCACAGTAGGTTGTTATTACTTTCTGTGGTAGACTGGTTGCCAACCAAGGCTATAAAACCAATCTGTCCTGCTATTCAACCCACAGCTGGAGGGAGAAGAGATGGATCAATACCTTTCCTAAGGTACTTGTGCATAAGTGAATGAAACAAATTCAACTGGAATTTGAACTTGCCTCTCATTCCAAGACGATATCCATTACACCATATACTATTATATAATATAGATGATTATATATGCATATAGATGTATAGATGGATTATACAGATGTTTTATCTGCATATATAATATAAATAGATAGATATGTCATAATTTTTATAAGACATGTGCATACTATATATATATATATAGAGAGAGAGAGAGACAGACAGACAGAGAGAGAGAGTGTTGTATAAAAATATACATATATATATATATCAGTTAAATGCCATACGCGATACAAGAATACACGCTTGGGCAATCATGTTACTTTTGATCCATGACTGACTAGGCAAAAGATTTTCTCACAGTAGCCATTTCACACATATATATGTGTGCATGCACACACACACACACACACACATATATATATAGCATGTATAAAAATGTATATATACATACATAAAATGAGCGCATATATATATATATATATATATATATGGCTTGTACAAAAATGTGTATATATGTATGCATAAACACACAAGATATATGTGTGTGTGTGTGTGTGTGTGTGTACCTGTATATATACATACATATGACAACAATAAAAAAATTAAAATTGAGAATTTTTTTAATTCACAGACATATTTTTTAAGAAAAATTGTTTAACTTATTCATTCTTCATTATTTAAATATAATTCAAAATTTTTCTCACAAAAATTGAAATTAAAAATTTAGTTAAGCTATCATTTAAGTGAAAGGGTCTCTTTCTTTTACTGACAAAGAAAAAGAAATGAAAATACATTTTAAAGTTTGCAAGCATAAGCAACAGCCAAAAATGTTGGATTGTTCATTTGACAAAGATCAAAAGAAACTGGGCCTCCTTTCTTGGATAGATTTATAGACCCTTTATTTTTTTATTTTACTGTCAAACTGAAATAGAACCAAAATTAATTTTTAGGCATTAATATTTCAAATGTTCTAAACAATGAAATTCAAGGCCATTTTAATAATTTCTGAAAATTTATAATGCTTACTTTCAGTCCTCAAAATATGGTATCTATCATGGCCATATTGTTATCATGCAAAAAATGATTAAAGAAAATGTTTCAATTCCCTGAAAACTTTAACTTTGAAAAATATAAAGAAATTGTTTCCCAAAAAATAATGTAAAAAAGAAAAATCGTGAGATAAACAATTCAAATTTATGGTTTCTGAATTTGTGACTTAGCAAAAGAAAATAAATCTTTTGATAAAAATAATCAGATCTACTAATAGCAAAAAAAGAACAATAGATTATAAATAGCCATGCAGTTAAAGCTTAATGCTTACCCCATTGAACAAGAGATGACATTGTGATTTTCAACACTAGATAGAAATGTTCATTTCAAATAAAGTCTGCATTCAACTATGAGGGTTTCAATATCAGTTTTCTTTTAGGTTACATCTTTTCCTTAATGTTAAATTTTGCATATCATTATATATAATACATTATGTATTATGTACACTAATATAATCTAAAATTAATAGATATAACTACATACCATAAATTCAATGAAGCATATATACACACTGATAAATATCTCAATAGGTAGATTCTATATCAGATAGGTGTAAGTATAAATGTGACTTTTTAGATGAATGTATACATAGTGAGACAGATGAATATATTAACAGTTATTAATATAAAGTTAAATTTTAGAAACTGTATATCAAGATAAAATTATATTTTCTTTGTATTTGTTTTTGCAAATCATTTATTAATGCCATTAGTTAAAAACTAACAAAATATAAAAATGTAAGTTTTCAATTTAAATAGAAATATATCAATGTCATTTTTTATAAATTCAAATATCTTCTGATTATGTTGTGCAAACAGTTTTTAAAATTAAAAAAAAAGGCATACATACCAACACATAAACATATATGAGAACACTTCAACATGGTGTCATGGTTAGTAAGTTAGTCTTGCAAGATCACTTATAACTGAATAGTGAGTTCAATCCTCACAAGGTGCCCCATAGTTTTAGGCATGTGTTACATTTACACTATGCTTGGAAAAATCATTTTATATACGAATTATACACCCACCCACACATATATATAAATATATATGTATACAGGGTGCGATGGATAAATTTTCGCAATTTTATATTTTTAATTTCATGCATGTGCATTATTTGCTTTGTATTTTGTTGACTGCACGGTAGAGTAGGGTCAGTTGGGCACTGTCTGTAAGAAAAAGGGCATCATGACACAATTCACTTTGCCAGAAATTTGGAAGCAGCATGTACTGCTTGGCATTTGCATCGGAAGCTTCAATATGAACATTTCAGAATGTTCTGGATGTAAATCAGAAGACAGTGCAGAGGATTCAGAAAGAGTTTTTGATGAGTCTAATAGTGATTATGAAGGTATGGCAGCTCAGAAAACTCATTCTGAAAAGAAAATAACTCCTGAATTTGTTAGTGAGGGCCTCAGACTCAACACAAATGCCTACATCAAGTGACTTGAGCAGATAGGGCCTTCCAGCACTCACTGGCCTATGTCTGACAACAGAACTCTGCACCATGCCACACAAGTAGGAGAACTAAGTCATGGCTGTCAGTTAATTTCTGTAACCACATCACCCCTCACATCTGGCCACCTAACTCACCAGACTGCAACTCCCTTGATTATTATGTGTGGAGTGCAGTTGATTGAGTGACCAACAAAACTCCTTGTAACACAAAAGATGAACTGAAGGCAAGGATTATAGCACCATTCACCAACTTAAACAAGGAGCCCATTCAGAAGAGTTGTTGATGATTCCAAAGATATCTGGAGGCCATGGCTGAAGCCAATGCTGATTTTATTGAATAAATTTACTCTTTAGTATTTAAAGATATTTTTGTGTAATTTTCATTTTTACCTAATTTAGAAGACAACTTATCCATCACTTGGGCAATCATGTCTCAAAAGAGACATGACTGACTGGGCAGAAGTAGGTTGCCATTACTTTCTGCAGTAGACTGGTTACCAACCAAGGATATAGAACACAATCTATCCTGCTATTTAACCTATAGTTGGAGGGAGAATCTATGGATTAATACCTTTCCTAAAGGTATTTGTGCATAAGTGAATGCAACAAATTCAACTGGAATTCTAACCTGACTTTTCGATTTCTCGTTCCAAGCCAATATCCAGTGAACCACAATGCATATCCGTTATATATATAATTTATAAAATATTTATGTCTGACTGTACATATAAGATATCTGATTCATCTATGTGGCATATGTACATAGAAGAATGAATCAATAAGTCTGCAGCCTGATATATTAGCTCAAAGAATAAGCTATATATTATAATCACAGCTAATGTTATGAAACATCGATTCTTATGAAAATCAATTTGTCCCAAACATATTTAAAAAGAAATAAAAATTCTAATTTCCATTAAATATATTTTGTATATTTTTGTTCATAATAATATATTTTGGAACAATTTTGCATATCCTTTGTTATCAATCAGTTACTGTTATCTGAAAGAGACTGTCTCAAAGACATCACAGTAAGCATTCAATATATATATATATATATATACACACACACACACACACACACACTCATGTTGCGGATTGGGGATCTCAGTTCAACCCAAATCCAAAATTCTGGATAATTAACCATACATCAAATTTTGTGGGCAATCTTGTCTTAGTTAACCCAATAACTTTTTCAGCACCCTACATGTGTGTGTGTGTGTGTGTGTGTGTGTATGTATATATGTATACACAACTGACTCACACACACACACACACATCTCTACATAGACATACTGTATTACCTCATCATCTTTCTGTGAGAGAAACCAATTTTTTTTTTTTTTTACTCCCAACGCACTGTCTGGCACTTTTCCCAAAACTGCAGCTTCTCTTGTTTTCAACATGTAATTAACTATAAAAGAAAAGACCCAACTAAAAATGATTTAATTCCAATAAACCCAGTTCTTGTATGTTAATTGGAAACTATACTTTGTCTATGAAAAAAAATGTTTTTCAAGCTTCTAATAAACAGAATTCCGTTCTTTTTTTGTTCTTTTTACACAATGTAAACATTTATCAAGTTCCAAACAAAGATGGATAATAATAGTCATCATTACAAGAGAGAAAGTATTAAAAAATATTTTCTGTTTCTATTATGCAAGGAACCATTCTAAATTCTAAACAGAACAAAAAGCAACTATTTTCAACAATTGCTGTTAAATGCTACAATAAATTCCTTTCTTTTATTAAGAAATTGTTAATTACTTAAGTAGGTTTAATTATCATACTAATATAAGTATCTGTAATTGAAATAAAGACAATTCAACAAGATCACTGTGGTGATGGAATTAAAGACAGATAAATAAACAAAAGTATGCAATGAACAAAGAAATGAGAGAAATCAAACAGTTGGTTCAGCTTGTAGACAGAAAAATATTTAATTGTATTCTACTAGCTAATAAGAAAATGGTTACTCTGTACATTATCCAATAATGTTCAAAAAGTAACATTCATATTGGATAAACTGGATGAATATACAATGAATTATGCAGAAAAATGGCAACAAAAAATTATATTATAAAAGTAAATAAATAAAATGTATACAAGACAAAGAGTTTTATTTAGACAGCTATGAATTTTATATAAAAGACATATGTGGAAAATAAAAATAACTATATATAAATAAATCATATAGAATGCTTATATAAAATTTCTTCAAAGTTTTATTCTTTTTCTTTTAAATGCTACATTGGATGAAAATCTATTTTTCACCTTCTGCTAAGCAGTAAATTAAACGAATGAAAAAAAAAAACAAACAGTCTTTGTTTTATTTAAATAACATTTAACATTTTTTAAGGTTATTTTAAACTATATTTACTCTAAACAATGCAAGCATAACTCGTTTTCTTTAATATCTAGGTAATAAATATAAATTATCATGCAAATAAATATAAGTTTTCTTCCTCAGGTTAAATTCTTAAATGAAAATAAAAGTTAAGTAAAAAGAAAACCAAACAAAGAAAAGATACTTTTGGTAAAGAATAAAGAAGGCTTGAAATCTAATGCTTAGCACAGGCCTTCCACTCACTTCCTTTGTCCTCTCACACATAGCATGAAGTCACACCAGTTACTTTTACATATTGATTCATCATCAATTATGTATGCTTAATTCAAGTGGAGATGATGAAGAAAAAAATATGCACCCAACAAAACAAAGGCGATGCAACAGATTATCTTTCTTTGGGGTTTTTTTTTTATTTATTTAAAATCTAAAGAAAAAGATATCAAATTGCATAAAAGTATTTGAAAAAGTAAATAAAATCATTTTTTTCATTTCCCTTTTTTTTATTCTAGTATCTATACAAAAGATTATATGATATATCAAATCCTTTGTCCGTAAATTTCCCTCTGGCTGCTGACAATAAAAGATAATTCTTCCTGGTAAGGGTTTTCAAAAAATAAATAGCAATAACAATAATAATGTATCAATTCTTGAATAAGTTAGATTTAAAAAGTAGACAAAAATAACTTAGATGAATTTCAGTAAAAACAATGTAGAAGTTTTATTTTATCTAATTAATGAATAGAAGGATTTTCTAAAAAAAATTCCACTTCATTTATCCAACTACAAAATATTTTACATTGTAAAAAGTAATAAAACTGCAAAAAAATATAATAAAATGAATAAAAGTAAGAAGGGAATTTGTTTTAAAATATATTAATGGCTAATAAAATTGTGTATCTGATACAAATATTAATTATATGAGTATTATATGATATCTTTGTCTCTTTAAATTTTTTTTTTCATTACAGTGCAAAGAAGAAAGATAACATTTCACCAATTGCAACTCTTCTCAATTATCAAGTGTCACAAATCCTTGCTTCATCTAATCAGAGGTGATATAGAAATTTAAAAAATACAGGGTGACAAAGAGCTGCAAGCATACTGTGTCAAAGTGTCAACAGCATCAATACAGTAGAAGTAGTAGCAGCAACACTGAGCTCCTCTCTTTCTTTCTGTTTCTATACTTATTAAATTATCACTTCATTATTTCACTAATCTTTAAATATATTTTATTAAAACTAAAAGACATTATTGCCCAAATTTTATTCCAGTGTTTGAATATTTTCAGAGAATTTTTGTTACAATAGCCATATATATATATATATATATATATATATATATATATACACACAAAATAGTGATTCACTAAGTGTATATATATATATATATATATATATATATATATATATATATATATATTAATGTATAGGCAGTAATCTTTCATTTAAACATGTTTTGTTAAAAACGACCAACAAGGAAGATTTTATTAATTTTTTATTTAATTTTCCCAGTATTCTTACATGTTTCCTTTTTGCTGGAGATAAAGAATGTAAAAATGTTCATAATTTTTTATTTTCCAAGCGCTTTCAGCCTCTTCACAGGCCATTTTCAAGTGTGTTATTTTTGTTACATCTTCATGTTTGACTGTAATGTAATTTTTTTCTGCTTTAGTGTTTATTTTTGTTTTTTGGAAAGGAGAGTTCTTTTAAGTTGTCAGGTGATGCACACAGCGGGCATCATATGAGTGTCTGCGGATTTTTATTTGTTTTTTAAACTTTCAAAACTCCATTTCCACTGTTAACTTACACATACCTATAAGATAAAGAGTTTGTCTATATATCTATATATACATTTATACTCAAGTGCTCAATATCCCAAATCATCTGTTTATAGATATAGATAGTGTAGCCATAGGAATCAACACTGCATGTTTACTGTGAGCTTCATGCTTCAACATAATTAAGTACCACTACCCCTTAAATGTTATTTACAAATATATATACAAACCCACACATGCATTCATACATATTCATGCATATGCACACACTTTAGTGTACATATGTGTGTGTGTGTGTGTGTATGTTTAGCTGTGTAGCATATCTGTTCTGTCTTGCTCATTTAAACATAGAGCCCTGTCTTTTGCAGTTTAAGTACGTGTCTGTCTGACTTCTCTTGTTATTCTTCTCTTTATGTTTCCATTTCGGTTTTTATTTTTATTTTCTTTGGTCACTTGGCAGGCTTTGTGTTGGTTTTACCAATATTTTGGTTTGTTGCACAAATACATTATATATAAGTATCAACACTGAATTGCAGCAGTCTATTTCATGCTACAACACAATCATCAAACCAAATATATATATATATGCACAGACATGTATATATTCACTAATGTATTTACAGATGACTGTCAAAGATAAAGAGAAGCATGAGACTGCTCAATGAATACAATGAGATTCAATGATGAATAAATATCATATAATAGAAATTCAGAAGTAAAATGATTGATATATAAAAGTGTCATTTTCCAGCATGGCTATCTAAATATTATATACTGTTCAGATAACAGATATGTTAATATAAGTATGTAACTTACAAATATTTATATTCCCATAATATATATATATATATATATATATATATATATATATATATATACACTGAGAAGAATTATGTTTCTCACCACTTCATGCTACTTTCAGATAGTAATTATATATATATATATATATATATATAGAGAGAGAGAGAGAGAGAGAGAAAGAGAGAGAGACACTGACAGACAAGCAGAGAGTGTATTTAGACAGAAACTTCTCATTAACAAACATTTGATAGAAAACCAACAAAAGCTTTTTGTTCAAAATTTGTTTTTTCTTACCATTTTTCCATTTTATTTTTTTGGTAGAGTTTGAACATAAATTGTGCAATTTTTTTGAGAGGTTTTATCTAAATATTATCTAAAGGTTTTTGTGGGCTGTTATAATTCTGTGTACAGGTTTGAATTGCATTCACACATGCACACACATCATATATATATATATATAATTATCAATAAGTATATATGCACATCTATAAATATATTAATGGTGTTAATAAAACATTGCTCAATAGTTATTAAATATATATTAATAAATATACATCTTATCCTACATCTCTAGCATTACTCAGAGTTTCATGCACCTAATGATTGCATTGGGCATGAAACTCCCAAATTGTGCTATGGACATAGGATAATATGTATATTTATTAATATATATATAATCTTTTTTTTTTATCATATCACCCCAAGCAAGGTGGCGACACCACTGATGCGCATGGGCTACTTAAGAGTAAAATGATTGGAAAAGAGAAAGCCAGAAACCATATCCTAAACAGGAAACAAGGGATGAGCCTCTTCACCTGTTCAAAAGACATGGGTGGAGTGTGAACCGGGCGATAGTTAAGTCTATCTACTCCAATTGAGAACAAAAAAAAAAGAGAAAAGAAAAAAAAAGTGAAAGGAGATTGGAAAAAAATAAAACAATAAAAATAAAAAAAGAAAGCCGGGAACCACATCCTAAACAGGAAACAAGGGGTGAGCCTCTTCACCTGTTCAAAAGACGTGGGTGGAGTGTGAACCGGGCGATAGTTAAGTTTATCTACTCAAATAAACTATATCTAAACTTATTTATAAATGGAACTTTGTGTGTGTGTGTGTGTGTGTGTGTTTGTGTCCGTTACCTTCAACCATGGCCTCCAGACTTCAAAATCTCTTGCAAATCTTCTGGATGGTCTTCTTGGTTGGTTTATGTTGCCATAATCCTTGTATTCAGTGCATCTTTAGTGTTACAAGGTATTTTGTTAGTCTCACTTAACTGCGCCCCACACATAATAATCAAGAGGGTTGCTGTCTAGGGAGTTAGATGTTCAGATATAAAGGGTGATGTGGTTACAAAAATTGTCTGACAGCCATAACTTGGTTCTACTGCTTGTGTGGCATGGTGCAGAATCCTGTTTCCAGACCCAAGGTCTTCCAGCAGCCACTCTCTTGGCCCAAGGCACTACCTTTACAAGGCATTTGATGTAAGCCTCCGTGTTGAGTCTGAGTCCCTCATCAACAGATTCAGGAGTTCTTTTATTATCAGAATAATTAGAATGAGTTTTGCCATATCTTCTTAATCACCATTACAATCATTCAACTATTTCTGAATCCTCTGCACTATCCTCAGATTGACACCCAAACACACTGAAATGTTTTTATTGGGTATTCTGTCATGAATACCAAGCAGTTCAGCATGCTGTTTCCAAATTTCTGGGGAAGTGAATTTCAACATGGTACTCTTTTTCTCTCAGACGGTGCCCAACTGACTCTACTATACTGTGCAGTCAACAAAATCAAAAGCAAAGCATGTGCAACAGTTTACCTATTGCACCTGTGTGTGTGTGTGTGTGTGTGTGTGTTTATGTGTGCGTATACACACACACACACATATATATATATATATAGATATATATATATATACACACACACACATATATATATATATTTGGTAATTATTATTATTATTATAATAATAGCATATTGCAAATTAATAGCTATAAAGTTTTGGTGTTAAAACATCATCATCAGACATATTTATGCTCTACTTTTGTATTGAGCACTTTTCAAAGTAAATATCTAAATTGTGGAATATATTTCCTTTGGTAACAATTACTTATAATATTATTATACATATATAAAAATATGAGTTGAATTTATGGATTGAAATCTGACAAGATGATAAAATAAGGAAGAAAAATAGGAAACATATCTCAATCTTATATATTTCACTTTTATCAAAGCTTTTCTGAGACCGAGAGAAAAATGGAAAAACAAAGAGAAACAGAATACTGATATGTTATGATTTTGTGTTAGTTCTTATTAATCAGATATGTGTCACATGCATTAAAGTAACAGATAATTTTTAAATATATGTATGAAGAATATTTGGGGCAGTAAAATATGTAATAGTGTATGTTTGGGAAAAAGCATGTTAGATTGAGATATGTTTCCGATTTGTTCTTTCTTATTTTATCATATCATATATATATATATATATATATATATATATATATAAGCTGACTTCAAATGGAATGACTACATTGAATCCATTGCTAAATCTGTTGCTCGGAAGGTCAGTTCCCTTTGTAGAGCCAAGAAGTTTTTTTTCATCTAAATTCATCTTGCACATATATAAATCTGCCATCCATCAGTGCATTGAATACTGCTGTCACATCTGGTCGGATGCCCCTGCAATTCATTTCGGGCTTCTTGACAAAATCCAACAAAGAATCTGTAATGTAGTTGATCCCAACCTGGTAGCACAACTCCAGTCACTTTCTCACCCATGTAATGTGGCTTCCCTCTGTCTCTTCTACAAATACTTTCATGGTTTCCACTCCAATGAGCTTAGCTCACTGGTGCCTCCTCTTTATGAATTTACTTGAGCTAGATTAGCAACTAGGTCCCACATTTTTACAGTGAAACCAATGAAATGTAACTGCAACTTCTACCCTACAGCTTCTTTTCTCACACTTCCCACTTTTGGAATTCCTTTCTGTATAATTGCTTTCCTGACAGCTACAATCTCCAAGAATTTAAAAGTCAATACCATCTCTTATCTTCTTGACTCACATCCTTTCCCTGACAACCCTTGTATCATATTCTCCTCCCTTTCCACTCTACTTTCATGCAGCCCTCTTCACACCTGTATTCTCATCCTTTTCTTAACCATTCTCTGACCCCTGATTTGCTCCTTTTTCTTGTCACTTACCTCTTATGTAACACCCTGTGCACCAGTGGCAGTTCTGCCTTGCTTGGAGTGAAATGATTAATATATATATATATATATATATATATATATATATATATATATATATATATATATATACACATGTACATATTACTTTTTTAGTATTTATTGCCAAGTGAATAATTATAAATGAAAATAGAATGGTTCTTTTGTTAATACTGCACAATAACATGTGCATCAAATGAATTTATAAATATTTAATAGTTACCTATATTGCAGTTTCATCAGTGAAAGAATGAAGAAAATTTAGGGTGATTTGGATGAGTTAATCTTTGCTTTCTTGCCTTGTAAAATTTTGCAAAGTAATAATAAAAAAAGAACCATTCTAATTTCATTTGGCAATAAATACTAAAAATAGTATGAAATAGTGTAAACATTATATATATATATATATATATATACATACAGATTTATATGCGCACATGTACGCATATATATATATATATAATTTCTTTATACACACATAATGTACACAATATATATATATAGATATATATAGATATGAACATATACACACACACACGTATATCAAGCAGGTATGGACAGAAAAATCAACACTACATGGTGACTGTCAGTTACATGCTTCAGCAGACCATATCCACCATCTCGCTACAAATACTCTATCTCTAATATTGAATACTCTTTCCACATTATTTTAACATATATATATATATATATATATATATATATATATATATATATATATAAATGTATGTATGTTTGTATCTATTCACATATACATAAATAGAAACATTATCTTACATTAGCCAGTTTTAAATTTCCCTCCTTAAAAAAAAAGGATGATGGAAATTCACACACATTCAAAACATTGTACATAATATATATAAATTACACATAACTCTTCCATTTTGGCAACTGTTTTTCTGAATTTTACTAAAAAATATTATATTGTAATTAAAAATCATAATTACAGAATATATGCAACGTTTATGAAGACAAATATTTTCTTCAAAAATTAGAAAACAGTTCCATTTTAATAACAGGAAATTTATAAAGACAATATCTCCATGAAATTATATATTTCAAGATCTGAAACTAATTTTGCTAGTTGTTCATCCATTGATTTTGTGAGCTGCTGTAATTCTTTATGTGAAACAGAATGTATAGCATTCAGAATAGCATTCCAAAGTTTATCTTTGCTGGTAAATTACCATTCATCAATGATAATTTTCATCTTTGCTATAAGTTTTTGATTTGGTTATGGTTGAGTGAAAAAAAAAACAGCCACTACATAAAACCAGTGTCTTTGAAAACATTTTATTCTGATATTCATGAGTTTTCTTTGTTAAAATGTGGTGTAGCAATGTTGAAATCATCTTTCCTAAAATACCATACTGCTTCTCTTTTGTTGATATCTCAACCTGTGAAGATAGTTTCTGCCACTCTGTCTTTGATCCAGCCATCTATCCCATCAGGGGTAGCACAACTTTCAGGGATGAAAAAGATTTCTTTTTACTAAGGTTCACCCAATACAAAGCCAAATAGCCACTCAATGTAGAGGGTTACTAAAGGAGATTGTTGTATAGGTGCAAAACGAGGGAGCAAGAAGTGTATATTATGAGGATACGTAGGATAGAAAATGATTGATGTTAAGCTTGAAGAGTTTATGATTTTCATGATCAGGGAACCATCAACTCAGGAATCTATTACATAATGCAACAGTTCTGGAAAAGAAGATGTCTGAGCAGAACTTCCTCCTTGCTAATGGAATATGACAGAAATGAGGACAAGTCATTTCAGTGGACATGGCCTGACAGTTCCTACTGCAACAACTTAGCCTCTTTTGCAAAATTTGACTCCAGATATTTTGTTACCTATGAACACAAGTAGGATCTTATGCATAACAATTTATCAAATGCATTAGTTATGCACAAAAATAAGTTCAAACACAACTTCAGTCCGAAGAATGCCATAATTATTAAAAGAGAAAGTAACTTAGATGGAAAATTCTTGAGAGTGCTGCTGTCAAATCTTAGCAAAATATATAAATCTACAATCAGAAGTTTAAAAAATATATCCTTTCTTAAAAGCTATACTCCTTTCCCAAGTCAACATTCATAACTATAAAACTCTTTTAAATTCAATAAATGTCAATATATCATTTTCAATACAACTGTCCCATCAGTGGGGTTTAGAATGTACTAATAGAATCCCCTGCAGAAAGAGAATATCCTGCACAAAAGGAGTCACCTGCCAAGTAAATGCTTTCAGACTCAACTATAAGACAGAAGACAGCAATTAGCATTACATTTAAATTTTTGTAGATTGTAGATGGCAGGGATGCAAGAAATCGGAGTGGAGTTCCACTGGTGAGAAGTATAAAAATAGAAATTATTAGATTAGAACGAGCTAGTTCAACAGTAAAATGGTGAGACTTAATTAGCAATCTAGTAGCACACTTAATGCAGTTGAGCCACCAAAGAGGAATGCCCATTAGGATGATTGCAATAAAAATATTTGTAGAAAATAAAGAGGAAAGTCATGTCACATAGGTGAGAAAGTGACTTAAGACAAAATGTCAGGTCAGAATTGATTACATTACAGATCATTCTTTGAATTTTTTCAAGAATTTCACGATATATAGTAAGAGCACCAGACCAGATATGGCAGCAGTATTCAATTCAGGGACAAATAGCAGATTTATAAGTGTGTGAAATGGAATCTGATATGAAAAATTGTCTGGCACAGCACAGTGAACCAATTTTCCTTGCAGCAGACCTAGCAAGTTATTCAATATAATCATTCCACTTTATATCAGTAGAAAACATGAGCCCAAGAAGAAGCAAAGAGTTGCTTTCCTGGAGGTTAGCATCAGCCATGGTGATGGCTAGCAGAAAAAGTTCTCTGTGGTGATTAAATCATCACAGTTTTATTTTGGAGGCATTAAAATTTACATGCCATTCTTTGTTCTAATTAACCACTGATATTGAACTTGAAAGTTCTTTATAGAGCATCACACTAACTGCAATTAGCATGAGTAATATTTTTACATTTGAGACTAACTTTTCTCTCATACAATGCTTTTCCTTTCCAGCTTTCATATGAGCAAAATGCTCAAAAGTTCTCAACCCAAGAAAGAAGGAATAAAAAATCTAAAAAAATAATATTAAAAACCCAATGTTTACTTATTTGGTTAGAATTTAGGAAGGGTCCAGGCAGAGAACTTTTCAGCAGAACTTTGTATAATTTCTATCTTTATATTTTAAATATAGCCACTGTTGCTTCTAAAATAAAATTCTACATCATCTGATTAACAAATTTCTTTCTTTCTTTGGATTTATAATTAAAATGATGGAAGAGGAAAGGTCACAAAGTCACCAGAGATGTTATTCTTTTTTAGGTTAAAATAAAAGCTGTGAATTCTATTGCAGTCTGGCAATTATATTATGTAAAACATTTGTCACAGATGGACAAGCACAAACAATCTGTTGGGTCACAAAGATAATAAATTATCTAGTTGAACATGATTTATGATTGAATTTAAGCCAAAAGAATAAATCACATGGCTAAAACAGATCATTACCAACACTGAAATAAAATTGATTTTTTCTGTATTAGGAATAATAATGAAGAGACAGTTTAATTTGGTTGTGTTATTTAAATCTTAAAATGGAGCCTGTTTTGTGGGTGTGAAATAGTAACATATTTTGCACAGATACCAGTTGTCAGTGTTCATGATTTAATGAAAGTCAACATTTTAAAGCCTGACTTTCAAGACTGGATAGACTAACAACTCATCTTCATACCTCTTATATTTTGTGCCAGACTTAATATATAGGGATAGCCTAACAGTTATTGAGAGAAAAATGGATTTGGCAAAACAAGTTCAAATTTTAACCAAGGCTGCTTATGTTCAATTTTCCTTAAGAAAAAGCATGAATCCACTTTTCCCTGCACTTGTTCCCTCAGCAGATATGCTGACAAAATATCTTGTCACTAGCATGTCATAATAGTTAAAAAAGAAAATAGAGAGATAATTTTTCTAGAATAACAACAATTTTTTTTGCCAGAAAAACCATTCTTCCATTTAGCCCATGACTAGGGAAAGAGGGTTGAATTCATAGTTTTTGAAAAGTTATTTGCACATAAGGGAACGTAACAAACCCAACTAGGATTCAACCTTAGTTTTCTGATTTCTCATTCTGATTTGTTATTCATTACACTACTCACATATCTGAAGAGAGAGGGAAAGGAAGCACTTGAGCAAACTATATTTTTTATTATAACAACTTTAGTTACCCAAGCAGTATTAACAATAAAAAGCCAATACTCTGACTGTTAGTCCTTACGAGAACGTGCACACATATATACACATATATATAGTTTTAAATAATATGATGTTATACAACAGCCTTGACTATAAGTTCTTAGATCTGCAATTGTGAGTTGGCAAGCGACAGTTTCTGGTGCAATGGGCATTTATTCACCTTCAGCTAACCCAAGATGTTACACTAATGAGGGTCAGTATTTATAAAAAGTAACCAAACCAACAAAAATTACCAGAAGGGAAAAATATCCATGGGGTAAAAGATAATACAATCAATATTCAAGGCTAGCAAAGGTGTTACCACCAAACTTAAGTTGACCAAAAAAGAAAATATTTAGGTATGAAGCACTATTTTTTGTCTATCAGCATAACACTCCTTCACAAGTTATTTTTGCCTTATAAAATGTATATAATCATTCAAATTTGTGTGTGTCTAATTTATATATATATATATATATAATTGCATATTTGGGCAGCAATCCCTCTCTAATGCATGTTTCATTAAAATAACTGGTAAAGTACTTCTGTTAAGTTTTTTATCATTTGCAAACAAAAGATTTTGTCTTTGAACTTAACATGGATAGAAATTACCCAAAGTAGTGTTCATTCCAAGCACCTTCAGCTAATCTGATTATGGTCACATACATTGGCTTTCTTCTAAGAAAGGAAATATTTGAAAAAATCCAGGATTCAAGTTAACATTTTGACAAGATTCCATAGTGGCACTCTCAAGAACTTTCTATCTAAACTTACTCTTTTAATAAGTGTAGCATACTTTAAATCAAAGTTGTGGGTGAACTTATTTCTGTGTATGTCTATTGAAATTTTATAGATTATTATGTATAAGATCTTTTTGAGCTTATAGATACATTTTTTAATTCCTGCAAGTTTCCCTAATATAATGTAAGGAATATATATATATAGACATGAATATACAAACTATTTTATGCTACACCTAGTAGAAATGAAATAATTATGAGAGAATGGATTATCTATAGAAAGAATTATCAATTAGTCACCTTTCTCATTAATGGTGGTTATAATCTTAACATCATACTTTATACGTATGACAACATTGATAACAGCGGCAGAAAGTAAAAATAAAAGAATTCCTTCAAAAGATAGTATTGAAAAGTAAGACCAAATGGCTAAACATCAATTGTAAGAGAATAGAATATACAGTTGTCAGAAAAAGGGACAGTGCAACTACAAATTGGTGAAACCAAGATCAAGCATGTACAAAAATGTAAATATCTCAGAAGCATTTAAACAGAGGGCTAAAAATGTGGCACCAAAATCTGAATTCACTATGGAATAGCCAAAGAAGCCTTCCAAAAACTAAGCAAAGTATCAAGAAACAAAGAAAAGAGTGCTAGACTTATGTGATAACTAGATGGCAGTGAATGCTAGATCACAGATGAAGATGAGACTTGAGGCAACAGAAATGTGGTTCTATATAAGGATTCTGAGAATACCATGGACTGCACATGTGACTGATGAGGAAGTTTTAAGAAAAGAGGAAATAAAGGACACTTCTACTTAGAATAAAAAAAGAAACACAAGAAATAACAAAAGATGACTTGGAAAATTTTACACTCATAGGATACACTGAAGGCAAGAGGGAATGAGAAAAGCATTGAATTTATTACCAAATAATCTTATATAAATAATTGGCTGAACAGGAAATAAGAAGCATAAGAGCTACAAAGGACAGAAAATTATGGCCAGCCATAACCGTCCATGTCTTGAAGGGAAAGACTAGATTCATGCCTCTCCTAAGAGCATCAATGCAAAAATGATAAAGCAATCACATGAATTATTCCAACTTGTACCTTCTTCATTTTTTTTAATGACTACATTTCAACTATTACATTCTCTATTTTCTGAAGTTCTAGGTTAAACTATTTATTATCAATATTGTTGGTTTCAACCTTTATGGGAATGGTCACTAAAAACAACCCCTATACCAAATTTATAGACAAATCATAGAGATGTATGCTTGGATTTCTTAACCAATAAAATGGACCACTTCTTAGTCTCATCTGACATAATATTGTTCTTTTTGGCCTTGAAGTTAGAATGCTACAAACATTTGACTGTATTCCTTTTGTGTGTTAACAATATTCTTATTTTGTGAATGTTTTAACTGATTACTGTTGCGTTGCTTAGTTTTATTTTGCATATATATTGTTTGCTTAGAATTATTTTGTCATCCTTATTTTTTCCTTTTGTTATTGTTTACTGGAAAATTTGTCAATTCTGTTTGTTGAGCATTTTTGCCAATTACACTTAACTATGGCCAATTACTCTACATAAAGCTTTCTGATTCTATGAAGCATTCAAATCATGTCTTATTTTTTTTGTTTTGATTGCTACAACCAAAACCAATGTGTTCTTTGCAGACTTCTATATAATTTTTTTTAATATTTTTGACTAAACAATTATTATTATTCTATAAAATATCTTTTTTGTTTTTACCATGTGAAACATGGTAAAAGCCTCTGCATTTTTGACCTTACCCATTCTGTCTGAAATTCTGAGATTAAATATTCTCGTTATGTAGACTAGTATCTACATTTATATAAGCTATATTACAATATGTCACCTGATCTGCTCTTCAGCCTTATTCAATATTTCCTGGAATAACATCAAAAGGTTTGTAATAGAATCTTATATTTCACCATTTTTGCTTGTTTTTTATCAGCTCCAATTAGGATACTTTACAGATTTGAGGAATAATATATTACTTCTGAAAATTTTCAAAAGAACCTGAAGCTAAATACAGAATTCCATTCAAAGCTTTTCAAAGAGTCCCAGATGCAACATTCACCTGAAAACCTTTGGCTGAGTATTCTACATGAAAAGGCGACATCATAACAACAAAGCTGATGATGTTCATCTTAATAATTTCATTAGACAACATTATTAAGCATTAATGTACAAGTATTCATGGCTTTGAAATTAATTTTAGAGAAGTTATTTTAGATTCAAATAATTATTGCTATCACATGATTTCTAAATGATTAATTCCGAAAAATACATTGTGGTAAAAATTCCAAATTATATTAGTCCTTCCTAATCAACTTGACTCTTGTCCTTCTCTTATCCTTTTACCAACACTCCCTTGAATCTTGTTCTTCTCACTTTTTCATTCTACTCTCATGCAACTCTCTTCACACCAGTATCCCAATCCTTCTCTTAACCATTCTCTGGCACCCCTTGTAACTGGACCCTCTTTCTCTTCACTCTCCTCTTATTTAACTTTTCACTCTTCTCTTCTATAGCTCCCTGCACACAGTGGCAGTACTGCCTTGCTTGGGGGAAAACGATTATAAAAAAATTCATCATTCCATAACTTAAATCGAGCAGCAAATTCTGAAGAATAATTTTTGCCTTCTCATCTAAATCTGATATTGAATTAAAAGTTGAGAGGTTAATTTAGGTTCATGGCTTTTCGATTCTTATCAGTGCAAAATAATCACAAAGCATCTCTGAAATTGTTGTTCTGAAGTTAGAATTTTAACATTGCAAAAGGAAAAAGTAAAATAATCATTTAATTTATAAAACTTTTATGGTAGATTAAACAATAGGTTTGACTTGTATTCTTCAAGTGTAACCACTAAGCTATCATACAGAAATCATTTGTAACAATGGAATAGAGTCTATGGCAAATACTCTAGAGTATGCATATTTTTCTTTCTCATATTTGAATAGATGGTATATTTATTTATTAAACATGATAGTCATTTATTTATTTTCTACTGAATATAAGTAAATGAAAAGGGGGGTACTCAAATACAAGTACTCACTAAAAATAATGTTTGTTGGATTAATAAAAATACACAATTTTCTCTAAAATTATATATATATATATATTAGTTAGTTTTTGGTTATAATTAAATTAGACCAGTAAACAGCTGTGTTCAATACATTTATATTGTAGAACTTCCAAATAATATATATATATATATATATATATATATATTTACGCTCTCACACCCTGATTGAGCACTCTGGAAGAATGGGAGACTTTGAAAAACAGTAGCTACTCTGGCATGTATGCATCGCTCATTCAATAATGAATTAGAGCACTCTGGCTATTGGGTGTGTATAATGATAATATATGCGCTAAAAAGTATGCCTTCTTCTACCGAACACCCATAGCCCAGAGGTAGAATCGACAACTGACGCCAGTTCAGTCGGGTTTCAATCCTGGGTTAAAAAGCAATCGGAGTCTAACCATACTGATGAGCTGTGATACAGTGAAACAGATCTGTCTGCGAATGACTAATATATATATATATATATATATATATATATATATATATATATATATTATACATATTGTGTTACTGGTCTTTTTCTTTGGTTCTCTTGCTTTCATTGTGTTCTGTAATTGTTAAAGTCTCCAAGCCTTTTTTCTCCTGTGTTCTAAACACAGCCATCTCTTTCTGATTATTAGCAATATTTTCTTTGTAGTTCTTATTCTTCTGAAAACTTATTTTTCATATACACTGCCCATAGTATTCTCAATATTAATCAATAAAACTAAATCTATGTCACTCCAAAATTTTTCTTCACCTTTGAAAAAAAATGTCCATTCACTGCTATACAGGAAATTAGAGATTACATAATAATTCTGTGTTCTTTTCTATGCTTCTGAAGATATTTCCAATTCCTTAACTTTCACTATTCTTACACATTTTCAAAGTTACACCTTCTATCATCTATTACCATATTACCCAGATAGCTAAGTTTCCACACTTGTTTGATTTGTATATACCCAATATGTAATTCACACATTGGGTTGTCGCTTTGTTTTGTGACACACTTAACCTTATTTTTTATAAATAACATATCTTTACTGCTTGCTAACCAAGGGTGGAAAGTCCAGTCTATCCTGCTATTTAACCCATAGCAAGGGAGAAATGTGATACATGAATATGCTTCCCAAGTGCATAAGTGTGAAAGTGAATTCACTGGACTAGCCAGAAACTGAACTGGACTCACCAATTCTAATTTTCATCCCTGTAAGTTTTATGTTACCTGTATATCCACCCCTATATAGACTGCGTTCAAATGCGGTTGGTAGCAAAATATAACTATGATTTTGTTTAAATTTCTTTTTTTTTCTTCCACCAAAATATAAGTGAATAAAAGTTTCTTTAACATATTCACTGCTACTTTCCATAATTCTTACATAATGTCATCCATATTTTGTTAGATTTGTCATTAAAAATTGCTATATAAAAATACTTATGCTTTATTTTAGTAAGTAAAATTAATTTTAACCTCTAAAGAATAACACAAATATACATTACTGATACTAGCCCAGTCTGTTTTTCTCTATAGTAGTACCATGTTCTATGGAATTAGTGCTCGTATATATTTATAGTATATTGTATACCACAAGTTACGCATGAGTCTAATATTGCAGTCAACATATTAATAAATCTTACATTTTACTTCACTTTATAATAGTCTTGGCCAAATGATTACAATGCTTTTACATGGACTAACATTTCGTTTGTCATACAATACTATCATTTATTTATTTAGTTAGCACATTTTGTGGTCATTACTCCTTTCCATTTCACAGTCATGGTTCAAGATAACATTCAAGGCAGAATAGTGCAAGGCCTTGTTGGTTCCTTTTACCCCTAGGATGTTCAGGTTACCCTGTACCTCCTTTCAGTAGTTTAAGAGGCAAGACCTGTGAAGGCAGCAGGTGGTTTGAATTCAGAGTTTTCCTTTTCCTAAACTGGCGATAGTATATGGAGGTCATGCACTGCTCAGACTACATACCTTCCCACCCTGCATTTTGACTGTACCAACAAATTATTACATTTGGGGCCCTGTTCATTTGCAGGAATTGCCAGAAAGTTGTCTGTGTTGATAGCCAATTGCCTTTGGGGCTTCAATCTGCATTTTCTGTCTGGATTTACTTTCAAAACCTATTCCATGTTTTGGATATGACCACAAAGCAGTCAGACAGTCCATTAAGTGTCATACATGATACACACTTTTGGCGATCATATCTTGAAAGAGACATGGCTGACTGGGCAGAAGACTATTCTGCAGTAGGTTGCCATTACTTTAGACTGGTTGTTCTATTATTTAACCCATAACTGGAGGGAAGAGATGGATTAATACCTTTCCCAAGGATATTTGTGTGTAAGCGAATGCAAGGAATTCAAGTGAAATTTGAACTCAGCACCCCGATTTGTCATTCTTAGTCGATATCCACTGCATAGCTAACATCCCTCTAGTGCTCTCAAAAATAGAATGGTCTGTGGATCAAATTAGCTATATAAATAAAGACTAATAGTAGTCAGAGATTTAGAGTGTTATTGACAATTATTATTGGACTGTGCTCTCTGCAACTCCAACAACTTAACTTCTTTCTTTCTAATTATTGTTGTTCTGTCTTATCTGTATTTGTCTTATTTCTACTTAATATCCATTAGCACAGATATTGTGCTGTAGATACTTCATCACACATCATCTGGTATTGTACTGCCACCTCAGTGATAAAACAATATTAAATGACTTTGTGTACAAAGCCATTCTATTTTTACTTTTGTTTATCAAATATAAACACCAGCACGATTAAATCATTTCTTTCAGTTTCCACCAAATGGTGCTTATTTTGTATGGCATGCTTATTATTTTTTCGGATAATTTTCTCTGCAGCCAAATTATTTCATTCCATCTTCATTAAACATATATAAATTTCTGGAAGAATGTTTATTTAAACTGGCATGCTTAGTTTATAAGTTGAACAATTTCGACCAGTATGACTATTCCAGACAGCATTATGTTTGGTACAAAAGTATAGCAATATTAAACAGATGGTGACAACACAAAGATATTATACAAGATAAACTGTATAAAAACAATACAAATACTAAAATTATAATAATAAAAAACTACTTTTAATAAAATATCTTTCAACCCCAGAACTAATTTATAAAATATATTCAATAATTAATTTTAAATAATACAAGGGGCCTTAAACCTTTTACAAGTGATATCATCAACATGTAAAAGCAGGATTTACAAGTATAACTTTTCAAACGTCAACTGATATGATGTTTAAAAAATTTCAAAATCATATTTTATTCTTGAAAATTGTGAATGATGGTTGAAAGTACTGAAATACATATGATTATTACACATACTAGAAATAACTAAATCCCGACTTGACAGCCCACCTTCAGTCACTTTCTCACCAACATGATGTTGCTTCCCTCTGTCTTTTCTACAAGTATTTTCATAACAACTGTTCTGACAAGCTATTTTCTCTGGTTCCTGACCACATGTATTTACTTGTACTACTAGATTGGCATCAAAGTCCCACCCTTTTACTATTGAAATAGTTAAATGTAACTGCCTCTTCTACTCTATGAGTTTCCTTTCTCACACTTCCTGTTTGTAGAACTTCCTTCCATTTGCTTCCTTCCCTGATAGCGACAATCTCTAAAAGTTTAAATGCAACATCGATTGCCATCTTTTATCTCCTTAATTCCTATCCATCTCTTATCCTTTCTTTAATATCCCCTGTACATTGTTTTTTCTTTCACCTGTGCACCAGTGGTAGTCCTGCCTTGCTCAGGGTGAAATAATTATTAAAAAAAACATTTAGGAAAAGTATCTTTAATCTAACATGTTTCACTCTATTAAGCTTTATCAGAAATTTGTTTATAAGACGCAAATTTAAAATTTTTTTTAAAAGCAAAGAGACAGTATATTGGAAGGCTGATTGGGGTTTGATTCTTTTGGTCAGATATGTGTTACATATAATAAAGCAATAGACATTTAAGTGTATAGAAAAACACTTTCCTTTTTATGTGTATGCGTGAAATACATCTTTTTAAATTTGTAACAAAATAATGTATACAAGTACCAAGTGAACTTTTTTAAATAAAAATGGGAGAAATCACTAACAAAAAATAATCAAAACAAAATGTTGTCTCAAACAGAATTTGCTTCAATGAAAAGATACCACCAGTATATGTTTCAAATGATATCTTGCTGTTTCCTGAAACTTTAGTGATTGTAGTATATAATTAATGCCAAGAAATACCTGAGGTTCAGATTAAATTCAGTATCAATAAGGAAGTTTTGTTCTAAGACAAGTTGATCTGTGGCAACCCAAGTATGTACAGGTTTAACTCTAAGAGATACTAAAGCAAACTTTGCACTCAGTACCACACCAGAATATAAAAAAGTATTAGAAGTTTAACCTGAAAGGTATCTTCATAACCAGCAGATGCTGAATCAGACCTCAAATGATATCAATGGTTATCCCAAAATGTAAACAGAGAGTTGACCCAACTGAGCTTAGTATATGCATACATGAGGCAACTAGATGACAGGAAGTTATATGTACCCAACCCAAGAGGGAAAAGCCAAAGTCTCTCACATTCTTGCAAGTTGAGTATTAACCTTTTTGAGAAAATCCTCAAAACACCCACCCTCATTCTAATATTAATTGATGAAGTTAAAAAGTAAATAATGATTTATATCTGAAAGATTTTGTCTTGTATTCTCATTTGTCTTTATAATAACATTAAATTATTGAAATTGAGTTTTCATTATAACAATTAACAATTATTGAGCTACTAAAATTTTAAGAAATTTATTTAAAAAAAACAGACCATGAGAACTACATTGTTTTCTTGACTGTCTTAATCACATTTACACATTTAGCCTTTTCTAGAATCATTCTCTTTACATTACATGCTTTTTTTTTTACCTTGACTGTTACCAAAGATGAGGCTATCAGCATAAATGAATTCTCTGCACCAAACTTAGTCATCAGATGAAAGTCAATAACTCTGGATATTCGCAGACTGATTCATCCATTTTAATATTTAGCAAATCCACATTTTTGCTTTCTCTTTTGTTTGTTTATAGCACCTGATATGACCGTCAATTAAGTGCAGTGTGATTTTTGCTTGATTAACAAAGCTAGAGTCAATAACACCAGCTTTAGTTCGATCATTCTCAGCTGATTCTTATAAAGCTAAAGAACAACTTTAAATCTTGCCTTGTTACATTCTTACTGAATCAAGTGATGAAAACATTTGACAGCAATTATTTGTACTATTTTTATTGATCAGACTGTTATCCTCATCTTTGTTGCTATATTCACAATGTGAAGGAGGACAAGTTCAAACAATGTAAATAGTATAAATAATTACAATACCTAATCTCAGAAATATTGCCAAATTTGACAATATTTTGCACATTGATGATCTTTCACTTAAAACATCAAAAAATATGTAGAAAGGATCAAACTATTTTATAAGTTACCAGAATTTAATTCACTGATATTATGAGTAATTAAATCTACTCAATAAGACTTCCTAAAAAAATATCAAAATTTCAATTTTGTTGTTTTTCTTTTTCATCCTCAATTTTTAGAGGTACACAGGAATCTATAAAAATGCCAAGGGGTACAGAAGAATAAAAAGATTGGGAACCCCTGCTCTAGATCATTTATCATGGAGGCTTTCCTTTAATGTACAATGGTAAAAGAAACTTCAAACAGAATGGTGTTTCACATGAAAAATTCAAGGGTAATATTCATAAGGGTGATATTAATTTCTCTAAAAATGTTGCTACAAAATTTGATCCAACGTGGTCACATCTGTCTAAATAGAATGATCAAAGATGCAACACACACAAAGAAGACATAAACTATACATTGTTGCATTTATGTAATAACTAGTGCATAAGATACCCAACATCTGCACATGACAATGTAAGACCCTAACAGAACAAAAAAGCAGTGCTGCCCATATTTCAACATGGATCAAGTGATGACATTACTGAAAATTGGTTTGCAGCCATCATACACATATAAGAAAATTAGTTTGTAAGTGAATGATAAAATAGAAAAAAAAAACTTCTTAATGGCCCATTTCAGAAATTCAAATTTAAAACTGAGTGTAATATTAATGTTTCAATACAAACTGTAACTGGAGTTTATTGTTTTTCTACCTACCATCTTTCCCCTATCTTTTAATATATTAGACTGATTCCATTAATAAAACAATTATTAGTCTGAAAAAGTTTCTTTTTGGAACAAAATGCACCACTAAGAAAGTTTGTTTTCTTTCCTCCATTTTATGATTCATCTTGTATATGCAGATATTTAAAGATACAAAAACTACATGAGTTTGTATATAAGTTTCTTTTTAGTACTAAGCATTACTAATTGACATACTCATGACAGATTGACCATTAGTCTCAACTGCTGACCCTGCATATATGCCATTTACAAGAATAAACATATAAACCCATATATATATCAATGTCAATAAATAAAAGAATATCTATCAATTAGTGAACAAATGTTTAGCAAATGGCTGACAAAAAGATTATAATTGTTTGATTTTAATGTTTTTTTTAAATGAGAGGTAGAATCTCAAATGTTTTAGGTACATACTGCAAAGTGCACTAATAGTTATATAGCATAAAATTTTAATTCTAAATTTAATTCAAAATTTGTTTTAAAAAATATATCAAAGAACATTATTACATTTTTTTTTCTATATAATTAGAATATATAGTAGATTGTATGGATTTTAACTCCAAAAATTTTAGCAAGTAAATATTTTAGATACCTAAATATAAATTAGTTAAATGAGTACTTGAATAGTTTTGAAATAATATTAACATTATATTCAATTTATGTATTTTGTTACTAAATGCCATGCATTTCATTTGAAAAATATGTTACAAGTTAATGTTCTTTGTCAGGCAGATAAATCCCAAATAGAATTTGCTTTTACTCTAAGAATATTTTTGCTGTATTGTGCAACAAAGAGTAAGGTTTTTTAAGTAGATCAACATCTGGTCATAAATGCAAATTATTTCAACAAGCTGAAAGAAAAAAATAGTCATTGAATTCAAGAAACACCAGAGAAAAATAGACAAATTTGAAATGTTTTGAATTTGTGGTTGTAAATTAAACGTTGTCTATCATAAAATAATCTAATTAACTGAATTCCAGCTACAAAACCAAGTTCTTCTATTTTTCTGTGATTTTGTCTATACTGAAAATTTTTAAAGCTGCCAGCATCTGTATTACAAATCCACCTTGTCCTGTCACTTTGTTTCTGTTCAATTTCACCAGTGTCACTTCTACTTTGTTCTTGAATATTTCTGTTTTTTTTATATTTCTGTATATTACCAGTTGTTTTCTTTCCTCATAGAAAAGATCTCAAATGTATTCATTCCATCTCTGAAGTATTTTAGGAGTGATAGCAAAATAACAAAAGTTATTAAGAGCTAAAAAGGACAGGAAATTGTCAAGACTCATAATTGCAAACATCCGGGAGGGATATTGCATAAAGAATACGATAATTTGATAATTTTTATATTAATTTTTATTTATTTATTATAAGATCCTTATTTGCTTGAAAGTGCTAAAAAATTTACTTACTAACATTTTTGTAGTTCTTGTTAAAATCTATTTTATATACGAAATATGTAGAAAAATTTTAATATTAATATGTTCTTTGATTGTTTTTTTTGTCTCTATTTCATATTTGTATTAAATCTAATATCATAAATTTAGTTTGCATAATTTTTAATGCACTTGACACTATGTGCCTAAAACTTTTGTAGCAATATGTACATTTGATTTAGTTTTGTTTTCTGGTGACACAGGAATTTAGCCTTGAAGGTTAAGGCTGGATCTTAAAGAAATATACTTGTGGAAAATAAAAATATTTATAAAAAGAAATGCAAGATAAAAATCATTGGAAGATGCCTGAAAATTAACTTTGTCAAAATCATTTATGAATGAAAAAAATAAAAAAAACAAAACAAAACTGGTTTTTAGTATCCACTTAGCAAATATTTGGTTACTGGAGAAAGAGACAGACAGAAGGAAAATAGATGAAAAAAGAAAGCAGTAAGAAGATATGAGAAAATAACCAAATAAGGGATGGAAAATAATGCAATAAAAATAATCCATAGAGAAAAATTTGAAAAAAGAATAATGTAAAATAAAAACAAGAAAATTCAAAACTACTGACACAAGAAGATATAATACAAACAATTTTTTTAGATGAAATAGTGAAAAATACTTATTTAAAGATATTTGTAAAATCAATGAAAAGAGACAATGACATTATTTTAAAGAGCATAAGAAAGAGGAAAAGAAAACAAGAACAAGAACTAAAAGAAAAAACAAATAATTCAAACAAAGAAATGATAGACAAAAGATACACAGAGAAGAAATCAGAAAGAATTTAGTACAAAGAAGATATAACTTTAATTTAGGGCAGAAAAGAGAACAAAAGAAGCAATAAATAAATGTAAAGGAAGAAGGAAATAAAAAGAAGAATGGAGAAGAACAACAACAAAAGAGTTGAGTGAGAAGAAAAATGAAAAAGAAAAGGAACGAGAGAAGAGATGATGAGTAGAATGAAAGAGAAGAGGAAAGAAAAGGAAATGAAGAGTTTACTGGAGGAGATGAAGAGGATAATATGGAGGTAGAGAGGAGATGAAATGAAGACAAGAATGAAAGAGTGGTAGTGAAGAGGAGAATGGAAGAGTGAGAAGAGATGAAGAATAGAAGAGAGAAAGAAGATAAAGAGGAGAAAGGAAAAGAGAGAGAAGAATAGGTGAAGAAAAGATGAAGTAAAGTAGAAGAAATGAAAAAGATGAGATATAGGAGTGAAATGGGAGAGTGTAATAGAAGGAGACAATGGGGTGGAGGAGGAAGAGAAGGTAGAGTATAAAATGAGCCCAAAAGAAGAGAGGATAGAAAGAAGAAGTAAAGAAAAAGAAAATCATGCAAACAGGAAGAGTTAGAGGTAAGGTGTAGAATGTAAAGGAAAGTAACATTTTTAATGAAAAAAAAAATAAATTAAGCTATGTAATTTACAGCACATAAGATTTGAGAAATCTTCAACAATTCTATGTACAAAAGACAGAAAAAAAAGAAAAAAAAGATGTCTTCATCAGATGTTGTTTGTCAACTCCATGAAATGTGCTGGGCCTCAGAGACACACTGTGATAGTACCTGACATTTCCAAAAGACCACTCAGTTGGCCAGAGTAATAACCTGACTCCTTTCTTATTAAACAGATATTCTATCCTTTATAGGAAAAAGAGGTCATAAATTTTTGAAAATCACTTATCAATTCTACCTTTATTTCTGCCATTTTAAGGTGTGTAATTTTTAGCCCTCAGCATGCTGAGGTAGGAGTATCATCTACCAAAACCAAGTCAGCAAGCAATCGTCTGCTACTATTTTGTGCATCTACACACACACACACACACACACACATTTAGTATTTCTTGTTGAATGTTTTAGTAACAGGTTTTCACATTACTACCTTACTTTTTCACCTATATACACAACCTAATTATCCAAACACTTGACCAGAAATTCTTTGATATTTATCCAAAAAGGTACAGAGATTTTTCTAAAACAGAACTGACTTATCTATTGTTTTTGGTCTGTAATCAGCATTTTCATCATAAACCCAGTATTAGCAAAGCACTCAACCCTGTGCATTAACTACTGAGCTTTACAGATACGTACAGAATACTAAATATATCTGGAAAGTTAAGTGTATTTATTAGTATCATAGCTAGCTTGTGTTTGTACCACAAGCTTACTTAGAAGATATTAGGGCAGTCTGACCTTAGTAAATCTAGATGAGGGTGTTATAGAGAGAGTTGAAATGCCAGTTAAAAACAATTTCTGATTTTTATAGACATTTTCATATATTTAAAGGTTTTCTTTTGTGACAACCTTGTACTGTCAGAGGAAAGTGTGGGATTTATCAATGCTTTGCTCTGTATAGCATTTACTGAATTTTTTTCATTAAATATTTTTCTTTTATAATTGTTATATTCTTACTTTTTAAATGACCAAACTAGATTCTGGAAAATATTTATCTGAAAATTTATAGCTTGTGTCATCTTGCTTATTCCTGCATAGTCCTAGTGGAGCATGAGATAGCCACAACTACACCAATGTTGCTCGCTGCTACTATAATTTCAGTTGAAAGTTAATTTTATTATTATTATTATCATTATTTGCAGAATAATGGTGGCTAGCCCAATACCCAAGTTCAAATGCCTTACAGGACTAACTGGTTCCAACTGCCCTAAAGTAGCTGGAAGAAGTGGGCTCATGCTTTCATCAAAAATTATAGTTTAAAGTAAACTGTCCCAACAAGAGTTTGAACTTGGTTTACTGATTCCATTGTCCATTAAGCCACTTGCTCCTCCTAATTCATGCTTATTATCATATTATAATTCTGCTTGTTCCTTAGTCTACATCTTACCCTGCTACTGCCTCATATAAACAATGGACCATTCTTATTTGATCATAAGGATAGATGAAAGAAAAGTTATATCAAAGGCATTGTTTGGTTTCAAGAAAGAAAGAAAGAAAGAAAGAAAGAAAGAAAGAAAGAAAAAGGAGATGATAACATATGCTTCAGGGAAATGGAAAAACTTGTCAATTCTAAGTATTTTCATTTGTACCCTCTTACTTCTTTAAAGAATGACCTGCATTCATATTTATGATTGTTATTGTAATATTTTGTTAAAGTTGTTAAGCTCAAATATTTAATGAGACAATAGGGAAATTTCAATATTTTATAGTCATGGAACTTACAAGGAGTTTCTTCAATCATTAATTTATGAATTAGGAGATTTTTTTTTAATCATTTCACCCCAAACAAGTCAGTAATACCACAAGGATGCAAGGGATTACAGGCAGTGAAAAGAGAATTAGAAACTTTAGTGACGATAAGTGAGAAAAGGACAATAAAGAAACAGGGTTTAAGAAGACAGATAATGACTGATGTTGTAATTAAATTTTTGAAGATTGTAGTTGGCAAGAAAGCAAGAAATTAGAAGAGAATTCCACAGGTGAGAAGTGTGAGAAAAAAAATGAGAGAGCTAAAGTATTTTGAATATATACTTAGCTTCATAAGGCTAAGTGAATGATTGTGTTATACTAATTATTCATATGTAGAGATTAACGTAAAAATTCTTTAACAGACAATGATGTTCTGAATATAGATTTCTGCAATGCAAATCTATTTTTTAATTGTTTCCCTCAAAGTAAGGCAAAAATGCCACTAGTAAATACAGGGGATTACAGATTAGACTGAGTATAGGAAGGATTAGAAAAATGACAATAGACAAAACAAATCCAAGAAAACAGAAGATGGCAATTGATATTGCATTTAAATTCTTGAAGATTGTAGTTACCAGGGATGCACAGGTGAGAAGTGCAAGCAAAGAAACTGTTAGAGTTGAAGTAATGGTTGCATTTAGCAATTTCAACAGTAAACGGGTGGGACCTAAATGCCAATTTAGTAACAAGCTTAAATTCATGTAGAGGATTACCAGGAAAAAAACCTCACCAGATCAAATGCCATGAAAATATTTGCAGAAAAGACAGTATGTGTTTATAAGAACCACAATTAACCAAGAACGACACTGTGATGTCACAGAGAGAGAGAGACAGAGACAACTGTAATTGGGTATCAACTAATGGAGTCAGTAGAAACAAACAATAAAAAAAAATCAATGTGCTAACGTTAAATTAAATCACAAATCTGTTATGAACAGTCCAGCAGGCAACATAGTAACATAAATGGGGTCAGAAATTCAACCTTCCCCTCGCAACAGTTAAAAAACACTTTCACTTACTAAGCTCACAAATCATTCTGCCTTGGTAAGCAAAAACAACAACCTTCATTCACCAAGCAATTTTTCTGATTGGCCATGCCAGACAAGGAGGAAACATTAGCATGGCTTCTCTGATACTTATAGCAGCTCTTTTTGTGTTAACAATTTTCATCAATTTATCTTCGGCAGACCACACACAAAACACAAACACTTTTTAGAGGTAAATGATTTTTGAGCTATATGATTAATATTCACCAATACTGTTGGAAACATGGTAGAGTAATAGATAGCAGCTCAGATTGAGGAATCAGAGAGCCAAGTTCAAATTTCAGTCAAATTCATTACATTCATTTACGTGCATTATTTCTCTCTCCAGCTATGGGTAAAAAGCAAGTCAGACTGGGTTCTATAGCCTTGGTTGGCAACCAGTGTACCACAGTAAGAATTAGTAACCTACTGCAAGAAAATCTTCACACCACATGTAGTTTTAGGGCTACTTGTGGAGCCCCTAAAAATTCCTATGAAACTTCTAAAGAAGAAGCCAGCTCAATTCTCCCAGGATGAATGCCAATACAAGTAAGTAATATTAATCAATACAAGTAAGTAATATTCACAACTGAATTAAGTGAATTAATGAGATTATGTTGAAAAATAAATATTTTTTTGTATGTAAAACATATGCCTTTATTTCAACATTTGACCAGAGACTTTGTGTACAAATGTCCTTGGGAAAAGGTATAAATCCATCTCATTTCCCCTCAGATATGGATTGAATAGCAGGAATTGTATCTTGAAAAATCATTAAAAAATTGTTAATGCAATATTCACTTGTAAATAAAAAAAAAACGAAGAAGAATTATTCATAAAATCCAAAACATATATAAATTTACTAAGCTTCACACAAAATTTAATGCAGGCATATTAGTCCAAATTATCAAGATTACTGAACCATTCCAACACAACATTATAAAACATTACCTAATAACAGGACATAATTAGATAACATTTTTTTACAATAATGTTAACTCTGCACAAGGCCCAAGTGCCTCTCCAGGTAGATGGTTAAAGATAAAGAGAGAAGAAGCACAATTTATAAAGATATTCAGGGAATAAAACAATTAACCCTAGATTAGACAGGTTAAGATTGTAGTAATTGAGTAAGCATCCTCTTGGTAGTTAGTTTTACAAAGTAGTGGTTTGTAAAAAGAAGCTGTTCAACTGGAACTTACATCTCACTAATGGAATATGAAGGGAATAAGAGTGGTTCACTCCAATGTGTGTGTGTGTGAACACTTTTCATGGAAATAGTGATAGAGTAGCAAGAGGCTTGCAAATGTTTCATCTGTGGGAAAGAGTATGTAAAATAAAGCCTATTTGCAGATGGAGTCTGTAGTTTAGGTACCAATGAGTGTTAGTTGTACACATTTATGTTAAACAGTACAAACACAGCATATGCAGTTCAAGAACTTTCTGATACAAGCTCATAAATACAAGATTTAGAACAAAGAAATAACTGTGTATTATTTTTAATGGATTTATTTTCTAAAACTGAAATCTGCACCTCTTCATTTGATCATCATCATAATTGCTTCTGATGTTGCAAATTACAGGTAGCATATATTAAAATCCCAGCAAATGTTACTCATAATTCTTTATGACAGCCTCTGGATTTTTTTAAATATTATTTCTGTAAAAATACCTATTTGATACTTTATATAGATACAAAAGAAGATATGGATGGATTAAAAGTTAACAACATGGACAATGGAATCAACCTACCAAGTTCAAATTTTGGCTTGTATTCACACAAATGCCCTTAGAGAAATGATGAACCTCTCCCCACTCTTGGCTATGGACAAAATCATAGGACCGATAGGGTCAGTCTAAGAGAACAACAACTGAATCCCAAAACATAAAGAATTCAATGAGAAAACATTCCACAATCTTTTCCAAGAACAATCATGCTTAAAAATTAGCTAAACTTGAACTCATCTACAGAATTTATTGCAGACAACCAAATGGAGAAACAGGCAGCAGCAGCAGCAGCAGCAGCAACAAAAACAAGATAATAATAATGCTAACAACAATATGATAATAATTATGATGATATAACAACAACAACAACAACAAAAAAGCCAAAACAGTTCAGTTTCTATAATGGGCAGAAAATTTAAAGATCCACTATTCAATACTGATTTTTGGCAGTAACAATGTTAATGGTTAATTTTGGATCCTTTTTATAGCAACTTAATTCTTAATACTTCAAATTAAGTACAAAGTTACTGCCATACTGACTGAATTGACATTAAACAGAAACAGACATGGGCATTGTTATAGTACTAGACTGTTGCCTGTCACATAATTGTTTAACTTTGGGAATATACTTTTGACCTTGTAGATAATATAAAATTAT
This sequence comes from Ascarosepion bandense, assembly GCA_037127315.1. Lineage (NCBI taxonomy): Eukaryota > Metazoa > Mollusca > Cephalopoda > Sepiida > Sepiidae > Ascarosepion > Ascarosepion bandense. Next base: position 9,985,872 of record JBBBDQ010000154.1, read on the forward strand.
GTCATTTTTGGTCATCCAAAATGATTTCATGAAATGCTCATAAATTTAAGTAATCTTTTATCAGATATAAAAATTGCTTATATATTAGATAGATAGATATTTGTATATTTTAAAATATATGCATTCATATTTAGAATTTTTCCTTTTAATTGTATTTTGCAGAAGGAACCTCAATATTTCAGCACTAAAGTAGAAAATAAGACATTTGATTTACAATTTCCCTAAATTAAACATCTTCACACAAACTCTTTCATATAAGGAGACAAAAACATTTCTGGGAAAAACACAAACACAATATATTTAATAATTTTGAATAAAATCAAAATAATTAACCATTATTATTTTTAGATATCTGTTTATGAAAAGACAAAAGCTTTTACCGCACTAAATAATTCATAATGTTAGAAGCTATTTTCAGGACAAAATCTACAAATCATGATTACTCTTTACCAATAAATTTTAACTAACTTCTGAAGCACTTCAACATAGAATAAAATTAACAATTCAACAAAATCAACATGCAGTATATTTTTCCTCCAATAAAAAGATAATATCTAATCATAATGGTAGATATTTTTAGCAAAAAATTAATAACTTTTTCTTTGAAAACCTAACATAGCCTCAAAGAAGAAAATTCCAAGCCAGTTCCCTACTGAAAAATTAATCAGATGACAAAAATAGCATATCTATTTTTCTTAAATGTTTAAATTTGATAGCATTTTAGTAATATAAATCTAAGAAATTCACCATATGAATTCCTTTGGTTAAACCTTAGGATATGAAAAAATCAATTTTATATTTTCAAGATTTATATGAAGAATTGATAATCATCCTTAAAAGAGATGGTCAAGGAAAGACTGATATTCCTGCCAATGAATGAGAAAAATATTGGTAATACCTTAAAACATGGAACAAGTTCTTTAGTTTTTATGATTTCCATCAAAACATGTCTGATACTTTTATCACTGTTTGGAAGAATTTTGGATAAGCTCAAGTTAAGTTGATACTTTTCATTTCATTATATAATATTAAAACAATGTCAACTGACTTTGAAATCAATTTTAAAGGATTCTTCTTTATTTCAAAAAACTGATAGTTTCAATGCTCTTAACTTGGAATGAATGAATTATCTTTGTTCTTTTTGTAAATATGTGTATATTATTATCTTCCCATTACTTTTTTTATGTATATCCTTATTCTTTTTATTTTAGCTAATGAATCACTCAAGAATTTTCCAAGCATATAGTACAATCTTGGTGAGCCCCGCCTACAGTTTTTAAATTTGGTTCCAGATCTAGGCAACAAAAGATTACTTTAGTCAGAATCGACTTGCAAAATATTGTGTTAAAAACAAAAAGAATAAAGATAATAATACCCAAAACACATGCAATATTAACACTTACTCAACTCAGACTTTGAAACATATGTCTACTCTGAAAAATGCTCTATTTCTAACATTAAACACTCTTCCTTAATAGATATAGCAAATTTCAAACAATGCATATATTTTTGTGCATATATCTCTCAAAACCTTATCACCAATTAATTACAGGCATGAAGGCTGATGGTAACTTTGTAAAACATGCTTATACATAATCAATCAATAACTAATTGAATATTGATTACCTATACCTTTGGTATAGGTAATTACTATTCATTTAACAAGAATTAAACATTGATTAACTCAAACTATGTTTATGAATTAGATTCTTCCTTTATAAATATGCACAAATTCAAACAAAATTAAATATATCACACAAGTTCTTAAAACTTATAGCTAATTATCACTGGTTGAATACTAATAGTTACTATTCATAATGAAATGCATCAGGCATTTTGGATATAAAAGATATCCTTTTGTATAAAACAGAAGCTCATTCTTATATTTTCAATATTAGTTTGTAATTGCATTATGTTTTAATCTACAGTGCCAGGAGAATAATTTTCCAAGTTTTAAAATCCAATAATTTTTCCTTTGCAGTAAGTTCATAGATTTCACCTCATCAACAGAAATGTCAACTGCAAAACTATTTCAATTATAATTCTATTGTTCAAGGTTAAATATAACTTTCACTTTTTTAAAAGATCCCTTCATTCTTCAAGATAAATATATTTTCTTTTGAATAAAATTTTTATGATAGGCTGTTCACTTCCTGATCAACAATCAACTTAAGAAGCTAATATTCATATGTATTTACATTTATGAGGGTAAAAAGTCTTGTTTTCATTTTGCTACTTCTAAAGGCCAGAGAACAAGTGAATAATAACAGAACAGAAAAAGATATTAACAAATTTCCTTTGAAGATCATTAATTAGACATAACATGTCAATGTATTTTCTTAATTTTACTGTAAAAGGTTAAAATAGATTAAATAAAATGGAAATATTTGCTTTAATTTGTGTATTTAAATCTTTAAACCATTATATATTATGCATATGCACATATAATATATACAAATGTAGATTTATGTAAAACATTATTTTGTGAATACCAATGTTTGAATGACAGCCTATATTTTAAGTCTAATGGCCTACATAATAAAGAAAATGTGCTCTCACAAAATGTGTTTCTATTGTTTTACTGCTATTTTATGTGTGTGTGTGTGTGTGTGTGTTATATTTATTTATTTAATTTGGAAATGAGTTATTTCTACAACCTAGGTTTCAATCTTTTGGTATTTTTAGGCAATTTATAATTAACTGATTTACCAACATTTTTCAAATGTGCAACTGAAATTTTTAAACAACCAAAAATGTTCAAAAGTAGTGAGGAATTACTTAATGATCTTAAAACACTTTCATCCAGGTTTCTCTGATCCTAAGATTTATTTATAGGTGTGATTACATCTGGACATTACTTCTGATATTTCATTCAGTAATTTCTTTTTGTTCTGGAAACAATATTATGGATAACTTTTCTTCTTGGTACAATCTGCAAACATCACCACCATTAGTATAAGTTTTTTTTTTTTTTTACTATACTCCTATATATCAAGGTCTTTTCTAGTATTTTGTTTTAATTTCCACATGTAGCTAGTCAGTTTGTTACAATTTTTTAGGATTTCCAGCTTAAATGTAGTTTTAACATTATTGCATCTGTCTTTATAAATTCCATTTGTAGAACCCAAATATGTTTTTCTTTGTCTCTCTGTATCACTTACTTTAATCCGAAATGGAAAAGTAGGAAGGTAAATTCCAAGAACCTGATCCTAATTAATATTAAAAATTTTAATATTAAAAAAATGATACAAGAGGAGAGCTCAATGTAATTAAAATTACAAAAAAAAAATAAAAAAACTTTTTTTTAAATTTATATAAAAATCTTAAGAATAATTTTTTTAAAAAGATTTTTTAAAAATTTATAATTTTCTTTAATTGTTATTTAGTTTGTCTATACCTAAAAATAGCTTTAATTAGATTAACTTAATTAAATTTTTAAAATCTTATTTTTATTTTTTTCCCCTAAATATACTTTTTCAAATAAGTCTCTTTTTTTTTCCAAATCTTTAACCCTTTTAAACATTTAAAGTTAAAATTTATTTGACACAAGTGTTTTCTATTTGATATTTTCTCCTTTTTCTTTCTTTTCTTTTTTCCCCTTCTTTATTTTTTTCTCTATACACTCTTTTTATATTCCACCCCTTCCCTTTCTGTTATGTTTTGTTTAACCTAATTCTCAATTTAACGACCTCCCATTCCTTAACTCTTTTCGTCTATTAAGCTAGACATGCCAAATTTCCATCTCTTCACTTACAACTCTATCAAAAAGTAAAAACCAAAAATAAACTGATTTAAAAAAAAAAAAAATTTTTTTTGTGACGTATATTTCTCAAATCTTAACCGTTATTTATTTATTTTTTTTTTCTCCTTTTTAAACTTATTTTTCTTCATTTTGATATATAGACTGTGTTGCTGAGGAGACATGAATTCTCTCTTAGGGATTTCATGTTGAAATGTTCATTCAACATTTTTCAATTTTGAAAATTCATTTTAATTTATATATATATATATATATATATATATATATATGTGTGTGTGTATGTGTGTGTGTGTGTGGAAATGTATGTGGACATTCACATGCTTATGCTAAGACATGCACCACATAAATGAATGTGCCTATTTAGTAAGAATAAAGGAAAATAAAAACATAAATCTTAATTTTTTCCTCTCCTTAGTGTTTAAGCAATAAAATAGATTGCCTGAATGATGTTTTGTTTTCACTCCCTTTTTTATTTCATTTTAGGAGGCAACACAAACAATGTTAAAATCTAAATATACAGTTGAAATTAATTAAGAAATATCAGTTACATTATTAAATGTCTATTTGTTCTGGATATGATAATAAACTACATCCAGCAGCAAGGTATCTGATTGGGTGGTTTTGAACAGCATTGAATGACTTCTTAATTAATCTTGGAATTATTTCGAACTTTTGTTCTCATCTTGATTGATGTAGGTGGTTTAATAGATACAACGTTTCAACTAAGTACTCTCTGGTCATCATCAGGTGTCCATAGATTGGCTGATGTGGAATATCTCGTTGATTATTGCGAAATATCCTGTGAAATCAATTATTGTTCTTTCATGTTGAAATTTGGTTCTCTCACTACCAAGTCCAAGGATCAAACTCATGACCACTAGATGATACTAACACATGTATAACCAACAACTATATTCACTACGTCATCATCCCGAAGAACTTTAGTAATATATTTTTGGAGCCTTTTATATTCAGTGTCAGATGGATTTTGACAACTGTATTATGTTAGTGGGTTGTTATACTTCTTAATTGCTGTTGTTCCCAGGTTCACCATGGCCAAGGGAAGTAGCATCTGATAGGGTCCCAGCTATGGACAAATAGTTAACCCCCAAATTTAGGCCAACATTCTATGAAAGTATAACAAATTTTATAGTAAAAATACCAGCATTACATTTTCATAGTAAAAAAAATTACCAACAATATATTTTTGTAAAACAAATTAAAATTCTCCCAAGAAATTTAAAATTTCTGCATTAAATGATCCATAAGGAATTGATATGCTGCTAGATAAAATTAAGTGTTCCATACCTGAATACATGCATTTGAATCACACATGCTCTTAATTCTATACTTCTAACTTACATGCTGAAATTTTATTTATGAATGTTTTTGTTTTTTAATAGAAATAGAGAGATTCACCTACCACCCAGTTCATGCTCTTTCTTTATCTTGTGAACAGGATAGAAGTTTATGCCTTATTTCCTGTTAAGGATTGTGTTTCATGTTCATTCTCCTAAAATCTTATTTTCTTTCACCTTTGCATCTTAGTGGCATTATTGTTTTGCTTGGGGTGAAATGATTAAAAAGATATGTCAGTCTCAGGACAAAAGAATTATTTAAACCTGTCATATTCAAGTCTAAATTCAGATTAGAAATATATAACAGAGTTTTTTTTGTTTGTTTTTTTTTTTTTTTCATTTTAATGTCATTGTCAATGACCATAGCTCTCTACATATTTTTTTTACTATCTGTGAATTGCCAAGTTTTCTTGGGAATGATGTGAAGTGGTTTCCTATTGCCTTCTTCATTGTTTAGAATTCAGGGTTGACCTTCTCTTACATTGACTATTTGAGATCCCAGTACACTCTGCAATTTAACCCATATCTGGAGGAAGAAGAGATGAATTCATGCCTTTCTCAAGGCCATTTGTGTGAATGTGGATGCAATATACTAGTACAGAACTAAATGCAACAGACTAGGGCAGAACTTGAACTTGCCTATAAACTCTTCACAACACACTATTAGTTATTAACTAATCATACAAAAAAAGGGTAATTTCAAAATACATGCTTGTAGAAAATCAATATTAGCAAAGTTGGTCAAAACTTATTTGTTAATTGAATATTGATTATCTACAAGAATTCTTTTTAGCATTATAATTATCCTTAATACAGATACCAGTTTGTCTTGTACCAAACCAAGTTAAGCTGAATGTGGTGTCTATATATTACATGCATATCTAAAGTGTGGGGTCAGGAAATCAGGATGATACAGAATGAGGAAGACTCATAGGAGATATTGAAGGCAAGTGGGGCAGAGGGAAAAATTAAGTAACCTCCCTAACAAGTTTGTATAAATGTATAGTAAAACAGAGGCTGAATTAGATAGCAAAAAGACAAACATTGGATAGGAATTTGTGAAAAGCCATGATTGCTAACATCCTGAAGGAACACAAAATAAAAGAGGATCCAATTTCATGTTAGAAAAAACAAAAGTGGTCACTTTTGAATATGCCTAATAGGTTTTGTCTTACACTCTATAAATGATTATTTTATTAAAGTTTGATAAATTATTTAATTTCTTAAATTAATATTTTAATATCAGAAAGTTACAACATACACAAAAATTAAAGCTTTTCATTTTGAACCCCACTCTGCTCAAAATCATAAATCTGTTTTATATATATATATATATATATATATATATATATATATATATATATATATATATATATATGCTCTTATTATGATTGAGCTCTCTAGAGAAGAAAATTTTAAAAAGAGTTTCCACTTTTGCTATATAAGCATGACTCTTCAGAAATGAATTGAGTTCTTTCAGTGACTGGCGTGTGTATGCACTGCTTATATAC